>CM064337.1:16582500-17970000 GCA_032595735.1 Pelochelys cantorii
CAGTGGTCTCAAGTTACAGTAGGGGAGGTCTAGGTTGGATATTAGGAAAAACTATTTCACTAGGAGGGTGGTGAAATACTGGAATGGGTTACCTAGAGAGGGGGTGGAATCTCCATCCCTAGAGGTTTTTAAGTCTCAGCTTGACAAAGCCCTGTCTGGGTTGATTTAGTTGGGATTGGTCCTGATTTGGGCAGGGGGCTGGACTTGATGACCTCCTGAGGTCTCTTCCAGCTCTATGATTCTAATGTACACTATCCTCATTAGCTGTCTCTTAGTGCTTGTCTTTCTGAACCTCGCTGTAAATTTTCTTTCTTTCTCGTATGGCAGATCACAGGCCATGCTCCCTGGCAGTCCTTAAGAAGCCTCAGAGGCTCATGGCAACCTTCCCACTGCCTGTCAGTGTTTAAGAGGCAAAGGTTCCCCCCTTAGCAAGCCCTTTTCACCATTGGCCAGTCACCAGCTGGAAGGGAAAAGACCCTTCCACGGCCCAAAGGTTTCCTTTTTCTCTTGGTGGCAGTCGACCAGACATGTGGGAGGGCTGGGGCGGGGGAGAATGAGGGCCCGCACACTTACTCTGGGTTCTGGCCCAGAGACCATAGGTAATGGCTAGTAGTGGGACTCTTGCCTTTCCCCACCATGTGGTAGCCTTTTTCCTGGGCCACTTCCCCAACCACTCCCTCAATACCTTCCCCATAAGGCCTGGGGAGGGACCTCTCGTGTTTGCCTCTCTCAGTTTGTCTGTCTCTGTGTTTCCTCCACACCTGCAATCAGTTCCCTCTTTCACATTTCTTTCCCCGTCTGAGTGGAAGCCTTTTTATAAGGGACCAGCAGGCTCTAATTGGCTGTGAGTGTTCCCATGGTCTGCTGCACACCAGCCCAAATGAGCTCCAAGTACCTGCCTGCCTGCCTTAATTGCTGGGGCAGCAGTCTCCAGCAGTCTATTCTGGGAACAAAAACTGATTCACCCAACTGTCCGTAACCGTATACCTTCCCTCTATCAACCTCCTGCAGCCTATAATCTTTGAACTGCCACACTTGATACAGTATCTCTGCTGGGAAGGATTTTGTTGAAATGGAGCAGTAAATGTGAAAGGTCTAGTACTATGGGTCTGGTTTTTGGGTTTATTTTGTTTTTTGTTAAAAGTTGCCAATGCTAAGAGGTCATCAGAGCACATGGCCCTCTGTTTTCCTTTGTGTTTTCGATGAGTAACTCCATTTATATTGCCTGGTATTATTTAGGGCCTGTTTTTACATTGTATAGTTGAGTGAGGTCTCAGCTACTATGAAAATTATCAAATGTCCAATTGCCGTATCCAACTGAACAAAGTTTTCTATATCTATTTTTAGGAACAGAAATTAGTGATATGACAGTATGTATTCAATTAATTAGGTGTAAAGTGGATAATTACTAATATTAAGACTTTAGTTACCATGATTACAAAAGTAAATAATCAGTTTGTGTGCAAGTACCTCTCCCACTTAAGACTATTTTACATAGTTTTTTTCTAACTTCATAACAGTTCTATAAAGTCAATGAGCAATATCCCAGTATTCTAATTGTTTGGTTTCTGCAGCTACTGTATCAGCCATCAGTGTTAAGACAGCAGAAGCAAGTAACCTTGTGTCTCTACGAAGCCAATTTAAAACATTTCCAGAATGTACTTTTGAATTATTTTAGATAATGTTTTGATTTAAATAAAATTGCCTGGGGTGGATTATGGTCTGATCTCAAAAAGCTCTATTATTCCATTAGTTAATGCCTCAATACCACAAAAAATCATTTTCTGCCTACTTCATTTGCATTTTTAAGTATCTTAATTTAGTTTCCAGCACATGGCTGTCCTAACTGAAGGAGAGGGGGGAGAGAAGTTGAACTTGGAAGACAATTTTTCATTAACAAGGAACAGTATATCAGAAAAGGATTTTCGTTGAAACATGGAATGCAGACTTTTTCAGAATCAGGCCAAGGATTTCATTTTTTTTCTAGTTTTATAGGCATTGACAAAAATGCAAAATGACAATTTGAGTCTAGGCAGGAAGGAAGATTACAGAAAGTGCAATATGTTAGATGCATGTTTATTAGTATGAAATTGACCTGTTATATTCCAATGAAAGCAGGAGCTCCTCTGTTTGAGTAACTTCAGATAAATGCTAATCTTTTGCCTATGCCCTTGAAAGATCTCCCAGAGAAGCTTTTTACTTCAGGGCTTTACTGCTCTTCTTGTAGCTTTAGCTTTGAAATGGGGCACAAAATTCTTCAGTACTTGTAATTACAGAAAACCGTCGACTGCTTTTCTTCCGTAAAACATCACATTTGCCTTACAATGATGTCCTTTAAATAGATACATTTATTGAAGAACTAAAATATTAAGCAGGCTGAAGACTCTTTTATTCTTCTAATAGATATGTGCAGTTCTACAATCCTGTAATTATGGCTTCTGGTTTTTAGCATACAAAAGGCAAAAAATTTGCAAGCCTTTTTTGACTTGATCTTTTGTGCTGTGGTACTTAATCTAGGGCACTATATTCTTTTTATGCACATGCAGCATGTTTTGTTATCTCTGTATGTTTTATTCCATGTATGGCAATTGTCATACTGACAGATATTGGTGAAAATTTACTACTGGGGAGGGAGAAGAGGGGGAAAAAAGGAATGTACATGATTTGGAGTTGTATGAATTTCTTGAACATTTTTTTTCTGGAGGAGGAACGATACCCATGAGTTATTTATGAGGAGATGGACTCAACCCTGGTTTTCCTAATTTAGGCCTTTGTCTGGTAAACATTTCTGCAGATCTTTAACTTTATGGATGTGGGACAACTCACAAGTAATGTTTCACTGGAACTTAAGATCACTTTTAAAATACTTACCTTGGAACAGCAGTGAAAAACAGGAAACCACAAACCAAATAGAAAGACAGTGAAAATCAAATCATTTTCAACCGTTATTCTCTCTGATTCCACTTCCCAAGTTGTAAATGACACAAGAGATGGCATACGGCATGGGTTGCAGGGACCTCTACAATATGTTGGATCTATTTAGCAAGTGTGAAAGTTAAACAAAAGTTATAATGAAAGTTATTATGGATAAACAGCAGACCCTAAGCTCTCAGTGTGATGTTTTAGCCAAAGATGCCTGCTGGAAACATCTAAGACTGAACAGGGGAAGGATTGGGCCCAAGCTAGGAGGCTGCCTGGCTTCTGAAAGAAATTATTAGAACTGATAGGGTAAGAATTTGCATGTAATGAGTTTCTTAGGCCTGATCTACACTAGGGGTATGTCCACATTATGATGTAAAGTCGAATCTAATGTGGTCCATTTCTGGGCACCTAATTTTGCAAAGTCAAAGGTCTGTGTCCTCACTGCAGGGAATTAATCCAATATAATCCGAGGTAGCACATCCCCATTAGGGAGCCTAGTGTTGTCTCAGAGCAATGCACTGTGGGTAGGTTTGCATTCTGGGCTATGCACCTGGTGCCCCCTACCCAAAACTCTGCAGTGGGTGGTTAGGGACTCATGTCATCAGTATCCCATAATGCACTCATCTAATCCCTCCCCCCTTGCATGAGATCAATGGGAAGCTGTATGCTCATGCTTTTTTCTGCCCTGGTTGCCCACCTAGATACCATAGCAGCACAAGCATTGAACCCAGTTTGCTGCAAACCATGCTCATGTGTGTTGTGGTGCACCTCACGGTGCACTACTTTGAGAGCAAACATATGTAGCTCCACCTGGAAAAGGAGGACGAGGCTCAGCTTGGCATGGAGGCACCACTCATGCATGCCCTGGGTGCTGATGCAAGTGCAGCTGCCAGTCAGTCCTTTGGACACAGTGGAACACTGGTTCTGGAGCCATGAGACAAGCACAGACTGGTGCAACCACATTGTGACTCAGACATGGAATGAATCAGCATCACTATGGTTTGCTGCAAACCAGGATCTGTGCTCATGCTGCTTTGGAGCCTGTGTGGGTAACCAGGGCACAAAATACATATTAGATTCAACCTTACCTCATTGTGTAGACATGGCCTTAATATATTAGGATTAGCTGGTGTGTTTTGTTTATTTTGACTTAGTAACTTACTTTTATTTGTCTGTTTTTACTTGTAATCACTTACATCCTATTTTTTGTACTTAATAAAATCACTTTTGTTTATTACCAAATCCTGTATAAATAATTGCTACTAGGAGGGAGCAGCCACTATACACATCTCTCTTTCATTGATAAAGAGGGCAAACTTATAAGCTTACTCTGTGTAAAACTTTTATGCAGAGTAGATGGATTTATCTGGGGTTTTGGTCCTCTTTGGGCAGTGATCATGGTTGCTGTCAACAAGCCCTCCTAGAGCTGAGCTGGTTCAGTGTATGTATTGCTCTGCTGGGGGGCTGCTATCCCAACTCTGTGCCTTGACTGAGGGAGACCACAGTTTCTGGACCAGCAGGACAGAGTAGTAAAGCACACCAGAGGGCAGGTAGGTGGGCTCAGTGGCATGACCCACATACCAGGTAATGATCAAAGGCCAAAGGAAGAGGGTGGGGGGGCCCATTGATTTCTGGACTGGGGCTTGGAATTGCTGGTGGTGGGCCTGCATAATAGCTAAACTTATTTGAACCTCTTTGGTTTGGAAATCAGACTGAACATCTCACCAGGATGAGATTTCAATATTTCTCTGCCAGTTTTGAAATAGCTGATGGATTCGTGAGGAAGGACTGGCAAGACTGAAGTATGGAATGTTTTGCCATTAGAGATCAAACTGATATTAATCCCGGCTGTGCTCAAGAAACTCCTTTTGGGAAACTTTCCTCAGAAATTGCACACAGAAACAACAACATGTATGCACTCACGGGTGTGCTTACACACATGCAGAGAACACCCAGCATTTAAATTAACACAATCCTGTTCACAGAGGAATAGAAAGAAATAGCACAACTTTTGTCATGGATTCTGACACTAATTTTAACATTTTCAGGTAAAGTTTTCAGGAATGTACATGTTTAAATTCCAAGGTGCCGTAAAAATTCCTTGGTCAGGTACATGCTATTATAAAGCAGTTGTTAAACTCAAATACCCATTAGATTTGCCAATATATTTTAAGAATTCATATAAACAAGAAACAAGAGCCACGAAGAGTCAGACCTGGATTTTAAACTCCCAGAATGTTTTGCCTGTTCTGATCCTAGACTGTTATCAGTTCAGGTGTATAAGAATTAACACACACATTTCAGCGTATCAGTGTCCCTGAAGCAAGTAATGAAGCACACCACTTCTGTTCCTGGAAGAGTACAAGAGTTCTGTTTAATGAAAGTACTGTGATTTCTTTGTAAAAATGTAGAGAAGTGGCTTAAGTTTATCTTTATTAATTTTGAATATCTATTGGTTTTCTGTAAAATAAAAGATTTAACTTTACATGAAAAAGTGCCTTCAGACACCCAGTCCAGAAATATAATATTGCATGGTTTAACAGTAAGAAACTGTTTCCCTCTTGAGAAAACAGACTCCAATTATAGATGTCACATTCAATATGCAGAAATGTGATCAGATCAAATGCCTGCACACAGTGCATGCCACTTCAAAATTACTTTGGAACAAGAGTTTGCAATCTTTATGTAAATTGGAATGGCACTCTATCTCTCTCTTCCAGTGTTTGGCATAGCATGCAAAAATTCATACATCATCTCTTTTGAAGGGAAATGACTGATGCAATTTTAATAAAGGTTACTAACTGAGTGTTGTGAATCAAGTTGTATGAAATTGTAGGGGCTCGATGGTAAACAACTTTATTTTGCAACAATGCAAATTCTTTTGGTGATATAAACCTGTGGAACATGACCTCTGTCAATTGTAATATTTCAGGTGTATTAAAAATGCTGATGAGATGAAATTTGAAGAAGATGAGGCTATTTCCATTAATATTAAATACCAACCAGAGAAAATAATTTTAAATATCCTGAGTGTGCTTTTCTAGCTCATGCTTAAAAACTATAATTTCCTTTTCATCTTATCCCTCTGGTTTGAGCTTTGTTAGAGCTTCCTCAAGTGACATATTCTCAAGCCAGAAGAAACCGTCAGCAAGCTTGGCTTTCACTGTAATGTGTCTGTAATATGCAAAATATACCATGCTTGGGTAGCAGCATGTGCTCAACAGGCCCTAAGATGTGTCTTGATCATCAAAGAGCTAACTGACTTATGCAGCTGTTCAAAATGGGTGCCTGAAATAATTGTTTTATTAAAGCTTAGTGGCTAAATAACTTTATACTCATAAGACTCAGGCAAGGATGAGAAAAAAATGATAACCTGTAAAGGAGCATGGAGCATTTGGAGAGGGATGGTGGAGAATAAGGGAAGAGATCAGGAAGCAGTAGTCCTGGTAGGTTGAATAAGGGGGAAAAGAAAATCTGGGAATCTCTTAGGCTACATCTGTACTGCACTTGGAAGTACAACCTGAAGATCATGAAGACATAGGTGTGCTAGTGTTCATCTTTCTAGAAATCGCAGTGAAGAGCTGTTGATACGTATTCTCATTTCTTGCCCTGGCTGATTAGCTGAGACCGAGCTGCAATTTTTTGTGAGCTAGCTAAATTAAAGCTAGCATAGGTATGTTGATACAAGCTGTAAGTTACACCTGTAGGGCATGTCTACACGACATGGAATATCGACCCTGCTGTGGTTGATCTTCCTGCTAAATTGGTCTCAAAGGGTGCCCTGTTGGCATCGGTACTCCTGCTCCTCATGAGGAGTAAGGAAAGCCAATGGGAGCATTTGTTTCCATCAGCCTCCCCACTGTGAGGATGGCTCAATAATGCAATTTAAGATATGTCGACTCCAGCTACACAATTTACATAGCTGGAGTTGTGTATCTTAGTTTGACCTTCCACTGTAGTGTAAACCAGGCCCTAGATGCAGTGTAGGCATAGCTTTGGAAATGACCTCAGTGGGAGTGGGAAAGGGAGCAGTTTGGGGATTTTTAGGAGCCTGTGCGAATCTATGCAGAGTTCTGCTAAAGGTAAAAGCCTGCAACCTATCTGTCTTCCTATAATTTAGCTTCTCGTGTCTTACAACATTCTAGTGCAAGCCAACACAGGGAAAGTTCAATGGTATAATCATGTATCACTTCATGTATATAGCTTACTAGATCATCAGCTGATATAAATCACTGTAGTGCCTTTGATTTACATGAGATAAGAATCTGGCCCATAACTAGCAAAAAAAAAGGACAAAGGAAGACATGCCCAGAGCAAAACGAAAAAGATATAAATGCCAAAACAAAAGGGAGAGAACTGGGGTAAGGTGAGAGAGTTGATTGCATGTCAAAAGATTTCATTAAATTGACAGTAGGCTGTTGTATGGCATTCATGAGTTTCTTCAACCAGTTGTCTGCTGGAAGTACCAGTTGTCTGCTGGAAGTACAGATAATACTTCTGCTATAAGGAAGGTGTCTCAGGCAAAATTATTTGTAGTTACGTACTGCATTTCCATAGTGAGATGATATGTGTGGATTGACATAACATCATACCACCTCTGTGTGTGTGTGTGTGTGTAGCCTGAAAAGTTAGCAAGTCCATCAATCAGTGATACCATCACTCTTTACAGAGCACAGTATCTATACCAATGAGTTCTTCAATGGCTGCTGAGTCCAATGCATGAGTGACCATCCCATCCACACTCATGCACTAGCAATGTTCTGAATCAGAGCAGCAGATTCTTTCCTCTTCTGAGGCCACTCATCACAAAGCTTTATCCAGTCCACCTTGCAATGCCTCGCCCCATCTCAAGCTGACTCCACCAACCAAAGCAGAACTCTGCACGCCTTTCCCAATCATCAACAGATTCCAAAAGATACTAAAACATCATTGCAAGCATCCTGTAATTTACACAGCAACCTGCCTCTCTTTCTAGACCCCTTGAAAGCTTCAGATTACAGCTCATTCTTCGGGAGCTTGTAAACCAACATTCACTTGACATGTCCAAGTCACTTGAGTCTTTTCTTACTAATCAAGATTCCCCTGAATGAAATACCATTACCATTTAACACATCTACATTTATCACTGTTTTGCCATTTTATTTGAAGAATTTTACACAAGCACCTGATATGAAAACAGTTCAGTCTTTTGGTATATTTGGCATGTCAGCCTTGTTTCTGAGCCAATAGAAGAATGGAGAAAATATCTCATAAACACGAATTTTCATTTTAGTTGACAATGTGTTGTTCCAGGCTCTGAATTGCAAGAGATTAAAGTTCATTGCTACTTTACTGATTCTAATGGTAAGTTCAACCATTGCAGGTAACAGTGTAGTCAACGTAGCAAAACTGGTCAACATCTAGACAAATACCATCTACAGTGATGTCTGGAGCTAGTTCTGAAGAGCTTTGATGCATGGCAATATTCCTGTTCAAGCTTATTGCTAGCCCAAAGATTTTGCATGAATCAGAAAACTTGGTACAGGTTGAACATCTCTAGTCTAGCACCCTCAGGACCTAACCAGTGCCAAATTTGAGAATTTGCTTGACCATGGGAGGTCAATATTGTCTAGTAGCATTACCAACATTTCCACTGCTTACTGAGCTTTTAGATGACATTTAGAGGTAAATTAGAGCTACATAACATCACAGAACACTGAGAGTCAAAACCAATGACTGTAAACAAACTTTATAGGATCGAGGGGAACTTGGCCACACCCATGATAAGTGGACATCTTACTAACTAAAATTATACCGGACCACGGATGTTGCCAGACTAGAGAGATTCAACCTGTAATAAAATGCTATAGGCATCAACATTATGATCCACAAGGGGTACATCATCTGCAAACAACAGTTCTCTTATGATGGTCTCCTTCACCTCTGAATCTTGCAATGTTAAATGAACTTTCATCTTGTCTAGTGCTAAGATGAACGCCTCTTGAACATCATGGAACACATGCTGAACCACAAATGAGAAAGTGTGGGAGCCAAAACATAACTCTGCTTCACTCCATTATTGAGGTTTAACAAGTGACTCTTGGTTTTCATACATTACAATTGCTTTCATGATAACGTGTAAGGATTTCACATGGTTTAGAAATAGAGGTGGATAACCACACTTGTGCAGAACAATGTAAAGCCTTGATTGGCTAACCATGCCAAAGGCTTTTGTTCAACATATAAAAGCCACATAAAATGAATATGCTTATTTCTGCACTTTTTCTGTAGTTGTCATAGACATGGTCATCTCTGTATGATGGACTTTCCTGAGTGAAAGCCACACCTGTCTCTCAGGATAGGTTTGCTCAATTAAGGTGTGAAGTCCAGATAAAAGAACACAGTTGAAGATTTTCCCATAATGGTAAGAGAAATACTTCTGTGGCTATTAGAATCACGTCTTTCTCCTTTGTTTTTATAGAGATGGATGAAATGAATATCCTTAAAATTTTGCATAACAGTGTTCTCCTTCCAACAGAGTAGCAATATCTCATGTAATCTTTGCACATTTGTAGAGTTCATCAGGCAAACGGTCAGATCCTGAAGCTTTGTTCTGGGGAATATTTTTGAATCTTTGCTCACGTTCCTCAAGTGTAGGTTTGGCATCCATTGAAGTTATAACTTCAAGCCCAGACAATTCATCTAACACACATTGGTCTAATGCAGAGTCCTTTGAGTATATCATTCTGTACTGCCATTCCACCTCTCCAGTTGCCTTTTTATCAGTTATTATATTGCCATCCAGATCTTTCAGTACAGCTTTCTTGTTTATCAGCCCAATGGCCTTTCAAATGCCCTCAGACAGCTGCCTACTGTCACCTCTGTCAGTCACTTGTTGGATGCTGCTACAAAGACCCAGCCATATTTCTTGAACACACCTCTTGGAAGCTTTTTGAACAACCCTACGAGCTTCTCTTAGGTTGTTGGGTGACTCAGTAGTAGGAGTAGTCTTGTATGTGATTGAGGCAGATCTTTTTCTCTCAATGAATGGCAGCAGTATCTCGGCATAGTCTAAAAAGCAGATGATGCTTTTCTTACTACTCTTTCCAAAACTCTCGATTGCCAAATAGTACATGCTTGTCTTCAGAACTTCCCATGTGTCTAAAGTAGTTTCATTCATTCCAGTTGTCAGCACGTCTTCATTAACAAGATATTTCTTGGCAGAATCATTGATTTGGCATGAGTCAATATGAGGTTATATGGCAGTTCTATTATAGTAGATCATCTTAGCTTGAAATTTCCGCTTTTGCAGCAGGCAAAAGAGTGATCTGTGTCAGCAGTCTTCACTTTGTAAGGATTATTTATGCAAGATATGTTTCAAATATGTACATCTTCTCAGTACCAAGTCCAGCTGGTGCCAGCGCTTGGACCTCAAGCATCTCTATGATGATTTTCTTCTGATGTTATCAGCAAAGAAGGTATTTGGTCACTTATAAGCCTTGACTGGCACAGAGTTTGAGTATTCTCTGACCATTGTCATTCATATGTCCAGAATCCCAGGTCATATCTCAACATTGGACCCAATTCTTGCATTGAAGCTGCCAAGTGCTAGGATAGGTTCCTTCTATGGAATCCTGCTGATAAATTCTTCTAGCTATCTTTCTCATCACTAGCTTGCAGAGATGGAGCATAGATACTGACAAGGCTGACAAATCCTTTCTATAAACATACATATAAAGACATTGCTTTCAAAGCTACATGCGGCAATGCACATTTGTTTCTGAAAGCAAAATCCACACTAAACTTCTCTCCTTGCTTCTTCAGGTTTGCTGTCTTAGTAAATGATGTAGTCCTTCTCCTTTATAAAGCCTGTATCTGAGAGCTGAGCTTCTGGAAGTCTGCAATATCAGTTCTGAAACATGCAAGCTTGGTAAGCAACATTGTTGTTTTTCCCAAATCCGAATACAGGTCAAAGTTGTATCCTTGGGTCAAAATCTGAATATTCCAGTGAACAATTCTGTTTCTAATAACAGTTGAGCCAGGATGTAAACAATGAGGCAGGGCTTGTTTGACTCTGCTTTTCTAGGCCCACCCTCACATGTGGTAAGCAGCTCATCCCTAAGTGGGACTGCTTTGAAAATTTGGTAGCTCTTCCAGGGCCCTTAAATTCTCTCTGATATCTGTAACCATCTTGCCAAGGTCTTCATTCCATATAGTGGTCAAAACTATGGAGGAGTGGAGGCTTCCATAGACCTAATGTCCGCGGTGTTAAATCACTGAGACAGAATCCAAAGGCCACAAAGGTTGTAGCTTCTGCCAGAGAGCAACCTAGATGGAGCTTATTGGTTCTGCATGAGTGCCTTTTCTGCTGGGGTGAGGTCCCTTAGCCTGTCTTCAACGAAGAAGTATCCAAAAGGCAACAGAAGATGTACTTTAACATCATGGCCAGAAAAGTTAGCAAGCAGTCTAAACCTATTCAGGAGACAGAGGGAGATGTGACTATATGACATCAGCAACAGTAATATATCACATTGGAATTTCTTTGCATCTGAGTAATTGGTTCTGTCTGCAGGAGAGGAAATATCAGCAGGTACGTTAGTTACTTAGGATTTATAAACCTGACTAGGGACCTGTATTGCATTTGTAATGTGTGCATGAGCCAAGAAGGGAAAATGACACTTCCTTTTTACATTGTAATATATTTGATTTGGTTTGGGCTGCATAGCACTGATAGGGTATGTCTACACTACCACCCTAGTTCGAACTAGGGTGGTTAAAGTAGGCATTCGAAGTTGCAGATGAAGCCCGGGATTTAAATATCCCGGGCTTCATTTGCATCTTGCCGGGCGGGCGCCATTTTTAAATCCCCTTAGGTCGAACTCCGTGCCCGCGGCTACACGGACACGGCTACACGTGGAACGAGGAGTACCGGTAGTTCGAATTAGAAATCCTAATTCAAACTACCTACTCCGTGCCGCGTGTAGCCGCGGGCATGGAGTTCGACCTAAGGGGATTTAAAAATGGCGCCCGCCCGGCAAGATGCAAATGAAGCCCGGGATATTTAAATCCCGGGCTTCATCTGCAACTTCGAATGCCTACATTAACCACCCTAGTTCGAACTAGGGTGGTAGTGTAGACATACCCATAGTGTGGATATTGCATCAATGGGGCTACTAGATACAGCAAATTTGTGTCAACCCCTAAAGCAATACTGCACTAGAAGCACAATGTAGCTATTAGCACTGTACAAGGATCTGGGCTTTGTATCTCTCCACTCCCTTTTTTCTGTGACATATGAACATAAGCAAAACCATTCTGGCCCATTTAATCCACTCCCCTATCTTCTGGCAGTGGTCAGTGTCAGATGAATCAAAGGGAATTAGCAGATCACGGCAATTTCAAGTGATCCATCCCCTACTGTCCAGCCCTAGGTTTGAGTAGTTGGAGGTTTAGGGACATCTGCAGCATGGGGATGTGGTCCTGATCATCTCAGCTAATAGTCATTGATGGTCCCATCCACCATGGGATTTTTTTTTTATCCCATTTATGTTTGGTCTTCACAATACCCCCTGACATTGTGTTCTACAAGTTGACTGTGTGAAGAAGTATCCCTTTGTGTTTTAAATTTGATGACTATTAATTTCATTAGGTAACGCCTAGCTCTTATGTCATGTGAAGGGGTAAATATCAGTTCCTTGTTCATTTTGTCCATACCATTCATGATTTTACAGACCTTTGTCCTTTACCACCTTAGGGCTTGTCTATACTTATGAGAAGATGGCCACTTTGCAGGTCTATCTTCCTGTTAAATGAGAACTAGGGATGTAAGCAAGTAGTTGAGTAGTCAAGTACCCGATAAGCCTAAATCAACTACTCAACTACTCGCATTTTCTCCCCGCTTGCTGCCTCTGTATCAGAGGCAGCAAGGGGTGGGAGGGAAGCAGAAGCCAGTGCTGGGGGGAGCCGGCTTAAAAAGCTAGTTCCCCCCAATCTCCGTGGTGTTACCTGTCCTCCCTGCACTGCAGCAGTGTGGGGAAGGCAGAGGAGGCTGCTGTGAAGCAGCCTTTACCCATGATGGACCCCCCCCCCCACAGACAGAGGCTGCTGCCAAAGCAGCATGTGTTTGTGGTCAGTCCAGGCCGCCACTGCTAGGGACCGTTGCCATGAAGCAGCCTCTGTCTGCCGTGGCCCAGGCTGGCTGCGAACACAGGCTGCTCTGGCAGCAGCACCTGTCCAGGGCGGCTGCTGGACCCAGTGCGAGCCGGGACTGAACAAGCCCAGCTCATGCCGGTCTGGGATCTATGCCTGCTGCAGCTCTGCAGTTTAAATGTAGTAGGAGCTGGGCTGCTTGCATGCCCTGCTCCTACTACATTTAAACTGAAGAGCCCCAGCAGGGGTAGCTCCTGAACCAGGCATGAGCTGGGACTGTGTGCCTTCCCTTATCGACTAATTGTATAGTCGATACAAATTGTATAGACTACATGATTAGCCAGTTACCCGCCTCTTACCATCCTTACTAAGAACCCGCTAAATCAAATGCTGAGGGCAACCCTGTCAGCGCTGGAACTCCTCACAGTTCCACAGTTGTGAGGAGTAGGGGAAGTGGATGGGACAGTTTCTTCCATTGACCTCCCACTCTGGGACTCCCCTGGAAAATCAATGCAAGGTATGTGTACTACTCCAGCTACGCAATTCATGTAGCTGGAGCTGTGTATCTTACATCATTTTCCAAGCTGAGCAGTCCCAGTCTTTTTAATCTCCCCTCATATGGAAGCTGTTCCATATCCCAAGTCATTTTTGTAGCCCTTCTCTGTATCTTTCCCATTCTAACACATCTTTTTTGATTTGAGGCAACCAGAACTGCATGCAGTGTTCAAGATAGGGGCATGCTATAGACTTATATAGTGGCATTATAATATTTTCTGTGTTATCTATCCCTTTCTTAATGGCTCCGGGCATTCTATTGGCCTTTTGCCTGCTGCTGCTGTTTGAGCAGATGTTTTCAGAGAGATATCCATGTTGACTCCAAGATCTTTATTGGGGTCTAAATCAGCTATTATCATTCATCATTTCACTCAGGGCATCCTTCCATTTGGTTCTGTCCTTCCACTTACCTCCATTTTGCCTCCCTTCAGATAACTAGCAGCCCTCTCATCTTCCTACAGCTTGGCTTCTTCTGTCTTGCACTGCTTTATAAAATTCTCCTATTGGATCACAGGATGCAGTGAGGTATCTTTGATCGGTAGCATATTTCCAGCTGTACCCTGGATGCTGGAGTAGCTCTGTTCAAATGCCTTGCATGCTGAGCTTTCCCCCTGCACAGAGTGCAGACACGCTGAAAAATTTTTCCACTTCAAAATTTCCCTTTAATTTGATTTAACAAATCAGATATTTAAAAATGGTCAAAATCAAAAAAGTTTAGATTTTATCAAAACAAAATGTTTCATTTGACAGTGATTTTTCTTCTTTTGATTTGCCAATTTTTTTTAAATATAACTTGGCTTTTGTTTGATTCAAAACACTTTTTTTCCATTTATTTGAAATTGCCCAGCAAATGAAAAATCAATTATTAGCCTACCTCTAAAAATAACATATCCTGCTGCAGCCTGTATGTATGTTTTAAACTAGATTCTATCTATTCTCAACCAGATCAATGTCTGGGATGGTTTTCCTTCCATACAGGCTTCATTAAAATGGAGCATGCAGATTTACCGAGTACCAGACAGGGAGGTCTCCACACGAGCTCTGACCTTTGGACTGCTGGATTTACAGGGTGAAGAGTTGCTTTACTGCAATGTGTGAAGTCTTGAATGGACACAAAAATATTGTTGTTTTAGATGCAGACTTAACTGTACAAAGTGCCTAGGATGAATGAGAAGGATCCTAATTACAGTGGTATCCTGGACACTGTACTTTATCTGGTTCCTCATTTCATTTCTCTTAGATGGCCTTCTCTAGCTTTTGGTAAATTTGTCTCTGTATTATTTCTTCTAATTGTAATGATTTTCTTCATATCCGCTATCAAACACATCTTGCCTGAAATGTTCTTCTTCCAGGTGCTGTTTCTGAATCATCATCTACAACCTTTCATTTTCATCTGATTTTGACCATTTGCACATTGCCATGGGTATTCAGAAATGCAGCTGAGAAAACATTAATAACACTTGTTATGATAGCGGAAAGAAAATCAGCTATTTTATACGTGTTTCTGCCTTTCTGATGGTTGACTTCTGGACTTTGATACATCTCTTACCAGCAAAAAAATGGCATATTTACATAAGGGAAGCAAGATCTTCGGAGCATTGAGATATGGGCAGTTGTGAAATGACAGGTCTCTCAGAGACACCAGAATTTTAAGTAAACCTGCTGGCCTGTTGAATAAAAAGATGTTCATGTGTATCCAAATAATTTGTGGTGTAACTGTTGATTACCCAAATTATTAGTTTGTAATGAGAGGAGCATTTCATTTTCATCTCCATTTACTCACTCCGGTTGGAGAAGGGGGCTGCACAGAACCACTCCAAATAAGATTCTGTTACACTCTTGGTGTAAAAAATGTAGTCATAATCTTCACAAGTCAATAACCATGCACCCTCCTGGGAAACCACAGAGAGGATGGTATTTTGAAGGTTAACATATAGGATTTTAAAACAATCCTTCTGCAAAAGACCCATGGAATTTAATAGAAAATGACTTACCTCTCTATGATTTTTTGGACCATTCTGTACAATTTAATGGAAGCTTATATCCGTGTGATAGAACTCAATATTGCATCAATGGGGCTATTTAGGTACGTTTGCACAGCAGTATTATTTAATAATAACTGACGTTATTCTGAAATAACATAGTCCTCATTTACACTACAAGCAGTTATTTTGCCATAATGTCAAAATAATATCGAGCTGGAGGGCTTCTTCCTCAGATTCCTGTAACCCTAATTTTACAAGGAGTAAGAGAAGTTGAAGGAAGAGTGCTCTTTCTCAGACTTCCTGTTGCGTAGACAGTGCCAAAAGCCGAATTAAGCTATTTTGACTTAAGCTACACAATTGATGTAGTTCAAATTGTGTAGCTTAATTCAACTTTTGCCCTACAGTGTAGGCATTCCCTTAGATACAAATCCAATGGTGAATGTTTAGAAGGGATGATTACTCTATTCTTGTTACAAAAGTATGAGTAATGGTATTCCTTTCTCACACAAACAGGTTGTATCATTTATTACATGTCTTCATATTGTCATCTGTGGCACACAGGTCTCTGCATATCTAAGACAGGCATTTGTAATTGAAGATTCAGTTATTGGAAGGTAAGCAGGTGGCACTAATTCATCCTTACCAACTCAGAAATTATCTGGCATCCCAGACAAAGGAAATCCCAGAAATATCACCCAGGTAATCTCTTCAAGGGGATCATGTGGTCCCATAACATATGAATAGTTAAGTTAAAATACAGTATTGTTTCCCTAAAGAAAAACAAATGATGAACTAATCAGCTGGCAAGCCTGGGGAAGGCAATCAAGTTATTTGCTGGACCTTGCAATAAGAGTCCCAGCCCAGCTGTTCGTCATCTTGAAATATATTATGGCAGCCTTCTGGTGGGATGCTGAATTACCAGTAGCTTGATACACTGAAACACTTGACAATCTTGTCCCATTAACTTGCTCAGGTGGAGGTTTTCCTGTGTCATGAATTCTAGGGAATCAAGTGAACTGGATTTAATTTTGGGAAAGGAAAAAGGATTCTTGGGGCTGTCACTGACCATATAAACTTCTTAAATGCCTTTCTTCATCCTTTGACAGCTCAACTCAATGAAACAAAATGATCAACTGTCCTGAAACCTTTGGGATGAAACATCCATCAGCTCCTCAGACATAAACTCAGCATTTCTAAACCAACAAAGGATAGGGAAAGAATACAATCCTTGCTATTCTCTCTTTCTTCTTCCCATCAGTTCTTACCCTTACTCTCTTTCATCTGCTGTTTCTCCTCTATCAAAGAAGGAAAGGAGCATGATTTGTTCTACTGTTATGCCTTCAGCTACAGCCAAGAACCCCTTTGTGGGACTTACTTCCTATCAGAGTTCTTTATAATTAATAAAAACTGTTATTTCCAACATTGCTCAAAATTTCCTATTGTACAGCTGTGTAGCATTCCTTGATATTATTCTAACAACTGGCTCTGGGCTGGAGATAACTAAGCTATAAGACTAGTAAGAGCTAACTTTAGAAGCCTCAGTGGCAGTATTAATTCCCAGCATAAGTGAACTGTTTCAGCTGTAAACTGCAATCAACTGCAAAATCTTACCTCGAGTAAAGTAATAAAAATCAATTATAGGGCAACTAATGCAGAAAGGACAGCAAAAGGCAGGCATTTAAATTAGTTAAAAAGTAATGAGAAAGGAAGCAGACAGACTAAATAAAGCCTGTAATTAAACGAGCCAAAGGAAGCTCTAACTTGAATGTGTGGCCTTTATAGTGTGTGGGAACGGGAACAAATATGTATATGTGCACTGAGCTAAATTTAAAGATTCTTCAGCAGTAGCACAGTCTTTAGCAAATGAGTTATTGCTGTTGACAGCAGTACAAATAATAAAGTCCTAGCAATAATGATGGGAATATTTCATAGTAAGATCAGTGGCCACCTCAGATAGTTGAGAGGCAGAGAGAAACACTATGATGAAAAAAAATCAAACGTATGTAATATATACCTCTACATGCATGGGCTCAGCTACTCTGGTCAGTGAATTAGGGTGGGGATAAGACTCCACCAGGGTTGCCCTTACCCATACTTAGAATTGTTATCCACTGGGTCTTAATGTCTGCCCATCTGCTGCTTTATATCCTTGTTCTCTGCCTCTGCTTCCTCTGGAGAGGATCTAGTTAACTTATAAGGGTATGTCTGCACTACAGAGAAGATCGAAGCAGCCATTGATCTTCCAGGGTTCGAATTAGTGGCTCTAGTTAAGACAGCTCACTCACACTGAGAAGGGTGCTCCAGTTGATGCTGGTAGTCGTGCTTCTATGAGGAGCAAGGTAAGTTGAAGAGAGAATGTGCTCTCTTCGACTTCCTGCAGCGTGGACAGTACCAAAAGTTGAGTTAAGGTACTTCGACTTCAGCTACGCTATTAAAGTAGCTGAAGTTGTGTATCTTAATTCGACTTTGTCCCATATTGTAGACATATCCTAAGTGAAAAAGCCTGCATGACCTATTAGTAGAACATCGAACCTGAGAGAGCCATTCAAGTGATAATGAAGCCATTTAACAGGCAATTACCAACCCCAGGTATATCCTATCCATTTCTGAATTTACTGTGCTAATCTACAGGAACTTTGTTTACATTTGTTTAAAAAAAGTTTCATTAGTATGTTGCTGAAGATCATAAAATCACATCTCTAAAAATCATCCCTTCTCATCCTCCCTCCCTGCCCCCCTACCAGGCTGCCATCAGGCATAGGGGCATAAGTTTAATAGTATCGTGTAGGGCCCCATAAATCCTAAGGATGATCATGGATTCCACTCTCCTTTTCTGAAGGAGTGAGCAGGTGAGTAATCTGGCCACTCAATGGTGTCTAAATAAAATATCCCTTTCTAGTCAAAGTCAGATTTCAGTTTTCAGGAGGGAGAGAGGTAACCAGTGGTGTTCCCCTAGTTCCGTACTGGGACCAATGCTAATCAACGTATTCATAAACAATCTGGAGAGGGGGTAAACAGTGAGGTGGCAAAATTTACATATGATCCCAAACTGCTTAAGATAGTTAAGTTGCTATGAAGAGTTTCAAAAGGATCTCACAAAACTAGGTGACTGGGCAACAAAATGACAGATGAATTCTAAAGTTGATAAATGTGAAGTAATGTTTATTGGAAAATGTAATCCCAGTTATTTGCTCAAAATGATGAGGACTAAAACAGCTATTACCACTTGAGAGAGATCTTGGAACCATTGTGGGTAGTTCTCTGAAAACATCCCCTCAATGTGCAGCAGCAGTCAAAAAAGCAAACAGAATAATTAAAAAAGGCATAAAGAAAAAGACAGAGAATATCTTATTACCTTTATATAAATCCATGGTAGGTCCACATCTTGAATTTTGCATATAGATGTGGTTGCCTCATCTCAAAAAAAGATATCTTGGCTTTGGAAAAAGTTCAGAAAAGGGCAACACGATTAGGGGTATGGAACAGTTGCTACATGAGAAGAGATTAGTAAAACTGAGACTTTTCAGCTTAGAAAAGAGGAGACTAGGGGGGGAGGGTATGATAGAGGTCTATAAAATCATGACTGGTGTGGTGACTTCAAATGTATGTAGATTAATATCGTTACCTTCCAAATGACTTGAGGGAACATGAGCATTCTCTCTCTCTCTCAACCAACACTAAACCTATGATGATGTCTCAGCAGAGGACCACTGCGGTGAATCTGCTGGGGAGAATTTGAAGTTCTGCTATTGCTCATGGTTGGGAGGCACCAACAGGGATGATTCCATTACTGTTGGAGGGCAGCAGGGAGGAACTGCCAGCTGCCCCTTCTAGGTGCAGAGTTTCTGGGAACCTGGCAAAGTTCCAGGATTATTTCACATGTAGGGCTGATACTGCAGCACACTGGAGACGTTAAGAAGTCTCCAGTGTGCACACTGCAATTATGGAAAAAAATTAGTTTTCCATTTGACCTACTCCAGGAGATTTTAGCAGCCCTTTTTACTCCTTGTTTACTCCAGTGCATCTGATAAGTATTACGTGTAGAAATTAGCAGTCTGCTGCATTGTGTTCACTAGCAGGTGGTGTTGAAAACTTACTTGTGCAGCAAACCGGCCTCAGCTGTGATTGAGATGGTGGATTTCCTAATCACAAGTGTTCTGGGAGCCGCCTGGTCTTTTAGCCCCTAATCCAATTTCATTGTGTGGGTTGAGTATGCTGAGCAGTGCCAGTGTCCTGTGAGACATAGGAGGTCAGACTAGATGATGTGGTGGTTCTTTCTGGCCTTAATCTTTATGACTAACTCCTGCCGATTCTTCACCCACGTCAGGAGCTCAGTCAGGGCTACAGACAGCAATGATATGAGGCACTCCAGGCATCTCATGAATTTTAGCCCTACTTGAGGGAAACCTCCTCTGATTGGAGCCTTCTGCACTTGCTCTCCCCCATGCCCCATCCCAGGGAAGAGTAGCTAATCAGGACTGCTGTGGGGAACCAACAGCATTCTTCCCCCTTCCCTCAGGAGTTAAACGCATTTTTCATTGGGGAGGAAAGGGAGGGAGCAGCTGTTACCATTCTCAAAGGACAGAAAGAGCCCAGCAGCACTCCTCTCTTCTTAGGAAAAATGTGAGTCTGCTCCCACCCTCCTCCCTCGCTGACAGCACTCGGCCTAGGATGGGCAGAGATGGGTGACACACCCCTGGAGCTGCTGGAGGAACAGAGATGAGGTTGGTGAAACTGCATCACTGTGAGGGCTCAGTGCCACAATTGATTTGGAAGGTGAGGTGTGGGTGCTTAATCTACTTAACTGGGGTGTATGGGGCTCAGAGCAACACAGAATTAATTAGGTAGAGTGTTGGGGTTTGAGAAACTCTCTGCTAGGAATGCTGCAGAGATCCTGCAGCAAGGCCACACTTGCCTTACTCAGTACACTTAGGAGAGTTGGCAACAATAATTGTTACCCAGACGTTCACTGGAAAGGGGTAAAAAGAATTAAAAAATTAGAGTGTCAACTAAAAGCACCATATCATTATTGCCCTTCGCACCCACTGGTGTATAGGGCAGCAACAAAAGTCCTCCACTTCTGTCTGTCTGTGGCCAACCTCTACTCTGGAAGGCCGTCACACACAGTTGAAAAGGAATTCTTTGTTGCTTTTTCTGTAACAAAAGCTTTTTCTAGGTCAGGGTTGTTAGCCCTAAGCCAAACCCCCAATCCTGGAGGACCAGTGCGCATGCTTAGTCTGGCTTCTTGCCCCTTGACCTTTCCGGCTTGGTTGAACCTACCAGGAGCACTAAGCTCCTACTGACATAAGTCCTGGGATCATAAGAACATGCAAGCTGCCCCACCCCGACAAGGCGCGTGCACAAGGGGCAGACCATATAATCTCTCTCTCTATATAAAAAATATTTCCTGGAGGATAACAGAGTGACGTGCAACCCCTCCTTCTTTCCTTTGCCACCTCCTTCCCCTTTCCCCAGTGCTCAGGACCTGGGGCTGCCACGCCACAGCCTCCCTCCTCCCCATTCCCTGTGCTTGGGTGGGGAGTTCCCCCTCAGCACCTGGAGGGAGAGAGCCAGGGCTGGTGAGGCCTTGGCCTGGCCCCGCCAGCTAAAGGGAGAGAGTGGGGCTGGTGAGGCCTCAGCCTGGGCCCCCTCCTCCTGGTGATTGGGGGTAGAGCTGGGGCTGGTACGGCCTTGGCCCTGCCTGGTGGCCGGGATGAGAGGAGAGCTGGGGCTGGTGCAGCTTTGGCTCTGCCCGATGGCCTGGGGAGGATAGAGGAGAGCCAAGGCTGGCACGGCCTTGGCCCTGCCAGACAATCGGGGGGGGTTGAGGGAGAGCCGGGACTGGCACGGCCAAGGGGGTGAAGGAGGTAGAGCTGGAGCTGGCTTATCCTTGGCCCCCTGTGGTGGCCAGGGGGAGAAGGGGTGGGGCAAGAGAGCTGGGGCAGGCCCAGTCTCGGGGCAGGCAGGTGGGGAGCCGGGGCTGAACCAGCCTTGACCCGGTAGCTGGGGTGGGAGGGTGCTGGCCAGGGCTACCATGCCTTCGCCTGGCACTTCCCGGAGACCCGGGGAAGAGCCAGACTGCCTATCCCCAGAAAGAGGGGGTTGGAAAGCAGGGGCACAGCCCCTTAGTTGATTTTTTTTTTAAATTAGGATATGGGGGGTTAATCTCATGACTTCTTGGGGCTCTGACTCATGATTTTTAACTTTTGTGGGTTTGGGTGATACTTGTTTCCACGTCTCTTAAATGTAACAAATGATTGATTTTGAAGGAGTAGAACCCTCCATTTTCTGTGTTTGCTTCTATATATCATCAGAGTTCAGAGAGAGACAGTTTGAAAAGCCACTACCCTGGACACAGATCTGTGCCATTACCCAGTGGTTTTAGTTATTCCTTAACTATGAGTCTGATCCTCTATGCAATGAGTACTTGTGTGAGTGCATATAAGGAACTGTAAACTAATTGTAGCTGTATTTGAAATGCTGCTGGGATTCTGCATTAAGAACTAATGTCAAAATGGAATATTATTTTGTGAAATGTGTATTTTTGGTCTTTCCAGTTGGTAATGGTTGCATAGTGAGGTTAAAACAAATATTACTGTGAAAACATGAATATTTTAAATACTTTTCTAGAGGGATGCAGAAAAGTTTACTGTGAGTGGTATGTATTTAATATTTTATTATACTGTAAATTAAACTAATGTAAAATATCCAGAATGTGGCAAGAGCCACTTGTCATTTTATACACTGAACTAAATAAGTTATTACATATGTGATTAGAAATAGGTTATTTTAAAGTTATCTGTGAGTGACTGTCATGTCATAACAAAAGGAAAAACTATGTAGCACTTTAAATACTAACAAGATGGTTTAATAGGTGATGCGCTTTCGTGGGCCAGACCCACTTCCTCAGATCATATTCTAGAAAAGAATTGGCATGACCGTATATACCAAAGGAATACAATGAAAAAAGTGAACACATTATTAAACTGACAAATCAGATTTAGTACAGAAGGTGGGGTGAGGGGGAGGGAGGGAATAGCTATTTATGAGTCAATGAATGGCTAATCAGGGGTGATAAGTGGGGAAGCTATCTTTGTAATGGTTAAGGTAATTAGCATCTTTGTTAAGGCCCATTTGTAATCTGGTGTTAAAGTCTCTTTGAAGTAAGATGCATGTAGTAAGGTCGTTAAGACTGTGTCCAGGTAGGTTGAAAGGAAAAGCAACTGGTTTTTCCTTGTGAAGCTGTCTGATGTCTGATTTGTGTGCATTAATTCTTTGGCGAAGTGTCTGAGAAGTCTGTCCAATATACATAGCAGAAGGACACTGTTGGCACATGATGGAATAAATTATATTTCTAGATGAACAGGAATATGTGTTCTTGATCATATAACTGACATGGTTAGGTCCAGTGATGGTGTCACCAGAGTAAATGTGTGGACAAAGTTGGCAATGGGGTTTGTTGCAAGGGAAAGTTCCAGGGTTGGTATTAATGTGGTATGTCCTGTGGTTATTGGTAAGAATCTTCCTGAGGTTATGTGGTTGTCTATAGGAGATTATGGGTCTGTCCCCCAGAGCCTCTCGGAGTGTAGTGTCCTGTTCCAGTATAGGTTGTAGGTTATTGATAATGCATTGGAGGGGTTTAAGTTGGGGGCTATAGGTGATGACAAGTGGTGTTCTATTGTTGGTTTTCTTGGGCCTATCTTGAAGTAGATGGTTTCTGGGTATTCATCTGGCTCTTTCCATTTGTTTTTTTATTTCCCCCAGTGGGTAATTGAGATTTACAAATGCTTGGTAGAGATCTTGAAGTTTCTGGTCTCTGTCAGTGGGGTTAGAGCAGATGCGGTTGTACCTAAGGGCTTGACTATGATGATGGATCGTATGGGTGTGTCCTAGATGGAAGCTGGAGGTATGTAGGTAAGTGTAGCCGTCAGTGGGTTTTCTGTAGAGAGTGGTGTTTAATTTTCCATTAGTGATTTGTACTGTGGTGTCCAGGGAATGGATCTCTCGTGTTGAATAGTCCAGGCTGAGATTGATGGTGGGGTATAGGTTGTTAAAGTCTCTGTGGAATGAGTCCAGTGTTTCTTGGCCCTGGGTCCAAATCATAAAGATGTAATCGATGTAGCGTAAGTAAAGGAGGTGTAAAAGGGGATGGGATCTGAGGAAACGTTGTTCTACGTCAGCCATAAAGATGTTAGCATACTGTGGGGCCATGCGGGTACCCATGGCTGTGCCGCTGATCTGGAGGTATAAGTTGTCCCCAAATTGGAAATAATTGTGGGTGAGAACAAATTAGGTCTGCTACCAGATTGGCTGTGGTATCCTCTGGGATAGTGTTTCTAATCGCTTGTAATCCATCTTCATGTGGAATATTGGTGTAGAGAGCTTCTACATCCATGGTCGCAAGGATGGTGTTATCAGGGAGGTTATCGATGTTTTGTAGTTTTCTCAGGAAGTCAGTGGTATCTCGGAGATAGCTGTTAGTGTTGGTTACATACGGTTTGAGGAGTCTACATAGCTGGATAATCCGGTAGTGAGTGTGCCAATACCTGAAATGATGGGACGTCCGGGGTGTCCAGGTTTATGGATTTTGGGAAGCAAATAGAACAATCCTGGTCAGGGTTCAGAAGGTGTTTCTGTGTGAATTTGGTCCCAAGTAGAGGCAGGGAGTTCGTTAAGGAGATAGTGTAGTTTCTTTTGGTATTCTGAAGTGGGATCAGAGGAGAGAGGTCTGTAAAACATGGTGTTGGAGAGTTGTCTAGTTGCCTCCTGGTCATAGTTTGACTTATTCATAATGACCACAGCGCCCCCTTTGTCAGCTGGTTTGATTATAATGTCAGGGTTGTTTTTGAGACTCTGGATAGCATAGCGTTCAGCGTGGCTGAGATTGTATGTCACTTGTTGTTTGTGCATAATGTCAGTCTGTGCATTGTTGCGGAAGCATTGTATATAGAAATCCAGATTGTAATTACGACCGTCAAGGGGAGGCTACATAGAATTTTTTTTCTTTTGGTGTTGATAGAGGGGATCTGGTTGGTCAGATTGATGTTCATTGGAAGTTTGGAAATATTCTCGTAGATGAAGGCGCCGAAAGAAAGCTTCAAGGTCATGTCATGTCATAAGTATGCCCTGTCCTGAGGCAGTGTGGCATAATGGCCACAGTCTATAACACAGCCCTAGGGTTCAGGGTAGCACAGCCTAATGGCTAGAGTCTCAGGGGTTTGGGGCAATAGCCCTGGTAGGAGGGCCTGGGCCCTCCCTACTCCAATGGACCCCAACCCAGGGCCCTGTCAGTAGGGGAGTGATCCACCACTCACTCAGTGGGGAATCCCATCACAACATGCTGAGCTCACTCCGGTGGGAGATACCACTGACACACCCTCCCGGGGTCATTTCCTACCAATTCTCACATTGGGGTGATCCACATAGATTCTGTATCATCAAGCTCCACGATGCCAGTCTCCTCCTGCAGCTCTGCCAGGTCTGGAGTCTCAATTCAGTCTCCCATTTCTCCAGCTCCCATTGTCTGAACTTCTGACTGGTCCACCTATAGAACTCCTGCAGCAGGTGCTTCCTCTCCAGCATCCAGCCCAGACTGATCTGAGCTGCTCCCTTTTACACTACCCCAACCCTTGGAGCAGGGCATTAAGCCTTCCCGGTCCAGTGCGAAGTTTGCACTCTCTGTCAGTGACTATTTATGATTAGAACTCAGATATCTCTAATTAATGATGCTGATTTAATTTCTCAGACCTGTATTCTGGCCCTTGTATATTGCTTGAATATTGCCTTACTCTGAGCATAACCCCAGGATATTTCAACATAACTAACAGTGTTAGAAGAGGGCTCCTACTAAATTAGCCAGAGTTTATTTTAAAGTCTTTTTAATCTGCTCTTTTAAAACAACTCTTTTTTAAACAATGGGAAAAATTCCATATTGTGGGTTGCAGCATATTTATAAATGTAGCTGCTTTTGTTACTAGGGAACCTTGCAAAGTCAGCTAAGCTTAGCATTGCAGCAGCTTGTTCTTTCCTTTTGCTCCTGTCGTTCTCCATCTGATTTTAGGCACCTAATGACCTAAAGTACTTTACTGAAATAGGAACAGTTTGTAGTGGTTGCCTTCAACTTCTGGTAATGGCAGAAAATATTTCTAACTCATGTATCCCTCAAGCTGTTTTTAATTCTGCAGTAAGACAAAAGGAGAGGCTAATTCAAGATGTTCTTTAACAAACTGCAAATCACCAGTATGTTGGTGTTAATAAGAAATACCTGGGGATCTTATCGCAAATCTGGGTGTGGATACCAACAATACCAACAGGTGGGACCTTTCCATATTTGGGCAGATTTGGAGTATCCAGGGGGACTGACAGACTTCCCAGGCTCCTGGGCAAGGTGTGTGGGGGTGGCAGCTTC
The DNA here is from genome assembly GCA_032595735.1 of Pelochelys cantorii. Lineage (NCBI taxonomy): Eukaryota > Metazoa > Chordata > Testudines > Trionychidae > Pelochelys > Pelochelys cantorii. The sequence goes on from CM064337.1 coordinate 16,608,499, forward strand.
ACATTCCTAGAAGGGGCAGGGCCTCAGGCAGATGGGGCGAGGCTCAGGCAGCCAGTCCTCAGTGCTGCAAGGAGCATGGCATGTAGCACTCCGGCTGCAATTTATAGGGCCTGGGGCTCCGACCAATGTTGCTCCTGCAGTAGTAGTAGTGGTGGCTGGGAGCCTTGGGCCCCTTTAAAAAGCTGGACCCTGGGGCAACAGCCTCCTTTGCCCCCCTCCCTTGTCGGTGGGCCTGGGAGCATCTGTAATTTCAAATAAGTCCCTCTCCCTCCTCCCCTCTCTTTTGTGATCAGCATGGAGCTATACTCTGGTATTCTTGGTTAGACACAAATTTGTTGTTGTCTGGCATCTCGATTCAGTCTCCCATTTCTCCGGCTCCTGTTGTCTGGACTTTTGGTTGGTCCATCTCTGGAGCTCCTGCAGCAAGTCCTTCCTCTCCAGCATCCAGCCCAGATTCCCTTTTATACTACCGCAAAGCTTGGAGCAGGGCATTAAGCCTTTCTTGCCCAGTGTGGGATATGCACTCCCTGTCAGTGACCATTTATGATTAGAACTCAGATATCTCTGTCTTTGCAGCATCAGGGATAGGGCACAGTCTTTTCTTCTAAAAACACAAATCTTCGCTACTTGTACAGAAGAAAAAATTCCATTTCCTTGTAACAGTGTTCTGGGTTTTAATCTTTTCTCATAGCATTCCCCTGACACTGAATTGGATTGCACAGTACAGTTCAAATCTTCCTGCAGACATGGTAATGGATTCCGCTTCTGATTATGCTATGGTCAAATAAGCTATGTATTTACAGGGATATCAAGTCAAAATGGTCATTGCTAACAAAAAACTGGAAAGGATTCCTAGCAACAAAGAATCTATCACAATTATTCATTCATTATTATATGGTAGTTGTATTACTGTAGTGCCTATGAGAGCCAGTCATGGATCAGGACTCCATTGTTTTGGGCGGGGTACAAACACAGGACAAAAAGACCGTCCCTTCCCCAAATATCTTGTGATCTCAACAAGAAACAACAAGAAAACAACAGATGGTTCTGAACAGAACAACGAGAGAAATACAAAGAAAGGATGATATGATTCTGGTCAATGTGATAGGCTATACTTTTGGTACACAAGCATCTCAGTATCATAGAACACTAAAACTGGAAGAGACCTCAAGAGGTCATAGAGTCCAGTCCCCTGCCCTCATGGCAGAACCATCCCTGACAGATGTCTGTCCAACCTGCTCTTAAATATCTCCACAGATGGAGATTCCACAACCTCCGTAGGCAACTTATTCCAGTCTTTAACCACCCTGACAGTTAGGAACTTTTTCCTATTGTCCAACCTAAACCTCCCTTGCTGCAGTTTAAGCCCATTGCTTCTTGTGCTATCCTCAGAGGCCAAGGAGAACAATTGTTCTCCCTCCTCCTTCTGACACCCTTTTGGATATCTGAAAACCACTATCATGTCCCCTCTCAGTCTTCTCCTTTCCAAACTATACAAGCCCAATTCTTTCAGTCTTCCTTCATAGGTCATGTTCTCTAGACCTTTAATCATTCTTGTTGCTCTTCTCTGGACCTTCTCCAATTTCTCCGCATCTTTCTTGAACTGTGGTGCCCAGAACTGGACACAATACTCCAACTGAGGCCTAATCAAAGCAGAATAGAGAGGAAGAATGACTTCTCATGTCTTTATCACAACACCCCTGTTAATACAGTATTCCTTCTTAGGGTGGCTTCCCATTCTGTATGCGTGGAATTGATTGTTCCTTCTTAAGTGGAGTACTTTGCATTTGTCCTTATTAAAATTCATCCTGTTTACCTCAGACCATTTCTCCAGTTTGTCCACATCATTTTGAATTATGACCCTATCCTCTAAAGCAGTTGCAATCCTTCCCAGCTAGGTGTCATCTGCAAACTTAAGAAGCATACTCTCTATGCCAATATCTAAATCATTGATGAAGATATTGAACAGAACCGGTCCCAAAACAGACCCCTGAGAAACCCCACTTGTTATGCCCTTCCAGCAGGATTGTGAACCATTAATAACTACTCTCTGAGAACAGTTATCCATAACTGGCTGGATAACCGTTCTCAGAGAGTAGTTATTAATAGGGCTGCTTATAGTAGCTCTATGTGACTTGTATTTGCCTAGTTTATTGATAAGCAGATCATGGGACTAGACTCGATGACCTCTCGAGGTCTCTTGTTGCTCCATTATCTTTTCTGGCACAGAAGTTAAACTGACTGGTCTGTTGTTTCCTGCATTGTTCTTATTTCCATTTTTATAGATGGGCACTATATTTGCCCTTTACCAGTCTTCTGAAGTCTCTCCCATCTTCCATGATTTTTCAGAGATGATAGCTAAAGGCTCAGATACCTCCTCTCTCAGCTCCTTAAGTATTCTAGGATGCATTTCATCAGGCCCTGGTGACTTGCAGGCATCTAACTTTTCTAAGTAATTTTTAACTTGTTCTTTTCCTATTTTAACATCTAAACCTACCCCATTTCTACTAGCATTCATTGTGTTCATCCCTTCATCATCAAACTTCTTGGTGAAGACCAAAACAAAAAAGTCATTAAGCACCTCTGCCATTTCCAAGTTTCCTGTTATTGTTTCTCCCTCCTCACTGAGCAATGGGCCTACCTTTGATCCTTCCTGTCAAAGGTAGGGGCCTGGGCAGAGACAGGTGCATCCTGGAGGTGAATGCCTGGCTGCGAAGATGTTGTCACCAGGAGGGCTTTGGCTTCCTCAGCCATGGGATGTTATTCCAGGAAGGACTGCTAGGCAGAGATGGCGTTCACCTTTCAAGGAGGGGGAAGACCCTATTTGGACACAGACTGGCTAACCTAGTGAGGAGGGCATTAAACTAGGTTCGATGGGGACATGTGAGCAAAGCTCACGGGTAAGTGAAGAACATGGAGACCTGGGAAATGGGTCAGAAATGGGAGGGAGGATGGGCTATAATGGCAGAGAGAGAGGAGGGTCAGGGCAAAACTGGGAGGCAAGATCAAATCACTATCTTAGATGCCTATATACAAATGCGAGAAGTATGGGTAATAAGCAGGAAAAACTGGAAGTGCTAATAAATAAATACAACTATGACATTGTTGGCATCACAGAAACTTGGTGGGATAATACACATGGTTGGAATGTTGGGATGGAAGGGTACAGCTTGCTCAGGAAGGATAGACAGGGAAAAAAGGGAGGAGGTATTGTCTTGTACACACTTGGACTGAGGTCGAGATGGACATAGGAGATGGAAGTGTTGAGAGTCTCTGGGTTAGGTGAAAAGGGGTAAAAAAACAAGGGTGATGGCATGCTTGGAATTTACTATAGGCCACCTACCCAGGTAGAAGAGGTGGATGAGGCTTTTTTTAAACAACTAACAAAATCATCCAAAGCCCAAGATTTGGTGGTGATGGGGGACTTCAGCTATCCAGATGTATGTTGGGAAACTAACACAGTGGGGCACAGACTATCCAATAAGTTCTTGGACTGCATTGGTGACAACTTTTTATTTCAGAAGGTTGAAAAAGCTACCAGGGGAGAAGCTGTTCTAGATTTGATTTTAACAAATAGGGAGGAACTGGTTGAGAATTTGAAAGTGGAAGGCAACTTGGGTGAAAGTGATCATGAAATCATAGAGTTCACAATTCTAAGGAAGGGTAGAAGGGAGAACAGCAAAATAGAGACAATGGATTTCAGGAAGGCGGATTTTGGTAAGCTCAGAAAGCTGATAGGTAAGGTCCCATAGGAATCAAGACTGAGGCGAAAAACAACTGAGGAGAGTTGGCAGTTTTTCAAAGGGACATTGTTAAGGGCCCAAAAGCAAGCTATTCCGCTGCGTAGGAAAGATAGAAAATATAGCAAAAGACCGCCTTGTCTTAACCATGAGATCTTGCATGATCTAAATATAAAAAAGGAGTCCTATAAAAATGGAAACTAGGACAAATTACAAAGGATGAATATAGGCAAACAACACAGGAATTCGGGGGCAAGATTAGAAAGGCAAAGGCACAAAATGTGTTCAAACTAGCTACAGGAATAAAGGGAAACAAGAAGACTTTTTATAAATACATTAGAAGCAAGAAGAAGACCAAGGACAGGGTAGGCCCACTGCTCAGTGAGCAGGGAGAAACAGTAACAGGAAACTTGGAAATGGCAGAGATGCTTAATAACTTCTTTGTTTCGGTCTTCACCGAGAAGTCTGATGAAGGAATGCCTAACATAGTGAAGGCTAGTGGAAAGGGAGTAGGTTTAGAAGATAAAATAAAAAAAAGAACAAGTTAAAAATCACTTAGAAAGGTTAGATGCCTGCAAGTCACCAGGGCCTGATGAAATGCATCCTAGAATACTCAAGGAGCTAAGAGAGGAGGTATCTGAGCCTCTAGCTAGCATCTTTGGAAAATCATGGGAGACAGGAAAGATTCCAGAAGACTGGAAAAGGGCAAATATAGTACCCATCTATAAAAAGGGAAATAAGAACAATGCAGGAAACAACAGAGCAGTTAGTTTAACTTCTGTGCCAGGGAAGATAATGGAGCAAGTAATTAAGAAAATCATCTGCAAACACTTGGAAGGTGGTAAGGTGATAGGGAACAGCCAGCATGGATTTGTAAAGAACAAATCATGTCAAACCAATCCGATAGCTTTCTTTGACAGGATAATGAGTCTTGTGGATAAGGAAGAAGCGATGGATGTGGTATATCTCGACTTTAGTAAGGCATTTGATACGGTCTCGTGTGATATTCTTATCAATAAAGTAGGCAAATACAACTTAGATGGGGCTACTATAAGGTGGGTGCATAACTGGCTGGATAACCATACTCAGAGAGTAGTTATTAATGGTTCTCAATCCTGCTGGAAAGGTATAAAAAGTGGGGTTCCGCAGGGGTCTGTTTTGGGACCAATTCTGTTCAATATCTTCATCAACGATTTAGATATTGGCATAGAAAGTACGCTTATTAAGTTTGCAGATGATACCAAGCTGGGAGGGGTTGCAACTGCTTTGGAGGATAGGGTCATAATTCAAAATGATCTGGACAAATTGGAGAAATGGTCTGAGGTAAACAGGATGAAGTTTAATAAAGACAAATGCAAAGTGCTCCACTTAGGAAGGAACAATCAGTTTCACACATACAGAATGGGAAGCGACTGTCCAGGAAGGAGTATGGCAGAAAGGGATCTAGGGGTTATAGTGGACCACAAGCTAAATATGAGTCAACAGTGTGATGCTGTTGCAAAAAAAGCAAACATGATTCTAGGATGCATTAACAGGGGTGTTGTGATAAAGACATGAGAAGTCATTCTTCCTCTCTATTCTGCTTTGATTAGGCTCAGTTGGAGTATTGTGTCCAGTTCTGGGCACTGCATTTCAAGAAAGATGTGGAGAAATTGGAGAGGGTCCAGAGAAAAGCAACAAGAATGATTAAAGGTCTAGAGAACGTGACCTATGAAGGAAGGCTGAAAGAATTGGGTTTGTTTAGTTTGGAAAAGAGAAGATTGAGGGGGGACATGATAGCAGTTTTCAGGTATCTAAAAGGGTGTCATAAGGAGGAGGGAGAAAACTTGTTCCTCTTGGCCTCTGAGGATAGCACAAGAAGCAATGGGCTTAAACTGCAGCAAGGGAGGTTTAGGTTGGACAATAGGAAAAAGTTCCTAACTGTCAGGGTGGTTAAACACTGGAATAAATTGCCCAGGGAGGTTGTGGAATCTCCATCTCTGGAGATATTTAAGAGTAGGTTAGATAACTGTCTATCAGGGATGGTCTAGACAGTACTGGGTCTTACCATGAGGGCAGGGGACTAGACTCGATGACCTCTCGAGGTCCCTTCTATGATTCTATGATACCCTGTCCTGGGTCGTCTTCTTGCTTCTAATATATTTAGAGAATATCTTCTTGTTGCCCATTATGTCTGTAGCTAGTCTGAGCTCATTTTGTGCCTTTGCCCTTCTAATCTTGCTCCTGCATACCTGTGTTGTTTGCTTATATTCGTCCTTTGTAATTTGTCCTACTTTCCATTTTTTATGACTCCTTTTTGATTTTTAGATCATTCAAGATCTTCTGGTTGATCCAAGGCGGTCTTTTGCCATACTTTCTATCTTTCCTACACAGCAGAATAGCTTGTTTTTGGGCCCTTAATTATGTCCCTTTGAAAAACTGCCAACTCTCTTCAGTTGTTTTTCCTCTTAGTCTTGCTTCACACGAGACTTTACCTACCAGCTTTCTGAGCTTACCCCAATCTGCCTTCCTGAAATCCATTGTCTCTATTTTGCTGTTCTCCCTTGTACCCTTCCTTAGAATTGTGAACTCTGTGATTTCATGATCACTTTAACCCAAGCTGCCTTTCACTTTCAGATTCTCAACCAGTTCCTCCCTATTTGTTAAAATCAAATCAGGAATAGCTTCCCTCCTAGTAGCTTTTTCAACCTTCTGCAATAAAAAATTGTCTTCAATGCAGTTCAAGAACTTATTGGATAATCTGTGCCCCACTGTGTTAGTTTCCCCACATGTGTCTGGATAGTTGAAGTCTCCCATCACCACCAAATCCTGTGCTTTGAATGATTTTGTTAGTTATTTTTAAAAAAGGCTCATCTACCTCTTCTACGTGGGTAGGTGGTTTGTAGTAGACCCCTAGCATGATATCACTCTTGGTTTTTACCTCTTTTAACCTAACCCAGAGACTCTCAAAACATCTGTCCCCTACATCCATCTCCACCTCAGTCCAAATATAGACATTTTAAATATATAAGGCAACACCTCCTCCCTGTTTACCCCACCTATCCTTCCTGAGTAAACTGTACCCTTCTATACCAGTATTCCAATCATATGTATTATCCCACCAAGTCTCTGTGTTACCAACTATGTCATAGCTGTGTTCATTTATTAGCATTTCAAGTTCTTCCTGCTTATTCCCCATAGTACTTGTATTTATATATAGGCATCTAAGATACTGATTTGATCTTGCCTCCCAGTTCTGCCTTGTCCCTCCTTTTTCTCTGCTATTATCACCCATGCTCCCTCCCATTTCTGACCTATCTCCTAGGTCTCCATGGTTTTCACTTACCTGTGGGCTTTGGTTACCTGCCCCTGTCGAACCTAGTTTAAAGCCCTCCTCGCTAGGTTAGCCAGTCTGCATCCAAATAAAGTCTCCCCTTTCCTTGAAAGATGAACCATATCCCTGCTTAACAGTCCTTCTTCGAATAGCATCCAAAGCCCTCCTAGTGACACCATCTTCGCAGCCAGGCATTCACCTCCTGGATGCACCTGTCTATGCCTGGGCCCTGCCTTTGACAGGAAGGACTAAAGAGAATACCACCTTTGCTCCAAACTCCTTTACCCGTACTCCCAGAGTCCTGTAGTCACTCTTGATCTGCTCAATGTCTCACCTTGCAGTATCATTAGTACCCACCTGGATGAGTAACATGGGGTTGTAGTCAGAAGGCCGGATATCCTCAACAGTGCCTCCGCAACATCTCGGTCATGGGCCCCTAGCAGGCAGCATACCTCCTGAGATAACATGTCAGGGCAACAGATGGGCACCTCAGTCCCCCTTAGAAGGGAGTCTCTGACCACCACTACCCTACATTTCCTCCTCACAGTGGTGGCAGCAGACCTCCCAGCCTTGGGGGTACAAGGCTTCTCCTCTTCTGCTGTAAGGGGTGAATCCTTATCTCCCGTATCCAGCAGAGCATAATGGTTCTCCAGAACCACAGTGGGAGGGTTGGGAGCATGGGTGGAGCACTGTGTGCTGCCAGTGTCCCCCTTGAGCCATCTCCTCCTCCACCAGTGGTGTGGCAGCAGCCTTAGCTGTCTCCACATGAATACTCTCCAGGAATTGCTCGTGGATTCAGATACTCCTCAGCCTAGCCACCTCCTCATGTAGCTCACCCACCTGCTTCCTGAGAGATTCCACCAGCAGGCACCTTTCACATTGGATGGACCCCCCAGCTTGGATTTCAGTAAGTGGGAATTGCAAATCACAGTCCCTGCAAAACCACATCAGGATCTGGGTAGAGGCATCCATGGCCAGGTAGCAGGTGCAGGTGTAGGAGACAGGAGCAGTGCTAGCAGAGGTGTTGCAGGTCTTCTTAACCATAGTAGGACTCCCTTAGTCAAACTCCCTCTTAAACTCCCCTGTCTGCAGCCCCCTGTTTGCTTTGCTCCCCTGGTTGCTCTGCCTCAGCTTTTAAAGCCTGCTCACCTAGGTCAGGCCTACCCTCTTGTTAGCCACACAGGGGAAGGCTGATCCTGAGGCTGATCTTGTCAAATTTTATTTTTGTAGGCATCATGACAAAGAAGAGATTTAAAGAGGGATTTGATGGCCCATAAGGAAGTGGTTTTATGGAAGTTTATAGAGAGATTCTGACAAGGGAGCGGGGGGGGGGGGGGGGGAGCATAGCACAGGAGAAAGCCCAAAGGTGCATGATGGAAAATGTAATAAATGGAAGGTGAAGGCTGGCATTGGCTGATTGGAAGTGGGGGTCGATCTTTTGAAACTAAATTAAAGATGATAGGTAGTGTGGGGACAGGCCATGAAGCACTTTTGGAAGTGAAGGCAAATAGTTTATATCTGATATAGCTGATAATAGGCATGTGGCAGAGAGAGGTAAAAAGTGTGGTAGTATGGCTCATGGAGAGAGGTTGGAAAACGATCTTTGCAGCAACATTCTGAATGGAAATGAGTGGGGTAAGCCCCTAGAGATGTTAGACAATAGATATTCATTTCCAAAAGTGGCAAAATCTGACATTAAATTAAATGGCCTGATTCTCGTTGCACAGCAGTGTAAATCAGGGTTGCAGTAATTGCCTTCAGAGGAGGCTGGATTAGTAGAAAGCTGGCGAAAATGCAATAATCAGGACAAATGAGCCTCTCTCAAAACTTCTCAAACCTAGAAACTTGATTGAGCATGCAGGTCACAGGAGCTGATAGTATCCTTCCACTCAATGCTAGTTAGGCCGCAACTGGAGTACTGTGTGCAGTGTTGGTGAATGCTGTATAGAAAGGACAAAGAGAAACCGGAAAGGATTCAGAGGTGAATGACAATGATGATCAAAGGGATGGAATGCAAGCCATATGCTCAAAGGCTGAAGTACCTGCACGCTTAGTTTGGAAGAGGTTGGGGGGACATGGTAGCAGTTTTGAATAATTGAAAGGCTACCATAAAAAAGATGGAGAAAAATTGTTCTCTTGCACCAGAGAGCAGGACAAGAGAAAATGTGTTCAAACTACAGATAGCAGATTGATTTATCTAGGAAAACTTCCTAACTATAAGAAGAATAGGACAATGAAACAAACTGCCTAGGGAAGTCATGGAATATCCTTCACTGGAGGTTTTCAGTAGGAGTCTGGATAGCCCTCTCTCTTGGATGGTTTAGACACAACAAATCTGGCATCTTGATGGGGGCTAGACTAGATGACCCTTGTGTGTCATTGTGTGTCATTAAAATTAGATGGAACCATGGTGCATTTTCAACAGAGGTCTACTGATGGAATCATGATTGTATGGTGTCTTCACAGACCAAATCACAGCAACATATCAGAGCAGGGGCCTGATTCTCTACTGCCTTATACTTTGTGTCGTCATTTGTGCTAGTCAAGTGGGAATGCTGCCATTTTGATCTCTATAATTCTTTTGTGTAGTCATAAACTCTTGCTAGTCCTTTGTCTGCAAAAGCCCCGGTCCAGCCAGCTAATTGATCATTGTGCCCATCTCTGTCGGTACATGCAGATTTCAGTGCTTGGACACCTGCCCTGATTTGTTCTAATTAGGTTGCTATGTCATACCCATCATTGTACTGTCTAAGCATTGGATGATGTACCACATGAAGTAGTATAATAACTGTCAGGTCACACCATCATCTATGTTCATCACAGCTGCAGAGGTCCCAAACTTCAGTGTGTGTGGAGAACATTTTAATTTAAAATATTATGCTCTAGTTCAAACAGGAATTAATTCATAGAAGTCCTATGGCCTGTCTTATATAGGAATTCAGACTATATGATCACAGTGGTCCATTCTGGCCTTATAATCTTTGACCTCTTCCTTTTATGCTGCCTGTCTGATAAGCGGTAACAGAGAAATAATATTGGCGTGGTACAAAAACAATCTAGATAGAAAACTTACTGTATACTGGAATCTTTGTTCACATTATGAAATAATCATGGCACATAGATATTGCAATGACTGGAACATTAAAATAGATAGAGAAGTATATTAAGTGCATGAAGAAGTTTTAGAACAGTAGAACATGATAAATAGTTAGAGAAAATAAGTGGTATCAGGCCCGTATGCAGGAATTTCTGTGGGGTGTGTGGGGATTTTATTTTGTAAATGTGGACCACAAGGGTATGAATGCACCCTTCATGGTCCCTCAAGTAAGCAGGGAAATCAGCCCCAGCTTTCCCCCGGCTTGCCAAAGTATGGGGGAGGTAGGCTCGGGCAGGAGCGCTGCTCCTGCCTTTCCCTGGCAGCTGGAGCATGCTTACTTGGGGGAGAACAGGAGGTGCTTTTGTGCCCTTCACACACACCCCCCCCTGCGTATGGGCTTGGGTATGTGCTTTCTGAGGGAGTTGGTCTATGGCAGGGCTACTCAACTTTGGAAGCCCTGAGGGTCACAATGATACTCTCAGCACATGCCGAGGACCGCAACTTAAGTGTGGTTGCATATACATGCAAATATATGAAAATAGCTTCTTTCACACTGATGGGCATGAATACAAAGATTAAGGCAAGACTACACAACAAATAGGCCCTATTTAAGTCAGTTCTGCTGAGATTAATAAAATGCAATATTTACCCCATTTCCACCCATAAGACAGCACTTTTAATGAGCAATGACAGTCCAAGAATTTAACTATTAAAATGCATATCAACAGAAGACCATTATATTGACTACTTTTTTGGTTTGGCTCCCACCTGCAGGCCGCACGTTGAGCCCAGTGTAAACCAAAACTGCACTGCAAGCCGCAAACAAACAGGCCGTGGGCCACATGCTGAGTAGCCCTGGTCTATTGTGTCAAGCATAGAACTATCCTTTCATTTTGTGTAAAGCATTTCAGCTTGTAAATAATGTAATAATAAACACAACTTGAAGTAATGGCTTTCCCCCATACTGCTAACAGTGATTGAAATTAGAAGTTAACCTTCAAAGTTACAGCTCAGAAAAATGGTGCTTTCCCCCCACTGACATGCTTATGGCATTATGCCTGTTATATCAACTTATTGAAATGCTGTTGTAGCTGTATTGGTCCCAGCAAGAGAGAGATACGGTATGTGAGGTCATGTCTTATTTAGATTGTTCTATTGGTGAAAGAGACAAGATTACTAGACACACAGCGCTCTTTCTCAGGTCTGGAGAAACTAACTGACGTGTCTGAGCTTAATACAAGATGGAATTGTCAAGCATAAGGAGTTTGTGCATGCTGTGAGAGACCACTTAAAATGAAGCACTGCATAGCTGACCTCTCATTCTTTTTCCTCAAAAGAAATTTGCATTATACTGTCAAAAGATGAGGCTGAGAACTTAAATTCATAACTCTGCTGGACCCTCAGAACCACTGACTTAACAAAGACACTGGTTTTATGGCTTCTTAGAACAATTGGTAACACACTCTACTGCCTGATATTTGTTGCACACTTCATGTTCAGCTGTGTCCTACAACATACGTGAAAGCCTTACGTTAAACTATCTGTTCCATCTTGCATTTAGCTCATACACTCCAGTTACTTTCTAAAGACCAGAGGAAGTGTTCTGTGTGGCTCAAAATTTCTCTTCCACCACAGAAGTTGGACCAATAAAATACATTACTTCACCTATCTTCTCTCTCTGATATCAGCTTATGTCCATCACATGCTGCATTGTCACATTAACTGGGTTATGCCACATAGTAACTTGAGATGTCAGGAGGCATCAGCACTTAGCAGACCTGGTGGGAAGATTCCTGTATATATAAAGTGTGGAGATGACTGGAGATGACTTGAACTTTTGGGGGGTAATTACTGAGTAGAGATCAGGTCTTTGTACTCTACTGTACTGCACTATACATTCTTCTGGTCTGCGCATACTGCCAAAACACAGCTTAGCACACAAGAGTGTAAACATCCACTTTGCTTATGTCTTCTCTTTACAAGCAGAATGTGGAAGGTCATATTAAAAGGTGCCTCCACAAAACTAATCTTGGGTATTAGGTGCCCAACCTTAGAAGGTTTAAGGTGGGGGGTGGGAGGGTTATCTTCTGTCCCCTGAAGTGGGTACTACACCTCAGCAACTTTATATGGGGATATGCTGAGAGAAACCATGTTTGGCAATTTCATTGTAGTTAAGACACAGAAAGTTCTCAGGGTTTCATGGGGCTCAATGAGCCAACATCTTGGGTTAGTTTATTAAATTATTCAAGATTTTATATATAAGGAACCTCCTGATGCAGGAAAATAGAGAATTCCTGTATGTCCCGCACATGTGCTGGTCAGAAATATATCTAAAGAAGCTGTATTTTATTCTCCCTTCACTCCCCATGGTGCCTATATAACAATTACCCAAACAATGCCTTTCATCTAAACTGCAGCTAATACTGAGCTAAATCCTGCTCCCCTCAGTGTAATTAGCAAAGCTTCTATTGAATGCAGTGGCAATAACATTTGACCCAACCCGAGTGCTAATATTCAACTCTTTATCTTCAAAGCACTTTAAACCAGCTTTAGCAGCAATGTCACTCTTTGAAAGAACTTCCTAACACTATTGCATCTTTCAACAAATGAATGTCAGAGACAGCATCACTTACCTTGGAGAAGTTCATGCTGTAGGATTTTTCCTCTGGAATTCCTAAAAGAAGCCATAATATGTACAGTAGTTCATAAATATCACCTAGTAAGATGAAGGTATTTCATCACTCTCTCCCTCATGCACTGAGGCTACGTCTAGACTATGGGGTTTTTGTGGGATAATTCTGGTATCCCAGAAAAGCCCCGCCATGTCCAAGGAACACGTTTGCTCTTCCGTTTTTTTTTCACGGAAGAACAAATGTGCTCTTTCAGGAAGCCCTGTATGCCTGGTTTCACGAGGCAAAAGGGCTCTGCCAAAAGAGGAGGCTTTTCCGTCATTTGGCCCCATCCAGAAAAAGCCTCTTCCAAAAAAAAAAAGGCGGAAAAAGCTACACAAAATGCAGAGCGCATTTTGCGTAGCTTTTTCCGCAAAAACGTCGCAGTCTAGACCTAGCCTGTGGGTACATCTACACTGAAACACTATTACAGAATAACTAGTGCTATTCCAAAATAACTTAGTCCGGGTCTACACAGCAGGTAGTTATTTTGAAATAGTGTCAAAATACTGTCAAACTGGAGGACGTCTTACTCCAACTCTTGTAACCCTCATTGTATGAGGAATAAAGGAAGTCAGAGGAAGTGTGCTCTATTTTGAAATAAGTGCTGTGTAGATGCTCCTTGTTTCAAAATAAGCTATTTTGAAATAAGATACACAATTAACATAGCTCAATTTGCATAGCTTATTTTGAGTTAAACCCTGCAGTGTAGATGCACCCTGATATAATTACTGGTACAGTCTCACTTTTCTTTTCTCTTTTATCCTCTTTCTGTCCCTTTTCTTTGTGCTAGTCTCTCTCAATCTTCAAATAATCACTTAGGACTAGTAACCCACCAAATAGTCAGTGGTGTGGCATATAATTATCTGACCTTTTGGTTAATTTCTATTACCCTCATAAATGTGGCCTTTATCCTTCTATTATGATAAGAATGATTTCTTTTGCTTTTTTTTCTGATTGACTGTTTTTATTGCATCTTTACTCATCATTTTCTTAAATGAAATGGGAGAGGAAAACACTGTATAAACAGACGCATCCTCCCTCATCCCTGTGTGACACAGCAGGTACTTGTTACTATTATCCTAAGAGATGGGGAAACACTTAGAGCTCTTGAGCCATTTACCCCAGGTTGAAAAAAGAAGGTAAAGTCACAGCCTGTATGTAAGCTCCAAACTTCTGGTTCAAGAAGAAAGAAAAGTTCCACAGACTTATTATCTTTGCTGACTTATCCCTTGATACAATCCTCTATTATTCTGTCAGCCATTAGTAGTCATTCCGGAATGATATCACAGTCCTAATCCTATAAAATTCCTCCTCTCCTACAGGGAAGAAGAGCCTTTCATTATCAGAACTTGGTATTACATATTACTCAGTGGGATTTGTTCAACAGGCAGGGCAGAAGGAATTTTAAAAGCCGGGGATGCAACTTGCATTATTTTCCCAATAATGCAATATATTGAAGGCTTATTTATCAGTTGACTGGCTTTAGTCTTTTAATTATCTATATTTCCAAATTGGGCTTCTAAGTGTAAAATTCATGGGTATTATCTTAAAATATTTTTGGCAAGATCAGTGCATTCATCTGCAACACTTTGCTTCCTTCATCTGAACTTTTTGATGCTGCTAGTCAGAATTACAAAGCATCCAGATTCAAGACTTTAAATTGTACACTCACTTGCAAACATCTATGTCTAATTAGCAATCATTGTCACACACAAAGCCTTCCAGCTTACTTGCAGAGTCACAGAGGATAGCCTTGGTTGGGAATGCTGAAAATTAAATGTTTCCAATAAACATTTAATTTAGATTTAGAACTGATTGATATGGAAATATTTAGGGAGCTAAAATGTATACTGGGGAAGGAGGGCTGTGAGGAAGCTATTAACTAAAGCTATTCAGTTGGTTAGGCAGAAACTAAGGACCTGAAAATGTGAGTATCAAATGAGGATTTGAGTTCTTCATGCATCCTCAGCTGATTAAGTTACTATTTAAAAGGTTGAAACTGTAAAGCCAAATATTTTGTGAAGGGGTAGCTAGATTTGCTTTAGAATGGAATAGAAAAAGGATCAAATAGGACACTATATGTTCTTATTAAGTTATCATTTTGCTGAAATATACTGTAACAGTGTTTAAACATACAAAACTCCTCTCCCACATTCTGGCAAGAAATGTATGGGTATGTCTATATAGCAGCTAGACTCCAATAGCTGGCTTGTGCCAGCCAATTCAGGATCACAGGACTTAGGCTGAGGAGCTGTTTTCACTGCTGTGTAGACTTCCAAGCTCAGGCTTGAGACCAGGGTCTAGGACCTGCGAGTTGAAAGGATCCGCAAGCTTGGGCTCCAGCCAAGGTTCCCTCTAAGTTGTGTGGAAGCGCAGCCCCTTGGCTGCTTAATGAGCCCTGCCCAGCCAGGGGCTCAGGACTCCGCGCCCGGAGCTGCCTAGCAAGGGGAGGGGCACTTCTCCCTCAGTAACAGCAGCAGCTCCCTGCTGAGGACAGAGCAGTGAGTCTCTCTCAGCCAGTAGGGACATGGCCCCTCACTATCGGCTACCGGCTACCAAGCCCCACCCCTTCCCGTCATCGCTCTGCCTTCTGCCCCCATGGCACTTTGTCCCCTGAGATGTGGTCTCATGGATTAGCAGGGGGACCTGGAAGAGGAGGGGACAGCAACGGTCGGGCCCTCTCAGACTCTGGAGCCTCAGGGAAATGGAGCCAAGTGTGTTCACCTAGTGTGGGAGCTGTGGGGAGTGATGGAGGGGGGTGTCTACCACATCTGTCGCCACACCAGGCTCTCCCAGTTAATACCTGAAGCCGTGTCCCTCGGTGGGAGAGGAGGGCTGGTGTTCCATGGGGGAGAGAGGGTGGGGGTGATGGCAGGGCTTAGAGGATGGGAATGGACAGCATCCCCCCGCAACCCTCCGAGACTCCCAGGCCAGATTGCACAACAGTTCCTGCTGGTGATAGCCCACAGGCTGGAAGTTAGAAACCCCTGCTCTGTATAATGAAAACCACTTAAAGCCTGGGGGTGCTGCAGCACCCCTAATTCTAGCCCCTCTGCACGTGTGCATGCATGCACACCCCTGGATCCTGGCACAAGCAGATTTTTCCCCAATGTTTATAGTTTATTTTCAGATTTTTACTCAAGGTGAGTTTCAAAGTTCAGGGAGGTGTTTAGTGCCTCATTTATCTTTTCAAGAGAATACCTGACAGAGATGAATGCAGCCTGAGAAAAATAGCTCTGAGTTGTATGAACTGCTCCATTCCCGTCAGTGAGTCACCAAACTATAAAAACAGAAAATGAAAAGAACAATTAAAAGGTGTGGACAAAGGAGAAAAGTCCAGTGATCAGATCCAATTTGATTACATGAAATGGAGAGATACAGAAGAGTTTCTGATAGCAGCAGCTGGAGAGAAGATTCTTGCATCAGTGGTGAACGAATGCAGGGGTAGCCAATAGGTGGACCAAATCTGGAGCATGCAATGCTTTTGAACAGAACCTGAAATAATTTTATTTACTTATTATCACCATCATCATCGTTATTTTGTTGTCGTTTTCTCTGGAATCTGGAGCTTGACTGTACATACCTTGACCAAGAAACTTGGAACTTGATGAAAAATAATTGATTTGTCCTTGAGACAGACAATACATGTTTTACAAGAAGAGAGAAGGAAGATCTGTGAGATAAGACACTATACACTTACAAATTTGAATTATTCCTGACTTAGACCAGTATTAGTAAAGGAGAATCAGGCCCAGCCTAAGTTCACGTAGGGCTTTCAAACAAGAGAACAATTTTTTTGGATCCTGATGGGAATGAGGAGCCATAACATTGTGTGTTTGTAATTACATAGAGCTGAATTCTGCAAATACCTATGCACACAAATAACTATGAACTGAACTGGTCCCACTGATTTGCATGCTTGCAGGATGTGGTCCCTAGACATCGAGTTTAAGTACCACTAACCCACTAAATTCTCTCCTAAAGATGTAGATCTAGAACTGTAAATTATTGCCTTGAATAATCCAGTTCAAACTTTCAGCTGGATCTTATGCTGGGCTTCATTTTTTGTGGGTCAAAATGTACAACCCGCATAAAATTGTGCTGCTGTCTTTGCAATCAGCAATGAATTGCAGACTCAGATGGTACTTAGTCCTGAGAGACTTCATCTGAGTTTTGGTTCTTTATACCTATTGGGACTTTTGCCCTGGCCATTAATAATTGCATCCCACAGTTACCAGTACTTCTGAATATATGGGCAGAACTTTACCCCTAGAAAGGAAATTGGGTCTTAAATTTCATTTGTGTAAGTCAGCACCTTTGAAGTCTATTAAGAAACATGCATTTATACTTGTTAAGAGTCTGCCCATGTAGCTAAAACCATCAAGAGTATCTCTTCTGCTAAAGCAAAAACAGCCAATGAAAGCTTCAAGTGTCATTCATGGATCAGTGAGGAGATTCTCTCAGCATCTGGAGCTAAGAGAAAAGCCAGGCCAAAATCTGAGTCTTTGGAGTTGCTTGCTGAGAGCAAAAGCAAAGGCCAAATGAGTTCAATTCTGGCACATTGTGAAGTCATCGTGTAAGAAAGAGAAGGAATCCTGGTGGGCAGTGCAAGCAGTCATGTTCATCAGAGGCTGCCACCAGGCATCATCTCTGCACCCTGTATTCAACTCTGCAGTGTTTGCAGGGAAAGCTGGGCATCAGCTTGTCCCATAAAGAACTGGCCTCAGGCAAGGTCTGTAGAATCAATGGGAAGAGCATTTCAAGACACTTCCCATTTGTCCATCACCTACCCACTTGAAGAGAGGCAGAAAGTTTTGAAAGAACCAGGTTCGGCCAGGAAGAGATCTGGATTGCAATCCCTAAAATGAAGTCTGGGAAGGTACTAAGGATTTGTAATATTACTCCTGAGCCGCTACAGACAGGGGACAGTATTGTTGTACTGTGGCTCTTCCAGCCCATCTGTCATACTAATATCTTCAGTATATGGAAGAAGACAGTTTTTCTGCCTCTGTTCAAAATGAGTGGTAAGGTTGAATGTAGCAATTACAGAGCCATTATGTTGTTATTGGTCCCAGGGAAAGTATTTGTTCTCATGTTAATGTCTCTGATCAACAATGTACTTCATGGCAAAGGACAGGTACTCACTGAGGCTTTAGCTCAGTCACTTGAGGCAGTTCCTATTCTCTATCAGAGGCACATAATAGTCCTAGTGTCCTGAGAGCTGTAATACTTTGGTCTAATATCAGTTGGTGGGTTTTGTGTGTTGGTGGCCAGGAGGTCAGATTAGATGACTTCATAGTCTCTTCTGGCGTTACACTCTTGACACTGAGCTGAATGTTCATGCTCCAAGAGGCAAAGCCATTTCTGCTCCTCTCCAGGTCCTGTGGTCAGTCAGAAGCCAATCTGGGAGCCATCACAATTTAAAGCCAGCCTAGGATTGCTAACGGGTGGTATGCCCCAGCTTCTCCTCAGAACATCGCCTAGGTACTGAGAGAATCCTCAGCTGCCTAATGAAGGCAGCTTTATAAGGCCCCTTTGCACCACTACAGCAGCTAAAAGGGAAATTTAACTAAGCTTTAAGGAGCTGGCTCAGTAAAACCATAGAGCATGTCTAAACTACAAAGATTTTTCGAAAGAGGATATGCAAATTCTGTGGGAATTTGCATATCTTCTTCCAATCGCATTTTCAAAAGAGGATCTTTCGAAAATGAAAGTAGTCTGGACGCGGTTTTTTGGGGGAAAAAAAACCTTTTTCGAAAAACCGCATAAACCTCCTTTATTTAGGAAGAGCGGTTTTTTCGAAAAAGGGTTTTTTTTCTGAAAAAACCACATCCATACTTACTTTCATTTTTGAAAGATCTTCTTTAGAAAATGTGATCGGAAGAAGATATGCAAATTCCCATGGAATTTGCATATCCTCTTTCGAAAAATCTTTGTAGTTTAGACGTGCCCATACTGTTGAACATTCCTACTCCTATTGTTCTCTTGTTTACTCATTAACCACATTAAGGTTACTAACAAAGGTCATTTTGCTGCTTAAATTATTATTTTTTCTTGTTGCTTTATCTCTTTATTGAACGCTGCAATCCCCTTACTGTGATGCACACGCTAAGGATTTCAGGGTTTCCCTTACTGTTGTCCTTGGAAAAATGTTTTTCTCCCTGTGAATACCTCATACATTGTGTCCATTTCTGCCCTTTGAAATTGGCCGTGGCCTGTCTTTGGAAGAACCGGTTATACTCCATATGGGCTGATGCACAGTAGCTAACTTCCCAAGCCTTGTGGTGAGCCATGCCACGTGCTGGGAGGCAGAAATGAGCAGCTACTCTCCTCCCTTTCTGAATAATATAAGCCCAGAGACCAGCTCTTCTGTTGGTATGTGAGTAGAGTGATGGGCTTCAATTCCATTAACAATTGTCTACATTGGCAAGATTTTGTGCAAAAGCAGGTGCTTTTGCGCAAAATCTTGCCACCTGTCTACACTGGCCGTGAGTATTTGCGCAAGAACACTGACGTTCTAATGTAGGAAATCAGTGCTTCTTGCGCAAATACTCTGACGCTCCTGCTCAGGGATAAGCCCTCTTGTGCAACTATTCTTGCGCAAGAGGCCAGTGTAGACAGGCAATGTTAATTTCTTGCGCAAGAAAGCCCGATGGCTAAAGTGAACGTCTACACTGGCACGGATGCTTTTGCGCAAAAGCATATCTCTTGTGCAAAAGCACATGCCAGTGTAGACGCTCTCTTGCGCAAATACTTTAACGCAAAAACTCTTGCTTTAAAAGTATTCGCGCAAAATCATGCCAGTGTAGACGTAGGTGTTAAATGTATAAATCCCAGAGCACTGATGGTATGCTAGTTTCTCTAACCTTTTTGGTTGACTAAGATCATGAAGTCCCTATCCAAATTGCCTGCAGTTATTCTTTAATTTCCATAATATCCTCTCCTATGATAAGGTGACCTCTATGCAATGGACTGTATTTCCAGCACCTTACACCATCAGAATAAATGCTTTGACTTTTAGTCAATGTCACAATTTATGGATGCAAGAATTATTTGTATTTTTATTGCAGTTAAGCATGACTGGGTGACTCAGATACTATGAGAATGGGGGTCATATAACTACCTAGATAGATATGGTTAGTTAATGTATGTGTCAAATGTATTGTTAGAGTTTTATCTACCACTACCCCAGATGCATCTCCTGCCCAGTGTTTTATAATCTATGCCCATGGAAACTGATTTGTGATTTTTTTGGTTCCTAGCTTCATTATCTAGTGTATCTCTAAACAGAACCTGTGTCTTATCTGCATTTATCCCTGGTGTTTCCTGACTTCTTCCTTTATTGAATTCCCCTTGAAGTTCTGTCTCGTCAGCATCTTTCATCACTTTACCATATAATTCTTTCTTACAGGTTACTGAAGTTTAAAGTTAACAAAATCTGTCTTCAGGCTAATTAGAGCTGCATGAAATTCCCTAGTTTCCTTTTCCAAATTTAATTTTAGAGATGAAAATGGTTGGAAAAATTTGACTCAGTGAATTTTTGTTATCCATTTTGCCAATAGAAATAGCTGTGTTTGGTGTGAATAATGTGTGATAATGCTCTGTGGCTCAAGCTCATGTCAATCAACCAGGGCTCAGCCAATCCACAGGTCATGGTCTAACCAGGTGACCCCAAGGCCAGGGTTATAGCCTCCCAAAACAGTAGCCACTTCAGGCTGCTCAGTGTTACCACCTCACCAGCAACCGCCTCTCTGCTTTGTGTTTCTGACATATGGCTCCCATTCTGGTCTTGTTCCAACCCTGCTCCTGGCTCTTGATTCCTGCTCTGACTCTGGACTGTGGTTGCTGGCTCGACCGCTAGGCTGGAGCAACCACTTCTCAGTTCCTAAAATTGTGTCTGACACCTCATCCCCTAACAGCTGGTAGGAAAATGATCTGAGAAGTAGGCCGTAGGCTCCTGGCTAGTCTAGGCCCAACCATTTTAAAAGTTAATCTCTTTCAGGAGACCTCTTATCCTTTGGGCTGGTATTTTGCCACCCTGTTTTCCTTATTGCCTCTTTTCTTTTAAATCCCCGATTTTGGAGGCAGGTGTTTAAATGCCAAGTCACACTTTTTAAAAAGTGCAGGTGAATGGTTAGGAGATACTTTGGCCACCATTCTTCCTTATTCCTTCATTGATATTTTAGGCATTCCACTATTCTGGCCTCAGGGCTTCTGACAGTGGGGAAGGGGGGCAGATGGAGGCAGTTGCCTTGGAGCCCAGCAAGTTAGAAGAGGTAGCATGGCTGGGTGCTTTCAGATGCTGGCTTACATCTCCAGTTTTTTGGGAGGCATGGGTTTGAATCCCACAGCTGCCAGGTTCTTTTAGGGAGGTTGTGGATCTCCATTATTGGAGATATTTAGCAGATTAGACAGACATCTGTCAGGGATGATCTAGATGGTGCTTGGTCCTGCCGTGAGGGACTGGACTTGATGACCTCTCAAGGTCCCTTCCAGTTCTAGGATTCTAGGATTCTAAAAAAGCCCTTGAAATCATTGCCAGAGCCTTGCACAGTGTGGTGCGAGTGGTGCAGAGGGCTGGTTGCCCCTAGCCCGCCCCTTCTGCCAGAGGCCCCAGAGGGCATGAAACTGAGCCGCCATACATACATTGTCCAGAGGACAGTGAAGTCTGTCATCAGCCCTGTCTGTCCTCTAGCTTTCCAGAGGTTTTCCCCGTGAATATAGTCAGACTGAGATCTGTCATTTTCCACTAAGCAGCATTACAACATATGTCAGGAAATACTGTAAATATTTACATAGACCCCACACTGTTAAAACTAAGTCATATTGAGCTTCTTGAGCCAAAAGCCATACTGTCTCAGCCCATCTAGTAATATGAACCTCTCTGAAGACAGCTAGGGAAAAAAGAATGAAGCACCAGAAAGACGGGTTGTGTGTGTTGGCTCTCCTAAAGCTGCAGAATATCAGATTCTTACACACTGATGGGAAAAACAATACTTATTTTAGGTGCTCAGTAAGCCACTACTGTATGCCACTGGTGTTTTCCTCCAAACAGCTCAACACCTCACTCAGCTTAGAAATTGTAAGGTACCATCATCTCCTTTCGGATTCTGTTTGCACCCCTTAAAATTTCCACCTGTTCAATTTGAAGAGGCAAGAAATACAGAAGTCTATAGACCTGCCCCCCTCTCTCAGTATGAAGCTGGCTGTGGCTGCTGAAGGCACTTTGAACTGTCCAAAAAGGTTTATTTTTCTGTAGAATGGGAACAAGTTACTCTTGGACCTCTTGTTTTACAGATGAGGCAGTGCTTGGGGAAAGGGCAAGACTATGTACTCAGATTCCTCCCTCTATTTCCATAGACACAGGGGAATTTTGCAGGTGCAAATTGAGCCTTAAAAGCGAGGGGGGGGAACCGTTTTTGGGTTGGGGGGCCGCTGACCCACAGAAGAATCAGTTGGGGGGCTAAACACAAGTGAGAGGCAAAACAAACAAACAAACCCTCACTGATGTGGCCTCAACTGAGAAGGATAAAGACACCCATGCATTCAGAGCTTAGGAGGGCCCTGGCTAATAGATTTTGTTGTGCTCCAGCCTCATGGGGGGGTTGTGGGGAGAATGGAACACCTGTGCGGGCTCCCCAGTGCTGGAGGGGGAGGGAGGGCCTGAGCCTCAGGTGCTGGATCCAGGTAAGCTGGGGGCCACATCCGACCCCAGGCCTTAGGTTCTCCACCGCTACTTTAAAGTAAAGGCTGGTTCTCTGAAAAAGGGCCAATTTCAATGGATGGGAAGAAAGAACACCTGGCTTACTTTAGCTCAAAACATGCCTCTGTTAGATTCAGGGAAGGTGTTCCAACTGAGAAGAGAAACAACAATGAAAAAAATAATCAATTGCAGCATTCAGTATCACAAGTTGAGTCCATTGTCATTTAAATAGCCATAGTGGAGCTGATTAAGCCATTCTGATAATAATGGCCCAAAATCTGAATATTTACAATGGTCTAAAAGTATCTGCAGTTTTCAAGAGTTCAGTTTTCGTGGAGAAAAAGCAACAAGAGATCTGTTATCATTCATTCTGCCTTGCAGTCTTCTGCAGAATGCAACAGCCTTTGTGGTGTTGTGTTATAAGGATGCAACTTCAAATGCTACGAAATGACAACCTAAAATCCCATCAAAGAAATGTGCAAATCATGTTGTTGTACTGGTATGATACCTTCATAAGAAACATTTCCAGAAGCTTTCAAAGAATCATATTTGCATATTTATAATCCCTTGTATCTGTGTTTCTCAGGTTTTTTTATATTTCTTAATAATTCCTCCACTGTATTTTCACCTTATCATAATATTCCTTAAACATATTTGGTTCATGTTTAGATAAAAGGGTTGGAACGAATTTCCCTCTGCTGTTGCTTGTCAGTGTTTTTCTGTTTTGTGGTTTGGAGACCACACCTGTTTCCAGCAGGGCTGACTGATTCAATTTCTAAGTTTCCTTTTTTCCATCTATGAACCATGGCAGCAAAAAGCAGAAGGTCAGTGCAGTAAAGAAAAGACTATTAGTAAGGGTCACCGTGCTCTTCACTGTATTCTGCCTCTACATTACAAGAATGCTTTTAATACATCATTTTAATAGCAATGCAGAATATGTGTTTTCACTAGGTTACATCTATCCAGAAGATTTCTTTATTCTGGAAGCAAGCATTAAACATTAATCATATCTTATTCTGAAAAAATAAATGTTCAAATTAAAAGCTTCTCTAGTGGTTCTAATCAGAATGACTACACTTATATCTTGGTAGTGTTGTAAATACTCCTTCTTGATCACAGTTTTTGATGCCAAGTTTATGTGAATGTAAGAAATGACAAATCTAAATTAGACTTTTGTACACTTCAAAACTGTTCATATTGAAGATGAAAAGAAAACTTCTCTGAATTGAAGCCATGAATCATCAGAGTAAAGAAAGCACACTGTTTAGCATTTCCCATAAACCTCAATGCAGCTGTCTTATTGGAAGAATAATTCAAAGCAGAGCAATACAGTTAAAACTTTGTGAACAATTTGTGGCAGAGGGTTTTTACTGGCACTATGGAGCTCTTTGTATATCCGTTTTTAAAAGAAGAAATAGCAGAAAGAGCTCTAATCTATCCCCTCTGAAATACCTTGGTAATTGATTTTTAAACGTTTTCCTGTGAACTGACTATATAAAAACTGAATATGAAGGTAGCCTACTGACAAAAACAAGAAATTGCATAGAAGTTTTCCCCAGAGATGTTTCAAAGCACTAATCCTGATATCTGATCTAAGAAGCTCTGCCTTACAATTTCTCTGTTTTGAAATGTAAATTGATTCACTGAATCGTTTAACTTTACTTTATCTGATTAATATTATAATGAGGGATTTAAGAATATTGAGAATTAAATTTCTTTACAGCTCTCTTTCAGAATAGTAATATATTCATTTAAAATCCCTAATTATCAACCATAATAAATGGACTGCCTCTGTGTATTGTAAACTTCCTTATTTTAACTGTATTTGTGGACTCATTTATAGCAACACCATTTATTTTTTTTAAAAGTCCATGTTTCCATTGCAAATAGATCATTTATGGATTTTTTATTACAATCCCACTTGTTTTTTTACCTTGCTTATCAATTGATTTATTTTATCTCTGCAGACCTTTTCACTTAGTACTGTAGAAGGAATACATGCCCCAATTGCTTAGGGTAAGTTTTTGTTCTTGGTTTCCTTTACCATAGTTTCTCTCCTTTATCATTCCACTTGTTTCTGGCATATTTTTATACTGAAACAGAACATGTCCTTGTGATAAGAAGTATCTCCCTTTGCTAGCACCTAAAAACACCCAACCTTCATTTGCTTCAGTGATTTGATGGTAAATCTTAATTAAAATTTCAGATTGCTATGTCTGTATCCAGCTGTGCGCATGAATGTTTTTGATCAGGATATATGCTTGTGTGTTTATTTTTTAATACCAGGTGGTATCCTTCATGATCCAAGACATCTGAAATAATTAACTTGTTTTTACATGGACACCTATCAAATGCTATACCTGTCCTCTTGTCCTTTATTTGATTAGTTCCAGGGCAATATACCAAACATAATTATATATTAGAATTGTGCAAGCTTCTATTTTCCTTTTATGCCTGCCCTATTCGGAGTGGATTCCCAAAGACCACATGTAAAGTGTGGCACATGAAATGTTACCAGGCCTTCTGTTGTTCTTAATTCATTAATTTGTAACAAGTACTGAAATCTGAGCTACTTAAAAAAAGATGTTACATATTAGTCACACTTTTTTTCCCTGCAGATTTCAGTAAGTGAATGTTTAAAAGTATCTTTTTAAGTTTGAAACTGAAATTTTAAATAAAAAAGTTAGAGTGGGTGGTTTTGCCTCCATGGAGACATTAATTCCCTTACAAATAATTCTTTTAATAGCTGAATTTCTGTAGCAAGAATGTCTAGAAAAAAATATGAAACCAAAATAAATAAATGAACCCAATTTTACATTTAAAATTCTGATCAAATCCACACACAATGCAAGAAGAGTCGCTCTTTTGGATAAAACCTCTTCCAGAACTCTTCTGTGAGGGGGAAGAGAATACAGACCCTTCAGGTCTTAGTTTTTACACACAAAAGTGAGACATCATCAGGTTACCAGGGAGAAACTTGGACCCAGGAGAACCTATCTGGGTACTGAAGGGGAAAAGGCTTGATTCAACAAAGTTATGAAAGATCAACATGCATGGTACTAGTGTTTGATGTTTCTGCTCTCTGGAGGTCAGTACTCCAAGTCTGGTGAGTTCTGTCAGGAACATATAGTTCACTTTTACATCTTTGGCTTGTGGATGTTGTATCTAAACAACCATGAGCTGACTGACCACCTTAGTCCAAGCATAAGCTAACTTGGCTAGCTGAAAAAATTAAGCAGGCTTTCCCGTGAAAAGAGACTTTTAAAATGCCTTTTAAAAATGGTTGGTTTTGTTTTTTTCTGGAACTTTTTGACCAGTCTATGATACATCATCCTACTGTATCACATTCACTTCACTTTTACTGTTCTGAGGATCATGCTATGACCATGATTCTGCAAAAGGATCTAGGTGGGAATCAGTTACCCGTGTACTTGTCAATGAAGATGCCTATTGACTTAAGAGCAGTCTGAAAGCTCAGCATTTCAGCCTTCATGCTTTGCAGGTTTCATTAGGATTTTAAGGTTACTTTGACAGATTTAGTGATCTTTTATCCTTTTATACATTAGCTGTAAATAAGAAATTCTCTCATGGATATACCTGAGAATTGATGCACTATTGTAATATATCACATAAGTATATAGGCCAGTCATGTGTGTAAACAATAAAATATTTTACAATAACTACTACTGATAAATACTCCAAATGGAAAATTATCCCATAAGCGGTGCATGAGTCCCGCTGCCCTATTCAGGGAGGTTATCCTCCCCAGCTCTGCCGACCTGGCCCCCTCATCAGCTGAAGCCCTAAGGGCCCTTTCACCCCCACTGGCAGCTAGAGGAGCCACAGATGGACTGCCCAGCCACTGACCTATCTACCCATGGGCCACTGGCAGGCCTGCCTTAACTGTGCTGGCCACTCCAAGCATTGCCACAGATCTCAGGCCACCAGTCTGAGCGGAGCCCTCCAGCCCCCGCAAGCTTCAGGAGAGAGAGGGAGAGAGGGTGGGGTTGGGAGGGGGCTGGAGCATGGGTTGGTCCATGGCCTGGGTTAGGTGAAGCTAAGCTTCCTTGGCCTATTATACCAGCCTCCCAGTATTACCCTACTAGGTTGTTGGTATTGGAGAACACTTCTCCCTGTTTGTCCCAGTAACTCAGGTCATTTTTGAGGCCAAACTTAATTTCTTCTTTGTGTGATGCCCCTATAGGTGCTCCACTTCATGTGTACACGTACCCTTGCCTGCCCCGTCAAAGATTTTTAGTGGTAGTGCCCATTCAATCTGCATGTGCACCCTACTCATGCTCGTGCCCCTCAGTGAGGATATATAGGGCTGTGACCGACGAACCACCCTCAGTTCCTTCTCAACCACCTCAGTCTGAGAGAGACTGTTTAGTGGTGCCTGCTTATTTAGCTACCTGGCCTGTCTGTACTTTACAATGTAGTTAATCTTTAGTACTAATAGATTTATTTAAATAGTTTTATTTGGAGGCAGTGTTTCCAGAAGAGACTTCCACAAGAGGCTTTCGCAACCCCAACCTTCCTTCCCCAAGGGAACTGTCTTCTTTGATGGGGCACACCTAAATCCTCAGGATTCAAGTGTTCTTTCACTTTCCAGGAGTTCTTCCTAGTTTCTAACTTTCACACTGTATGTTGCTTAGGGAATCTTCTGTGCTATCAAGTGCAGATCTGCTCAAGATCCAAGAGCTGTTCCAGGAAAGACAGGGGGATTAAGCTTTGACTCCGCATCATGGACTGCTCCCTCCAATCGATGTCAGAGACAGGCCCAGATAATGTCCAGCACCTCTGTACAACAGTCTTCAGGTGCTATAGCAACCCATCTAGTTTTTCAGGTTTTCTCAAGGGAGGTCTGTGGGTGCTAGCACTAAATTTTTCACTAAGAGGAGCTCCAAACCTCCTCAGAAAGAAGCTGGCCCTAAAAGAGACCTATTGTATAAGAGACTTTGATCTCCAGACAAGTACTGTTGAGGTTTCATGTGGTCTTCGTGCTGATGGTCATTTACATCTAAATGCTCAATTACATCTAAACCCTGTGATACCTGTTGGGTGGTACTGAAGCGTATCTTGCTAGCCTGTCAGCATAATCAGGGTGCTGGGGAGTCCACAGGCTCTGCATTGAGAACAATGATACTGAGTGCACTCCACGCTTCTCCTTCAAGTGTTGGTCGCTGTCTGTGTTCTACATGTGGTTATGCATGCACACCATGCGCCTGAGTCTGGAATTTTTTGCAAGCAGTGTTCGTTGAGCCACACACCTGCTGTACCTTCCCTTGGGCTCCCACTGAGGGCATAAAGCGGTAAAGGGAAACCTAGACTAGCGAGCGAATGCATGAGTGGCCTTCCATCTCAGTGGACTGCAAGACTGCCCTAACCAAGATGGTCTGCTGGGATAGGTTGATTTGCTAACTGCGCTTGTGCACTTAGTATTTACAGGGTGTGCCGGCTGAACAATGCTTTGATTAGATACAGAGGGCATGCACAGCTCTCACAGTCCATGTTGTGTGCACTCAGCATGCACTTCACTTCATGGGTCCTTGCTTTAAGTGCATGTCACCTTTGTAATACTGGTAGGAAAGAAACTGTGCAGACAGAAACCAGGAGACTCTGGCAACCCTAGGAGTGGGCAACAATAAACAAAATTTCTCATGGGCCACACATAGAACCCCAGTGGAATGAAAGCAGGCCTCAGGCTGCAGTTTGCCCACCACTAGTAAAAAGGGTGGTGCAGGCCACATCCCCTTTTTTCTGATGCATGGTCTGAGTCAGACTCATGAACGTCCTCAGGATCCCAGGAGACACTCTCCTTTTAGAGAGTGAATCATAGGTGATTCTCCAGGATACAGGAGAACAAATACCATCCCTCCAGAGAATTTGCTGATGATGAATTTTTCTTTCTGACCCTCCCATATGTATTTTGTTGGGAGAGGATGCTCTGGTCTTGAATACTCAGTGGCTATTTACTGCTGTTGGAAATCCCTCTTCTTCTGAGTCCCTGCTGTTTACTGAACCAGTGTGGTTCATCTCCAGTGGCTGAGTAGCTATTAATTTGATAAAGAGACAATCTGCTGTTTGAATCTGTTTGGCATGTGTAATAGTCAAGAGTTGCAGGAGTCATCGCCCAACCTGTCGCTGGGATTTTTAAAAGATTTTGCAAGACTGAATAGTGTTGATTTGTTCAATGAGCAGCCTTCTGAGATGAGAATGGGCTTACTGCATACTGGAATTCTTTACCCATCTCTTGAATCATGGCAGGATGTGGCTGCAGTTTCCCATGCAAGCCCTTTTGCAGAGGGAACTTAACTTGCTGAGCTCAGAGTCACAGTCCAAAATAACACACACACAATCATCCCCAGCTTGATGGAGTTTCTCTTCATTTACCATATCACTAAAGTATCCATCATTATAAATGACTATATTCAAGTGGGGACAAATCAAATGACTTACTCAGGGCCACATCATGCCCTTAAAATACAGGTTTAAAGGAGACCTCTTTCTGCACTCATATCTCCCCCTCTCTATATATTGAAAAGGCTTGTTTGCTGCTTCTGCAGCAAAATCTCCCCCTTCTTCAGCAGATCTGAGAATCCACTGGTATAAGAGAGAGGTGACCAGGGATGATGCATGTCAGCCCCCGACGTCCATCAGAAACAGAAAGTAAATATGACCAGAGATCACACCGATTTCCCCCTGGTGCCTGGCCTGGGGGAGGGGCCATACAGGCAGCCCACGCCTTGTTGGAAGGAACAGCGACTCAGTGCAGATGCCTTGTGTCTCAGAGACCAATAGGGATTCTAAACCAGATTGCTAGTTTTTGTCTATGGTGGTGAGGTTCTTAGATCCCATTTCACTAATGGAAGAATTCAGAGGAACAGCACTGAGAGGAAACGCCAAAAATTTCCTACCCTCTGTGTTGATGTTTCCACATAGGATTACCAATCTAGCCCTCAGTTTTTACTCTTGACTCCCAAAAATTCTGAGTTAAAGCTGAGTAAGGGCCTTGAGGTGTGGCCCATAGATGGTTGGAGACTGACAGGATTAGGCATATAAAGAAAAGCTAGTAGATTAACTCATTTCATGGTATTGCCAACTGTCAGAGCTGCAGATGTGCTTCACTGCATTAGGTGTAGCTGTGGGCATGCTGCCATCCAGCTCTGCTACTGACTTTATCCCACTACTGCTGAAGGCCAAATAATCATCATCATTTCAAGTTGATAGCACAGTAAATTTCCCCAGGGAATGTGATTCAAATTAAATCAGTCATGCTAACAATGATTTTATAATTATATAAAGAGACTGCTCTACTCTACTTATTATAAAAAAACACTTTTGCATCATATCAAATGGTTATTGCCCTCTTTTTACATTATTTCCTGCCCACAAACCCCAATACTTTGTATTTTCCTTTATTTGAGGAATTCATTAATTTGATAATTACCACATGTAAATAGAGACATATCAAAATAAGTACAAATGTAAATGTCAGTGCGATGGTGGGTACTAACCATCTAGCTGCTGTTCTGTTGGAAAAGGCAACTTGCCATGGGATTCATTTAAAAAAAAAATTGCATACTGAGGAGGGTCTGATTATGCTGAAAACCGCCTTGCTATGAAAGCAGTGCCATGTGGTTCTTATTACACCAAGCGGAGAATAAGGTATTACTGGGTTTGAGTAAGGGAGGCAGAATCTGGCCTTATGAAAATGTAAAGAATTATTAGTACTTCTAATTATCAAAATTACTAAGGCCCTGATTGAGCAAAGTGCATAAACTGAAGTATGTGAGTAATCACATTGCAACACTCAGATGCTAACAGTTACATATGTGCTTAAGAACCGTGCTGATATAGGACCTGAGCTGGGATATAATAAAGGCCTGTCTCTCTGATGGGCTAGTATTGGTCAATACCTCTTTTTAAATGTTTATTCTATTGCAACAATTCAATTTGCAAAAATGTAGATAAAATATCAACAGACTGAGTGCTAAGGAAGAGCTATTTTAGCATCGCCCCTTTCTCCAGGCTCCTGCAAACTGCTGGACATTTACAAACGCTCTGAGAAAAATAGGGAAATACCATCTTAGAAGGGTGAAACATTTTGGAGAATAGGTGATACAGCTTGCAAAAACAATGAGGAGTCCTGAGGCACTTTAGGGACTGACAGATTTATTAGGGCATAACCTTTCATAGGTAAAACCCACATCATTAGATGAATTGGAGTGGAAGTTACAGAAGCAGGAGTATATATAAGGGAGAAGTTGCTCGTGTTAATGAAGCTAATCAAGTCAGGGTGGAAGTGGGTCATTCACAGCATTTGGGGTGGAGATGTGAATATCCAGAGAGAGGAAATTACCTTTGTAATGCATTAACCAGTTGTGACCATTATTCAATCCTAAATTAATTGTTTTGAATTTGGAAATGAATTCCAGTTAGCTGTCTCCCTTTGTAATTGGATTTTGAAATTCTTTTGTGGAAGGATGACTACTTTCAAATCCATTACTGAATGTCCACGGAGATTAAAGTGTTCCCCTACAGGTTTGTGTGTTATCATTCTTGATGTCTGATTTGTGTCCATTTATCCTTTGGCATAGAGACTGTCTGGTTTGGCCAATATATATGGCAGAGGGGCCTTGCTGGCACTTGATGGTATATATAACATTATTGGGTGTGCAGGTGGATGAGCCCCTGATGGTGTGGCTTATGTGGTTAGAGCTTGTGATGGTATTGCTTGTATAGATGTATGGACAGAGTTGGCAGTGGGGTTTGTTACAGGGATAGGTTCCTGGGTAAGTGTTTCTGTGGTGTGTTGTGTGGCTGTTGGTAAGTATTTGCTTCAGGTTGGGGGGGCTGTCTGTTGGCGAAGACTGGCCTGTCTCCCAGGGTCTGTGAGAGTAAGGAATCATTTTCCAGGATAGGTTGTAGATTGTCAATTACGCACTGAGGGTGTTAGCTGGGGGCTGTAGGTGATGACCAGTGTTATTCTGTTATTTACTTTGTTGGGCTTTCCTGAAGCAGGTGTCTTCTGGGAACTTGTCTCCTTCAGTCTGTTACTTCCCCAGGTGAGTATTCAAGTTTTAAGAATGCTTGATAAAGATCCTGTAGGTGTTTGTCTCTGAGAGTTTGGAGAAAACACGGTTGTATCTTAGGGCTTGGCTGTAGACAATGGATCATGTGATGTGTCCTGGATGGAAGCTAGAAGCATGTAGGTAAGAATAGTAGTCAGTAAGTTTCCAGAATAGGGTGGTGTTTATATGACCATTATTTAATTGTACTCTAGTGTCCAGGAAGTGGATCTCTTATGTGGATTATTCCAGATTGAGGTTGATAGTGGGATGGAAACTGTTGAAATTCCAATTAGTGACTAGCTGGCTATGTGCCAAAATACTAACGTTAACCTTTCCTTTATATATGACATTTTATTCCACTGTCAAGCAATACATTTATTTAATTTAGCATCTCCATAGTTGTCTAGCCAAGTGATGGCATCTTCAGTGATCTAATTCAGTTCTTCTAGGCCACTGCTGAACCTGTCAGCAGGTATTCATCGGCAATGTGCGTCATCATCTCTGTTGCACCACAGATGCAGAAAGGGCTGTCACAAAGGCCCCAGCAATATTGCACAGAGACCTTGCCCAGTCTGGAACCTGTTCAGCAGGGACCACTGATAAAAGCAGCACAAACCCAAGAGGGCAGATTGTGAAATCAGCAGTGGGGATTACAACAGATATCTGTTGCTTCTGGTAGAGTGTTTCCACCCTAGCATCCTGCCATAGTGGATAAGACCATAATGGGTGATGTAATGGCAAACATGCAGCTGGTGCTTTAAAAAGGTCATTATGCAACAGCAGGCTTGGGTTGGCACATACATACTCCAGTAGCTTGCCAGTGGCAGCCATTGCTGGAGGAGGAATTTTGCTCAGAAGTAAAAACCATGAGAGTGGAGTCCCCCACAGGGTACCAGAGATGATGCGCATGGTGGCATATAACTACAAATCCACCAGTTGGGTATGAGACGATCAACTCACTACTGGTGCACTGTACTCCATCATTAAATATGACCTGGCAAGAGCTGACATCTTCAGGTTTAGAGCAGAAGCACCCCATGACAGACCTGCCAGTTTGCTAAGAAAATTATTGCACACCTTCACTTTAGCTATTGTCTTCTTCAGGTGGGCATGGTAACTCAATGTACCATCCAAGGTCACACCTAAATAGACCAGTTCTACTTTATGATTCACCTTCTGACCATTCAGATAAATATTCAGTTTTCTGGCTGAGCTGGCATGATGAAGATGGGCCAAACTGGAGATTTTTTTTATGATACTTGGCTGGAGGTGCCAAATCCTACAGTGGTCAGCTAGGTTTATCATGTCCTGGTTTAAGGGAGCATTGAGCTTGTAAAATATCGAGGTCTGGGTACCGCAATAGGTGTCATCTAGGTAAATGAACTTTTGTGACTGTTGTTGGTAGGTCATTGACGTTGAACAGGCTTGGAGAAAGCATGGAGCCCTGGGGTAGCACATTGCTCAGGCAATAAGTCACAGGGATGGTGTAATCTTTTATTGGATTAACTTCAGTCATCAGCTAAGACAGAAATTCAGTGGCTGCTGATGACCTTTGTGAGTGTGCCCTTCAGTCAGTTATTTTCCTTTACAAAGGGCTACTCAAGTGAGAGATACTAAGATTAACATTTTTTCTACTGATAATGAAAGTTTCCTTAAGTAAAAGCCAGAACATATAAGAAAAGGCAAATATTAAGATAGCTCTGAACCCGATTTTTCAGAGAATGTGACTTCTGGATATTGTACTTTTTCAGTAAGTTAATCTCCTTATCTCCTTCATTCTCTCTTCCATCACATCTTCTTTGGGAGTCTTGGGCAAAGGAAAAGATAAGGCATTAAATAAAGCAGCTCTCTAGCTGCTAACAAAATGAGGAGCGAAATTTGTATTCCAAGTGTCACTGGTAATGGGTGGTGATTTTTAAAAATTCCTTCTATGGAAGATCCTTGAAATAAAACATCTCACGCTGACACTTTTGCTCTGTAAGAAAAAGAAAACAGATTTAAAGTCTTCAGCATATAGCTATAACTTGTTCCAAAGGTCAGGATTAGGAAATGGGAGACTCACTAGATATCTAAAGCTTCAGGGGTAGCTGAGTTAGTCTGTACAAGATAAACTTAAAAAAATATAGTCTCGTAGCACTTTAAAGACTAACAAAACATGTAGATGGTATCATGAGCTTTCGTGGGCAAAACCTACTTCTTCAGATGAAGTGGGATGTGCCCACGAAAGCTCATGATGCTATCTGCATGTTTTGTTAGTCTTTAAAGTGCTACCAGACTATTTGTTGTTTTTGTTAGATATCTAAAGTTATGCATCTAAAACGGTATGTATGCACTTATATTACAATGGCCTATTTACTTTTGTTTATTACTAGAAAATTTACCCAGCGTTGCCTGGGTCCTTAACTTAATATTTTTTTGAAAATGAAATGAAAAAATATATGCTTCATTTAAATCATTGCTCTAGAGTGGGGCTGGGCATGAGGGGTTCAGGATGCAGGATTCAGGGAGAGAGGACTATCCCAGCCCTCTCTCACCGCAGCAACTTGGGGCTAGGTGAGAAGTGCCTCTCCATGATTGCTGCAGCTCCAGCAGACCCAGCCTGGGGAGGAGTGCCCCCAACTGAAGCAAGTCCAGGTTCATCTGCCCTCAGCATTTCCCTGCCAGAGTGAGGAATGGAGCAAACTATGCATTTCCCACTCACTCCCTAGTGAAGGGGAAAGGCCAGCAATGTCCCCATAGGTCTTGGCAGGAGGAAGCTTTAGCCCCCCCCCCCCCACACTTGCCCTAAAAGGTACCTGGAGGGTGAAAGATTTGGGGTGAGGGCAGTCTTGGATGGGGGGAGGTTACCCCAAGCCAGCCCCTTTCACTGGCCTTGTGATTCTTTCTCTTTTCTGTATGGTTTTCTGAGATGCAGTCCTATTCCAGGAACATCCCATTTTCCTGGCACAATCAACCCTTATCTTGTGAGGAATCTGTATACCAAATTTGGTCATCCAGCTCTTACGGTTTCAGAGGAATTCTTGAACAGACAGACAGACAGACAAACAAACACTGTTAAATATATAGTAGATTTTTCAGAACTGCTGAATAACTCATTATTTTGTTCCTTCATTAAAAGAATTTAGAGAGTGTGAAAGAAATTTCTCCATCTTACTGAGGGATAGGGTGGTTATGAATGCAGTCTTTTCTTAGGAATTGTCTTTTTTTCAAGAGTCGTCCATGCCTGTTTCAGCAGATCCTCTAGCCTTCCAGACATTAACTCAGTTCAGCTTCCCCATTTTATTTGCTTTTGGCCAGGGGAAGCGTCATTTCTTCTTTTCATTAAGGGGAGAAATAAGCTATTTTTTATCTTCCCCTTTCCAGCGTTAATCCCGAATGTCCTGCTCAAACATGAAATCAAATTACACAGTGACTTTAGTGTTACTGGCAGAGAAAGAAGACAGTACTTTCCCAGAAAGCAGTTACAAGCAGTGTGCGGGCCCGTTTGCTATATTTTGCCCCTTTGATCTCCTCCCATCATAAAACTTGCTCTATAGTAACATGTGATAATAATTCTCCTAACTCTTTCATCAGGAAGGCTCTTGATGCTTTGCAGTTTATTATTGCACAGCTGGAGAGAAAGTTACATAAATAGTTGCATCAGAAGAAATGTTTACTCTTGGTGTATGTCTCATCTGAGAAAAAATGTAGAATAAGTGGTTTGAATTTTTTGTTATATGGGAACGGGCCAGATTCTGGATGCAGCTTTGGGGCCATCAATTTACAGGTGCAAAGAAACCACAAAGCTAATTTGACCGCTGTCTGAGAAGGGGTGTGAAGGGCCAGTCACCTCAGTCCTGAGCTGCTCCACGCAGAGAAAGATCGGGACTTGTGTTTGTGTAGCATTTTTATGTATAACTTAGTTTCCATGATTAGAAATACATATGTTCTTTTATCTGAATGTGTCTAGGCACAGTACATTGTAAACACTGAAAAGAGAGATGGTAGTACAGTGACTAGCACAATGGGCTGGGGTCCTGGTCCATGAATGGGACTCATTATGACTTTTCTTCGGTGATGGTACTTATAATGAACCTTCCAGAAGAAAGAGTTGAAACATAATCATTGCTCACTCAAACCATTTGTGGCCTCTCTTCATGATATAAATATTGGATACCAGTGCCTGGCTGGTTTCCTCATGCATGGAAATAGCACATTTCAAGCAATTTGCTTGGCACAAGATATTTTTTCATTTATTAGCCTGTAATTGCAAATGTGCCTAGTTATCCACCAAATGTGTTAATTAAGCATTCTTGTAATTACAGTGATTACAATTTACTTAGTTTAATGACATATTCCTGAGACTCAAACTGACTGCGGCATCAGTTTATTACTTTCTTTTCACAAATTTTGGGATTTTATCTAAAAATGGTTTGTAAGTTTGTTTAGACTTTAGATCAGTGGATCAAAAGCACTATTGAATTCAGGAGGAATTTATATATTTATAACTTTAATTTGTATCACTAAATATATCATGGTACCATGACTGGATTCAAAAGGAAAGTAACAG
Source organism: Pelochelys cantorii (assembly GCA_032595735.1). Lineage (NCBI taxonomy): Eukaryota > Metazoa > Chordata > Testudines > Trionychidae > Pelochelys > Pelochelys cantorii. The sequence continues at coordinate 16,644,647 of CM064337.1, forward strand.
ATGCTTCTGAGCATTTAGTCTTTAACTATGTTTGTGTCCACCTAAAAGTTGCTTCTCACATTCTGGTGCAGGAAAAAGGATGAAGTCACATGAGAATTAAGGACTTTTAGGAACCGTATGAATACGGGTAGTAGTTAGATCAGATTTATTCACAAAGCAAATCTCTGTTTAGATGTGTAGGGTTATGTAAGGAAAAGCCAAATAACTCAGTATCAACATTCACTTAAAACCTGGTGCTGGGCTGCAAAATTTGGATCAAAGTCTAAACATTCCCTTTTAAAATCTGTTTTCTGAAAGCTACCTTAGAAGTTGAGCTTTGGTCACATTTAAAATTCTTGTGTACTATAAAATGTTCATCCATCCTGATACCTATAATTTGGGAACCAGCCTCCCTATGAATCATCTGGCTGCTAGAGAACTTCCAATGATGCAAACACAAAACTTGTTTTCTTTTGCCTGCGGAGAATTCTGACTTTAATATGTACAGATATAAACAGATTTAAAAACTCGTGGACCCCTGCACTCAGCCAAACATATCTATACAATAAAAAATGTAATCAGCTTAATGAATTCTGAGGCCTGAGGTGTCAGCTATAACCTTTGGTCCCTATTCCACAACAATTTTTTTCATTATTCTTTCTCATTTTGTTTTTTACTTGCTTCATTTTAAGTGTGAAGAGCTAGAGAAATCAAATAAGGTGAGCACTTACCAAATAAACTGAAACTAGCATACTTGTTGCTTAAGGCAGCCTATGGCTGATGGATAGTGCAATGAACTGAAGACAGATGGAACCATAAAACCTCATTCTGCACCTAAATTCTGTTTCCCACATATATTAGTGATCCCATTAATATCCTCTGCCCTGGCAGCAGTACTTAGTGTAGGGCTGAATTAAAGAATGTTTGAGCTGAAGAAAAAGAAACCTTGCAGCAACAAATTTGGACTTGAATTGGCCTTCTACGACCAGTATGAATTTACTGTGGCTGGGGATGCTGTGGTGGATACTATTTAGAAACATGAGTATCCCCTAGCATCCTTCCACCTCTGCCTCCTGGGGCCTTGCATCTTGTTCTTTAAAGCTTCTCTTTGGGTTGCCTTCCCTTTAGAAATGAACACTTTCTTGTTTTGTAAAAAAAAAATGTGCATTTTATGAAAACGTTGAAGATTATGATAAAAATATGAATAACATGTTGGTAATAGTGCAAAGTTGCATTACTCAAAACACAATAACTTCTTTATAAATGGTTAAAAATGAGAAAGCTGTGGTAGGAACATCCCTTCAATATTACATAATTTGTGCTAACTGTATTTCAAATACAAGAAACTTGCTCCTGCACTGTCACCCTGATTAGGATGCACATCTGGCTAGAAAATGATGACCTGAATACCCAGGCACACGTATGCACAAACACCTCATCTGACTGTGGAGTATCCCTTGGAAGTTGATACTTTTCAGTTGGACTCCCTGCCATAAGAGACCATGGCTCTGTATTTAGACAAAGCCTTGTGAAGGAGGTAGAGTAAACACTATCTTCAGTGTATCACACTGAACCCTTTGCCATGAAAATATTTATTAATATACATTTCACTGTTGATTCAATACTGCTAACTCTTTCCCACTTGTGCTCTCAGTCACGCAAATCTCGTTTATAGGTGGTAGTGCTGGAGAATGTGACTAGTTCTTCTGAAAAAAACATAGGCTGCTTATGTGAATAGTATTTACGAGACTTGGACCCATGTGATTCTCTCGAAGGCAAGCAGTTCTCTTGAAATGAATAGCTCATGTTCATATGAATGAAAGCTGGCAGGATAAACTTAGATAGTGAAACATTGGACTATCTTGCGGTAGGTAGTGAAACAATTCTTGTATGCACAATTAGACTTACTTTTAAAGACAAATTTTTAGTCTTTCTTTTTGCATTAGCAAATTTTTGTGCTGTTTTACAAGCCCTGGAAAACCCAACTCTAACTGGGACTTGGCTCCTAGCTTCACAGCAAGAAGCCTGGAATCCTGGATGGTCTCCTAGGGACTGTGGCTCTGGGGCAGCTCTGCCATATGGATTATCTTAGATCATAGACCCATAAGGCTTCCAGACTCCAAGGTTAATCAGCTCTCTGAAGGATTTGAAAGTGTATAATGAAGTTTGTGGTTTGCTTGGTGGATGTTTACTGGTTGTTCCTTCCAAAGTGTGAGGGATAGTTGGAACATTTGGGATCAAATTAATTTATTTTTTAGGTGTAGGGTTAATGAAATGCTGTCACACTATAAGAGTAGCAGAACTGTGCTGAATATGCCCTGAATGAAGAGCCACCGTGAGCAAAGCCTCGCTGTGGCACCACTGGATAGTGGAGGGTGGACCAGACAGAGAGGAGTGTAGGATTCCTTCCTCCTAGCAAGAATGTAGCTCTAATGGCAGGACTCATCTGATGAAGTGGGTTTTACTAATGAAAGCTCACGATTCTAGATATTTTTGTGAGTCTTTAAGGTGCCACAGAACTACTCGTTGTTTTTAAAGTTACAGACTATCACGACTACCCCTCTGAGACTTCTGAAGAAAGGTTCTCTATTTCCTTATTTCTTCTTCCCTGAACACTCTGAGGTGGTGGTGGCAGCCCTTCACAGAGGTTTGTAATAGAGACAAGTGAGCTCAGTGAAGGTCCATTTTCTCAGAACCAATGACGCTTTAAATCAGTACTGCTAGGTTAGGTGGTAGTACAGGACTTCCTCCTCTGGGCTGGAAGTGGTTCTGCCCAACTATACTGCAGGACTCTAGAACTTTGTTAACCACTGTAAGTGGGGTGCAGTGGGTGAGGGACAGTGATGTGTTAAAGGGACACTTACTCATTGGATGTTCACACCAGCGGCTTGGGGAAATGAAGTGAAGGACTATTCCCAAAGATTCCATAGGGATGTGTGGTTTGCCCATTATTTGATATTCTTGATTTAATATTGTTGCTATTGTATCAGCATTGCACACTATTTCTGAATAAATGCTGTGTTCCCTGCTTCCCTAGTAATGTTTTTGTTGTTGTTTCATACACAGACTCAGTGATTTTGAGAGAAGTAAGTCCTGGTGAGGGCACCCAGGCAAGGTGTTTAGTTTTTCCCAGGTTTCTTAACTCAAAGCCCATGTGTGTTAATTTCAAGAGGAACACCTAAATATTTGAACCCAGTCCTTTGTGCTGCCAACCACATGCTGCAGAAGGACACTTATATTTACAGTCTCAGATTTAACCTGCCAATGTGACTTTGACATGACAGGAACATGATTATTCTGCAACTCTGAACATTTGGCTCCCTTGATTAGGGTGGATAATAATTTGTCCGGGATAAAATCATTTATTTAGTAAAATTATTTACAAAGACAATCCTCTGTACCCGTGATTAGTTCATTTGTGAACACCTGTCACTTTTGAGGAGGCAGTAACAGGTAAATAAATCTTGGAATCAGGAGTGGAAGGGACCTCAATAGGTCATCAAGTCCAGTCCCCTGCACTCGCAGCAGGACCAAGCACCATATCTAGATCATCCCTTCACAGATGTTTCTCTAACCTGATCTTAAATATCACCAATAATGGAGATCCCACAACCACCTTAGGCAATTTATTCCAGTGCTTAACCAAACTGACAGTTAGGAAGTTTTTCCTAATGTCTAACCTAAGCCTCCCGTGCTGCAGTTTAAGCCCATTGCTTCATGTCCTTCCATCAGAGGTTTAGGAGAATAATATCAGGTTCTTTTTTCAGATACTTATGGATTTTAATTATTTGACTGTAAACAAGGAATGTTCAGCCAATTATAAAATGATTTTCTTCTTCATTGATGCTGTTATACTGAGGTTGCTCTTGGTAGTCCTGGCTGCTCATCAACATTGCTGCCACTGAAAGGATTAGGTGATGTTATAAGGAGCCATTCTTCCAAACAGTTGCTGATGCAGGTAGTTTTTTGTAAATCAGTAGGGTTACTCGTGTAAGTAAAGTCCATGAATGACAGCACTTTTGCAAGAGTAGGTCCTTCTGTTAGGAAAGATTACTGTGTTACTGAGTCTGAGGAAGTTATTTTCAGGTCAAATCTGACTGGCTCCTGCTGAAGACAATGGCATTTTTGGCTCCTTTTAAAGTTAATGGGAGTTCAAGCTCTATGTAGGTCTTAAAAATCTTTAATGTTGTCACTACAGATATTAAGATTAAGGTTACTGCACTATTCCTTTTCCTATGCGAAGCAATAACATTCATTATTTGCAACAGCAGACTTGTAAAGATTTTAATTGTAACTACTATCTCTCAGGGTATTCAGGGTAGAATCAAGCCCTGAGTTCATTTGACCAACAGCACACACACACAAAAATCAGTAACAAATATATGCTCTATGGTCTTTTGGGGGTGTATTTCTTTCTTTCCATTTCCTATATACAATGAAAGAAGTAAAACAAACCTTGGGGGTTATTTAGCTGAACAACACACACACACAAATTAACAGCAGATTCTCTCTGAAGATTTGATGTAGTTTCAATCCATATATTTAAAAAATCAGCTTTAATATATATATGAAGAACAAATTAAATGCATATAAAATCCTTCACAACAAAGCCACAATGTCATGTAATATGCACTTTATAGACTAACCATTAAAATGTAAATAATTCAGAGATGCCTATATATATTGAATTCTACTGTCAAGAAACTTCTTACATGGGTAGTAGAATGGAAGTCCCAGATTGTTTCGGTACTTTACAATGTGTCAATAGCAATTGCAGTGCTAGGATTACTTTTGATAGTAGCATGTTGTTGGTGGTGGACAATTAACAGGAATAGCTATTTTGCCCCTTTCAAGGGGAATCATTATTGTCTTTTCTGACAAGTATTCCTTGGCGGTTTCTCTCAGTTTACCCTTATTTCTTTGAGCGTGACCAGCACTGGGCTTCTCTACTCTTCTCTAATACAACACCTATGCCAGCTAGATTAGTCTGTGGTCTTTCGCCCCTCTGTCACTTTTCACTGTTGTTCTATTGCATTTGCTACGCAATCAGGCATATGCCCAATGTTGAGAAAAAACCCAAGATGAATAATACAAGAGGAAACAGTAAATCCTGGGGAAAAAGAGACATACACATTTTTTATCTTGTTTCTGGGGGGAAAGCTTCCTTGTTGTTGTTCTGTATGTTAGGTTTTTGGGATATTCGATACAGCATCTTAACAAGATCAGACAAATGGCCTTTTTGTGGACACAACAGCATACATTCAAGAAATTAAGACTAAGACATATTTCCTAATAAGTAAGGGAATAATGTTAAGATAAAATAAGATAATGAACTCCTATCATGTTTTAGACAAAGTCAGTTTTTCCTGTATGAAACATTTTTATCTGGAAAAAAACTGCAATTAACTTGGTTCTTGTAACATTTATTATAATGAACCCAAGAGTTCTGACGCTCAGACAATTCTAGACACTAGACAACACTTCAAGGTAAATGAAAATCACATAAACTCACTGTTTGTTACTTGTGGTGTGTTCAGTTCCGCAGCAGTACCCTTTCAAAGAAAACGTGATCTCTTCTTCTGTGGTCAGAAGTATAATGGACGTGATCAAGTGCTTTATAGCTAGGAAAGTGTGCAGAGGTAGGGGGCACCTTTAGATTGCAAAAATTATGTGGCGGAGTCATAGAGAAAAATTTAATTTTACCCCTAGCCATTGTAATTGCAGATGGCATTCCTATTACTCATGTAACCATCTCATACTTTTGTGAAACATGGTATTCTCTGTGCCTCCATATCTTGCCACAATAAATTCTCCAGGTCATCTGTGTATTGTGTAAAGTTTTCAATCCATTTAAGATTCTTTGTCTTTTTTTATGTCATTGGGTATCCCATTTTCCCTATATCGTGAAAGTCTAACTAGTAAAGCTGGTTGAAAATGGAAATTTTGTTTAAAACAACTAAATTTCTTTTGAAAAATGATTTTTTCAATAAATATGCAAAATATTTTAGTTTTTAAAATAATTTTGAATATTATAAAAAACATTGGTTTTGAAAACCAAAATAATTTTTACTGGCAATTGAAATATTCACTTTTCAGAAAACAAAAAATGGTTTTTAATTTTTCACAAAAGAACTTTGATGGAAATGAATTTTTTGTAGAAAATGTTTGTCAAGTGATTTTTGACACAAAAAGTATTTTTGGTTGAAATTTTGTTCAGCCAGCTCTATCAAATGGCTGGTTGTATTTCAATAGTTCTGAGTACAGGTTAGGATTAAGGCAATATGGGGCATCAGCTCTACATCAACATGGTTCCCTACGGTTGCCATGGTTTCCAAAGCAGCCCCACCAGTTACTTGGAGTGACATAGGCTTGGGGCACTTCTCCTCCCAGAAGTGGAAACAGTTTTCTTCTCTCCTTGGGTGCAGCAATTTCAGCAACAGTCTCCTTTTCCAATGCTGAAAAGGAGAGGCAGGGATGACAGCATGGAGGTCTCCAATAATTACTTCAGTAAACAGCATGTAACTTCATGGATGTGTGGGCTGGACCTGCTTAGCTCTTGTCCACCTGCCACACAAAGACCTCAGCTGTGACAGTGTTAGTGGGGCTCCACATACGATTGGGCCTTGAGCATGGAGCTAACACCACACTGAGCTACAGGCTTGGTTCACATCCATCAACTCTATTGTCCCAGGTGACCTGAAGTTTCAAGCAGAAACCACTGCACCAGTTATGCTCATGGCATGTTTTGGAAAATTTCTTAGTCACCAGAAGGGCTCAAAACTTCCACTAATATTTTTAAATTATGAGATTCTGAGGACTCTAGGAACTGGGGCCTAAATCATGGGTTACAATCCCTCCACCTTAATCCAGCCCTGCCAAAGGAAGGGAGAGGAGAAAACAAGCAACACACACCAAGTACAAGGTTAAGTGGCAAAACTCTCTGTTGAAGGAATCTTTTTTATCAATTTTTCTGCTTTTTTAATTGGTTGGTGTTATATACAGTGAATATTGATGTTCTAATACAGATTATGTCAAAGCAAATCCTGAATACAGAAACTAAGCCACTCCACACTAGACATGGAAGGATGGGAGGAAATAGTGAGGGAGGCATTGGACACCAACGGGCGTTGAGCCCATGGTTGTTGATGATGATGATGATGAAAGTCCTGAATATAATCTGCAACCTCTTTCCCACTACACACACAATTTCTCTGCAGTATAGAGACTTCCTACCATGTTGAGTTATAGAATAGTTTTAAGATGTAAAAACCAGCCATACAGACAAGTGGCGATTACTTCAACTACCTGAAAGGAGGTTCCAAAGTGGGTGGAACCAGGCTATTCTTAGTGGTGGCAGATGACAGAACGAGCAACAATGGTCTCAAGTTGCGGTGGAGGACATCTAAGTTGGATATTAGGAAAAACTATTTCACTGTTTTATTTCACTGGGAGGGTGGTGAAGCACTGGATTGGATTGCCGAGGGAGGTGGTGGAATCTTCATCCTTAGAGATTTTTAAGGTGAGGCTTCACAAAGCCCTGGCTGGAATGATTTAGTTGGAGTGGTCCTGCTTTGAGCAGGGGGTTGGACTAAATGATCTGAGGTCTCTTCCAACCCTAATCTTCTATGATTCTATTATACTAATCTCATTCTGCTTGTGACCTAAATTATTTGACCCTAGGTCTACACAAGTAAAATAAAAGTTCTGAGAACTCCTCCAGCCCATACTCTCACACACAGCTTCATTTCTCAATTCATCTTTCTTACTGCACTACCAGGGGTAACAAGGAATCATCTCCTTTCATTTCAGCTGCCAGTTAAATACTCTTTACCACAAATTACTAAAGCCATGTGTGGTAAAGATTTCCCAGTTGTAAAAGGAAATCCAAAATTCATTTGACATTTGCAACTGTTACAAACACTAGGTGGAAATATAATGTTTGTTTTTTGTTTGCTTGTTTGTTGCTGCTGTCAGTACATTTTGAAAACAGAGCTGACAAACAAACTCAAGAAGTGGCAAAAAAAAATACCACACCCATAGAAAAGTAGGCATTTGGCCATTCTCAGAAAAAAAAATGCTTCCAAGAGATTTAGGTACAAACCTGATCCAAATTAAGGCATAGACTGGATTTGTAAAAATGATTATTGGATTTAATGAGTAATTTTGAAAGTTTAAGTATGACATTTGAACATTTGTCTTCTGTTTGGTTTGGTTTTGTTTTGTTTGTTTTGTGTTTTTATGGAGACGTGGTTCAGACAGATTTGGGACTGAGGCAGTGCAACTCGTAATTCTTATATCCAGAGCACAGAACCAAGAGTCAGGAGACTCAGGTTAAATTTCCAGCATGATCAAAACTTCCTGTTGACCTTGCACAATTACTTCAGTTCCGTGCCCTAATTTCTTTGTGTAAAATTTTCAAGTGTCTAAGTAATTTAGGAGTATGAATCCTGCTTTCAAAGTCACCCAATTCACTGTAGCTTTGGCACTTTGGCGCTTTTGAAAATTGGACTCTGGCTCCAAAGCCATTTAGGTAAATTTGAAAACTGCTCATCTGTAAAATGGAAATGCTTCCCTACCACATCTGAGCCTGTGGAATTTAATTCCCCAATGTTTGTAAAACATTTATAGAACTTTGAGTACACAATGTTATTGAATCCATTTTAGAGATGGATAATGAGCTACGAAAAGTTAGGCTATGGATATGAACTTGCCCCACAGTTCCAGAGGTCTTTAGATATGGGATTTTGGTTCAGTCTGTTACCAAGAGCAGGGCCAGCTGCAAAGTCTTTTTTTATTATTCTTTTTACCAGTTATTATTTATTTATTTACAACAATATAAAACAGAGATAACAAAGTAAGGTTATCATAAAAATAAACAGTATTGAAAAATAGGTAACACTTCTTTAAAATCAACACTCCCCCAATTAGTATCTATCATGAAAATTAAAGCCTTATCCTCCAGAGCAAAAAGGACTTGATCCATCACAGTAAGCATGTACGTGTTTAATTTTAAGCAGTCAAGTAGTTCTGTTAACTTCAAACTAGTTGTTCCATTCAAACCCATGAGTTAATGCACTTTGAAGTAAATTGAACTACTCAAATCCTTAAGACAACCCCCTAACCTCAAACAAATTCTTTCCGGCAACCACGCAACACATACTCATCCAGGAACCCGCCCCTGCAATCAACTCCGGGGCCAACTCTGTCCACACATCTATACAAGCAACATCATCACAGGACCTAAACACATAAGCCACCACATCAGAGGCTCATATAACTGCACATCCACCAATGTGATCTACGCCATCAAGTGCCAGCAATGCCCCTCTGCCATGTATGTTGGCCAGACTGGACTGTCTCTATGACAAAGGATTAATGGGCATAAATTAGACATTCAAAATGGTAACATACAGAAACCTGTTGGGGAACATTTCAGCTTGTCCTGGCACTCACTAATGGATCTAAAAGTATCTGTATTATTTCAAAGCAATTTCAAAAGTCCCCTGGAGGGAGAAACTACAGAACTGGGGTTCATTTACAAGTTTGACACTTTGAATAGATGTTTAAACAAAGACTTGTCTTGGAGGCTGTGTCTAGACTACATCCCTCTTTCGACAGAGGGATGTAAATTAGACACTTCAAAATTGCAAATGAAGCTGGGATTTGAATTTCCCGCACTTCATTTGCATAATCACATCATGGCGCTCTTTAAAAAAAGTGCTATTTTGAAAGTAAAACCATGGTCTAGACACGGTTCTTTCAAAAAGGTTCTTTCGAAAGAACCGTGTCAAGACCACGGTTTTACTTTTGAAATGGCGCTTTTTTGAAAGAGCACCATGACGCGATTATGCAAATGAAGCACGGGATATTTAAATCCTGGCTTCATTTGCAATTTTGAAGTACCTAATTTACATCCCTCTGTTGAAAGAGGGATGTAGTCTAGACACAGCTGGATAGGTCACTACTTTCCACGTCCTAATGACATAAAATGCTAAGCTCTAGGTACTTAGAATATTTATAACCTACTCTAATAGCCTCATTTAGCATGGACACACTAATTGACAGCATATTTTTCTCCATTTCTTCACCTTCTCTTTCCCTCCCTATCCCCTCTCTTTCTTTGCTGTTTATTTGCAACCTGGACCCCTTTACTCCGTTCATCTGAAGAAGGGGGTTGTGCCCATGAAAGCTCATGATACCATCTACATATTTTGTTAGTCTCTAAGGTGCTGCAGGACTATTTGCTGTGTTTTTTAGCTTTTCAAATCCTTAAGGTTAGGCATGTATTTCAGTATGTTGTGGGATTGGGGCCAAATGCCTTGAGCTGCCATGGATCCTAGTGAAATTTAGGAAAGCCCAGGTCCTATTGGGATTTTGCCTTTATAGCAATTGGAAGCTAAAGCCCAAGCTGGAGAATATCAGAGGAAGAATATGTTTAGTGAAAGCCCATCAATCAGTTTTCTTTACCAAGACACATGATTAAAATCTGAAGTATAAAAAATAGCCACCACACTCCCACTTTGATTTTGCATATAGGACCAATATCAAACTACATATTGGAACCAGATGGGAAGTGCCTTAATGATTATAGATGTTTGGGTCTACAGATTTGTTTTAGTCTATTGTAAAGGGAGGTCACACTGTGAATTTTGGATCTGAATCCAAATTCTTTTTGAAGCTCCCAAATGTTCACATCGGGAGACTTGGTTCAGACTCATGTACAATTTTAAGAACAATTTTTTCAAAAAAATACTCTCATGGGAAGATTAAAACATGATGGTTCTTCACACAAACTTGGTGTGAAGTTTTCAGTACCCCACACTGCTGGCTGACAGGTGATATTCCTTACTATGAACAGATAGTCATATATAGATTCCAATAGTAAGATGATTCATACATTTCTTGCTCATCTCCACACTGTTTCCCTCCTACAGAATAATAGGAGCCACTGCATCTCCTACAGAAATCTGTGCATGCAAGCCCCATGCACATATTCTCACATATATAGGTAAATACCCCAGATTTATACTGTGTAAAACAGTTTGAAATCAATAACATTTCAATAAATCTAGAGGAACTCTTAATGTGACAGTTAAATCTAAGAATTTTAACAGTAACAATCTTCAGATTTAATTCTTATCTTTAAAAATTGGTTGTTATGCCATATATATTTTGAAGATCAATTTATTTCACTTTCAAATTAGCAGAGTATCTTTCTCCACAGAATGTATGCTTTTTATGAAGTGAAATGAGTTCTGGATTGATTTACAGTAATTAAGGTTGTTTATGTAATTTTCTTCTTGGCAATGTGTTGCTCTAATTTCAGTTGTCTAAAATGGTACATAACAGAGAAAAATGAATGTATAATGAATATATAGGGCCAAATTGTGCTGGTAGTTATATTCCATGCAACCCCACTGAAGTTAACAGAATTTGTCATGTGTAACTAAGGGCAGAATACAAAACATTGCATGTTACTATTTTCTGTGTACATCATACATTTACCCTAGTGCAATTGTGCTACAGTTTTTTACTAGAAAAGGGGAAAAGAGATCTTTTTACATGAGTTGCCTTTTTATTTTAAAATGCATGGTTTTGGATGTATGTGTCATTTAGTAGCATTCCCATTATTTTGTGAACAATCATTTTTAGAGACAACCCACAAATTAATATTTTAATATTTATTAATGGAATACATGAAGACTGCAATACATTTATTCAGTGAATCGTCCTGTACCAGCATCAGGGATAATCTAATATAATGACAAAAAGCTCTTCCAAAGGCTAAAGTGATTCAGCTGACAAACTGGCAATTACTCCCACAGACTCTTCAAGCCTGTCTTTAAATAAAACATTTGTTAAAACATTCTGCTCTGTGCCTTGTGTCACCTGCAGCAAGATAAATGCTACATTATATTCTATCAGTTACTTTCAATTAAAGATATTTCAGAATATGTTGATGTAATTGGAAGTCATATGTTGTTTTAGATTTTAGAATTGTGAAATCTTAACTTCTGTAGTAACTGTTGAACACTAGCTAGCAAAATAGGTACATTATTAAACAGTGTAATGGTTTTTTATTCATGTATTTAGAACCCTACATTCCACTGATTACTTTTGATTGCCATAGATCATGACTAAGTGGTTTTAAGATGGTGACATATGGAGCCAGACTCTGATGCCCTTACTACTCTTGGACCTGATTCTCAGTTGCCCTGCACCTTGTGTAGCCATTGACACCAACGTAAATACTGCTATGCTGATTTGGGAACTATTTACACCACAGCAAAAAAAGATGTAAAATGTTACACAGTGCAATAGACAGTCAATCCTATTGAGTATCACCTTACTTCACAAGTTCTCCCAGTGACTATGTTTTAAGGTACTAGTCGGTGTAAGGGTATCACAGTGTGTCCCACTGATGAGGGTGGTGCGGTAGACGACAACTGCCTTGGGGCCTGGTGATACAAAAGGGCTTCAGGCTCCTGGTGGTGACAGCTGGAGCCCTTAAATCAGTGCCGGAACACCACACTGCAGGCCGCACAGAGGGGGCCTGGCATGCCACAGACTGGGCAGTGCTGATGTCTGGCTGCCCTGGCCCTACCTCTTCTACCCAACGCCCCACCCCTTCCGGGGTATGGAGCGGGGTCCCCCATCTTGCCTAGGGCCTGGTGAATCTGTCATCCCTGCTGCCACAGACATGGCCTCTCAGTTCTGAAGACTAAAACAAGATGTGTATTCAAATTATATCAACATTCTGCAATACATTGATTTCCAAGTACTTGATGGACTGTAATACAACATTCATTACAATTAATGAAAGATGTGTGGCTAAATCTCTTGAATTTCTTTGAAAATCTCAATCTAAATTTCTTATTCAGACAATGGACCAGATTCATCTCTTGTCTTTTAATAAGAATTATACTGGGAAAAGATATGGCTCAAGCATAACTGATAAAATTCTGGTTACACTGAAGTAAAAAGGAGATGTTCTACTGATTTCAATGGGACCAGAACATAACCCAAAGTGAACAGGATTGTTTGTGTGTGTATGTGTGTGTGCATTTTATACCTTGAGATATGATGATTTGATTCCCATTGCCATTTTTATTCTATTGTAATGGAGGCCCCAGTCTTTTAAAAACATGAACAAAAGAATTTAATTCACACGTTGATATACAGTGGACCCGAGCCTCAGTTACTTTGTATCTATATTAAAGTGAGTGTAAAATGCCATCAAATCAGAATTTTCCACTCAAGTTATATGCACACTGAATGCAGTATTGAAGCCAGTGAAGAATCGGGCCTGGTATCTTCATCCATGTATATATCTTCGCTGCGCAAATCTGTGATTGGGATAATGATAACAAAGTAGAAGGAGAATTGAGGCTTTTGTCCCTCTCCTTTTCTTTCAAAATGACCACAATTCATTTGGGCTACTTCAGCTTTCTTATGAAAGACCAACATAAAGAAACCACTTTTTGGTGTTGCCAGATCTGTCTTTTTTCCCATAGGGCTGACATATCCTGACTTGGGACACAAATAGCAAAATTGAATTTGCTGTGATAAGCAAAGGTTAATAATTCATGACGGGACTCCATTAGATAAAATGGAACATGGTTCAGGAACAAGGTGTCTCAATTTAAGATCCAATATGAGTTTAGAAAGCTGTGATTTTGCTGAGTTTGGGTCATTTAAAACAAACAGGTGCGTGCTTGGAATCATTGGAACAAAACTTCGCTACAGTAAAAAACAAAACAAAACTCCTCTCATCTCTATAAAATCCTTTGAAAACCTTTGTTAAATAAATCTCTCATGCCAATTCCAGCTAGAAAAGAAATGGGGTGGTGATTTTTTTCCCCATGGGATTTTGCAGAAGAGGTTAGATAGTTTTAAATTACTTTACTCATATTTACTGATTTCTCTCTGGTTATTAATTTATAATCCCTATAGATCCCACACTCTTGGCACACCATAGTCCTTGAACAGTGTTTAGGTATCCTCAAGATTGATTACGTTAATGTGTTTGCAATCCTATATTCAGCTACCATTAAGCAGTGTGGTGCCAAAATAATTTATTAGTCTTTCTATGGCATGTTGAATAATTTATACAATTGTTTCTCTGATGGGGGAGAAGTCTCAGATGGCCTTACTATGCTGGAAACAATAGGTAGTACTGAAGCAAGTGAATTCTGGGTAACAGTGTTGGCTAGCTCTCTAAGAAAAATTCCATAATTTATTTATAACTTATTCATTGTTAATCATATAAATAATTACTCCAGGACAACAAAAACATTCTTACTGTCATATGACATATGAAATATATATGATACCCAGGAATAGCACATAGAAACTCATAAACAAATTAGTTGTGATCTGCAAAGGAAAAGCTAACCAAACACCCCCGTTAAGATGCATTCAATCCAAACCTAATCACATGAATAAATTTATGTGAATACCACATAATTTTATTCATATGATTATCTTCGTCCATGCTGCCATTCTTTTTTAGTCTGTTCTTTCTGGTGTCTTTAATATCTACAGTTCCATTATAATACCTTTGGGCTTTGCAATATAATATCTATAGTTCCATTATAATACCTTTGGGTAGGCAATAAATAATAATAATTTAACTCGCTGTCTCAGGAACGAAAGCTTCTGAAATGCTACTGGTCGTATGGCATTGTAAGTCTTTCATTTCAGTCTTATTAAATGCCGCCATTTTTAGACCTGTCAGCTGCTTCAGGATGTCTGGCCATGAAGTATGGTTGTCACATCTGTGACTCCTGGGTGGTGCAGAATCACTGGAAGGCAGTTAAGGGGGTGTCCCAAAAGCTCTGTCAGATGGGGTTCCTATTGGCGACTCTGTCTACCTATTTCTGTCCTTTCCTATTCAATATGTACATTGGCATTAGGATGGCATCTTATGACCTAGAGGAGAATGGCTAAATGATTTACTGTGGCAATCAGAGATTACCATGTGAAGCAGGGATCTGCTTGCTGAGACTCAATCTAGATAATACTGAGATGATGCTCATGCAGTGAAGATAAGTGGCCCCATTAACCTGGAGAATGGCAGACACCTATTATCCAAGTATTCCACGTGGAGTTCTTGTTGGATCTCCTGATGCTGATGGATGCCCTCTAGCACCAGTTGCCAGGAGTGCTAATGATAATCTGTCAAGAAGAGTACAGATTCAGCCCTTGCCATGCAATCCATGCCTTTGTCACCTGGAGGCTGAATTACTGGATTATGTTCTGCATAGGTTACTTGAAAATAGTAGCTGTCTTCAGCTGGGCCTTCTCGTAGGAAGTGTAGTACACCTAAGATGGTTAACCTGTGATGGTTGCTGTGAAGCAAATTTTAAAATGGTGGTTTTAAAGCCCTTGACTATTGTAGGCCCTGCCTACCTTAGAGACCACCTCTTATCTGTGTGATTACAGTTTTAATGGAATGCCAGGGATCATCGAATCCAGAACTTACTTTCTCCCCCATGGTCCACCACCACTTAGATTTATTGATATCAGGGCAAGTCTCAGGGAGTATCTGTTTTCTAGGATGTTGCATAGGCACTGATAGGATTTACTAACAGTTAACTTGAAATTGTTGGCCCTTAAAGGCCCTATACTAACATAACTTAATTATATGCTACTTAGAATGTACCTGAGTACTTATAAAAAAAAAAGCAGTGGTTGCAACATACACAATTACTGAAATGGGAAGTGTGACAGGGTGGACTAGATCTGGGTGCCCCCTACTGCAAGCCTCCCAGCCCTGCATCTCCCTGCCCCAGAATAGAATAGAGACAAGTCCTATGCTGAATAGGCAGCTGAAAGTGGTTGGCAGTTCATCTGCAATCAGAGAGGCAAAAGGGCTGCCAATCTGGGGCCAGAAGGGCCCTGCATAAGACAAGCCATAGACTAGGAAAGTTCAGTTGTTGCGTGGAGCTCAAGATGTGAAGACCAGGTGTCGGACTGGAGTGAAGAGTAGCAGACCAGTGTGGGCAGGCTGAGTCCCTGGGGGACTCAGTTCAGAACTTGGCCAGGCCAGCAAGGGTACCCAAATGGGCCCTGCTGGTTTGGCTGAAGAAGGAGGCACTGCCTCTGGAGAAGTCATAGAGCCATGGCCTCCCATCAGGCTCATGACGAGAACTTGGATTGTATACCCTGGCAGGTGGTGTATGTGGCTCAGCTGGAGCACTGAGCTGCAAGAACATTGGCTGGGGAAGAGGAGTGCCACCCTGATGTATGACAAAAAATCAGAAGCAGGCTCACACCCAACCATGAAAAGGGAGCCATTCACAAGAAATAGGTGCTGCCCATGGAAAGAACTGTGCTTGGAGGCACTATCACCCAAAGAAAGGGGTGCTCACAAAAGACAGGAGCTGACCCCATTACAGGGAACTTAAAAATCTTTCTAGGCCATTTTCTGTTTTTAGAGGAACTGTTATTCAGTGGAATTCATTCTGCAAGACATATGGCGTTCTAGAACTCTGGACTCACCAGGCTGCTGTTCAGCATTCATGTGAGCATGCAGCTATCTTTAAGATAAATTCAAGTGTTCTTGCACATTTCCAGCTCATCTTAAGAATAAATAAAACACTTATGCTGAGCTAACATAGCTCATCAGGAAAACAGCTCTGTATGTTTTGTTGAGAAGAATCTTTGATGGAGAAGTGCTTACATGACGTAGGCAGAGGATTCTCAGTCATCATTTTGTGTCCAGAATGGGGACTAGACCTTCAGCTGGTATAAATCAGCAAACATGGATCTGGTCCTGAGTCAATAATGTATGAAAATCATTATATTAAATCGTCTAGAGGAAATTTATTGGTGCTTTGTGTTAGTTTCCCAAGGGTGTGGGTCCTTACAATAGAAACCACCATCACAGTTGTTACCTGTGGTGGCACCATATCATATGTTAGCATAAGGGTTTGGAAAATAAATTACTATACGCTCCTCCGACATAACTCTCCAGATCAAGCTTTTCGTGGATGATGTACAGATGCTTGCATATTGCTTGCCTGAAGCTGATGCTTTCCTTACCTAAACAGAGTAACATAAAATGTAAACAATATTATTCTCTTGTAAATGTTGTTTCTTGGAGTTGCACTGAAGAGAAAACACTCTCATTCTCAAGCTGTTAGCCAAGCACACCTTTGATTTCTATTTCTTCCCTACTTCTCTGAAATTTATGGTAATTTTTTATACTAAAATGTAATGCTTCTTATCAAAAACTTTTTCTTCTAAGCAGTGTTCAAGAAAGAGAATAATACATTAGGGAAATTCAGTGGAGAATGCTAGAAACTTTGGAATTTTGCCATCAAGGAAAAACACAGTAACCCATCAAAGAGCCCATATGTGAAAGACAGTACTCCGGAGGAAAGCTTCTGTCTATTCTGTTGTTTTCAATGAATCTTATTATGGTTTTATATGGTAGGCATTGTAGCCCCACAGAGCTGTGCTTATTGCAGGACTTAGGATATGCTGCAACAACGAGATGCTTTCTGAGTAAGTGTTTTAAAATCATCTGGAGAGAGCAAAGGAGCAGCTTGTTAATATCGCAAGGACATGTTTAACAATGGTCATAGGGTGGCACCAACGACACACTGGACAGTTTGAGACAGATATATCCTATCAGATCCCTTAAGCAAATTTAAGGCAATGTCAAATACACTTCAAAGGGAAGGAACAACCAAGCTGCATGTCATGTGCTGCAACCATGTGGCTGATCATTTCATTACACTGGCCTATAACAGAATAGTCCAATAGAAGGGTAGAAATCATTCTAACTCCCCATGAAAGGTGGTCTTATTCATAATGGAATCCACCAATCTATAATTTAAAAACATGTTTACACTTGCAACACAAGAAGCCGAACAATTATTTATATATCCTGGAATAACCATGTAAGAATGAGGAGTTCTGTGGCACCTTAAAGACTAACAGATTTCATAGAATCATAGACTATTAGGACTGGAAGGGACCTCGAGAGGTCATCGAGTCCAGTCCCCTGCCCTCATGGCAGGACCAAGTACTGTCTAGACCATCCCTGATAGACATTTATCTAACCTACTCTTAAATATCTCCACAGATGGAGATTCCACAACCTCCCTGGGCAATTTATTCCAGTGTTTAACCACCCTGACAGTTAGGAACTTTTTCCTATTGTCCAACCTAAACCTCCCTTGCTGCAGTTTAAGCCCATTGCTGCTTGTTCTATCCTCAGAGACCAAGAGGAACAAGTTTTCTCCCTCCTCCTTATGACACCCTTTTAGATACCTGAAAACTGCTATCATGTCCCCCCTCAATCTTCTCTTTTCTAAACTAAACAAACCCAATTATTTCAGCCTTCCTTCATAGGTCATGTTCTCTAGACCTTTAATCATTCTTGTTGCTCTTCTCTGGACCCTCTCCAATCTTTCCACATCTTTCTTGAAATGAGGTGCCCAGAACTGGACACAATACTCCAACTGAGGCCTAATCAAAGCAGAATAGAGAGGAAAAATGACTTCTCATGTCTTGCTCACAGCACCCCTGTTAATGCATCCCAGAATCATGTTTGCTTTTTTTGCAACAGCATCACGCTGTTGACTCATATTTAGCTTGTGGTCCACTATAACCCCTGGATCCCTTTCTGCCGTACTCCTTCCTAGACAGTCGCTTCCCATTCTATATGTGTGAAACTGATTGTTCTTTCCTAAGGGGAACACTTTGCATTTGTCTTTATTAAACTTCATCCTGTTTACCTCAGACCATTTCTCCAATTTGTCCAGATCATTTTGAATTATGACCCTATCCTCCAAAGCAGTCGCAACCCCTCCCAGCTTGGTATCATCTGCAAACTTAATAAGTGTACTTTCTATGCCAATATCTAAATCATTGATGAAGATATTGAACAGAGCCGGTCCCAGAACAGACCCCTGCGGAACCCCACTTGTTATACCTTTCCAGCAGGATTGAGAACCATTAATAAGTACTCTCTGAGTACAGTTATCCAGCCAGTTATGCACCCACCTTATAGTAGCCCCATCTAAGTTGTATTTGCCTACTTTATTGATAAGAATATCATGCAAGACCGTATCAAATGCCTTACTAAAGTCTAGGTATACCACATCCACCACTTCTCCCTTATCCACAGGCCTCGTTATCCCATCAAAGAAAGCTATCAGATTGGTTTGACATGATTTGTTCTTTACAAATCCATGCTGGCTGTTCCCTATCACCTTACCACCTTCCAAGTGTTTACAGATGATTTCCTTCATTACTTGCTCCATTATCTTCCCTGGCACAGAAGTTAAACTAACTGGTCTGTAGTTTCCTGGGCTGTTCTTATTTCCCTTTTTATAGATGGGCACTATATTTGCCCTTTTCCAGTCTTCTGGAATCTCTCCTGTCTCCCATGATTTTCCAAAGATGATAGCTCGAGGCTCAGATACCTCCTCTATCAGCTCCTGGTAAATCCCAAAGATTTATTTGTGCATACAATTTTGTGGGTAAAACCCATGGTAAAACCTACAAAAGCAGCATAAGCCCAAATAAATCTGTTAGTCTTTAAGGTGCCACAGAATTCCTCGTTGTTTTTGCATTAGATACAGTCTAACACAGGTACCCTTCTGAGACATGTAAGAATGTAATTTCTCACAGATATATTCCCCATGCCCACTTACTGCTAGCTGTGATAGTATTCTCCTCGTCATGCACATCTCATGTGTGGGGAACTGCTAAAATATGATTCTGCATGGTAACCTCCCCTTTTGAAATATGCTCTCGTACACAAATCTGCCATTTCAGTATTTTTATATAGGCCTTGAAAATTCCAGCTGAAGGTGCAAGAGGAAAATAATTGACCACGATATCAGCTGAATCTTCGGGTATGTTTATGCTGCTATCAAAGGTGTGGCTGCAATTCAGGCAGGTATACACCCTCTTGCTAAAAATAGCAATGAAGATGTGGTTGTGCAAGCTTCAGTGCAGGATAAAAAATACCACCCAGAACCCCTGCACATACTTGCACTGCGAGCCCATGAGGGGCATCTTGCCACCAAGCCTTTACTGCTGTGTTGAGCTATGCTAGCTAAAGCTAGCACGTGGATGCCTACCTGAACTGTAACCATCTTCTATTGCATGTCGACTTACCCTCAGAGTCTTTCTCAAATATTTTACTTTTCAGGAAACAGTCACTCAGCATCCTGCAAAAGCAGAAAGTGTGGCGAATTTGGGATTTGCTATCAGAACTATAAGCATATCAATAACACAAAATGCTCTGTTTAGTATTGCTTATCGCTATTTTTTTTTTTTTTTTTTGCATGAAAACTGAAGCATGAACAGTAGCTGAGGGCAAAGCAAACTAGATCTAGAGCTGCATGGTCAAGCCTATCAAAATATATTGCAGAGCGCCAGCAGCCAAACAATTTTGCAGACTCTCAGCTGAAACAAGAAGTTCCAGCTCAGTGGTCCTCTACTCTCCATATGCTTGTGTAGCATCCCCTGCAACAGCAAATAGCAATGTTCAAGTGTGAACATGCATTCAAAACAGGCAGCGATGTTGTCCTGAACTCATCTGACACTGAAAATGGACAGTGTTTATACATTCCACATCTTCCAGAGTTGTCAGGCAATGGTAATGAAGTAAGCCCTGCTGAAATCACTCACCATGAGAAAACAGCATACATTACTTTTGGAAATATATCTGAAAGGTCATCCTGTGGCAGTCCACTCAGTGGGAAAAATGGCTTTCCCGCTATTCACTCTATTGAACAAGTAAAAGGAATGTGGCAATATTATGTATCTGCTTTATTTAAAAAGTAGCACACTTTGGAAGGTTCCCTTCTCCCAAGAGCCTCTCATACAGAAATAGATCACTGTACTTTTGAATGGGACCCCCATATGGGCAAAGCCTCTTCAAAGGATGCACGATATGGGCAGATTTCATGACACCTTGTGTACAGACATCACATCATCTATTTCATTGGTATCATTTCTATTACTGAAGCATGTGATTTCGCTTTGTGAGGTCTTCTGTGGTGTGGGGCCCTCGGCAATTGCCCCGCTTGCCATCCTCTGAAGCAGGGATTTCAAACTCATGTTCCATGGGCCATGTATGGCCAGAGCATTTTCACAATCTGGCCTGGGAGTCCTAGTGGTGTGTGTGTTCATCCCCATCCTCCAAGTCCCGCCCCTTCCTGCCACCACCCCACCCTCTCTATCACCAGAAACACTCCCCCACACACTCACTATGGTGGCAAGAATGCGGGGAAGAGGAGCGAGTGCACATGCTGAGTATGCTCCACTTTTCTCCCACCACGGCGGGGAGTGCAGGGGGAGGCAGGGAAGAGGGGAGAGGACCAATGTCTGCTGCCACCTGGAAATGCTCCATGCACGCTTGACCCCACAAAAAAAACCCAACCCTGTGTCACGACCCCCAGTCCCTCAGTTGAGAAACAGATGGGACACAGCTACGCAGCAGGGCTAAAGTCAAATTGAGATATACAACTTCAGCTACATCAATTGCGTAGCTGAAGTCGAAATAGCTTAATTCGGCCTTTGGTGCTGTTGACACAGCAGGAAGTCAAAGGAAGAACACTCTTTTTTTGACTTCCCTTATTCCTCGTGAAATGAGGGTTACCATGAGTTGGAGTAAGAAGTCCTCCAGCTAGACATTATTTTGATATAAAGGCCTGTAGTGTAGACATTCTTTCAGAATAACGTCAGCAATAATACTGCTGTGTAGACGTACCCATGTAGAGGAGTTGGCTTCCTAATGGAAGACCTCTGCATACCTGCAGGAGTGCACATATCTCTGATTGAGAGCAACAGAGATAGATGGTACAACCCTTATTCACACTGGTGAGTTGTGGGAGGCCACTTTGAAGCCACTCTTTCTTTTTTTGCCATAACACACGAACATCAGTCAGATCCTTTTATAAAAATTGGGAAATTATTGAGGACAGATATCAGAGGGATAGTAATAAAGACTCATTTACTTTTTCAGGCAAAAGCTTTAATATACTTGCTTTTAAACTGTTGACAGTCCTTTCTGTAGGATGCAGCAACAAAGGAAATAAACAGTGTTGCCATTTTCTCTATTTATTTAATGGTGGAAAGGAAATGTATCATCTTAAACATTAAATTTTATACAAAAATCAGGTTCAATAACTATTTCCCCTCCCTCCCCCATTTGTAATGAGAGAGGTTCCCAAAAGGTTTTGACACTTGAAAGATTCTGGTACAGATAACAACACCTTCTCTCAATTTTCCTATACCTCTAACTAGAATTAGTACTTTTAAAATGAAGGTTAAGGTGAGATGGACATCAACCCTTGGCCCTGGTCTACACTAGGGAGTTATTTCGAAATAATCCCCCTTATACTGTAAAATTAAGCAAAATGTCCACACTAACAAGACTATTATTTCAAAATAACCAGCCTGTTATTTTGAAATCTGTACTCCTGCTTTCCTCAGAGAATAACACTTATTTCAAAATAGTTATGTTGAAATAGCATTAGTGTGGATGCTCCAGTGCTGCTATTTTGAAATAACTCCCTAGAGTAATGTGAAGTAATTACTCCCCAGTGCTTCCTGGAGCTGTAAGTTGAGGTAGCATGTCCACAATACTGGAGCCTGCCTCGGACTAATTTCAAGGCTCCCCCGTAGTGGGAACACACTATTTTGATGATGTTATTTCAGGAGTTATTGTTTCAAATTTAGTTATTTTGAAATAATTTCCTACATAATGGCCTTATGTACTTAATTTGTCTTCCTTTTTGTTTTGGCTCTGTTCCAGGAATTAGATGTATGCAGGAGGACCCCTCTACATTGCAAGATGAAAGCCTTTCTAAGAAATTTTGTGTCTGTGAGGTTAGTATTGTGATTCCAATGAGGTATTAAAGTTAAAAGAGTGAAATTACTGGTGCTCTTTTGTCAAACTCTGGTGTTTACTGCATTCAGTGCAGTGGCACATCTAAATGTCTTGCTGCGAGTTAAACATCATTTTGCTACTGACAGATAATCTCTACAAAGGATACTTCCCTGCTGTCTGACTGCTTGTGAACCCAGCTGTGGCGAGAGTCAGAACAGGATATCATAAGCTCCCAGTGAAATTTGTTAAATAAATATGGCTTCACATCGAGCAGATGATTTTGATAAACAGGAGCCCAAGCCATTTAGATGTAGAACTCGATAATGCATTTTCAGCCAAACTTGTATTTTTTTCTGTTTGTTCTAAAATCAATGTCTCGTGATTAATTCTGACCTTAATGATATTTTTTTCTCTTTAAATGTGCCCCTCTGATAGTGGAAAGGACAGGACAATGTGCTAGAGTCAAGTACAAGTCAAATAATTGGGCAATTGCTAAGAGAAAAAAATAATCAGTAAATACTCTGAAATTCTATGCCATTAGAAACGTTTGATTCCTGACTAGGCCATAAGTGATGATGATTATTATTTCATGGACATATCTGGGAACCAAGTGAAGTTGAGATTACAGGTTGGGAAATTGCTCAGTTGAATCATTTTTTTCATCACATTATCAGTGACAGCAATGTTTTTATTTTTATGTAAGTGGTTCTTGAAATGAGTATGTGTATAATTTCCTTAATAAGTGTATGTGTGTATATATATATATATATATATATATATATATATATATATATAGTTATCAAAGTATATATGCATGTTATTTATGGCTGTGTGTGTGAGAGAGAGAGAGAACAGAGAGCGAGAGCACATATACACAAATCTCTGTATATGAAAACATATATTTATTCATGTACCATTAATGTAATTTGCTATGCCAAAAAATACCTGAAGAAATGTTGCAGCAGACCTGTCCAGGTCATGGCACCAATTTCACGCTTTACGAAAATTTCATGTTTAAACCTCTCAGTTAATCGGACTAAAACCATGAATTTGTTCACATTAATTAAAGGTATTACCTAAATGCTGCATTATGAATGCACTTATATCTTTTAATTTGCATGCTTTAAAAAGGCATGAAGTATGAAAGCAATGTGTTGTAAAGGGGAAAGAATTAGAAAATACTTTGAAGGTTTTAAATAAAATATTTCTGTATATTTAATTTTTATGTACAGCAGGATTACGGTGTGCTTACAAGAAAGGAAAATGCCAATCAAACATAAGAGAAACAGTATTTCCAATGACCCTTTCAGAACTCTCAAACAAGCAGGTTAAACAATTCATTATTTCAATGCAACTATCTAAACAGCAATACATAGAAATTAATTTCAGACTGCAATAAAGAAATGGATCAAATATCGTGTTTTGGGATTTTTAACTCACTAATTAGTTCTCTAAAGCTGTGATTTTTATTAGAATGCTAGAGGATACTAAAACAAACTGCCATTTTAAAGACCTGCACCAAAATTCTCTTTTGATCTGGTGGGATGGATAGAATGTTTCCATGGTGGGGTAAGACCTGAGGCTTTTGTCATTTTCATCTCTGTCTCTGTCTCTGTCTCTGTCTCTGTCTCTCTCTTCTGAGGTTGACAAGGATGTCATCTTGTTCTTTGGTTTTCATAATGGGGATAGAACATGAATTGGGCTGAAACCAATGACTTCATCTATTCATCCAATGGCTGCTCAGTAACCTATTTAAAATAAGTATTGGTGGATTTCAGTCCCGTTCTTGAGGTCAGGAATCTGCCAAGGAATTAATGCACCATGGAGACTTAGTTAATCTATTACATACATGTGTCACTCCATGCCAAGTAGAGAGAGTTGAAATTTTTAGAAAAAAAAGTGTTTGTGGGAAAGAGGATGTTTCACAAAAAGGTACTTTGTTTGGCAACATGTATTTGCTTGGAATTGGAATTATTTTTAATTAAAATGTTTGCAAGGAAAATATAATTTGTGGATGTTTTCGAAATGTTTCATTTCAAATTCAAAACTTTCCCATTTTTCTGAATAGCTTCTATTATTTCTCCCAGGAAAAATAGGAGGAAAATACTTTTTAAAAAGGAGGATAAAAAGGTAAAAGTGAAAGTGCTGTTTTTTTCAAAGTGTTACTTTTCACTGTTAGTATAAAATGTTACATATTCTTTAAAGCAATTTAACTTTTTCTTATTGGTTTCCATCTGACCATGAGCTAGAAAAGTAGATATTTTTTCACGTATTCTTAATTTTTTTTTTTAAATTTCGCAGAAGAAAGGATTGTTTCTGGAGAGGAACTTTTAAATTGGGAACTTTTTCTGTGAAAATCCCTGGTTTCTGGCTAGTTTTAATGTTGAGGATTGAGGAATTTGGTCTGGACACTGTAGCAAGAGGCTGTGAGATATAACTGTGGCAGAGAAGTTAGTAAGATTCAGAAAAGAATCAAGCATTGTCTGCAGAGATCTTAAGTAGGAAAATAATTAAAGATACTGACTCATATGTTTCAGAACATAAGCTAGTTGCTACTTGCCGAGGTAAAGAAAAAATTTGGGAAAACTTGGAATTTGGGCATGGTAAATGGAGTACATTGGAGGTGCATGTAATGTTGTTGTAGACCTGTTGGTCTCAGGATATTAGAGAAACAAAGTGGCTACGTCTAGACTACATCCCTTTTTCGGAAAAGGGATGTAAATTAGACGTATCGCAATTGCTAATGAAGCGGGGATTTAAATCTCCCCTGCTTCATTAGCATAAAAATGGCTGCCGCTTTTTTTCCGCACGGAGCTTTGCCGGAAAAAAGCGCCAGTCTAGACGCTGATCTTGCAGAAAATAAAGCCTTTTCCGAAAGATCCCTTATCCCTTATTTCATAGAGGGAAATAAGGGATCTTTCAGAAAAGGCTTTATTTTCCGCAAGATCAGCGTCTAGACTGGCGCTTTTTTCCGGCAAAGCTCCGTGCGGAAAAAAAGCGGCAGCCATTTTTATGCTAATGAAGCGGGGGAGATTTAAATCCCCGCTTCATTAGCAATTGCGATACGTCTAATTTACATCCCTTTTCCGAAAAAGGGATGTAGTCTAGACGTAGCCAGTGGGTAAGATATTTTTTTATTGGATCCTCATCTGTTGGTGAGAGAGAGAAGCTTTTGAGCTTGTTTGCACAGTGCTTTCTGGTTTCACCCACCTTGTCTCTCTGCAGTGGAGGTGGTCTTTTCTGGTTGGGGCTGAGGTGGATTGGCATGACATTTATTGCTTCTATCTATGATATTCTATTCCACGGCTATTCAACACGCGGCCCGTGGGCTGCCTGCGGCCTGTTTGTTTGCGGCCCATGGTGTGGTTTGGATTTACACACAGCTCAACACGTGGCCCACAGGTGGGAGCCAAAACAAAAAATTAGTCAATATAATGGTCTTCTGCTGATATGCATTTTAGTAGTTAAATTCCTGGACTGTCACTATCATTAAAATCAGGTAAATATTGCATTTTATTAGTATCAGCAGAACTGACTTAAATGGGGCCTATGTTGTGTAGTCTTGCCTTAATCTTTGTATTCATGCCCATCAGTGTGAAACGAATTGCATAAATTTTGCATATATATTTGCATGAATATGCAACCACACTTAAGTTGTGGCCCTCGGCATGTGCTGTATCATTGTGACCCCCGGGACTTCCAAAGTTGAGTATCCCTGTTCTATTCTATCTGTGTTATTCTATCTATTTTATGGATAAACAGAATGGTATCTAGAGATAAGCATCTTTCACCAGCCTATAATAGAAAAACCAACAGACTGGTGCATCACAATTAATCCCCACTCTGTTGGACTTATGCATGCACACACACACACAAAAGGAAATGAAGGCCATATAATATTGTATTGTAAAATTAGGTGGTGTAGATGTAGTTTGTGCAATGATTCAAAAACCTGGTCCCCTCAACTAAGGCAGGAATCGGCCGTGAATGCTAGGAATCAACATGAAAAGGATTAGGACACTATTGGTATCAATGCTCTGCACCCCCACCTCCCAGCCCCAGGTCAGAACACAGACCTGGCACCCCCACCAATACCCCAACCCTGATCCTCCCCCTTACACCTACACTCCCCCTGAAGCCTGCATCCCAAACCTCCTCTCTTGTACCCCAACCCTCTGTGACATCCCTTGCTCCACCCCAGAGCCCTCAAATAGACCCTGCATCCCCTTCCCACACCCCAACCCTCAAGCTCCCAGCCCAGTGCTCCCTCCTGTACCCCAAATCCCTCATCCCAAGCTCCTTCCCAGAATTCACAACCCGAGCTGAAGCCCTCACTTGCTCCCACATTCAACCCCCTGCCCCAGCCTAGAGCCATATCCCACTCAATGAATCCCTCACCTCTGCCCCCCTCCCCGGAGCCCAGGGGAAGCCCTAAGCTCCCCAGGTCTGTGTCTGGCCCCGCCTGATTTTTCCGTGGGTCAATGGCCCTGACAGAAAAAAGGTTCCCCACCCCTGGACTGTATAAAATCATGCCATGGTATTATAGGTTGGTCCTAGAATTCTGACCAGTGAAGATAAGAGAACAATTACTTCACACCACTAAAATGAGAATGCTCACATGGACAATGGGCAAGACAAGAGCTGAGAGGCAGCATAATGAAATGGTATGAGACATGATGCAGGGAGCCCCCATCATGCAAAAGCAGAGGGAGACCAACTGAGAAGGTTGGGTCATGTGAGACATGGAGATATGTGATATGTTTTTCAAAAAGTGAACAATCCTAGTGGCTATGGGACTAAAAGACTCATATAGTGACAGAGTATTTCATATTCTTTATGGTAATATGCTTATGAATATGGATAACTGAAAAATACTTTATGCAAAATTCTCTGTGTAAGGCATCATTTGAAAAGTTTGAATCTGCTGAATGAGTGTATTCTATTTGTATGCTTGTACCATTTCTGAATCTGAAATTAGGAATATTGACTGTAGATTTATTATCAATGTGTTCATGTTGGGAAAAGCATATTACCAACCCATCAGGGACTTTCCTGTGTTTCCAATGTGCTTTTAGACCAGGGGGCTTTGAGCTCTCCTTTCACTGCCACCTTGAAATTCTAAATTGCCATTGTGTACACAGCACAGAGACAGCTTCAAATTCCCTACGTGACTAATGTTTTAACATACTGTCATTTCCATTTTACTGGTCATAATATTTAAAACAATTTAACAATTTTAGTTCTCTTAGGGAAAAAATCTTTACAGCATTGTATAAAATACGGAACCCAGCCATAAAGTTCTTACTTGTCTTTTTCTATGAGAATGTGTTGTTGTTTATTTGTTTTAATAAGGAATGGAGACTTCAAGCTTTGGTCCCCCAATGCAATTTAGTAAAACAGTTTGATTGTTGCATTGTCTTCCATGTCATAGAGGTGACTGGGATTGTATGACCTATGTTACCATCCTTTAGCTGACATTTCCTGTCTTGTTTGTTGTTGGAACAAACTGAAACAAAACTGCTCAACAAAGATTCTTTGGGAGCCTTCAGAAATAAGACTTTGACAATGCAGACATTGTTATGACAACATAATTAGAATTTCCACCACATTGCAAGTCCTCTATTTGTAGAATATTTGCAGATTTAAGGCCAAATTCCAGACTTTGTATACCTTCCTTAGTCTCAAACCCCATTGACTTTGTAGGTAAAATGCAAGACCTCTCTGTTACCTGAAAAGTTTCCTTGGCTGGCATTTCTTCCTGTTTACGAACTATATTTCAAATAGAAGAAAAGATGTTACTGAAATAGTTTTCAGAGCAAATAGAATCTACTGTGCCTTCTGGTACTCTAACTTTCATGTGATGTTACAAAGATACCCCTTTTATCTTTGACTCTGATAATTTCTTGCAATGTAGCCAAGAGTCAGCAAGCCACAAGTGTGATTGTAGGAGATATGATGACAATTCTGAATATGTAATTTGCCCCATGTCTTTTACTTCTCATGGAGATGCTCTTAGAAGTTCAAATCTCTATCAAACACAATAGTGAATCTAGTATCAGAGGGCTAGAGTTTCTTCGAGTTTTTCATTCTAAAACATTTTTTTCAAGTAATTTTGTATTCCGAAAAGAGTCTTTATAATGGCATCATGGACTTGTCTTTCAATGACTCCTAATCAAATCAACCCAATGGCCAATTTAGGATCTGGCCATAGTCATGCTCCCTTAGATGTATTGGTTCCACAGTACTCACAGAAGTAATGGATTCTAGCATTTATTTTTGTCTCCAGTGTAATCAGATATGGTTCTGAACACAAACAGGAAGTAGATCTGTTAAATAAGTAGTTACAGTTTCTAAGTAGTTACTTTATTGATAGTAATCACACCTTCAGCCAAATTTTAGCCACCATAGGGCCTTGCTGTGAGCCAGGAACCATTGTGCAAGGTGCTGTACAAACACACACACAAACAATCTCAGCCCCTCACATTTACAGTTTTGAGCGGCAAGACAGATATACAATAGAAGAAAAAATCATTCCATTTTACATCTGTTGAACTGAGATGTAGATATTAAACTTGTATAAAGCATGCATTGTGAGATATCATTTGAAAATTCATGCATTGCTGATCACTGTTGTCTTGGCAAAATATTTACAGCATTGTATGTAAAGTTATAAGATTCTACTCTGTACCATTACTGAGATATGTTCCACCATGTTCTGGAGGGCAGTCACAAACTAGTTCCCAGGAGACAAAAGGTTAGCCAATACTTGAACCAGGTGTCATTAAGATCAAATGGACCATCACCCGATTAAGTGACCATTCTGCAGGAGAGAGGATGTGGGCAAAGAATCTACATTTTGACAAGAAAGCAGCTTGAGCAGTTCCTGTCCCCACAGACTTTGTCTGCAGCATCTGCGGGAGATGATTGTTGCACAAAAGAAATTATTATAATGCCTCAAATTGTCTCTCTTTTTCTCTCTACCAACGACATCAACAACAGCTGAAGACCAAACGATCAGCATTGGAGTAGGGAGAGTTCCTGATTGAAAGATTCAGGCAGTAAGACTACTGAAGTTTGTGGTGAGAGAGACCTTTACTTTGAATTCACTTAGCTCATTAAGTTAGGCATTTTACCTTTTATTTCTTTATAACCTATTCTGACTTTTATGCCTCATTACTTGTAATCACCGAAAATCTATCTTTCAGAAGTTAATACATTTGTTTTACTGCTTTATCTAAACAATAATGTGTTTG
This sequence comes from Pelochelys cantorii, assembly GCA_032595735.1. Classification (NCBI taxonomy): domain Eukaryota; kingdom Metazoa; phylum Chordata; order Testudines; family Trionychidae; genus Pelochelys; species Pelochelys cantorii. The sequence continues at coordinate 16,674,740 of CM064337.1, forward strand.
GGAAAACTTCATTTGGGATAGTAGGATTTGTGCATGTAATTTTCTATTAATGAAATGATGGACTTTATAGGAGCTTGTATTGGCCAGGAGAGTGCTGCATCGTACAACATTCACGTTTCTGGGGTAAAGTCTGCGAGTGGGAGTTTTCTGGTGTTGCTCTGCAATGTAATTCATGAGTGGTTGCTTATAGCACTCATAGCAGCAAAACTGGGAGTCACTTACATGGTGGAAACAATGAGGAGTCCTTTGGCAACATAAAGACTAGCAGATTTATTAGGGCATAAGCCTTTGTGGGTAAATACCACTTTGTCAGATACATGAAAGCCATGGAATCCATGAAAGCCTATGCCCTAATAAATCTGTTAGGGTATGTCTACACAGCAAAGTTATTTTGAATTAACAGCCCTTATTTCGAAATAACTTTCCTAGCGTCTACACAGCGAAACCGCTATTTCAAAATTAATTCGAAATAGCAGAGCGCTTATTTTGAATTTGGTAAACCTCATTCTATGAGAAATAACGCCAAATTCGAAATAGCTATTTCGAAATAAGTGCTGTGTAGACACTTATTTCGAAATAGGGGGCCTCCAGCCTTCCCAGGGAGCCCTGGTGGCCACTCCAGCCTCAACCAAGAACACTCCACTCCCTCCCCCACTCCCTGGAGCCCTTAAAGGGTTAGACTCTGGCCACAGTGCCTGTGCCAGCTCCAAGTGTGCCAGCTCAGAGCCAGCAGTCATTGCCCCTGACCCAGTGGCCCCAAAACATGAGCCACCAAGCCACTGGTAGCCAGCCCTCCACCGCTCCCCAGGAGCAGTCAGCCAGCTCCCAGGAGCCTGCCAGGGCCCGGAGAAGGTGGGTGCCTTCCTGGTCCAGGGTGGAGATCATGGACCTTATTCAGGTTTGGGGGGGATTCCCCCAATGTCCATGATCTCCGCACTAGATGGAGGAACGCAGCCATCTATGGCAGGATAGCTGCCAGCCTGGCCACCAAAGGCCACATGCGAACCTAGGAGCAGGTTTGCATGAAAATCAAGTTGGTCTGGCGAGACCCCTAACCCTGAGCCCTGAGCTTCCCTTCCCCCTTCTTCCCCTTGCTTCCCCCTTCCAGCTCCCTCCTCCCAGGTTTCCCCCCTCCCCTCTCCCACCCTCTCTTCTCCCCTCTCCCGCCTCCTTTCCCCAGTCTCACCAGAGTTTCATTCCCTCCCCCGCAGTTTTGTTAAATAAAGAGAGTTTGTGTTCATGAAAATACATGTATTTTATTTGACATCGGGAAATGGGAGTTAGGGAGGGGTAAGTGGAAGGACGTGAGGGAGGAATGAGGCACAAGCCCCCAGTGGGGCAGACCAGGGAGGCTCTTAGTGCTCCTCAGGGTGGAAGCTCCCCCGCAGGGCCTCCTGAATACCTACAGCCCCCCGATGGACCTCCCGGGTGGCAGCCTGCAGAAAGTGCAGTCAGGCTCGCAGCAACTCCTCCAAGAGAAGCACCAGAGTGCCCAGGGGCAGCGCTGGGTCCATGTTACAGAGTGCTGTGGTGTCCCGAGTGAGGGCAACCAAAGCATGCAAAGACAAAATGCTTTGCTGTCCCTCATCGAGGTAGACAAGCAAGCAGGGAAACCTGAGAACTGGCTGTCTGGGGGGGAGGAGGGGGGTTCCCTTTCAGCACAGACCTCAGATACTTTCAGCACAGACCTCAGATAGCCTCAGGCAGCAGCCCCACACAGTAAGTCCTGACCTGGTGCCCTGCCAGAACTGGTTCCAGCGAGCCTTAAATGTGATTCAGAGTCCACTCAGTGTGGACGCGCTATTTCCAAATAGCAAAATGCTATTTCGAAATGCATTTTGTGTGTAGACGTGTTATTTCGAAATAAGCTATTTCAAAATAACACTGTAGTGTAGACATACCCTTAGTCTTTAAGGTGCCAGAGGACTCCTCATTGTTTTTGTGCACACAGAACACACAGCTACCCTTCTGAGATGGGTTACACAGTGGAAGCTGTGTGAAAGCAGGCCAGGAGAGATTACTCTTCCAGCAAAGCAGTGAAAAAGACACTCCAGGTTGGAGAACTGAGTAACACAGATGTCCCTCAGTCCAGATGTACTAGGTAATGTCACACTAACACAGAAGGTCTATTTCTGACTGGCTCCTTGGCACTTCCATAATAAAAGGCACTGCACATATATCCAATGCTCAGTTGCCAGCAAATTAATCTATTTTAGTTGAGTTCGGTTTCTTTAATGGTGGTAAAAGATATTTCTCTATTTATTCATATAGAAACTTTCAATTGGGAAATCATGAAGTAAAATTGCAAATCCAAGTTTTATAATTTATTAGTTCTTTAATCAGATATTTTAGCACTGCATATGTAGCAGGCAATATAGATTAAAAACAGCTTGAGCTATCATTGGGAATTTTACAACTCCTTTTACTGCCTTTTGAGGTTCTATCTTTATGGGGAAAAAATCTGGCATCTCTTACATGAGTTCATTCAGACTAACTTGAAAGCACATTCTCTTTCACTAGTGTTGTAGATGTAATCTCTTCCTTTTAATACAGTTCAGTAGACTATCCCACAGAATGATTCAACTTCCAAGAAGTGCAGATAATCATTACATTATGCGTAATTTGAACTAAGGATTCTAAAGACTAGTCAACTATCTGATAAGCAAATGTTTACTGGATAGTCAGTCAACTAGTCGATCCCCCCCTTGCTGCCTCTATCTGATAGAGGCAAGAAAGGAGGGGGAGATGGGGTACTTCAAAGTGCAGCACCACATCTGAGCCTGGCTCAGCTGTGCGGCACTGCCCCTTTGAAACTTTGGTCTTTTGCTACATGCTTTGTATAGTGCCAAGCACAATTGATCTTGGTTAGGACCTCCAGGAACTACTATAATACATATAATACATCTGTCTAGTTCTTAGTAAGTCATTGCTGAGAGTGTTGTAAGCAAGACACGAGAAGTCATTCTTCCGCTCTACTCTGTGCTGATTAGGCCTCAGTTGGAGTATTGTGTCCAGTTCTGGGCACCACGTTTCAAAAAAGATGTGGAGAAATTGAAGAAGGCCCAGAGAAGAGCAACAAGAATGCTTAAAGGTCTAGAGAACATGACTTATGAAGGAAGACTGAAAGAATTGGGCTTGTTTAGTTTGGAAAGGAGAAGACTGAGAGGGGACATGATAGCAGTTTTCAAGTATCTAAAATGGTGCCACAAGGAGGAGGGGAAAAATTGTTCTCCTTGGCCTCTAAGGATAGCAAAAGAAACAATGGGCTTAAACTGCAGCAAGGGAGGTTTAGGTTGGACATTAGGAAAAACTTCCTAACTGTCAGGGTGGTTAAAGACTGGAATAAGTTGCCTAGGGAGGTTGTAGAATCTTCATCTCTGGAAATATATAAGAGCAGGTTTGATAGACATGTATTAGGGATGGTCTAGTTGGTACTGGGTCCTGCTGTGAGGGCAGGGGACTGGACTTGATGACCTCTCAAGGTCCCTTCCAGTTCTAGTGTTCTATGATTCTATGATTGTGTAGTGACTTCATATCCAATACACACACTTTCTCTGAATATATGGCGTAAAAATGTGTAAAATGTAATTTGCAATATAAAAAGGGATCAAAGTTGTAATCTTTATCACAGTTGATAGTTAAGAAAATTGCTTATATTTTATGGACTAATATATGTTGAAGATGTCATTTTCTAACTATTCTATTTATTCATAAATTTCATTTATTTAATACATACTATGATGTTTTATCAATTTGAGATTGTATTTAAACTTGTCATTTTAGCTGAGCTTTTTTTTTAATGCCTGACAATGTTTCCCTTTAACAAAACACTTTGCATCATGTTGTCATGACAACGGACGATGTTCCTAAATTGAAATACTGACATTTCTCCTGGTGTTTATTATTCGCGATGCAGCCATCACTCCCGTCGCACCTTTTTTCACTTCTGAGGGTCTCTGCTTTAAAATCTAGCATAAAGAGACAAAGGCTTAGGATTTTCAGGCTACAGAAGGTTGATTGCCATATTTCTCTTTTTCTGTGTTTGCATCTGCATAAGTGGGTGATCATATAAAGCTCAGGGATAATATTGCACAAACTTCTGTGACACATAATTCAAGAGTTACAATTTACAAGATCATTTTCTGTATCACCAAAAAGCATCTGGACTGTCTCTCAACCGAATGTTTCTGCCGGAATTCAACTTCAAGAAGTTTTGGGACCATTTCCAACTTATGAGAGAAGTAGAGAGAGGTAGAGGAAACAAACAAGTGCTTCTCATGAGCCTAAAAAAAGTAGGAGACCTGAAATATTATACACATTGAACCTCTCTCATCTGGGACTCCGTGGTCCAGCAGCTTCCATGATCCGGAAGATGTTACTAGATCAGAGACACCCAGCCACAGGGGTTGAGAGTGGCTGGGAATGGAGCTGGTTTGGTCAGTGGCAGCCTGTAGGGGCAGTGACCTGGGAGCAGCTGCTGCCCAGTTACCTCCGGAGTTCTGAGGAACCCCAGAAGCAGCTGCCACTGCAGGGTGCAGGGCCAGAGAGCCCCGGGAGGACCTGCTGCTATGCATGGGGCTGGGGAACCCTGGAAGCAGATGCAGGGGCCCCATTTATAAGGGGTTGGAGAGGGCAGTCACCCCCTCCTAAGTTTGACTCCCTGTATTTCATGCTTGAGGTCTGCTTACAGCTGCATGCTCTGACTCCAGAGGCAGTTCTTAAATGCAATAGTTTGGGCTCCTTGCAGCTTTGCCTTTGGGGCAGAGAGTTGGTTATAAAAAGAGGGAGAGGCAGGTTGATTAAGAATAACTAAAGGCTGGGCATTCACGTAACTGAAGGATCCCTAGATCATCATGAAAACATTGCTGGGTACTTCACTTAAAAGAAAGGGGGTGAAAGTATAGGAATGAGTGTAGTGCTGCAGGGATCTGCATTTGGATCACTGCTGTTAAACTTCTCATATGTTCTTGAAAAGGGGGTACACTGACTATTCAAAGCTGACTGCAAAGAGTTACAAAGGGATCACACAAAATTGGGTGATTGGGCAACACAAAGGCCGATGGAATTCAGTGTTGATAAGTGCAAAGTAATACACATGGGAAAATATAATCTTAACTATAGATACAAAAATTATGGCGTCTAAAACAGCAGTTACCACTCAAGAAAGAGATCTTGGAATTCTTATGGATAGTTCCCTGACAACATCTGCTCAGTGTGCAGTAGCACTGTAAAAAGTAAAAAGCTAACAGAATACTGGGAATCATTAGGAAAGGAATAGATAAGACAAAATACCATATTGCCACTATATAAAGTCATTGTATGTCCACATTGTGAATACTGTATGCAGATCTGGTCACCTGTCTAAAAAAAGATATATTGTATTTGGAAAAGGTACAGAAAGGGCAACAGAAATGACTAGGGGTAAGGCACAGCTTCCATATAAGGAGAGATTAACAAGACTGGGACTTTTCAGGTTGGAAAAGAAATGATTAAAGGGATATGTTAGAGGTCTAGAAAATCATGAATGGTGTGGAAAAATAGAATGAAGAAATGTTATTCATTCCTTCACTAACATAACAGAAGAAGCTGGCTGAATTAAATTTATAGGCAGCAGATTTAAAACAAGCAAAATAAATTATTTTTTCACTGTCAACTTGTGAAACTCTTTGCCAGGAGATGGTGGAAAGGCTCAAACTATAACATGGTTCCAATAAGAATAAAGTAAATTCAAGGAGGATAGGTCTAGCCAGAATGGGCAGGGATGGTGTCCCTAGTTTCTGTCTGCCAGAAGCTGAGAATGGGAGACAGGGGATGGATCATGATGATTGCCTCTTCTCTTTATTCATTCTGAAGCACCTGGCATTGATCACTGTTGGAAGACAGGATACTGGGCTAGAAGGACCTTTGGTCTGACCCAGTATGGCCGTTTTGATGTTCTTATATAGAGCTGAAATGAATCTGCCCCATGCCATAATCCACTAGACCACACTCCCCTTCCAGAGCCGAGAGACAGCTCAAGATTCCTGATAGGATCTCTCTCTCTCCACAGAGTTAGTAATGAAGTAAAAATATACATTAAAATTTTAAGGCTGACTACTGTCCCTTAAGTTAGTTACCACAAGATGTCAGACTGTATTAGTGTTAGAGCTGAATGGATCTAATATTTATTTAATTTTCTTTCTTTTATATAGGAATTAGATACAGTGCTCCTGCCAGCTAACTGCTAAATTGTCTGCCAAAAAAAGCAAAGTTTTCCAGTGCCTTAGTAGCCCCAAAATAGAGATGATGTGTGTGGAGGGGGAAAGGAGAAGGCAGAAGAAATTGGTTCCCTCTCCCCTCTCCCATTTGGTGCTTGGCTTGTACTGAGCATGCTCAGTAATACTGCTGAAGCCACTGACCTCAGTCTGCCTCCCTTGCTTTCACTCTCCTCTCCCCCCCCCCCCATCACAGCACGCACAGGTCAGCCCCTCTGGCCAAAAGCTGAAATGGTGCCCCCGAGCAGCTGCAGCTGCTGCGCATGAAGCCGGGAAGTCCCAGGAGCAGCTGTTGCCACCATGCGCAAGTCCAGGGAACCCTGTGAGGAGCAGCTGCCCTACCAGAGTGAGTAGGGCCAGGGAACCCTGGGAGTAGGTACCCCACTGCAGAAAGCAGGACCCGAGAACCCCAGGAGCAGCTGCTGCCCTGAGTAGGGCTGGGGGCAAGGAGCACAGCCCTGCAAGTGGGCTGGGGGAGTCCCGGGAGAGCCCAGAAGCTTGACCTCCCCTGGTCTGGCAAATTCCCTTGTTCTGGACCACTCCAGTCTGGAGATTGCCTGACAAGGGAGGTTCAACATAAATCATTTCTGTTTTGCTTTACTCTCCTTTTGAGATGGTAACAACTGAGTCAGTGAATTACAGTGTACTCATGAGAGGACATTTCATTCAAATTCATAGAGTTTTAAGGCCAAAAAGGCCCATCAGATCATCTGCACTGATCTCCTATATATCACAGGCCACTTAACAGCCACCTCTGCACCAACATCCATTGTCAGAATTAACGGGAAACTTTACAACCCTCAGGAGACTAAACTGTTGCATGCTGCAGGCAGAGCACAGAAGGGGTAGAGAGGCACTGTGATGGATGGGAGAAGTGCTGTCTTTTTCTAAACATTCCAGTGTTCAATAACTAAAGGGTTAAACTCAGGTAGCTAGGAAATGTTGGCTGGAAGCCAAGAGCACCAATGGGAAGGAAGTGTTGAGATTTGAATTGAAAGGAAACCTGCTTGCTTTTTTTTCTTTTGTGGAGTTTTAAATCAGGAGCTGGGGAACAAGATGAATTGAACCAGGCAGGAATCCCATGCCCAGAAAAGGATTGGACCTTGAAGATATGTGATAGGGAGGGAATGTTTTTAGTTACATGCTATCAGGTTATTTTCTTTGTTTTGTTGTTTGGTTAAAATTTTCTGGGCTAAATCCATGTTTCTTCCCCCCCACCCTACACTATAATTAAGCTGAATCCCAACGATACAATTCTGTGTTTTAATCTGTTCTTTTCTCAGTTGGTCTATAACACCTAGCAACCAACTGTGCTTTACCAAGTATATCTTTTGTTTTGTTAATAAAATCACCTTTTTTAAGGCTGTGATCTGATTTTTGTGTCCTGGAAGGTAATAGGATGTCTGTGTATGCATGCCTAAGACTGAGAGGTCAGATATCAGAGATTACACTGGGGGGGGGAAGTAAGGGGGGCATTTTATTTTTTTCAAGCTCTCTTGTGGTAAAAGAGCTTGGGGTACCCCTCTGGAAGAAGTTCCCAAGTGCTTTCTTCCTGGGTTCAAGAGGAAAGGATTTTTGTTTGTTTGTTTTTTACTTAGTTGGTGACAGCCAGTGAATCTTTATCTTTGTTCATTTACTTTGACTATTGACAAGCTGGTCCCCAAAGGGTCCCTTCTGCCCCATCTCTCCCACTGATTTTCTTGGTTTTCTGGCTCCTGTGCTAGATGGAGAGAATGGCAGAAATATGACAGAAAACAGAGGTTGATGTAGACACGATGAAGCATAATGGATTCTTCCAGGACTATGCTGAGCCTTCCTATCAACCTCAGCTGAAGCTGCCAAACCCTGTCCCAAGGAGCTATCCAAGGTGGTGAACTGTTTCATAAATCCTGAGTGCCCACATAGCACTGATAGGAGGAACTGAACCTGAGTTCTCTGGAGCTTTGTGCATGAGCCAATGCCACTTGAGCTAAAAGACAGCTGGTTCCCAGCTAAGGCTGTAGGCTCATTCTTTCACTCTGTTAGTGGTTTAAGTGCCACTATATGGGACAGTGAACCGCACCTGGTAGGTGTGTGGGGTTACACCTGCAGCAGAACTGAGGTCCTTTGTGAAGAACTATCAACCTACTGTGCTGAAAAGCACATTTGTGAAGCATCTTCAAACACCGTGGATCTACTCTGCTTGCATCTACTAACAACCTATGTGCATTCCCAGAGTTCAATACAGCCACTCTTCAGGAAGTTCTGGACTCCCTAATGGAGTGGTAGCCCAAGGCTAGTGATTCTGACTCATGCCCTTTATGGCTTGTGAGAGTCATGAATAAATGATACTGCCCCTGACCAAAATAGTCAATGCCTCAGTTCAGAGAAGTAATCTTCCCTTCTTCCTTCAAACATGGAATAGTTCAACTGACACTGAAGAAACCCACCCTCGATACAACAGGTATAGCTGAACTCAGAACACTTGGATTCTATTCCCACCACTGCTACTGGTCTGTTGGCTGACCTTGGGCAAGTTACTTCACCTCTTGGTACCTTTGCCATTTGCAAAATAACAATGATACTTATCTCCCTTTAAGTGCTTTGAGAGCTACTGATAAAAACAGTAGAAAAGACCTTAGTGGTGGTATTATTATTGCCTAATGTTAAGCCTTCCGTTCTGAGCAAACTCATAGAGAAGCTAGCCAAATGCCATTTAACAGGACCTTATATTCTAGACTCAGCACAACCTGGAATCAGGCCAGGCCATAGAACTGAAATTGGTTTAGAGATTGGATGATGATTAGTTCTAATTGTAACTATCCTTGAGGAATTCTTAGGTAAGAGTCTCCTGGTTTATGGCAAAGCTTTTATTCAAATCTTTCCTGGCCTTTATTCCTTTATAATATTCTGAATGGATTTTTTGTTTCCCTTAAACCATCAGCATCAAACAAAGGAATGACTTTAATTCAGGTCACATTATGTGCTTAACAAGGATAAAAATGTAAATCAGTGGAATGCTTTAAAACAGAACATTTTTGACACTTAAACATTCTTTTGAGCGTATGGAAGGATGATTATGGATGAGTGCTGCTCTACTTTGCTATCTGTGTGAGGCTGCCTACTGAATGTGATAGTGAGAAAAGAGAAAGAAATGACTAAACACGTTTTTACTACATGAATTGCTATATGTAAAAATAGATACCAATATTGAAAGCATGGCTGAAGCTCCGCCCTCCTCTCCTGATTCGTATGGAGACATTGCTGGCTTTCCCCCTTCATCAGGGAGTATGGGGAAAGTGCACAGTTTGCTGCATTCCTTACTCTGCCTGGGGAGCACAGGGAACAGACAAAGCTGGACCTGTCCCGGCCAGGGATCATGTACCTCTTCCCTGGCTGTGCCCACTGGAGCTGCAGCGGCCATGGAGAGGTGCTTCTCACCTGGCCCCCAGCTGCTGCATTTAGAGATGATTGAGGCAGTCCTCTCTTCCCAGGTCAGTCTGCATACTGAACCCCTCATCCCCAGCCCCACCCCAGAGCAATGATTCAAATGAAGCATGTATATTTTCATTTTATTTTCCAAAACACACAAATTAATTGATTTAAGGACCAGAGCAATGCTGGGTAAATCTTCTAGTGTATTTATGACTTATCTAGATTGTCTAAAGCAGGGGTGGGGGGACCTTTTTGGGCTGGGACCACTGACCCACAGAAAAATCAGTTGAGGGCTGCACACAAGTGCGAGAAAAAAAAAACCCACCCCTCACCAACATGGACTCCCCAATGCTGGGGGGAGACCTGAGCCTCAGGGGCTAGATCCAGGCTAGCTCGGGGCTGCATCTGGCTCCCGAGCCTTAAGTTCTCCACCCTGGTCCAAAGCATTCCAGATACAACAAACTGAGGCTTAAGTTGATGTCTCTATGAAAATAGTTATGATGATTAATGCTAAAGGAATAGTTTAAGAAAGGAAATAAAACTCATGTTGCTTGGCTTAAGCCACTCTCTAACTATTAGAGATCAGAATAGAACCTTCTTGCTGGGGGTAGGAGAGGGGGTATTAATATATCTGTCTGCTGTGGAGTTCCAGCTTCCGCAGAAGTATCCTGCACTGGCCATTGATAGTGACGGGCTGCTGGACTAGATGGATCAAGAGATTATTTATATCCGGTGAGGGAAGTAAGGCAATGGTGAGAGAGAGATGTGGTAACTGGAGCAATTTGGAGGCAGATGATGGATTTGAGTTGGACAGCAAAACACTGATTCACCTTTCTTGTTGCTACAGCCTCTGACATAGCCAATATATGTATGATCAACCCTTTTTGTCATTAATCAAACAAGAGTGTCCACTGTTAGGGCAAAACTCAGCCTAGTGCAGAGGATCCATGCAAGACCCTCTGTACTACTCAAGCCCACTACTGAGGATTTAGGAGTAGAAGGACTTTCTTGGGCCTTATGATGTGAGGTGAAGTCACCTGAATAAAGAGGCTCCATTCCTCAATGGAAACAACTGATTTGTGTATTTCATTTGCGGTCTAGTTTGGTCCCTTGTGAAACTAAAGAGGTGATAGTCTGAATTAAATCCCCCACAGTTCCTCACAAGCAGTGGGGCTTTATTGTGGAAGAGCCTGTCAGTGCATGCTACGAGGTTTTGTCTGTTCCAGTAGCAGAGCAGAATGAAAATAATGTGTATGTGTGCGTTTTAAAGTGTAGACAAGTTAGCTAAGCTAATGAGCCTAGGTGAGTGCAATTAAAATCAATAGTGAATGTAAAAGTGAGAAAACAAATGATGGCAACAAGTAAAACAGCAACAAAAATGCTACCGTAGACATTTTAAAAAACAGCCCAGGGGAGCCCACCACAGGATTGCTGATGTGGAAGAGATAATATTTCAAGGGACACAGCCTGAAAACTTCTTATAGAACATGATACATAGAGATGTAAAACAAGTTTAGTTGCTTAAACCTTAATGTTACTGGCAGGAAATGTCAGTACGTCGTCATAACTCCTGCCTTCTTCCTCGTCCAGGAGCTGATTCTGCCCTGACACAAGTGGTTAATCTCTCAATGGCTTCAATAGATGAGGTGCCCACTTATGGTAGATGTGAATTTTGTCTGATTTGTTCAATCACGGGAACACCTGTATGAAGCTATTGGTTTCTCCTTGAGGTGTTTTGTGAGCAAAATCAGAGAAATTCATGGCAACTAAACCCTAAAGAAGTTCCCTCAATATTTGTAACCTGATGAAAAGCTTTGAATTACCTGCTTTAGGAATAGCCAGATTTCCAGTTAAATCAAAACTTCATTCAGACCTCACACATCTTCAGTCTTCAGCTGACAATATATCAATAATATGTCTATGAAGAGGACTTTTCTAAAACCAAGTTTTATCTTCTTTTCTCTCCAATTCTGATCATTAGGTTGCTTACCACAGGTCATTCCCTTTAAAGATTTCCAGTGACAAACAGTTAGCTGGGGTGCTTATGCTAAGTTGAGCTGTTAAAAGTCACAGTCAATCAACTAAAGGTGAGCCTGCTACTTCCACTTATCTCCCTTTACAAATTATTTCTTTAAGACCATCACTCCATTCCTGGAGTTTGTTCCTCCTCACTTCTTCTAAATGGAGGAAGACATAGCATCTTAAGTTCTTCCATCAATGCATTTATGAAGGCTGTAAAACCATTTAAGATTCTCTGCTAAGGTTTCAGTTCAAATGTTCTTTTTGACATTTTTTAAATTAAATCCAATTTCCCCAGAATGCTGAGACATGATTAATCTGTCGAAATGGGCAGTGAGAAGTCCTAGAGCGTTGCAATGTAGGCATTCTGTAGCATTCTGTAAATTAAACTGACTCATTTTTTTACTTTTCTTTCTCCAAACTCTAAAAATTATGTCCTATTTATTGAAACCCTTTCACTGTTTTCCTTAGAGACAAAAAACAAAACAAAACTTTTGGTTCCCAAGGTTCTTCAGGTAAAGTGGGCCTACATAATTCATTTTCAGTGTCACTCTGCAATAATTAAATCTGCTTTTTTTCTATCTTGTGTTCTGTCTCTCTCTCTCCACACACACACACACACACCATTGGTTACTATTTTTGTTTTCATTTTTCTCTCAAAAAAAATCTGAGTCCTATTGTAAATGAAATGATGAAATGTCTCAACACAATATTGAAGCAGATTATACAACAAGCCGCAGAAAAGCCATTAATTCTAAACTACATTCTTCCTTTCATGTTAATGCAAATAGTCAATCACTCTATCCAGATGTTTATAGGGTCACTTTCTCTGTAGCACTTTGTATGCTTTTTCATATGAATAGGATGACAGAATGTCAGTTCACTTCCACTATGTAATTTACTGAACCAAAAAAAAAAAAACCTTACACTCTCATTTAGTCCATCTAGCATCCTGGAAGGACTGGAAAAGAAAGGAAAACTGATAATCCTGCATCAATCAGATTTTTCTTGGCAAATAGGCGAAGTTAAATGGATCAGTACTAATTTCTTAGGAAATATAATAAGGTATTTATTTACCCAAACACTGAAAAACATGGGAGGCTATTTTTGATCTTACAGGGGTTTTATAGCAGTATAACTCCATTGACTGCGCATTTATCCATGAGAAGAGAATCAGGCCTAAAATACTCTATGACCAAGTAGTGCATTTCAGCAACAAATTGAGTGGTCATATTGCATAAGTCTGAAAATAGCTTTCTCATTTATAGCAAATGTTATATAACTATGGATGAATCAGGGGTTTATTTTAATCCTTTCAGCTTACCACCATCACCACCAGCAATTTACATCCAATTCTGAAATCCAGTCCACAAAATCAACTTTTAAGATGTTCTAAAATAGTCACATAATTTGTGTTGACTTGTGGTTTATACCAGTACCTACAATCCTGAGGGTTTTGCATTAGCCATATTTTCAGAACTCAAAGCAGTGGTAATTTTATTGTTTCTCTGCAGGTGGTCAGGAATAAGTCAATGGGAACACAGTTCCTTCATCTGACATATGATTGATAACAGGGTGACCAGAGAGCAAGTGAGAAAAATCAGGACAGGTGGGGGAGGAGGTTAATAGGTGCTTATATAAGAAAAAAGCCCCAAATATCAGGACTGTCCCCTATACAATGGGATATCTGCTCACTCTAATTGATATAAACCAGTGTGCTTTTACTTAAAACTACTTTTAAACTAGATCTTAAGCCCACACGCACATGCTGTCACAGTAGGTTCCAGAGCATCCAAAACATGTATATGTTTCTAAAGTTACAAAATGGTTACAAGGAAAAAGCAGCCAGGCTCCTTCCATCTAGTGGCTGAAGAACGTAAATGTCAGACGTCCAAAAAAAAAAAAAACCCCAAAAAACCACTTCTTCAGACTGCTCCCAAGCACACTTTCTAACTAAACCTTCTGTAAATCTTCTCCAAACAAAGCACATTACTCATAATAGGGCCTAATAGGCTAGCAACAGCCAGTAACACTTCATTATTCTCCTTATCAGCAAAGCATTTCTAGACGTAATATTAAAACTTACTAGTCTCAGAGGGGTAGCTGTATTAGTATCTGTAAAAACAATGAGGAGCGCTGTGGCACCTTATAGACTAACAAATGTATTTGGGGATAAACTTTCATGGGTAAAAACTATACATAGCCCAGGCATCTGACAAAGTAGATTTTACCCATGAAAGCTTATGCCCAAATAAATCTGTTAGTCTTGGTACCACAGGACTCCTCATTTTATTAAAACTTACATATCAGAGGCATCAAACCAAAGCTGTCCAAACATTCCTTCTATTTTCATGGAAACTTAACTCCTTGTTCCAAGTTCCCATTCTGATAGCAAAGCTACAGCTGCAGTTGTAGGGCCTTGCCTTTCGGGGTTCCAAAACTATACTTCCCTATGCAGTGTTTGGGTTTCAGCTGGCAATGGGGTGGCCATACCAAATGGCTGATTGCAGAACTGTCAGATTCTGGGGTAGAGGCAGCAATGACAAATCCAGGGTTGCACTTGCCTGTGGAATTCAGTGAAAAGACTCGTGTGGAATTCAATGGATATTTAATCAGGCCCCAGGTGCAACAAGTGGACCACAGATTCCCAACATCAGGGTATGCAAAGCAAAACCCTGGCCTTGTGAAATGTTCAGCCTAGTTTTGTGTGAATAAGCAGCCAAACCAAACCCAATCTCTGAAGCGGTTGAAGCTTGCCCATCATCAGTTGTCACTGAGTTCACCACTAGTTGGAAATAATAGGTAATGCTATGCAGGGCTGGACCGAACCATTCCAGCACCCTGGGCAGAAGTTTAATTGTGCCCTGGGTTGGGGGAGGGCGCATGCGCGACCCCGCCCCCGCCCAGTGTGTGGGGGAGGGCACACGGAGCTGGCGGCGGCAGGACGCACGTGCCTGGCCCAGCCCACCCCAGCCCCGCCCGGCTACCACCGCTGGCACACAGCCTGGGGCCGCCGGGGGCGGGCCGAGCCTGGCCGTGCAGGGCCCCGTGGCTGTGGGGGGAAGGGCGCTGCTGGCCGGCGCTGCAGGGGTTAACACGGCCCCCGCCCCGAGTGGCCGCTGCAGGGTGGCTGCGGGGAGCTGCTGTAGCCCGGGAGCTGGGCATGCGGCGCCTGATGGCAGCTATAAGGGGCACTGCACGCCCCCATAGATTGGTGCCCCGGGCAGCTGCCCAGCTAGTCCATGCCTTAATCCAGCTCTGATGCTATGCTTTAGTAAAATAACATTGTTGAAATTTAAATTGCCTCTACACCCACCTGAATGTAGTGGGCTTGGAATTTGAATGATGCACAAAGAAAAGGAATTCATAGACCTTTTCCATAAACATGACTTTAATGCTTGAGTTAATGCCTAGTTTGTGATAAGAAAAGTATTTTATTATTTTGTGAATTAGGATATGTTAGGCAACTGAACTTTCAGGGGAGAGCCATACATGCCCAAGGAAAAATATAAAGGCTTAGAGAGAAGATAAAAAAAGAACCTGAAGGAAGAATGCTGGCATCTGAATCACGTCAGGATTTTACAGAAAATAATAAACTTAGGTGATCATATGTTTATGAAGCCTGCTGTCAGCCTGCAGAGAAAATGTAGGCCAAAATAGAAAGAGCAAAAACACTCACTTTGCTTCTAGATTAAGCTAATGCACAAATTGAAGATGCTAACTCCCTTTTGCATTTGGTTTGCTGCTGATTGATCTTTTTATTAATTATAAGCAAAATTTTTAAATGTCAGAAGCGTTCTGACTTATTTTCAATTCACTAAACACATTTTTAAAAGCTGAAATATTGTTAGAGTTTGTAAAATGTACTTTTACATGCAATTTAAATTAAAGACTGCTGTCTTTCCAGAAGACATCTGATGAGACTAGAATACCTTTGTCCCCACTGAGGCCTTTCTTATGCCTGGATGTAAATTTGCTTTGTAATATTTGCTGTCTGAGATATTGAAAACAAAATAGTGTTGTTACTATTTAATCGAAGTATATTTGCTGACGTCTCACACTTGTGCATCTTGTCAAATCAGAGACCTTTCCAGGACTTGGGAGTTTTTAGGTACTATATCCAGCAGAATCATTTAGCGAGATGGGGGGGGAGGTTGTTCAGTGTTTCAAAGGCTGGTATTTTCTGATGGTAAATATCTGTTTTCAAAGCTAAACAATCACAATTTCATCCATCTGGCAGAACTGATGAGTGAACCGGATGTTGGGCATTTCAGCTCTCTTGATCTTTCACTCCTCCTATCTTTACAAGTAAGTTCTGTAATTCCGTATAATACTTAATGAGCCACTTTCTTTTTCTGGGTGTCCATGGCACATATGTGCATCACTTCTGACTGCTCATGCTCTGCCAATAGACTTCTCATTTAGTTCTACCCATCCCTGTTGGAAGTGTGCAGGCAAAACTCAGCAGAAACTAGGCAGATGAGAACACTGGAACCTAACGGTATGAGCAGTACATGACTCCAGAAGAAGCGTGGAAAGTCAAATGATCAGTATGTTAGCCAAAATGGATTTTGAAAATGGAAGAGACACAACCCTTCTTGAAATGCCTAGATGTCCTGCTCTGGAGACTAAACCGAAGTAACGTGGTCAAATCTCTGTCTCGTAGGAACTGATCCTGCAAACCGCATTGCATAAGCAGTGCTGCTGGAAGTATACAGATTCTCCTTTGCCTCTCCATTTTTGCTCAGTAGTCTCATTGGGTGTGTCTAGACTACATGGCTCCGTCGACGGAGCCATGTAGTCTAGACACACCCATTATGTACCACTTCCAGTTCAAGCAGAACACAAAGCAGCACTGAAGTCAAAGGAAGCATTCATGTGAGATCAGGCCCCTTGGGAATTACAGGGCCCTCATCTCCATTCAGATCACCTAACACCATAGGCTGGATTCTCCAGGCCACTAAAGCCATTTAATGCTGATCAGGCAGCACACAGGCACCTTAAATCTAAGGAGGAATGCTGTCGGAAGCATCTCTAATCCGACTATACCACTAATCCCTCAAAAATACTCTTCTCTCATTTACATCAGGGAAGAAGGCCTTGCGGAGGGCAGCAGAAGTGTTTCAAAGACGTACTGAAAGTACACTTTAAAAAGAGAGGCATCCACCCAACAAACTGGGAGGACTTGACACAGAACAGAACACAGTTGCACCACACCATACACCCAGGCATAGCCTGCTTTTGAGAAAAACAGACATGTTCATGGGAAAGAGAAGTGATAGACGAGGAAAGAAAGGGCACAGCATTCCAGCCAACAACTCTATCTCCTCCAAGATGACACCTGTGACTTCTGTGGGAAAATCTGCAGAGCACAAATTGGGCACCTCAGCCACTTAAAACCTACCAATGAAACACCTTGGCAGACATCATCTTTGCATCGAGGGATAGCTGAAGGAGAAGGAGTAATAACCAGATGTCTTTTGCAATATCTGTTAGATCCGGGAGTAAAGGTGAGCTAATATATTGGCAATTTTTACTTGGACACTTTTTTTCCATAGCATATGGAATGGCGTTCAATTTACTACATCATCTTTGGTTTTCTAACCTGTGCCTTCTGTGCTGAATCTGAAAATAAGCGCTAATCCTACCTAGGTTAATTTTTTCCTTTAGGAAAACATGGTCCATTTATCCCAACTGCAAATTATGGATGGTTACAAGCAATTGGCTAGCTGGCAAGGAAACTTATTGGTAATGTGTTCCATCTGCCTTATGTTCTTCATGATCCAGTAGCAGTTGGTAGTGAGACTACCAAGACGCTGTTCCAGGCTTGCACAGTGTTTAGTCTGTACCCTGTGATGAGGGGGAGAGACACAAAGAAACAGCATGCTTTCTCTTGCCCTTTGTACTTGCACTGGGGAAACAATGGTACAGTAGCACATCAAGGAAAGATTATCTTAGGGAATCTCACTTTGATCACTGTGCCATACCGCTTGCAGTTTCTAGGTGACTATTCAAGAATTTCTTTATTGAGATTATCCAACAATACTGCATGTTTTAAAAAAAATCTTCTATGCAATGTAGTTTTCATGTGCAAGTGAATCTCTAGCACAACAAATAAGCAGGACTTTAGTTAATTTCCAAAGTCTTTTCCTTTGTATTTTAGACATCGTCCTGTTTACTCCAGCTGAATCACCTTGGATCTATATCTGGGCCTGGGCCAGAGATCCCAGTTTGAAACTGTCTCTTTAATGAGCTGAAATGGAACTTCCTAAACTTTGGGGTAGATTGGATTTGGGACAATGGTTCAGTCCATCTTTCTTCTTAATACTTAGTAAGTCCTCTCTTGTGTTTAGAGGAAGTGCCCTTTAAAGAAATTTGTCAGTCTTGAAACCTGCATCTTTATCAGTCCTGGAAACAGAAATTTTCTATGTTTCTGAAAGACAAGATCTATACCATAAGCCTCCCTATAAACCCCACCTCATTGTTCTGAAGGGATCACCCTGAGCACAGTAGACTGGAAACTTCAAACTCCAGGGGCTGTCTAGTTCTTTGCTTCTCTACTGAGGCTTCCAACCAAAACGTAGTAGAATTTCACTGAAACAGTAGTATTTGTCATATACACCTATGACTCAGAGAAACCGAACTGAAACCATGGAATCATTTCACCTAGGCCATTAAGCAGTAGTAACTTTCAATTGCTGCTGACCTACGAGAGAGAGGTTTGAACTGATGCCCCACATGTGCCTTATTGCCTTCCCTTTGAGCCATCCAGTCATTCAAAATACCAACATTCAAAATGGTTCCACAGTATTGTTTTAGTTTTCTATCTTTGTTGGCTTCTGTCTGCATTTAGTGTCACTTCTATTGTATCTGTCTTCCTCTAGCCATTGGCCTGTTTGACTGACTGCTAAAATAGACAGCCCAGTGGACTGAATTGTCAGTGTCTGCACCTTTCTGATACCTGGTGAGACGCTCCATTCCTCATGGAGTCAGTGTAATCCAACACACTTTCTCAAGAATATCAACATCTGCTAATAGGATACTGTGTCCCAGGCAAACACTGGCAGCCTATTACATTCCACAATTGGTTGTAGAGCACATCTTGAATAACAAAGTTCGTTGTAAAATGATTTGTACTTGTAAGTATTTTGTCACGGGGATCTAAAAATGCTGTCATTAGACTACGTTACATTGTTTAAAAGGCTTAATAAAAGCTTTCTAGGTTTTCAAACCATTAATTTACATTACAGTCAGGTTTACTGAATGAAACCTTAGTGAGCTGTGTTACTGACTCCTTCTGATGGGCTCAATCCAGCGAAGGGCTGAAGGCAGGCAGCCTGTGGCAATAGGTATTAGTAAGTTTCAGGATAGGTCCAAGTGCTAAAGTCTTTACTCAGGACTTACTCCCATTTCCTACTGATGATCATAGCAATTTGTCTGAATCTTGAAACTAAAAAAAATAGGGAATTTGGGGTCTGGCCATGAGTGACTTTTAGTGCATATCACAATTCCATCAATAGAACTGCATATGACTGGAATTTGACTCAAATTCTACAGGACAGACACTTCTCCTTTGAAATCTGGTTCATGTATTGTATTAAAAAATAGGACAGAATAAAAGTACTATTCTGTTAAAATACCTAAAACCAAATGTCACGTGCTGGCTAATGGACTATAGAAGCTTTCACTTGCAGTTCCTTCTTTGGACAAGTCAACAATAACCAAAAGTAACAACCACCTGATGGCTATTTCACGGTGTATGTGAAATGAGTTGGTAGTCTCTGGCTAATTTCTATTTCAGAAATGTCTATATCACAAAAATCTTTATCAAAATAGGCCTTGTTTGGGGAAAATGTAAGTAGAAAATGAAGGATTGAATGGATTCCCCTTTTATCCCTGAAGTTGGTCCTTTCAGCTGAAGGTTGAGCCATGTTGCTTGCATAGCACGGGAAAGTTTGTACTGCTATATATGTAGGAAGAGGAGCCTTCGATCTCTAATGTAGTCAGTCCTGCACCTTTTGCCAGCATTAAATTCAAGGGATTCTTTTTAAAGGGAAGTATAGGGAATATATGTACCAATGCAACGATAAGAAGGGTCTGCCTTTTTCATTCTAAACAACTGTATTTAGGAATTTAAAACTTATCCATAAATGTGCTCTGTCAAGGTATGGCTCAAACCAATCCTCTTTGCATCAGTGACTATCTTTTTTATCTCTGTTTATACAGCACCTAGCATATTGGGATCCTAGTCCATGACTACAGCTCCTAGGTCCCACTGCATATATATAATATTAGTAACTATTTTGCAGCCATCAAAAGGAGGCTTTCCATCCAAAATTCCGTAATTACCACAAATCAGCCAAACTTCTGGTTAAGTACTATTTGGTTTGCACTGATCCAAGGGCTGGATGGTAATTCAACACATACAGCCCTTTGGGACTCTTGTATCTTGTATTTAGGGCATGCCAAGGAATCCAGAATACCTATCTAGAAACATACCGAAATGGTATTGTAGGCTCATTTTACTATAAGAGCCTCTGACTTTAACTGGGAGGATCCTTTGTGCTGTAGTTTAGCCCTAGAGACTACAACTCCCATGAGCCCTTGGGGAAAAGGAGGGAAATGGTGGCTCTTCAAGACAGGGAGAGAGTGAGTTAGGGGAGGCTCCTTTTTGGAGAGAGGAGCCAGATTGCAGGTGTGGAGCCTTTTCCGGGCCAGGAGCTGTTGTGTTGGAGCTAGAGCCTGTTACTGAGCCTGCTGGGGCTTAGATCTAGCAGGCTGCTTCAGAGGCTGTTGGTGATTCCCCCTGGAGAGGAGAGACCCTGGCTATGCCTGTGGCTGAGAAGGGCCTGCATAACCCTACATAGAAGGTAACTGTGAGTAAATGTGGCTCTTTGGGACAGTGCTGCTTGGGATGGACCACAGAAGACAAACTGACTATGGGTCCAAAGAGAGCCAGAGTTGTCTGCCCAGTGAACCAGTGCCACTGGCCTTTGGTGGAGCCTGCTTCAGTGGCAGAGGAATTTTGAAGCTGCCTGCCTGCCTGAACTGACACACACAGAACCTGCAAAGTGCTGTCTCCACTCCAGCTGCAGACCTTCAAGCGTGCCCACACAAGCAAGTGAATCCAGAGAAGTGCACACTCTGGGGTGGGATAAATGGTGGCAGTGTAAATGCCAGTTCGATAAGTTTCCTTTATTTCTGTGTACTTTGCTAATTGATTTTATTCACTGTTAATCTGTTAAACCGTGTTTCTGTAAGTGGTTAAGTAAAGGTGTATTAATTCTAATTTAATCAATTAGATATACATTATTTATAATTTTTGTTTTGGAGTTAAATCCAAATTATTACTGGAATAAGTTTATTCCTGGAGACACCCAAGGCACACCATTAAGTGTGTACAGGGCCAGCCAGGTGGAGGTACCACGCTTGTATATTTCTTTAGGAGCAAGGGACTGCAGCAAGGGGGTGGATAGGGAATCCTCAACTATACAACATCACCACTGGGGTATTCAGGATCTCCTTTTATGTTAGAAACTTCAGGCACACAGGTGAGTGTGGCCTGCTCCCGAGTAACCCAGGGAGGAAGGGGGGGGGGTTACTGTATCAAATGGCACTATAAACAGCAATTTGTATTAAGATTCTTATGTATTTGTATTTAACAAAATGCCTTTGCTGTAAACCCTCTTTCCAAATTTCCAGGCTAACTGTGTTCCCATATCTTTCTACCTTTTAACCCCCCACTTAGTCCAAGTAAGGTTTAGAAACATAATTAAGAATTTTATGGAATTCAAAAATAATAGACCAAAACTGTGTGTATTACAGCTTATTTTCAATACTTTTTGTATAGGCCACCTGGAAATGGTTGGCTAACTTAAATGTAAAACTGCCAAGGAGCCACAACCTACAAGCTAGCTAATGAAAAGCCATAGCATCTGATTTCCTTAGTAGATCAGAGGAAACATAAGTCCTTTATCACCTAGGTTTAAGCCATAGCCTTCATAATGCCTGATAGGAAGGCTGGGAAGGGAAGAAGAGCTAGACTTATGAGTGAATTTCCAAGCCTAAATAAGGTGAGGCAATAAATGGTTTAATCCAAATATCTATCGATAAGCTTTTCCATCCACTAGTAGAATGTCATCAGTACACTTGCTAGACTTGTGCCCTTTTTCATTGACGGATACATGCATAGTGCCCTCTGTGAATATTCATGTCTGTCTGTCTTTTCCATCAGTCTTTTCTATCCTATCCACTTGTCTGTTTGTCTGTGTTGGTATATTTTTAACTTTCTAGCTGTGTGGGTGCATGTGTCTGGAAGCCTGCCAACAGCTGTTGTTTCTGAATTCTTGTTTTCAATCATCTTGGAAATAAGATAGTATTGTAGAGAGGTGCTAAGCAGAAATGAAATAGGATTTCAGCTTCTGTACCTGGTATGTGTGGCAGTAACTAATCACTTAACAGGAAAATATGCAGATAAAGCTCAGCACAAAGTGAAACTGAATAGAACAATTCAATTTGCTTCCTTAAATCTCAGTCATGAAGCCCTCAGATTAGACAGCAATATACTTGAAAACAAATAATACAAACATTTTGCAAAGACTAACAAGGAACAATTGCCGCTCCGCTTTGCTTTTACCCAAGTTGTATGAAGGTTAGAAATACAGGTGCTGTATGTGTTATCCCCTTTCATCTAGTCTGGCACAAGGGTGGCATCATTAGGATGGCCGCTTGGGTCGGTCTTCAACTCAGGTAACATGCATTGTGACACAGTGTATATTCCATAGGGTGGCTCCCTGCAGCAAAACAAGTGTGCCTGCCTCAACTTTTCCTTTCTATGGCCAGTACAAAGAAAGGTAGTCTTTTAGGGTATGTCTACACACAATTTTTATTTCAGGAAAAGGGTGCAAATAGTGCTGCGCATTTGCATACTTCCTCCATTTTTTTTCCAGAAGATGCTCTTCCGGTATTTACCCATGTCTACACACAGCCAAATTTCAAAATAAACCCCTATTTCAAAAGACCCCTTATTGCTCCTACAATGAGGTTTACAGGGGTCTTTCGAATTATTTCAAAATTCAGACACGTGTAGATGCAGGTAAATACCAGAAGAGCATCTTGCATCCTTGCCATTTTCATCCTTCTCCCAAAATAAAAATTGTGTGTAGACGTAGCTTTAGAGCCTGAGATGAAGCCCACCCCTGGGCACAATTTATTCATATGCTTCTGTGGAATACTTCCCCCAAAACCTTGAAGTGAAACCATTTTCAAATTTCCACAATAAATGTAGTGTAGGATTTCCCCGAGTCCATGTCTACACTACCAGGTTATTTCAAAATAACTCTATAATGTACACATGCCCTGATTGAGTACATGTCACCTCAGGACGAGATGCAGAGATAAAGTCTCTAGACATCTTAAATGAGTGCTTGTTTGAGCAATTGGTCTGAAGAATGCAGAAGAGCAGCAATTCTTAATTTAATCCTAAGTGGTCCACAGGATCTGGTCCGAGAGGTGAATATAGCTGGACCACTTGGTAAATACATCAGAAACAGGATGCCTGCTAAACAACTAACAAAATCACCCAACACGCAGGATTTCGTGGTGATGGGGGACTTCAACTATCCAGATATATGTTGGGAAACTAACACAGCGGGACACAGACTATCCAATAAGTTCTTGGACTGCACTGAAGACAACTTTTTATTTCAGAAGGTTGAAAAAGCCACTGAGGGGAAGCTGTTCTAGATTTGATTTTAACAAATAGGGAAGAACTGGTTGAGAATTTGGAAGTGGAAGGCAGCTTGGGTGAAAGTGATCATGAAGTCATAGAGTTTGTGATTCTATGGTATGGTAGAAGGGAGAACAGCAAATTAGAGACAATGGATTTCAGGAAGGCAGATTTTGGTAAGCTCAGAGAGCTGGTAAGTAAGGTCCCATGGGAGACAAGACTGGGTGGAAAAACAACTGAAGAGAGTTGGCAGTTTTTCAAAGGGACATTATTAAGGGCCCAAAATCAAGCTATTCCGCTGCGTAGGAAAGATAGAAAATATGGCAAAAGACAGCCTTAGATCAACCAGGAGATCGTGCATGATCTAAAAATAAAAAAGAGTTATAAAAAAAATGGAAACTAGGACAAATTACAAAGGGATGAATATAGGCAAACAATACAGGAACGAAGGGGCAAGATTAGAAAGGCAAAGGCACAAAACAAGCTCAAACTAACTACAGGCATAAAGGGAAACAAGAAGACATTCTATAAATATATTAGAAGCAAGAGGAAGACCAATGACAGGGTAGGCTCATTGCTCAGTGAGGAGGGAGAAACAGTAACAGGAAACTTGGAAATGACAGAAATGCTTAATGACTACTTTGTTTTGGTCTTCACCGAGAAGTCTGATGAAGGAATGCCTAACATAGTGAATGCTGGTAGGAAGGGGGTAGGTTTAGAAGATTAAAAAAAAGAACAAGATAAAAATCACATAGAAAAGTAAGATGTCTGCAAGTCACCAAGGCCTGATGAAATGCATCCTAGAATACTCAATGAGCTGATACAGGAGGTATCTGAGCCTTTAGCTATCATCTTTGAAAAATCATGGAAGGCAGGAGAGATTCCAGAAGATTGGAAAAGGGCAAATATAGTGCCCATCTATAAAAAGGGAAATAAGAACAGCCCAGGAAACTACAGACCAGTCACTTTAACTTCTGTGCCAGGAAAGATAATGGAGCAAGTAATTAAGGAAATCATCTGCAAACACTTGGAAGATAATAAGGTGATAGGAAACAGCATGGATTTGTAAAGAACAAATCATGTCAAACCAATTTTATAGCTTTCTTTGATAGGATAATGAGTCTTGTGGATAAGGGAGAAGTGGTGGACATGGTATACCTAGACTTTAGTAAGGTATTTGATACGGTCTCGCATGATATTCTTATCAACAAAGTAGGCAAATACAATTTGGATCTGGCTACTATAAGGTGGGTGCATAACTGGCTGGATAACCGTTCTCAGAGAGTAGTTATTAACGGTTCACAATCCTGCTGGAAAAGTATAACAAGTGGGGTTCTGCAGGGGTCTGTTTTGGGACCGGCTCTATGCAATATCTTCATCAACTATTTAAATATCGGCATCGAGAGTACGCTTATTAAGTTTGCAGGTGATACCAAGCTGGGAGGGGTTGCAACTGCTTTGGAGAACAGTGTCATAATTCAAAATGATCTGGACAAATTGGAGAAACGGTCTGAGGTAAACAGGATGAAGTTTAATAAAGACAAATGCAAAGTGCTCCACTTAGGAAGGAACAATCAGTTTCACACATACAGAATGGGAAGCGACTGTCTAGGAAGGAGTATGGCAGAAAGGGATCTAGGGGTTATAGTGGACCTCAAGCTAAATATGAGTCAACAGTGTGATGCTGTTGCAAAAAAAGCAAACGTGATTCTAGGATGCATTAACAGGTACATTGTGAGCAAGACACAAGAAGTCATTCTTCCGCTCTACTCTGCACTGGTTAGGCCTCAGTTGGAGTATTGTGTCCAGTTCTGGGTACCACATTTCAAGAAAGATGTGGAGAAATTGGAGAAGGTCCAGAGAAGGGCAACAAGAATGATTAAAGGTCTAGAGGACATGGCCTATGAAGAAGGACTGAAAGAATTGGGCTTGTTTAGTTTAGAAAAGAGAAGATTGAGAGGGGACATGATAGTAGTTTTCAGGTATCTAAAAGGGTGTCACAAGGAAGAGGGAGAAAAATTGTTCTTCCTGGCCTCTGAGGATAGAACAAGAAGCAATGGGCTTAAACTGCAGCAAGGGAGGTTTAGGTTGGACAATAGGAAAAAGTTCCTAACTGTCAGGGTGGTTAAACACTGGAATAAATTGCCTAGGGAGACTGTGGTATCTCCATCTGTGGAGATATTTAAGAGTAGGTTAGATAAATGTCTATCAGGGATGGTCTAGACAGTACTTGGTCCTGCCATGAGGGCAGGGGACTGGACTCGATGACCTCTTGAGGTCCCTTCCAGTCCTAGTATTCTATAATTCTATGAACCAGTGTGACAACTGGATGATGAGTGCTCTGGAGGTGATCTTGGCAATAACAGGCTGGTAAGCCTAACTTCAGAACCTGGAAAACAGGTTTAAACTATAGTAAAGAACAGAATTGTCAGACACATAGATGAACTTCATTTGTTGGGGAAGAGTCAACATGGTTTTTGTAACGAATAATCATGGTTCACCAATCTACTAGAGTTCTCTGAAGGGGTCAACAAGCATGTGTACAAGGAGGATCTGGTGGATATAGTGTACTTAGATTTCTACAAAGCGTTTGACAAGGTCTCTCGAGGTCAGTTTTCAGAATAGGGAGAGATAACCAATGAGGTCCTCCAGGGTATGTACTGGGACCAATCCTATTCAATATATTCATAAATGATCTCTAGGAAAGGGTAATCAAGGAAGTGGCAAAATTTGCAAATGACACAAAATTGCTCTCGTTAGTTAAATCTAAAGCAGACTGCAAAAGGCTTCAAAGAGATCTCACAAAACTGAGTGACTGGGCAATGAAATAGCAGATGAAATTCAATGTTAATAAATGCAAAGAAATGTATATTGGAAAACATAATCCCCACTATACATATAAAATGATGGCATCTAAATTGGTTATTACTACTCGAGAGATCTTGGAGTCATTGTGGATAGTTCTCTCAATGCATCCATTCAATGTGCAGCAGCAGTCAAAAAAGCAAACAGAATGTTAGGAATCATTAAAAAGGAATAGAGTAAGACAGAGAATATCTTATTGCCTCTTTATAAATCCATAGTACACCCACATCTTGAATACTATGTGCAGATGTGGCCACCTCATCTCAAAAATATATATACTGGCATTAGAAAAAGTTCAGAAAAGGGCAACAAAAATTATTAGGTGTATGGAGATTATTATTAATCTCTCCTCAAATGGCTACCATTTGAGGAGAGATTAATAAGATTGAGACTTTTCAGCTTGGAAAAGACAGGAATGAGGGGGGATATGATAGTGGTCTATAAAATCATGACTGGTGTGGAAAAAGTTAATAAAGAAGTTATATACTCCTTCCCATAACACAAGAACTAGGGGTCACTAGCAAGTTTAAAACAAATAAAGGAAGCATTTCTCAACACAACACACAGTGAATCTATGGAACTCCTTGCCAGAGGGTGTTGGGAAGGCCAAGACTTTAATACAGTTCAAAAAAAAGAACTAGATATATTCATGGAGGATAGGTCCATCAATGGCTATTAGCTAGGATGAGCAGGGATGGTGTCCCTAGCTTCTGTTTGTCAGGGCATGGGCAACTGGGGATGGATCACTTGATGATTACCAGCTCAGTTCATTCACTCCAGGGCACCTGGAATTGGCCACTGTCAGAGGACAGGATACTGAGCTAGATGGACCTTTTGATCTGACCCAGTTTTGCTGTTCTTATATCTTTATGTTCAGCAAGTCACCCACACAAAAGTCATGTTCAGCAATATGTTCTCAGTTCCTTTGGGCCCCAAACCTTAAAATGCACTCTTCAAACCTCCCTGCTTGAGAATGAATTCCCTCAGCCCTCCCTTCAGATTTTTGCCCTTCATGCAATGTTCCACTCTCCCAGCTCCCTGCGTGGCAGTCCTAAACTAGTCGGGTGATTCACTCACCCACTCCAATCTTCTTGCTTCGGTATTTGGCTTTCCCTGGCCAAGCTGGATCTTCCTGTTTTCTGGGTGGCCACTGCTTGAGCCTTCTGCATACCAGGGGCCACCACCTTCATAACTTCTCACAAATAGCTTTCCTTCAAGCTCCTTACTGATGGCTCAGTGACTGCTCTGCTTCTGAAGTCAGCTCCCACCAAAGCAGCTCCTGCCAGCTTTTCCTTGCTGCTTCTCTCTCCTCTGCATCTCAGGCAGTTCTTACCTGCCCCTTCCTGATTCTGTCAGGTTCTGACTAGTCATGACTTTGACCAACCCATTATCCTCCCCTTTAAGACTCACATGAACTCTCTTGTGTCTGACTAGGGGGTTCAACTGACCAGTCACAGGCTCACTGACCTCTTTTCTCCTCGGGAGTCAATACCACACTGTGGCAGTAGGGGAAATCAATTATTCAAAAATAAACAAATGCTGAAAAATGCAACATGTAAGGATTAAATTGAGCACATTGTGAATAGATTTCCCAAGGTATACATGGTTCTCTACATGCATAGTCCCTCCTTATTAAAGTTCTCTGCCTAATTCAGGCAATTACGGTACACAAGGAAACAATGAGGATAATACAATACCCATGATACAACCATAAAGGAAAAAGCTGCAGTATGAGCTGCGTGAAAGGGTTGGGGAGGAAATGTAATGAAAATGCAGGGCTTACATAAAATCCTGCCTAAGAAATCTGTTTCTTCCTAATAAAATGACAACAGAAATACCTGAAAGCAGTTTACAACAATGTTACTGCAGGGTTCATGGTCATAAATGACTGCAGTTTCCGTGTGTGTGTGTGTGTTTTCTCATAGCTCCTTTGCAGCCAGGTAACACAAGTTTACTACTAAGGGCATAAGAGAATATTAAATCTGTCTTCATAATGCAGTGCCTGGCCATTGAGAGAAGGGAACATGGATTATGTAGTGGAGTTCAAGGTTAATTCTGTTCTGATTCTTCCTCTGACTCTGGTTTGGTACGTGGACATTGGTGAATTCCTCATACTGTCTCTGTTTTGGCATCTGTAAAATAATACCTTGCTCTTTTTGTAAAGCCTTCCCTCCAAGGACATCAAAACCATATACAGCCGGTCCCCGAGTTGCGAACGGTTGACTTATGACTGTTCGCAGTTACAACCGAAGCTGTCGTAAATGGCGGACCCCGAGTCATGAATGTGATCCATGCTTACGAACAGCACGGTCGCATGTAACTCTATGGGGTCTGACTTACGAACAAACAGAGTTACGACCAATTGCTTGGTCCGTTACTGGTTCGTAAGTCGAGAAGAGGCTGTACAAATACTAATAAGTTAAGCTTCACATTACACTTTTGAAGTAGGAAAAGATAATTCCCCTCTTTTACAAACCAAACAACTGAGGCACTGAAATGTGCAGTAACTTGCCCAAAGACTCTTACACAAGTCTATAACAGAGCCTTGCACAGAGCTCATTGCTCCACATCTCCACTACTGTGCTTAGTCACAGACAGGATGATCATTTTTTTTCTTTTAAATGCGAATAATAATATTTACAGGAACATTAGGAGATTAATCATGCGTGTACAGCACTCTGAAGCCAAACATGCCATAAAAGCTGTAAACATTATATCTGTTTTTTCTTTTTCACCAGAAGTGTATGTTTTTAGCATACCGTATATACTTGTTCAGAAGCCTGCTTGTTCAGAAGCCGCCCCTCCCAGTTAAAAAAAATTTGTAAAAATCACAATGACCTGTTCATAAGCCGACTCTGTATCAGTGGTTTGCAAACTTCCAGTCCCAGCTTGTCGGTGTAAGCCACTGGCCCATCGGTACATTTTGTTTACCTGGAGCTCCTGCAGGCACGGAGCCTGTCAGCTCCCATTGGCTGCTATTCTCCATTCCCAACCAGTGGGAGCTGAGGGATGCAGCACAGGCCAAGGAACGTGCTGGCTGCCACTTCCCACTACTCCCATTGACCCAGAATGGCAAACAGCAGCCACTGGGAGCTGAGGGGCTCCATGCCTGCAGACACTCCAGGTACATAAAATGTCCTGGCATGCCAGCGGTTTTCCCTGCTGGGCTAAGAACTGAAATTTGCCAAACCCCCCTCCATGTTAAAAATAATTTGGTGAAACACAAGAACCCATTCATAAGCTGACCCCCGCTTTTTACTGCATCATATTAACCAAAAAAATTAGGCTTTTGATGGAGTATGTATTTGTTTCATTTAAAGGCAGCTCTGCACCTTGTGCTGAATTTTTATGTAGCAAATTAATTCCTTGCAACTCCCCTTCTCATTTCTAAACCATGCTTCCCTCTCCACTAGCTCTTTTCTTTATCTTCAGGGCATTAGTAATATTTGTCCATAAAATGTAGAGTGTCTGCTAGAAGAAAAGTTTATTTTCTTTATAAGCTATAGACAAGTACATTGAAGTTAATGTTTGATTTGGGAATGCTTGTTTCTCTGCTCTGTATCATAGTCTCCTCTGTGACCAGGCCTTCAATACATTATACTGTATTTAAAAAGTGAGGCCAATGTTTAGAAGGATATTTCTTTGTTTCCTTTTAACCTTTTGTTTTGCCTTTAAGTCAGAGAACACTTTCTGATTTTTTTAAACTGGGTTAAGTCATTCTGTTTCCTCAGTTCAAATAGCTGAGCATCCACAGGCTTTTTCTCTGCTTATCCGCCAAACCAGTTAATAATTGTTACAATAATAATTAGGCAGGGAAAGATAACTACTAGCAATGCTAAAAAACACTACATCTTGTTACAGTAGAAAAGCAATGTAAGAACTAAAGGCCTATTCCTAACATCTTTTCTGAGGCTAGACTCCATTGGAGGTCAGTGAGCCAAATCCAAAGCCTGGTGAAGTCAAGGGAAATCATTACAATGCGTTTTGGACCAGGCCCAATGTGAGTGTAAGGACTGAAACTACTATGTTTGTTTAACTGTTATATTTGTGAGGTATGTGCAAAATGTTTTCTTATATTTTTCCAAACATAAATGGCAACCATATTGTGCCACAGTGACTTTTATTGTAGATAATGGAACCAGTAAAACAAAGAACAAAAGTAAGGTGTCTATGGAAAATATGTAAGTCTTCTCTATGATATATGTTCCCAGCTCTGCTCCACAAAATGCACCTGCCTTTGCAGAGAACATATACTGGAAAGTAATAGCATAACACAAAGAAAACAGGGTAAGTTAGCCACAATTTGGGGGACAGAAAACCATTCTTATTGATGCTGTATTCTTTCCATCAGCAAGTCTATAACGAGCTTCAATGCAATGTTTTTTTTGTGCTTGCTGCCGTAGCATTGTACACACTGGACAGACTAAAGACATGTCATTCTTGCCCACAACTCTCTTTGCTCTTAAGGATGCTGGCCGGCAAACTCTCCTGCTCCACAACTGATTTCATGGGAAAGAATTTAAACTATGATAATTATTTGAAGCAAGTTCCATTAAATCCAAGGGCTTTGAAAGACAAATAGCATGTGATCTAGCCACAGTCTAAAAACAACTTGCCAAAGCTTTCATCCTGAGCACAGTTTCAATTCATTTGGACTCTACTTATTACTTGCTTAATTGGTTCCTGGAAAAACAAGAAACTGTACAAAGATATGTTGAGAATACAAGAGAGAGGGGGAAAGTACTCAACTTTACCCTTGGAGTATTACTGCTCGTTTAACTACCATCTGTCACTGTTCACTTGGAAAGTCCATGCCAATGCTGGCATTTGAACCAGGTACTGCCACTTCTGAAGCATCATGCCTTGTGCTCTCAAAGAGATGCCATGTTCAGTTTGGAAACAAAGCATGTCTGTAACCCTGACAGATGAAAGTTCTTTTATCTATAGAATCTAGTATCAGAGAAATATTTAACAGGGAAGACAATGTAAAGACAATAAGATAATCCCCAAGATGTTTGTATTTGTGCTCTCTCTAATTTAGATCCATGAGAGAGGCCTTTAATCCTTTGATATCATAACAGAGAAAATGTGTCTAGCTGAACAGAAAATATATTTCACGGATGAAGCACTGCAATAATAAATCTGTTTAAATCTTCCTTGAGACACATTTCAAGGGCATAATTTATTCCTGTGTATAATTAACACAATGAGCTATTTGCATAATATTAAAGCAAAATCAAATATTAATTTGTAGGTGAAATTATTTTATGTAGTGTGAGAAGAGTATCCATGTTTTGAACCCATGTTGTACAGCTATATAATGAGTAATAGGCCTGTTTTGGACTTGAAACCCAAAGCCCTGGAACTGAACATGCCTAAACTTCAGAAAAGTTTTAAGTCAGATGTGAACTTAATGGCTTTAGGGCTTTCTGTAATTTTGAGTGGATAAACAAAGAACATTAAAAGAGCATACAGCTACATGGACCATATAGCTTGAAAAGGACAAAAGTTTAACCATCTATATTTCCTAAGAACATAGCATAGGAATTGCCATAATAGATCATGCATGTGGTCCATCTAAGGAACTGTTTCTGAAAGTGGCCAGCAAGATATGTTAAATCTATAAGAAAGCACTTATTAAATTACCTACCATATGGGAAGTTTCTTCCTAACCTCAAACAGTGGTTTAAGCCCTGAAGCATGAGGGTTTATATCTTTTTTTCTTTATTTTAATCTTGTGTGCTGTCACTTGAAATGTACTCATTACAAGGAGAGCTGGTAGCAACACCTGTTATAAAGGTTACCCACAACTCCTATTTTGAGATTCTGTTTATAGCTGCTTTTAACTTTGCAAAACTATTTTGACTGAATTTTCCATGCCAGGTGGCTGCTTCAGGATGAGTTATTTTGGAAGATTTGAGGCAGAATTGCTCAGCAGTTACAAAGAATGAGGCTGGGGAAAAATACATTAGTTTGCACACTAAATTCTGGAAACCTTTTCTTTGACAAATTTCTAATACCTCCATGCTTTGAAACAGGAATTTCAAAGTTGGTAGAGAACAGGGGAGGGTAGCCTTTGGGCTTATCTCCATTACAGCGGAGATCGACGCTGCAGTGATAGATCCACTGGCTGTTGATTTATTGCATCTGCTTAGATGCTTAGACAGAATAAATCAATCTCCGAGTGTTCTCCCATCAATGTCAGTACTCTGTCATGACGAAAAGAGTAGCTGGTGTTGATGGGAGAGCAGCCCCCATTGACCTTACTGTATACAAGATGCTGCGGTAAGTACGTCAACTTCATTTATGCTATTTGCATAGCTGAAGTCACATAAGATTGATGGTAGGGGTTAGTGTAGACCTGTCCTATGGGTCAGGAATGTGCCCTTCATCATCTCTGTGAAAATTGACCCAAGTTTGGTCAATGTATAAGTCTTTGAAAACAATTAAAGTTCACACATGCTTTTCAGATTTACTCTGAAGACTATACTGTCACTGTGTGCACTCCAGACCAGGAATGAGCAGGACTTTTCCTGCAGTTGCAGCTCTGGGCTGGTGCAGGCCATGCCTTCTGTAAGTCTGGACACTTGAACAGAGAGCCAGGAGATGCTTTCCTGTGATTTCAGTGACACCTCTGTTGCTGTCAAGACAGCATAGAGAATGCAGCTGTTTCATTTGATTGCAGAGGTGATAAGAGCTGGACTTGCTGGAGTGGGTAGGAACACTGGGACCAAGAGTCCTGGGAGAGATGGGGGCACATCATTGGAACTAGAGGCTGGCAGGGGGAGAACGTGCAAGCAGGTAAGGAGACAAGGCCTGGGAGCTGGTTGGGGGAAGATTTGGAGTTGGTGGGGGTGGAAGAGAAGATTAATAAATTGTCAGTCAAGAAAGGACAGTTAGATCATCTAGTCTGGCTTCAGGGAAGACTGACTCTGATGGGCAAAGAAACTGGGAACCAGAACGCCGGCGGAAAGGAGGAACATCAGATGAGGAGGCAGGATGCCGGGAAAGAATTGGAATTAGTTGAGCATAGGACAAAGAACCCTACAGGGGAAAGGCCTAGAGGAGGAGCTCAAGGAGGGGGACTGGGACTGAGGAAAAGCGGGTATTTGGAATGTATCTGGGAAACAGGGAACTGGAGGCTGGGAGGTGGAAGGACTGGAAAAAGAGAGAGAGATTGGACAAGGAACTAGGAGGGGAGAATCTGGGACGGACTATATAAGGCACCTAGGGACATGGAGCTGAGGTAGGGGAAGTTTGAATCTGGGAATGGGGGGACAGGCTGAACGGCACAGGACAGAAGGGGTCAAGCTCAGAGAGAATGGGTACAAGTGCTTATGCCCACTAGAGCACACTCCCCTCCAGAAGCCGGAACAGAGCCCCTGGTTTGAGTCTCACCATTCCTCAGCTATCCGAAAGTATATGTGAAACCCACTGGCAGAATGTTTCTTCTTTCTCTATCCGGTCCACAATGACAACCTACTATTACTATCACCTACTCTGTTACCTCAAGTGACTGTGTTTGGTGGTGGGTCTAAAAATTCCAATCCTGCTGCATATGGGTGTCCATATGATGCCAGAATTTCGGGGGAGGGGGCAGTTTAATTGGATTTTTTTTAAACCTATGAAATTTCCCACCAACTGTAAAGGGATCATTATTAAGGTGGAAAAGTCAAGCACTCCGAAGTTAGGAAACGTGAGAGTTAAGGTTGCTTTAGCAATCTTAGTAATGCCCCTTGCGTGTTTGCCTTTATTTTCAAAAGAAGTCCAAACTGAGATCATGATGATGATATTCCGAGATCTAAGAAACCAAATTGGGTAGCCATTTAAATTGTCTATAGACAGCTGCACATTTCTCAGCTAACTGATAAATGTTTGCCTCCTACTAAAACAATAAAGTAACAATCCCTTCTAATTATCTGGCTACAACAGGACGTAGATATGAAAACCAATATGTAGATACAGGGCTGTAGCTATGCAAACCAGCCCAGCTGAGAACCACAATCTAGCCTTATTTATCCACAAATGGCCTGGAATCATTGGGGTCAGACAAGTCTCCTTAAATTGGGGAATTGGAGGTCGGTCTAGTAGCAGTGACTCAAGGTGATAAGTCTGTTGAGGCCAAGAGCAGACATAGAGCACCTGAGGAAGGGAGGAAGAGCTAGGGAAAGCACTGACCTGCGGTACCCTGAAAGATGTCACTTGTGCTCTGCCCTAGTACAGCTGCTATCAGGGATGCAGGAATGCACTATAGCACAGCTATCATCCAGGTAATTTTCTTCTGGAGAATTGATTGCTGTTGGCAGCACTAGCAGCCCCCATCCTTCTGGGTACAGGTGGCTATTTTCTAGCTGCCTCTTCTTCATATGCTGGGGGAAGAGCACCCTGTGCTCTTTCCTTCTCCTAATGAACCCAAATCAGGGTAGTCCGGATTTGCCCCCTTTGTTATTTAGGCACTGGCCTATTTCTCTGTTGTCAGTGTCTGATTGACATTTCCTCTCCCACTGATGTATCTTTCTCCTCAGCACTACTATTTGAACTGACATTAATGGCAAATGCATGTGTTTGTCTCCAGCACCTTTTATACCCAACTTGCAGTGAGCATTTACAATGAGGTTTGGATGCCTCTTCTTCAGAAGCAAATGCCAGGTTGAGAGGTAGAAAGAAAAACTGGATGTTTCACATGGAATGCTGTGGCAGGCACAGTATTTGTCAGATGATTCATTCAAGTACCAAGAAACTGACTCGAATTTTGCAGAAGAAGGTAACATGCTAGACTATTGCTCATAGTTGCAATGGCTGAGGACAGGTTATATTAAAAAATAGTATGTCTTGATAAAATATGCTATTCGTACGTATTAATGGAGCTAATATAGTGCAGTTATTTTATGTGTTTATAACAAGGTGTCCTTCTGGATAGCCTTCTCCATTGAAGTACTTACATGTGGAATGCTAAGGCTAAGACTTAAAGGATCTCCTGTGCACTATATTGACATCTTTTTTCAAGTTCTTGTTGTTCTTGTTTTAGATCATATGTCATTATTCAGATCAATATTTTTCTGCAGTAGAACTTCCTGAACTCTGACAGATTAATTCTGTCATATCATTTTGAGTGTAACCAAGACACCGTTAGTTATAGATCAGATAAGAAAGTCTTAGATCAGGGTGAGCAAAAAAAGGGCAGCAGTTCGCCAGGGTTAGCCTCCGGTGGGCCACTGCCACTATATTTACCTGCGCCTCCGCAGGTATGAGCAATTACAGCTCCCATTGGCTGCAATCGGGAGGCACAGGTAAATATAGTGGTGGCAGCCCTCCAAGAGCTAACCCCGGGGAACCAGATCTGCCCATAGGCTGGTTTTTGCCCACCTGTGTCTTAGAAGGTTACTTCATCTATATCATATGGAATAATTAAATGACATTACAAAGAAATTCATTTGCAGGCTTCTAAGAAACACAACATGCTATTGTATGATGATGCAGTGATATAAATATCCCAGTGGAAGCAGGATAATTCCCAGTTCAGTAGGACTGAGTGAATGGTATGGGAAGAGGGAGGAGAATTATTCCCGTTCCTGAAGCAACCCTTTCGAGATCTAAACATTGTGAAGTTCAAGTTAAGCTAACCTGAATGTCCCAACATGGTGATGTTTTTGCTTCACTGTCATCAAATACAGATGCCGCCCACATACACTTAAACCACTCTTTTGTAGTCTGTCTCCTTGATGTATTGCATTGTTTACTGGTCTCCATCATGATAGCTGGAACCTGCGCTGCATTGGGTCCTGACCCCAAGTCCATTGAAATAACTGATTTCCATTTATTCTAATAGGCTCTTGCTCAGACTCTCAATGCAAAAGAGCTCTTTAAAGTTTAGATAGGGAGTAGCATTATACTCTGCTTTATTTTTTGTGTATCATGAATCGACCAGATCATAAATAAACCACAATGAAACCCTAAAACTGCAAATTCTAAACATCTCTGATCCAGAAGCATTTCATTTCCAAAACATGAAAAAATACATATGCTTTAGAGATTATATTTCCCAGTTCTGGTCTAGTGGGAAGAAATTCTTTCCAGGGGTGTCTCCTGTGTTAGTCAGCACCACTGCCTTTCCATATAGCAATAAAATTTTGTGGCCACTGCTTCACTTTGCAAATTGTAACTAATTCATTTATTTTAAAATAAATATTGAATCTTATTTAGAAATCTCAATGGTGCAAATTAGGCTCCTAATGAGAAACATTTTTAAAATGTGTATTTTTCTGCCCCCTACCTATTGCTGTTCCATTCAGGACAGTGAGTTCATTTCAGAAGCCTGTTCAATTTGAGAGTACTAAAATAGAAAGGACAGAATTTGGAAGGGGAGTTGCTACACTTCTCAATTGTCCAAAATGTTCTAGTTCTCCACTTGCTTATAGAGTGTTTTTGTTTGTTTGTTTTCACTTGGGACACGTCTACACTAGGAAATTATTTCGAAATAACTAAATTTGAAATTACTCTAATATTATTATTATTAGTAGTAATAATAATAATAATAATAATAATAAATTAATAACTCCCCAGATAACAAAATCAAAATACTGTGTTCCCTCTATGGGGGAGCCTCAAAATTAGTCCAAGGCAGGCTCTGTTATTGTGGACGTGCTACCTTGACTTAGAGCCCCAGGAAGTACTGTGGAGTAATTACTTGGAATTACTTTGGGGAGTAGTAATTTTGAAATAGCAGCAGGAGAGTGTTCACACTAATACTATTTTGAAATAAGCGTTATTTCCTGAGATAAGCTGGAGTGCAGATTTCAAAATAATCATCCCGTTATTTCAAAATAAAGGGCTTGGGAGTGCAGATGCTCTGCTTATTATTTTGAAATAAGGGGCGGGCGGTTCAAAATAACTCCCTAGCGTAGACCAAAGCCAAGATAGCAGACATAAAGCCTGCATTTCTGCTGCAAAAGAACAAGCAAACAGTAAATAAAATCAAATGCTGTTTGGGTATTTTTATTAGTGACAAACAAGCAAATATGGCACAAAACCAAATTTTGTTTTCACTTTGTAAGTCACCTTTACAAATTTGGGATGCATAGAATCATAGGCTTGTCTAACATAAAACTCAACAACTGTCAAGATTAGCCTGAAGGCTTGTAGGATTTGGCCTAATACATGTGTTTCCCAAAGCTCTAGCTGCACATAGGTCACCATAACGATAATATTAATAAATAAAATGCTGATGGGAAGAGTTATGTGCTAACACCGAGTCATGAACTTTGACACTCCTTTTCTAACCAACAAAAATATAACTGTTTTGAAAACGTTCATACAGTTATGTGAGTGTTAAAACAGATTTTTATTATGAATGAAAACATTACTGGATTTTTTGGAAGCCCAAATCTTCACAATGAGCAAAAGCTGAATATGAAGGATCCTATTGCTACATGTGGCTAGGGCAGGGATGGGCAAAAATTTTCTCAGAGGGGCACTTAATGAATTTTGGTATGTGGTCATGGGGCGGCTCCACCCCCAGGAGGGGTGGGGCTGGGAATTAGCCTCGCCCCCAGAGTTGTCTGGGGCCGGAGGCTTTGAATTAAAAACAGAGCAAAGGGCTCATGGCTCTGCTGCTGCCACATTGCCTGGCAGCTGCCTGGGGTTGCTGGGGTTATCTAAGGTCTCTGGCCCCTGCCAGGGTAGCACCACGACTAGGAGCCATGAGCCATTCAGATAGGATCTGGCTGCCTGAGCCATTGCCTGGAAATTCAGTGGGACGGGCAGCAGAATATAAATAGAAAGCGGCAAGATGCAGTCCATGGGCCGAATCAAAGTGTTAGGCGGGATGGATCCAGGCCCCTGGGCCACATCTTGCCCAGCCCTGGGCAAGAGCCTTCAATATCGAGACATCACTTTGCTACATTGAGGGTCAAATCCTGCAGCAGAAAGTATGTGGGTGGTCTCCAATGCCCAGGCAAGGTCCCATGAAATCAATGGGCCTCCATCTGATTCCTGTATGATATATGAGTTTGCTCGAGTGCCTCCTTTAGGAGGAACCACTAAGAGAATTCAATAGGGGAATTCATTGGCAAAACTTTGATAAACTTCAGTGAGGCCAGGTTGTCACCCGAAAAGACCTTATTAATCAGCAACCTAACATTTCGTACTGATAGTTCTAGCTACATGTAAATATAGCATATGGTACATGCCTGCAAAATGTGCTTTTGCGGGAGATACTTATATTTGTTGATATAAAGTTTCTTTGATATCTGTAGATATAAACATCCTTGCAGAAGGAGAGGTGAACTCCAGGGCTTCTCTTTGGGGCGGACACTAAACTAAAGGCACGTTTACACAGCAGGGTTAAAGCGGAAATAAGCTACGCAACTTGAGCTACGTCAATTGCGTAGCTTAAGTCGAAATAGCTTATTTCAGCTTTTGGTGCTGTCTACACAGCAGGAAGTCCAAGAAAGAGCACTCTTCCTCCAACTTCCCTTACTCCTCGTAAAATATGGGTTACAGGAGTCAGAGTAAAAAGTCCTCCTCAACATGTGTAAACGCGGACTATGTTATTTTAGAATAACATCAATTATTCTGAAATAATGCTGCTATATAGACATAGCTTAATATTGTCCAATCTATAAGGGCGATGACAAACAAAAATCTCTCTTCTGTTATTTCTTTAAGGGACTAATACAGCACCCACTGAAATCTATTGTAACACACATTATCTGTGAGGTCATCTCTTTCCTTTCCTCCTTCACATCTCTTATTTTTCAGCCATTTCTTTCTTGAAACTACACCCTGCCTCTGTAATTACACAAGGTCAGAACTCAGCTGAGCCCATTTGTAGTCCTCAAGCTGTTTTCTTCTGCTCCTCATTTTTCCCCTCTGTCCCACTTTCGGATTTTCCCTTTGGTCCCCTTCTGTGTTGCCCCTCTGCTGTGTTTCTCCCTTTTTTGCATCTGAAGCGGATTGTGAAGATGACTGAAGGCACCAGCTTCACTCTTGGTCACACATTTGCTCTGATCTCCAACACATGCACTCTCCCAACAGGGGAACAATTTCTAAAAGGCTGCAAGATCTGACCCAACACATGTACAGCCCACACAAAGCTGAAAGTAATTTGCATAAAAAACAAAAATGTGTTCAATATTCAGACTAAAAATCCATGCTTGTAAACAAGTTGTAATCAGAAATCCATCATGATAGCTCAGATGCATATTATCAGGACTCAGAGTAGCAGTTGTGTCCCTTCCCTGTTTACAGCAGAAGGAAAACCAATCACCCAGATTGATGTGATCTGCAATTTACAAATAATAATATCCACTTCAGACTGGCTGCTTGTTCCTGTATAGCAATCAGCACAGCAGATCTGCGTTTGATCAGTGCATATATGTATCTTGCTGTAGCATACACATTACAGTAATACGCCCAAACAAGCCTGACTCAAACCTAAGATGCAATCCGAGAGACCTCACACATTCAAGTTCAGAGCACAGTCCTTGTTATTTACAATAGTCTGTATCTTTGTGCACCAATGTGTAATTAATCACTGTGTTCGACTTCAGTGCTGTATGCATTTTCCTAATGATTTACTGTATGAATAAATAAGAAGTGCAAGCCTCCAATGTCATAAAATACAAAGTGTACATTTTATTTGCTACAGTATTTAAATCTTTACTTGGCGCATGTTTATGAGCAAGTTATTTATTTCCAATGAGTGAGAGGTGCTCTAGTGGAACTAATTTTGATAAATTACTAAAGCTGAGCAAATTATCTGATTAATTTAGCCAATTTTTCTTCTTCATGAATCATCCACAAGCACTTAGACTTTTCTAAATTTATTTATTATTTGTAATTGTTTGTCAAATGGTTTTACTAATAATTCTTGGTCTGTAGATTATTGGCAAGCAGTTTGCTCTTAACACTCACTAATGAAGTTAAGAGCTATGTTGTTAAACTTGGACTGGGCACATAGGTCATGTGACTGGATCAGCATAATTCTTTTAAATAGGTTTATGGTATGAATATTTGACCCTGTTAGTTCAAATTTCACTTTCCCTGAATATTCTTTGATTCACTTAAAATGAATGGTTTCTCCATGTTTTTGCCAGTAGACATTTTTGTTAGAATATTCATGAACTGTTAACACAATGAGCATGAATACACCTGAAGAAAATTCTGTTTTTGTTTTGAATGAAAGCAGTATTAATGGTCGATTAAAAGCAATGAGGTTCTGTACTCTTTGGATGCTCCACATTCTTGGCTCCCACTAAAATACATGTTGAGCATGATCATACCTTGCAGGATTGGGTCCAGTTTTTTGCATATAAAGGCATCAGCCTCACAGTCCTTTTACATTCAGAATTTTCATTGTCTTTGGCACAATGAACAATGGTTGCAGGTTAAGTGTGTTGTTCAAAGGTCACCAGTAGCCACAAAGAAAGCTGTAACTATTGTATTTCTTGTACATTTAACAACTTCAGAAGCATTAAAAGAATGAATTCCCCATTATCATCTAGCAGCAAACGTGCTCTTCAGTATGCTAGGAGCTTCAAGCAATTGTCAAATGTGTGACTATGTCCAAGATAAGAAAAATAGCTGACACCTGGATATTGGCAAATGAAAAGCTAACTTTTCTTATGTTGCAGTTAATTCTTGAAACAGCTACAATTTAATTTAATATGGATTCATCACAAGATAACTTTATTTTTGTCTTTGGTCATTTTTGCCTTTGTCTGAGAGGTGCTGTGCTTGATAGAAACTAATTAGGGCTGAATTTAATTTAGCAAATTATTCATTTAATATTTAGTCCTCGTTTATCAGGTTAAAAACTAAGGTAATTTATATATGTACTGTACATGAATCAAGCGGAAAAGGCACTATGCTTAGAATTTCATAGAAAAGTTTTTAAATCGGTTTAATGATTTGTGTTAGGAAAATATCCTGAGCAGAACTGACAGGCATCACTTTGTTGTGTTATTTGAGACGCACATCTATGCCAGTAACTATTAAATAAGAAATGTGGTTCCTGGCACTGAATGCCAGGATCTAGATCCACAGGGCTTGGATTCTGCCTGCGTATCTTGTCTCTGAATGTCTCAGGGGTTAATGTAGAAGCTGTGAATCCATAACAATGCACAGATCTAGAGCTCTCCAAAAAGAAAAGATGCACAGAGATTTGTGGCTGATAAACACAACTCTGGATCAGGCTTCAAAGCTGGAATCCAATTCAGCAGTCAAACATGAAGCTGCCAAGAAAGGATCTTATCCCCTGGGGTCCAGCCAGCATGAGGATGTGACATCTTTAACTGATGAGTTACTTGTCTAGTGTCTCTGTACCACTCAGGCCCTGAACCCATAGAGATTAATCAAATCTGGAACACATTTCCAACACCATGATCTTTGCAGAGCTGATTGCATTCCTGATTATGTGCTCAACTTAGTGGCATATACAATCAGATTGGTATGGAGGTCCTTGCAACCCTGGAGAGGGGAAAGCTTTTGATCAGATCTGCAGTGGTCAATCTCTCAGCTGTAGACTAGTATTTTCACCTTGTGCTTCCTGTTTGGCTATGTTCAGATGCACACACTCTATATCTTACTAAGAGAAGATTTTTCCTTTCCGCTGCTGCTTCTGTTGGACCTACAGCTCCTCTCCTCCCTTTCCCCATAGGTGAGAAGTTAGGAACTGCTCCACTCCGATACTATAAGAAGTTGTAAAAGATAATTTAATTGGTCCTAGAACTGGCAGCTCTCTTGATTTTGGGGAGGGACCATTGAAGTTCTCTTGGATTCCCAGCCCATTTCTAGAGGCTAATTCAGCTGCTCAGAAATAGATTTATGAGAATCTGACAGGCTAAGAATTGATATCAAGATTGGAGTCTCCCTTAGGCTATGAGGACGCTGCACCCGTCTCCGTTCTATAGATTCTGAGATTCACAAATTCAGAGATTCCTTTGCTATACAGCCTCTGTTGGAGAAATAGTATGGTGTCTCGGGATCCACCAGCTCCAGAAAGGACTGCCTATTGTCTTCAGAGTGTCTTTGTAACCCTCAAATGCAAAGGCAGTAATGAGATAACTGGAGTCCCTTTTTCTTCTGGGAATTAAAAGCTGCAGTGCCAAGTTTCTGAAGGGAAGACTGTAGGTCCCATTTTAGATTTATGGCTGTATAAGGGCTGCTGTGAGAACCACTCAGATATTTCTTGAATCTGATGTCATAAATATGCTGATGAACCCAAGTGTCTGATCTCTCATAGGAAGGAATTTTAATAGAATATTATTGGGCTCTAGGCTATCTTCCTTCAGTTATAACTAGTTCCTGCTTCGTAAGCCAGGAAGGAAACTTTCCCTTTTGAGTGATTGTGCACGCATACATTTCATGTTAAGGGCAGATGCACACAATGAACTCAAGTCTGAGATTTTTGCCAGCAGTACCACTAAGTGATGCATGCACACCCATTGTCTTTGTGCCCAGCTGAGGGCATGAATCTGTTCCTTCTCACCACCCTTGGTGAGGATCAGAGTTCCCTGTAGCTTTGCTAACAGTTGCCAGCCTTTCAATCTTAAACCTGTAAATAACTTGATAGTAGTATTAGTTTGACTGTAGACAGGCCTGAGATTTAGACTGTTTGTACTGTTTGTTTGTTGCCCTGTCCTGACCAAGGGCGTGGTCCTTAAACACTGTTGCCCGAC
The DNA here is from genome assembly GCA_032595735.1 of Pelochelys cantorii. Taxonomy (NCBI): domain Eukaryota; kingdom Metazoa; phylum Chordata; order Testudines; family Trionychidae; genus Pelochelys; species Pelochelys cantorii. The sequence goes on from CM064337.1 coordinate 16,717,699, forward strand.
CTGACACTAGGCCTCACCCCAGAACTGCTTACCTGTTTGTTTGCAGCCCCGCCCTGACCTTGGGCGAGGCCCCTAAAAATCTGCAGCTCAGCCTACAACCAGGCTTCAGCCCCTGAACTGCTTTGGGTGTCTGCCCGGCCCTGTACTCTGGGCCTGGGCTTAAAGGGGACCTTTAACTGTTTAGATACTGGCCTGAACACAGGTTGGGGACATATGACTAAACCTGCTGGGCCTGCAATCTCAAATTTTCAAATTTATTTTAATATCATACCTTCCAGTTCTGACTTCAGCTGTTGGTAATATTTATAATAGTCAAAAAAGAACTAAATAAATTCATGGAAGTTAAGTGTATCAGTGTTAGCCAGGATGGGTAGGGATGATGTCCCTAGCCTCTGTTTGTCAGGGCTGGAAATTAGCTGACAGGAGAGAGGTCATGTGATGATGACCTGTTCTGTTCACTCCGTCTGAGGCATCTGGCATTCGTCCCTGTTGGAAGACAGGATTCTGGGCTAGATGGACCTTTGATCTAACCTAGTACAGCCATTCTTATGCTCTTGTGACTTCTAATTTCAAAACTAATTTTGAACTTTAGCTACTTTTAAAAACAAAAAAGTCACAAAAAAGCATGTGAAAACTAAATAAAACATTATGTTCAACTTGAATCTAATTTTTGTTTGTTTTTTCCAAGAAAAAAAATGAGTTGTTATTGTTTCAAGTCACCCCAAAACTGACTTTTTCTTTTGGATTTTTCAGTTTGGTCCCAGAAACCAACATTCACCCTGCTCTAGTAGTAATATAGAGGGAGAAATCTTACATAGTTTTGCATGCAAAATATTCCATGTTGCCTGTTTATAGGATGCATTGTCTCTAACCATGCAATCAAATCATAATTAACACAGTTCTATAGCACTACAGAGAATTCTTAACCCATCCTTTTATACATATCACTGTTGTTGATAATACCCATCAAAGTCAACAATTCATAAAGCTGTAGAAACAATCTAAAACTAAGCCCAAGATGCATACCAGACGGCTTCAATAAATAAAATGTACAGTACCAACCATCAGTAATAACTGGCTTTCATCTGAGATTATTAAATTATATAGAGTAAAATTCAGTGTTAGTGATTTAAAATTGTATGAATGCTAAAGAATTCAGTTTGACAGTGGCTCCTGAAAAGCTTGGTAATGCCTGCTAAACCCACAATTGTTTCTGAAAAATTAAACTCTAAATTAAATAATCTTTTATTATGTTGTCTTCTGACAATGCTAACCAACCTTCACTCCAATAAATACTGAGCATCCATATGGAAGATACAAGATAACTCTCAATTCCATATGCAGTGGCCTTCCATATTCTGTAGTATATAGACCAATGGTTTTCAAACTTTTTTCTCATGACCCAGTTGAAGAAAATTGTTGATGCCCAAAATCCAACATAATCTGACTAGAGTGTGGGTTTTTTGGGGGGAGGGGGCTTTGGGCTGTTGGAGAGGACTCCGGCTTTGGGGGTGTCAGGGCTGAGATAGGAGGGGTGTGACGGGGTGCCGCCGTCCCGCACCCCAAGCCGCTCTGCACCCACCATGTATGTGGTGCATGGAGTCCGGCACGTGTTCGTGGGTCACGGCTCAGCTGCGTCACTCCGCAGCCTCAGAAGCCAGGAGCAGCGGCCGCTCCACGACCACACCGGACGTGATACAAAGACTAGAGGGCGGGGTCAAAAGGAAGCAGGGAGTTGACGTCAGAAGGACGCCGACAGTAGGGTGGAGGGTACGAGGCTTAAAAAGGGTAAACAACGGTGGGAAAGGGAGAAGAGGGAAGTGGGACGGCACGGGGAGCGGAGGAGACCTGGGAGGCATTGGGTGGTTGGGAGGAAGGAGGTGAAGGGACAGCCCATGTGCTACCAGGATGAGGACAGTGGGCGTGCAAGATGGTTGCCGGAGGAGAGTGGAGAGGAAGTAGCCCAGGGCAGGGCATATTGTTAACGCCCGTGGGCTGGCGTGTTTCGGCGGGAAGCCCCGCCAGCCAGCAAGAAACGTGAATAGTCCCTGTCCTTAGGGCCCTGGGCTGGGGCCCGTGAATGAGGGCAGGTCCAGGCCCCCCTTTCCCATCCTCCAAGAGCGAAAACACTGCACTAAACTGTACGTTGGTGAAAGTTTATACGGGCTGCCACAGGAGCCAGTGGGACCTTAAAAGCTGCACGTAAGGTGGACTCTCAGACTCGTACCGGGGAGAAAAAGGGAGTAGGGAGGAAAGATGAGTGAATAAACCCCCTTGTGAATAAGAGAGAAGATGGGCGAATAAACACGCCCGTTAACTAGGGGCTTACTTTGAGAAGCTCCCAGTCAACGTGCAGCAGGGATGCGAAGGCAGCTTCCCTCCTCTCCTGGCACCGCAGACCCTGCTGTGCCACAGAAGCAGCCAGTAACAGGTTGCCAGCCAATGGGAGTGTGGAGCTAGTGCTCAGGGCAGGGGCAGTGTGCAGAGCCCTGTGCGCGCTTTCCCTCCCCACCCCCAGGAGCCGGGTCTGCTGCTGGACGCTTCTGGGGTCTGACATTCCGTGACCCAGTACTGGCTCAACCTGTAGTTTGAAAAATCACTGATCTAAAGTAAAGTGTGTCCTGCACAAAACTTTTAGTGATTTATCATGGAATATAAACAGCAGAAAATCACTTTAATGTTATTTACAATCCCATTTAATCACTTTTTGGGAATACTTGTGTGAACATTATATGGTTTGCAAGAATGTTCATGGAAGGTGAAGAGCCCAGAACGATAACTGTAAATATTAATATTCAGATGAATATTCATGACCTAAGCGTGCATTTGGCTATATTTGAAAGCCCATTAGGTTTGGGAATCATCCAAACAGGAATCAAAGACAAAACCATGTGACTTAGGTGGCCTGTCAGCCTGAATTATTAATAGTAAATAATCAAAGCAAAAGCAATCTGTAAACTGAACTGAGTTAAACTAAACCATTTATTGAATCATTTTCAGTGATGAGTGAATTTGTAACAGAGTCTGATTGCAGATAATTCCTGGATAACACAAAGAAGGGGCTAAAATCATCTAATGAACATTTGCAGCAGACAGTTCACATTTCTTTAACAGTAAATTATTCCACATTTGGAAAAATATCTCTAAGTTACCGAAACTAGAGTTTTAGCACAATGTTGATGAAGTATTCTCCCCTCATCTAAGGAGTTCCTCTTTAATAATGGTGTATAAGGGTACCATCCAGAGGTCTAAATCCAGTCTCCTTAAGAAGATTTCAAGAGTAGAAACCTTTCCATCACTAGATGCTGATGAGTTGTTGACGATGCAAAGTGAAAACTCTCCCTACAAGTCATCATTGCTTCTGGAAACTGTTGATAATAGCAGCCTGCTACTTCAAATGAGATTGTTACTGTTTTCTATGAGCTGGTGCCTAGGAACACTTGCATTTTAGCTCCTTCCCTGTATAATGAGGCAAGATCTTGCACCTGATGGTATTCTGCATCCCTTGAGTGACTAGTTCACAAAGGTTTAAATGGCCCTTCTGCCCAAAGAGAATTGTTGGCTGCTGTCTTCAGTTGTCATGGCCATCTGCTCTACTGTTTTTTTATTCTCAGCATGACTAAAGGAACTTACATATAAAAACAGATTGAGGGATACATATTAACCTCTTTAGAGACCATTACGAATCCCCAAGGACTGTTTACTGTTCATCTGTATTTTTTTCCTGCAAGCAAACATATTCTCTTATGAGAATTTGTCTGTCCCTAGCCCCTCCAAATAACTCCTTTCTAATTACCTATTATGGGTAGATTCTGCTTTCATTGTTTGACCTCCAAACATTGAAATTTAAAATGCATGGATCAGTGACAACATATGCCCCCGGTTATATATGTTCCTTTTTTGCTATGGCTTTCCTCCAGTATTGAAATAATCCTTTTAGTGCACGTATGTATAGTAAAAAAGAAAAAAAACTGTTTTCACTTACTTTGTATATCACAGTCAATGAAAAACTCAAATCTTTCTAATACAAATGCACAAAACACCTTCAGTTGCCTCTGGTCATACATTTACAAACATATGCCCTTCCTTCAAACATAAAGCTAAACATTGGGAAGCTATCCTTCTGCCTGTAATGTTGCCTAAATAGCCCTTAACTATGTTGCCAATTATTCCTAAAAACAGACTTGTATCTAAAGATGTAAATGAAAATGTTCCCCTCCCTTAACTGCATTTTAAAATTATACCTTCTCAAAGTTCTTTGAATGGGTGTCTTGTCTTTTTCAACGTGCCTGGGTCATAGGCTGTTTATACTAACAGGACACCAACGTGTAATGATCCTGTCTTCTTTTGTGAAACTGATAATTCTAGCAAATTTAACTCTATAATGTCACAGTGATTAGTTGATAGCTACAGATTAATTGCAACAGATTTATTGCTCATGTTCATATTTTGTTATACCTCATCGTTTTATATTATAGAGAGTAAAAAGGAGTTCTGGAGGGATATGATAGAGGTTTATAAAATCATGACTAGTGTTGAGAAAGTAGATAAAGGAATATTATTTATTCCTCATAACACAAGAACATAAGGTTCACCAAGTGAAATTAATAGGCAGCAGGTTTAAAACACACAAAAGGAAGTATTTTTCATACAACACATAGTCAACCTGTGGAACTCCTTGCCAGAGGACATTGTGAATGCCAACACTATAACAGGTTTGAAAAAAGAACTAGATTTATTTTGGCAGATAGATTCATCAATGTCTATTAGCCAGGATGATGTCCCTAGTCTTCTCTGTTTGCCAGTGACAGGAAATGGATCACTTGATAATTACCTGTTCATTCCCTCTGGAGTACCTGGCATTGGCCATTGTCAAAAGACAGGATACTGGGTTGGATAGACCTTTGGTCTGATCCAGCATGGTCGTTCTTATATATGGTCCATATTTGTTTTCCCAGTAATCCAGTCATCATGTTGTTCAGCATTTGGGAAACTTTAATCCATCTAAATTTACTTCAGTAACCAAACAAGTGTGAAAATTAGTGTCAGTTGTGATGCTGATGCATCTTCATTCATCTTCACAATGGTGATGCTGATGCACACTCTTCATCTTCTTCTAAACTGACACAATTTCTTAATTTCACATAGGACTAAAGCAGAGGTCTCAACGTCCTGGCGCTCTGGACTAAAGAGACGTGCTGTGCTGCATCACCTTCTGGTCATTACCCACACAGGCTGGATTTGACTTGCTATCCTAGAACCTCACAATTCCAGTCTCTTGATCTCCCCACCCCAGCTCCTATTTATTATTATTGCTTTTTCATCCTAATCTTGGCTTGTCTGGCAGAAACTAGTCTTGTCTATCCCTCTCTATGATTAGCTACTACTTCCATCTGCTGCGTGATGCAGAGACTGACTGCTCCTCCCTTCTTGCTAAGAGTTCCTCTTGAGGTTTCTCTTAGGCACTCTCTCATTTGCTCAGAGTAGTTCGTTTCCACCTGACAGCTTCATGTACATGTCTGTGCATCAGCATCAGGAGTACTTGCACTAAATGTGTCCAGTGCTTCCTTCTGCAGGTTGGTGATTTTGCAGATAATTATAAGAAAATTAGACACCTTTGAAAATGTAACATTTGAATAGCTCTCAGCTCTCACAGCCCTACGCTGGCACTGAGACTACATTTGGGTTGACAATTCTCAGTTGTGCTTTAGTGCTGACTATCTTTGATTTCCATATGTTGCTGAGTTTAGTGAATGCTGTGGATGCCTTTCCTATCCTTGATGTCACTTCCTTGGGGAATCCACTGGCCAGTATGATGCTGCTCAGGCAAATGAACTCTTGGGCTTCCTGGATATTTTTGGGTTTCAGTGATGTTGGAGTGTTACCCATGTTGAGCCCTGTCTGGCCTGCTCTTTTTACAATGATCGCCATCTTTGGGCATAGATTTTAGGGGTGTCATTTAATACAGATTGGACCTCCCTGGTCCAGCACCCTCGGGATCTGACCAGTCCCAGATGAGGGATTTTGCCGGACCAGGGGAGGTCATATCTGGCTCCCCTACTACAGGCCCTCCAGCCCTGGACCAGCTGCCAGCCTCCTGGCCATCTCTACCCCCTCCCCCACTCCCCCACTGCTGCCAGTCCCCCCACACTTCCCTGCTAAGATGGGCAGTCCAGCTCCTGGATGTGCCGGGCAGCCCTGCTGGGTTGTACCTAGCAGCCCAGATGCAGCATGCTGGGGAGTCCAGCCACCAGCCTTCCACTGGGACTCTCTGGTCCTGGAACATCTGTGGTCCTGTTGGACCACGGATGTAGCAGGACCAGGGAGTCCCAGTTAACTGATATTCAACCTGTAGTGCAATACCAGCTTCCATACCTCTTCCCACACACAAAAAAAACCTCACTTCAGTAAAAAGCAAGAGTTCTGGGGGAAAAACCTGACAACCATCAGAGAATTCCTTGTGGTAAATACATCAGTAATTAAAGGACAAAGATCCAGGCTTTGCTCAGCCATAAATTATAGGCATAAAACCGAGAAGAATACAATGACAAATGGAATAAAATTTTGATGTAGCCCAGCTAGGAAAAGAGAGATGGCCCATATTATGTTCCAGGCATCTACTAAAGATGTCCACTTTCAGATGATATGTGTTTGCTATTTGACATGCAAAATAATTAAAATATGTATAGAACATTCGCCTGTCGAGGTTGGATTAACTAGTGTATAATAGAATCTTTTGTTTAAGTATGGTGGGAATGGCTACAGCCCAATCAATAAAAGAATTACTCAGCCTTACCAGTAAAGCGTATTGCATCCATTGTGTGTACTAATCAAAGGGATTTATGATTTACAAGCGTTTAAGCTACTATACCATATGCTAGTAGCAGCAAGATTTACAATTGCAGCCATATGTAAATATCTCCAGGACGCCGACGATAACTGAGTGACTGAACAAACTTTGGGACATCTGGCAGTGGAGGAGCTGATGCATGAGAATCTCCAAGGTACTTAACTAATATAAGGTACAGATGCCATTTATAAACTGTACAGAAGAAAAGAAACCAGCGTTTAAAAGAACTGTGCATTTAGATTCATTTTATATACTGACTTGGAAAAATCACAGTGTACAGCAGACAAGGGGAAAGGATTTTGTAATTCCTGCTTGCTAATATACAAAATACAAATGAGGGGAACAGATGCAAACTGTCCTCATTTGTCCTGCCCCTTCCACCTGAGGCCCTGTCCCTTCCAGAGGACCCAGAGCCAAGCCCTTCTCACCCTATGTTGCCCAGGGCCTGGCAAATTCTGTCATCAGCCCTCCCTGCTGATTTGGAAGAAAGGGACCACAATCTACTATAGTGCTATGGTCCAAATTTGGCTTTTGGATGCTGCTCTGGGGCCCCCATTGAAGTTGGGCAGAGCTGCGTGTTCACCATGAAGCGCAAACTTTGGCTTTGCTGTACCATTCTGAAAAGATATAACCAGGCCCTCAGAGAGAGCGGACAAAGGGGAGAGTTGCCCCAGGGCCCAGCAATTCAAAGGGCACCAGGGCTCCCAGTCATCACTGCTGTGACTGTGGTAGCAGTGAGACTGGAGCCTTGCGCCCCTTTGATCACCATTGGAGCACCATCCCACACACTCTAGATAACACCAAACGCTGAGGGGGGCCGGCATGGCATACTCCAGGTGGTGCAGAGGGCTGCCTGCCACCCCTTCCAGGAGCAGAGAGCTGACCCCCCCCCCCACCTCACTCAGGGACTCAGAGAAGTTGTCATTGGCCTTGGCCATAACAAACATAGATTTACAAGTGGCTCTTTGTTTACATGCATTCATGTGTACACAGACTTTATGTATTCAGACCATTCTTGCTGGAGCACACTTTGCAGGAATATATATGTATAACCAGGCATGATTCAAACTGAAGTACAATCAGAATTACAAGGCAGTGCTGCTACTTTGTATTGCAGAGCAAGTTCCTTCCCTTGAAATTTGTTGTGCAGCCCCATGTGACTATAAATGCTTCTTTGTCACGATCCCCTATCATTTTTCTAAAAAATGATTTCGCCCTGGGTTGTTCGTTTTTTTTGGCATTTGGAGAACGTAATGGGGAGAAAACATTTTAAACAATATTTTCCATAGTCTGATCATTTACACTGTATTTTGACAAACACAGTGACAAAATTTAAAGTTTTCCTTACTATTCTATTATCTAGTATGGCTACACTGTCGGGGGTTTTTTTGGAAGAGGTATGCAAATAGTGCTTGCATTTGTATACCTTCTTCTGTTTTTTTTTCCGGAAGAGGCTTTTCTGCCATTTGGTCCTGTCTACACGGGACCAAATGTCGGGGAAAAAACCCTCTTTTGAAAACCCCTGTAAACCTCGTTTTACAAGGAATAAGGGGCTTTTGAAAGAGGAGTTTTTTTCTGATATTTAGCCCCGTATAGATGGGGCCAAATGGTGGAAAAGCCTCTTCTGGAAAAAAAAGCAGAAAAAGGGATGCAAATGCGAGTACTATTTGCATAAATCTTCCAAAAAAAAACCCACAGTGTAGCCGTACCCTTATAACTCACAACCCTTATTCACTTTGAGTAGCCCTTACTCACTTTGAGCAGCACTTACTCCTGCGTAATCCCACTGAACTCACAACAACCCATTCTCAGTGACACTTTCTCATGAGTAGGTGGTAGTGGGTATGAGTGAAGGTTTGAAAATCAGATCCATAGTTAAGTTTCTGCCTCCTTTTCAGTTTGCCTCATAAAATCACACTGCAAGGAAAGGCTTAATGCTCCATAGAGTGTGACAAATGTTTTCTGTCAGTTGCCCACAGATTACCAGCATTATACAGTAGCAGCCTAAAGAAAACCATCAGTGTTTAGTTTATTGGCTATGGGGCAGCGTCCAGGTCAAGTGGAAGTTAATGACCACATTAGTCGTTGACAAGTCTCTTCAATTTATTTTTTTTTATTGTTCTGAAATCCAGTGCTACTGCCTCTCTCTGACTGAACCCTTCCAATTTACTGTTTCTTTTCTTAAGATTTATGAAAAATTAAAGAAAAAAATGGGAGAAAGTGATAAGGGTGTAAACAGGCAGCACTGAGAAGCAAACAGCTTCATATGCAGGATCAGGTCAAAATACAGTCCTCAGCATGGACCTCCTGACTACAGCTTCTAACCCTGTCTGTGATTTTGATTTAGCCTCTCTGGACTTTGGTTTGTCCATCTGCAAAACAGGGAAGTGGAAGAAGCAGCCATTCAAAATTTGCCATCCTTCAAGGAGTACCTTCTGGGCTCAGTAAAGGAAGATCCTGTGATTGCTGTGGGTAACCACCAGTGTTCTCTGTAAGTTATGCACTTGTTCAGGAGAGAGTCAAATGCTGCCCAGATGATTAACAAAGTGCCCATGGCTAGGTTTTTGTTTCTACTGGTGGTGCATAATTTGCACATGCCATGGTGAAAAGAGAAAAAAAATTCTGCACATGGATGGAAAAAGATCTGCACCTGGATGGTGAAGATTAGAGGGAACATTGATACCCAGTGATAATCTAAATGAGTTTTCATGATATCTGCTGGATGGATAATGTTAGGCTTTAAATATTCTTTGTGCCTATATACAGATCTAATCCTTGAACCTTGCCGAACTGCTGCAAATAAATTTATCTTTGTCCCTGTTCTTTCTTGAAGTCACGGCTATTAATTTGCCAGCATTGCGATTCTGTCTCCAAGAAGTAGGAGCGGCTGCTCTAGAGCCAAAGACTGGGGTGGGTGTTCCACCAGGTGGCCCCAAAGCACAGCTTAAAGGTGGGCAGCCACATAAGAAAATTGAGAAGCACTTTCAGCACCCCACCCAGGTTAATGAGATCACATTCATAGGAAGAGTTTTACTGATTCTACTTCATGTTTTCATTTAGAGGCCTAGTGGTGCTTTCAGGAAGTGGTGGTGGTGCTTTCAGGAAGCAAAAAAAAAAAAAATCTTGAGGGCCCCATTTTTAACTTAACCTTTCTGCACTTCAGCATATTCTCAGTTGGATTCCTACTGATCCATATGACACTGATGGATGAGTTCACCCATCACTGTTTTGGAGATCCTTCTTGCTTCCTCCCCCAATCACTACTTGATGAGGGGGTCTTTGGTCCAACATGCTGTGTCTCTTCACCCTGATTGAGCTCTGCTTTGGAGACCATGCTTCTCCATGCAGCCCCTGTGCAGTAGATAAATTTAGTGCTTGGAAATAAATAGAGTCATAAAGCTCAAAATATGACCAAGTATGAGAAGTATGTTCAGTGTATCCTCCAGTATGGAAATAGTTCTTCCCTGGTTGCCATCAGTCTGTTTATAATGTTGAACTGGTGGGGAATATGCTTTGCTAGTCACTCTGCACTTGTATCCTACTTCCATATTTTTACATTCAAATGTAGATTCATAGAATAACCAGAGCAATACTGATACTATCCAAAAACATCATCTACCTGTAACTTCATTTTCTGCATACATGGCTATGGAGGTCTTCACAACTATTTTGTGACAGGACACTATGTTAATTTAGATGAATTCTGGGAGTTAAATAAAATACAGGTTTCATTAAACCACAAGCATTTGTTCAAATAAACATGTTTATACATTTATCCATTTTTCCATCCCACTTGTTCACAAACCAACGGCTCTGTAATGCAAATTTTGTGTAACGACATTTGCCAAACACTTAATTAGTGGATAGTAAACAGAATGTGTAAAATACATCTAATAATTGCCTAAAAATCCTGTTGATCATGTGTCCTTTATGGCTTCTTTTTAGTCATAATCCTTCTTACCTGATTGAAGAGTAAACATAATAAATAAGTCTAATAACTAATGTACACATTTGAGACACAAATATCTGCAGCTACCATCACCCTAAGGCTTTTGTCAAAATAATGAATGGTTGGGAAAGGTAGAAATGTGTTTAAACCATCAATATGTAAATGTGCCCAAGTAAATCACCATATGATCATATTCTGTCCTGTTTCAAGACATATTATCCTGACTCAATCCAACTCAATCTCCTCTCTCACTGTATCACATATAAATATAGATTGCAAGGACATCCACTCAGAGGCCTTGTTTCTCTTTGTTTCTAATAAGCATTAACCATGCACTGAGCACTGTTAAACTAAGTCATAATATAGATGCAACCAAAATTATTCTGATGAGATTTTTGCTGAAAATAGCAGAAATCTCATAAAAATGACCTCTCTGACAAGATTTTTCCATCTTTCTAAATGGCTGAAATCAAAAGGTCTTGTGAATTTTCACCTTTGGGCGCTATATACTGATGAGATGGTCTTGCCAGTTTCTGATACAACCAAATATGAACCCTGAGTCTTAATCTAAGTCTGGATCTGTACTGGAACATTATCTCTTTCATCCAGCTATATTCCAAGTATATGACGCATACAGTATTTGGTGCTATTTTTAATATATTATTTTTTGATTATCTTTCCCAACACTGAAAGCTAATAACTACTGTCCTGTTTTTTAATGTACTTATTATGGGGAATGTCCTACTTTATTGAAGGGTCACTTGACTTAATAGGGACATGTCTTTACTTGCCGCACTGGAGATTGATCTTCTGGTCTAGTTAAGACCTTCTAAATTGAATGCTGAGGATACTGCTGGTTGGCGCCAGTACAATGCGTAAGGGAAACAGATAAGAGCATTTGCTTCCATCAGCCTCCTCTGTGAAGGTGGCGCCAACCTCAGCTTCAGGTAAGATCACTCCAGCTATGTATTTTACTTTAACCCGACCTTCCAGGTCTAGTGTAGACCTGGCCTAAGGGTAAAACGGACTCTGTGCCTGACTAGCACAAGAGAGAGAGCAACAAAACAAACCTGCAGTCGGTAGTTCTGTTATTGTGTAATTTATGCACAACACACAGCCACAGGCACAAAATTATTTTTACATGTTTTTAAATAGAAGACACTGCCAGTTTGACTGTTCTAAAAACATTTAATGCCTTATTTCAAGAACTCTTTCTGGAATGCAGGATTTGACATGGTTAGCAGCTCACTCTCTTGTTTTGGAGTGAATGACAAATTTTCAAAATGACCTCAACTTATGCCTCTGTGAGCATGCCAGTTATTGTATGTTCAACTCCAACACTTGCAAACACAGGCAATGGAATTGATGTGCACAAAAGCCCTATATGTTTTATTTGCATGTGCAAAGGGAAGGGGGTTGTACATGTAGATTCTGCTGCAGCAGTAGAGGACTATATCCAGCATATGACTCTGGGCTTATCATAGGCTCCCAGATGGGCTCTGTGGGCTGTTGGCAGCTTGTGTAAAATATAGCAGCCTTCAGGTTGCTGTAACGTGCTCTGAGAGTTGAGCCAACATGATTAGGGAAGCATACTGTAAAGTTGATTTACAACCTCTGGACTTGTGTCAAGTTCAGTTTAATCAGTCCAAGGGGCCAGTTCTGCATGCCTTATGCACCCAAACTCTCAGTGATGTCTGTTGGAATTCTGGTTTAGTGAAGGATTCAGGGTGCAGCCATAGTTGTTTCAAAATCTGCAAACCAATAGTCAGAATGTGGTGATTTAGGTGAAACTCTGGCCTGCTGAGAGCCATCTGTGATCGTCATTGGTTTTGGTGAATTTTGGAAAAAGATTTAAATAATGCTTCCATTTAGCCACATGCATATTCATGTAAACACTGCTTGTATGCTCATTATTTTTTCTGTCATAATTATTTAAAAAGCAACACCTTTTGTATGCAAATTTCTGCTTAATGATGCTTGCCAGGCTTCAAATTAATGAATCACAAGCATAATTTTGTTCTCTATTTTGAATCACAAACGAATAAAAATTCAATCATAGAGATGCCATTGATCTGCAAGTCCTGCAGTAGATGGTTCCTACTGCCCTGTGCATCATTGAGGAATGGTAGAGAAAGGGCAAGGAAAAGAGATTATATGTAACTTTTTCCCACATCTAGGTATATTCTAAGCAGGTTTTGGTAAACTGTATAATTTCAAAATGTGGGACTGTATTCAGCGAGGCCAACAGCCCTGGGGCAAGATGGGGGGACAGCACCATGCCTCCAGAAGGCATGAGGCCTTGGGCAAAAGGGGCAGGGCCAGAAACAGCCAGCCCTCAGCGTTGCCTGGGCTATGGCACACATCTCCCCACCAGCCTTTAGAGTCACTCTGGCTCTCCAGCGGCAATTCAAAGAGGGCTGGGACTCCAGCTGCCATCACTGCTGCCATATCAGCACAGCAGCTGGAAGTTCCAGGCCTTTTTTACTCCTATTTTGACAGTTGCCGGCCCCCCGCACGCATGCACGTGTAACCCACCAGGCAGATTTGAAGCTGGGCCCTCTGAAGCAGAGTATAGGAGCCTCTACCCTCTGAGCTAAAAGCCAGTTGGCTCCCAGCCCATCCTGTAGAGGTCTCTTGAGCTTAACTGTTGCTGTGGTCTAGGTACCACTTGCATTGCTCAGTAACCACACCTAGGCTATGTCTACACTGGCGGCTTCTTGCGCAAGAATATCTTGCACAAGTGTTCTTATGCAAGAAGTCTTGCGCAAGAAAACATCCGCACTGCCATGTGTGAGCTGTGCTTTTGCGCAAGAGTGCCCATGGCAGTGTGGACGCTCTCTTGCGCAAGAACGTTCTGATGGCCATTTTAGCCATAGGGCTTTCTTGCACAAGAAACCCCTGCCGAGCATCCACACAGACCTCTTGCGCAAGAACCCCTGCACAAGAGGGCTTACACCTGTTAAAAAAAAGCGTAGCTCTTGCGCAAGAAGCCCTCTCTTACCACACTGTACTGTAAATCTTCTTGCGCAAGAGCGGGTGGGCAGTGTGGACACTCTGTGGATTCTTGCACAAGAATGGCCATTCTTGCACAAGAACCCGCCAGTGTAGACATAGCCTAGGTGTGTGGGTTACATATGCATATGCACACGCACACTCACGCACTCACACACACCCACACACCCTCCCTCCCCCCGTTGGCAGGCCTGGATGTACTTCAGCAGTGGAACAGGGGATCCTGTCAGCACAGTCTCTCCATACATTATCATCAGAGATGCCCTTACATATACTTACTGGTATTAATTACCTCATGGGAGGATCGTTCCTCTTGACCTTCCAAGACAATGTGTAAAATCTTGGCAAAACTGACACTGGTTTCCTTAGCTCCTGGATTTCTCTCTGTGATGTTGTTTCCAGTCTTGTGGTAGCTTTATTGCTTCCAGGAGGCAAGACAGATGAGATAGTATGTTTTATTAACCAACTTCTACTTCTATTTCCCTGTGCTGAATACAGGTCACCTGGTCAAATTACTCATATTCAAATGAGCTTAAAGAGAAGCTAGATAATTTCATGGAGGTTAGGTCCATAAAAGGCTATTAGCCAGGGGATAGAAATGATGTCCCTGGCCTCTGTTTGTCAGAGGCTGGAGAAGGATGGCAGGAGACAAATCGCTTGATCATTGTCTTCGGTCCACCCTCTCTGAGGCACCTGGTGCTGGCCACTGTTGGCAGACAGGATACTGGGCTAGATTGATCTTTGGTCTGACCCAGTACGGACATTCTTATGTTCTTATGTAAATGAGTTCAGTGGCAATCAGTACTATGCAGTACAAACGTTCAAACTGGCATTGAGTTGAATGAGCCCCTCTTAAAAAGAAATACTGCATAGTTGGATTCTTTTTATTTACCTTCTTATCTTTAAGGTTCACATGGGGAGGGGTGACACACATCTCCCCCCCCCCCAGGGTCTCTCTCCCCTGTACTCCTCTCTCATGCCAGAAGGGGAGGGGTATTACTGCCTGACCACTTGACACTTGCTACCCAGTTCTCTCCACTCTCCAGGCCTGGCTAGGCCCCCCAGTCTTCTGCCCTGACTCCTGCACCCCTCTACACATACCCCAGTTCCCTGCACTGAGCACTCCATAAACCACTCTACACTTAAGGATCTTACAAGTACTGTTGCATCACAACCCCCCCAGAGCCCATCACCTTGAGCCCCATCCCAGGGGAGGTTGCGATACAAGAGTACCTATAAGAAATGTAAGTTACTTTTACCCCTACCTGGTGCTGTGTCTTCCTGAGGTAACAGATGGGAGGTAGGCAGGGTCACAAGCCTTTTTACACTGTGTGGGAGGGAAGGGACAGGGAAAGACAGGCGTTTGAGGAAAGAGGTGGAGTAGGGTTAGGGCCTGAGGTAAAGGTGGGTACTAGAGGAGAAGTTGGCCCTTATGGATGGACAACAGAGGTGTCACACAACCAACCACTTCCTGGTGCCTGCCTGCATTCACCAGCCACCGCTGCTCATAGCATGCAGCCAGTGCTAGCCAGAAATGGGATAAGAGGCAGAGCCTTGTTGGCCAAGAGCCTCATGCAGCAGGGATTGTGCTGACAGACGTACATGGGGAGTGGCTACATCTTTGCCGTGCCACCAGCCTTGCACACCTACCCCCATCATCAGCTACTGGACCCCCACTCACTGATAATGGGTGGGCAGCTGGCAAGCAGGGATCCAGCCAGCAGCAGAATCCACCAGTACTGAGGAGGCGGGTTGAGGAATATAGGATAGTTTGCCCATTTTTAAGAAAAGTCAGGATACTTGCAGAAAGGCTTAAATACAGGACTATCCCTTTAAAAATGGGACGTCTGGTCACCATAGGTGGAAGGGACAAGATTTCAAGTGCCACAGAACTCTTCATCAGGTCTGGGGAAAGTAACCACAGTGTCTGAGCTACATACAAGTTGGGATAGATTATTAGGCATAAGAGGCTCACACTGTAAGAAGGGGTGCAGAACCCTTTTCCCATCAGGGCCATTGAGCCACAGCAAAATCACTTGGGGGCCACACACAAGTGAGAAGAGACTTATGGAGTGGGTAATTAAGGGTTATCTGGCAGTATGGTATGTTACAAATAGTTGTAATGAGACATAAACCAGTGTTTTTATTTGATCCATTGTTTTTAGTGTCTTGAAGAGTTACAAATGTAAGTTCTTGTCTCATCTTTTGAAGGTGTGGTGAAGGTTTCCTTTGAGGATGAAGAGTGTGAGGTCAGATATGGAACAATCACTCGATAGCAGTGGTTCTGAAACTTTTTGGCTTGTGGTCCACCTGGCTCAATGCAAACCTTTCCAGGGACCACCAGTTGCTAATGGAAACGCACTGTTAATTACATAATTACACCGGAGCCATTTTGCTAGTGCTGTAGCGAGGGAGAATGGTTTAATTTAACCAGTAAGAAAGGAAATATTAATTTAAATTATTAAACAGACTAAGCACTTTAGCTTTCTTATGTTAATTTATCGAACAATTTTAAATAAAGTAAAATATGAATTTATGTTCAACACAAAAAGTTCCCATGTTTCCTTTATTTATGGCAGGAGTGAGGAACCTTTTTTGGATCAGGGCCCACTGACCCACAGAAAAATCAGCTGGGGGGGACCACACAAGTGAGAAGCAAAAAAAACCCTCCAAAAATCCCCAGCCCTCATTGATATGGCCCCCAATTGAGACACTTCACTCACCTGGTGCTCCAGCCGCACTGGGGAAGGGACGGGGGATTGAGGTTCAGGGCTTCCCATAGACCAGATTAACTTTTCTGGGGTTCCAGGGTTAGAGGATTTTGTGGACCTCCCTAGGTTCTGGAGTTGGGACAGAAATGAGAGGTTCAGTGTGCGGGACAGGCCTACCAGCAAGAGGGATGAAGGTGCAAGGTCCGGGTGAGAGGTGGGGTGTAGGAGGGGGTGAGGGTACAAAGTCTGGATGGGAAGTAGGGTACAGGAACAGACTGGGGGAAGGGTATTTGGCCAGGGGGAGGGTACAGGAGGGAGTGGGGGTATGGTGTCTGGCCAGGAGGGAGGGTGCAGGATCAAGCTGGGGGTTAGGTGTCTGGCCAAGGCGGAGGGGGCAGGAGCAGGGTGGGATAGGTGTCTGATCGCGGGGAGGGTGCAGGAACAGCCTGGGGGTGTGGGGTCTCGGTGGCAGGGTGCATGAAGGGACTGGGAGTGTGGGGGTCTAGGCATGGGGGGAGTCACTTACTTGCCTTTGCACCCCTCACTGGTCCCAGATTCTGGCCAATGGGAACAGCAGGGAAAGCCTCCGGGCAGCGCATCCATGTGCTGCTGTTCCTGCAGCTGGGGGAGAAAGAGAGGGAGCGTTTCTTCCCCACAAGCTGGATCGCGCAGCAAGGCTCAGGGTTTTCTCCCCACCCCCAGTGAGAAGCCAGTGCTGGCACTCCAACTGCATGGGGGAGGGAGGGCAAGGCTGGAGCTCCAGCGTGGGCTCCCTGCTGTGGGGGGAAGGGGAGGGCTGAGCTCGACCCACTGACCACCTGGAAGGTGGACGTGGATCACTAGTGATTCACGGACCACAGTTTGAGTACCACAGCTCTATAGAAAATGTTTGCCCAAGAGCAACAGGGTATTTTTGTCATTTTTCTGTGGAAGTTCATTCAAGAGCATAGTGATTGTCTGGCTTCACCCATGTACCTGCTGTTAAGGCATTTGATGTGTTGAAGGAGAGAGACCACATGTTGTGATAAGAAGGGGTATGGCTAGACTACAGGCTTTTGTCAACAGAGGCTTTGTCGACAGATACTGTAGACAAAGCTTCTGTTGACAAAGAGTGTCTAGACTACATCCAGTTCTGTCGACAAAGCAAGCTGCTTTGTCAACATGAGAGTGTAGACGCAAAGGACAGTGTAGATGCAATAATGCCTTCTGTCAACAGAACTCTGTCGACAAAAGGTGTTATTCCTCGTAGAATGAGGTTTACCGCCATCAACAAAACTGCTGCGTTCTGTCGACGTTATGTCGACAGAACTCGGCAGTAGTGTAGACGCAGGTATAGTTTTGTCGACAAAAATCCACTTTTGTCGACAAAACCCTGTAGTCTAGACACACCCAAGGTGTGGTAATCTCTCCGATGCTCTTGTTCTATCTTATCCTGCAGTGCACAGGGTAGGACTTCATAGAACATGAGTTTATCACTGCATAGAAGCACCTCACTGTGTCAGTCCAACTAAAGCTAGGAACTTGAGTCTATTCCAGCTAAACCCAAAAAGCAGAATAGGGCTAAGTGAGATGTTCTCATTAATATTACCACTACGTGTCATCTGTAGCAATGGTATCTGCAAGAGGCCATGCATTCTAAGCAGCAGTATCAGGCCAATATTTTAGGTAAATGTTATCCACATGATGGTAACCTGTGCCCTTACCAGGCAGCACTATTATTTAAATGCTGTAACCATGTGTACATTTATTACAGCAAAATACCCATTCTTAAATGACACCAATAGTGCTTTTGAAGCAACTCACTTCCTGTTTTGGGGCAGATCTGATCCAGGTCATTCCTTCAGCTTCAGAAAGGAAGTAAATTAATCCAGCTGCACTACAACTGACTTACAATGTGGTATATGCTGTTATTATTCATAGTGTATATAGCATTTTATCAACTAGTGCAAAAATAGCCTAGAAAAACAGTCTGTCTGTAAATATCATTTTCTCAAATGATTCCCGTGTCTCCATTTATGCCATGGCCCAATAAAGCCACTTCTTGTTAGCATCATGGTTCATTAGGCACTTCCTATAAAAAATAAACCAGACTGTGCAAAAGGGATTCCCACTGTTAATAACCCCCCTGAACACCTCGAGTAAATGCTCTTTACTCAAAGTCTCCAGCCTCTGCTCCAATGTTTGATATTTCACTCTCAAACATTTGCCCCATGTATCGTCCTCAAAATTGCTCAGAGTCTATAAACCATTAAAAATAATATTTCAGTTTTTAGGAAATGCATGTGATTCAGAACCATAGAGATAGTGCTTTCAGAACAGCCCTCCCACACAATCACATTTTTGAGGGCTAGAACACCTCCACCAGCAGTTGTCTCTCATAGTATGTCTTGCTAGGGTTGGCAGTCTGGGAGGCGGGAGTTCAACAGCTTTCTGTGTGTCATCTTTTCTCCTCACTCCCCGGGAGGGCTCTGAATTCTGCTACAGCACTCTTCCACCCTCCCCCATCCTCTCCAAGATGAGATTCTTTAGTCCTGATGATTTTCTTACCCATCAATATTTTCAGTAATTTAGCTTGCATCCGGCAGATACTGTACAAGAACTGGGGGTTCTCTTCCATCCATGGCAGGAGGTGTACTTCTCTTTGTAACAGAATAGGTTCTGTGCTATCCTAATCAAACAGCATTGTTATTATTTACTCCCTAGATAATAGCTGTGCACACAGACCATAGTCATGGATTATGGCCAATGGTGCTAGGCACCCTGCAAACACGGAATAGAGAAGTCCCTGATTCAAAGAACTTAATGGTTATCATATATCCTCTAACTTCAAAAAGGATATTAGTGGTGGTAGTTTCAGTTATGCTTCTGAGTTATTTGCTTTTGTGTTTTGTATATAACTTTATAGGGTACAGTCTGCTTTCTCATCCATATGAACATTTAGTGACATTAGCTAAAATGTTTTGCCATTTATGGTGCAATTTTTAGTAATTTGTTATTTCCATATTCCAAGGGCCTGCATTTCAAATGGACAGTAATACTGTGTCTGCATAGTACATCTTTCTGTGCTTAGCTTTCTTTTCTCTTTTACTCATGTTGTTCTCATGCTCTTAAAAAGCTCACTGTAGCATTAAGATTTTGGATATTCATACTATATCAGTAAATGAGCCATGTATTCCTCAGTGTAAAATCTGATGGCAGTATAGAATTCCATCCATTCTTGTGTTTGACTTGGATCATGGGAACAGCATGGCATATGTTTGGTTAATAAGCCAATTATTGTTATACAAGACACCAGTTATAAAGATTGTTTTTCCTATTTTGCATTATGTACATAAATTGATGTTGCACAGGGAGAGGAATTGTAGTATCTTCTACTCCATTCTCTCCACAAATAGACCAAACATACTGGCTGCATCTAGACTGGCAAGTTTTTGCGCAAAAGCAGTTGCTTTTGCGCAAAAACTTGCCAGTTGTCTACACTGGCCGCTTGAATTTGTGCAAGAACACTGACGATCTAATGTATGATCGTCAGTATTCTTGCGCAAATACAATGACTCTCCCGCTCGGGAAAAAGCCTTCTTGCGCAAATGCTTTTGCACAAGAGGGCCAGTGTAGACAACTGAGAACCATTTTGCGCAAAAAAGCCCCGATGGTGAAAATGGCGATCGGGGCTTTTTTGCGCAAAACCACGTCTAGATTGGCCACGGATGCTTTTGCGCAAAAGCACTTTTGCGCAAAAGCATCCGTGCCAATCTAGACGCTCTTTTCCGCAAATGCTTTTAACGGAAAAACTTTTCCGTTAAAAGCATTTGCGGAAAATCATGCCAGTCTAGACGCAGCCACTTGGTGTGAATAAATACCCACTTATGTAAAATTCAGGAAAAGGAATAGCTCTTACACCAGTGGTCTCCAACCTTTTTACACCCAAGATCACTTTTTAAATGACAGAACAAGCCAAGACCTACCATCCCGCCCCTTCCATGAAACCCCACCCTCTCTAGTCTCCTCCTCTCCATCACTTGCTATCCCCAAGCCCTATTCTGCTGCTTTTTTTTTTCAATTCTTCTGTAGGAAGAGGTTTTTCCAACATTTGGCCTGTCTAGACTGAACCAAATGTCAGAAAAAACCCTTCTTTTGTAAACTCCCTTATTCCTCGTGGGAAGAAGAATATAGGGGTGACCAAAAGAGCGTGTTTGCTCTTCCACTAAAAAAAGCGGAAGATCAAACGCATCCCTGGATGCAGAAGAGTTTTTCTGGGATATCTCCGGAATCCTGAAAAACTCCTGGGCTACGTCTAGACTGGCATGATTTTGCGCAAATACTTTTAATGGAAAAGTTTTTCCGTTAAAAGTATTTGCGCAAAAGCGCGTCTAGATTGGCACGGACGCTTTTGCGCAAAAGCACCCGTGCCAATCTAGACGCGCTTTTGCACAAGAAAGCCCTGATCACCATTTTCGCAATCGGGGCTTTTTTGCACAAAACAAATCTGAGCTGTCTACATTCATTTAAAAGCTTTTGCGCAAAAGGACTTTTGCCCAAACGGGAGCGTCAAAGTATTTGCACAAGAGGCACTGATTTCTTACATAAGAACGTCAGTGCTCTTGCGCAAATTCAAGCAGCCAGTGTAGACAGCTGGCAAGTTTTTGCGCAAAAGCGATGGCTTTTGCGCAAAATCATGCCAGTCTAGACGCAGCCCTGCAGTCTAGCCATACCCTCGCTGGGTTGAGACAGGATGTGTAGGCTCTGGGGTGGGAATGAGGGATTGGGTGTGGGAAGGGGTGAGAGGTGCAAGCTCTGGGAGGAAATCTGGATGCAGGAGGAGGTGGAGAAGGGGACGCTGGCTCGGAGAGGGGGCTCCAGGCTGGGCAGTGTTCGGGTCAGATGTAGGGTTGGGGTACTAAGCAAGCCACAGGCTTGTGGATGTGAGGGTTCAGGAATTTGGTTTGGGGTATGTGAGGGGCTCAGGGCTGGGGGTTCCAGTGTATGATAGGCTCAGATCTAAAATCTAGGGGAAGGGAGAGTGCAGAAATGTTATGATGCTGTGGCCAGATGGAGGCTTGGCCCCAATTGGGGGTTTGTTGGCCAGGCTTCATTTTTAAATAAAATATTATGTCAAACACAAAAAGTTTCTGCATTGTCTTTATTTATGAGAAGGGCAGGGAACCTGTTTTGAGTCAGGGGTCACTGACTCACAGAAAAGCCAGTTCGGGCCACACAAGTGAGATGCAAAAAAAAAAAACCCTCCTCCAACCCCCCCACCCCACCCAAGCCTCACTAATGTGGCCCCAACTGTGCTGGTGGGAGCAGGGGACATGATACTGGGGAAGGGTGCTAGTGGGTGCTGGGGGAGGGGACAGGGTGCCAGTGGGGGCAGGGTTCAGTGGCTGGGAGCAAGGGAGAGGGAACAGGGTGCTGGGAAGGCAGGGGACAGGTTTCTGCAGCAGGGGACAGAGTTCTGTGGCTGGGGGCAGGGGAGAGGGAACAGGATGCCGGGAGGGAAGGGGACAGGGTTCTGTGGCAGGGGGCAGGGTGCCAGTGGGGGCAGAGAGTCCCCTGTACCCACCTCCTCTCAGGATTCCCCCCCCCCAGAGGAGGGAAGCCCTGTCGCACTCCTCCTCCAGGCCTGACTCCCCCCCCCCCGCAGAACAGGGAAGCCCGCGGAGCAGGGAAGCCCCCGTCACGTGGCTCCTCTGGGCCCGACTCCCTCCTCCCACAGAGAAGGGAAGTCCTAGAGCACGCCTGTCGGGACTCACCCAGTAAGTTTCCAGCACGGCACAGACCTGGGGCAAGGAAGCAGCCAGCACGTTTCCGGAACTTCGGAAGTGACGCGCAGCTGCAGGACTTCCATCCACCCCACGGGAAGCTGCCAGTATGTCCATTGTCGCTGGAGGTAGGTAGGGGGCTTTTTGGGGGGTGGGGGGAAATGAGGGGCACAGAACGCCTCACGATCAACTGGTCGAGGCCTCGCAATCGACCAGTCGATCGCAATCGACTGGTTGGTGACCACGGTCTTACACTAAATTTGTGATTCAGCACACATAGTGCATTTCATGGATTGTGTTGATTTGTAAGCATGGTCCATGCAAGCTGCACTGCTACCAAATAGTTTTGATAGCATTGAGCTAAATTTGGAATAAATTGCTATACTATAGATTCCCTGACACACCATTAGGTTCCCTAAGACCAGCTTGTTTACCCAGGTATACACATAAATGATTGTATGGGAGTCTATTTAGTGTAACATACATGCTTGGGCATAGAAGGAGAGTCTAAGTTGCAGTAGCAAATGGTCCTTTTAAATGACAACCTCTTCATAGAATCATAAGGTTGGAAGAAACCTCAGGAGTCACTGAATCCAACCCCCTGCTAAAAGCATGACCAATCCCAACTAATTCATCGCAGTCAGGGCTTTGTCAAGCTGGGACTTAAAAACCTCTAGCATTCCAGTGCTTCACCACCCTTCTACTGAAAAGTTTTTTCTCATATCCACCCTAGACCTCCCCTACTGCAACTTGAGACCATTGCTCCTTGTTCTGTCATTTGTCACCTCTGAGAACAGCCTCTCTCCATCCTCTTTGGAACCCCCCTTCAGGTAATTAAAGGCTGCTCTAAAATTCTCCCTTACTCTTCTGCAGACTAAATAAGACCAGCTCCCTCAGCCTCTCCTCATAAGTCCTGTGCTGCGGCCCCCTAATAATTTTTGTTGCCCTCCACTGGACTTTCTCCAATGCATCTATATCCTCTCTGTTATGAGGGGGGAGCCCAGAATTGGATGTAGAAATCCAGATGTGGCCTCACCAGTGCCAAATAAAGGGGAATAATCACTTCCATACATCTGCTGGCAATGCGCCTATTAATGCACCCTGTTGGGCTGTGTAAGAGTTAAATAAGGGGTCTGGTGGGTAATCATTACCATGGTGATGGGGGTACAGCATGGGCAGGCGCTGTCCCTACTGCTTTATAGACACGTTTTAATGCCCTTTTTTTCCTTCTTTCCAGCTTGCTTGCGATAGATAAGCACATAGCTGCACTAAGGATGTAATGTCTAATGAATACTCTTTGTGTATAACTGTAGGGTGACCAGATTTCCCTATGCCAAATACGGGACACTTGGTAAAATTGCTGTGATTTAAGTGAGTTCAACAGCAATCAATCAGAGCTATGCAGCACAAACATTCAAAATAGCATTAAGTTGACTAAGCGCCCATTAAAAGACACACTGCATTATTATCTGCCTCTATATTTTAGAACTGTGCATTTGTTTGTCTGTCTGTCCATCTGTGAGTCCATTTGTTCACAAATGCCTCTTAAACCAGGGGTGGGCAATAAAACAGTGGTGGTTCACTAGGATTAGCCCCTGGTGAGCTACTGACACCATATTTACCTGCACCTCCGCAGCCAATGGGACCTGTGCTCCCCTACACTTGCAAAGGCGGAGGTAAATACGGTTATGTGGGGGACCCCCGGGGGCTAATCCTGGCAGACCGGATATGGCCTGCGGGTCGGTATTTGCCCACACCTGTTCTAAACACCACCACAGCCACCAGCCCTGTGGTTATTGCTGCTTAGAAGCTCCTGCCTTCTCTTCATCTTGCTTCTCCACAGTGTACATTTACCCAGCAGTGTTATTTTGGAATAACTGACGTTATTCTGAAATAACATAGTCTGCGTTTACACTACAAGCAGTTATTTCAACATAACATCGAGCTGGAGGACTTTTTACTCTGACTCCTGTAACCCTCATTTCATGAGGACTAAGGGAAGTTGAAGGAAGAGTGCTCTACCTCGGACTATCTGCTGTGTAGATAGTACCAAAAGTCGAAATAAGCTATTTCGATTTAAGCTATGCAATTGACGTAGCTAAAGTTGTGTAGCTTATTTCAGCTTTAGCCCTGCTGTGTAGATGTGCCCTATTTGTCATGTAAATCCATTTTTTGAAGGATCCACTTGTTTTTTAGCAACTTTCATAAAATTCAGCACAGTCTAGGACAAAACTCACTCACACAAACAAAATAGCCTTTGTGGGAGAAACACTGAGATGTGATTTTTCAGGTGACCAAACTGCATTCATTACTGAAAAGATATGTTGAACAGGAGCTGTGGTGCCCAGCAAACAGAAAACTAATTCAAGGGCCTTTGCCAGATCTGAGTATTCAACTACCTGATTGCCCATCTCTTGAAAAATGTTCCCCCGCCTTTCAGAAATGGGGGTTATCCAAGTTTTCCAGTCAGACATGTGACAAGATATTATTGGTTTTGCATTTGTCAGAAAATTGGTTCTCATCTATTCCCATCTAGGGTGGGAATTCTTGTGTGTCAAAGGCAAGAATGCTTATCAGCATCCTTCTCAACAAGAACCACTCAAGTTTTCTGTGCACTCAAAGGCAGATTTCTAGTGTTCAAAGTACTTCAAAGATGTTGAATAAAAATTCTCGACTGCATTGTAAAATTCCTGTTCCTTAATTTCCCCACCCTGAGCCAAAGACTGCAGCAGGGTCTGTGTGTGTGATGTGACAAATCTTTCTCTGAGCCTCATGCTAAATTATTTTGAAGAGACGAATGTCTAGTGCAACTTCTATCACCAGCAAGTCCGTTTTCTCAATTGCTTCTACCTGCTTCGGAAAGGTGGCTGTTTGCTCACTAGCCAAAGCAAGTCCAAATTTTGTGCAAGGGTCACTGAAGACTTTCTTGAACAGTGTCTTGGGCATATATCTTGAGTGAGAAAATATTCTTTGGGACCATGAAAAATCAACAAAATTCTATCTAGCACTGGTCAAACAGAAAGGAATTGTGCGCTGCCTTGCTCTAGCAATGTAAAATATTCAACATCAACAAATTGGCAGAAGTCTTTCAGTTCTTCAACATAGTGTAAATATGAAAGCATTTATCAACTTTTACAACAAAGGACTCCAAAACAATTGAAAGACAGTCAGCTGCTGTTTGCAGCTGTTATGAACCATGTGAAAACCACAACCAACATCAAAGATCTCTTGCCCTAGTTTGACTTGCAATTTTCACCATACATTGTTTTTCCCAGCATGTTTAGCTCCACCAGAATTTGTAGTGGCACTGTCTGTACACAGCTCAACAAGCTTTTCACTAAGAGAAGGTTTCCCAATCAATTGACGTAGAAATCCACACTGCGTATCAGCAGTTTCACATGGTAGAAAAGAAAACTCAATAATGCTTACGTTTACCCCATCATAGGGAGCAGCTAAGGATGACATAGTCTTAGATCCTCCACTTAGCTGAAAATGTTTTTTTTTTGTCCAAACTTTTCTTGATTATAAGGAATAGACTGTAATGAGCTCTTTATGAAAAAAGTCCAACTATAAACTTCTCACTTGCCTAATTGTCAAAGACAAAATCTTTTTGCAATGAAAGATGAGACAAAAAAGTGAAAGTTGCCAATTCACAAGCAGGAGAATCTTCAATGGGCAGACCAGTCTTGGCAGCCTTGATCACAATATGTCTAACCCTTGCTCACAGGCATACTTTCACTGACCTGTGAGTATGCAGTGCAAGATAAAGTCTTTTCTCCTGAACTGTTGTCATAAGTAGAGAATAGGGCCATATTTAGATAACACTGGTCTACAATTTTTTAGAAGTCGTCTGCTTCAGAGATAAAATGTGCTATTTATTATGTATTTTGATGTGCTGAATTCAAATATGACAATTAAAACAACTGATTGGCTACTGTTTCCAAGATATTTAAGTTTTTACATTTTACATCTATGTATATTGTGTAGACAGTAGAGTTTTAATCATAAATTGTAAACCTAAGTCTTTTCATGTGTTTATGGTTGCTTTACATGATAATATTTCACCTGTCCTGTTTATGTAACACTTTAAAAATCAGCAAAAGGGTTATATAAATAAAATGTATTATGAAACAAAAGGCAAAAAACTATTATGTACATAGTTTAGTCCTATTCAGTGTCTACTCGGCGCTTCTTGGCTTGTCTCTTGTATTCATTAAATGGAGCATATCTTGTCGCTGTCCAGCAATAGTCTGCAAGCATTGATGGGCTCCATTTGCCCTGATAGCGTTTCTCCATTGTTGCAATGACCTGGTGAAATCGCTCGCCGTGCTCGTCGCTCACTGCTCCGCAGTTCGGTGGAAAAAAATCTAGATGAGAGTGCAAAAAATGTATCTTTAGTGACATGTTGCAACCAAGGCTTTTGTATGCCTTGAGGAGGTTTTCCACCAACAACCTGTAGTTGTCTGCCTTGTTGTTTCCAAGAAAATTTATTGCCACTAACTGGAAGGCTTTCCATGCCGTCTTTTTCTTGCCACGCAGTGCATGGTCAAATTCATCATCTCGAAGAAGTTCACAAATCTGAGGACCAACAAAGACACCTTCCTTTATCTTAGCTTCACTTAACCTTGGAAATTTTCCACGGAGGTACTTGAAAGCTGCTTGTGTTTTGTCCATGGCCTTGACAATGTTCTTCATCAGACCCAGCTTGATGTGTAAGGGTGGTAACAAAATCTTCCTTGATTCAACAAGTGGTGGATGCTGAACACTTTTCCTCCCAGGCTCCAATGACTGTCAGAATGGCCAATCTATCTTGATGTAGTGGGAATCTCTTGCACGACTATCCCATTCGCAGAGAAAACAGCAGTACTTTGTGTATCCAGTCTGCAGATCAAGCAAGAAAGCAACAATCTTCAAATCACCACAAAGCTACCACTGATGTTGGTCATAGTTTATGCACCTCAAAAGTTGTTTCATGTTGTCATAGGTTTCCTTCATATGGACTGCATGACCAACTGGAATTGATGGCAAAACATTGCCATTATGCAGCAAAACAGCTTTAAGACTCGTCTTGGATGAATCAATGAACAGTCTCCACTCATCTGGATCGTGAACGATGTTGAGGGCTGCCATCACACCATCGATGTTGTTGCAGGCTACAAGATCACCTTCAGTGAAGAAGAATGGGACAAGATCCTTTTGACGGTCACGGAACATGGAAACCCTAACATCACCTGCCAGGAGATTCCACTGCTATAATCTGGAGCCCAACAGCTCTGCCTTACTCTTGGGTAGTTCCAAATCCCTGACAAGGTCATTCAGTTCACTTTGTGTTATGAGGTGTGGTTCAGAGGAGGAGGATGGGAGAAAATGTGGGTCCTGTGACATTGATGGTTCAGGACCAGAAGTTTCATCCTCTTCCTCTTCCTCATCTGACTCAAGTGAGAATGATTCTGGTGCATCAGGAACCGGCAGTCCTTCTCCGTGGGGTACTGGGCGTATAGCTGATGGAATGTTTGGATAATGCACAGTCCACTTTTTCTTCTTTGACACACCTTTCCCAACTGGAGGCACCATGCAGAAGTAACAATTGCTGGTATGATCTGTTGGCTCTCTCCAAATCATTGGCACTGCAAAAGGCATAGATTTCCTTTTCCTGTTCAACCACTGGCGAAGATTTGTTGCACAAGTGTTGCAGCATATGTGTGGGGCCCACCTCTTGTCCTGATCTCCAATTTTGCAGCCAAAATAAAGGTGATAGGCTTTCTTAACCATAGTTGTTATGCTGCACTTTTGTGATGCAAAAGTCACTTCACCACAAACATAGCAGAAGTTATCTGCACTGTTCACACAAGTATGAGGCATCTCTGCTCACTTTGGCTAAACAGAAATGTCAAATAAGAGAGCACGACCCTGTATAATTTCTAGAGCTGATATAGGGCAATTTGTTCAGCAGAGTGATGTAAGCTTCGTTATGATTGCATCATCCATGACTTCTAGGAATAACATGATGCAATTCATATCATGTATGACGCAATACCAGCTTCAGATTGCATCATTCATTGTTTGGCCTAAAAAGCAAGTACTGTCCAAACCCAGTCATAGATTTATTCATAGATCCAGTCAAAGATGTATTTTAGTAATTTCTGGTTTAAATTGAGATCCCTTCCCTTTATAACTCACTTATCCTCCGCCATTCCCAAGTCAAGGGTCGTATATACTGACCCAATAGCATATCTTGAAAACTAGAGCCAATCAATAATTTTAAGCATCATTTTCGTTCTCAGTGACCCAGAATTAGTAAAGTTTGACTACATTTATTTCAGAAGCATTTTGGCTGTAGAGCAGTGTAATCTTTGGACCATCATTTGAGTCGATAAAGATTTCCCTTTGACTCACATTTTTCAGTGCTACAACAGCATCCCTGTTTTTTTTGGTGTTGTCCCTTGAGTTGTCTGAGGCACTAGCTCTTCAGCTCTTGGTTGTGGTTTGTATTTGGGCATGGAGTGAAGCTGGCCCAGATTCAGAAAAGCTTATTGATGATGCATTTCCTCAGCAGGCAGCAACTACTAATAAAAATGACCTTAATGGATGATTTGAGTTTGTGCAAGCTAACAGCATGTGCTACAGACTAGCAGAAGGGAGAGGTGTAATTGATACTAATGGACAATTTAAAAGCAAGAAGAGGATTCAGACCCACTGTTCAGTTAGTTAGAGAAAGGAGGAAGTGATACTGTACTGTTACTGTTAATATAGTTGCAATATTCACCCTCTGCCTTTAACTCTGCATTCCTTAAAATAAAGGAACTGTTTAAGGCCACGTCTTCACTTTGGGGAAGATCAGTGCTGCCACAATCGATCTTCTAGAGTTCGATTTAGCAGAGTCTAATAAAGACCCGCTAAATTGAACTCAGGGGGCACCCTGTCAACCTTGGTACTCCTACTCCTCATGAGGAGTAAGAGAAGCAGATGGGAACATTTGCTCCCCTTGGCTTACCACTGTGGAGTCTGCATAGAAACTTGAATTAAGGTAAATCAACTCCAGATACATATTTAACATAGCTGGAGTTGCATATTTTAATTCGACCTTCCCCTTAAGTGTAGACCTAGTCTAAGGAGAAAACAGGGCCTGCTTTCCTTACTGAGAGAAGAACTCATCTTGCCTCTGCTTGCTTCAGTTGCTTTCTGCAGTTAATGTTTTCTCATCTTTTTCCTGTTGTCAGATTCACAATTTTAGTCTTTTAGTTAAATCTACTCCCTCTCTTGCTTCTTGATAAGATAAATAGATAACTTGCTTTCCAATTACCAAACAGAAATAATTGGAAGGATCAGTAAAATATATTCTGGCCAATTGGGGTCAAATGATGTGTACTGATGTGTTTCATAGGAGCCATTTTTTACTCGCAGGTGCTCACACATAGCATCCATAGAAGTCAGTAGAAGCTGCCTGTATTGTTTCCAAAAGCTAGTTTTGTTCACAAATGTTTTTCCTCCACACCATTCTGAGCTCTTTCGCTTATTCTCAAAGGATTTCCCGTTTTTATTATTGATCACATAGGTAAGATTTTACAGCTACACATTGGTGATATTTTTCTGACAATTTTTTTCAGTAGAAAATGAAGATGGAGCACACTGAGATATTTCACAATTTTATATGGCTTTCACCAAATTTTTCATTTCAGAAAAAAAATCTTTTTGGTTTGAAACAACTTTTCATTTAGCAAATTCCTTTCATAGTATCAAAATTATTTCTTTAAACATTTCTGAAATATAAATTATTTTGATTTTTTCTAAATGAAAGATTTTGTTGGACTCAAAAAGAACATCTTTTTTTTACTTTTCACCAAAGAGTTGAACATTTTTCGTTTTCAGTCCAAACAGAACCAATTATTTTTTACGTTTTGAAACTGACAACAGACCAAAAAAATCTGTCATTTGCCCAGTTGTAGTCTCAACAATTAAAGCATCCCCCTTGCCACCTTCTCTGCTGTCCTTAATTGTGTTTCCATTAAGCACAGAGCAATTTTCATTTGCAAATAATACAATTATTTAAATATGATGAAAGCAAAGAAAACCACACTAGGGAAAATGCATTTTACATTGAGAAAGCCAAAATGTGCCACTTCTGAATTACATGCCTAACTTTTCGTACCTCACAGCTCTGTTTTCGTCAGCCACCATGCCAATTATCATAATAAAATATTAATAACCGCACAGGGTTATACAGGCTCTTATTTCCCAAGTCAAAAGAGAAAACACAAATAATTCAAAAGGAAGCAAATTTTCAGAAAGCTAAACTTTGTCACTGTCATCTGAGAAAAATAGTGAAATCATTGAGCAGTGTCATGGAAGTGGGTTAATTTTGCAATAGCTGCAAATGTTTCTTACAGTCTGCAGTATGAGAATTTTGTTTCAGTCCTTTTAGCATTATAACCAGAAGATTGTTATGAGAATGGATTAATCATTTTTCTTTTAATCTTTGTAACAATTATGAGTCATCACAGAATCTGTACTGCCAGATTCATGTTCCTGTCCAAGTACATAACAAGAAGAGAAACAATGCAACCTGAATCCATTTTTGTGACAATTTTAAAACAGAATAAATGATTTGCTTATGATAAATTGTAGTTCTAAGGCTCTTCCAAATGCTCTGCTTTCCAATCACACCTGCAGAACTTTACAACAAGGGCAGATTCATCTAAGAGAGTGTGTGGTTGGAAATATTACTGTGGGTTTACAATGTGTGTAAGACACGTCAGAGCATCCAGTAAATGCAGTCTTGAGAAGATACACTCTGATGGCGTTATTTATCTTCATCTTCATACCCATTCAAAAGCATAGAAGCAAACTACTACAATGTCAACTCTATTTGTAATCAGTACAGGCCAGAATCATGCAATATACTAAGTTAGCTGCCCTGTTGCTTAGCAATAGTTAAGGAAATCAGACAGGCCTTCTGTTTATACTCAAGCTTTATCTTCTTGGAAATATCAAAACAACCATATGAAAATAGTTGTCCAAATCTTCAAAATTACATGTCAAATTCATCCTTAGGCTGACTCCACTGAAGTCAGTTTGCTTCTGCTTGGGAAGCACTTGGCCTGAACAGTCCTAATTGTGCCTACTCAGTAGTATACCCTGCGTTTGGCAACACCAGGCTTCCAGTTGCCTTCAGGAACTGTAATGATTTGTAGTTTGCTTTCTATAATAATCTCAACTAAATGAAGCTGTTGTTGCAGGCCACAACAGTCAGGGTGGCAAATGTGTTTAATTAGAAATAGGCCTGAAATGCAAACTCAGGTCTGGAGAAGAGCTTTTCCCAGACGTTGTGGCCCACCTCACATTAGAATGTGTCCCGTTCCTGGTTTGCTCCTTACTATGAATCAGACCCTGGAAACTGCTGAACTATCTTCACTGAGAGATGAAGAAATACAAAACTCCCCAAAATCAGATTGCTTATTGGGCGGAGTGGGGGGGGATTTGCATTCAGGAACTGGGTCTTTTACTTTAAAGCCATAAAAGCTGATCTTGTGGCTATAATAATTACTTCTAGCTGGATAAATTCATGCTGAAGCTCCTTGTTTGGTCATTTCCAAATTACATTTGTGTAAAAAAAAAAAAAAAAAAAAGCCCTACCCAGATCGGTTCATGTTGCATTTTATCTCTGTATGTGTATTCTTGTTTTGGTCACTGTTCTGCTCTTAGTTTAATATTGCCTACTACTGTGGTATCCTATAGATCTTTTTTTTCCTCTTTGTATGCTGTCTAGAATTGATACACATCTGTTTTGTTTAATTATATATTTGGACCTTTTGGTTCAGTGGCCACTTTTCTAGCCTACTTTATTAAATTCTGCTCTCTTCTAGATATAATGGAATGATGTACAGTATATTGTATCTTCTCCATGGTTAGAATATCAAAAGGCTTAATAAAGGATTATAGAGAAGCAGCAACTGCAAATTCACAGGAATTCCTTTTTAGAAGGATATTTACCCTGCACATAGTGAACTCAGAATTCTGGCTAATACAGCCAATGAGAGACTTTTTTAAACAATTGCCTAAATACTTGTTTCTGTATAACAGCTCTGAAGGGATCTATATACAGCATCCAACTATTTTATAACTAAGTACTTGAGACTTTCGATGTAACTAGTTGCTGGAATCCCACAGGATTTTTCAGAAGATTCTATCATTTGCCTTGGCTTTGGAAACATTCTATTCTTCCCCTAAACAGGCAGCACCTAATATACTAGTATAAATGCTGTTGGGCAGGAGCTGGCATTTTCTGTGTTACTCTGCTGAACATAAGCCAGGAGTTTCAGAGAAGAAGCCAAAAGTCAGGATGAAAACTTGGCCCTGTTGAAATCGGTGGCGAAGCTCCCTTAAATGAAGCCTGGATTTTACCCGGAGTCCGAATCTGATTTCGTATGAGTATGCATTGCAGCACACAACGTATTGTATTTAGAAGTCTACTGCTTAGAGGAAACTATTGTTTCTGGGCCCAGTGAATGCAAATGACTGCCAAAAGAGTACTGCAGCTTTTGGTTTATTGGTTTAAGACAGAACCTTAATGTTAGTCTCACATAAAAGTTTGTATTAATATTTTTTTATGATAGAAGGAAGCTAAGTTGCATAGAAAACCAAATGCAAAATTTAGTCCCTGTGTAAATATGAAATTAAGGTATTTTCCAATGCTACTAGCAATTACTGGTGAATATATATAAAAAAGAGAAGGGATTTATTCAGTGCTGGCACAGTTGCTCACCATCATGCATCTGAGCTAAAAATGAGAGCTTGCTGCTTTATCCTGGATAGGCTAGGCTAGTGAGAATAAATTGCGTAGGTACAATAGGAAGCTGAAGAGAAAGAGGAACCGGAAGACTTGGAGATGTCTATTTCAACTCATTTTAATTGTCCTGTCAGCTGGGTTGAATCAAGCCCATGGAATATAAATTACTGATAGTTACCGTTATTCTACTGTCACTTTTTAAATGATTAGAAGGTGACAGATTGACAGCCCTAGGAAATGAACTATATATTCACAAGTACATAGAAAAAGGCAGTGCACACAGTGGTAATGCAAGCAGTAAGGACTGCCAATTGTTGCCACGTGGACACCTCTTCACTTAGAACCTGGATTGGGACCACAAACACTGTTCACCTATTCTAGGTCATTTAACAGCCAGCCAGGTTAATGACCTTCAAATACTATCAGTTTAGTTCAACCTTGTGGATTAGAAACAGAGGAGGGCCCTACATTCTTTTACAAATCCGCTTGAACCATCCAATTCCTTATCATCAGTTTTACTACCAAGAAATTATTCTCAGATCCTAGGAATATGTAGCAACATCATCATTTGTATCAAGAAAAACATTTTTAGAAAAGTTCTTTAGTGCCGAGTCAATCCTAAATTATCCCAATTTATTCAACAGTGTGCAAAGGTCAGTTTTGGTTGAGGGGACAAAGTCCTGAAAGTCAAAACGTTTATTTTTTCTAAATGAAGCAATTTCATTTTTTGCTTCAAAGATAACTTTTTGTTCAGGTTTTACTTTTATTTCATTTCTTTAAATGTAAAGCACCTCAAACAAAATTAAATAAAACATTGCATCTTTTTTACTTTTTTGTTTAGTTGGGGGGAAAATCATGTTAACCTGAGGTAATATTTCCCGGATTTATTTATTTTTTTAGGTCTGACCTGAATGGAAAAATCTGTCATTCACACAACTCTGATCATCATGTTCAAAAGAAGGAGATAGTGGCGGAAGCTGTCGTCCCCTGGAGATGAATCAAAATAGGTTACTATGGGAATTCCACATTTCTGAACTTGTCAGGTGGCATCTGGCCTCAGATATGATGTATTCATACTGACTGCCTTTTCCAAGTCTCATGACAAAAAAAAAAGTGCCATGAAGTTTAGCACCATGTGCTATGTTCCCAAAGAATCAGCATTTGTTTTTAGAATCTCTCGTATTTTGTTAACTGACACTTTGGCTCCTTGAATTCCCTCTATCTATTGGCTGTCATCAGGTACCTATACATGTGCTCCACCACTGCTTTTCAGTATAACAGTTTTTTCAGCAAGAGACAACTTCGATGTATCCAGCTTCCCAAAGCAGTACAGGATTCTCTGGCAAATTATTTACTATTTTAGAACATGGTATAGATTGTGTTATATGTCTTCATTTCTCTCTCTTTCTCCGAACAGAGTGGGATTTACAGTAATACAAGTGGAGCATCAAAGGAAATAAAATCTATTTATCAGTTTGCTTTTTTCTTGCTCGATACAAACAGGTATTTCCAGCGTGTGGGTGTTCCTGGCCTTTTTACAGCAAGGTACATGTTTTTTTTTAAAAAAAAGATTTATACATTAGGGCCCAGGATTCATTTTATTGGAATAATCAGTCTTCATAGACTTGAAATATTTAAACTGTGTAAAATTTCATACTGACATTTAGAATGGAGTGAAACTGTTTAAACTGCATTTAAAAGTAAATTTTCCATAGCCCTTTTTTTTCATCTGTCTACCATGAAGCCAATGAGCACTATTCTAAGCAGCCTGCAATATGTCGAGCTGAGGAGATGTCAGTCTAACTCTTTAATAGACTAGCCAATTAGCCCGTCATAAGACGGGATTTTCAGGTCTCTCTTCCACATCGGTCTTCTCTCCTGATCCTCCGGTCTCTCGCTCCGTCCGTCCGTCCCTCTCTCTCTCTCTCCTCCTCCTACTGCCTCCTCTCTCTCTCTCTCTCTCTCTCTCTCTCTCTCTCAGCTCTCCTCTGCCTCCTGCCTCTCTCTCTATCTCTCTCTTTCTCTTCTCCTCCCCCTCCTGCCTCTCACTCGGGGGACGGCGGAGCCCAAATGGCTGTTTGGGCTCCGCGCTCCCCGTGCTGCATGGGGAGCGCAGAGCCCAAACGGTTGCTTGCGCTACTTGCTCCCACGTGGCGGCCTGGCTGAGCGGCGCAGAAGTCAGCTGAGCGCCATGGCGGGAGGCAAAGGGGGGCGGGGAGGTGACGTTCACGGCCAGGGGGCGGGGCCTGGAGCTGCTGTCACGCCGCACATCACTGCCCCACCCCCCTTCGCCTCCTGCCGTGGCGCTCGGCTGACTTCTGCGCCGCTCAGCCGGGCCGCCGCGGGGGAGCAAGCATCCGTTTGGCCTCCCCCATGGCAGCCTGGCTGAGCGGCGCAGAAGTCAGCTGAGCGCCACGGCGGGAGGTGAAAGGGGTCAGGGTGGTGACGTTCACGGCCAGGGGGCAGGGCCTGGAGCCGCTGTCATGCCGCACGTCACCGCCCCGCCCCCCTCTTCCCGTCCCGCCATGGCACTCGGCTGACTTCTGCGCCGCTCAGCCGGGCCGCCAGGGAGCAAGCGGCTGTTTGGGCCCCGCACTCCCCATGCAGCATGGCTGCCCAGAGGGAACAGCCAGAATTTCAGGCAACAGCACCGCCCAGAGGAAACAGCCAGCATTTCAGCATTACAGACTCTCAGACATTGGGCTACTATATATATGATGACACGCTGTGTATGCTGTGTTGATTCAATGTGCTGACTTAAGAGATTGCTTGAAAGTTTTGCCAGTAGTGAGGCTTTTTAACCTTTTAACAATTATTCTGAGCATTTTCACACAATACGTTATGCTTGTGAGAGGAAACTACTTCAGGGGACTCTCTTGCCCTGTCATAACCCAATGCAAGCACTGAAAGCAATTCAGTTGCATGGAAATCAGTGGAGTTATGCCAGAAGAAAACTGGAATATTCCAGTAATCCAACGAGTCAAGTCCCAGGCTTGAAATATTTGGGTTCCCACGTTCACACTCCTTCAGAATCCTGTCAGCCCAATGTAGACCCATTGAATAACTTGGTCTTTGGGTACAAAACAACCCCAAGGATTAAGAACTTTGTTTTTCATAGTACTTTTCACAGCAGTAGTGATATATACCGACGCCTTTGCCTAAATTTTCCTTTCCTGTTTGTATGCTGCTGTTCATTGGTTACCACTCCAAAGGTGTCTATGTAAGACATCACAAGACAGAGAGTGACACAAAAGGGAGTGAGAAGTGGCTGAAGTTTTTGGACATGCTGGCTGGGGTTGCTATGGTTGTTTTGGGGGGCAGAGGTTGTTTTTATGAAGTATTACTCTAAGTTGTTAGAAGGATTTTGTCCCAGTTAAATGTTTTCACATTCATTATGGGCAGAACTGAGGGGCGAAGTGGGGGGGGTAAATATGAAATGGCCTTTGTGAGTCATTCAGGGAAAGGCAAAAGCCACTCAAAGGATGCTCTGGGAATGTACATTGTCCACCCAGTGCTGAAAAGAGAATTTTTGTGTAATCATAAGCTTCTCATATACTGTTCAGAGAATGAAAGGTACTTCCTATTGCACTTGTATTCTGCAAATCCTGGACCACATCTTAAACATCTCCTTTATGCACCTGAAAAGATCCTATTGACTACAATGGCATTAATTGCTTGAATAAGGCAAGCCGGAATTGTTCCCTTCTCCCCCATTTATTAAGTATTCTGCTTTCCTTTCACAATTATACAGCATATGAACATGGATTAATATAGCTTGTGTATTTAACAGGCCAGTTCACTTTGCAAACTTAATAATCATATTAGTTTGCCATTTGATACACCAAGCTTTTATTTGATGCACCAATCTGTATCATGTTCAATGAGATGACCATCACTACATATTCTCATACTATAAATTACTGTAGTCCAAACTCTTTAAGAGTCAATTACACATTTCATTTATTCCGATACTATGCATAAAAATATTTTTCTCTTTTAGAAACAAAGTTACATCACCCGGCATCCATTGTATTTTTTCTAATAGAGGAGCTTTTAGAGAGCATCTAAAATCTCATTAGTCAGAGAAAATGTTGGATATCTAAGGGCCTAAGCCAACTGCTGTGGAAGACAGCAGAAAGAGTCCAGCTGACTTTAGTTGGAGCTGGGCCAGATTCTAAATATTCCACTTTTCCACTCCATTCATTCGGTATATTCTCTTAATTTATATACAACGAGTAGTCTTGTGGCACCTTTAAAAACAATTTGGTTATGTCTACACTGCACTGTTTTGTTCAAGAAATATGCAAATGAGGCAAAGCGTGGAATATCAACATGCCTCATTTGCATAATTAATGAGCAGCCACTTTTTGTGCAAGAGGCTTTTGTGCAAAAGGGAGCCGTCTACACGGCTCCTTTTTGCACAAAAAACCCTATTGCGCAAGAGCCGTTCTTCCTGAAAAAAATGTGGAAGAACGGCTCTTGCGCAATAGGGGGGTTTGCGCAAAAAGGAGTTGTGTAGATGGCTCCTTTTTGCGCAAAAGCCTCTTGTGCAAAAAGTGGCTGCTCATTAATTGTGCAAATAAGGCACGGCGATATTCCACGCGTTGCCTCATTTGCATATTTCTTGTGCAAAACAGCACAGTGTAGACGTAGCTACTGAGTAGTCCTGTGGCACCTGAGTGACTAACAAACATATATATAGTATCATGAGCTTTTGTGGGCAAAACCCACTTCTTCAGATGAGCTGGAGTGGGAGCAAAAAGGGGGAACCCAGAATATATAACAGAAAAAGGTAGAGAGGAAAAAACTGGCAATTGTAGTGTTGGGGTTAATGCGGCTAATTGAGTAGGCTGGAAGTGTCCCATACTTTGCTTTTGACGTGAATGTATGGAAGGCAAGTTTTATAATGGGATATCCAGTTAATGTCTTTGTTCAAGAACAGGGAAACAGTGTCAAATTTGCATATGAAGGTCAATTACACACTCTCTCTCTCTCTGTGGCTATGTCTAGACTGCAAGTTCCTTTCCAAAAAAGTTTTTTTCGGAAGAGATCTTCCGAAAGAACTTCTGTTTTTTCCAACAACACTCTGTAGTGTAGACATACCCTGTAATTGGCATGAGAAATTCCTTAGCAGAAGAATGGCTACTTTTAAATCCATTCCACTCCAAATCATGTGAAGAAGTGGGTTTTGCTCATGATACTATGTATACTTTTGTTAGCCTCTCAGGTGCCACATGACTATTCGTTGGTTTTAAAGTTACAGATTAACATGGCTACCCCCATGAGACTGTTTTAATACAGTTCATATGGCACACTAAGAAGTGCTGCAAAACAATAAGGTGAAGAAGAGGAAGAAGATATTGAACAGAAAGGCTACATCTAGACTGCAAGCCTCTTTTGAAAGAGGCTTTTTAGAAAGATACTTTCAAAAAAGCCTCTTTCAAAAAAGAGCGTCTAGACTACAACCAGTACTTTCGAAAAAGCAAGCCGTTTTTTTGAAAGAGAGCACCAGACAGTCCGGATGCTCTCTTTCGAAAAAGCACAGTTTGCATTAGATAGCGCCTTTTTTCGAAAGAGCACTTTCAAAAAAAGGCATTCTTCCTCATAAAATGAGGTTTTCCATGTTGAAAAAACTGCTGCTTTCTTTCGATTTACTTGCGAAAGAACGCAGCAGCAGTCTAGACGCAGGGGACATATTTTTTTTTAAAGGCCACTTTTTTCGAAAAAACCCTATAGTCTAGACACTCCCAAAGGGTTGGTGATAGAAGCCTAAATCGGGATCTACTGGTAGATCTTGGAGCCTCTAACAAGTGATCCTGACTGGTTTGGCCAAGAGGCTATCAAATGCTGGCACTTCAGCGGTTCCCCTGCCCTTGCTGCGCACCTCCTGCCCTTTCTTTGGAGCTGCCCCTCCCCCTGGGGAGCCTCCTGTTTGCTATGCAGAGTGCAGGAGGGACAGGAGGAGTGCTGATGTCAAAGTGCCCCCTCTCCCACTCTATATCCTTTCTCCACAGAGCAGAGAGGGGGCACAGCAGAACTTTGGATGGAGTTAGCTGGCTTCTTTAGTAGATGGGCCAGGGGCAGGGCCAGGACAGGAGAGAGCCTGCCTCAGGCCCTCTGCACCACCAACCAGGAGCCACCAGCAGTGCCAAGCTGGAGCCTACATCCTGAACTCCCACCACAGTCATGAACCCCCTCCTACACCACAAGCCCCTGCCCGAGTCCTGAGCACCCCTGCATCCAAACACTGTCCCAGAGCCTGCACCTAGAATCCCCTCCTACATCCCAACTGCCTGCCCCAAGAGCAGCTCAGAGCCCCTCTCGCACTCCAGATCCCTTAATCCAAGACCAGAGCCTGCATCCCAACCCTCTGCCCCAGCCTGGTGAAAGTGAGTGAGGATGGGCAAGAGGGGGAGGATGGAGTGAGCAGGGGTGGGGCCTTGGAGAAGGGGTGGGAAGGGGGGGGCATTGGTATTTATATTTGATGTTGATCTTGGATCGCACTTAAATTCAAAAAGCGATCACGTGCTCAAAAAGATTGGAGACCACTGTCCTACAGTGATAATATTTCATTTTCACAGAACTAATAAATGAAGACAACGTCTATAAAATACTGCAAGGAGTTCCACTCCCACTTTTAGCTGGAATATTGTGTTTCTAAATAGTAGGGTGCAGGATTGGCAACCAAAAATCTTAGGTTCTAATTCAGGCTCTGCTACAGACTCACTCTAGGACTTTTGGACAAGTCTTCAACTTCATTTATGCCTCTGTAAAATGGGGATGAAATAATCAGAGGGATCTTTAGAGATTCAACTAATCTCTTGAAAGGTGTTTTCAGATCCGCTAATGAAAAACAAAACACCATGCAAATTATTAGCACAAATGCATGTCAGAAAATATTGAACATTGACATAAGGTTATTGTTTTCCACATTAGAAAATGCTGATAGAGTCAGGTGAGGTCTCTTTTCAGGAAATGTATAGGGATTTATAAATGATGTTATTTAGACAAAGTAACACAGCGCTTTCGCCTGGTTACCACCAGGCATTTTTACTTCATCTTTCCCTGCATAGCTGCAATCCTTCCACAGTTCCCAAATCTGTATATTTCAGACTTGGTGCCAGGGGAGAGGAAAGCCATATAGGCTGAACCTCTCTAGTCCAGCAACCTCAAGTCCTGGCCAGTGCCAAACCAGAGAATTTGCTGGCCCACGGAAGGTCACTATTGTCTAGCAGCATTACCAACACTTCCATTGCTTACTGGGCTCTTAGAAGACATTTAGGGGTAAATTAGAGCTATATAACAGCATAGAACACTAGGGCTATGTCTACACTCGTGGCTTCTTGCGTGAGAAATATGCAAATGAGACTAAGCGTGGAATATCATCGAGCCTCATTTGCATACCTAATGAGCCGCCATTTTTGCAGAAGAGGCTCTTGCACCAGAAGGAGCTATCTACACTGCCCTTTCTTGTGCAAGAAAAACCCTCTTGCACAATGCCACTATGCCGATTATTTTCAGGAATAGCGGCATTCCGCAAGAGGGTTTTTCTTGCGCAAGAAGGGGCAGTGTAGACAGCTCCTTCCGGCGCAAGAGCCTCTTCTGCAAAAATGGCAGCTCATTAGGTATGCAAATGAGGCTCGGCGATATTCCACGCTTAGCCTCATTTGCATATTTCTCGCGCAAGAAGCCGCGAGTGTAGATATAGCCTAAGAGCCAGGACTGGGGGCTGTAAACAAGCTTTATGGGATCACAGGAAACTTGGCCACATCCATAATAAGTGGGCATCTGGCTAACTAAAATCATACTAGACCACAGATTTTGCTGGAACAGAGAGTGCTGGACTAGAAATTCAACCTGTATCAGATTCTCTGCTCCGTTGAAAGCAATGACCCTATATCAGGTTAATTCCCCCGAGGATCTGACTATTCATTTTTTTAAAATGTAAACATTGTTTTTGTCTTGGGGTGGCGAAAGAAAATGTTTATGTCCTTATATTTAGCACACACCCTCTGTCTCTTTTTCCAAAATTTCTCACAGTGCAGACTTAATCTGCTATCCACTTTTCTCAAGTGGTTAGAAAACCTCTGCTTTTGGCTGCTAATGCATCCAAGATGAGCTTCTGTGTGTCACTGATTGTAACGTCATGATCACATTTTCTTTAACTTGACTTTAACAAAACCTTTTGCAATACTCAAAGGGGCAGGGCCTCTGCTGGTGTAAATTGTCATGCTTCATTTGCCTACCATAGGATTAGGATAAGACACTGTCGATGATCAACAATTTCCTGACTTTTTGTGTAAGGGTGCCTTTCTCTTCTTTTTTTCCCCACTCCCTTTGAGTGGCAACCTTGCTATTTTAAAATGTAATTTTCTTGATGAATTATTTAGTGCCCCTTCTGTTTGTGTTACCTCAAGTATTCATTGTGGTGAAATGCCCTTGGAGATTATCACATCAATGTCTTTCTCACTGGCTGTTCCCTAGTACTGCTTCTGTTAACAGACCCACAGCATAGCAGTAGCATAACTCAGTTTCACAGAGATATAAAGTTTGACAACTCTGATTTTTAGGAGCGCGTTGAAACCCTTTTGTCTCTTTCACAGCACAGAACACTCATAAAGATGCTTTGGTCATTTTCACTTCAGTTGCGTTACCAGATTCTGATAATCAGACACATTTATAATCTCATTGTGCACAAAGAATCTTTCAGTTTGATGACTGATACCGTTTGACCCATGACTAACCAGCCTGCTTGCATATTGTAATTAACAGTCAAGCTCAGAGAGAGAGAGAGCATCGCTGCACTTTATACTGAATATTTAACTGCTGTCCTTGGCAAAAAGACAGAACCCTGCACTATAGAATTAAAAATGGTCTTCAAAATCAGAAACCATTATCCACAAAAAAGGTTTATTCTCAGTTCAGCCATCTATAATTATCATACAACATCAAGCGTCTGTCTAGCCTATTTGTTGCCAAGATGTGACTATGTCTGTGGTTATCTTCTCTTTATTTTTATTCCAGGCACTACCATAATGCACGTGCTTTGCAAATATAATCATTCTCACCCATGTCAAACTATTAGCTCTTCAGCTTCAGTGTGGCTTTGACACGTGTGCATTGCATTGGTTTTATTTCTCTCCCTTTAAAGTTTATCAGTAGATCACAAGGAGGAGTATTTGTGTGTGGTTTTAATGTAGCTGTTACTTTCATAGCTTCCGAGGCTGGATGGGACCTCAGTGATGATTCAGGCAGAACTCCTGTATGGATGACCCTGTCTCCAGCAAACAATGTACTTCCTCATCCTCTTCAGTGGGTGCCCTGGAAAAAGGTGCATAAGGCCCAAATCCACAGAACTAGTAAGATGACTAAATCTTAACTGTAGGCACATATCTCCTAGTTTTCCCCATCACAGAAATCTACAACCTCAACCCTTTGTCCCAGCCCTGAACTCCTTATCCCCAACCCCACCCTAGAGCCCGCACCACCAGCCAGAGCCCTCACATCCTTTCACCCTAACTCTCTGTTCCAGCCCTGGGCCCCTCAATTCCAGCCCCACCCCAGAACCTTCACATTTCTGCTCCAGGCCTAAGCCCTGTCCCACCCCCACCACATGAATTTTGTCATATGTCACACCTCACCTCCATAATGGTGCACATAACAAAATACATTGCACCAGGGGAGGCAACAGCCATTAAAAACAATGAGTAGTCCTGTGGCACCTTAGAGGCTAACAAAAATATATATAGTATCATGAGCTTTCATGGGCAAAACCTCTTCTTCAGATGAGCTGGAGTGGAATGGATTTAAAAGCTACACTAACAGTGTCAGTTGGCAGGGGCCCCGAGTCCTGTAGAATCGCCGGGCCCCAGGGAAATTGCCCCTTCCCTCCCCCCTCCTTGCCAGTGGCTTGCATTCCACTTGGGGTGGGAAAATTTAGCGGGAACGCTGTCTACAACATGCATGCCTGTTTTGCACCTGAAGTCACTAAACCTCTAAATTTTCACTGTAAAAATGCTCTAGGTGCCTCAGTTCAGAAGTTGCCTACTGGAGCAGTTCAGATGCAAATGCTTCCTGGCACCTCCCAGTTTTTAGCCCGGTGGTTAAATGTGGGAGACCCATATTCAATTCCCCTTCCCTGCTAGTGGGGAAGAAAGGATTTGAAAAAGCACCTCTTATGCTTTGAGGAGAGTGCTGTTATAGTTACGCATTGGTCAGAGAAAGAAAATTACAGCGTGGGCCTGGTGGTTAGTGCACATACATGGGAGATCCAGGCTCCTGTACCACCGACTTTAATTATTGTTGGACAATGGAGCAATAAACCTGGTGGAAACTGATTTGTGTACTTCATCATGTAATCAGAATTGCATGCGACTAGGAACCACGTGAACCTGCTAAAAAAGTGGAAACCGCGGGAGGGTATGTTGATAACACTCCAGCCCTCAGAACCCGAATTAGGACCGTGGGTGGCCAATGCCAGCAAGCCAGGGGACGCTTCCTTAGGGGCAGACCTCACGGACCGGCAGAAGGACGAGATGAGCGCACACCTGTGAGA
The DNA here is from genome assembly GCA_032595735.1 of Pelochelys cantorii. Taxonomy (NCBI): domain Eukaryota; kingdom Metazoa; phylum Chordata; order Testudines; family Trionychidae; genus Pelochelys; species Pelochelys cantorii. Next base: position 16,761,324 of record CM064337.1, read on the forward strand.
GTTCACACACATCCTTTCAGCCCAACCGGAAAAGATGCCAGTGATGCATCATCATATCCATACGACACCAGGACAGAAGGTACGTGAACCTTTGAGACCCCTACCGCAGAAATTGTGGGAACCCGTGAGCGAGGAGATCCAGCGGATGCTGCAGATGGGAGTGATTTGAGAATCTAGAAGTGAATGGAGGAGCCTGATAGTACTGGTGCCTAAAACAGACGGCTCACTACGTTTCTGCATTGACTTTCCCTAAGTTAATACTATTTCCCACTTTGACGCATACCCCATGCCAAGGGTGAATGAGTTAATAGATAGAAAGGCTAGGAGGGGCTCAGTATTTATCTATGATAGACCTCACCAAGGGGTACTGGCAGATCCCTCTTACTCCAACGTCTCAGGAGAAAACTGCCTTTGCCACCCTGTTTGGATTGTATCATTTTTTAACTATGCCATTCGGCTTGACCTGGGCAGCTGCTACATTTCAACGCCTAATGGACAAAATATTACAGAACCATCAGGAGTACGCAGCTGCATACATAGATGATATTATCATTTACAGTACCTTTTGGGGAGAACACATGCAGCACATAAGGGCAATCCTAAAGACCCTAGCAGAGGCACAACTAACGGCCAATCCGGGCAAGTGTGCCTTCGGCTGGAGGGAGGTGGCGTGCCTGGGGTACATGGTAGGAGGGGGTAACGTGACACCCCAAGTGGATAAGGTGGAGGCAGTAAGGGCATATAAAATGTCTAACACTAAGAAACAAGTAAGGCAATTTTTGGGGTTAGCAGGTTACTATAGGCGTTTTATACCCCATTTTGCAACGACAGTCTCCCCGTTAACCAACCTTATGAAGGGGGGACAGCCCCAGAAAGTACGGTGGGACAAGCGATGCGAAAAGGCATTTCAAACATTGAAACACTGATTGACGTGGGCACCAGTATTGGCACAACCGGATTTTACAAAGCCATTCATTGTGCAGACAGATGCATCCGATGTGGATCTGGGGGGCCGTGCTTTCCCAGGTACAGGAGGTGACCGAGCACCCCATTCTGTATATCAGTCGGAAATTATTACTGAGGGAACAACGACATTCGACCATCGAGAGGGAGGCCTTGGCTGTTAAGTGGGCGGTAGAGATGCTCCAGTACTTCCTGCTGGGAAATCCCTTCAGCTTGGTGACCGATCACACCCCGTTGAAGTGGTTACAGTCGATGAAGGAGGTGAACCCTCACATTATGAGGTGGTATCTATTTTTACAGTCTTACAAGTTCAAGGTCCTGCATAGAGCAGGCAAAGCTCATGGTAATGCGGACTTTCTGTCCAGGTGTCTAGTAGAACCAAAGGACCCGGGGGCGGAGCAGGCACTAGGGGGGAAGTGGTGTGACGGGGGCTCGGAGCCCCACACTAACTGCTACACGGCACCGCCGCTCTGGGGAGCTGGCGGCAGGCCTTGCTGGAGTTGCTGCGCATGCGCAGCAGCATGCACCGACACATTTAGGACCTAGGGGGAACAGCGCAAGGGGGAGGAGGCATGACCCCGGTGCGAGGCAGGGCGCGGGGTTTGAAAGAGGGCAGGAGCTGCTGGCAAAGGGGGGAGGAGAGAAGGAGCGGAGGCTGGCTGCACTCTCCCCAGCAGGACACCTGGGAGCCGGGGACCCACCAGCTGGAAGCCGACCCAGACCGGGACCGCCCAACCAGATCTGGCTGGAGGCGAGAACAGGATGCCCCAGAAGGGAAGACTCTGTGGTGGCTGAGGGGAGAACAGGATGCCCCGGAGGGGAAGATTCTGTGACAGCTGAGTGACAGAGCCACGTGAGACTCTGGACTGGGCAAGGGATTGAGGGAACACAGAGACAAAGGGGACAGGGCTGACGGAAAAGGGGGCTCTTTGGGGAAGCGGCCCCGGGACCCTGTTACAAGGTGCTGCTTGAAACTACTAGCTCCAAAATTTTCATGTGATTTTTCTAATTGATGGTGCCTTTTTAATTCTCTTAGAACAGATGTTGAAATTAAGAGTCGCCAGTGTTTATAATATAGATCCAAAAGGGTCAATCAGGAATTAAAAAACAAGTTCTTTCAATAAATGCTCCCCTCCTTTTTGAGAAGCTTACTTTCTTTAGTTAATTTTAGGCTTCCAGCCTTTATGAGCATTAGGACAGACCAGATGGTATTGATACTTTGCCCACTTTTATCTTTGGTAACTGTTCAGTTTTTGTCATGAAAATGTGCAGTAAACTTTGTCACTTATGCAATTTTTAAACTTTATTTTCTTGATTTAGTTACAAAGTATAAGCCTGTTTTCTCCATGAAGATCCATGTTTTTTATTTTGAAGTGATGAAAAATACCCAACTTATAATAAGAACATAAAAATGGCCATACTGGGTCAGACCAAAGGTCCATCTAGCACAGCATCCTGTCTGCCGACAGTGGCCAGTGCCAGGTGCCCCAGAGGGGGGCTATTTCCAGAATTAAATTTACAAGTACATTAAAATTCAAGCATCAACAATGCAACTAGATGCAACAAAGAACTCTGCATATGTGTGGTTAGCCTATAAACTATCTGCTGGGGGAAGGGGTGTAGTTGTATCTCTAGTTCATTCAATATCTATGATGTGTTATGGTATCTTTTTAGCAGATTGATACAAGTAGATGAAGTCAGTAATATCGGCCTTTCCTTTCTATCCTAGACCATGTAGAAGATCCCTAAAGAGATGGAATTAAGGAAACAGGGTCCAAGAGGATCAGTCAATAAGACAAACAATGATGTACAATGCAATACAAAATACTTATTCAACTTACAGAATATTAGATGCTGCAACAGGTAGACTGCATATGGTCACAGCACTTCTCTGAATGTTTCTCTTACAATTCTTCACAAACATTTGTCTTTCTTTTGTTTTGTTTTGTTTTGTTTTGTTTTTTCTAATGGATGCATGTGTCACAGATACAATGTCTGAAAACAGTAAAGCCTCATTCAGAAGAATTACCCTGATAGTTGTTGGTAATAGCAGGAAAGCTGTTCTCATTCAGTCTGTTTTGGTTTCTAATATCTTTTGGTTCCTTTTTTATTATGGCACGATCCTGAGGTGTTCATAAAACATCAATCTAAAGTCATGCACAGTAACTAGATTGGATGGCCGTGAGAATCTGGGAAGCAGAAAAGCTGTGGGAGACCAAGAGGAGGTGGTGAACAGTAAATCAGATTTGAGTTTGTGATGAATATGGCTGCCTGAAAGATATATGCAACATTGTATTGGGCATCAAGTGACAGAGTAGAGGTGTGACTACTCTAGGAATATTGTGTTCAGTTCTGGCATTGTACAACTAGAAAGCTGTTAGGATTTTATTCAGATGTGGTTTACCAGTTTTTGGAAACACTTGTCCTTAAGGGTTTCTTCTAATCTTAATGTATTTAGCTCTGAATGTATTTTCTACTTGTTCAGTCTTCCAGTCAGTGCAAGGATTTTCACCTCATTTCATTCTTTATCACAGCTGGACTCTCTAACATCATTTTGTCTTTGGCCTACTTCATGTGCTTCAATCTCCTCCTGAATGTTTGCACTTTGTTATCCTTTCCATTCACTATGCTTGTTCTTCAGATTCTGAATGTTTATTCCCATGTTGTCTGCATTTTGTCAGGCTTCTTTCAGAAGGGATTTCTGATATCTCTTGGTAATTGAATGATGGCAGCAGTGGAAAGAGAGAGCCCAAGAGGGCAAATGTTATTGAAACTATGAGCCAGCCTTCCTGTACAGTGCATCCTCCCCTTGATGCAGGCTCTGATTTTTAAAGCCATAATATTGTCCTGAACCTTAATTCTGATATCAGCTGTCATCTCAAGGTTAGAACATCTGAGCTGAAAAGACTACTTGTTATAACAGAGATACTTTTGCATATAAGTACCAATTTGGAATTATTGTCTAAGAAATAGTTGAGTAGATGGGTAGCTTGATGCAGCACATGGATTCATGGTTTTCCCTTTTCGGCTTTAGCACTCTCCCTTGAGACCACTGCTATAGTCTCAATAAATGTCATAAAGCTATTTGACAGTGTTGTAGAGGAAGAATTCAGTCATTAGGTTTGTCCAAAACATCTTCAAAAACTGAGTACTGTTTTGCTGTTTGCATTGTAGCTGTATTGGTCCAGGATATTAGAGACACAATATGGGTGAAGTGATAACATTGGACCAACTTCTGCTAGTGAAAAAGAAATGCTTTCAAGCTACAGAAGTGTGATGTCTGCCCAGAGCTTGAAAGCTTGTCTCTGTCACCAGCAGAAGGCAGTCCAATTATCTCATCCACCTTTACTCTCTATTATTTTGATGCAAACTTTAAACTGATTCTTTTGGCCATGAACTAATAAAAGCTATTCAGAACTCATCTTTTAACCAACTGCTAGAGGCAGGCAGAATTGTTTACTCTCTTTGCCCCTTTATTTATGGGCTCATAATAAAACCTCAAGAACAAGGAGCAGCCTATTATAATGGAAATTTGTCAAGCTAAGGTGTTGTGTTGAGTCTCAATACACAGTGCACAGAAGAAAATAATGATTTTATATATATATATATACTTACGACCTACCTCATCCTTACCTCAAGGCTATTCCTAAGTACACTAAAACAGTCTAGCTTGATTATAAATAAATAAGGACATTTATTTCTTAATACTAGTTAGAGCTTCTCACAATTAGTCAGGTTTAATAATTATACTGTAGAATTTTTTTAATGTATATTATTCCTATTATAAAAACAAGTCAATATTACTTTGACTCCAATGTCCAGAAAGAATTTTCAACTTTTCTTCTGTTTCCATGAGTTTAATTTCTAAAATTAAAATTATTATGTTATAAGAAATGTTCTGCTTTTTTAACATTTCCTTTGAGAGTCTTCCACTGGGATTCTAAACAAACAGTGATAAAATAATTTAAAAATTGGTGTGAAAAAGCAACTGAGCCTGAATTAGACACATGTATCAGTAGGTTCTCTTTAAGATTCTCTTACATCTTTGGTATAGTTTCAATCACATTAGAGGGGTTCTAGGATTAGATGAATAGTTGAGTCTTTTCCAAAATACCCAATTCCCTCTGTTTAAGCAACAGCATTTTATTGTGTCATAACCTCTGTATTCTTCATTGACCTTTTTAAAAGTCTGAATATCTGAGGAAATAGACTAGCTACTGTATTTGATTAAGGACCTTCTTCACGTATAAAAAGTAAAGTAGACAAATGATCATGCCTCCAGTACTTCATTTTGGTATGATCATAACTTAGCAGGAATTTATAATCCAGCATGCAAAGAATGAACAGAGTCAGTCTCCTAACCTTAAATCACCTTTATCATAATGGAAGTTTTTGTTCTTTTATTCAATTACAAGACAAATTCACAGTTTTGCAGAGGTCAATTCTTTCATTATTTACTGCTTTGGTATGATTTAGGTGCTTTACACATCGCTAAAGCTATCTTCTTTTGAGTTAGAAAAGTTATTTCATAACCAGCCCATCAGAAGAAAAATCCATTTCTATTCATTTCTTTAATCGTCTCCACTTCCAAGTCTAACAACATTCCTCAGTAAAATTGGTAGACTAGTTCACCTTTCAATTCCCATGGAAGAAATTTAGACCAGGAAATAAATCTGTTAAAACCAGTTTGAGATAAAGTCATCATTGTGATCTTTTATTTTCTGTTATCAGTGCCCAGGAGTAAATAAAGAAAAGGAAGGTTCCAAAACATTCCCTGGTTGTGCCACAGGCCTTTGGAATTAATATAGGAAAATTAATAAATCTAGTATACGATGCTGCATCTCCCACCACATGTTTGCTCTCACACATGCAAATATATATCTTAAACAAAGTAAAATTTGCATACATTTCAGAAATTATTTCCTTATGTGGCCTTTTCCTCAAATATGGAGTGTAAACCTCATACAAGCTCCCAGGTATAACCCAAAGCTTAGATTTTTCAGAACACCAATACTTGACATCCAACTTGTTCTTGAAATACAGGAATGGCATTATTAGCTATTTACTTATTGAACAAGGACAGCATGATTGGTGCTGAACATGCAGTTGAAGACCTAGACTAACATAAAGAATTGCCATTTTTAACTATTTAGGGCATATCTGCCCTAGGAAAGTATTTCAAAATAACTAAATTCGAAATAATAACTCCCAAAATAACAATAGCGTGTCGCCGCTATGTGGGAGCCTTGAAATTAGTCCAAGGCAGGCTCCATTATTGTGGGTGTGTTACTTTGACTTAGAGCCCCAGGAAGCACTGAGGAGTAATTACTTCAAATTACTCTGCGGAGTAGTTATTTTGAAATAGCAGCAACAGAGCATCCACACTACCTCAATTTCAAAATAAATAAGTGTTATTCCTTGAGGAAAGCAGGAGTACAGATTTTGAAATAATCAGCCTGTTATTTCGAAATAATGGGTTTGATAGTGTGGACGCTCTGCTTATTATTTCAAAATAACTCCCTAGTGTAGATCAGGACATGCAGTGGACAACAAATTTGGTTACTCCTATAAAATCCAGGAACTATGATACATGTTTTTGAGTGCTACCTGCAGCCACCTTATCTAATAACTATTGACATATATATGGATATTGAGCGCTCCTGTAGCAGGTAAATTATTAACTTCCAGGTAAGTACTGGAACATTCAATGGCTTAAAAATTAATCTGAATTACAAATCTATCACTATAAGAGATTGCTAATTTGCCTAGGGATGAGCTGGTTATCTCTAAACACAAAAATATCCATCTGTCTGCAGGTAGATTAGATGTGGTTCCACCTACTTGTTTTTCCAATGTTAATGGAAAGCAGACGTGTCAAGCATTGTTTGTATTTAATTCCTATAAGAACTACATGACAACAGTGAGTTTGGAGATTTCTGTTGCAGCTGTTCAGAGTAGCTGAGGATAAATTAGAGAGGCCTAACGGGCTATTTGTCTGAAAGGGGGTACTGGCACACCTCTGTGTTTATTTTTGCAGCTGTCAGGCAAGTTGTGAAGGGCTTAACCTATTGCAAACCATGCCCTTTACAAATACCAATGGGCCAGTGAAAATTAATATCATATTTGCCATGAAATCACTCTAGAGATTTCTCTGATACAAACTGATTACTATTCTTCATGAAATTGCAGCCTGTTATAGAATACATAAAGTAAGTAGATTTTTAACACTGCATTATATGGAAGACATGAATCTATTGTTGCAAACTAAAGAAATTCTGCTCCTCATTGGGTGGGCTGCCAGACCATTGTATTTTCATCACTATTTTGTTTGAGAGAATGGGTTGGACTATTTTACCTGTCATTCTTTAATTTCTTGCCACTGTAAATAGCTTTAACCTTTTCTTTCCAAATACCCCTAATGTTAAATGATTCCTGATACATTGATTTCCCCCATTTTTTCACAGCTCTCTGTTTTGAACTTAAAGCAGCTTGCTTAAGTCACATGGGAGCTCCTATTAGCCTGACCTACCAAGTTATCACTGTATAAAATGGGCTAGGAAGGCAATGCGAAAGAGGACTCGGTATAAGTCTACATATATATATTTCACATTGACCAGCTACACTGATGTAAGGCTAAAATGACTCTGCCTACACTATTAGCTATCATATTGTAAAAACATATCTTTTTCTTAGTGTGAGTATTGCCTTTGAGACAACCACCACTGACCTATAATATATGGTATTTATTAAACCATTACTTAACTCTTAAAATAATTTCCTGACAGTACACTATTTCTGATTGTACATAGCTAGGGAGTTCAGAACTGTGCACAATTTTTCTCCTTTCACCATATTTTCTGCTTTTCACGGAAGATATGATCCAAAACCGACTGAAGTCAAAGGGTTGGGGTTTTTTTCCCCATTGATTTCCATGTTCTTTGGATCAGGCCCCTAGTAAGGCTGGAAGAATGTCTGTGTCGCGGCAAATTTTCTTACTGAGATTGCCATGCATGTTTTATGGTCTCCTCGCTATTTTAAACAAGCCAATCAGGATCTTTAAAAGAAGCCCAAGTAGGCTGGTGCTGCACTGCTGAATGAGATGTGTTCATAATCATATGCAAACAGGGTAATAAAGTAATTAGACAATGTCTTACCATCATATTGAAATATTTTATTTGCAGTTACTGAAAGGAATCATCCTACTTATTTTGCCATGAATTTCAAAATACATTAGTAATGAACTAAAACAAAGCACAGCTCTGCCAAACAGGCACAGCACTGAACAAAAGAAATAATAAATATATTTACATTATTGCCTGTATTATTTCTCCAGTAGTAGTCTTGATATTAGGTAACACAACAGGCAGAAAAATCTCAGAAGGGTAGCCATGTTAATCTGTAAGGGTGCATCTACACTGCAGAGCTTAACTTGAAATAAGCTACACAAATTGAGCTACGTCAATTGTGTAGCTTATTTTGAAAATGGCAGCATCTACACAGCACTTATTCTGAAATAGAGCACTCTTCCTCCGACTTCCCTTACGCCTCATACAATGCAGGTTACAGGAGTGGGAGTAAGAAGTCCTCCAGCTTGACAATATTTCAACATTATTTTAAAATAATTGCCTGCTATGTAGATGTACCCTAACTTTAAAAACAATGAGTGGTCCTGTGGCACCTTGGGCATATCTACACTAGGAAATAATTTTGAAATAATAACTCCTGGAAATAACTATTTCAGAGTAGGGTGTCAGCACTGCAGGGAAGCCCCGAAATTAGTCCAAGTCAGGATCCCTTAGGGTATGTCTATACTACCACCCTAGTTCGAACTAGGGTGGTTAATGTAGGCATTCGAAGTTGCAAATGAAGCCTGGGATTTAAATATCCCGGGCTTCATTTGCATCTTGCCAGGCGGGCACCATTTTTAAATCCCCTTAGGGTTTGGAACGAGGTGTACCGGTAGTTCGAATTAGAGATCCTAATTCGAACTACCTACTCCGTGCCACGTGTAGCCGCGGGCCCGGAGTTCGACCTAAGGGGATTTAAAAATGGCGCCCGCCCGGCAAGATGCAAATGAAGCCCCGGATATTTAAATCCCGGGCTTCATTTGCAACTCCGAATGCCTACATTAACCACCCTAGTTCGAACTAGGGTTGTAGTGTAGACATACCCTTAACGTGGACTTGCTACCTTGACTAAGGGCATGCCTCCATAGCAGCATGATTTTGAAATAACTAGCATTATTACAAAATAACTACGTGAGCTTCTACACAGCAAGCCCGTTATTTTGAAATAATTTTGAAATAACGGGAAGCTTATTTCAAAGTCTGTAACTTTCATTTTATGAAAAATAACACCTATTCCAAAATAGCTATTTCAAAATAGGGCACGTGTATGCAGCGCCATGGGATAAGAGGGAAGGTCCTTTCTTGGATTGAGAACTGGTTAAAAGACAGGAAACAAAGGGTAGGAATAAATGGCAAATTTTCAGAATGGAGAGGGGTAACTAGTGGTGTCCCCCAAGGGTCAGTCCTAGGGCCAATCTTATTCAACTTATTCATAAATGATCTGGAGAAAGGGATAAACAGTGAGGTGGCAAAGTTTGCCAATGATACTAAACTGCTCAAGGTAGTTAAGACCAAAGCAGACTGTGAAGAACTTCAAAAAGATCTCACAAAACTAAGTGATTGGGCAACAAAATGGCAAATGAAATTTAATGTGGATAAATGTAAAATAATGCACACTGGAAAAAATAACCCCAACTATACATATAATATGATGGGGGCTAATTTTGCTACAACTAATCAGGAAAGAGATCTTGGAGTCATCGTGGATAGTTCTCTGAAGACATCCATGCAGTGTGCAGCGGCAGTCAAAAAAGCAAACGGGATGTTAGGAATCATTAAAAAAGGGATAGAGAATAAGACGGAGAATATCTTATTGCCCTTATATAAATCCATGGTACGCCCACATCTTGAATACTGCATATAGATGTGGTCTCCTCATCTCAAATAAAGATACACTGGCATTAGAAAAGGTTCAGAGAAGGGCAACTAAAATGATTAGGGGTTTGGAACAGGTCCCATATGAGGAGAGATTAAAGAGACTGGGACTTTTCAGCTTGGAAAAGAGGAGACTAAGGGGGGATATGATAGAGGTATATAAAATCATGAGTGGTGTGGAGAAAGTGAATAAGGAAAAGCTATTTACTTGTTCCCATAATATAAGAACTTGGGGCCACCAAATGAAACTAATGGGCAGCAGGTTTAAAACAAATAAAAGGAAGTTCTTCTTCACACAGCGCATAGTCAATCTGTGGAACTCCTTGCCTGAGGAGGTTGTGAAGGCTAGGACTATAACAGGGTTTAAAAGAGAACTAGATAAATTCATGGAGGTTAAGTCCATTAATGGCTATTAGCCAGTATGGGTAAGGAATGGTGTCCCTAGCCTCTGTTTGTCAGAGGGTGGAGATGGATGGCAGGAGAGAGATCGCTTGATCATTACCTGTTCGATTCACTCCCTCTGGGACAGCTGGCATTGGCCACTGTCAGCAGACAGGGAACTGGGCTGGATGGACCTTTGGTCTGACCCAGTATGGCCGTTCTTATGTTCTTAACCAGAGCAGGCAGAGAAAAGGTTTTGCTGTCCCTCAAGAAGGTAGGCAGAGAAGAGCCTGAGACATGACTATACAGGGGGGTCCCGTTAAGCTGGAGCTTCCATAGCCTCAGGCAGGCACTCCAGGAAGTAACTGCTGTCCTGTTGCCCTGCCTGAATTTCTTCTGTGCAGCCTTAAATGTGAGGATTAACGGACGTTTTGGCATAGCGGTTCATTTCAAAATTATGAAATAATTTTTTAAATTAACTCAAAATAAGCTATTCAATTTGCATAGCTCAAATTGCGTAGTTTGTTTCAAGCTAAGGGTGCAGTATAGAGGCACCTTTAGGCTAACTCTAGACTGCAGGCTTCTTGCGCAGGAAGCTTTTTGCGGAAGAGATTTTCTGATCAATCTTCTTCCGCAAGAGTGCATCCACACTGCAAAAGTGCATTGGAAAAGCGATGTGCTTTTGCGCAAGAGAGCATCCAGACTGCATGGACGCTCTCTCACAAGGAAGCTCTGATTGCCATTAACAGAATGGCCACCAGGGCACCTGTGCTTCTTTCGACTGGCTGTTTTTGCACAAAAACCCCCTGTTTCCTGTCCACGTTCACCTTTTTGTGCAAGAGGTCTTGCGCAAAAAGGCGTTATTCCTCATAGAAAGAGGAATACCTGTACTGCAAAAGACCCTCTGTTCTGTCAATTTACTGTAAATTTACTTGCACAAAAATGCTCTTGAGGTGTGGACACGCTGAGGGTTTTTGCGCAAAAACAGCCGTTTTTGTGCAAAAACCCTGTAGTGTAGACGTAGCCACAGAGTCCCAGGAAGAACTGGGAAGTAATTACTTTGAATGGCTCTGGGGAGCAGTTATTTTGAAATAGCAGAAGTGGAGCATCCACACTACCACTATTTTTAAATAACTATTTTGAAATAAGTGTTATTCCTCATGGAAAGCAGGAGTTATTATTTCAAAAGAACCAGCCCCTTATTTCAAAATAGCTGGTGTGGTAGTGTGGACACTTTGCTTGTTATTTTGAAATAAGCAGCGTTATTTTGAAATAACTCCGTAGTGTACAGCAGGACAGGAGAAATTGGCTTTTAATGCGCCGATCAATTCATGTCTTTAAATACCAGGAACGGTGTCAAATCTGCTGATAAATTAGCCTCATTAACACAGGTCCTACAACTGACAAGCACTTCTTCAGCTGTTATATAATCGTGGGTTCTGTTTTTTCCACTCCAATTCATCTGATGAAGTGGATTTTGCCCACAAAACTCACGATTCTATATATATTGGTTACTCTCTAATGTGCTACAAGACCACTCATTTTTATAGCAGGCAGAGATATGAAGAATCTAGTGAAAAGATCATTAGTTTAGAAATACTTCCATCTTGAACACACCCCTTTTATGCAAAACACACCCAGCTTTCCTACTTATGCCAGCCCCTTCTCCTCCCAGGAATGCAACAACAGCAGATTTTCTGTGGGTCCCACCTCTTCTACGCTGGACACATCCATACACATGCAGCATAATGCAACACAGAATGTGGGCCATTAATTATAAGGGCATATAAATATAATTTAGAAGGTGGTCCCTTGTTTATGCACTCATCTCTAGGCATCTCTAGGCTTAATAAAATAAGTGAATCATATTATACCCTCTCAGTGAATTAAAAATACTTCATGCTCTGCTTTGCCTAACCCAGCAGTTTTTACTCCGTTTTCTGCTCATGAAGTGACCTCTATATATGACTTCAATTTTGTCAGAGGTAGGAGGGAGCTTTCATTAACCTTTTTTTTTTATCAGAATCTATTCATTTGGATTTAAAAGTCTTATCCCTAATAAAAAAATCATATTTTTTCTCTGTTCTAAGGCAGATATGAAATATTTTTTTAAAAAACTGTTCAGCTATGGCACAAATCAATGTGATTGATTTTTCCCCCCCACCTCTGAATGTGTAAATTAGGCACAACTAAGTCAAGGAGAGTTGGAATAATTGGTGGTATCGTATCTGTAGATTAAATTTCAGGTTTCTGTTTGAGTAATCAGTTCACTTGAACACCTGAAAGCCCAAATGGAGGCTGAAAGACAGCTGCACATGTCCCCGCTGCAGTAAACAAGGTGAGTATGTTCTGCAGAGGCTGCAACTGGCTGAATTGGCACTTTCTTAATGTCATGCCTGATAAGAGGATATCCCTGTTATTCACCTCATTGTCCCCTTTTAGTGTTCTGTGATTCAGAAGCAATGTGATGATGGTGTGGAAATGTGTGCTCAGAATCTGAGTCATCAGAACTCACATTTTGCAGCACTTTAACTAAGAGCTAATCCACATGGTCATATGAGTGCACAAGAAACCTAGCTGTTTAAGACACTACCTCAGCAAAGAGATGACCATTAGACTAGTGTCACATTTAATAAACAGGGAGGATGAGGTTTTCCCACTTATCTGTATCTTTCCCTTTACTATAGAACCCCAACATTTTTTCTTCATCTTCCTCTGACCCTACCTGTCAAAAACTTACTGAAGAGATGTAAAGCCATGACAGATGCATCCTGACAGTGGAATCCGGGATTCATTATTTACTCTCCATACAATTCTAAATTTAGTTGGTGATTCTTTAAAAGGAAAATATTGAAATAAAATGAAGACCTCTAGAAAAGCTAAATTCCTGTGAAAATTATAACTTGGGGTACAGGCTATAACGCGTATACATTATGTTTGTTGTCCATGACATTTTACATTATGTCACTAAATGCAAACAGCTATATTATTATTTTATTTTATTAACTGTAACACACATGTCACCAATGGGATCACCAATGGGTCCCATTATATTAGATACTGTACAAACACATGGAAAGATATGATCTCTCCAATGAAGAATATACAATTTAATTTCTACCCTGAGTTGTACCCTGTATCAACCCCACTGACTAGCTCATGTTATTGCCGAGTGTCTCTAAGTGAGCTGTGTGGTGTCAGTACTTGGGGTAAAGAGAAATACCGTAACACGTGTATTGGTACCTCCATGAAACCTAGGATCTCCTATCTCAGGCCTCTAGCAGTTGAACTCCAGAAATAACTCTCATTAGCTGGTTGCAACTATCATCCACATGGACTAGTTACTAGAGAGAGACATGGCACACTTTGTCTTCATGGCTGTGTAAAAAAACTGTTTCTGTCCCACACAGCAATATTCCTGTAATTAGAACATCAAAATGGCCATACTGGGTCAGACCAAAGGTCTATCTAGCCCAGAATCCTGTCTTCCAACAGTAGCTAATGCCAGGTGCCTCAGAGGGAATGAACAGAACAGGTAATCATCAAGTGATCATCTGTCACCTATTCCTAGCTTCTGACCAGCTGAGGCTAGGGACACCATCCCTGCCCATCCTGGCTAATAGCCATTGTTGGACCTCCCTCCATTAATGTATCTAGCTCTTTTTTGAACCCTGTTACACCCCTTCCCATAACACAAGAACGTGGGGTCACCAAATGAAATTAATAGGCAGCAGGTTTAAAACAAACAAAAGGAAGTACTTCTTCACACAACACACAGTCAACCTGTGGAACTCCTTGCCAGAGGATGTTATGAAGTGCCATTCCTGTATTTCATTGTTCTTATGTTCTAATTACTAGAATATTTCAGTGTGGGACAGAGCAGCCTTTTTACACAGGCATGCAGAGAAAGATGACGGTAAAAGGAAGGAATGGTGATAAACAGAGGTATCCCAACACCATTTGGCCTCACAACATCAACTTAAAACTCTTGTGCAATCTGATCAGCTTTACAAGCCTTGTCAGGTGCAAAGAGTTATATTGCCTTAGTATATATTTACTTTATGTGGGTTTTTTATTAGGTAGTTGCATATGATTCATGAATTAAGGCAAGAGTAATGCAGAACATCTTACATCACAATAGAGCATTGTATAAAATCAGGTACTGCTGATGAATATGTTAGTTGGTAATATTTCTTAATTGTATATGTTAAAATGTATTTTAGAGGCATGTGTCAAGCATAAAGATGTGTAGATAAATAGATATCTCTTCTGTTCATGAATAATGAATAGTGCCTCATTCTTACAGACATCTGGCCTACTCAAAGTCCATGAGAAAATACAACATCCCAGTAGCCATCTGTCTGATCGCCAGAAATATGTTTCCAGGTGTTCTGCCTGTCTCTCTCAGGACATTTTTTTATTTTGCCTGCATTGTTATTGTTGTATGTGAATTATATCTGCATTATGAGGTTCCTACTGTTCTCCTGTTAGCAGCTTGATAGTTTGCCTCATGCAAAACCCCAGCTGCAGTGAGTGGGGATGTTTTAAAGGGACAGGAGAAAAATCCCAGCTTCTGCAAATCCTAGGCTATTATCACCAAGGAAACCTGTGGCCATGCCACAGATCAAAGACAAGTTTCTCATCTCTCCAACGAGCATCCCTAACCACCAGACAATCTTTCCTCTTGCTTTTAGTACTGTCCCATAATTTACGGTACCTCTCCAAGCAGCAGGTACTACGGATAATACTTTCAAAGCCGCTTCCATGCAGTTTCCATGACTTTTGAGGAGAACCAGGCGTCCGGATCTCTTAGGTGGCTTTGTGAATTTCAGCCTCACAGGAATTCTTAGATAACAGTAAAACTTTGTGCTTATAGAAAGCCTATTACCTGACCATCCTAAGAGCCCAATGAAGGTAGGTGAGAAACAAGGCACAGAGCAGCAGATGCTTCCCTAAGGCCAAGCAGTGATTCAGTCACCAAGATGGAAAGAGAACAAACAGTTTGTGGACCCTGCTCTATCCACTAGACCGCGTTGCCTCAAACCAATGTGACAAAAGGGTCTCTTCATGTTTATTGAACAACCTATTCTTATTTTCAGAGATGAAGTTTAAGTTACTGACCCTTACTTCCAAAGATCTCAATCCTCCAGGTATAGCAAATGTCTGGGAATATTTCACGAGACTGAAAATTTATATATAAATATTCCATGAAAGATACCGATCAGAAGAAATTTGCAAATTTCTCCTCCTTTCAGACATTTGAGAGAATCAGCTGCAGTTATGGGGCTTACTTGTGACTTGATCCAGAAAATCCTTGTCTCTATAGGTACTAAACTTTCATGTGGTGACGCAGCCCAATACTCACACAGGTAACCTGTGTCATAGAATATTCTATGTATTCAGTTTAACTGCTCTTCATGAGATTTTTAACCTAATGTGCAAAATGAGGGCCAAATTTCGCAGTATGGCTACAAACAGAACTTGCATTGAATTCAATAACTGATATTGGTGTGGACTGATTGCAGAATTGGGAAATAAGAATGAATATCATGAACAGGACTTGTAGGTTCCAACCCATCTCTGCATATAACTTGTCCTATTTATACCTCATCTATACCACTACTTACCAGTGTCAGTAGCTGTAATTATGTATGGCTTTAATTGAGGAAATTTGGAATGCTTTTTGAGATTCACAAATGAAAGTACAAAGTGGTATTTATATAAAGGCTACAGAATGGCTTTACCCAACAAAAACTGGAGATTTCACAAATGCATCTACATTATTTACATGCTTCAGAGGAGTAGCCAAGTTTAGTCTGTAACAGGAAAAACTTTAAAAACCAATGAATAGTCTAGTAGCACCTTAAAGACTAACAAAACATGTAAATGGTATCATGAGCTTTTGTGGGAAAAACCTACTTCTTCAGATGACTGTAGTACTAGAAGTCCAGATCCAAGAATAAATAAGGGAAGAGGGAAAGGAGGGGAAAAAGAGAGAGAAAAGGGGGGTGGGAGGGGTGGAGAGAGAGACAGTGAGTAGATGGTTCAAGTAGTTACAAGAGGCTGATAAGAACAATTAGCACCTCTTAACCAACTTAACCAACCAGCCAAACAATGGAGGTGCTAATTGTTCTTATCAGCCTCTTGCAACTAGTTGAACCATCTACTCACTGCCTCTCTCTCTTTTTTTCCCTCCTCCCCCCGCCCATTCCCTTATTTATTCTTGGATTTCCACTACTAATACTCCAGTCATCTGAAGACATGGATTTTGCCCATGAAACCTCATGATTATTTACATGGGAAGCACCCAAAATGGCTGAAATGGAGCCAGGTTGCCCATAGCACACAAAGCCTTAATGGAGGGGTTTTTTTAAAAAATAAATAAGAAGCAAAAGGTATATTGAGTTAATTTTGTCCCTTAGAAAACTTGGAAGAACTCGAAGAACTGATGGTAGAGTTATTTATTATTATTGATTTTATTAATGGACAAAAATACAAACTAAAATACATCTGGTCACTGTGATTTCACAGCCAGCATCAATTTCAGAGCATTGCTTCACAAATGGCTTGCCTCTAGCTTTTTGCTGGGATAACTCCATCTACAGTATTTTCCAGCCCACCATGTTCTAGGACACAAATTCCCTTTATCAGGCCTAGCTCTTTTGTTCACATGGAGTCTGCATTGCCTTTCCTGTCAACCCAGCAGGTACAATCACACCAGCATCTAGCCTTGTCTAATGTCTGAAAAAATGTGTGTGGGCCTCAACATTTCTTGCAAATAGCTTTCTGGAGCAGTTGCGATGGTATAGCAAAGTGTTTACATATTAGTAATCATTTCTGCTAGTTCAGTTTACTCTTTATTCTGCTACTCGCAGGTCAGTATTTCTATATTTGGTCTGAAATTATTCAAGTATAATGAGCAGTGAAAATCAGTGGAACAATTGCTAATGAAATTCTAATCTATTCTATATAGAATTAATTGTATTGAAATCGGACTCCTTCTAATGTAAGTAAATTGACTTGGCTCTCTTTTATGGGAAATTGTAATTTAAAGGTTTTAACAAGCCAGTTTTATGAAACAGGATATCCAATGGCAAAGGCTAGCCTCTTTCATTTACAGGTACATACCTTCTAGAAAATTAATATACCATTTGAAAAGAGAAATTATTTCTCAGTGATCTGAAAGCTGGATAACTATGTGTACTCAAAGGGCCCTTCTTATAAAGGTCTGATGCTCCAATCCTAAAGGCCACAGAAAGATATATAGAAGGAAAGCCCAGATCCAATCAACCATCTAAGAATCCCCATATCAGACGAAATTTCTGCCCTGAGGAGCTCCTCGGGGCTTCCCCCGCCCTCCTAATTCAGAGAGGTGAGCACCCAGGTCCAATGCGAGTCTGTGGTGTGGAGGTGTTGCTGATGATTTCTGAAGCCTTGATTCTCAGACCCAGTTAGCTTATCAATTCATCACCTCCTGTCTCTGTTCATAACAGCTCAGATCATCTGGCAGGCTCTTGCTGTTGGTTTCTAATATCTCTTCAGCAGATATTTTTCTACCAAGGGGCCTCTTGACTAGAATGTGCTATCCTTGATGGTCCCTAACAAGCTAACCTGTCTACCAAGATTAGAGGCATGATGAAATCCATTTGAGATTAGTTTTATTTCATTTTTCAATTGCTAACGTTTCTGGAACAAGCAGCATCAGTTCTTCCATTGTATTTGTCCTGCTTGTTTTTATTTGTAAATTATGGTGGGTTTTTTGTTTCAATTTTTTATCAATAATCTCCTCAGTACAAATGGTGCTCTATAAATCAATGTAATAAATAAGCTCAAGTTATTTTAAATGGGCATTGCAATGCACACATAGCAAAATATGCTATCCTTGAGATTTTAAACTCCAGAATTCATATATGGCAAGGTAGGTACAGTCATAAAATGTGTAGAGGTTATTGGATTTTCTTACTTCTAAGTCTCTTATTTATTGATTTAATATCTGTTAGCCAGAAGGCTTGCTGACAGGATGCATTTCTTTTACTGGGAAGAAAGCTAGTCAGCATCCTAGTTCTTAAGACAATGGTGCTGTGCATAATTTTATGTACAACCTTTTAATAATGCACCCCAAGGATATGCAAATATATCAATTTCATTTACTTAATGGACATTCACTTCAATAATTCTTTAGATGAAGAAAAGATATACTTTAATATATGTTTTCATTTGGATCAAAAGACACCTGAATATTTGCTTTTAAGAATACCTTTAGTGCCCAATTTGTTCTACAATGTAAATCCAAATATTGCTTTCTAATGAAAAAAAATGTGCAAGAGAAAAATGAGGCATCATATACCACATACATCTTGTACTAGAAGATCAACTATAATGAAGTCTATCAAGAAGTCTGTCATACGTGCTGTTTCGGACCTTAAAGAACTATTAAGTTGTTCATCAATTAGTAACTGCTTTATCCTTACCCAACATCTTGCATGCATTTCTGGGAATAAATCTGAACATTTTAAACATATAGAGGTTATAACATACATTTCTGTTATCCAACTGGAGATCTCCAGGTTTTCTTCATGATGTGGGTTCCAGGCACCCTAAATTTAGAACCATTAGGGTCCAATGTTCAATGAGGTGGCCTGTCCCATTACAATGAGATGATCCTTCAAAGGCACAAGCATATATAAATGCTAATAGACCAATCAAGGCTATTTTGTACATACTAACATACAAAGTTCACTACTTCTCAGGCACTCAGGCTAAGTAATACCTACTGGCATCAAATAAAGAAACGGAAGCAGTGGCCTTCATCTGGGAAAATGAAGATGGATTATGACACCAAGCGGTTCTTGATCCAACCTTTAAAATGCAGCAGAAAAGTCAAAATGCCCCAATCTTTCCAGCCTTGGAAGCAAGTGAAGAACTTTTCAGCATGTGAGAGATGCTTGATCAATTCATCACAAACTCTCTAGCTAATTCTCTCCAAATCTGCATTACATTTCATCTGAAAGATAGCACCTCAATCACACACTATACTCTAGCCTGGTTGTGAAGAAGTGATGCACAGTGAAGAGTGGCACCTACAGACTCACCAACACCATTCCTGCAGCCCATGTTTGAGCTCTCCCTGCCAGGGGAAGCTGGGTTTAGTTCTTGCTTGGTTGCTAAGCTCTCCGACGAGATCACAAACTGAGGAAGTATGGCTGCAAACACTTTCAAAGAGGATAGGATAATTTAGGGTAAAAGGGGAACTGTGGTCAAGACGGGCATGTTCTTGTAGTCCTTGGTAACTGTAAGGAATAGATAGTGCTCTTCATTATTCTTGTGCTCTTCATTATTATTGTTCTTTTTTTAGAGACTCAAAAACATATCCAGCATGATACAGTTGTTAGAAACCACCTGTATATGTTTACTTTGAACAGTTTGGCAGGAGCTAGACTCTTTGCAGTTACAGAATTGTCGTTTTATATTATTTTAAGTTCTAGAGACGGCAATGCTCATTTAAACAACTAACTGGTCATGAAATTCATTACTTACACTGACTTGTCAGCAGAACATAGTGTAACCTTGGGCAGGGCAGTACATGTAACGTGCCAAGCTAAAGAGGTTGTCCTCCATCTGTTTGAACCTGGAAAATGACATTTGTAGATATTTCTATGTTAAACCAAAGAAACAACAAACCAAAAATAATGAGTGGTAAGTATAAAGATGTCTGCAGGTGCTGTTATTTTTAAGAACTTGTACGAAGGACAATAGCAATTGGACAGTTAAAGGAAAAGCATAAAGTTGATTGGAGTATTCTGCAAATTCTAGCAGTATACATTCCTGTATGAAATATTCAGAAATACTATTAAAAGCCTGAAGAAAAATATCTATAATGATGTCTAAATCTGAATTTATGGCAATTTGACTCATTGCATATTTCTGAAATGATTAAGCACTTAATTGACTTAGATATTTTAAATGTAATGAGATTCAGGCTCTTAACTATGTAAAGGGTACATCTGCCCTGCAGCTGGGAGCATACCTCCCAGCCATCAGACATGCACTAGCTCCACTCAAATTTGTAGGCTAATAATAGCAGTGTGAATTTAGAGACATGAGTTAGCCATGCAAATTCAGACCCAGGGAGTCAGGTGGTATTGTGCTCAGGTGGCATGCACTGAAGACATACTCTAAGTCACTTTGAAAATTGAACCCAGATTCTTAAATCAATGAATCACTTTTAAAAAAATTACCCATTTGTTTTCCAAATCCCATCCTTCATTTTATTACTGGGGATATTGTGACTGACTCAGCCTGTGTTTATATATAGACTTAGGATCTAATTCACTAGCATTTGAGCCCACTCACAAAAGTTAACAGATACTCCTAGGATTGCTACTTCATTACTCTATGTTATTGTTTTTGCTCTGCCACTACCTATATACAAAAGCTCCCAAAAGCTGGTGTCCCAATCAACTTTACAAAGAGATAATGACCTCATTAATAGTGCCTGTTATTCCAAGCCCAAGGCTTGTTTTGATCCACATTAAAGGGGAAATATTGTCTGCAGCAGTTATCAGTTATCACAACAATTGAAAATGATCCAGTCTGGTCACTATTTAAGCAATGATGACTGATGGCGAGGGCTTGAGAAGGGTTTAACCCAGATGATTATTAATTGCCAGAAAATGTTCATTCCATGAGTCATTATTGCTGAAATATATATTAAATTGGGGCCTAGATGTTCATTAACTGCCAGGAAATGTTGAACAAGGAGCTACTGTTGCTTTTATAGATCATAAAAACGTAAAGAAGAACTACAGCAATTATCTTTTTAAGGTGCTATAGTTAAACTTTGATCTGCATGCTGCCATAGATAAGGGTCTTTTTTATAGCATTTAAGAATCAGTATGGTAACCAATAGGCAAACGGGACTAAGCTCAATCTATAATTTTCAGTAAAATTGCTGTTTCACTCAGCTGATTTTAGTGTGCTTTCAGGTGACCCAGTAGCTTTGGCTAGAGACAGGCACTGCATTAGCATACACAGAAGAGTAAGAGTGAGCATCCACAGAAGACAAATGCAGAGACTACGAAGGCTGCTCTGAGCAAATGAGATGAGTATTTTCATGCAGTATTACAGTTTAGTGAAATGATCTGGAGTAATCTGAGTATCTGATCCACTCCAGGGCATTTTGACACTAGGACATGATGAAATTACTTATGGAAGACATTCTTGTCACTTGGACCCAGAGGGCCTGTTTGGGCAGCCATGCCAGCCCCAGGTGGTTGCAAAACAGCCACACAGTCCCTTTAGGGTTGCCACATGGTTTAACCAAAAATACCGAACAGTCCCACCCCTTCCTCCCCCCCCCCAAAAAAAAACCGACTGTTGAGAAAAAAAAGGAGGGGGAGACCAAAGTTGTTGAGAAAAAAACAAAAACAAAAATACAAAAAACCCAGCATGACCCCTTTAAGGCCTTTGGGGTTTTTTTGCCAATGGCCATCTTGTTTTCTTACTCTGTGCGGGAAGAGAGCTCCCCTGTGGAACTAGGTAAGTGGGAGGGGGAGGGGAGGTTGGGGAGGCCCAGGGTCTGGGCCCGGTTGCTGAGTGTTGTAGGGTTGCCAGGTGTCTGGTATTTTTGCCTCCTGGCAGGGAAAAAAATCAGAAAATACTGGACATATATCTCCAGGTAGCCCAGATGCTGAAGTCCCGCCTACAATAGTTCTGGCAAGTATTTATTACTACCATGTGAATATCATTCCTTATATGTATTACTAGGCGATTTATCCTGCATTTCTTCAGTCCTTAACTCAATTAAGGTGGGGGGATTGGAAAATAAAAGGAAAATGTATATGCTTTATTTAAATCATTATAGTTTCAGAAATACAGTGTTATTTTGATTGAGTTAATTTTTATTTTGGATTTCTTAAAAAAGGGATTGTTAAAATTTTGCTATTTAATTTTTTTAGTAAATTTTTTTAAATGGGTATTCCATTAAGTGTATTTTATCTTCATTCCTATAAACTCTTATCTTCCACTGTATTTTAACAAAAAAAAGGTCTACAGTCAATTTGATTTCAAATAAAATTTTCTTCTAGTTTTAAACAGTAAGCATTGATTTAGCTTTTTCAAAACAGAGCACTACGCCAAATGTCTCCATTTTATCTCTTTTCTGTCCCTATTCCTATTCCAGTTCTTTTCCTACTCCTATTCCAGTTCATCCTATTTTTCTGGCTCATCTTGATTCAGTCTTTCAACATTCACTCTATTATGTCAGTTTTGAGGAGTACACATCATTTTGGTGATTCTGTCTCTTTTCTGTTTGGTTTTATGAGAATCAATACTATTCCAGGTACATCCTGTTTTCCCAGCACAATCAAATCCATATGTTGCTTTAAGCTATGATAAAAAGAACCTTCATATCAAATTTGGTGGTCCTAGCTCTTACGATTTAGGAGGAGTTCTTGAACAAATGGATGGACAGACAGACAAACTCAAATATAGTAGATTTGCATGGAATTGTGTACTTTCTATGGCTATTTGTATCGATGGTGCAGGTGTAATAATAGCTGCTTCTTGAAGTTTTACTAAACAAACTTAGCTTTTAAATTCTAATACTGCAGAGCAAGGCTATGTCTAGACTACAGGGTTTTTGCAAAAAAAGTGTCCTGCATCTAGACTGCCACCGCAGTCTGGCATTCTTAGAAATTAAATTCTTTAGAAATTAAATCGAAAGAACACGGCGGTTTTTTCGATAGTGGTAAATCTCATTTTATGAGTAAGAACGCCTTTTTTCAAAAGATTCTTTCAAAAAAGCTTCTCTTGAAAGAAGCGCGTAGTCTAGATGGACCCCAAGAGATCTAATAAGGCTCAGTAAACAACCTGAAAAAAATATTTGAATTCCTTATATTAGAAATAGGCACTGTAATGATATATGGTCACCTATGTGTTGTATGTGGACTCAACCATCATGCACTGCCCCACTGATTTTTGTGGGGACATGCCACACATTGTAAATGGAAAGATTTGTGTTTTAGATTGAAAGCTTATTTGGGGAAGAAACTGTCTCTTATAAGGTACACAGTACCAGGTACAATAGCCTTTTATCTCAGTTTGAGTGTATAGGTGCTACTATTATACAAAGAGTAAATAAAGACTGTAATAATGGCAGAAGGCCAGCATGAACAAGTCTGTAATACAGATGTCAAAAAAGAAAAGTGTTTATTGAAGAAGTTTGTATTTCAGCAATGCGATGTCATACTGCAGAGAACCCTCTGTCTGGACTGAAATTATTAATATGGCCAGAAGCTACTTGTTTCTTTAGTGTCTTGTTCCCCTGTTTATTTCCCTGACTTGGAAAATTTTATTTTTTTCCCATGGTTCTTTCTGCACTCACCCGCCTTTTGTAGGCTGGTCCCAAATATATATATTAAACTACATCAGCTGTTATGCAGTGCTAAAATTATACATTTTTATAATTTTTTATCAAAACACCAGCTCTGCTTGTGCTGACCCCTGTAACCTAGGCTGGTGAATTTAATTGTCCAAAGAGGAAAATAGGTAACAAGAGGCCCTAGTGATCTGCAAACAAATCACTTAAAATTGTTTATAAAATAAAAATAAACTAGAATTGCAAAGACTTGGTGCAAGGCAGATGTGGTTAAAACAGAAAGAACTAAAGTTAGTTAGTTTTAGGGCTCCCACAAATGTCATGCAAGTTTTTTTTTAACAGCACAACAAACATTATTAAAATGGGAAGAATCTTCTGGAAAAAGACACTTGGATATTTGTTTTGATTGGTTAATATATATATGGGATGAGGGGGTTTTAGGAGGGGAAGACTTGGTAGCTTGTTTCAAGAAGGACCTGGGTGAACCTTAGCCTAAGCAAGACATCAGACATTCATCTCCAGATGCATCCTGAAGCTGAATGCCTGGCTGCAAAGATCATGTCAGGGTTTCAGCTTCCTTGACCATGGGATGCTGTTCCACAAAGAAGGACTGCTAAGCAGAGATGGGGTCCAATTACTGAAGAAGAGCAAAAGCATAACTGGATACAAACTGGCTAGCCTAGTGAAGAGGACTTTAAACTAGGTTTGAAGAGGGGCAGGTAATCAAAACCCACAGGTAAGCCACAGATAAAGTAAGCACAGGTAAGTTCTTGCTATAAGTAAAAAACATGGTGACCTGGGAGAAGGGTCAGAATTGGGTTGGGGGTTGTAACAGCAGGATAAAGAAGAGCTTAGAGAGAACTTGGGGGAGATAAATAAATATAGATCTGCATACTAATGCAAGTAGTATGGTGAATAAGCAGTAAGAACTTGAAATGCTAGTAAATAAACACAGTCATGACATAGTTGGTATTACAGAGACTTGAATAATACGCATGAGGGGAATATTGGTATAGAGGGGTACATCTAACTTAGGAAGGACAGCCAGGGAAACAAGGGAGAAGTGCCTTATATATTAAAAGTGTATGCACTTGGACTGAGGTTGAACTGGAAATAGAAGAGAGACAAGTTGAAAGTTTCTGGGTAAGGATAAAAGGAGTAAAAAACAAGGCTGATGTCATGATAGGGGTCTACTGCAGACCACCTATCCAGGAAGAAGAGATGAGTGAGGCTTTCTTTAAACACTAACAAAATCATCCAAAGCACAGGGTCTGGTGGTGATGGGGTATTTGAACTACCCAGACAACTTTTGGAAAAAATAACACATTAGGACCCAGAGTATACAAGTACTTGGAATGTATTGGAAGCAATTTTTTATTTCAGAAGGTAGAGAAAGCTACGGGAAGGAGGCTGTTCTAGATATGATTTTGACTAATAAGGATAAATTGGTTGAGAATTTGAAAGTGGAAGGCCTGTTGGGTGAAAGTGATTATGAAATGGTAGAGTTCATGATTCTAACAAAGGGTAGGAAGGAAAACAGGAAAATAAAGACAATGAATATCAATAAGGCAGACATAAAACGAGGTATACAGGAACTGTCGCCAAAGGCTTTAGTGAGCAATAGAACTGTGGCTAGACTGCCGCTTTTCGTCGCCAAAGCTCTGTGGCGACAAAAAGCGGCAGCCATTTTTATGCTAATGAAGCGTGGGAGATTTAAATCCCCGCTTCATTAGCAATTTCGGTATGTCTAATTTACATCCCTCTGGTGATATACCCTTAGTTATTACTTTGCAAAAGTTAAACTATATGAGCTGAATTTTCCATGCTGAGTGTGTCTCCCTCGAGTTGATTTTTTTCTTTTCTTTTTTGGCTGTTTCTCAGAATGCGTTTAGGAGAAAATACATTGTTTTGACAAAATAAACAATTCTCACTCCTGCTTACCTGAGAAACCAGAGACCTGAACTATGGCAAAGGGGTCTCCCTATTGTCAGATATGTGCCTTTTGCCTTGCTTGTGAAAATTAACCCAGGTTTGACCAAGTTCTAGAACTCTGAAAAATCTCAGCTCACACGTGCTCAGTAGAGATTTGTTAAAGTTCGGCAGCTAAATTCTCCAAAGATTCCATTTGCACGGAACATGCTCTAGCCCCTCATAGTTCTTGCTTGCTGACTGGACTATGGATGCTCCACTCCCACAGTGTGACAAAGCATGCTACAAACTGGGGCTGGATCTTCTCTGGTTTTGCTTCTTCCATCTCCCAAAGGCCACTGCGGTGCAGGATACTCTCTCTTATGAGCTCTCAGTGTTCCCCATGCCAGTAACCAGGCAACGTAGCTGGGAAAGAAGAATGCTTCCTTATCCAAATACAGCGATGCAGACCAAAGTGACAGGAGTAGGATCTCAAAAGGTGGGGTCGGGGAAAGGAACAGAGGAGGGATAGGGATGAGGGGAGGGCAGAAGTGTAGGAACAGAGAGAGGGGAGGAAGATAGAAGCATTATATATTACAAAGCCCTTATTTATTTCCAGAGTGCTTGTCCTATGCACTGAGACCAGGAAGGTTGGCTTAAGGTACGACATCCAGCTATGCAAAATGTGTAACTGGATTTGGTTTACCTTAAGCTGAACCACTGCGGTGTCCATACTGCAGGAAGCCGATGGGAGCACACACTTCTGCCAGCTTCTCTTATTCCTCACAGAACAAGGAGTACCAGATGATGGTGGGGGCTGCCTTCAGCATTCAATTTAGGGGTCTATGTTAGACCTGCTAACTCAAACACTAGAAGATTGACCTCTGGAGGATCAATCTTCTCTGTAATTTAGACATGCCCTGAATGAGGCAGGGAGTCCTGTGGGAAAATAGTATGTGAGAGGGTAAATGAAAACTGTATTATAACATGTACGCATTGGAGGGGGTGAACAAAAGTTGTGCAGGCAACCTGAATTCTGGCATTTTCTAAATTTTGTGTTTGACTTGCAACCTTCACATTTTTAATGAGAATTTCTTTAGACATATTTATTCTGTCTACAGTTAACTTTTATACTTTCAAATCTAGTATAATGTGTGTGTCAGCTGATCATATATTTTCACATGCTCTCACACACAAATTAATGTAAATTTTGGTTAAAAAAAGTTATCTTTTGGGTTGAAATAGCTTATATGAGTACACAGCCCAAAAGTCGGGGGGAAAGGTATGATTTTATTGATGTTTAAATGGTAAAAATTAGTTTGGAAATTTGACTTATTACAGTAAGGAAAAATTTACACTAATTAATTTTATATGCTATTTTTGTGTTCAGATACACAGCTGTAATTTTTCCTTTGATTTAGTTCTTAAGAAGTTCAAATGACTGAGATGTGTTTAAAGAAATTGGGCATAGAAATAACAATGTTATGCATGTTTGAAAATCATATAATTTCCATTTCCATTAAAGGTGGTGCCCAACTGCAAAATTTAAAACTGCATCAAAGTCCAAACTTTCGCGATTTTCAAGGTGTTTGCATCTGGCATTTCAGTTTGATTCATTATAGAGGTACAAGCCAGCAATGCAGGTGAGCTCTATATTTGAAGTTCCTCAAAAGCTGAATGTGTTTGGTTGGATAAGGCCCATTTCTAATTTCCCAGTCCCCAATCTTGGCTTCTTCTGGGAAGAAGAAACTATGGTCTTCAGAATAGAAAAATTGAAGTCAAGAATATAAAACAGATAGGAAGGAGGAGAAGTAGCCAAACTAAATTCTGGAATTCAAGGTTGATAAATATTTTTAGGATGAGAGGTGTAAGACTTGAGCAAGGTAATTATTTGCTGAATAAACCCATAATCGGTTATCTCTGATAACCGGGGAAAACAAACATTTTAAGAAAGAGACAAAAACACCCTAGTTCATTTACCTTCTTGGAGACCACCTTTTCTTGCTTGTTTGTGCAAACTCCTTGTTTCTCAAACTTTCCTCCTCTTCATCCTCAATCCAAGGTCACATCTGGGGGAAGAAGAAAGTTAGCAGTAAGAGCATTCCAATTTGGCTGTGACAGTAACAAAATCGCATTATAAGGTAAACACACAGGATAACAAACTAGTCAGGATAGGATAACTACTCAATCACAAGGAAAGAATATTAGAACCTTTCTTCTTATTATTAAGTATTGAACAAAAAAACCCATCTGAAAGTTGTTTCTTTCAATTTCTTTATGGTTTACAATGTCAGTGCCTTATACTAGACATTAGCTCAAAAACCTATGATATGACTTCTTACCTAGTCCTAAGCAGTGACATAAGCCATTTTGGTATATATTATAGGGTCAGTGAAAATCTCATCCTGTGAGAGACTGTAATAGAGTAGAGCCCTTGATATGAAATACAGGAAATGTACCAATGTGTGCATTAGATACTTTTGAATGGAGCTGGTTCAGAAGAAATTAACCTTCATGACCACAGACTCCTGGAATTGAATAGGTGTCTGGAGCGCTGAAGCTATCTGGTTTTCCCTCTTTGTAGATGAGTGTAAAGGGTTTCTTGCCTACGGGCTGGAGAACCTTGGGCTAAGCCATCTCTGATTACAAGAAGAGCCCTACTTGATTGGAGGATGAGTCCTGTCCCTTCAAAGAGGAACCAGACAAGTGCTTCTAAGAGTGGGTAAGATCTCATGCCCGGGTACTGCCATGATATTTCCCATCTGGGCTGACAAGATAATTATGTTGCCTGTCCTCTTTGAAGAACACACCACCTCCACCTTGATGGAATAGGTGTTTAGTCCAAGGGAGACCTAATATCCTTTGCGATGTTTACAAAAATCTGATTTGATGGTTAGTTCTTGCATCCATGGTGCAAAACCATACTCCATCTGTATCTGTTTAATGCCACCACCTCTACCCCATCCAAACAAAGTGTGTGTGGCGGGGGGAGGGGGGAGAATTCCTCAGATGATCTAGCATGCACAGTCCCTCTGGGAAAAGCAGATCTTCTGAAAGAGGCATTTCTCAGCTCTTAGAAATCTGCAAAAAAGGAGTTAGAAGCTAAGTGTCCAGGGATACTAGCTCTACTAAGGAAGTCTTGGGAAGATCAGCACCCATGAGATACTAATGTATCCACTACATACTCCAGATGAGACAGCAGCTGGAAACCCTAAGCCAAAGAGTACCTAGCCAAAGCAGTATAGTCTCAGAAAGAAAATTATAAGCACTGCCAAGAGAAAGTTCTCCAACCAGGGGGCAGAGTTCTCCTCCTCACACACTCAGAAAGTAAATCGCTCGTCAAGTGGCAAGGATCATATGAAATTGTGAAAAAATTATTCAGTTTGCTGACAAAAAAAGAAGAAAAGCATGTAAACCTGTTGAAAGCCTATAGGGAACAGGAAAGCTTGTTCATCAATCCAGTCTTCAAGTCATCACGAAAGCTGGACTTATGGTCAATGTCAAAAAATTTAGGAAACAGAACACAAACTATTTAGGATGCTGGATGAGAAATGCACATATTCAGACTCTGATGAATAAGCCCAATGCCCTAGAAAGAAAGATCTGGGCACACTAGGAAGAAATAAGTGAAGACATTTTTGGGTTTAGGTGGATATTATCAGCAGTTCATGCCTCACTTCATGACAATAGTACTAAAATCACAGGTCTAACAAAGCAGTCAGCAATGACATGAGTACATTGGACCTACCAATGTGAAAAAGCTTTTAAGACACTGAAAGAACTCTTGTGTTCTCAGCTAGTGCTATGGAGCCCCAATTTCAAGTGCTTCTTTATATTGCAAACTGATCTATCTGGCAGCCCTTCTGTCACAGGAATTTAATGGGGAAAAACCTGCATTGTGTTTCTGAGATGCAAGCCTTTATTCAGAAACACATATTATTCAACAGTTGAGAAGGAATTACCTACCTTACTAGAAACCCCTTCACACTTGGCATTGACCGTGACCCATGAAGTGCCTTGAAGCCATAGTGGTACAAACATCAGAATCACTCTCTGGTACCTAGCTCTGCAGCCCTTCACTTGGCCTGGGAAACAACATAATGTAGATTTTTTTCCCCTCAGGTTGGACTTACTGTGCCAAAGCACAGACAGCAGAACCTGCTCCCCCCAGGCTGTTTTGAGGTGGAGGAAGGGTGTGTAACAGGTTGATCTGAGCTATGCCAGCCTTGCTCACATGATGAGCCCCATCTGAGAGAAATGCTTGTTCTGGACTTGCAAGTTCCATTTTTTGGTACAGTCTGAGGGGAACAATTAACAGATTGACTTTAGAAGGTCACTTGAGACTGAATTCTTAAAGGGGGCCAGATGAAGGGGGCAAAGAGGAGGGATGGCCACAAAGGCAATCCTAGCCCACAGGGGCCCTCAAGAGACAGTAAATGTTTCCCCTGCTACAAGGGGTAATTACATCATATGTAGCAGTCTGCGAACACCATAGTCTGTAACTCTACCATGCCTGCTCATCACATGTTATGTTATTTGGGAGACCCCACTGACTGTTTCTCCATGAGGATGAATGTTAAAGTGGAAGCTGCTCAAATTATTTAGACACTACTCTGCTTGACAACCCCATCGCAGAAAGGGGGGGGAGGTAGTGAATCTGAACTTTAGGCCTTCCTGTAAAAAAACCAACCAGCCAATCAGTGGCATTCACATGCTGTTAGCAAACCATCATTCTGTTCTCTCTGCTTGTGTGTCATCTCTCAACCTACATTTGTCTTATGATTATTCAGTGCCTCACACAATTAGGCCCTGATTTCAGCTGGCAACACTGGAATAGAAATAATGAATAACAATGAGCAAAATAGGAAATGGAGGAGGGTCCCAATAATTAGGGATTCTACTATAGCCCAACAATAGAGGCCCATGGCAGATTCATAATGAGCAGTTCTCTTACCAGTTCTCTTACCAAAGCCTCCTTCAGTGGGTTGGTTTGGTTGGTTTGGTTTAGGGTTTTGTTGGGTTCTTTGTTTGCTTGTTTGTTTTTGATTGCTTTTGGGGGTTTTTTTTGGTCTGCTATTATTTTGTCAGCATGGTAGGTGTGAGATGTTGGTCTACATTGAAGTGTGAAGCATGCTTTTCATTCCATAAAGACTGCCCATACAATAGGCTATGAAATGCTGCAAACCAGTCTTAGAAACTGGGAAAGGAGTTCTCCATCTGCAGTCTTGCACATGGCCATCTAACCAGTGACATGAGGACTGTGCCCATTTGTTCATTCCAGAAATCTGACATTTCTCAGTCTGAGGCCAAATGTGTTTGCAGACATATTTCTGAGTGTATTCAAGTTGAAAGGTGCTTCTCATCTTCTGAAATGCCAGGGTTGAGCTCTGAGTAAAATGAATACAAGAGAGAGGTCTGCTATTGCAAGGCTCTGGTTTTAAATGATCAGCAGCTGATTAGGCCTCCCGTATTTCTGCTTTGCAGGGTCTTGGTGGTTGCACCAGGAAAACTATGAAAGTACAGAACTTAATTAATCAAGGTTCTAAATTGTGTAAATCCAGTTGATTTGCTAAAAATCTTTACTGAACTTTTACTGAAATATAAAATTATACTGTTGCTTCCTTTACTGCTCTTTCTAGACTTTTGTTAGCAAACTAATGATAATACTTTGGACATACATAACTAATTAAGCCTGCAAATAAATCACTGAGGCAGGTAAGTACTGTTACAGACCCCTTTTGCATTTAGGTAAACTGAGGCACAGAAAAGTTGTGACTTGCTCAAGGTGCACAGTGAAGTTGCAGTATAACTGCAAAGAGAACCCAAGGGTGTGCTCACCCTAACAGCTGCAGCGTGCAGTTTGCAATGACTTTAATGGGGACTGTATGCATAATACTCACACTGTCATCACTGGGCATGTGCTTTTGCAAGCAGCCCGCACAGTTCCCATGAAATTCTCTTTCTCTCAAGATTAGGGTTTCACATGGTCAGGGGAGCCGACAGCCATGCCAGGCCCCTGGGCAAGGTTGGGGGTGGCTCTGGAAAGGGCAGGGCCTGAGGTAGTAAGGGTGGGGTTGGAACAGCCAGCCCTCAGTGCCACCTGGAGTGCACCACACCAGCCCCTCCCAGACCTCAGAGCCACCAGGAGCATGCAATAAGGCACACCACTGGCAATTTAAAGGGCCCAGAGCTCTGGATGTCACTGCTGCCCTGGGCCTTTTAGAATTGCCAGGCTCCAGGGAAGATGTCCCCATTGCCCCCCGTCACTGGGTCTGCACATAGCAACAGCCTCTACAATATTTAAACACTTAAATGTCCCATTCTATGTGTTCACCTCAAACATGTGACCCAGACAGGAAATCTTGAAACAGAAAGTACCTCTTTAGGATAGCAACTTTGCCTTTACTAACTACATTCTGAGGTCTCTTCCAACCCAATAATTCTATGGGTATGTCTACACAGCAAAGTTATTTCGAAATAATAGCAGTTATTTTAAAATAACTTTCCTAGCGTCTACACAGCCATTCCATTATTTCGAAATTAATTCGAAATAGTGGAGGGCTTATTTCGAAGTTGGTAAACCTCATTCCACGAGGAATAGCACCAATTTCGAAATTGCTATTTCGAAATAAGCGCTGGGTAGATGCTTATTTCGAAATAGGGGGCCTCCAGCCCTTCCCAGGGTGCCCTGCTGGCCGCCCTGGCCACAAAGTAACTTCTGACCTGATGCCCTGCCGGAACTGGTTCCAACCAGCCTTAAATGTGATTCAGCATCTGCTCAGTGTGGACGCGCTATTTTGAAATAGAAAAATGCTATTTCAAAATGCATTTTGTATGTAGATGTGTTATTTCGAAATAAGCTATTTCGAATTAACTATTTTGAAGTTAGATATTTTGAAATAACGCTGCAGTGTAGACATACCGTATGATTCTATGTTCTTCAGTAAGGTCAATATCCTGCCTTAGCTATTTCCTTCTAAAACTGCCAAGAGAGCTGGAAGGTGAGAGGAAACTCAGAATTCTTCCCAGGTATTTTTACTGTAATTAATACATCAAACAGCTTTATGTTTGTTTGATTGTCATAAATACTCAGTCTGGTTAATGCTAGCATTGTATAAGAATATAGTTCTTCCTAGCAGGCTTCCAATATGGCTTTCCTAGTCAATACAGACTAGAGTGAACTGTGTGACAGATTAGATCCCCTGGGCTGACAGCACAGTTTAACCAGTGTATGCTGGACAGTGAAACCATTTTAGCACAATACTGCCCTAGTGTAGAGAGGTCTTTGTGTCAGGGTGAATATTAAACTTTGTTACCTATAATAGCTGAAATATTTAAACCTACCTAGGGGATTTGGTCACACAGTACCCATGAAAAGTAATAACAGTTTTGAAAATCTCAGCGCATAATTTTTGGGGTGTTTAGCAGCGTGTTTCCCTTTCTATTACTTATTACAAATCTCTGCATTATACACAAGTCTACATTTCTGCTTTTATCCTCAAACAGTTTCCTCACCATTTCTCATTTATCCGCACCTGGCATCCTTCTATGACAAATATTGACATCAGATTTATTCAACTCGTGTGGAAAAGCAAGTACAGTTATACTGAGATAACTTTCAAAACAAACCGATGCTACTGAATTGAGCAAGGAATGGGCCTGTGGGGTTTTTCTTATGAAATCTACTGTTCGGTGAAACTCATTGGATCAATAAATGTTGCAGTTGGTCATACACACTTGCATGAAGAATCGCCTACCTAATGTAAATAATAATAGTATGTACATAGTATTTCTCCATTCAAAGTGCAGTAGCAAAAATTACAACCAGATCAAGCCTTGCTCTGAAAGACAAGAGCCACAGGAAATCCCAAGATGTCCCCAGTGGCCTGCTGCACACCATTTATGGAGGGATCCAATTACTCCAGTTTACTCTCTTCCTTTCATACTGCCATGGCACTGTCTATAGAGCTGCGATCCCACTGACCTGCCTTCAAACTTCTCCCTTATAGGGAAATGAGGCAGAAGAGACTTTCATCTCTGAAAATGTTGGCAGGTTCAGCTTTATGCAACTTGCAGGTCTGAAGAAAGATGATGATGACAACACCACAAAATAAGCCTCAGTCCGTGCCCCGCCACTCCCTGTGGCTACACTGCTTAAACCATGGAGGCCCGTATGAACAGAGATCATGCAGAGGAGTTCCATGGAGATTGAGAGAAAGGATATATCAGTCGAACAGGATTTGATCAAAAGGAGCAGGTATTCCATTCCTTCTGATATCCTCTGTGACAAAGGATATGAAGATATGGCCCTATCTAATTATTCCTCATAATACTCCTATGAAATGCTGAGTAGCATAAATGAAAAACTTAAGCAAAACTATGAAAATTCATGCCTTGCAGAACACTTCTGAATTAACATGAGATGTTCACCGAATTAAAATACTGTTTCTTAATGAATATTTTCATCATGGCATTGTTGCTACAAAAACATATAGTCAATAAGTCACTGATTTTGAATCCAGGGGTGTATCTGTCCAGTTCCCAGTGCAGTATTGATGCATAGATTTGATCAATACACTAATTAACTATATTTCCTTCATCAGAAAAGTAAACAGAAAAGTAGGGTGTTTATCCATCTGTAGACAGAAACAAACTGTCTTAATATTCTAAAGCTGACAGGTAGGAGGACATGGCTAAGCTATGTGTACTCTCAAAAGACCTCAACACTTCAAGGCCCCACAGCCTCATACTTTAGACTAAAACTATATTTGCTTTTGCGGCAAACAAACATTTATACCTAGTGATGACAAGTGTATCCATTTTATGCCATAAAAAATTAATTTTCAAACAAAGGTAAAAGAATTATGTGTTATGTATTCAACTGTAGACCTAATTAACTCCTTTCATTTAGCTGAAAATAGGTGATATTTTTGAAAGCACAGCTTTACTGAAAATTGACCTTTCCATCTACAAACATACCATTTAATTTACAAGAGAAAACAAA
Organism: Pelochelys cantorii; assembly: GCA_032595735.1. Lineage (NCBI taxonomy): Eukaryota > Metazoa > Chordata > Testudines > Trionychidae > Pelochelys > Pelochelys cantorii. Next base: position 16,795,960 of record CM064337.1, read on the forward strand.
CCCCTCAGAATTCTGTTTACTCGGTTACTCTAATAAAGGTCAAATCTTTTCAGAAACAACAGTGCATATGGCATTTATCCTTTCATATTTTGGAAAGCGATACTTGAATCTCCTTGTCTAGATAGAACATTGCTTTTTTTAAAAATCTGAGAACAACTAAATAAATAAGAATAAGGAGCTTTTTAAAAAATTCTGTCTGTTGAAGGAGATGTACTGAATCTTTTAGAGACTGATCCTGTGCATTTTCCCAAGCCCTATTTCTCTTTAGCATCTGTGATTGTTTTAAGGATTAGGCCCTATATGACATACATATATTCAGGATTTACTGAATATATTTTTAAAGAGATGTTTTAAAGATTCAGCGGGTTCGGCAGAAAACAGGAAAAGCCATTCCTTTGACCTTTAAGAAAGAAAGTCGGTACATTTACTGAAGAAAAGCTTAGTAATTTGAGTAAGAAGCCCCAGTCCAGCAAAGCACTTAAATATGCAATGAACTTTAAGCATAAGTAATCCCATTGAAGCCGACAAGACTATTCACTTGCTTAAAGTCAAGCAGGTGCTTATTATTATTTAATATTTGTACTGCAGTTGAGCTGCAGGACTCCAATCATGGAGCTGTTCCCTATTGTGCTAGGCACTAAACATACAGCTAATGAAACGTGCCCTGAAAAGCTAACTATCTAAGTAAGTGTTTCCAAGTTCCTCGATCAGAATTTCTGAGAGACAATGGAATTCTACTGTGCTTGGCCCAAACATATTAAGGAACAGTGGAAGCATGTTCCATTGTTCACCTGTTCAGGGATAAGAGAATATGGGTCTTAATCTACTATTTGTCTTATAGAAACAACAGCAAATGAAAGCCCTTTGTATAAGCTCTCCCTGTCATTTGTACAAAGTTAAGAGAAAATGGCTAAATGAAAGGAAAGATCAGGAGAGACTGAAATATACTGATGTTATTCCTATTTCATCTAAATTCCTCAGAGACCACTGAAAGAACAGGCTTACTTTAGGCTAGGCAATTGTGATGAGGGAGATCGGGCAGGGAGTTGTCTCCCCTCTACTCAGGTTGCTGGAGCAGGAGACTCGGTGACAAATCTGCAGGGGGGCCCAAGAAGTTCCTTATTCTGAAGAAGTACTTGCGATGCTATTCAGTGCAGGGATCCCATAAGCAACTGCAGAACCCTTCCAAGATTTTTCAGTGAAGAAAGGATTTACATAAATCCAATAAAATAGCTTACATTGTGTCATCATATGATAACATTTCAAACTAGCTTGTGGAAAATACTTCTTAATAGAATTAGCCAGAGAATTGGATTGCTCAGTATATTTCAGTCAGATTAATGCTAATCTTACAATGATTTGCTGTGTGAAGGGAGTTTAGAGAATAAACATATTGGAACCAGTTCATTACTGGTATAATTCTATTGATTTCAGTGGTGTTACACCTGGGTTGAAAGTGATTTGTTTTCCAAAGAGCCTTATCTGCCAGTGTTTACCCTGGCTAAAGTCCTACTGCTTTTAGAAAGCCAAGGTAATTTTGTGTGCACCCCAAAGTATCACTTCTCTAAGCCTTTCCCAAATTTTCATGACAGGCCTGAGCTTACTGGGCTCATCACTATAGACAGGAGTGGTTTAAGTGTGGAGACTAATGAGGTGATGGATTATTTAAGGTCCACCAGAAAATACTCAAAAAGTTGTTAATGTGAACACCGATGATAAGGTCAACCACTAAATTCTTCACCCCATTCAGATGGTTAAGGTGCTTTTGAATGCTAGTGCCAGATAAGACATCAGAATAGCACCCCCAAAGAACAAACATCTTGGAGAAGAGATGAACAAAATCCCTGATACTAGGACAGGACACAGCACCACTATACACTCAAAACACTCACAACCTACTAGCATCATCTGCAGCTTTCTTGGGGTGAGTTTCATCATGCTCACTCTCACTGAAGTCCCAGACTCTGGAGTAAAACGAGACTATCATCTGGGTGTGACTGAAGAAAGTTATCCGTATAGACATGTTGAACAGGAGAGGTGTCAGAAGAAAACTTAGCTTGTTCGCCATATGAAAAATCCCTAGCTGCATAAGAGAAATTTCCCAAAACCTCCATCTGGAATCTCTCAAAAAAGAAGCAGAGCTACTCCAGAGTGACTTCAAACCTTCCAGCTGTGGTCTGTAGAAAAGTGAACTAAACCTTATGATCAGTATTATCGAACCATAAAACCAGCATGGTATTCTGACCTTTGCCCCTCACTCAGCTCATCAGCCAATGAGGCGAGGGCAATCACTAGACTGTGAAAGAGTTCAAGACTTCTGAGCTTTCAAAGTGACACCAAAATGGCCTTTCCAGAACCCACTCATTGCTTTTTCCCAGAAAAGTAATATTAGGTGCAATATGATTAATTGTAGAAATTGATGTTGCCCAAGAGACAGCTTCTTGAGCATGCCCCAAACAACTGGGAGGATGGGCTGATATCTGAGGGTATGTCTACAGAGCAGCATTATTTCAAAATAAGCTATTTGGAATTAAAACTCCAAAATAGCTTATTTTGAAATTGTGTGTCTACACTACAAATGCCCACAGAAATAGCACTGAGCTATTTCGAATTAGAGCATCCACACTGATTGAAGCCTCAATCGCATTTAAGGCCACCTGGAAGCACTTCGGGCAGGGCATCAGTTCAGCAGTTACTTCCCAGAGCTGCTGCCTGAAGCTATCTGAGGCTCATGCTTAAACGGAACCCCCGTACAGTCGTGTCACAGGTTCCTCTCATTTGCCTACCTCTTTAAGGGACAGCAAACCCATTCCACTGCATGCTCTGGTTGCCCTTGAGGACACCACAGCACTCAGACATGGAACCGCACCTGCTACAAAGCAGTCTCCAGCTCCTGGACCTCATGCTGCACCTCCTAGTGCAGTTTGTGCAGGCTGCTCTTGTGGCACTTCAGAACCAAGAACAGCCGCTCCCCGTGGGGCATCTTCTCACCTCTCTCCACGCACTGCTCATGCAGCACAGCCCCCCAATCACCGTGTACCACCACTTATGATGACAGGATACCAGTTCCGACTGGTGGGACTGTATCATCATGGAACGGTGGGATGACCAGCAGCGGCTCCAGAATTTCCTGGAGCTCTATGAGTGGCTCACCCCGGCCCTCAGATGACGGGACACCCACATGTGACCCGCCATCCCCCTCCAGAAGTGGGTCACCATCACATTGTGGATACCTGCTATGCTGTACAGCTACCACTCTGTGGGGAACCAGTTTTGGCATGGGGAGATCGACCGTCGGGGTCATGGTCATACAGGTCTCAGGTCAGATGAAGGTGATGTGCTTGGAGCAAGGCCATCTCTGGCCTACACAGTGGGCCCTTTCCTGCAGGGGCACAGATGAATCCGGGGGAGATCACTACCCCCATGTCCCAGGGACAAGCAGGCATGTGAAGGTGCCAGCCAGGCCAGGAGCCTACTGGTGGGAGGGAGATGATAGGGTGGCTCAGCTTTCCTCCATGACGCACACATGCTGTGTCTAGCAATGGCGGCATCCCACAGAGAGAGGACTTTTATCCCTGCCCGCTGGAGGGGAGTGGTGGTGATGGGGGAGGTGTGTGTGAGCGGCAAATACCACTTGCCAAGGAGGGTGCTAATGGGAACCCCTCCACTTCCTTCACCTCCCAGCAGGCTCCCCTAGCAGGGGCTTGGTGTCCTCCGCCTCACCACCCTTGCTCAGGAGCAGATGCTGCCCTGAGAGAGCGGGCATGCCTTTGTGTCATGAGTGTCACTGCTGTGTGTGTGTGTGTGTGTGTGTGTGTGTGTCCTGACCCCATCCTCCTTAGTGGAGGCTTGCGGTGGAAGGGTGTCCCACCATGGAGTAGGCAGTAAGGAAGGCCTCTCCAGAAACCCTGTGAGCAGGAGCACAAGAGTCCTCTGTGGCAGCCTCCTGGGGCTGTCTGCTCTGGATTTGTGCTCCACATTCACCCATGTGCACAGGCTGCTGCGCAATCCCCAGGCTGAGAAGGCCGAGCGAGACGCACACAGCCTCTTGCCACCCACCACCTCCCTCCATGTGTGTCTGGGGAAAGTAATGAAACCCATCTGATGGGCCTTCCCTAGCTTCGTCCAATCCATGGGCAACATCCTAGAAGGGGGGATACAAGCTCCAGGGACAGGCTGAGCTCCTGGCTGGTGGGCATTGTGGCTTCTGTAACTAGTTGGACATGACTCCATTCCCTTCTCTTCTCTGGCGTCCAGCTGGCTGAACATATCCCTCTGTTTTTCCCCTTTCCCTTGACCCTGGCTCTCTTAGCTACATTTTGTTAAGTGTCAAGCAATACAATTTATGTTAGGCTTTTTACTATGGTTTCTTGTTACTCAAGGCCATAGAGCCAAACTCTGCCTAGAAAATATATTGCTTAATATATGCTTATGAATATGTATGTAACCTGTGGAATGAGTGTGAAGTGTGAATGAGAAATAGCCAATCAAAGACAGTGTAGGATCTGTGACCTTTTAAGGCAAGCAAAGACCCTGCAAGCAGATAAATTAACTGACAAGCAGACAGAAAATCTCTACAAGATGTAACAACACAGCAGAAACCTGGGACCAGCCCAGAGAAAGTAAAGCCTCCTGCAGAATGGATCTCCCAAGGAACTTCATGGCCGAGTCTTCGGGATGCTCCAGCCACCTGCTAAATCAAATGTAATCTACACTGCACTTGCAGCCTGTCTCCAAACTGCCAGCATGACTGTGATGTATGTGTGAGAGTATCACCTTACCCTTAAGAATCTGTACCAATAAACAACCCCAAAAGCAATACTGCTCCAATTACACCCTTTGTCCGAGTTTGTTCCTCAGCAGTTTCAGTGTCCTGGTCTTTTTCCTCTTCTTTGGCCACAGGCCTGTCCTCTGAGAGGCTGACAATAGGCATCTCCAGCCCAGAGTCCACAACAAGGGGTGGAGAGGACTAACCCCCCCCCCCAGGATGCAATGGAGCTGGTTGAAGGGGCAGGTCTGGGGTGCCACCAGGAGCTGCATTACCTGGCCTTGGTTTGGGCCTGCCTGAGTTCTTTCAGTTTCATGCATACCTGCTTCTGGGTGTGCATGTGTCCCCTCTGGCCCAGGCTGTTGGCCATCTGGCCATAGACATCAGCATTCCTGCTCCTGGTGCTGAGAACCTGGTGGTTTGCCTCCTCTCCCTAGACCTCAATGAGATCCAGAATCTCCGCACCAGTCCAGGATGGGGTCTGCCACTTCTACCCCCAGGCAGGGGCGTGGGAGCTGCCTGCAGCTGTGCTGGCAGCCATGGGGGCTCAGGTGGTGTGCTGGGGTGTGGCATGGTGGCAGGGAAGGCAGAGCTGGGCGCTGCTGCGTGGCACGGTGCTAGCAGGGCTCACATCATGCCACAAACTGTTTCCCTTGTGGCTGAAGCTTTAAGGGCTGCAGGGGAAGGGGAACTATAGAGTTCTAATGAGCATGGACAGAGTGACCACCACGGCACCTGTGGGTAGCACTGGAGGCCAGTTATTTTGAAATAACCTCCGCTGCCCCATCTACACACACCCTATTTCAAAACAGCTATTTCGAAATAGGCCTTATTCCTCATGAAATTAGGGTTACAGATTGCAAAATAAGAAGCCTGTTATTTTGAAATAATTTTGAAATAATGGGCTTGCTGTGTAAAGGCTCACCTAGTTATTCCAAAATAACGTGAGTTATTTCAAAATAATGCTGCTGTGTAGACGTGCCCTGACGGTCCCATAGGGAAGCATTAACAATATCAACCAGAAGCAGTCTTAATACCACTCTGCTTGATTTCACTAGCCGAAAGGGGCATCTCATGAGAGGTTGGAAGTCAAAGCTTTACCAGCACCTCTATAAAGTCAGTGAGCAATACTGGCCCAAACTCAACAGCGAAAACATTGCTTGTGTTACCTTCTCCAGAGTTGTTTCTGCCACCACAAATGAAGCCAGTCTAGGTTGGGTCCAATTGCTTTTGCCTCTCTGCAAGGAGCTCCTATTTGGGCAGATCTGTTTCCAAGCAGAGAGGGACAGGACTCACCAAGTTGTCAGCCTCTGGCAAGGACTTTACAGACATAATGGTGATGTAGAAGAAAACTTTCTGCAGCTGGGACAGATGTTCAAAAGAACAAGGGCAACATCATGGCTTGAAGGGCCATAAGGTGCTGAAAGGAAAGCAATGTGTGCTCTCCCCTCCAGTCACAATCTGAAGAGGGAAGTCAGACAATCAGTCTGCTTGCTGCAAATGACCAGATGCAGAGTGTCAGTTCCTCATGCCGTCCATTGTAACTATTGGCAGGTCATATGTAAACCAAGGCTATATGTGAGGTTGAGGCAGATGATGATCAGGAGCCACTGTTATTAATGACTAAGTATTAACAATGTTAACAGAGTCTTAAGGGGTTATCAAAACATTTTCATACTTTGTTGTGTTTGAAGTCCTCTTCAGGGTTCAAATTTTGCAGTCTGAGCTCATCTCTAGTTAGAATAGGAGAGTTTCTGATAGTTTAACTATTGAAACTGTCCCTTTAGTTAAGTAGATATCACTTGGAGAAATTGAATTTCCAACTCACGTGCTAGCACTCCAAGGCTTGGCTCACAGTCTGAGGTACTAATTCCTAAACTTCTGAGGTTCAGCAAGGACAAGTGTAGAGTCCTGCACTTGGGATAGAAGAATCCCAAGCATTGTTACAGTCTGGGGTCCAAATGGCTAAGTAGCAGTTTGGCAGAAAAGGACCTGGGGATTACAGTGGATGAGATGCTGGATATGAGTCAACAGTGTGCCCTTGTAGCCAAGAAGGCGAATGGAATATTAGGTTGCATATAGGCCCCCCCACTATAGAAAGGATGTGGATGCATTGGAAAGGGTCCAGCGGAGGGCAACCAAAACTATTAGGGGGCTAGAGCACATGACCTATGAGGAGAGGCTGAGGGATTTGGGCTTATGCAGTCTGCAGAAGAGAAGAGTGAGGGGGGATTTGATAGCAGCCTTCAACTTCCTGAAGGGAAGTTCCAAAGAGGATGGAGAGAGGCTTTGCTCAGTAGTGATGGATGGCAGAACAAGGAGCAATGATCTCAAGTTAGAGTGGGAGACGGTCTAGGTTGGATATTAGGAAAAACTATTTCACTAGGAGGGTGGTGAAGTACTGGAATGGGTTACCTATGGAGGAGGTGGAATCTCCATCCCTAGAGATTTTTAAGTCTCAGCTTGACAGAGCCCTGTCTGGGTTGATTTAGTTGGGATTGGTCCTGCTTTGGGCAGGGGGCTGGACTTGATGACCTCCTGAGGTCTCTTCCAGCCCTATGATTCTGTGAATGAATTTGCTCCAATAATAATAATTCTAAATATGGAACCTGAGAGATTTTTTTTCTGTAGGAAAAGATCAGCCACATTCAAGGATAAAGCATTTAGCTCATTATAAAAAGAATATGAATTCCATCTTATGGTAAAATATACTTTGTACGTGGGGGGTGACTGTATTCGTAGAACACAGATGTTCTTTTGTATGATCAAGGTTACGAATCTTTCACCTCCAAATCAGTAACTGTATCTTTACAAGTCTTTTGGAGTCTTTTACTCTGTTGTCACTAAAAATACGAATCTCAATCAAGTCACTCGCATCCTGTGTGAAGGAGAAGTCAGTAATAACTCTCAAAACCAGTAGAAGGAGCCTTTTTAATGTATTTTAAGCCAAGTTTCTGTCTTGTAATTTGTCATCTGGACAATAATAGAATGGCAATGGTTGGCATGGCACTAGAAAAATCAGGTTGTATTTAGGTGCCCTGAAGTTTTCACAAGTTCATCATTCATATGCATTTTCAGGCAAAGGAAAGAAAATCTTCTTTCCCAGAAACTAAAATGATAAAAAAAAGTAGCTTGTGATAGTCAGCCATTACCAATAATGTCACTGAGACAAAATCCCACCAGGTGTATCTAAGTTCACACATGCTTTCCCTGTCATTGTTTTAAAGCAGAGCTCTCTTCCAGCTTCTCTGTCCAAGAGGTGAGATCCTGAGGTCTCTTTGCTAGTGCTCTCTTTGCTCTTGAACTGAAGAAGCACAGGATAACTTGAACAACACCAGGATGGAATGAAAGAGTGTTCTGTGTGTATAAGGGTGGAACCCAATGCAAGAAAAATGAGGGGTGAGGGGCAAAGACTGAATATGCCAAATCATTGGAGATGCAAAGGCAATCCATGATGTTACTTCCTGATCTCAGCTCTGGAAATAAAGATTCAACATTAATAGATCTCAACAATTAATAAGAAACATTCACTTTGGGGAGAAACATAGTTTCCTCAAGTTACCCTCTTTTGCAATAAGCACTGCCTTGAACCAAATACTAAAAAGAAATCTAAGCATGAATACTAAAAAGGTTCTTTTATTAATTAAGAAATCCCTGAACAAAAAGCTAGAAGAGACAAATACAGCTACTGTCAAGCACCAGCTGGGCTAGAGACTTCATGTTTATCTTATAGAGACCTTGGGTACTAAAATGTGCCCTTCACCCTCTGAGACGGGGCATGAATATTTCAACAAAGGGAATTCTGAAAATACTTCCTTTCCTCTTTTGAAGAGAGAGTAGGGTGGAGGAAGGGAGAGACACAGTGTGTATGTGCGTGTGCACTTAAACTTATTTGTCATTTGTAACACTATTTGTGAATGGGACTTGTCCTCATACCTGCCATGCACCGTTTTAAAAACTGTCTCTTCAGGGACTCCAAACATTGTACTTGCAAACACTGATTGCAGTATTGATGATTCAGCAGCATGTAAAGGAATAATTACTGTGGGCGCTGATGGGAAGAAATGTGCTCTGCAGCACTATCAAACCCTTTTAAAAATTTGCTAATATGTTTTCCCTGGGTTGATAAGATTTCTCCAAAATAGAGCAGGTTAGAAATTGAGGCAACTATAACAAATATCTATGGAGCCTGTGCTCACACATAAGTCCTGTTGATCTCAGTGGAATTTTTGCATATGGAAAGAGCTATTGAGTTCGGTTGAAACCAAAGTTTATATTAACATTTAAACATGATTAGGGTGCAACTGCCTCATCTTTCTGCTCAGTTGCTGTCCTAATCCAGACAGATGGGCATTATATAAGTGCAATTTGTCAAAGAAAACTCTTAAAATCAAAAGGTAGAGGCCACTACTCTATGATCTACCTTACTATTTATTTATATTTCTTTATTCTTTTTCAAATCTGTCCAGGGTGGACAGAACAAGGGGGAGAATGTTGCATGTAAGAAGAGTGTGGGGGGTACAAGAAAAAGCTGAGGCTAACTGTTTACATAGCTCATGTCATGTTTCAGTCTCCAGTATTTATACTCTAACTATGGCTTCTGAGTTGCTCTAGGCTTTTTTTTCTCACATTTGATTAAGGCCTCCCACAATGTCCTGATGGTGATGTGGCAGCCGCTCCCACACAATTTAAAACAAAGCATAAAAGTGGAAGTGCATCTATACATATACACCCATGGATTGCACTGACACCATTAAGCCAGTCTTCTCGAAATGGATGAAGACAGATGGCCAATGATACTAGGTCTCTGGCTGAGCCCTGAGGAACCAACTACAACGTTTACTGACACGTTTGCAGCAGTATATTAACTCTCTAATAAATTAGCTGCACTTATTTTTTTCTGTTTTTAATATGGCTCATTCCTTTGTGTCTGAGTCTGTGTTTGATGCCCAAATAGCTCTTTGGTTGCTGTAGGCCGAATGCCACTTCTATACAGCATTGGAACTTGTTGTGCCTAGCTATCAGTGCATGCCAATGTTGAACAGCAAAATGATTAATTTATAAAATACATGTTGAACCTCCTAAATCCAAGACTCTCTAGTCCAGCAATATCTGTGGTCCAGCAGAACAAAGGATATTGCTGGAACAGAGAGAGCCAGTGCTCAGAAGTGTGAGCTGGTCAGGAGTCAAGCGGCAGGGAACCCCACCATCGGGACCAGCAAGCCTCATCCTTGGGGAACTCTGGCCAGACAGGGCGGCAGCAGGGCAGCCAGGGAGCCCAGTCCTAGGGAAGCTCTGGCCAGGTGCAGCAGCAGCAGCAGCAAGGAGCCTGCTCCGCAGGGAGCCCCAGCTGGGTGGAGCAGCAGTGAGGAGCTGGGCAGGGCATAAGTGGGGCCACGGCAGCTGAGGAGCTCCATCCCTGGAGAGCTCCAGCCAGCAGGCGGTAGCCTGCTGAAACCCAAGCCCAGTGGCAGTGGGGCTGGAGCAGAGTCAGCTGGAAGGAGGGGCAGTGTCTTGGGAAGCTGGTGGCAGGGAACCTCCCTTGGTCTGGCAAATTCCCTTATTTGGGATGGGTCAGGTCCCAATGGTGCCGGGTCAGGGAGGTCCAACCTGTAGCTGCTTAGAACTAAAAAATTCTGCACCACCCTGATGTGATAAGTAGGCAAACTTACTGCAACATGTTTTGTCTTTTACTCTTACAAAAGGCATCTGTATCCTCAGGGCCTAGGCCTAGAACTGCAATCCCTAACAATATGAGTGTGCCTTTCTAAAGCTATGCAAATACTGTAAGGAGGTATTTACTGACATGGGTTCTCCTTCATGTTGATGGTATCTGTGACCCTCCAAACATTCCCTTTTCACAAACATTAGTGAGAGAATAATGGTACTCAGAAGAGTGTTGGGGGAAAGGGAAAGTATCATATATTCATATCAGATATTATATAATCCATTATGTATTCTTTCTGGAAGTCTTTGGAGAGCTATCCTGAAAGCTCTTGTGGCTTAGCACTTCTTACAATTAGGCAACAGAAACAACACCATCAGACCCAAATGACCAATAATACTGCCCAATATAACAATTTCCTGAGAGTGAATATTCATGCAATCGCTGAAGTGAATATTTTGTGAGCAATAAAGAGGATGAACGGTGTTTACACATTACATTGCTATTATGTCAAATTACAAGCAAAGTAACTCCGATCAAAGTTTTTTGTATAAATAATGCATGAAGAGTAAAAGGAACCACATTTGATGAATAAATTGTGCACTACATATAATGTTAATTTTTACATGAGTAGTGTCATTGACTTTAATGTGCTCATTCGTCTCACCACATGGATAAGGATTTGCAATCTCCAAATGTGTATTTGTAGATTAAATTAAGATTAAGAATGAAAGATTTGGGGATTAACATTGAAACTGGAAAAGAAAAGCAACAAAATATCATTTGTTTTGTCAGATATATGCACACGCTCATTTACATAAATACATTTACATTATAGCCCACTTCTCCATGGCTGCTGTAGCTCCAATGGGCACAGCTAGGAGAAGGGGTGTATATCCCTTGGCTGGGGCAGGTCCAGGTTCATCTCCCCCCTGTGCTCCCCAGGCAGAGTGAGGAATGCAGCAAACTGCACTTTCCCCTCACTCCCTGATGAAGGGGAACAGCCAGCAATGTTCCCGTATGAATTGGGAGGGGGGAAGAGCTTCAGGCCCCCCTCCCTAAAGGGCACCAGGAGGGTGGGAGGCTGAGGGCTGAAGGTGCTGGAGCAGTCCCAGATGGAGGGGGTGCACCCCAAGCCAGCCCCTTTTACCTACCTAGTGATTCTGTCTCTTTTCTGTATGTTTTTATGAGAAGCAATCCCATTCCAAGCACATCATCCACAGCTGATCCTGACAGGTACTAAGAATAACACGCAGTTCCAAGTGAAGCAACATTAGCTTATAGATCAAAATTTTATCACAGGTTCAAATTAAATTGAATCTATGAGACCAACCACATTTTTCAGAATGTTCATGTATTAAACAGAAGTACTGGCTGGTTGGTTTACCTGCTCTGTACTGTACTGAGAGACAATGTGGACAAGGTAATATGTTTTGTTGGAATAACTTCTGCAGAGACAAGAGTTATGACCTCACACACCTTGTATCTCTAATATCCTGGGATTTACTCGGCTACAATAGCACTGTTATGCTGTACATTGAGTAAAGTTTTTAAATAATTAACTACTTTGATACCCCATTGTACTTCACACATTTGATTGATTTCCAGTCATTTCATTAAGTCCTGACCTTGCTGAGTTAGTTATTCCTGCAAACTCAGATCTAGTCAATCTGTGCTTAGTTGCTATATATACCTGAGCAGCCAAAATATTTTAATGTTACCTAACTGCTCCCTACTACTAAGTGCCTATATTATGCTTCATTAATTGTTGTTATTATGTGGGTGGTGGTGGTGGTTGTTGTGAGTTTGCAGGGCTAGCAGTCTGAAAACACATTTTTATTGGTAAATTGAGCGTATTTAGTGCAGAAAATACTGCTATTGTTACAGAGTTGCTGGGAAGTAGTTCAACAATAGGTTAATTTGAAGAAAGCTAATGTGTCACCAACCCAAACTCCTTATGCAACGCATGGGACCTTATATTTGAAAGGCCAGTAATCATGGCCCAATCACAAAATACAATCAACATCCAATTACAGTAGTGCTGTTTCCTTTTTGCTTGCAATAGCAAAGTATAGAGTAGGTGATCCGGCAGGTTCCCCAAACCCAAAGATCTATGATTTTATTACTTTGATTTTAAGATTTATGCTCTAGATGCTTGTCAAGATTACCAGTCTGTTAGACCAGAAGGTTATCTGCTTTAGTGAGAACGTAATTTGGAATGGATCCATGGTTCAACCTAAAATACATAGCAAACCTATGACTTTACTGTGAGGCTCAAATTAAAAAATCTATTTCATTTATGCTGTGATAGAAAAAGCAGGTGCACAAACAATTTGCTTGCTGTGAGTCTCACTAGTAAAGAGAGGAAAGATGGACTGAAGACAGATTGTAATGGATGAACTACAATACTGCATTATAACATAGTGATTCCAGATGTGTCACAGTCATGCTAACTAGAATTTTTCCTGCTTAACTTTCTTGTAACTTATATTCCACCTAGTGGTTTAGGGCCTAATCCAATGGTCATTGAATTTAAGGGGAGACCTTTCACTGATTTCAGTGGACAATGAAACAGGCTGTTTCCACAGATCTACAACTTATTTTAAGGTCTGCTGGCTGTCACGATAGACCAACATTTTGTTCTAACAACATTGACAATATTTCTTTAAACTTCACTGTAAACTGAATAATATTTTTGATGACATTGAATTGTGTATTAAAACACCTGACTCCAATGAAAGGCATGTTATGTAATTGTGTGAGTTACATTGTACATGTCATAGGGCAGCGGTGGGGAACCTAAGGCCCGGGGGGTCAGATGGGCCCCCGGCTTGCCTAGATCTGACCACCGAGGCTCAGGACTCCCACCCCAGCATTAAGGAGCCTGCACTGGCACTCCAGCTCCTCCCTGCCCTCCCCATGGGGATGTAGCACACAAATTCGAATAGTCTGGGGCCCCGTAGGCTCTGGGGTGTGAGGGGAATGTGGGAAGAGTCTTTCTCCTTCTCAGTCAGGGGCCACGTCAGTAAGGGTTGGTTGGTTTTTTGTTTCTCACTCATGTGTGGCCCTCGATTGATTTTTCTGTGGGTGAGCAGCCCCCAACCCAAAAAAGATTTCCCACCCCTGCCATAGGATATCTTTCTGATCCAAGTGACCGCTCTGTCTCTGGATTCCAAAGCTCTTCTAAAATATCACTACTTCTGCAAAACACTCTCAGTGATAATCCACTACACTGACAGTGCATATCCTCTCTTATTAACCAAATTTGAATATTTTTATTATCATTTGTCATCAAAATTGTAACAGTCAATAGATCTGAGAAGTTCCATCATCTGATCTTTGGGTATCTAAAATAATAATTCTGAAAAAAGGGAACTAACCCTTTATATGTATTTAATTTGAAAAGATCAATAGTGGCCTACCTATGTCTGCAATATTACCATAATCATCATCATCTCCATATGATTGGTGTAGAGGTAGAGCAACTATTATAATTTTACTTTCGGGGGGGTTAAGCCAGATAATTTTTTGGAGGAGGAGAGTGCATTGCTGTGATGCCTCCTTCTTATGGATTACTAGTCACCCATTGGAGAGTCTTTAATTTTCCATTTGTGCAGCAAGCGTATGCATCTGCCATCGTCTATGCGGATGCAGTTTAGGGTTGCCCATGAGTTCTGTGGGAGATCAAAGCGAGGGATTTTCTGTGGTATTTGTGACTTCTTGAATTCCATTCAACTTTCCAAGCTTCATTGGGGTTGAAGTTCCATTGTTGAAGGTTAAACCTCTGGGTCTAAAAGGGCTTATGCAACTTCAGGTAGTGGTGAGGGACATCGCTAAGGTCTTGGTGGATGTAAAGACATTCATTTTCCATGATCCTCTGGAATTCCTTAAAGGTTAGAATCATAGAACTGGAAGAGACCTCAAGAGGTCATCAAGTCCAGCCCTCTGCCCAAGGCAGGACCAATCCCAACTAAGGTTGTGGTATTATGGTGAATACACAGAGGAGCAATGTGTGACAGCAGTGTTGGCTCAGACGTTGGATTCAGCTTGAGGGTTTCAATGATCCACTGCATTGCAATGTTCAGTTGGACATCAGCTACTCAAGGTGCCTACAGTACACAGTACTCACACATCACCACAATGGATGCACATGTGAGAGTGATGATTATGGTTGTTTAGCTACAGGAATATAAATAAATGTGAGAAAAATGGGGCAGAATTTCTAAAAGGCAGCAACCATAAATAATTTCATTGCAAAATTTGAGTATTTTTCTCACAGAAATTACACAGAAATCTTATTTGTCCTTTAAAGAGTTTTTATGCATAGAATGGATGCTTAATTCAATCACTTATGTGCGAGACAGCAGGATTTTAATCCTGCTTTAAATGCAGATCTCAACTCATCTTAACTATGGAATTGACAGTGGCATCTCCAATACATAATAAGGCCAAATTCTGCAGTCTTTTGCGCAGGCAAAACTGTCACCAAAGGCAGTGGGAGTTTTGCCTGGATAAAGAAGCTCTAAGGTGCTTTCACTTTTGAAAAATGTTTTCCTACGGATTAATGGAAACATACAGGGAGATTTCTAGTACATTGCTTGTTTATGTATATTTAATTTTTAAAGCTGAAAATTTACAGCACCAAGGAGACCCATTTAGCAATGCCTTCTGCATTACTCTGCTTTGTTTGTTTGGTGGTTGTGGTGGGAGGGAGTTCACTAGCATAATTATGGTAGGAATAAGGAAATCAGTGATGCATTCTTGGTCCAATTCAATTGGCCCCAACACTGTGCTGAAGAACTGCAGTGAATCAATTGGAGTTAATTATTATACAGGATTAACCTGCAAATCACTTCAGTACATCAAAGTAATGTGGAAGGCCTGCCTCACCACACAAAAGGAAAGAATTTTAAAGTTAAATCAGAAATTATATGTTTGCATTTCCTCAACTCAACCTTTTGCAACTAAGTATTACAGCACAAAAGAAACCCATTGCAAGATCAGTCACTTCTTAGTGAACCCCCGGCAAAAGCAAGGAAAAGCTGATTAAGGGGAGGTCATGTAGCATCAACTTTCTAATGCTGATGGGTTCACAGGTTAAATTAGAAACCAATTCAGTGGTCTGGGTAATTGCAGTGAAGCTAATTGCAGAGTAAGGTGCAACTCAGCCTAAATACAGGTCTCAGAATCAGGCCACAATGGGCACCTATATTGATTAGGAAGGGTCTTTTTACATACAGTCATTCCTATTCAGATTTGCACTATGCTTTAGCTCTGATTTGCCAAAAATCAAGCAATGCCTATACTCTTTTTTTGCTATTTTATTGTACATCCAGAGGTGCTGAGAATTTTACCACAATATGTGTTTTATATATATATTAGACATTCAGGTCTTGTTTATCCCAGGGAATTTTTTTGAAAGACTTTGTAGAAATGGAGGGAATAAAATAGACTACAAGTCTCATTCACAGCTTGTTGAAATCAATAGAAAGACACCCAATGACTTCAATGGGCTTTGGATCAAACACCACAGCATCACAGAAACCAAAGAAGTGAAAGCAGATTAACTGAGAAGAGAAGGGATTTTTATCCAGAATATTTTGTATTTGTAAGACCCTGATTGTAAAATTCAAATGTCCCATAAACAGGTAGGAGAAAATCTCTCTTTGTTAAAGATTTATCTTTCCTCCCCCCTCCCCCGCGCCCTCAGCTAAGGACTGAGAAATCTTTCTCACTACAGTTTTTAGTGTCCTCCAAAGAGACCTACTGCAACAGTAAGTATTCTTAATACTTAAAAGGTAAGAAACAAGGAGGAGAAAAATATTTTCTTTAAAACAATCAAAATCTTTCAGGCTTTCTTTATACATTACAAAGAAGAAAAACATTACAAACTCATTTTTTCCACTTGTGCAGGTGATTGTTAAGGGCTTGTGGCTCTTTAGGCCTAGTTCTCAGACTGTTTGTATTCTACTGGATTAATATTTAAATAGAAACCTTGACAAAAAGAACATTCCTACTCAAGACTTAATCTTTTTAAATGCCCAAAGAATTCAGGGCATCTTTTTCACCTATTTCAAGAGTGAGTGAAGAAGAGTAAAACTAATCACAGGTAGATTATTTACTGGTATAGGGGTTTTACTCAACATCTTCCTGCAATAGTATTTAGTAGACTATGTTTGCAGCACCACAGAGATCTGGATTACATTTATGTTAAGAATAAAATAGCACCTGTTTAACTCATTACCTGCATGATAACCAACGATGTATGTAATTGGATTATGTATACACACACTCAACACCACACTTGTACAATCCGTTGGGCAGATCCTCAGTTTGCGTAGATTGCTGTAACTCCATTGAAGTCAGTGGTGTTAAAACTGTTTACTCCAGCTGAGAGTCAGGCCTGGTAAGTTTGAAAAGACATAATAAACACTGCAGAATTAACAATACCTGCTAAACTGGCTGCTGCTCCTTGATTTTGTCAGAGTCCATTACATTGTAAGGTCTGCTCTCAGCTTTGCAGAGTTTATAAAATAGCACTTATTTATTGAATGCAATAAACAATTTTATAACAATATTGTGGGGCAGATGACAAAAACAAGAAAATTCAGTATTTGAGCTGACACTCTGTGCCTATAGCTGTATTGTGACGGTCTCAGAATACTGAGTGCAATATTGCCTTATTATGTGTCAGATGCTACCCTGACAGAGGGCCATAGATTTCATGGAAAAATTATGTTAGCTGATTGTGGACCTAAGATAATGTAGCCACATTCTACAATGTAATAATACACCTTGCTTTCTCTTTCTGTAAATTCAGTATGTGAAAAATTGCCCTCATTTAAACCAACAAGAGTTTTGCCATAAACTGAGTCAGCATTCCTCCCTCTTGAGTTTTGGCACTAAATGCTCCAAAAGGAGTCTGATGATGGGAGAGGTGGGTAATACAAGCCAAATGCACAATTCATTCAGTCTTGAGCTCAGGAGCTGCATCTGAGTGATGTAGCACCACAGGAGTGTCCAGCACAGGAATGTTGCTACCTCCTAATTAAAATCTCTCCTTGCAAGTAGTTATACTCAAGAGCAGGCATTTGGAACAGTTGCCAGATAATTTTTTATTCACTAATCATTATAGTGTTATCGACATACATATCATGCATGCAACATTTCTGAAACTGCAGCTCTGGCATATTAAAGAATGGCAAGGCAGGTACTTGGCATTCTCTTGAAAAATACTTTTGAAGTATTTCTAGGGATTTAATGCAACAATCTGCTGTCTCCCAACTCAGAAACATATGTAGCCTCTTACAAATGGCAACAAAGTGGTGTTTTCCCAGGATGTCTAGAATAGGTACCTGTTATTCTAATTAGCCCTTTCCAAGAATCTGTTAACACTTTTATTGCTAATTTTTTTTTAAAGTACACATCAATAGCAAATGGCAGCTCATGTAAAAGAAATAGTTTAGCCTCTTAGTGTCAGTAAATACAGCTTGTCTGAAAGTCTAGCCCAGGATTATATGTTTTGTCCCTTTATATTATTTTAATTTTCTGAAAACCTTTGAGAGTGACCATCCCCTTAATGACTGGATTGCCTATATATTAAGAACACTGTTGGATCCCTTGCTATACCAAAGCTGCTGGGCTCCACCTTCACAAGATAGCTAGATATTGAAACTAATGTACAAACCTAAAATTAATTACTATTTGAGTTTAAGTTTGGAAAGCTTGGGAAAACAAGGATGATAACCGTCCCAGTTTACATAGTCAGGATTCCATAGCATTAGGGATAGGGAGCTAATCAATTAAACAAATTACTTGTTATCAATCCAATAGTATTACCTTGACATATCTGCCATATAAAGTAAACTAACTTAAAGTTACACAAGAAGATTAAAAATAATAACAAAAATACATTCCCTTTGCATTTATTACCAACATATTGGAATCAAACTAAAAGAACCTAAAAAATTCAGTTTACTCATTATTACTTTTGCTCTCTGTTTTACAAGTGGAGACAATTAAAATAGATTAGTCAATTTCACTGTCCTTTTTCAGGCACCAGTACAAAACAGCAAAATTTACAAAACTAAAGATAACCCTATTTTCATTTAGGAAAAAAAGTTTAAAGCATGAAAAGATTTTTGTTATAAGGTTTTGTAATTTTTTTATGAAATTAAACTGTGGGCCTTAAATTATCTGACAGAGTCCCTTTAAAACAGATCAAATGCAGAGAAAGAAAGAGGGAAAATTATGTTATAACACACCCTTTGCAAGAGATTTGTGTGCAGAAAAACTGTGCTGATATCTAGCTTGTCCTGCTGGGATTTGAACTAAAAATAATGACCTGATTCACTTTCACTAATGCCAGTTTTACACATTGTAACTCCATCGACTTCTGTGGATCTTCTTACAGTGTAAGATCCTGATCCTTCTCATATAGAAATAAATGGCAAAAATCCCAATGGGTGAAATCTTGGCTCCAGTGAAGTCAGTGGGAATCTTACCATTGATTACAATGGAGTCAGGATTTCATCCAGTGATTTACATGAGACTAGGAAGAATCCCTAAAACACTAAATGAGAAAGGAAGATCAAGATCAGTAGACTACATTTTTAAAAGTAAAAACAGTTCTAAACAGTCTAGATTCTAGGATGTTTATCTGAAATTTTGGGTGTGTGGGGGTCCTATACATTTGGTAAGCTGAATCGTATCTGAATCAGTCTCTGTAGCTATCATTGGATGACTTTTTTTGGTATGTCAGCTGTTTTCCTACCAAAGGATGAAGAGGGCTTTGTATCATCAGGAGCCAGGATTACATAAAACAAAAAACAAATAAACAAATGCTAAACAAACAACATTGACTGATACTTCCTCTGGACAGATTTGACAGTTCAACAGAGTAGGACAGACCCTCAGCTGGTATAAACTGTCACAGCCCTATTGACTTTACTGGAGCAAAGACCATTTACAATAGCTGAGGATCTGCCCCAGTGAGTAAAATTGTGCTCATCTTTCCACACAAAAGTTGCACACTAGTCAGTAAGAAATTAGGGGGAATTATTCATGCGCATACTTATTTTCAGAGTTGGAACTTAATATCATACCAAGCAATGAACAGAGTAAATGGAACAAAGTATAAGCAGATTTTCAACAAATAAAAGTTGGCTCCAGATTTTCATCATCTAGCAAAATAAAAGGAAACTAATCAGAATGTGACCAGTGTTTTATATTCTTTTCAGAGTTACACAGAGCTCTTCAGATCTGCCTCTGTATAGCTCAAATCTTGTCTCTTTCACCACCACCCACCTTGTTTTTCTAATATCCTGGAACAAATATGGCTACAATGACACTGCACAATACATTCTTTTGGAACTCACCAGATGTTACAATTGCACAGGGCCAGTCTTCAGAGCCTACAATCAAACCTGAGTAATTGTATTCTGCTACGTATATCTATCGTGCTCTGTTCTTTGCTGTTGTGAGTAATATGTTTGAGCCCAGGGATGGTTGCATTTCTGTAGTACGTGAAATATTCTTTATACAGCAACTCCAGTTGATTGAAAAGCTCAGGTAATCAAAGGTTATAAATGTTCCTTGAAGTTTAGTGTAGTTGTAGTGTTCCTGTGGGATTATCCCACTGTCCCAATACCTGCTTTTTTACTTGTGGTTTTACTATAGTATTTTTCATCCACTGTGGGCCATGCCAAGACCTGCTTTTTTGGACAATTTACACTTACATCTCCCTAGCATGTTTTGGCTTTTTTGCTCAAGTTATTTGTTCTGTTTTTACTGTTCTGGCTAAGCCAAGCAGAATTCCAAGTTGCTTAGACAGGAACTTAGTCAAATGTTGGTATGCTAGGTAAGGTGACTAGCTGCCAGCAGTATATTTGCTTTCCATTTTTGCCATATTTGTTATGAGTTCTTGATATTATATTTCTCTGTAGCCACAGGACACTAAATCGGTAAAATCTTTAAAAGTTACTTTGAGGGCTATAGTTGCAAAGACTCTAAAAGATCTAAAGATGTAGATAGGATGATTCTTAATGGAATTTTTAAGAGCTCTTAAGCAGATTAAGGGCATGCCTCCCAATGCAGACTGTTTCTAGTCAGTTTATCTTACAAGTTTTCATGGACTAGCCTAATACTGTAATGCTTAGGTTGTAGATTTTTCAGAGGAATGCTTAGATCTAACAAAAACCCAGTATTTTGAAGAGTGTGTGTTTGTGTGTAAACAGCCAAGAACTTTATAATAATAAATAACCTGACAGTTTCCTTATAAATTAACATAAGAACTCTGTTATTGCTTGAGATGTTCAAGGCAAAGTCATATAATTTTAGAAAAATATATACTGGGGAAAAAATCAACTAGCCTACTGAATTGTAAAGCAATCATCTGACGTGATTATCACCACTGCCTGGGACCACAATGTTATTACATGCAATGACTTTTCAAAGTTGTGGGGGGGTTAGGTCCTAGTACATGGAAACAAAAATGTTCACTCAGATACTGAGCGGAGGATGAAGTGTTTCTGAACATGAGTACTCCCAAAATCACGTTAAGTGCACATACATGTATATGCATGTGAGAAGGAGAGTTGATTTTGTTAATGTAGAATGGAAACTATTACTTTATGATTTGTTGTATTGTTTGCTTAAATATTAAATACAGACCAGCCCCCAAAAGGTACAGGTTTAAATAAGAATTGTAGGACTCTGTTGTGCCCACATTGTCTAGGATACAATTAATCAGAATGCAAAAAATGGTATCTTTCTGCATTTCTACCACAGTAGAGTGTTTTCCAGACTTTAATTAATTAGGCCTCGCAATGCCCTATTATCTCCATTTGCCAGATGAGGAAAATCAGATTAAGAAGAGCTACATTTTCAGAAATACTTGAATGCCTCTAGCTATAGCAACAAAACCTCTGTCATCAGTGGCCATTTTCAGTGGTGCTGAATGAGCTGTTGGAGGCCCACTGGTTTGAAAATCAGGTCATCAGTCAGCATCCAAAGTTGTATAGTAAGAGTGCTTTTGGAAATTTGGGCCTAGAAAATCTGTGGCAGAACGAAGGTTTCCAGACTCTGGCTTAATCACATGACAGTTATATTGTTTCCAAATTTTTCATTAGTACTTTTGATGTTGCAATTAAAGCATATTGTTATAATATGAAGAATGCACCATATTAATCTCTTAGTTAAAATGGTTGTAGTTACCATTTAACTTAATGTGAACTGTTCTTGCTTATGCCAAGGGTAGACTGGACCCTAATAATTTATTAATACAATATATTCATCTACAAGCCAGTCTCCCATATCACATTCATGAGGCAGAATAGCTCTACCCATCTCCAGACCTTCACAGAAAATTCCCATTTGCTAGGAATATACATGCTGTGCCAGAAAACACTGCATCCAATGGCAAAACTTCTAGGGCGCATCTACGCTACTCCTTTACCTCAAAATAAGCTACACAATTTGCACTATGCTAATTACGTCACTTATTTTGAGGTAATTTAGACATAAAGTACTATTCCAAAACATCCTTTAACCCTCGTGGAATTAACTTTACAGGGACATCGGAATAGTAAGCCTGTTATATTTCAAAATAACAGGCATGCTCAAAAGACGTAGTAGAGCTATTTTGGGATACTTCCAGTATCCTGAAATAGCTCCGCGATGTAGATGTAGCTCTAATGACTTCAGTGAGGCCAGGATTTCACCCACTATCTGTAATTCACAATTAATAGCACTACAATGTAGTAGACCAACAGTCTTGCATGCTGACTCCAGCAGTGACCAATGCAAGAGAAAGTGTAACTCTGTAATGTACCATCACCCCCCTTAGAGCATCAAAAGAAAAATTCCTACTGACCCCATCAGGTAATCAGTTTTTGCTGTTAATCATGGGGTTAGATAGCCCTGGTTAATTTTTCCTAGCTTGTGTAAATACATTTGCTATTCTTATTATTCATGTGCAAGTTTCATTCTCTTTTGAAAGCCTATGAAGCTATGTTTGCCAATAATATTTTGCATACAGTGCATAAACATACTCCTTTTAACCTGTCATTTGTGTTGTGTTCTAATTTCATTGTATGTCTCCTTGTTGCATTACAGCACGAGTAAATATGAGAGCTTGACTAATTTTCTCTTTCCCCATTCATAATTTTAGCACACTTTTACTATGTGTCCTTTTGACCTTCCTTTTCCCAAAGTAATGCTGAAATGTGCACACACTCCCTCTTCCTCTTTTGTCACTGTTCTCTCCCATTGACTCCTTTTATTTGTTGCTCCATATCCTTAATTCCATTTTGTTTTGCTTCTATCTCCACTGTAACTGTACCTGTGAACAATCTACTGTAAAATTAATCAGGTTAGCTAACGAAAAGGCTGGCATTAACATAAAGTCCAGTTAATTGTGTCTCCTGTATTTAATGGGGAAATATCCCAAGAAGAAGTTTGTATTCTGATTAGATGAAAGGTTCTTCTTGTAGTAAAAAAAAATGAATGAGACACAATAGACAGTACACTTCTTGGCAATTCTAGCCTGCTTTGGACAGTGTTAAGAGAAGCACAATAACTACTAGAATTGCCTGAAATTCTCCCTTGCAATTAAGAAATGGAAATTACAAAAAGGATCAAGTCAGCCATATGCATTTAGGGTGAAATTCATGCCAGCAGATCCTGCCCAAGCCCCTCTGCACTGTTGTGAATTTTGTCATTGCACTGTATTATTGTCATGAGTACAGCTCACTGACAGAAAGCTCTGCATATGTTGTCCCAAATTTCACTGATCTTTTCTAATCCATTATTTGATGTTACAATTGGAACATGTTATCTAATTATAAATCATCAGCTTCTCCTCTCAAAATTCCCCAGTGTCCCAAATTACTAAAAATTGCCTAAATTGTGCAGCTCTGACCATACTACAGAATCTAGATTGTACTTAGTTAGGTAAGGTTTGGGGAAGAATATGGTATGAACTAGAACTCATTAAAACTCCCTAATGATGTACATGAACTATTTGCATTATATAAATATGCACACAAAACTAACTGAACTCCCAAAGACCAGTCCCAGGATAGATTGGGTTTACTGTAAAACCTGGAAAGGATTATCATAGAATCACAGAATTATAGAACTGGAAGGAACCTTGAAAGGTCATTAGGTCCAGTCCACTGAAGTCATGGCAGGACCAGGTATCATCTAGACCATCCCACATAGGTGTTTGTCTAATCTGCTCTTAAAAATTGTCAGTGATGGAGATTCCACAACCCCCCTAGGCAATTTATTCCAGTGCTTAACCACCCTAACAGTCAGGAAGTTTTTCTTAGGCCAGGTCTACACTTGTAGGGAATGTTGAATGAAGATATGAAAGTCCAGCTATATTGATTTCGTAACTGGAGTAGACATACCTTTTTATACGTTTCCCCACTGTCCCTGCAGTGGGAGGCCAACGGGAGCAAATGCTCTCATCAGCTTCCCTTGCTCCTCACACAAGTGGGAGTACAAGCAGCTGGAGGGGCATCCTCTGAGTTCAGTTTAGTGAGTCTCAACTAGACTTACTAAATTGAACTCCAGAAGATCGATCGCAGGAGTGGCAATCTTCCGTTTAGTGTAGACATAGCCTTAATGTTCTACCTGAGCCTCTCTTGATGCAATTTAAGCCCATTGCTTCTTGTCCTATCATCAGAGATCAAGGAGAATAATTTTTTCTTCCTCCTCCTTGTAATAACCTTTTAGATACTTGAAAACTGTTATGTCCTCTCTCAGCCTTCTCTTTTCCAGACTAAACAAACCCAATTTTTTCAATATTCCCTCATAGGTCATGTTTTCTAAACCTCTAATCATTTTTGTTGCTCTTTTGCTGAGAATTACCGGATTGTAAGGCAATGCAGTTGTGTTGTAACCATGTAAGTCCCAGACTATTAGGGAGACAAGGTGGGTGAGGTCATATTTTTATGGGACCAACTTCTGCAGATGTGAGCGATAAGCTTTCTAGCTACACAGAACTCTTCTTCAGTTCTGGGAAAGGTACTCAGTGTCACAGCTAAATACTAGGCCCAAGAAATAGCACATATTGTAAGAGACCACTCTAGGTGAACTGGCCCATGAACACCCATGTAATTTCTGGACAGTAAGTGAGGTTAGTGAGTTACAAATCACTGTAATAAGCCAAAAATCCAGTGTCATCATTAAGACCATGATTTTTAGTGTCTAGCAAAGTTATAAAGTTAAATTGCTGCTTTTGTATAGCAAAGTACTGTGCAAGTTTTTTTTGAGGATGAGGACTACGGAGTAATCTCTTTGTGAGACGTGTTCACCACCGATGATAGTGTATTTTTGTCTTTTATCAATTTCCTGGGAGCTCATTCGAGAGCATAGTGAGAGTGATTGGCTGGTTTCACCCATGTTGTTACTTTTGGGGGCATTCAGTGCACTGGAAGAGGTACACTGTCTGGCTATGTCTACACTACAGAGTTTTTCTGTTATACTGGAGGTATCCCAGAAAAATCCTGCCACGTCCAGGGAACGCGTCCGCTTTTTTGGATCAGTTTCCGAAAAAGAGGGTACATTCTTTCGGAAGCCCTGTATTCCTCATTTTATGAGGAATAAGGACTCTTCCCAAAGAGACGTTTTTTCCCATATTTGGCCCCACATAGTTGGGCCAAATGTCGGAAAAGCCACTTCTGAAAAAAGAATTGGAAAAAGGTACACAAATTGCAGTTCGTAATTTGTGTACCTTTTTCCAAAAAAGAACTGCAGTGTAGACATAGCCTCCCATGTTGCAGGGTACCCAGCACCACCCCAAGCCCAGATGTCTACATCACAATCAGTCAGCCCCTTAGCCTCAGGTGGCCCAGACCAGCCATGGGTTTTTAATTGCAGTGTTGGCCGAAACACTAGGAGGCTATAGCGGATTACAATAAATGGGACAAATTATACTACGCTGTAACTCACCTAACAGAGAATATAGACTCCGAGCCAAGCAAAGACAGGATACTTGAAGAAGGGTGTCCAGCTGGAATCAGAGAAGAGGAGGCATCAGATAGGGAACCATCTTGCCCTGGCTTTGCGGATGAATTAGGCGACTAATAGCTCCCTTCCATCTGCATTTCCTACATTTCCTCAAAGCATCATGAAAAGAAAAGAGCTGTAGGGTCTTTATATTGACACATTAATAAACATGAGCAGAATGCAGGATTTTCACCTAAGAAACTGTGCTTTCCAATAGCAATGCCATAGCCCCACGTGCGTGTCTGAGCCTGCAGAGATAACCTGTAATCATCAGTGCCTATGGGATGACTGCTATCTGCTACCCTATCTCTCTAGTCCCCTGTGGCCCATCATGCAGGCCAGCTAACATTTTATATGCTAAGGACTATCTCTAGATCTTTCTTTTCCTGGCAAAGTAAATGTAAGAGCAATGAAAACTGCATTGGGGTCCAAATCTCTAGAGACTCTGTTTGAAAGGGCCTAATATTTCTCATGAGCAGGATGAGCCAATCATTCACAAGGAGCTTTTTCATTCTGCAGCGCACCAGAGGGGAATGAACAAAGGAATCTACAGACATGCATCAGCCAGGGAGGGGGAGGAGAGGCTGGACCAAGTAGGAGCCAAGGTACTAGGCAGGCAGCCTTCCCAGGAAAGGGAGAGACACCCAGTCTGGGACACCTCATCACTTCCTCTCTCCACTGCTGGATTCTCCTTACCATCTTCCTCCTATTCCTGGAGGCTCCCCCTTCCTCCCTTGACTTCACCAATGCTTTCCATTACTAATGTCTCCATTTCTCCCACTTCTTAGCGGGCTCCTTCATCAGTTTTAACACTCCCCCCCTCCCCCATTGCTCAGTTCCTGTCACCTGTGGCTCTCCCTCCTCTTCAGCCCCCCCCACCTCCCCGCCTCTCCTCACACCCTTGATCTCTCTCAGCTTCCTCATAAGCCATAATCAGCCCTTATTTCCCCCCTTTCCATTTCCCTCCCCTTCTCACCCTCCCGCACCTAGTAGCTCCACCATCTCTGGGTAGGGTGGTTCCACCCCAGACTGGCTCACCTCTGAGGCTCTCCCTCTTCCTCACCTCTCCACTCCTGCCTCCCTCTCTCACCACCATCCAGTGCTTCCCCTTTCCAGCTCTTGCCTATTTTCTCCCCTTCCTGGCGCAGCCCTGCTCATCACCCTTCACACCCAGTGGGTGCTCCATTCAGCTGCTCTCCCATGGCGTGAGCAGAGGAAAAGTCCCTGGTGGCTCCCAGCTTCTCCCCCTCTCCCCTTTCCCCCAAATCCCAGGGAACGACCCTCCCCACCATATCTGGTGGATGCCCCCCATTTGCTCCCTCCCCACTTTCCCTCCTACCCCAGCCTGAAGGGTCTCCTTTTTACTCTCCCCCTAAACCCCAGTGGGTCTTTAGCTCCCCCCTCCCCAGTCCCTGCTGTCTTGCCACCCTTGCCCCCTGCTAGTCCCCACACCGTCCGCGGGGCAGGCAGTGTTGCACCCCAGCTGCTGCCGCGCCTCTCCGAGATTAGGAGGGGACCCTCATCCAGCCGCTCCCTCCTTTTCCTGTCACCCTCCCTCCGGCCTTGCTCCCCCCCTTTCCCTCTCCTCTTCCTCCTTTCAACCTTTTCTCTCTTTCCTCCCCCCGCCTCCCAGACGCGCGCACACACCCGGGCAATGCAGCTTTAAAGGCTGGTCCACGTGAGGCTGGTGTGTGTCTATTGATTGCATCTCGGGGCTGCTGCCGCACGCCCGCGCCGGGGCTCTGCAGGCTGGGGCTGCAGTTCGCGGGGAGGCTGAAGGATGCGCGGCGGGCGTCCAGTGTGATCCCCCCCGGCCCAATCGGAGCAGCCTCCCTGAAGAGGAGAGGGGAGAGTTCGGTGCCTCTTCTCTCCCCATCCCCTTTGGGGGAAGTCCCCGCTTTGAGGGGGCTGCGCCTGTGGCTGGAGAGAGGGGAGCCAGCCAGCCAATGCGCCCTTCCCGGCTGGGCTGAAGAGAAGCAGCGAGGGGGGGGGGGAGTTGCACGATCCGCCGCCTCCTCCTCCTCCTCCTCCTCCCCAGCATCATCATCATTATTATTATTGTTGTCTCGCGTCTCTCCCCGCGCGCCCATGCCGGCTCTGCCCGCTTCGCTTTAGGAATTGCATCGCTGGGGCTGAAGAAAATGGGGCGACCGGTGCCTCAGACTCTCCTGCTCGTGGTGGCGGGTCTTTTGGGGGAGTCGTTGGGAGGATTTCCAAACACCATCAGCATAGGTAAGCCCCGTCTTCTCGGACAGGCAACTTGAGCGCAGCCGAGTTATTGCATCTTCCTTTGCGTTTTAATCTGCAACTCTCTTGCCTCGAGGCATTAACCCGAGACACCCCCTAGGGGAAGAGACCGGGGTCTGATGAAAGCAAGGCATCTGGTGGTATGAAAGGGGGGGACCCCTGCATTGCTCTCCCAGGTCCCGGGGGTTCTTAGGAAGAGAGGGACTTTTCTGGGGGTGGGAGATGGCTCCTGGGTCACCCTTGGGTCCCTTTGGCACATTCCTGGAAGTTACGAGCGTGGTTTCTTTTCAGATTGTAAAACCTCCCCAGGACCAACTTGCCTTGTTTGCAGCAGAACAGAAATAAATAGCAGTGCGTGCGTGAAAGGACTTTCTGTGCCATTTCCAGCAGTAGAGGCAGAGGGCTTTGTGTGCCTTAGGCTGGCATGGGAGAGCAGGGCAGTGCAAGAAAATCACTGAAATAATCCATATCCTGTCTGCCCTCCCATGGCACGAAGAGGGGAGCTTTATGAACCTCGTTTGCGTTTGTATTTAGCTGTAGGAATAAGATCCCTACCTAGGGGGGTTAAGAGACTCCAAGCCATTCTAAATTACTCTCCTGATTTGTTCACCCCAGTAACCAAAGAGAGATTTGACCTATGTTCATGTGAAATCATGCACTAACACAGCATGTTGTACATGGGAAGGGGGGGGGGGAGGATTCCCAAATTTAATCTCAAATCCATGTTTGGGGTCCTAAATACAAGTGGCCTGATTTTCAAAAGTGCTGAACACCACTGATTTCAGTGGGAGTTGATGGTGCTCAGCACCTTTGAAAAACGGGGCATTTCTTTATTTACCTGCCTGCATTTGGCTTTAGGAGCCTCCCCTTAGACACTCACAGTTTTGAAGTACAGATTTAATATATGCTCTGTGTGCCTATCTCTAGCTTCTTATGTTCACTGCTGCTCTCTATAGCCTGTAAAATACATTATAGCTTATTGTACCTGATATTTCTAAGGAATCCTTCTCAAATCTTTGTCCTTTTTTTTCCTCATAGGTGGACTTTTCATGAGAAATACTGTTCAGGAGCACAGTGCATTTCGATTTGCTGTGCAGTTATACAACACAAACCAAAATATCACAGAAAAACCCTTCCATTTGAACTATCATGTTGACCACTTGGACTCCTCCAACAGTTTTTCGGTGACTAATGCTTGTAAGTATATGCATATTTTTCTGCATGCTGCTGTTCCTGTTCACAATGTTTGTAATGCTATGTGATATGTATACACATATGTGCTCCCTGATACAATGGAGCTCTAATTAATCTTGCATATACTACAGTGCAACAAATGTGGTACTGACAAAAGGTTTAAAGGTCCTACGGCATTGCATGGTTGAATAATATCTTAGGGAAAGTTTTATCACCACTTCTCTTCACCCCTTAAAAATGTACATTTTAATTGTTTTCAGAGAATCAATAGACTTATTTATAAAGCCAAGATTTCTGGTCTTAGTTAAGCAAATATCTGTTGATGATACATATCACTTTAGTGTTAGGCATAATTTTATTACATGACAAATAACACTATGTAGGAATAAAATAGAGAAAATGCTGTTTTCAAGTGACCTTGAGGGGACAGACTACCTGGGCTTACTGGCCTCCTTCTGCTCTAAATATCTTTTTTTTTTTTTTCGAATAGAGAAAGTCCTGATACAAACGAATGTGACTGCAAACAGATGAATGCTGTTAGAGTTGAAGGGAGCAGGAAAGGGAAGAAAAAACTTAGCCTTTTGAAAAATAGTTCTGCACATGCAGTGACTCCATATAATTTGATTCTTCAGTAGTAATCGATGCAAATTAGAGGTTTGAGGGGAGTATCTGTGTGCTCAGAACAACATCCCTGCCTGAAAGTTTGGTGTGTGTTCTGCAATTTAACAAGAATCATTCAATCACACATAATAGTTTTGAACATGTATTTTGTGGCTAAAGCTGAATGAAGTTGTTATACAGTTTTGAACAATTGGAATGAAAGGATAGTTACTATTAGGTAACTACATGTACCTACATGTACTGTACATATACACTACAATATGTATAGGTATTTATATGTATGTGAACTAGAATATCTCTGAATGTAGTGTACCAACTGCTTTTAAAATTGGTTAGAACTTTGCAAAATAAATAAGAAGCCTATTATCAGATCAACTGTAGAAATTTTCCAGAAAGAAAGCATTGTGCTAATATGCAGACTTGATTGTTATTTGTAGGTTTAAGACCTGAAATGGCTAATTTAGAGAGCATTTAATTTGTTTGTTTTGTACAGTCCTTCTCTAGATCTTTGTAGTTTAAACACATATTTTGTTAGAAAGGCTGAACAATCAGATACTGTAGCTTCCTCTGGATTTGAACTATTTGGTCAGAAACTTGACAGTTAAAAAGTATATTGTAAAGCAATTTCTTTTCTGTGAACATGTGGATTGCTATTCCAATGCATACCCCATGTGCCTCTTTTCTGATTGTGCAAGGTTACCCGTTTTAAAAAGGTTTTGGATTAGGATTTAAAAATCTAAAATACCCAATTACGATATTTGGTAATGTGTATATAAAAAAAAAGACACCAAAAAGTATGTCTGTACTTTGCATCTTATTTTACTAATCCTATCCTGCTTCAACAGCTCTTACAACAAACATCTGGCTGTTAATCCTTAATCAGTGTAATCCCTTCAAGAGGCTGTATCTCAAATATAGTTTTCTTAAATATTAATTATATGGATTTAAACTCAATACATTAAACAGCTAGGCTGATTAATAATTAAATTGAGTTTTTTAAAACTTCTATCAGTTCTTCTTCACAGATGCAAACTCTTTGTTAGTGGTCAGTTTGTTAGTTAGTCAATGTACTCCTAATCTTCTAGAAGCTGACCATGTTTGAGGGTTGTTTAGTATGTGAAAATTAGGGTAATTTAGCAGTAGATAAGTTGGTTTCCTGTAGCAAACTGATAATGGTGCTGCATAGTCCTGTGAACGTATTCTTGTGCACTAAAATTTGGGAAAAATTAAGATGATGGAAGCACTTTAGGACAGGGAATATTAACTTGGACAGTGTATTTGACAATATATAAGGATAAATAAAAGAAAGTAAATCAAAGTGACTTTGAATATGCTATGCCAGTGACCTCATATGCTATTAGAAGAATATTTACAATCCTACCTTCAGCACACTTAGGTCCTTGCAATTACAAATAAATAACTAGAAGGGCTGTCATCCTTCTCAGATCTGCAAGCAGTTATCTTTGAAAGTCAAAATTCTCATACATACCAATGCACTAGAATGAATGAATGGCTCTTCACGCTACATAGTTCACCTGTAAAACTGTCTGGCCTAGGTATCCCCAATCAGTTCTTTTGTTTCCTACTGGAATAGTAGGTAATTTCAGGGGACAGTGTATTAGCGAAGGAACGTTACTCTCACAACATTTTTACTCCTCTTGAAAATAAGAATAAATCGCCTCCAGTGCTGTCACACAACCTTTTTGTCAATATCTGCAATTGGCAGGAATCCACATTTGAGAAACCTGCAGTGACTCCACTATTCTCATCACCAGTAAGAGTCACTGTGACTGAATTTGTGAGGGGCCATTGGAAAGGAATTGAGGAGGAAACGAATGACTGTCCCATATGCAATCCAAGCACATTGTGGGCTTTAGTCAGTATCCCTCAAATGTCATTACCCCACTGTTTTGAATTGGAAGCATTTGCAGGTAGGGGGTGTGTGAGCAAGAGACTGAATCAGGAGGGCCATCCTACTCAGAAAAATATTTTGATAAGACTGTACATCCCACTTGGTGCAGTCTGGTGCATTCTGGAGGAGAAAAGAAAAAGCTCTTCTAAAAAAGCTTCACAGACAGAGATAAAAAGCCACCCCTGGTAGGGGTGATTTGACAGTATCCAAGAGAGGGGAAAAACTCCTTCAGGAGCAAGAAAACCCATGCCCCAAACTCCCTTTAGTCTCCCCTTTTCAATTAAAATACTGCATAATCTCGATTTCTTATATCGTCTCTATACACCCTGCTTCCTATTCTCAGTACTGAGCAGATATGTCTACAGTAGGCTGTCCATCCATCTGTTTATTTAGACTTATGTTATCTGCAGAGAGAGAGAGAGAGAGAACACTCAACTAAGAATTTCATTTTTTTCCTGAAGAAAAAAAGCTGAATTAAAGTTTATTAGTGGAGTTTTGCAGATTCATTATATATTTTAAAACATGCATCCATCCATTTCAGAGAAAACACCAATAGAAAAAAAAACTAATTCAAGCTGTATATAAATAAAAAGCAGGTAAAACATAGACATTAGATCTTTTCTTCAAAATTGCCCACCTACGGAGTGAGTTGTCTTTGTCAAAATAATTTGAATGTAACTGCTCAAATGTATAACTTTCATCACTGAAGCATGTTTCAGGTTTATATCATAACCTCTGATGGATCGTGTTAGCATTAATGTTGAATTATGCTTAAGGTTCTGTAGATCATATTCCCTAGAAATAACCTGCCTATGTCTTTCTGCTCTGCACTTGTAGTGCACTACAATACATTGCTCCAGCCTCTGCAGTGTCAGCTCATTAGCACACAGATCTCATATTCCCTCTCTGCACTGTCATTGCAAAAATTGCTGTTGTACACCTTTACAGCCAACAAATGTGCTCTTGGATTACATATCTTTTGCAAAAAGTATTTAGAAAAGCAAATCCAACCTTAAGTTTATTCACTCTGGAATTTTGCTACGGAAAGCATTACCTTTATTAAAAATCTGTTGATTGTGTAATGGTGGGATAGGTAAAGAGAGAAAAAGACTTTGATTGCAGAATTTAATTAATCTACACACAGACAATCTATCCCAGCTAAATCCAACCCATCAGATGCAAATTCATGTCCCATTAATTTTTCTAATTCATTTCTTGTATATCTGCTCACCCAGAAGGTTCCTTCTATATTATAGCAAATTTTGATGCCTAGTGTCCTTTCCACAGGCATTGCTTCTTTAACTAACCAAAGGGAGAGAGAATATAATTACCTAATTATCCTAATTTGCCAAGATCCACTGAACTATTTGTTTAGGTACTTTCTTAGGGAGTAGCATTTGTAGCTTTATTTGAATATTGTAATTCATTTTGTACTTATGTTCTTTGTATCTAATCTTTAATATGCAGTCTGGAAGGATTTTATAGACAGAACACTTGCTTTTTGTTGCTACAATAACATTGTAGATACTGCAAAGAATGTAACAGGAAACATCTCCTATTTAATTTTATTTATTCCCCCTTTTACCTCCCTCCCACACACACTTTCTTATTAGCTACTGCTCAGTATTTCTTTTTGCCAGTGGGCAAATAATTTGCTTTCCTTGCATCTGTGCTCTCTTTGGCCAGCTGGCAAAGGACAATAAAGCTCAAAGTGGTCAGCTCCCTGCTGCCAAAGACATAAATCTGTCTCTATAAAATTCTTGCAAACTTTGGGCCTGATTTTGGGGGGGGAGGGGGAGTTGGCCTGAGTAAAGACTGCAGATTAGATCTCTTTACTAGCTCTGGTAACAGATTAGCAAACAGATTTAATACTATGGATATTCCATAATTAGGAATCATTTTATTTAGTGGCCTGTTTAAAACAAAAAATTCCATGTTCATTCAGTTGTTTAAATTTAAAACAGCTGATGTTAAAACTTTTGTGTCTTTGGGCATGTGGGACAATAGCAAAAAATTGTGTTTCC
The DNA here is from genome assembly GCA_032595735.1 of Pelochelys cantorii. NCBI lineage: Eukaryota > Metazoa > Chordata > Testudines > Trionychidae > Pelochelys > Pelochelys cantorii. The sequence goes on from CM064337.1 coordinate 16,829,406, forward strand.
ACTAAAAGTTGCAACCATTTAGTGGAAGAGTGTATCAACTTTCAGATGATTTTGTTGCCAGCAAAGAACTGGGATATTTTAAAATACGTTTAATTTAAGTTTTTCAATTTAATTTTAAAATTGAATGAGTTCCTTCTCCCTTTTCAGACATTATGATTTTGTTCAGCTGATTTAGTACAGAAGGGGGAGGATCCAATATAAATAAATGCATATTGATAAAGCTCCATACATGTGCACAGTGCTTTACAAAGAAAACAAAGGGGCAAATTTACAATCTACAACTCCACACAGAGTTCCCCTAACATCAGTTAGTTTTCAGTTTGAATTTGTGCTGGAGTATGAGTCTGCACATGTATTTCCTTTGACAGGACTGTAGCCAAAGACCCACATGGAGACCAAAGACCGCATACTCTGGTGAGATTAGTCACATAAGACAGAGAGCTGTAGGGTTAAGCCAAATCTATGACAATTTTGAAACAGTGAGCAGCAGTTCACCTCCAAGAGACTCTGGAGAGACACCCTGCCTGGGAGATGAGCACTGGTCAGTGGGTGTGTTGAAAAAGATTTGTAGAGTGGAGCACTTTGCATCTGATCCAATAAACTCTGAAAGTAGTGGCTTTCACTTTACAACTGAGTTCATCAGACACTGGATCAGGCCCTTAGTGATTGGGAAGTAGACACTATGCCAACTGTTGGGTTATCATGAAAGAAGAGGAGAAAGCAAGAGTGGGAGAAAGTGCTAATTTCATGTGTAACTTTAATAAGGTTTTATCAGCACAACCCAAAAATTGTATGCTTTTCCCATGGAAAAAGTTTAAAATGGACACTTTGCCATCACTCTTTCGTGGAATACAAATTTAGTTAAGATTCTTTGTGAGTCCTACTCATGTATTATAAGTATAGCTGAATGATTTATTTTGAAGTGGCAATGTTTTTGTTTTTGACTTAGTTCAATTTAAAGTCAAACAGACCAATATCTTTGAAAAGTATCTCTGGTACTTCTCAAGTATTAATGTGATAAATTGGTTTCATATTTAGATATTTATGTTATAGTTTAGACTATATGTCTTAGTGAAACTTTACATAACCATGTGCTAAAGCAGTCTTCAACTTTCAAGCACCAGGGGGATTTTTTTTTCTCTTCTTTACATGTGCATGATTGATATGTACCCATCGGGGGGAAGAAGCTTTCCCTAAATGTCAGGCAGAAGTTATGCGTGTTTAACATTATTCCTGTTTGCCTTCAAAATGTTAATGTATCTTTGCCTCATGATGTAGAAATCTAGAACTTAAACTATGAATTTTCCCTTCAACTTTTTAATTTAGTTATTTAACTATTTCTACAATCAAAGAACATGTTAGGAAGGATGAACATACCGCAAGAATGTATGTGACAGCGAATGCATATTGGCAGTCCATGTTTTGGAGTTTCTATAGTTTCTAGGAATTTTCTCATGCCAACAAAGTTGTGGGTGGAACATGTATCATTATGTTCTTGTAGACTGCATTTGCAAAGAAAGTATGTGCCTTTTTGGTTAATCCCTCTGAAATTAGTCATTAAGGGTGAAACTACTTCCTCTTTTCTCCCCATACAAAGCCAGAATGAACAGGGGAGTTGGCTTTTAAGTTGAAAGGAAGCGTGTGTGTGTGTGTGTGTGTGTGTGTGTGTGTGTGTGTGCTTAGAGATGGGGGAAAGAGAGAAGATATCAATTAATCCATCCTCAGCTCAGTCTGGGGATGAAGCAGCCCCTTGGTGGTTGCTTGTGCAACCAGTTTACAGAAATGGCAGCCATACTCTCTGTCTCTTACTGTGGTTCCCAGCCACTTGATCCACACTACCATCTTCTGTAATATTTCCCTACTTGCTAGCATAGTCAGAGCCAGTGCACACAGCCTCAGGACGCAGAAGGTACAGCAAGAGGAGGGGGGCAATATGCAAGTTTTCCTACATAGGGGCACAGTGCACTTGATCAAAGGGTGAATTTCACTCTCAGTGTTGGATTATAGTCTATGTGAACAGCTTCTTGCTAGAATAGAGTGTCTTCTCTGATTACTGGTCGTTCATTTACAGGAATATTTGGACATGTAGGTTATGCTGAAAAGTGTTTTTATTAAATAAATGGGAGAAAGAGAGACAGACAGACAGAGCGTTTGCTCACTTTCAGATCACTTGTACATCACAGGATAACCTCTGGAGCATTTTGTATTATAATCAGAATTTGTTTAGGTGCAGTAGAATCTACCTACCTGAATTCCAAATGAGATTTTTTTTAATGTAGAGCTCTGCTCAATCTCAACCCCTTTTTTGTCATGGAAAAAGAATTACATTTACAATGTTGAACCCTAATATATGAAATGTGTGCTTATTCCCATGTAGCACTGTCTGAACATGTCAATATGACCTTTTTTCATTGTGTTCTGTCCCATCAGGCTATGGATTAAAAAGCAGAGCTTCTGTACAGATATGGTATGGCTCTGGCACCCACAAGCCTCTTGACTTCAGGACTCATGAGTTTTAGGCCTGGCTCTTGCACTGTCTCACGGTGTGACTTTGGGTCAGTCTATGTTTTGCCATATCTAAGAGAGGAATAATCAGATTTCCCTACATCAAATAGCTATAGCTATTGCTATTGAAATCATTGTTCAAAAGTATGTTTTACATCTTAATCAGCAGCACGTCCTCAAGCTTGGCAAAATAAATAGAATCTTGTGCTTATTAATTTTGTGACCTCCCCAGAAGAATATGTGCACAGCTTTCAGACAGTCCCAGAACACATGGTCTAGGTGTACAGCAGGCCACCTATCACTGCATAAAGCCACAAAGGAGAAATATCCAGTTCCACAAAAACTTTTAGTAGGGAGGAGAATTCATATTAATGAGCTCTTCACCTCCCACCTGCTACAGCTCCATATTCCAGGTCTGGTCCACGTTACTACAGCACTTGCATGAGCTCTGAGAGGAGGTGGGAGGAGATCTGGTCTCCATATAGGGTCCATCTAAACCACACCCTTTCGGGGGGGGGGGTAGTGTACATACACACATAGTCTTCCTAACACAGCTAAAAACAGCAGTGTAGATGGTGAGGCATGGCTTAGAGAAATAGAGCAAAGATGCCTGAAGAGTGCATATTTACTCAATCACATTGCCATGCAGGGTGCTCTATTGGCCCAAGCCATGCTCTGCATCTATAGAGCTGTTTTTAGCACATAGGGCCCCATGACCTCCCTGCTGCTGGAGCCTTCCCCCACTGCAGGACTCCTCTGGCTCTGCCTTTCCTTGCTACTAGAGACTTCCCGCATCCCAGTAAAAGGCTCCAGCATTGGAGAGCTGCTGAAGTCATTCCCCACTGCTTCCTCTCTGCCAGAACCTTTCATTGATACCTAGAGCTATACATTGCAATGTGGATGTAGTGTGCTTCTCTCACCTATGCATACACTGCAGTGCACCACCAGTGTTGTAGAGTAAACATGGTCATACTTACACAAGTGGTGGGAGGAGAAATTGTCTCTGGGTTTTGGCAGGATATCTAGTACACCAAATGAATGGAGACAACAAGACTTAACGTTTCCTTGGCTGAACATACTATGGCTCCCACGTCTGAACACTAGTCTTGCTTTGGGATACCCTCTGATATTGCACAGAGTTTCCAGCACAGTCCCAAGGGAAAAGGAAGGCTTAGGTTGCTCTGTAATTCTAGTGTTGACCTCCCAGGGAATGACCCCTAAAATAGGATGCAGAGCTTCTGCGAGCTACCAGCCACAGCAGTTAAATTGAGATGTTCTGAACCACTGGTGGTCCTGATTATGTCCTGTGTTAATGACTGAGTATGTAAAATGGCAATTGCACCTTTTAGAACTTAAGCTGAACTTCAAGCTTCTTTTGAGAAGTAATAAGTCGAGGTCGGAAAAGTAAAAAGAGAGAAGTTCACAAATGTATTCCTCAATGCTGCTGTCAGTAATGTCAATGGCACAACTCCTAATAACCTCCGTGGTGAATGGTGAAACATCAGCCCAATGAAAATAAAACTGGTCAAACAATGCTCAAAAGCTTAAATGAAGATCAAGATCCCAAACCTGAAAGGCTTCTACACAATTCCTATTGACTTCAGACCTGTTCCTAGTGGTCAAGCCAAAAAAGAAGTTAAAACTTTATAATATGTATTTTTGTACTAAGGCTAATTGTTTGTTAAATAACTAATCAAGTGAAGAATTTCATGGTGGCAGCATTTGTAACCATGATACAGATTCTAGTGTTTCATTGTTTAAGAAGTTATTTAATTTTTTTCCAGCTGGTGAGTTTTCCTTGAGCTACCTACAGCATGACAGTTTGTGAAATTAGGGGGTTTTTTTATTATGTTTCATTATTTTTTTTTCTGACACTTCATTGATGTCTCTAAGGCTAGGTCTAGACTGCGGTGTTTTGCAGAAAAAGCTACGCAAAATGCACTCTGCGTTTTCCATAGCTTTTTCAACTTTTTTTTTTTTTCAGAAGAGGCTTTTCCGCCATTTGGCCCTAAAATGGCAGAAAAGCCTCCTCTTTCGGCAGAGCCCTTATGCCTCTTGAAACGAGGTATGCAGGCCTCCCTGAAAGAGCATGTTTGCTCTTCCGTGAAAAAAAGCAGAAGAGCAAACGCGTTCCTTGGACACGGTCAGTATCCGCGGTAGGTAATCCTACAGTATCCCATAGTCTAGACGTAGCCTAAGTTCAAATTCTAATGAGGCACAGTGGTCTGAGAATTCAGGTTCATATGCATTTGTTGTCTTCCAAAAGTTAGACAAAAGCTGTTCAGCTGCATTCCTCTGAGAACTGCCAGTCTGATATCCAGCTTTGCACAGAATCTGAACTAACTGAAAGTGATGTGGAGCTGAGTCTTACAGATTCTAAATTGCCTTATAAGTTTAATTTACTTTAATATATATATTTTTCATTACAGTGTTTTGGCCGAAATCCTGCAGGCAGAGTATCAATGTGACCAACCAAGCATTTTGCCTGGATAAAAAATACAAGACTGGGCCCTCAGCATAATCCCTTCTTTCTTTTTTAATGTTTATTCCAAAGATGTTTCTTTATGCTACTTACTATTTGTACCAAAAGTGTGAGACAGGGTGTGTACCCTGCACAGACTCTGAATGGGGTTAATGTGAGCCTGAGAGGCCAATTAATATATCTGGCATGGTGGGGGGGCCTTAATCGACAATGAAGCCTAACTGCGAAAGACTGGTAGTCATTATAAAGTCAGAAAAATTGCAGCAAAAAGGGGCTGCAGGGAGAGTCTGCAATCATTCTCTGGGCAATGCACGAAGTAGGAAGTGTACAGGGAATCTTCAATAGTCTGACAGAGAAGACTTTGACTGACAGCTACAGGGTCCCTAAGTGGGAACCCAGAGTAGAGAATGAGCTTGGATTCCCCTGTCAGCCTGTAGGAAGGTGGCATAAGGCCCATTGATGTAAAGGGATAAGGACACTCAAAGCTCTCAGCCAAGAGGGTGCATGTACCATGGGATCTGGAACTGGGCTTGAAGACCATGGGATGCAAAGATGGGATTGTAAGGGCATTGGACTGTTTTTTGTGGAACTTTGTTGCCCCACAAGGGGTGGGCAAAGTCACAACGAGGTAGTATCCTGAATCATGGAGAGGGTGAGAGAGGTCACGGCATGAGTAACCAATGGAAAGGGGAGCCAGATGGAGCAAAAGCTAATTCCCAAACCTGGCCATGAGGAGGCTCTCCAGCCATAAGTGAAAGTGTACTAGGCATTTTAGCCAAATATAAATGAATATATAATCCCTACTCTGATGAGCAATGAAATCATGTCACATAGGAGAAAATGGACATGGCAGACCTATTACAGTTACCCCTGTTTGCTTCTGCTTCCTTCCCTTCAAGTATACCAGTAGTAAGCTCCTAACCATTAACAGATACAGATAATGATAATCCTAATATATATTGACCTGACTGGCTTAGACGACCGTGGCCTTATCCTTTACAGCAACATTACTTCAGCAGAGTAACTCCTACCCTACAATGGGAGAACAGGGCTCTGGACTTAGGCAGCCTGATTCTACAGAGATGTGGTTAGTAATGATTCACAGTGGATAGTAGACATAAGACAACTTGCAAGGGTTTGGAATAAGCTCTGTGCTTTTCACTAGTGGGAAAATGCATTTATGTATTTTTTTTAATTATAAAGCTCACCTGCCCTTTCAACCATCTGTAGACATATACATCCACCAAAACAGGATATATTATTTATTCACAGGTTTCATGTAAAAACTATTTTTACCCCAAAAAGCAGCTGTGCCCACGTCCCTCTATCACGTTACCTCAGGCTAAGGCCTGAAGAGATGGCTGTGCTTCACTTTGTCAACAAACTCAAGTTTTGTCAGGCAACTGGAAGGGAGTAAATTCCAGAGCCCAAGGGCTCTCTGCCAAGAACACCCTGCTTCCAGGCTCCAGCTGTGTAAATCTGGAACTGTCAGCAGGCTGATCTTTGCCCTTGCAATGGCACATAAAGAGAAAGGCAATCCTTTACATAGCGGGTTCCCAAATCATATAGGGTTTAATACATCAAAGGCAACATTTTGAATGGCTGCTCTGAAGCAAGCCAAGTAGTCTTTGAAAAACTGATGTTATGTGCTCTCTGTCATATGGATCATGCCAAATATACTCCCGCTGCCAAAAGAGGAAGGACTGCATAATTTTACTGCAGCTAGAACATACCTGCAAAGCAGCATGGGTAAAGTAAAAAAAAAAAGCCATTGTTTTACAGTTGTTTCATTTGCTTTCTGTTGTTTAAATTGTTCTCCCTTTAAGGCAAGGACTTGTCTTTTCTGTAAGGAGCCTAGCATATATACTCAATAGCAGGTGTAATAATATTCTGTTAAAAATGGATATTCATGTCCATCAGGTATGTCTCACTGCCTAGTGCACTATCATGCTGTGTAACACAAGAAAAATCATGTGCAGTGATGTAAATCAACTTATTCAAGATGATTGATGAGCTCTAAATGTCTTTGTACTTCACTGCTCCACTGTAGGAAAAATTAGTCTACCCAGATCTTATAAGAAAAGCATGGGGCATCAAGATGTCATAGAAAAATAGTACCTGAATGTACTGGGCCTGATTCTAATCCCCTTCACACCAGGGTAAATTAGGCATAACTCCATTGAAGACAATGTATAAACTAGTATATAAATCCAGTGTGAGCTTAGAATTACCCACTCTGCAATATAACACTTGTCTTTAGAGACTTCATAAAATGTCATAAAATGTTCAAGTTCTGTAGTGAGGAGTCTCTCTTTATAAACAGTACCAGATATCTCAGAAGTGTTTGTAACAGTCTTTGTAGTGCAGAACCTGACAAGGAAAAAAATCGTACTGAAACAAAATAGAGTACCTCAGATAAAGATGCTGACTTTGCTTTTAGCCAGATTCATATAGGCAGTCTCCGTGTCTGCTTTCCAGTTCCCTTTTCATTCACATGTTACTGCTTTTTCCAGTCAGCTATATCCCTTTTCCCACTTTATTTTCTGTCTGTTTCCACTGATGGATTTTGCAACTTTTTCTTAATGTAGTGATCAGAAACCATCCCATAGTGTTTTTCATAAGTAGAGGAGCTAACCCTGGCATTCTAGTCAACTTCCAGTTTGGAAAACTCCTACTTGAGATTTCATAAGTCACTTGATTCTATGCTTTCTGTCTTGAACTCATGTCTCTCTTCAATGCTAACAAGGATGGAAGTGAAGTGGGCCCATTCTTGATATTTAAAATGTGTTCTGTGTGAGAGAGAACTGAAAAATCACCCCCATAGTTTGTATGCCAGTTACTAAATTTAAAAAAAAATAGATAATTTGTTATTAAAAATAGTTATCAACTGTAAATTGTTCTTAATACAGATTTATTAAATTCCCAAAGTGCAGACGTTGCTGGAAAATATTTTATACTTTCCCAATTGTGTCTCCAGAGTCCCCATGTTATTGAGAACTGTTTTATTCATTGATTAAGAGTCTTCTCTGATTTGGGGTATCTTATCCAATATCATCACTTGAACACATGACAGCCTTCTGGACAAGGTTGCAAACTACATTCATTTAGATTCCTTCATTTTACTGTGTAGGGTTTAAACTGTGTATATTTGTATCTTGTATTATAGGGTGAGTTGGTGGCTGGTGTTTGTTCCTCTCTTCATATGTATATCAGCATGTTACAATAAATTAACATATGGTTTTCTTTATGGTGCAAAAATTCTTTGGGCAGTTAAAATATTTTATGTATTCTATTGATAGATCTTTAATTGAGCTTTCATGGAAAATCTAGTGCTAACCCTTTCCAGTTCTCAGAAACCTTGTTGGACTATAAAATATATATTATTAGTGAATTCAGCACTTGCAAAAAGTGTCTAACTCAGTGGTCCCCAACCTTTTGGGGCTGCCGCGCACCCGGGGGCAGCACCGTGCATGCGCCGCGCACCCAGGGCGGGGGCCGCACATGCGCCGTGCACCCAGGAGCGGCACTGCACATGCGCTGCGCGCCAGGGCAGGGGCTGCGCATGCGCCAGGAGCCCAGGACCCGGGGTGCAAGAATGGCTTGGGCCAGACCTGGTCAGTAGGCGGGAGCACATAAATGCGGCAGGCACCATGGCGCCCGCAAGCACCGCGTTGGGGACCACTGGTCTAACTGATAGTCTTGGACACCAGAGTCCATTTCCTGAAAAACAGGTACAGGAAAGGCAATAGTAGAAGAGTAAGCTTCCCCAATGCTGTACTGCCAGTCTCAATCCTTATGAAAAATGTTATAAAAGTGTGAAGTATTATTATCAAATCTATTGGATAATCAGGATTCTCTGTGGCTTTCTTCTGCCTGTAGTTCATTCTTTGCTAACTTGCTTCTCTACAATGGTAGCCAACAAAGGGATTGATTAGTGTCAGTTGTAGGGGTGTGGGTTCTGTCCCAATGGGCTGCTGTCTTCTAAGAAATGTTCATTTCAGCACCCACCACATGAACTGCTGGTTTCTACCAATCCACACTACTTTCTAACTGGTTATCTACAGTTAAAAGGCTTTAACGCTCCTCATTGTCAATTCTTTGAGCCATCCAGTGCCACAATTTGTTTTTGTGGGTATGTTCAATTACAGTATAGTTTAAAACTAATCAGTGGGGGAAATAAGCAATGTTGTGCTTTAAAATTACAGTGGCTATTGTATGGGGAGATAATCCTCAGTTTAGTGCTGGTTAGAAAAAAGAGCAGTAATGTTTAAACAAACATAAAACAATAAAAATCCAGGAGCTTGTAGAATATACTAATTCTCAAGGATTTAAGGCCTCCCTGTGAATTTCCTGCAGCCTTTAAAAATGTAATCAAAGCTTTCATTTTAAAACAGTTGTAGTTTTACTGATTGCCAGGTGAAGGTTATCTTTGCAATCTGAGTCCCCAGCAACACTGAGGGACTGTCCCCAGCAACACTGAGGGACTGTCCCCAGATGTGCTTTTCCTTTATTAATTCATTTTTGAGAGTTTGCTTTTTTTAAAGCCTAATTATGATCACATAGGAGTTAACAGTATTAATCTTTTCACTATTAATCACGAGGTCAGTAACAGTCAGCTGATGTGCTTATCTGTGCTAGGTGGAAGCAGTCATTATGGTTTGACATCTTCTGTACAGGAAAGGTTGGATGTTCTGATGATGCTGGTAGCGAAACGTTGCTTTATTGCCAGCATCTGAATACTCAGACATTAGCAACAGTCTTTAAAAGTGAAGGTACCAGTGATGATCATTTATAGTGTTATCAACTAATTTAGATTCCTATGGTGTAACTTATCGAACTGTGTGGGTTTTCTATCAAACTTGACCAGCAGCATAGAAGGCTGCTCGGTGTAATAATATGCATTTATATCCCAGTTCCCTGCAGTAAAATTTGCTCAAAGAGCCCAAGAGTCTTTTGCCAGGTTTACCTTATGGAGTTTCTCTTGAATGCTTCTCTATATGGAGGCATTTGTAATAACAAGGATCTTGGCTCCCATTCCCTGAGCGCCTACAGAGAAAAAAAAGCTGCTGCAGTCCTGTGGTGTAGAAAGCACTCTGCAGTGATGTCACATGGCAGCATAAGTTTCTTCCAGAAGCAAGGAGCATCTTGGAACAGTTCTGATAGCCTTTCTATTCCTTGGGGAATCCCATGCCAGGGCTGTTGTGTTTTTTTATTCCCTCCCATATGCAGTTAAAAACTAGTCAGGATGTGGGGAAACTGAGAGGTAATCTAATGATAAATCCCACCGGTTTGGGTATTTTTCTGCAGGGGGAGAGAGCAGTTTTGGAACTCCTGGATCGGGGAAACCATAGCTCCCACGTCTCATGGATCTGGGGCAGTTTTCTCTGGGATCTGGAGCTAGACAATTGAATGCCATGGAGCTGTTTTATTTTTTTCTGTCAGCTCTCTGCAACCCAGTTCCTATAGTTTCTGTTCTTTTGCTGTCAGCGGATGGGACCATTCAGACCTTTCACAAACAGAGCTGTTCCACTTCTGAGGGATTATGAACATTGCCTTTATTTCATGTCTGCCTGGATTCCTCTCCAACCCATCAGCCTTCATTTCTCCGATTTTAACAAACCCAAAAGCTCAGACAGAAACTCCAGCTGAATCTGCCAGCTTTAACATTTTAATAGTTCAGAATGTGAATTTTGGTGCAGATTTATACATTATCCAGATTTTCAATTATCCCAGGCCCACTCAGGTCACTAGGGGTGTGTCTAGACTACAGGGTTTCTTCGAAAAAAGTGGCCTTTTTTTCAAAAAAACTTCCCCTGAATCTAGACTGCTGCCGCATTCTTTCGAAAGTAAATCAAAAGAACGCGGCAGTTTTTTCAACCACGGAAAACCTCGTTTTACAAGGAAGAATGCCTTTTTTTCAAAAGTGCTCTTTCGAAAAAAGGCGCTATGTAATGCAAACTGTGCTTTTTCGAAAGAGAGCATCCAGACTGCCTGGGTGCTCTCTTTCAAAAAAGCGGCTTGCTTTTTCAAAAGTACTGGTTGTAGTCTAGATGCTCTTTTTCAAAAGAGGCTTTTTGGAAAGTATCTTTCGAAAAAGCCTCTTTCGAAAGAGGCTTGCAGTCTAGGGCTACATCTAGACTACAACCAGTACCCAGGCAGTCGGGATGCTCTCTTTCGAAAAAGCACAGTTTGCATTACATAGCGCCTTTTTTCGAAAGAGCACTTTTGAAAAAAGGCGTTCTTCCTCGTAAAACGAAGTTTTCTGTGGTTGAAAAAACTGCTGCATTCTTTCGATTTACTTTCGAAAGAATGTGGCAGCAGTCTAGATGCAGGGGAAGTTTTTCCGAAAAAAAGGCCACTTTTTTCAGAAAAAACCCTGTAATCTAGATACACCCTAGACATAGCTTAGGGGTGCGTCTGCAACTTGAAATAAGCTATGTAAATTGAGCTATATCAATTGTGTAGCTTATTTTGAAATAGCTTATTTCAAAATTGGGAGCATCTACACAGCCCTTATTTCAAAATAGAGCACTCTTCCTCTGACTTCCCTTACTCCTTGTACAATGAGGGTTACAGGAGTCAGAGTAAGAAGTCCTCCAGCTTGACAGTATTTTGATGTTATTTAGAATTAACTGCCTGTTGTGTAGACACGGACTAAGTTATTTTGAAATAACGCTAGTTATTTTGAAATAATGTTGCTGTGTAGATGTACCCTAAATTAAGCTTTCAATTAATTTGACTTTTGAGCCTATTGCCAGACTTTGAAACCCTGTGATCTTCCTCTCTCCCCCCCAAAAAAATTATGTTGAAGTTTCAGGGAGTGGGTTCATCTCTATGACAGTACATGAAAGATTCCCCATATATTTATAAATGAGCATGTATTAAAATATAAGGATCAGGTGAAGCCAAATAAAACAACAAAACAAAAATTCTTCAAAAATTCTTTGTGTCAGTGATTTTTTTTTACACCAAAATTAGATTTCTCTTGTGCTTTCATGATGACGCCAACAAAAAACTACAAGATTAACTTCATTTACAGATAACCAGGGAGGTCATTCTGTCATCTCAAGCTGTTTATTTTTGGACAGCCCAGTGAAACTGATGAAATTGCCGGTTTGTCTGAAATGCTATTTCCACTCATTTGAATGAACAGTATTGATTAGTTACAGGACTATTCATCTCTCACTGGCACTCATACAATACGTGTATTATGAAAAGGTTGTGTCTCTGATGACAGCTGGGATATGAAGTGATACATTGAATTATACCTTCCTTGAATGTTGTAAATACTGAAACTTCACCATAATACTGGTTTAGGATAGGTTACATTTTAAAACCTTTCATACTTTGAGTACAGTAAGTTACATGAAGGAAAGCATAATGAGGTATTGCTAAAATAGACTCAGGAGATTATAATAATGTCTTCAATAAAGTCAGCCAGTAAAGAAATTTAGCCTAAAATAACCTCATATGATAAAACTCCAATGAGCACTAACTGGTATGAACAACTCACTGCTATACATGCTAAAGAAATTCAATTTTATTAAATTAGTAAAAGCTCCATTGTAAGAAAAAGACTTATAAGTGCCTTTCATACCAAGTTATAACCATCGTGTGTGTTGAAGGAGAAAGAAAAGCAAGAAGCAAAATCAATGTACAATGCATACAATCACAATCTTCTGGGCTTATAGCCCATAATTTCACTTTTCTGATTTTCAATAAAAAATTAGTCTTGTGTTTGTCTGCAGTGACCACAGAAAGTTTTCAATCCTTCATTCTGTCACTTAGTTAGTGGTGGGTATCCCATTGCTTGGGTTCTTCAGTCACCTACTTCTTTTGGTATTGAATTCACCAGAGAGATGTACAGCAGATGGCTCTTTGGCAGCTGCATCAGTACCCTTACTGCAGCAATCTGTTGTTCTAAATCAGAACACTAACAAATGCATAGAATGAGAAGCCAGTGTCTGACTTACATGATGTATCCTTTCGTTGATTTTATATTATATATATATATATATATATATATATATATGATTACTTCATATTTGTACTTAACTATAGCCTTCATATTAGTACTTAACTATAGTCATTATATTAAACAGTAAAAACTATGGCCTTCATATTAGTACTTAACTGTGGTCATTATATTAAAGAGTAAAATGTATATGTGCTTTGCTTTATAATTCCCATTATCTCCTATTATGAGAATTAAAAATGTGGGTGGCAAAAATAAAGTGTTCTAAGTATTTCTTAGTTCTACCATTGCTTACTAGTGTAGATCTGGAGCAACTCCATTGACTGCAATTGTTACTCCAGATTTAATTTATTGAAACTGGGAGCTGAATTTCGCCATATATGTCCTAGATAAATGCCACTCACTTTCCTTAATGCATGGGGGAGCTTGATGAGACTAGCGGTGTAGGGGAAAAGGCCCAGTGCGAAGGAGGGGACACTTACCAAGGCATACGAGCAACTTTTCCTTCCCTGGGAGTCTCTGGTACCCATTGGCCAGCTGTGAGGGAGCAGTGCTGACTGGACAGCATTCCTCTGCTCCCAGGATTTAACCTAGTGAGAGAGCCTCTTTAGGCTCCATTGTACTAGCCCCATCCTACCCACGAGGAATGGAACCCAGCCTACAGATACTCTAAGTCAAGCTGATCACTCACTTGGGAGGTCAGGAAGGATTCCCCTGCACCTATTGCCCAAGTGGCAGAGGACCAAGGAGCTATTCTGGCCTTCCTTGCAACATCTTCAACCACAGTGGGTTAAGCAGAAGGATGCTTAGTACCTAACTGAGATACTTGGATTGAATTGTTAATTCATTGCAACTTTTGGCTAGTTTCCAGTGCAGTTAAAAGGATAAAATAAAGGGTCCTTGGAGGTAAAGGACCTGGTATTTGGTCATGGATCTTGGGCTTATGGCATATAGGGTCAAAGCCAGGCCAGCCAATGGGAGCAACAAAGGGGGCAGTTGCACCGGGCCTGGAGCTTCAAAAGGATGGAGTCCTGGGTCCTTTAAATCGCCATAGGAGCACCATATGGCACACTCCAGGCGGCTTTAAGGGCAGCACACTCTGGGTGGTGTTGAGGGCCAGCTGCTCCCTGACTCGCCCTTTCCGCCTAGGAGCACACACCTTCCGGGAGCATGGAGCCACCCCACACACCTTGCCCAGGGGCCCAATATGTCTGTCAACCCCCCGGTCAGAGTTTGTAACCTTTGCAGTCCTAGGTCAGACCTTGCGCCCATTGTTCTGCATTCTCTTCCTCTGAGGAGCAATGTCCTCGCAGAGGGCGGAGGCTTAGCAACTCTCCTGAGTTTTGAGTGATATGGTAAGGAGACACTCCCTGGAACTAGTTAAATGCCTGGTGTAGGAAAGTATGGTTGATGGATGGGTAACGCTCCTCCCCTGTGCTGAAATGTAATAAAAGCTGTGCTGTGCCACTTAGCTCCATGCCCGTGCATGTCCTCATTTTGCTGCTGTGTCAGCAGCATCAATTAGCTTTTAGTCTGTTGAGCCCAATTTGAAGGACACATAGTAGTTAAAACCAATGGCAACTGTAGGACACTTGGTTTTATATAAACTTGCATAAGTCTACAACTCGAGCAAGTGAACTAAATAATTGTACTTAAGGTTATGCAAAATATATAGGACCAGATTCTCAGCTAGTATAAATTGGCCTAGCCATACTGACTTCACTGAACCTTGGATGGCTTACCCAGCCAGAAGATCTTGCCCATAATTCTTAAAATTCTATTTTTGATCATCGTGTTTGTGCTGATGAAAATAATTGGCACTGCTGTAATATTGTTAAGAGCCACCCATCATTTTGCACATACTTGTTGTTTACTGATCAGAAGCTTTATTTCATTCACATATTACATTATAACTTCATTGTAGTTTTTAAATATAATATTTAAAAATAACTCTTTTCTGCCAGCACAAAGTACCAATGACCCAAACTGGAAAATTCTTTTTTTTTTTTTTTTACAAATAATAAAATATATAATCAAAATGTCAGTTAAGGGGTGTTTCCTTAATAGTCCATTGCACCACTGTAAATATTCACTATGGTGTATTCATTTAACTATAATTCAAATCTTAGTGAGCCATTGCTCTTGAAAAGTTTACTAACAGACCAGATTTTCACTCTCTTTTCCCTTCTATCACTCCCTGGAATGAGTCTACTATCCCTTGTAAACAGCCATATTAATAGATAATATCTTTTTTGAGCAGATAATAGAATAACACTGTCAAGGGTCTATTCTTTTATCAGCACAGAATATTTGCATGTTCAAACTCCATACAAGCTGCTAAGAAATGAATAAATCTCATGTACATCAGTTGGAGAATAGTCTCCCTCCCCCCCATCTTGTCAACATGGAGGCAGTGAGATGGGTTATTATAGTTTGTGCACTGCCATGTAAAAAAAAAATACAGCAAAAAAAGTGAAACATTAGCTATTGTACTTGGCAAAATTTAGTCCATCTTCAGCCATGAGAGTCTTTGCTTAATTGTTATAGAAGCTTTTCCTATTGAAATTATGCAGCAAAGCAGCATAAACCAAACATTTGTGGTGGACAAACTTACTCCCACTGTTCAGGAACTAGCTACATTATAAATGCAAACAGTAGATGCTCATCTTCCCTCTCATTAAAATGTGTGCAAGCTTGGCTATTCAGCTGTGGTATCAGGGTATTCGAAAAACTAACCTGGGAGTTGAAAAGCAGATATTTTTGCTTGGTAAACTATTCTTAACAGCATTGCTTTTCTAACTTTCTCAGCAAAAAGAGCAGTTTGGGGAAATAACATACAAAAGAGTCTTTACATTCTCTTCTTACTGGAAACTGATTCTTTATAGTTTACTACAGAGTAAAAAGGAAAATTTTCATAATGTCCTAAGGGCTCTAATCTTTCCTGGATTTTATTATTTATTGCTACAAGTGTGCAAGACATGTTACAATGCAAACTATAAATACTGATTCCCTGCCCGGGTGTGCTTACAATCTAAGAAACAATCCTACAAACTCAGGGGGACTACTTGAACATCTAATGTGAAGACCTTGCCTAAATGTAGTTAGGCTTACAGCCGAAGACCCAATCCTGCAATCCCTGTATAGTAATGTAATGTATAATGTAATGACCATAGTATAGTGCAGTGTTTCTCAACCAGTGGTACAAGTACCCTTAGGGGTACTTGAGGGAAGTCTGGGGGGTATGTCAACACAATTGAAATTTGGAGAAAACTGAATTTTTGTTTTAAGTTTTACAGCGTTTTATTATTTTTGTACTTTTTACACCCAAAAATTTCATCGCCCGCTCAACTACGATTAAGTTGTTTAAACAAATGGTAGAAAAAAATTTTGTGTGTCTGAAAACTGTTGGTACTGGGGGTACTTATAATTTTTTTTTAAAGGGGTACTTTATAAAAAAAAGGTTGAGAAACACTGGTATAGTATATGTAGTGCTGTCTGTCCTGAATAATCCTATTGGTCCCAATAGTTTCCACCGACATAACAGAATAGCTCATGATGATAGTAAGCACTATACTTGATAGAAATTATAGGATTAGACATCTATTAAGATGAAAACAAAACGAAAGAAGGAGAGGAGAGGAGAGGATGTTATACAGTCATGAGGAAAGCTGATCATACAGTTTGAAACTGAGTCTTGTTTTTTACGCCTTAATGAAGTTCTTTATTACAATGCTTTCGGGGAGTGTCAAACAATCACTTTAATATGACATCCAAATCCTGCTGTCAAACATAAAATGATGCTAATGTATATTGCTCATTCAAATGTATAGTGATCCTGATTGCCTTTAGGTGTCTTTAATAGCAGATTGCAAAGGGAGCTCAGAAGTCATAAGCTCCACCCAAAGTTGTCTTCAGACAGGGCAGCCCCAAACATCCACTTATGTCACTTTTCTTCATTTTGGCTGTGCTATGGAGAGAGGGTGTGTGCTGGAAATGCTGGTTAGTTTAAATGACTTTTATTTTTCAGAGGCATGCATTACAAGAGCCTGAGCATTTTCTGCATTTAGTTCACTACTACTGAGTGTAATTTGTTAGGCACCCATTTTTTAAAAAATAGACAATAATGTAACTCTTTCAAGCAAAAGAAAAAAAAGAAGGTGCTATTATTTTAATGGGGGAAATATATCACTTGAATCATGTTTCCCCTTGGAGTGATTTTCCTAAGCTGTAAAAATCTTGATTTATTTTTTTCTTTTGTATTAACATTTTGTTTTTAATTTTGTTTTCACTGAATAGCCTCGTGTGAGACACATCTCATTTTTGTGCAGGTGCTATCAGCTCTTATTAATGGTAAAATTTTAAAAATTATAAATGTAACGTGGCAGTGTCATATAAAATTATGATCAATGATGATTCTTAAGAAACCTACACTACAACTTGGAGACCAATATTCAAGTTGTATAATAGGAGATAAACTCTCCCACCCACTTTCCCTAAATCTCCTTTTGCAATTCACTTTCAGAGTAAAATCTTTTAAAGCAGGCACTTAATTATCTGGCATTTCCCATATCATTTGGATCTAATTAACTATACACTGGATTCTTGCATTCACATGGGAAGTTATAATGGAGTCTGCATTAGAGTATCTGCAAATGCCACTATTTTAGAACTAGACTCCAGAATGTGGCTTACTTTTCAGAGGACTAAAGCTCCGTACCGTACCCTCACTTATTTAGTTGACCTGTCACACTTACTCTGCATATCTGAAGTTATGAAAATACTAGGGATTTACTTTAGTTTGAAAAGTCCCTTTGGTGGATGAAAATGTTATATATGTGTCTGTTTGATGGTTTCTGTCTATTGCTACTCTCTGTCTTCATGTGATTTCATTTCACTTGTTCAAACTATTCAGGATGTCAGGATCAGCTTTATTTGGCATGATTTTTGTTTTCTTGAAAAGTCATTGTTTATAGCACGATGTGAAACCAAGAGGGTGACATTGCTCACCTGTGTTTAAGACCTGATTGGGTAGATTTTTATGACTACTTTATACAGCAACAAAAGGAAGTCCAGTGCCAAGCATACAAACAAATAAATACAGGATGTCAAATCCACCTTTACTGTTATAAATAAAGAGACAGTCATCACTAGGAATGCAAAAGATGGAGTTTTTTTGCAGTGGTCCCAGATATAGGGTTTCCAGGCATCTGGTTTTGATTAGAATAGCCTGTGAAAAAGGGATCCTGGCAGCTCCAGCACTGCTAAAAGGCCAGTAGATGGGACTAAGGTAGGCTCTCGGCATGCCCTGGATCCACGCAGCTCATGGAAGCAACCACCATATCTGGTTCCTAGTGCAGAGGTTGCCATGGGGGCTCCATGTGTTACCCCTGCCCTGAGCACCATCTCTGCATCTCCCATTCGCTGAGTAACCACAACCAATGGGAGCTGCAGAGGTGGAGCCTATGGGCATGGGCAGTGGACCAGGTCCCTGGCCCCCCTAGGAGCAGTATATGCTGTCTTCTTTCGGGAGCTGCCTAAGGTAAGTGCTGTGTGGCTGGAGCCTGCTCAGACCCTCTCATGCATCCCATCCCTCGTCGCCAGCTCAGAAGCCCCTCCCATACTCCAAACTCCTTGGCCCCAGCCCGAAGCCCTGTCCTGCACCTTTCCACCCCAGCCCTACCCCATAGCCACACCCCAGCTGGAGCCCTCCCTCCCAAGCCCTGCGCCAACCCGAAGTCCTCTCCTATCCCTCGAACCCTTCATTTTTGGCCCTACCCTGGAGCCTGAATCCCCAGCCAGAGCCCTCATCCCTTTCTGCAGCCTAGCCCCCTGCCCAAATCAAGGGAAAGTGAGTTGGGGTGGGGAAGAGCAAGCAAAGGAGAGGGGAATGGAGCGAGCAGGGAGCATGGCCTCAGAGAAGTGTTGGGAAAGGGGCAGGGCAAGGATTATTGGTTTTGTACAGTTAGAAAGTTGGCCATCCTGCCCAGATAGAGCTGTGTCTCAGGCTTTTTTTCCTTTTGTTCTTATAACAATATGCAGATCCTACACAAGAATGACTATATTGGGTCAGACCAAAGGTCCATCTAGCCCAGTATTCTGTCTGCCGACAGTGGCCAGTGCCAGGTGCCCCAGAGAGGGTGGACCGAAGACAATGATCAAGCAGTTTGTCTCCTGCCATCCTTCTCCAGCCTTTGACAAACAGAGGCCGGGGCACCATTCCTTACCCCCAGCTAATAGCCTTTTATGGACCTAAGCTCCATGAATTTATCTAGCTCTTTTTAAACTCTGTTATAGTCTTACCCTTCACAGCCTCCTCTGGCAAGGAGTTCAACAGGTTGACTGTGCGCTGTGTGAAGAAGAACTTTCTTTTATTAGTTTTAAACCTGCTACCCATTAATTTCATTTGGTGTCCTCTAATTCTTATATTATGGGAACAAGTAAATACCTTTTCTTTATTTACCCTCTCCATACCACTCATGATTTTATAGACCTCTATCATATCCCCCCTCAGTCTCCTCTTTTCTAAACTGAAAAGTCCCAGTCTCTTTAGCCTTTCCTCATATGGGACCCGTTCCAAACCCCTAGTCATTTTAGTTGCTCTTTTCTGAGCCTTTTCTAATGCCTTTTTGAGGTGAGGAGACCACATCTGTATGTAGTATTCAAGATGTGGGCGTATTATAGATTTATATAGGGGCAGTAAGATATTCTTCATCTTATTTTCTATCCTTTTTTAGTAATTCCTAGTATCCTATTTGCTTTTTTGACTGCCACTGCACACTGCGTGGACGTTTTCAGAGAAGTATCCATGATAACTCCAAGATCTCTTTCCTGAGTAGTTGTAGCTAAATTAGCCCCCATCATATTGTATGTATAGTTGGGGTTATTTTTTCCAATGTGCATTACTTTATACTTATCCACATTAAATTTAATTTGCCATTTTGTTGAGCAATCACTCAGTTTGGTGAGATCTTTTTGATGTTCTCCACAGTCTGCTTTTCTTGACTATCTTGAACAGTTTAGTATCTTCCGCAAATTTTGCCACTTCACTGCTTACCCCTTTCTCTAGATCGTTTATGAATAAATTGAATAGGATTGGTCCTAGGACTGACTCTTGGGGAACACCACTAGTTACACCTCTCCATTCTGAAAATTTACCATTTATTCCTACCCTTTGTTTCCTGTCTTTTAACCAGTTCTCAGTCCATGAAAGGATCTTCCCTCTTATCCCATGACAACCTAATTTACACAAAAGCCTTTGGTGAGGGACCTTGTCAAAGGCTTTCTGGAAATCTAAGTATACTATATCTACTGGATCCCCTTGTCTGCATGTTTGTTAACCCCTTCAAAGAACTCTAATAGATTAGTAAGACATGATTTCCCTTTACAGAAACCATGTTAACTTTTGCCCAACAAATTATGTTCTTCTACATGTCTGACAATTTTATTCTTTACTATTGTTTCAACTAATTTGCCCAGTACTGATGTTAGACTTACCGGTCTGTAATTGCCAGGGTCACCTCTAGAGCCCTTTTTAAATATTGGCATTATGTTAGCTGTCTTCCAGTCCTTGGGTAAAGAAGATGATTTAAAAGATAGGTTACAAACCACAATTAATAGTTCCGCAATTTCACACTTCATACAACCACGTATGTGGTAAGGAATCTTTCAGATTACAGCAGATAGTATTTTAATGCCATGTCAGGATCTTCAGTAAAGGTTTAACAGCAAAGAGGCTTGGGCAATAGTAATTTATGTATTTCCCTGAGTGATACATCTCCATCAAAGGGATCTATGGTAATACAGCCAAGGGACTGCAATTAAAAATAGTTATACAGTGCAGCTGAGAAAAGAGTGATGCTTAATGTCAGTCGGACTTCAGAAAGTCCTTCATTCTCACAGCCATCATAGAGTCCATGTGAACAGAAAGGCTTTTGCATAAATAAGCACTAAATGAGAGGCATAATGAATTTCAGGAGATCTGAAATGGAAGCTGTTGACCATGGGGGTCTTTTAGTCACATTATGGATTTTTATGTGTGTGCGCATATGTAATGCTGACAGACGGAACCGAATCTACTACCTCCGGAGCTTCGTGCATGAACTTCTACGACTTGAGCTAAAAGCCAGCTGACGCTCAGCTAATACTGGGAAGGAAACTCATTCTTTCTCTCTGTAAGTGGTCTAAGTGCCACTAGATGGGACAGTGAACCACATCCAGCAGGTATTTGGGGTACACGGAGGTGCACCTTCATGTAATTCTGTGGGTCAGATCATGGCTTTATACTACTGGCTGTGTGGCTACCTTACAGGATGCAACATGCATTCTCCCACAGATTTTCCTGGTTTAGCAAGTAGAGAAGGTGCAGATTTCTTGTATCTCTTTGGGGAGCCTACTACTTTTCTCAGGACTAGTCTGGAGTAAATCTTTATGTGATGGCCAGCATCATGGATAGCACTTCAACAATTGAACTAGGGACCTTCAGAGCTAAGACCACGAGCAGCTAGTTTGAGTTAGAGCCAAAATTCTGTAGGTGGTACTATAACATCCACATATCATCTGTGGATTAGGCAAGAAGGAGACCTATCACACATTCACCAGTATATTACACTGACACATGGTGTGCAAGGACTGTAACTGTGGTTGTGCCTCACACAGAGGCATATATGAGAACTATGCACATCTTGCTAACTCCTCTGAAAGAGAATAGATTATCTTTACAGCTGCTTATACTCTGTTAGATCAAAAAGTTCTCTTGTTTAAGTACCACAAATAAAAGTACGATAGCCAGCAAATAAAATGTATCTTCTACATAGGCAGGATGTAATAAATTTTTTCCTTATTATTTTAAATGGTCTCCTTTTTTGAATTGGTGATCATATAAAATGAGGATTTGTCTCTGAATTCTAACCACCCCTTATTATTTTAAATGGACTGTTTATAGGCAATGTTTGGTACACATGAGGAACTAAATTCAGCTCTCAGAGATGCTTGGGCACTTCAGTGGGAGTTACATTGTTGAAACTAAGATATAAATTTGGCCTTAGTCCGAGTGTCTAGGGCACAGCCTGTGCTATACTTGCAGCTGCT
Source organism: Pelochelys cantorii (assembly GCA_032595735.1). Taxonomy (NCBI): domain Eukaryota; kingdom Metazoa; phylum Chordata; order Testudines; family Trionychidae; genus Pelochelys; species Pelochelys cantorii. Next base: position 16,851,455 of record CM064337.1, read on the forward strand.
GCTTGCGAGACATTCAATGTGCCAAGGCATGTGATGGTTTTATGCGGTGGATGAATATGTCCTCTCATCAGAATGAAATCCATATATTTGTTTCATTTGTAACCTACAGCATATTTTCATCTATAACAATATAGAATTACTCCACTCCTATCAAATTCTTCTTCTGTCCCATTAGTCTCACTGTAACATAAGTGGTCAGCTTCACAGAACTGCTGATTCCTGCAGATTAAACATGAAATACAGGAACGGTATAAAGATCTCCAGCAGCTACTTGTGTCGGCAGTAGTGCTAAAGCTGGGAAGATTGAATGATCTTTAATGGCCATTACACAGACTAAAATTTTGAAGGCAACTTGATCAGAGATATTGTGAATTTATCAAACACACTTATTCTGTTTGAAAATCTGTTTTACTATCTTTACAAGTAGCACCAAGGTCACTGAAACTGAAACAGAGAGACATAAAGTCTCTATTTTTCTGTTTATTTTGTGCCTAGTGACATCAATTTGTCACAGGTCACAAGGTTTCCCTTCTATGTTAGCCAGTTAATTCTCCCTTTATTCACTTGGGCCTCCTTATAGTGTGATGGAAGAGAGAGAGATTTTTTTAAAAATAGGGAAATGTAATTGAAAAACCACAAAAATTGGCTGGGAGGACTTGGGCTGAATGTTGTACCTCAAACTGTTTTTAACTCTTCACTTTAACACAGAATTTATTTCCAGTTGTCATGGAAACAGATATACTCAGAGGAGCTGACAGCCTCATCAGGCTCCTGGTCAAGGTGGGTGGCAGCTGGCTCCACCTTCCTGGAAGGGGCGGGGCTTCTGGCTGAAAGGGCAGGGCCAGGGGAAGCTAGCCCTCAACAACACCCAGACTGTGGCATCCCAGCCCCACCCTCAGTGCTCCCTTTAAATTGACGCTCCAGTGACCAAGAGTCCTAGTCCCTTTTGAATTGCCGGGCCCCAGGGCAGTTGCCCCCTCCCCTATCGGTGGGCCTGGACATACTCAGGAAACATAGGTGGTGGAACTAGGGTTGCTTGAGGTGTTACCACTTCTCCAGGCTTGACGTGGTTTTCATCAGATACAGGGTTTACAGTTTGATTCCATGGCTCTCAGCACCCCCACTACAAAAATTGTTCCAGCACTTCTGAACATGGGGAGAAGGACACTGGCATAGTACAAACTTCTGCTTGAACAGCTGGGAAAAGGCTGTCATAACAAGACAGTGAGCCAAATCTGAGTTAACTTACCTAATGGGAGAACTCTCCATGGGATTTCATTTTAGAACTGTTTGGATAGTGCTAGACTGCAATAGCCTTGATCCCAATGAGTAGCATCTTATTTCACACACAATCCCAATAACTTCACTGGGGCTAAATGTGGAGTGAGGAACTACTAAAATCACCATAAGCATTTTGCAGTATGGCCCAGGCTAAACACATCATGATGCGGCTCAGCACATAGGCGCGAGAAGACGGGATGGGGGGTTCTGTAGCAGCCCCATGTTTGGTAGCCAGGATCCCTGTGCCCCACTGCTGCCTCCCCTGGGGTCCCGACAGCCCCACCTATTCTGCCATCCCCCAGGTCCTGGCGCCCACCATTCCCAAGGTCCAGGCCACTGGCCTTGAAGGTTCTACTGATGCTCAGGATCCCACTGCTGGCTCTGCAACCATCTCCAGCCATAGCTAGGTTGCCAAATCTCCTGGATCTGGCAGACGGGTGTGATCCCTCCTGTCTGGTAGAGTTGGCAACCGTAGGTGTGACCCCAGCCTAGGGTGGTGAGGGGCGCAAACAAAGGAGGGGCACAGTGGAGCACTCGTACCCAAAGAGTAGTTCCAGCACCACTGGCCCAGTGTCACAACTGAAAGGCTCATGTGTACGTGGGATTGTATGGGGGTGTATTTAAAAAACCCACATGGTATATTGTGTCATATTACACACTGGTTGTGAATGTCTGTTACTTCAGCAGAAAAACATGCGTGTCTGCAGTATCCATATACAGCAACTTGCAGATTCAGAATTAGTCTCCTAATCTCAAAAAAGATTACTTTTTATTCCTTCCCATAAAGATTTGCAAGAAATCTGAAATATGTTAAGAATTCTTCCTGTGTTTATGTGGTACAGATTCCATTGGCAATTTCAATAGAGAGGCCAAGAGGTGAATAAGTCAAAGAGACAGAATTATTTTTCCCTTCTTATAGGCGTTCCCTCCAGAATAGGGGGTCAAACAGATTGGTCAGGCACAGTTGAGAAATTTGAAGAATTGCTCCATTTCCTGTCCCTTTTCTGTGGCATTAATGGAGTATTTAAGACTTTGTGTCTTTCAGTTTGTTACCTTTCACCATCATTAAATTCACATGAAAGAAAATCATTATATTTTATTCAGTACATTTCTGTTTTATTGCCTGCTTCCATGCTATTGTTATATAGAAAGCTTTTGCTCTGACTGATAACATACTGGTTGGAAGAAAGGACTGGATTTGTTCATGTTGATTAAAACGTATAATCAAAAGAAGCAGTATTAGTACAAAAATCTTTTGTTCGTGGAAAATAAGGCCTCTTGTCCCTTATTTTATAGTCTGAAGAGACACTTCACTTAAATGATGAATGGGTCTAAAAAGCTTATGCTGCCCCAGTTCACCAAAGAAATTTACTTCGAGGAATACCACAACCATCATATTCAAAAATAAACTGCCCTGGTACTGTTGCTGTAAAGATTGTTGTCTGTGAGTCTAGTCTGCTGGGAAATCAGCCTTGGTAACCTTGGAACATTCCATGGGTGAAGATGAACAATACTAATCCTGTACACAATCCCTGACTTGTTCTACATTAAACAAAGAAATCTTTGCCTCATCACGCTATTGACACTCATGCTGATATGCTGTTTTGATGGGCAGTATGGAAATACTAAAGATAGGTAAATATAAATTGTGTTATTGTCCATCCCTAGCATCTCACCACAATATTAGAGTCTCTCAGTTCAGTGAAACAAATATTTTCTCATGAGTATAAATTCCTTTTAATGATTATTATATTGGTTTTAGCACAGAGAACAAATGTTTCTTCTAAACTTAAACTGAAATTTGACCATGATATTTGCAAGTTAAAAGTCAGAGCCATTAAATTATAAAAACAGAAACATATTGCAAATTAACCTAGAGCAAATGCACAAACTTAATATATTTATATTTGGCTGATCATGAGCAAATTTCACTTAAAACAAGGCATTATTTACAATTTCTAACAGCAGTTGCTTACTAAGTTCTACTTCATTTCATGTGGCAAGTTGATCTTTTAAGAGATTCTTTGAAAAGAAGTTAAACTAGCTGAGCCTGATTCTTTGCTCATTTACACCAAAGTGCATTGGCAGTAAGGGATTGTTTACACTTGACCATTTCCGAGGGATAGCTGTGTTAGTCTGTAACTTTAAAACCAACAAGTAGTCGTGTTTCACCTTAGGGATCAACAAAAACATATAATATCATGAGCTTTCGCAGGTAAAGCCCACTTCATCAGATGATGAGCTGAAGTGGAAATAACAGAACCAAGATATTTATAATGAGGGGGGGAGTACCTGTCAAGTGTGTGACGAGTGCTAATGAGGCTAATTAGCGGGCTGGAAGTATCCCATTCTTAGCTTTTAATGTAGAAATGCAGTTGTTAGAGGCAGGGGAGACTGGCTTTATTCAGTGACTTTAGAGGGTAGCCGAGTTAGTCTGTACAGGTAAGCTGAAAAAACAACATAGTCTGGTAGCACTTTATAGACTAACAAAACATGTAGATGGTATCATGAGCTTTCGTGGGCACAGCCCACTTCTTCAGATGACCAGCCATCTGAAGAAGTGGGCTGTGCCCACGAAAGCTCATGATACCATCTACATGTTTTGTTAGTCTATAAAGTGCTACCAGACTATTTGTTGTTTTTTCAGTTTATTCAGTAAGTCACTTCTAGACTCTAGCACTAACTAACCCTGACCAGTGGGACAAGTTAATGGTGCAGACCTGGGGTTACTGACAGTAGTGGTGGAACTTCATAATGTTAAAGGTCATTTTTTCTATAAATCTGTGTGGAGTTCATCCTGGAACTGGGGTGCCATAACACCTACACACAAACTCCTTCCAGTGCACAGAAGTATGTGGCCCTTTTGGAAGTTTGCCACCACTGACTACTACTGGTCAGTAGCCAACCAATTTGGTGTAGGCCATCTTCTATCAGGGCTGTGGTCATAAGGTATGCCCTGCTATAAAAATGGTGCTCTTGGATTTGTATGAATGGGTTTCTCTGATTGTACTGACTCCATTGATGGGGGACTCCCCTTCACCTATTTTTTGGTTCCCACACATGCTTGAAAGGTCATCAGCAGGAAGGGAGATTTGTCCATGATGTTGCTCACAGTGGTAGGCTCACCAAAATTCAAATAGCTTGGAAAGGTCCATGATGCCCATATCTTTTGAAATTTCAGCTTTCTGTCTTCAGTGAGAATTGGAACTTTAATTCCCAGGACCACTGCTGATATTGTGATTTTCCCTGTGATTCACATTCTGGGAGGCCCACCTTACCCTCTGCCTCCCTGACTTATGAAGCCTTGCCTCTCTGGTAACTATGTCCTGAGTAGCTGCAGAGTGACAGTGTAATAGACATTTGGAAGGCTGTAGTGCAGATGTAGGTGGTTGATGTCACAGCTGGCAGCTGCTTATTGTGTTTTGACCTATGTCTGTGAGAGCAAGAGGGAGAGCATTGCCAAAGGGTGGGAGCAGGAGGTGGACAGACTTGATGCACATAATGAACAGCCAAGTAGGTAGCCTCTAGCAAATGCTGCAACAGATTAGGGTACAGGGTTGGGAATGTGCTGTGCTTTTACTTTGCAGCCAGGATGTTGTTGTGGATGGTGTGGAAAGGATGCATGCATATACCTTAGCATCAGGATGGGGTTGTGTAAGGATTCCTGATGCTCTTTATAAAGATTTTCTCATGTGTTATACAATAATTTAATGAGTTTTTAAATAGTGTCATAACACTTCCAAGGATTTAATTATAATAAGTAATAAATGACATCACACAAGTTGCAAATAAGAAACCTTCATTGAGCATAACACAGCGTAAAACAGAAACTCATTGCAGATTTTTAAAAAAACTAAATGCTACAAGGGAGCCTGTAGTATTTACGTTTGCAGTGTTGTTCTGATTACCTGGAAGAAGACCTTTGTGGAGGTAAAATTTTGTTCCTTTCACCAACAGAAGTTGTTTCAGTAAAAGATATTAACTCACCCACCCTGCCTCTGTCATATTTCAGCGTGACACTTTGATATAGTCTTCTTGAGATAAATCAGAGGTTTCAGGCAATGTAATTGAACATTCTTGGAAATAAGATGAATGAAAGAATATTGTGGAAATTTATCTTTGTTTAGCACAATGACTACTAAACCTAGTTAACTTTTTAATAATAATAATACATCCTTCTAGGCAAGATCCAATAATATCCTAAGCAGCACAAATTAAAGTATGGTCCTCAGATGTTTAGTTCATTTCAAAATTCTCCAAGAAAAAATTAATTGATGGGTTGGCAGGCATTAATTCCTCTCACCTTTAGTCTTTTTTAATCTTTAAACTTCCATTTTGGTTCCTTAACTCCAACAGATTACCTTTCGTATTTGGCCATGGTGATCTTTTTAATATCCTTTGACAAGGAATATTCTTGTAACATGCTGAATCCTGCATGTTTTAACATCAAACACGTATCAAGCTTCCGAGGATAAAGATAAGTAATGCTTTTACATTTTGGGCCTAGCAAAAGAAATGCCCTGATCAGACATTTTGAGAGAACTGAAATTTTAGTTAGGAAGTGCAGGGGTTTAGCATAAGGGCCTAAATTCTACGTAATTTTTAGCTTTGTAAGCAGCTAAGTAACTGAATAGCAAGCAACCAAGTGATGGCAACAAACACAACACAGCATGCTTCCAGCCATTCCAAGCCCCATGTTCTTTCGCAATAGTTCCTATCACTAAATTTCAGGAAGTTGAAAACATTGATTCATATTTCATATTTCTTTGTATTTCTGAGGAAGATAAAAGGGTAGGTAAGGGCAGAGAGATGGTGGTGGTTGTTTTTTGTTTTTGTTTTTCAAGAAATTGAAATCTCAGCATTCACAGATGTCCTGCACATTGCATAGGACATTTAAAATGTGCTAATTGTTAAAACACCAAAGTTCACAGATTTCCTTGCCTTGCTTAGTACATAGGGCAGGCAGATTTTTAATTTTGATGTTTTACTTGTGAAATGCAAGGAAGTCTGTTTGGGGTATTTTCTAACTCAGACGTACATTTGTGCAGTGTGAGTAATCTCAAGCTTACTGCAAGGCTAAAGGCTCAAAGGTTTGGCGGAAGGGAGACTTTCACAATGAGGTCAATGGTTTGAATCTAGCCTGGACCATTATGGTGGATGTCTGTGTTTTATCAAGTTATTTCCATCAAATAGCTGACGGGGAAACTAAGGCATGAGTGAATCAAAATAGCTTTTATGGAGTTTCTGGGAACCACTGAAGGAGACATTGAGGCAGGTGTGCCTGTTTTGTATTGACCTGCCACTGGAGGATGCTCCTGGAGGGGCCACGCTATAATAATCCCATGGCTCAGGGAAACAGGCAGCATGAAACAGAAGGCTCTGTTTTGTGAGAAATACATGAGAATTACAGTAATGCTTGCCTAGCAATTGCGCTGTGACCTAAGCAAGTTTTATTGTGCCTATTTTTCCAAAAGAGAAACTGAGGTAGAGAGGAGAAATCATTTGTTTAAGGTGTCGCAATGAGTCAGAGGTGAAGTTCGCAGTTGGGTCCAAATATCTAGTCTCCTGTATCTTATTCTGACCATTAGGAAGTAATCCCTCTCTTCTCAATTATACCATATGCCAGGTATGTAAGGACTCCATTCTAGCTTTTAAAAATTGGCTATTAGTGACATTATTGAATTGAACAAATGGGCTAAAATTCACTGATCAACTTGTCAGCATTGTTGGCTTTATCCAGAATTTCTTTTCCCCCCTCTCCCCAAAAAAGAAAAATAATCTCCCCAATGACACACCAATTATCTGCAGGTGAAAACAGGTGGTTTTGGTTTGTTTAACTAAAGACCTCAGAGAAAATGAGGGGAAAGATGCTGGTCTTTTCCTAAGCAGTGCAATAATGTCATCTTCCACCTAACAGACTGCAGAAATGTCACAACTAATACAAATTCACAGCCAGGTGTGAGAGGCATGCATGGAATGCAAGTACTTTCCCCTCACTCCCTGATAGTCCGGGGAATGGGATGCAAAGCAAGCCGCATCCCGGAGCGCACGGCTGCTGCCCTCCCTACCCTCCCGAAATGGCGCCCTTGGTTCAGTCTTCAGCTTGGGTGAGTCACCTGCTTCTGAGTGTTCAATCAGAGTTTCTTTTGTGGGAAAGAAGTCTGTTAAATATGGCGTGACCCAGCTTCTATGCTTCTATGACACCTAATCAATATGTTCCTCTTTCCTGCTAAGACACAGTATGCTGAAGAAGTGTCATAGTCAAATCATGTCTTTCTGGACAATATGTGTTAGTCAAACAGAAGTTGTTGGGCTCTGTACACAGGTAGCTGGATGAAATTTAATGGCCTGTGAAATACAGAAGGTCAGACTAAATCAGTGAGGGGCAACCTAGGCTAGTGAGTGGGACACATGGGTGGCCCTATTTTCTCTCAGTGAGCACCAAGATTGTCACAATCAAGATGGTCTCCTGGGATAGAACAGTTTTGCTAACTCCCCTTATGTTCCTAGAATTTGTGGGGTGTGTGTCCATTGAACTGTAGCAGCACTTTGCTTGGATGCAGAGGGAGTGAATGACTCTCACGACGTTGTAATTATTCCTCTTTATTCGGCACTCCTGAAGCCACATCTGGAGTGCTGTGTCCAGTTCTGGGTCCCCATTACAGAACAATGTGGATGCATTAGATAGAATCCAGCAAAAGGCAACAAAAATTATTAGGGGTTTAGAGCATATGATTTATGAGGAGAGGCTGAGGATTTGGGATTATTTAGACTACAGAAGAGTAAGGGGGGAATTTGATAGCAGCCTTCAACTACCTGAAGCAGGGCTCCATAGAGGATGGAGACAGGTTGTTCTTAGTGGTGACAAATGACAGAACAAGGAGCAATCGTCCAAAGTTGCAGTGGGAAAGATCTAGATTGGATATCAGGAAAAACTATTTCACTAGATGGATGGTGAAGCACTGGAATGGGTTATTTTTGGAAGTTGTGGAATCTCCATTCCTAGAGGTTTTGAAGTCCCATCTTGAGAAAAGCCCTGGCTGGGTTGATTTAGTTGGGTTTGGTCCTGCTTTTAGCAGGGGGTTGGACTCAATGACCTTCTGAGATCTCTTCCAGCCCTATGATTATGTGACTCAGCATGCACCTCACTTCACATGCCCTTGCTTTAGGGTAGGGGTGGGCAAAAGGGCCTCTGTGGGCCAGATCCAGCCCTGCCGCTCTCTCTCCCCCTGGCCAATTAGGGCCTGGGGGCAGAGGGAATGCACAAAGTTTCCTCCACCCTGCCAGGAGCGTGCAGTGCTTAGAAGTAGGGCAGGAGCAGGGCGGAGGAAACTTCACATGCTCCCCCCCTGCCCTCAGGCCCTGATTGGTGTGGGGGAAGGAGGGAGAGCGCGCAAAATCTCCTCCCACCCCAGGGGCCTGGGCACCTAGGGGGAACCTCTGGGAGGGGGCAAAGACTTCATGTGCTCCCCAATCCCCAGACCAACCATGGTCTGTGGATGAGGAAGTATCCTGGTCCCGCTCCTTCCACCTGAGGATGAAATTTAATGGCCTGTGAAATACAGAAGGTCAGACTAAATCAGTGAGGGGAAACCTAGGCTAGTGAGTGGGACACGTGGGTGGCCCCAGGGCCGGCTCTAGGTTTTTTGCCACCCCAAGCAAAAAATCTTTTGGCTGTCCCTCCCCTCCCTTTTTGGTTGGCAGCCACCCAGACCGGGAGCAAGGGCAGCTCCGGCCGCGGCTTAGGCCCCCTGGCACAGAGGGAGGGGGCGTTCTGCTCAGTGCGCTTGGCCTGGGCTGCAGGATCTGGCCCGGCACAGCCCGGCACGGTATAAGAGCTCGGCCTGAGACCAGGACCGACACCGAATGACTCAGAGCGCCAGGCTGGAGCCTGGACACCTGGGTTCTGTCGCCAGCCCTGCCGCTGGCTGGTCTGTGGCAAGTCACTTCCCTGCTGCCTCCGTTTCCCCTTCAGGAGCCGTGGAGATGCTGCTGCCCTGTGCAGTCAAGCACGGTGACCGGGTGGGGAGGGGTGGAGGGGCTGGGACTCTCTGGCCACCCCGTTCAGATGGATGCCCGGGCACCACGACCCCCCACAGGGCCCCGCGCCCCTCCCCCTCCTATTCCCCCCACAGGGCCCCGCCAGGTCTGTGATGTGGCTCCGGCTGGCCAATCAGTGCGTGCAGTGGGGCACACGCAGGTCCCAGCCCTGTAGGAAAGAGACTCGGGCAGTACCGCCCGTGGAGGGGCAGGGCTATGGGGCACCTGCCTGGGCACTGGGACCCCCCTGCATGGGGGGGGGCACATGGAAGGGGCTGCTGCTGGCAGGTGACCATGGATGGGGGGCAGAATGGGGGCAGCACAGTACGCACAAGTACACACAAGTATGGCCGGAATGCCGCCCCTGGAAATGTGCCGCCCCAAGCACATGCTTGCTTTGCTGGTGCCTAGTGCTGGCCCTGGGTGGCCCTACTTTCTCTTCCAGTGCAGCCCAGGGCCACTTCAAAAATTTCTGAAGTGGTCCCCGGCAAAACATTATTGCCCACCCCTGCTTTATGGGCATGTCACTTTAGTAACACTGGTGGGGGGGAAAAATTATGTGGATGAAAACCTAAAGAATCTGGCAACCCTTTGCATGGGCTGGTGAACAAAATGTCTGGTGGACTAGACTAGATGATATAATCTGGTCTTTTCTATGAAAGTATGAGTACTAGAAGGAAAATGTGTACCCCGGGGAATTATATCAAATAGATGGTGATGTTGGAATGTGAAGACAGCCTACTTTTTCAGGGTACATCTACACTACAGCGTTAATTCGAGTTAACTTAATTTGAAATAGTTAATTCGAATTATGCTAATTTGAATTAACACATCTACATACAAAACCTATTTCGAAATAGTGTGTCCACACTGAGCGGACCCTGAACCAAAGTTAAGGCTGGCCAGAACCAGTGCTGGCAGGGCATCAGATTAGGACTTAGTGTGTGGGGCTGCTGCGTGAGGCTAACTGAGCTCTGTGCTTAAAGGGACCCTACCCCCACCCTGGACAGACAGTTCTCAGGGTTCCCCACTTGCTTGTCTACCTCGATGAGGGACAGCAAAGCAGTCCTGTCTTGGAGTGCCCTGACTGCCCGCACTCGGGACACCACAGCACTCGGCCACGTGGAGCCAGAGCTGCCCCTGGGCATGCCGGTGCATCTCGTGGGGTCATTGCCATCAGCCCAGCTGCACTTGCTGCAGGCTGCCATCCGGGGGGTGCATTGGGGGCCTGTCAGGATCCAGGAGGCCCTGCGGGAGAGCGTCCACCCCTCAGAACCTCAGAGCCACCCCGGTCCTCCCCACCAGGGGCTCGTGCCCCATTCCTCCCTCACATCCTTCCACTTACCCCTCCCTAGCCCCCCTTCCTGATGTCAAACAAAAGACATGTATGTTTAAAAATAGAAACTGGGTTTATTGAACAAAACTGGGGGGGGGGGGATAAACCTCTGGGGAGACTGGGAAAAGGAGGTGGGAGAGGGGAAGAGAGGGGGTGGGAGAGGGGAGAGGGAAACCTGGAGGAGGGAGCTGGAAGGGGGAAGCAAGGGGAAGAAGGAGGAGGGGAAGCTCAGGGCTCAGGGTTGGGGGTCTCACTGGACCAACTTGATTTTCATGCAAACCTGCTCCTGAGTTCTCATGTGGCCTTTGGTGGCCAGGCTGGCAGCTATCCTGCCATAGACGGCTGCATTCCTTCATCTAGTGCAGAGATCATGGACGTTGGGGGCATCCCCCCCAACCTGAATAAGGTCCATGATCTCCACCCTGGACCAGGAAGGCGCCCACCATCTCCAGCCCCTGGCAGGCTCCTGGGAGCTGGCAGACTGCTCCTGGGGAGCAGTGGAGGGTTGGCTGCCAGTGGGTTGCTGGCTCATGTTTTGGGGCCACTGGGTCAGGGGCCCCGGTGGCCACTGCTGGCTCTGGGCTGGCAGGCTTGGAGCTGGCACAGGCACTGTAGCCAGGGTCTATCCCTTTAATGGCTCCGGGGCTGGGGAAGAGGAGAGTAAGTTTTCCTGGTTGTGCCCAGAGTGGCCACCAGGGCTCCCTGGGAAGGGCTAGAGGCCCCCTATTTCAAATTAAGTGTCTACACAGCACTTAATTCAAAATAGCTATTTCGAATTTGGCGTTACTCCTTGTAGAATGAGGTTTACCAAATTTGAATTAAGCGCTCCGCTATTTCGAATTAATTTCAAAATAGCGGTTTGCATGTATAGACGCTATTAAAGTTCATTCAAAATAACGGCTGTTATTTCGAATTAACTTTGCAGCGTAGACATACCCTCAGGGCTATGAAGGAGGTGTACACTGTATTATAATCTCAGGGCTTGTGAGATCTTGGGTTGTGGAGCTGTTATTTCCAAGTCCATTCTTGAAAATCTACCCTGCATGGTAAGCCTGGGCTTACTATTGCTGGACCTAAGTCTTGAAGCCATGCTAATGAGTCTTGCTTGAAAGATAAGGGTTTGTTTACTCTGGAAAAGAGAAAAATGAAAGGAGGCATGATAATTTTCAGGTGCACAAAAGGTTCTTACAAGGAGGATGGAGAAATTTGTTCTCTTTAACCTCTGAAAATAGGACAAGAAGCACTGGGCTTAAATTGCAGCAAGGGAGGTTTAGACATTAGGAAAAACTTCCTAAATATCAGCATGGGTAAGCCCTGGAATAAATTGCCTAGGGAGGTTGTAGAATCTCCATCACTGGAGATTTTTAAGAGCGGGTTAGACAAACACCTGTTGGGGATGATCTATTCTAATCTAGTCTAGAATAGACAGTGATTGGTCCTGCCAGTCCCCTGCCATGATAGCAGGGGACTGGGCTTGATGACCTCTTGAGATCCCTTCCATGATTCCATGATTGTCTACACTCGGATTTGCAGCTTGGACTGTGTCCACAGTACAAAATGGCAGGCCATGAACCTGAGTCCAGCAAGTCTCAAGGTTTGACTCGTCCCCCTAGCAGGGTCCTAGGACACAGATCCTGAGTGATTAGTGGTCCAAGTCAGCCTGATTTGTGTACAAAGAAATGGGGACTGGGCTTAAACCAGAGTCAGAACCAAGGTTAGGGCTCGTCCATTACATGGTGGATCGACACAGCAGTGATCAATTCACCGGCGGTCAATTTAACATGTCTGCTTAGATGCAATAAATTGATCTCCGAGCACTCTCCTGTCAACTCTAGTACTCCACCAGGATGAGAAGAGTAGTCGGTGTCAATGGGAAAGCAGCCCCTGATAACCTTACCACACAGAAGACACCATGATAAATATGTCATCTTCAGCTATGCTATTAGCTATTAACATAGCTGAAGTTGCATAGGTGTAAACAAGGCCTAAGTGCACAGTGTAAATATACCTCTTGGGTTTTGTCTGATATGTTTGTTAGCACAACAAACATTTTCTTCCCTTGATAGGAATCACTTCAAACCCGCATGACCCTGAAGTTCTTCATCGTCTCTTGACATACTTAAAGATTCATCAGTTTCTGCCATCTCATCTCTTATGCCATATGAGTATAGACAACTGGCAGTTAATTTTTTACACTGTTAGCAGAATGTCTTAACTACTCTTTTATTAGGCTGCCTCCCCATATTACCTCATGTCAAAATGTCTCACTTCTTCCTTAACTTTATGTTTGTTATTGCTACTAGATGTATGTGAATCTTATCTGTTGAAGAGGACAAACATAGATGGTTATGGTTTATCTAGTACAGCTGCCACTATTTTATCTAGTGCAGCTGCCACTGGTTTATCTGTATCTCTTCACAGCATAGCTGTTGCAAGACACAAGAAGTAATTCTGTTTTACTCTGCACTGATTAGACCTCAGCTGGAGTATTGTGTCCAGTTCTGGGCACCACATTTCTGGAAAGATGTGGAGAAATTGGAGAAGGTCCAGAGAAGAGCAACAAGAATGATTAAAGGTGTAGATAACATGACCTATCAGGAAAGATTAAAAGACATGGGTTTGTTTAATCTGGAAAAGAGAAAGGGGACATGATAGCAGCTTTCAAGGGTGTTAAAAGAAGAAGGGAGAAAAAATATTCTCCTTAAAGTCTGATGACAGGACAAGAAGCAATGGCTTTAAATTGCAGCATAGGAGGTTTACATTGGACATTAGGAAAAACTTCCTGTCAGTTGTTGTTGAGCCCTGGAGGGGCCCTTGGGAGGTTGTGAAATCTCCATTACTGGAGATTTTTAAGTGCAGGTTAGACAAACATCTGTCAGGGATAATCTAGATGGTGGTTGGTCCTGCCATGAGTGCAGGTGACTGGACTTGATGACTTCTCAAGGTCCTTTCCAGTTCTAGTATTCTATGGTTCTTTTATTACTGTTATCAAAATTGCTAAGTTAGATTTAGAGCATCCTCCCTCTTTGGGAGGGAGTGCGTATCAAATTATATGCTGTATTTTATCTTCTCCTCAGATGAACAACCCCTCTTTGCAGGTAAAATACTGAAATAAAAATTTGAGTGCTTCCTTTCCTACATTAGAATTAATTATATTGTAATGAATAAAGAGGGAAAAGCAATTCATAAAATCAATAATTATTGGTGTGATTAACCTACAGTTGACATAACTTCTTAGAAAAAAATTGCATTGTCTTTTGCTGCAACAAAATTACTTATTTAACAGTCCCTTTCTGTGTTTCATCACCCTTCCAATAAGGAAAAGCAAACATAAGTCAATTTGTGCTGAACTATCAAAAATAATACCAATAGAACTAGCCCTGCATCCAGTGCGAAAGTTGCATGTGGGAGGATCATAGAACTGGGTGGTTACTTTGCTAATGTACCTGTTTTTAAATGTGGCTCATTGATTAATGGCATTAGAATGGTAAGGAAATTAAAATTCACTTAAAGATGTATTTGTTAGAAAGCAAGCTACACTATGTCCATGGGTGAGCAAAACACTTAGTGAGAGTTTTATGCTTCAGAATCATACAGAATTAGAAGTTCAAAAAAGCAAATGAGCACTGAGGATAACTAGCCCTTTATCTTCCCCTTATAAAAACAAAGATTTATTTGCCCTTTAAATGGGCCAGTAAAATCAAATTGGCATCCTACCGTGTGTGACGAATGGATAATCAGAAGTCTTAAGCTGCAAAGAAAGAAGCGAGGAGAAGCTTTAGGGCAGGGGTGGGGAACCTAAGGCCCAGGGGCCGGATGCAGCCCCAGCTTGCCTGGATCCAACCCCCCAAGGCTCGGGTCTCCTCCCCCAGCACTGGCACTCCAACCCTCCCTCCCCCCCACAAGGCTAGAACACACAAAATCTACTAGGCTGGGCCCCCCTAGGCTCTGATGTGCAAGGGTAATGTGGGGAGTGTCTTTCTCCTCAGTCAGTAAGACTGAGGCTATGTCTAGACTGCAGAGTTTTATCGGAAAAAGATACGTATGCATATCTTTTTCCGCTCTTTTTTTGGTGGGGGGTAAGAGGCTTTGCCGAAATTTGGCTGGTCTACGTGGGGCCACATGTCAGAAAAATTCCTCACACTGAGAGGAATACAAGGATGCCGAAAGAACGTGCCCGCTTTTTCGGAAACTGTTCCAAAAAAGCAGATGTGTTCCCTGGATGCAGCAAAGCTTTTCTGGGATACCTCTGGCATCCTGGAAAAACCCTGCAGTCTAGACATAGCCTGAGTGTCTTTCTCAGTCGAGGGCCATGACACTGCAGGTTTGGTTGTTGTTTTTTTCTGTAGGTCAGCGGTCCTCAAAAAAAAAAAAGGTTCCCCCCCGCACCCTCCCGCCCAAAAAAGGTATCTCCCTGCTTTAAGAGATGAAGATATTCTAAAGTAATATAGCTTATCAAGTCACTCTATAAAGTATTAAACAAGCAGAGTTGTACTGAATAGAGGCACAATTCAGGAAACATAAAAGATGCTCTTTTAAGACAAAAGTAAAAATTCTTTGATCCAACAAACAGATCTGAGAAAAATAGAGTTACAAGTACCAGCTGAAAGGCAGATTTAGCCTTCTCTACACTAGGGAGTTATTTTGAAATAACCCCCTCTTATCTCAAAATAATAAGTGCAGCGCCCACAATACCAAGCCCATTATTTTGAAATCTGTACTCCTGCTTTGCTCAGAGAATAACACTTATTTCAAAATACTGTTAGTGTGGACACTCCGCTGCTGCTATTTCAAAATAACTACTCCCCAGATTAATTCAAAGTAATTACTCCCCAGTGCTTCTTAGGGCTCTAAGTCAAAGTAGCATGTCCACAATAATGGATCCTGTCTCAGACTAATTTCGAGGCTCCCCCGTAGTGGGGACACACTATTTCAATTTTGTTATTTTGGAAATTATTTCAAATTTAGTTATTTTGAAATAATTTCCTGGTGTAGACATACCCTTAGGCTATGTCTACTGCCAGCTTTTGCTGGCAGAGAGTATGCAAATGAAGTGCTGATTAGCATTTTGTCAAGCTTCATTTGCATTATCTATTCAAGTCATTTTTGCGCAAGGCGTTTTTGCGCACAAACAAGCAGTGTGGTTGTTTCCTTTTTGTGCAAAACCCCTTTTTGCGCAAGATCCTTATGCCTCTCCTTATGTTCTCTGGGAACAGTAAGACATTGGATTTTCAGGAACTTAAATGTTTCTCTACAATGAAGGGGAAAACAAGATATTTTTAAAATGTACTGTTTCTGTTGGTTTAGTATTTGGTACCTCATGCCTATAAAGGAAGTTTTCTTGTAAATATTCATTCTGATCAAAACTAAGTCTTTGATACCACATAAATCTATGGTAAATGTGTTTCTTTAGTTCTTTGGGCATATGTAGTAATTGCTGCTGAAACCCTTTCAGAATCAAAATTGCTACATCAATGTAGCACTTAAAGGAGGGGTGGGCAATCATTTTTGATGGAGGGCCACTCCAAAATTTTGGTTAGTGGTCAAGGACCGCACTTTTCTATGGAGGGAGTACTGTGGTCTGGGACAGAGGTTGGGTGCAGAAGGGAGCTCAAGGAGGGGACTGGGATGTAGGAGGGTGTGTGGGGTCTGAGGGGGAGTTTGGTGAAGGAGGGGACCACAGCATGCAAAGCTTCCCCCTTCTCCTCTAGCACAGAGGGGCAGATGGAGCAGTCAGTTGTTCTGACCCCTAGGGCTGTTCCCTGCCTGTGGGCCCAGTGGGGTGGGCTGTGGGCCAGAATGAAAGGTTTGGCAGGCAGGACCCGGCTCCCAGGCCATATCTTCCCCACCCGTGACTTAAAGTGTTTTCCTAACTAGGTTCTAGCCCTGCAGTCATTGCCATAGTACCAGGAAGGTTGATGATGATAAACCTATATTGGGGTGACAGTGGGAAAACATGTGTTGGGTGCAGCCCAGTACAACATTATTCATTTAGCAGTCGTAATCTCAGCAAAATTCACCCGTTAAGTTGTTTTAAGATTTATGTCAGGGGTGGGGAACCTAAGGCCCGGGAGCCATATGCAGCCCCTGGCCTGCCTGGATCTGGCCCCCAATGCTCGGGGCTCCCCCTCAGCACTGAGGAGTCATCTCCCCATGGGGCTGGAGCACACAAAGTCTACTAGCCTGGGCCAACCTAGGTTCTGGTGTGCAAAGGTAATGTGGAGAGTGTTGTTCTCCTTCTCAGTCAGGGGCCACATCAGGGAGGGTTTGGGATTTTTTTTTCTTCAGGCTCTCAACTGATTTTTCTTTGGGTCAGTGGCCCCCAACAGAAAACCCCCCTGATTTATGTCTTCTATAGGCTGAAACTATACCGGGGGTTACATGATTGGTATTTGCCCAGGTCTGATATTTTCACCAGTAGAGGGCAGTAGCAGGGCATTCTACTACTGTAGAGACAGACACACAATCCCTGTTACAATTTGCTGTTTTTGTTTACATCTTGCTGGACCCCATCCTCAGAGATAAGACAGAAAGGCATGATGAGGACCTAAGAGTTTTCAGATTTCAACTACACATGTCCTGCTTTTCTGACCAGGAACACTTAAAAGAACAGGGAATTTAGGACAAATATATTCCCTAAAGTAATCTCAACAGGACATAATCCAGGATATTTATTAAAGGTCTGAGCCTACAAGGTGCTCAGGCAGTGGCAGATGAAGGTATTCATCATTTCACAGGACTGTGCCCTAATTCAGTAGATTTTCTTTCGAGCTGATAGATTTTAAGCTGTTAAAATTATCCTGATACTGTCATAATTTCAGATGTGGCCTTTAATTTTTCCTTCTTTTTGTTACACTTCCATTTTGCTTGTAACACAGTTTGTTATTATTTGTTTTTTCAGAAGATGATTTTTCTAGAAGACTTGGTTATTATTTCCTTATTGTACACAGTTTAACAAAAGTGTGTTTTAGGCAACATATTAATTCCTGTGTGATCACACTTGTTGGAATAAATGCTGGTTGTACTCTGGGTTCCTTTGTAGCTTTCCCTGTGGAGACTTTTTATAAACTTTAAAGAAAAGTCAGTGTTTTATTTATTCCTTCCCCTTTTCTCTCTAAAAGCAGCTGCTATTATTTGCTGTTGGTATCCACTTTTGCTCACATTCTTTTACAATGGTTACGCACTTAAAAATTCCTTAATGTCACTTATATTTGTGCATCTGGGTCTCCTGGAAGAAAATCAAATGTTCACATCTGAGTAGCTATTCAAGGTGTTATCTGTGATGCCTTGGCAATGAACCGATAATGGGGAAGAGTCCTTTTTAAGATAAATAGGCTTTAATTATTCTGGATGTTAGCATTTGTGTTAGAAGTGAATGCTTCACTATAGTACTTTGGAAAGTAATATATCTTTGTGTAGGAGATCTGTCTTTTTTTAAATTTGTAATTAATTTCCCTTGCATCTTGGTAGGTAAAATATGTGGCTCCTTAGCAAGGGTGATGACTGGGGTGGTTGAAATATTTTTGTCTCATTGGCCTGGTTTTGGAGATCACCAGCTTTTACTGGATATGATCCAGCTTAGTTCATCTAGAGCAGGGGTTCCCAACCTGGGGTACGTGTACCCCCAGGGGGGTACAAGAAGCTTGTCAAGGGGGTATGGGGAATATTTGGTAAATAACTAGATTATCCTAACTGAAATATTCCAAAAGTAGTAGTGTTAGTGAAAAAAGTTGTGGATTCTAGAGTCTAGAATTTATTTCTTTCATATTGAATAGGGGATATGGTAAGGTTTACTTAAAGCAAAGGGGATATGGGGAACGAAAAAGGTTGGGAACCCCTGATCTAGAGCGAGCATGTGGCACAGGGGCAGTGTGTGGAGAAGGGGCAGTGTTGCTGCCTAAGCTATGGCTGTTCGGATGAGAACGGCAGGGCACTGATTCCTGAGACGGTAGTTGGCAACTTTCATGAGCCCCAACCTCACCAAAGCATTCTTCTAATGTGAAATATTGGTAATGGGTTTTAGTTTACATTTTTAAGCAACCAAACCACTTTATAAAAAAGCCTTTGT
This sequence comes from Pelochelys cantorii, assembly GCA_032595735.1. NCBI lineage: Eukaryota > Metazoa > Chordata > Testudines > Trionychidae > Pelochelys > Pelochelys cantorii. The sequence continues at coordinate 16,870,180 of CM064337.1, forward strand.
AAAAAACACTTTGAAAACCTCCCCTGACCCCTGCTAATCCATTTTCCCAGTCAAACAGCCACGGTTTATTGCCAAACAACTTGCCAAAGGAAATGTGCCCTTTTCTCCTTAAATGTGACTTTCCACCACCATCACCTGAAAAGAATGACACCTTCTGGAGGCCCAGGCTTCCTACACCTGTAACTTGTTGAAAGGCTGATGTCTGTGGGGCATGAAGAGTTTTATGCCCATGGCAAGGGGAGATTACTCGATTTCCAAAAGGATAAATAGCATGTATCAGTTGGCTCCTCTTAGTTGTGGGATGACAGCTGTTGTTGGGCCATCTGACTTCCTCCTGAAGATACTCGTTAAAAGATATATTATGAGTAAAGAATTTCTGTCCCAAGGCCATTAGCTAACTCTACAGCCAGACAATAATATTCATTAGTATGAATGAATGCTAATAGCTAATGAATATATTCCTTTATTTTGTTACTTTCTCAGAGCAGTCACATTAGTTCATTGCCAGTCTGGATGCTACCAGCCATGTTGGTAAGAGTCTGATTAGAAACATCAAGAGCTCACTCTTATGGAGTGACGAGCCTCCCAGACTCCAATCAGCTCTGGTAGGAGATGAAGCAGCTCAGCAGCTTACAAGTGGGCATGGAACTGGTGCTGGTGTTTTTACATAGAATGAATTTTGTAACTGTGAGCCAAGGAAATAAAAGGGACATAAGATGAGCTGGATTTATTGCCCAGCTCTGGTATCATGGTTAGAAGTCTCAAAACTGTTCTATCATTGGTTAGTTTTGCCAACATAAAACAAATTTAAAATAACATCTCTGCCCTTTAGAGGATTTATTTCCTACATCTGATATAATGTTGGGAAATAGAAATACAGCTGCCAAATGTGCAGGGTAGCTTAGAGATAAAGGGCTCGCATGTCTTGGGTCTCCTCCTCTCTCCAGGATAGTCCCTGAAAGATGAATTAGCTGGGATTTCCAAGGTGATGATCTCTGTATTAAACATTGGGGACTGAAGGCAAGTGGGTTCAATGCAAGGGGCTCTCCACATTGGAATTTGTTGCTTTCTTTGAGCTAACACTGAGCACTTTGCAACCCAAATTGCAATTTTCCTGCCCCCACCTTTCCCTGGCTCCATTAATTACATTACACTGCTTTGCAGGGGGTTGATTGTAACAGCTCTGTCTTTTGTTAGTTTGTTCACAGTTTTCTAGAGGAGTTTATGCCATCTTTGGATTCTATGACCAGATGTCCATGAACACGCTGACATCCTTTTGTGGGGCTCTGCACACGTCCTTTGTCACACCCAGCTTCCCAACAGATGCAGATGTGCAGTTTGTCATTCAGATGCGGCCAGCGTTAAAAGGAGCCATCCTGAGCCTTCTGACGCATTACAAATGGGAAAAGTTTGTATACCTCTATGATACGGAAAGAGGTAAGAGCTGTCATTTTAGGAAGCTTTCTATTGTCTCACTTGCTGGAAATATTAATGTAACCAGTGTCATACAGTGCATCCATGATTGCTTTTGAACACTAGTCATTCGTTCTGATTGATTGTCCTTTAAAAAAAAGGTTCATATATGTTTGTTATAGGAATAATTTAATGCAGTAAGCATCAATTTTGGAATACTTGCATTCCCCGGAACCAGAGGTTCAAATCCTGGTAGAGTTGCTGAATCTTTCCAATGCAGATAGAGCAAAACCATTCAATTAGTGTTACACAAGACCTGCTTTGCACTGGCATTGAAAATCCTATAGTGCTTTTTCCCTGACATTGGACAAAAATAATCCATGTTTTTCCACTTGGTTATCACCCTGCAACCCAGAGGTGGCTGCACATTAGTGCTGTGGTAAGCATATAATGTATTAAATGTTTTGAGGCCCTTGGGATGAAAAGTACTACACAGACATGTAGCACAGAGTGTCCGAGAGACTGGACATGTATATGGATAACAAGAATATCTGGAGTAATGATATCTAATACTAAAAATAAAATGGAACGGATATTAAACCTCATGCTTAAGGCCTTAAATCAATCTTTAACTTTTAGAAATTAGGATGAGATTTTTGGGGAGCTAGGGAAAAGATTATCCCACATTTGGCTGTGGTATGGGTTTCTCTGGAACATCTGGTGCTGGCCTTTGACAAGATACTAAATTAAATGGGACACAGGTCTGACCTAATAGGGAAATGCCTGGGTAATGTTTTATTGTAATGAACTAGAGGCACTGCCTTCCTTTGCATAGATTCAGAACATGTAGTTATGAGCCCTATGCGGCTCATGGAGATTCTCCTTTAGTTTAATTAGTTCGGGCTGTCACGTTGGAACAAAAGGCTCCATCTTTGCTGTTGCCAGAAAAATCTGAGAAACTCGTTGTACAATGGAATAGCAAGAGTCACATCCCAAAAGGCCACATTTGACCTGTTATTACTAAATGGATTTGTGGAAAATTTTCATAGAGGTTTGGCAGACATTTTGTTTAGACCACAAAGATGGCAGCTGGTGCAAGGTTGAAGGAGGGGTGACACTGCACCCCTAGAAGTGCCAGAGCCTCAAGTGGAAGGGCAGGGGTGGAGCAGCCAGTCCTCAGTGCTGCCAGGGCCATGGCACATGACCCCCTCAGCCCTCAGAGCAGTGTGGTGGTGCTCCAGTGGCAATTCAAAGGGACCCAGGGCTCCAGCTGCCTCCAATGCCACTATAGCAACAGCCAGGAGCCCCAAACCACTTTGAATCACCAGACCCTGGGACAATTGCCCCCTTTGCCCCTCCCCCTCTAGGCAGGTCTGGTGTAGACTAACATTTGAAAAGCATGGGACAGAACATGCAAAGAGACATAAAAGCACTGATAGATTTGGTGAAGCATGTGTCACGGTTAAGATAAAATGTATTACTAATCTATGAGATAAAATAGAAATACATGGAGAATTGAAGAATTCTCTGAAGTTGAAAAAGCTGGTAGTTTTGAAACCTTTGAGAACCAATTCACAAATTTCTATGTCTCTGATTTAATTCAGTTTGACACTACCTTGTATAGTTTTAGATGAACTCTTATGTGACCATAATGTCTTTTATCTAAGAACCAAAGGAACGGTTTCAACTAATGATCATTACAAAGTGGTACTGAATATTTTCTATGGTAAAGTGACATGAAAGAATTAAGAGGAACAAGTTTTATTCAGAAAAGGAAAGACGTTATTGCTCCACGTTCATGATTAGTGATGATTGAAAGTCAAATGGTTTGGGGGGTTGGTTTAGTTCGGAAAATCAAAGGGAAGGAGGCATCTCTAAAACTTTTTGAAACTCTAGGACTATGGCTACACTGTAAAAAAAGGTGTATTTGCACATGTTAGTTAACATGTAAAATTCTAGTGAATAAAAGGCAAATTGTTGTTTTAACATGATTAAGCTGGTCAAAGTGAACTATAGAAGAGGTTCTAAAGCCAACTTAACACACCTTAAAACTACAACTTACCTTGTCTATGCAGAGATTTTATACGTGAATTAAAACACCCCTTTTACTTAGTGAAGACAAGGTCTAGGAGTCTCAAATTAGCACTGTCATGCTCTCTCCCCCTATAGTTGTCATGTTGGTCCCAGATCTCTGCCTCTTTGTTCATATCATTGTAACAGATCCTTATAATTGTTTATGAAGATTTCATTGTGAGCCCAGCAGTCCTGGCTAGCATGGATTTCCTATTCCATATACCTTGGGGATACATCCATGAAAGCACATGGGAAATTTGAATTCCATGACCGTAAAGGGACAATGAGGAGCCTGAAGGAGTTACTGGAGTATTGAGGGTGCTCTTCCAAGATAAAGGAAGACTCTGTGTTTGGGAAGGCTGTATGGAGAGTTCAGTGTGTACTGACAGGTTTTGGTTGGTTCTGGTGTGAGGTGAGACCAAAGACTGGGATTGTTCTTTCTTTGCCTTCCATTCCATTTGTCCTCAGCCATCCTTGTTAGATAAATAATCAACTTCATGTTAAAACTGGGACTAAAACACTTCAATCCTCTGTGTTTAGTCTGGTGAAAACAATCTGAATATTTTTATCAGTGTTATTGACATTAAAATTACTGTATTAAAAAAACCCATCAGAATACATTAGAAACAGGGCATTATCCAATGAGAAGCTGACATGAAATCACATCATTTGATGAGCAGTAATTCTGTCTGGCAGCACCTGAAATATTGGACAATTTCAAAAGCCTGCCTATTCTATTGTGATGAGTCTTCAAATAAGAGAGCATCTCAAGAGCCTGAACAATAATAATGGTGAATGGCTGCTTGCTCTGGATTGTGAATACAAGATTCACATATGCCTGTGTTGAGATTTCTTTGAAAACGAAAACACTGGAGCTGTCATATTTGTTCATAATTTATACCATAGATAGTCAACTGCTGCGGGACATAAATACTACAGAGAGAAAATGTTGAGCAATTTGCTGCCAGTTCCTGAAATAAATTATCATTTAAATACCTCCTCTCTACAAAGGTTATTATCTTACTGGCTTGTTCTTACAATTGGACTATTTGTGAGAAATCACAAAACATTAAGCTACTCCTTCATCTGTTTAATATTAGTTACTGAGCAAATTGTTCTTGCAGATAGTTTTACTGTGTTCTGCTGAAGCAAGACACTGCCAGCTACTAAGCTCTGCATTTACTATTAATACATACAGTAGCATATTACAGATGTCAAACAAAACTGAAGAAGCCTACCTGTGGTTTTATGTCATTTACTGAACTACTTCACACTACACCTGGGAGAATCAGCTTTCCTATTAAACTGTTTTCCTTATTCAGTGATAGTTTTTTCCTTCTTCTTCTTCTTCACACAGTATAATCATATGGCTAACCCTTTGACATTAATGGGTAGGGCACCATGATTTCATGTCTCTTGTGAAGTAGAGAATAAGGATGCATTTCAAACAATAACATTGGGAAATAAAATAAAATAGACAATAATGCTTCTAATCCTGCAAATAATTATGTGTGCATTTCATAGCATTTAAACATTGAATTATCTTTGGGGCTACTACGTGGCTAAGTGATATAGATTGCTCCCACAAATATTTATGTAATAGCAGGAGCCAAAATTGGATGCTGTTTCTCAAAAATGGGGCTATGCTGCTAAATGAGATAACAAAATCTAAGAAAACACAAGGCTCCTGAAATCCTGCAGCAGAAATGAAAACATTTAAAATCTATCTCAGGACTGATATTGTTAGTGCTTTGACTTATACTGCAGTAAAACCCTTAAATGTGAATGACTTATAATCTCATGTGATTTTCTCCCAATAACAGTTGAAAAAGTAAATTATGCATCATGGGAAGTCATGGTACTTTAGGAAAAATGTGTTAAGGAGAAGAAAAAAAAAGACAATCTGCACTGTATAGTAAAGGAAATGTGTCAGAATATTCACATTATGCCAGATACTTCTTTTTCTACAATGTTGGAAAAGGAAGGGTTAATTTCTGTTTGGCTTAACACAAATCAATAAATTGACACTGTCAGCTGCTGTCCTGCTTTTATATTGTGCACAAAATATCTGATTAATTAGATGGTGCTAAATGCCTCAGTAGGCTTCTCTGCAGTAGAACTAAGGCTAATTAAGATCATGTCAGGATGAAATGATGACAGGGTTACAGGCAGAAAGCCATTCTGAACTCAGATAGCACTCATCAAGAAAACCACCTTTATGTATTTCATGCTGAGGATTATTTTTTATCCTAAGCCTCATGTTTGTTTCCAGTCTTGGGTCCTGTTTCTCCTCTCAGTTACACTGGTGTAGATCAGTAGTTATTCCATTGAAGTCATCAGGGCTTAAAGTGGTGTAAAACTAATCTAAGTGAAAGAAAAAATGTAGGCCTTTGCATTTTAGATTCACCTTAACTTCATGTAAGAGCTACTTTCCTCTTTTGTTTAATTATACCGCTAGTGTTGAGAGTGGGTTTTCTGAAGCTTTTGTTTAATCTACATTTTTAATATGCTTCTTAATTAACATTTCATTTTATGTTTTGTGTCAGAATCACTTTTTTGTACAGTTGGTTTTCTCTCTAAAAGCCTCCAAAATTACACATACATATTCTGACCAAAGATCTCACCAGATTTGACATTTAACTATGCAAAAGTATATTTTAACATACATGTGGTGCACTCAAAAATACCATAAACATTTGAGGCACAAGCCTGTTTATAGAATGCAACTAATTCAAAATCAAGTAATTCAGAATAACTTATGTACATGTGGGTGTATCCCTTGGTCTCTTTTTTGAATGTCACTCATCAGCTTGGAATGTAAGCTCTTCGGGGGCAGGGACTGTGTCTTCTTTTGTCTGTATCATGCTTTCTAGCAAAATGGAGCTGCAATGTTGATTGAGGTGCTGGGATGTTAATAAAATATCTTGTCAGACTCAGTGGATTTGCACCCATTTAGACTAAATCTGAATTTCACCCATTTGCTATGAAAGGGCCAATTTCTGAAATTAGTAATTTAATTATGTATTTGTGAATAGAATGGCTTGGTAAACAATAGCTGTTGTCTCATGCATTTTTTAAAAGGTGGTTAGTGGATTTGGTCATGGCTAAATAAAGGTTCAGGCATTATAGTCTTGTGCCAAGGGCCACTGCTCCCAGAGTCACATGAGATCAGAATCTCAGCTTTCATTTAAAAAATAATTATGCAGCTATCCCTCAGTGATGAAAAGAAAAGCTTCAGAATGGGAACCTAGTATAAGTGATTCCTGAATCTGCAGACAGCCTGAAACAGGAGCTCCAAGGGATGTGCTCTGTCTTATTCATTGTAACTCTGAAACCTAAGATGGGTGGGGTCATGCAAGGAGAAAGGCCACAGCGTAAAGCTGGAGCAATGGGACCCCATGTGAATGATGTCTAGGACTATTGATTTTTTTATATATGGTCTTGGACTCAGTTGATGGTTTGAGGCCTGATTCATTACTTCTGCAGATGACCAAGAGTAACTCTTCTGTGTATAATTGCATTTACCCAGCTAGACTTGTTATCTACGCTCCATATGCACTGTGGGCAAAAACAACGAGGAGTCCTGTGGCACCTTAAAAATTAACAGGTTTATTTGAGCATGAGCTTTCATGGGCAAAAGATAACTTTATCTTAGTGGGATTTTGCCCGCGAAAGCTGATGCCCAGATAAATCTGTTAGTCTTTAAGGTGCCACAGGACTCCTTGTTGTTTTTGTACAGACCCTCTGAGTCTTGTCAAAGGACAAGTCAATTTGCAGTTGCTGTTCTTGGAGGAGGAGAGCTTAGGACTGCTAAAGGGAGAGGTTCATATCTAGGAACAGTCGCCAATATATGCATCTTAGGCGTGGCACCGGAAAATAGCAAAATTCTATGCCAATGTCTCTACTAGAGCATGGTAGTCTCAGGTGTTGCATTCTCTGTCCTAATGATACAAGGTTAGCAGTGATATTGCTACCATAGTACTGATCAAGAAGCAGATTCATTGCAGATTATACTTAATTGGCCATATACAAATGTCTTCATACTGGAAAGCATGGTCATTACTACCCTGCAAACTGCGGCTACATACACACCACAACATATTCTGCTCATAGCCAGTCTTCAACCATAAGATGGCCAAATGTGAGCTTCTCTGTAAGAATATCGCACTGAAGATCTGCTTAGATGAAGTCATAGTGACAGGTGTAGGGAGCAGGGCTTAGCAGGGACACTTGTGCAGTATGTTGGGTAGGAAAGCATATATGACTGCAGAGGAAGGGGTTTGCACTTCCACACTCAGGCTTCAGGAACAAAGCAGCTCCACAGAAAAGCAGGATGTTAGTGGATCATTGATGACTCCGTCTAGTCTGCTCTTCACATCTCTCTGACGGCAAATGCAAAAGGTGTAACACAAGCACACATGAGTAGCAGGTCTCATGCTGCTGCCATCTCTCTAACATGCTTAGACCAGTGTAGCTCAGTGAATGGCTATCATAAAGACTCAGGAAATCTCCTATGATCTGGATAAAGGGAATGATCCCAGTTATTCCCCAAGGTGAAGACCAGTACTATGGCAGCAATATCACTGCTAACCTTGTATCATTAGGACAGAGAATGCAACACCTGAGACTGCCATGCTCTAGCAGAGACATTGGCATAGAATTTTGCTATTTTTGGGGTGCCAGGCCTAAGATTCATATATTGGTGACTGTTCCTAGATATGGATATTGTCCTTCACCTTTCTGGTAAGAATTCACAACTTCTAAACTCACTTAAAAACAAAAAAAACCTCAAACCACATACATCCCCAATACAGCTGGGCAGACAGTAGATGTGGAGATTTAATTTTTTTTCCACATCCTGAACTGGAACAAAAAGTAAAATCTCAAATGACCACAAACTGAAAAATTGAAGAAAAAAATAAGTTTGGGTTTTTGTTTCAATAGTTTTGAAATGTTTTGTCTATATATATAAATGATTTACAAATATTTTGACTATAATTAGATTAAAATTACAAACAACAAACTGTTTTAAACTGGAAAACAGGCATTTTGAAAATTTTGAAAAATTTTAAAAAATATTTTGAGTAGAAATTGGTTGAAACGGACCCTCTCCACAAAATGTTTTGGTTTCAATGAATCACAGTTTCCAATAAGAAAAATTATCCAAAAATTTCCAACAAGCTCAAACCATGAGATAGTAGTAACACAAGGAGCTAACACACTGGCTTTTCACCTCTGAAAATCTGGATTCAGATACCAGTTGTGTTGAAAAGAAAAGAGAATATGCAGATTCCATGTGGAGACATGAAAGGTAATGAGACTTTGTATAAAATAAGTGGAAGAAGCAATCTGAAAAAGAATCACTAAATCCTGAATTTTTCATTTCACTCTTTCATTTTAAAAACGTTACCATTTACAGGCTGCAAATATGTTCAAGTCTTTCATTCTTGTCACATTGCCTGTATTTGTAAGGTTAATGCAATGTGTTTTGCTTACACTATCAAGATTCCTAATGGATTCAGATTCTTTACATTGTCTTCTGGTAAATATCAGTTTGTGCAAAAGAATAATGGAACATATACCATATGTTTGGAAACTATAAAACATCTAGGCCTCTGTAACAGGAAAGAATTATGGCTAACCTTGTCTGATGCTTTTTGAGGTTTATGGTTCTACTGCTGGAGTATTTTGGATACCAGCCCAGAATGCTGTGCATGACATTAGGACATTATGTACTTTAGCATTTAGATAGCCATTCTCAGGGCCATCTCATTCTCTCCTTTCACTTCTAACTGCACAGAGCAGGAAAAAAAAAGAGGAAATCTTGGTCGGATAATGAGCCTCAGAGAGTTGTGAGCAGAGGTTAGACTTCTGTGTGGATGATCCACACAATTAGATGTTAGGATGGCTTGGAGAGCCACACCCTCTAATATCTACAGTTTCAAGACCTACCAATGAGTTGGCCATTGAACAAAATGCAAGTTACAATTTTCCGATGTAATTTTGCTCCCATTAATGTTTTTCTGTGGAATTATGTTTTCATGCTTACTGCCTGATAATGAGCATAATTTGGTATAAGAAATGGAAATGATTGTTTTCATACTTTGCCACAGTACAGAACACAGTGTAAATCCTGTGGTATGAAATCTCTTGTTTAGAGTTAAAGAAAGTTAAGTGTAATAAAAATGATCAGTTTCTGTTTGATGGGCTATTGCAATGCTTAGAATTTGCCTGCAATGCCTAAGGAAAGCAGCATTTGTTTCCAAGCAATTTTAGGCTACAGCACAGGTAATTTCTCCTAACTAAGGGACAGACCCTGGTACCCTTATTCATGTTGAGTAGCCCCAATGGCTTCAATGGGCCTATGCACAGAGGAAGGGACAGCTCATTGAGAGTGCCAGAATCATGCCCTAAGTTCTGTGTTTCATAGGCCACAGGATAGTTTTGTCTTTCCTGCCTGAGTACCGTAAGTAATAGTCTCAGTATGAGCAATTACATCTAGCTTGTCTGAATCACCCTTCGTTTATTTGCTCTATATTAGTCTTCTGGAAAGTCTCATATGGACTCTTTTTAATTTAAGTCTCTTTGGCACTCAGGTTCCTGGCAATGCTCTTTTGATGCTGCCCCAGACAAACAGTGAGTCCCCAAGTTAGACACTATATTGTCTACAGTAGGGATGGCTGAGAGCCTTAAGCAGTTTTCTTCTGGTGTATCACATTAGTTGTTATTTGAATTGCTAACCTCTGGCCATCAATTAAACTTTTTCTCTAGGGACAGCCAAACAAGTGAACCAAACCCCCGATAAGAAGGACAGAACAATTGGGAAAGTTATCAAGCAAGGGATGTGTCATATAGACAAATTAAAGTCCAAAAGCATCCTGGTGTTCTGTAGAGCAGCTTTGTATGTCTCTACACATTTTCAGGTGCACATGCTGAAAATGGTCTCGGGGAGGTGTGGAGATGCCCAGGCAAAGTGAGGCCCTGCAGTTCTGCCAGTGACATTTTACAGAGTGACTGCACATGCACAACAGATCTGCACCCTGCCTCATGGAACTCCTGTGTATTAATAAGTGTTCCAGAGAAAACAGAGTCCAATATTGCTGCTACAGAGCCTCGTCTGCAATAATATAACTTTCCTTCTCCCTTATACAGCTAAGCCACAGATTGTGAAAGGTCCCATTCAACATGACTAAGGCTATGTGCGCAAGTGGTCCCATTGAAGTCATGAATGTAACTCCAAGACTAATGGATTTTTGGACTAAATCCCCAAAAAATCAGAAAGAATCCTTTTGACAGTGTGATAGGCTTTTCTACCTCATGCTGACACAGGGGTGGGCAATAATTTTTAACCGGGGCCACTTCAGAAATTTTTTAACTGGTCTTGGGCCACCCCGGAAGGGGCGGGACCTCAGGCAGAAAGGACGGAGCCAGGACACTTCCGTGCTTCCCCACTCACAGACCCTGATTGGTCTGGAGGTGGGGGAGCATGCAAAGTCCTGAACATCTGGTGGTTCCCCCTATATACCCGTGCTCTTGGCGGTGGGAGGAGACTTCACGTACTCTCCCCAGCTGCCCCCAGGTAAATTAGGTCCTGGGGAGGGGGAGCACGAGAAGTCTCTTGATCCCTGCCCCCACCCTGCAAGGGAGCACCGCACTGAGAGTCAACTACCAGCTGAGCAGCAGCTGGTGGTTGACTTTTAAGTGCTGAGCCCCTTGCAGGGCAAGAGGAGACTCCATGTGCTTCCCCCACCCCCAGGGCCTCCATGGGCCAGATCAACTCTCTTGGCAGGCCGCATCTGGCCCACGGAGGCCCTTTTGCCTCCCCCATGCTAACATGACAACTAATAAGGCATTTCAGACTGCATTACCAGGATATGCAGTTCCTTAAAACAAGAAAATAGGTTCAGGTTAAAGCAAATCTTTTGTTCAGCACAAAATGACACATTAGCTCAATATTGAACCTTCTATAACTATTTTAATTAAATTAGAAAAAACCACACCCAGGCCTGCCAATAGCAATCCCGGGTCCCAGGACAGAAGCCACACCCACACGCACAAGTCACGCCCGCACTGTCTGACATGTGGTCAGTGCTGTGCCTGCGCTGGCTGACTGGTGACAAGCAAGTTGACAGCTGCATTGCTGGATGCGCTTTTCTGGCATGACCAGGGCTTCTACATGCGCGCTCAGTAGGGTTGCCTACTGTTTAATTGCGCAAACCCAAAGATCCTTGCCCTGCCTCCTTCCACATCCGTTCCCTGAGGCCCCACCCCTGCCCTGGTCCTTCTCCAAGCCCGCCCCCCCCCCGCCCCCGCTGCTCACTCCATTCCCCCTCCCTCCATTGCTCACTCTCCCCCCGAGGCTGGGTAGGGGGTTGAGGTGCAGGCCCTGGGAGGGAGTTTGGGTAGAGGGTCTGTGAAGAAGTTTGGATGCAAAGTGTAGGCTCTAGACTGGGCAAGGAGGTGGAATACAGGATGGGGTCAGGGAGTCAATGGTTACCTTGGGCAGCTCCCAAAAGTGACTGGGACACCCCTGCTGGCAGTGGCTCCTAGTTGGGAATCTCTGTGCATCATTGCCCACAGGGACTCCCTCCCTTGCAGTTCCCATCGGCCATAGTTCCTGACCAATGGAAGCTGTGGAGTTGGTGCTTGGGGCAGGAACAACACGCAGATACTCCCACTCCTATGGTGCCAGCTGCTTCCAGGAGTGGCACAAAGAGAGGGTGGGCAGAAAGCCTGCCTTATCCCCACTGTGCTGCCAGGGGCAGCAGTCCTCACTCCCTTCCCCCTCATCATCACTCCCCGCTGGCAGGCCTAACCAAAACCTTATGTTTTGAAAAAAGTCAAAACAAAGCATTCTGGGTTTTAAAAAGTTTCTTCTAAAGCAATTTGACAAAATTGCCATGAATTCTCAAAATGTTTCTGCTGACCCAGATCTGCATTTTTGGGCCAGAAAAAGAAGTTTTGAAGGAAAAATTTAACCCAGCAATCATCATTAATAAGAGCATCACAATCTGGCCCTATGTGTTTGGGTATTTTCTTTTCCAGAGTAATGTGAATTCTGAGATTTTGAAAACAAGTTTGACAAAAAATGCTGAGGTACAGATCACAAGTAGGGAAAAGACCAGGGAAAGTGAAATACACAGCCCAAAACTAATATGTACATTACTCAGCAGCCCTGAAGCAAGCAATTGGAATTCTAGGGAGCATAAACTGACATCCTGAATATAGTATTTGGTAAGCAAGAGAAAATAGCTGTGACGGTGTATGCTCATAATATAATTCTATAGTCAGAGAGTCATTGTGTTTTTATAAACTGATTCTTGTTTAAATACATGTCTCTTAAATATTTATCACTTTATGAATATGCATGTTTTATCTATTCTCGCGGAATAAGGTATAGCACATCTAATTTTTATATTGTGTGTATATATACATAATTTAAGTAAAGGATTCTTTGTTCTTTGTTGATTTTATATGTGTTTCAGCGGGGTTCAAAATAACAAATGCCCCCACTTCCAAGAGAAATTGAAACTCAGATTTGCCCCATATAAAATGATCTGAAATGCCTTTATAGTAAATCCCTGCCCTTTTCCTTTTCCAAGAGTGATTATGGCACTTTTCTTTTAAATAGTCCCTCTGAAAATTCAGAGCTGTGTGTTTCCAATATCAAAAATTCCCTGCAGCAAAAAAAAGTGGTACTCAAAATGAATCATGTCTTGACAAGAGCTGAACCTCTAATACACAGACTGGAGGGTGGGGAGAAATGCTTTCCATATTGGTGTGTATCAGAGATAGAACTTGCATGTATGTGAAGCCATAATAGGTGTCTATGTGGAATAGGAGTCAGGAAATACTTATTCAGTTCACTTCTACAGTAGTTTCCCATGGAAATCTAGATAGGCAATAATTTGAGCTTTTATACAAAGTTCTAACGCAATTTCATCATGAATATAAAGTAGATATTTTACCAGTATTCTCTGAAGCCAAAATCAAAGCCTGCACATGACTGCTGATTATAATCACTGCAGAAATAATTTGAGATCCCTATGAAAGATGAGAGTTTCTTTTTGTTCCTCTGCCACTACAAATAATAGTCTAGGGATGAAAACATACATGCACACGCACACAGAGTAGAACATCAGATTTACAGTACTGCCCTCTGACTCAGGGCCAGCCTTAGGCCAATTCACCTGATTCCCCCGAATTGGGCCCCGCACCTAAAGGGACCCCGCGTCCTGAGGCCGGAAGTGTGCTGGGCACGCTTTGGGAGGGGGCGTTGGCCCCGGAGGAGGAGTGCAGTGGCTGAGGTGTGAGTTGAGCGCAGGGTTTCCCTGCGTTGCGGGGGGGAGGGTGTTAGCTACCTCCAGGGTTTGGCAGGGGAGGTAGATTGCTGTCTGCTGCGGGGCCCCATCAAAATTGTTCGAATTGGGCCTTGCACTTCCTAAAGCCGGCGCTGTTCTCGCTGCCCTGTTGGGAGGCAGGCTACTCTGCTACATTGTTTCAAGGGAGGAGATTGCTGTTGGTATAGGGTCTCCACAATGGGGTGAAGGTGCTCTTCCAGCCATGTTGCTCCTCTTCTTACCGGTGAGTGTAGAGGTGATCCTTTCCTGCTGCAATAGCAGTGACAGCAGCTGGAAGCCCCAGGCCCTTTAGAATTGCTGGGCCCCAGGGCAATTGCCCTCTTTGTCCTCCCTCCCAAATTGGTGGGACTGCAAACAGTCCATTAGAAGCAGGAAAGGGGGAGTACCCACACAGTCTAAGGGCTCACACAGGGTTTGCATGCACAGCAAGCATTCTAGGATGCAAGCCAAGGGGGTTTTCCAGGAAAACCAGCACCCTGAGGAAGGGCAGGGAACTAACTTCCACTGAGCTGCTGCGGCCAGTGAAAAGGGGCCCCTCCTTGCAGGGAAGCCAGGTAAACTGAATCCCAACTACTAACCCTACCTTGAGTTCCCCCAGCCCTGAGCAGCCTCCTGCTCCCCAAGCCCTCATTCTTGGCCCCACCCCAAGCCCACACCCCTAGTCTAGAGCCTGTGTCTCCTCCGGCACCACAACCCCCAGCCCAGAGCCCGTATCCTCGCCTGCACTCCAGACCAGAGCCCTTCCCCCAGGGCCGGATTAAGACCTTTAGAGGCCCTAAGCACTGAAAAGATTATGGTGCCCCCCCATATGTAATTCAAAATAAAAACAATACTATACCGTAAAATCTCTCTTTTTTTGGTGCCCCTGCTTTGCTGGTGCCCTAAGCACGTGCTTAGTCTGCCTATTGGGTAATCCAGCCCTGCCTTCCCCAAGCCTGAAGCCCTCCCTCCTGCACTCCAAACTCCTCATCCCCAGCCCCACCCCAGAGCCAGCACCCCTATCCAGAGCCCTTGCACCCCAACCCTCTGCCCCAGCCCTCAGCCCCCTCCCACACTCAAAACCCTTTGGCCCCACTCTCGCCACATGAATTGTGTTGCGTGCACACATATGAAGATGATGTGTCTCACATGACTTTCGCTTTGGTGCACATAAGAAAATTCATTCCATTCAGGGATGGAAAAAATCAGAGGGAATGCTGGCAGGGAGTCAGCCAGCTTGAGGCAGGAGTGGCAGGGGGATACAGGCCCTCTCTACTCCACCGCATCCCAGCCTAGGCCTTAACAGCAGCAGAGCTATAATGTTTACTTCAGAGTTCCTGAGGTATCCATAACTATGAGGTTCTTGTGTGTGTATAGACTCACTCCAAGTGCTGTAGAGCCAATAGAAAGAAAGTGAATCGGTGCAAACTAGTACCTGACTGTAGCTGCTTCATGTCACATATCAAAATCTGAGGCTTGATGCTATAAAAAAAAAAGGAATAAAATGTAGACTGATGTGTTCTGATCCACTTCCTATGGTGAATGGGGCCCCTCCATTGACAACAGAAGTTGGATCAGGCCCAGTATGTATGCGGGGTTCTGTCTTGCTGAGCAATCTGCCCCTTGCTTTGGAATCACTGAGGCACATGCTTAACTCTAATCAGGGGAGCAATCCACTGATGTCAGTGGGACTGTCTGCATGCTTAAATGCTTTGTTTGAGCCCTCGGAGAGCCGACAGCCTCTGTGCACTCCTGGGCAAGAGGGGGGAGGGTGGCTCCACACTCCAGGAAGGGGCAGGGCTGGGGACAGCCAGTCCTCACAGCTGCCCAGTGTGCGCAGTGCTCCAGCAGCAATTTAAAGGGTTCAGGGCTCTGGCCCTGGCTTATGCTGCAGTAGCAGCAACAGCAGCCAGGAGCTTGGGCCCCTTTGACTCACTGGGTCCTGAGGCAACTACTCCCTTTGGTCTCCCCCCCTCTCCCCCCCCCACAGTGGGCCTGTTGAGCCCGCAGTGATTAACACTTTGCAAGATTGAGCCCAGTAGGAAACAGGCACCTGACCTGGTATGTATCAGTAAATACACATATGTTCAGCTTTCCCTCAGCATATTAACAAGTGACTTCCTAAAAGATTTTGGGTTTTTTTTAATGGCTCCCCTTATATTTTTATGTGGTGTGAAGGGAAGAAATATACTGTCTTGTTAAGATTTCATTTAAAGCTGTGTGTTGTATCACCACTGTTTGCCTATGGATTGAGAGTTTGCTATCCTCTATGTTATTCTTCTTCACTCTGCAATCGTTCATTTTCACCCTGGCCAAGGGGTGTCAGTGAAGGACCATGCAGTTCTGTGGCACTGCCGCAATCCCGTAATTAAGGAAATTTACTGAGTTGTTTTGGATCCCACAAAGTTTGCAAATGCTGACTTCGTAACTGCGTGTGTAAATTATACAGCAGAGACAGACAAACACTTCAGCTGTTGTCACTCATCAGAACTATGACCGTTGACGCCAGCTGAAGATCTGGGTGCCAGGTTAGCTTGAAATTATTTCCATCATATTCAGGGTTTGTAGTTTGATTTAATGGCTCTCAGCATCCCCCCCTACACAGGTTGTTCCAGCACCTCTGGATCTTCCCCAGAGAAAACACATTGTGTTGTGATTTTAATGGACTGAGTTTGGGATGGCCATAATATTTGCAAGTGGTGAACTGTACTGTGTCAAGAAATCAGACCTTTCTCATTTGATAGAATGACCCTGGGCTCTCATTGCTTTCAGATCAAGTGGGTAGTAACAACATTCTTTCGTCATGCCAGCTTCAGTTGAAGTTTAAATCTCTTGTGATCCAGAAGTGCATACAGTGCTGGATGAACGAAGCATAAGATTTTGGAATGATAAAAAACACTTTGCACTCTAAAGCACTTTCCACCTGATGACCTCAAAGCACCTAACAAAATATAATGAATTAAAATACACAATCCCCCTGTGAGGAGTATTGTCCTTGTTTGTTGGCTGGAGAAACTGAGGCTCAGACTAATTAAATTCTCTATTTGCTGCCTTTTAAAATCAATGGAAAGACTCCCATTGAGATCAAGCCTTAAATGATTTGTCTAATGTCACAGTGGAAGTCCATGACAGGGCAATTAATAAAAGCCCAGATCTTCACATTCTTAGTTCTGCTTTCAATACCAAAGCATGCTGCGTCTCTTAAATTTTATTTTCCATTTCCCTTATCTGGAAAATAAAGGAGTCTCCTTGAAGGGACTCTTAATTGATTACTGAACAGGCTGTGCAAGTAGGCTGCTAATTAAATTGCATTTGCGGTGCAGTTTATACAGCGGAATCCAATAGCCATGATTTTAATGATTCCTTGCTTCACACAGGTATGTGTCGGTTCCGTGTGACTTCGTCCTTTTGGATCGGGGTGGGCAAACTTTTTGGCTTGAGAGCCATCTCAGGTAGGGAAATTGTATGGAGGGCCAAGTAGGGAAGGCTGGGGGAGTCTGTGCCCCGTACAAACAGCCAGGTGTGGCATGGCTCCCCCCTCCTGTCCACTTCTCCACCTCTGGAATGCCAAGGACTCCTGCCCCATATCCAACCCTTCCTAATCCCCAACCCTGACCACCTCCCTTGGACTCTGGCCCCCTCTCCAGTCCCCCATGCTTCCCGCCCCCTGACCACCACCCTCTAGGGCCCCCTGCTCCCTGTCCACCCCCACATGCTCCCTGTCCCATGACCAAACTCCTAGGACACCAACCCCCTATCAAACCTCCCCCTGAAAACCCTCCTGACCACTCCCATCCCCATCCCACCTTTCCCTCCCCCCCGCTCCCTGGCTGTGCCATCCAGTTCAGTCATTGAGGGGGCTGAGGATGCAGGTTGAAGGGCAGGGGCAAGGGCCATGGGCTGGATGCCCATGCTCACTGTGCTGCGGGGGACCAAAGCTGTCCCGACCCCACTCCCTGGCAGGAGCCCAGGGACCAGATTGGATGTGGCCCGTGAGCCTAAAGTTTGCCCTTCCCCTCACTGTTTTAGAGAAACCAGATAGGTGAGGTAATATCTTTTATTGTCTCTCTCATCAACAGAGCTTGGTCCGATAAAAGACATTATCTCACCTACCTCATCTCACTAATATTTTGGGACCGACACACCTATAACACCACTTCATGCCTTTTAAATGCAGTTGAGTCTTCAAGCGTCAGGCTATCGAATAAGCTGGATTTTCTCCCCTGTATAATTATCCATGTCCTATTTTCCAGAAATAATTGTCTTATTGAGCATAAAGATGACTCAGATGTTTTATAGAAAATAAATGTGAATGCAGACAAGATGAGTCTCATTCATTTAGGGGAGGGACAAAGCTACCCTAGACTGCGTTAATTTTAAGGTAATTTTTAAAACATTTTCCTCTTGTGAATACGGGTTTAGTTTTGTGTTCTCAAGCAACATTTAAAATTTCACTTATCCTTTTTTTAAAGTCTCCCTAATGCAGATTCATCAGCTTGACAGCACTGTGAATATGCATTTCTGGAGCTATATAACACTCTATGCTACTGCGGTATAAAGAAATAATAAATACCACCATAAAGCAATTAAGTGTTAATCTCTGAAGGGACAATGGGGAAAATTCTCTAATGGGGAATGTAAAATGAGTGTGAACTGTATAATGTTTAACACTTAATCACAAATTTGGTTTATTCCACACACAGGTTTTTTTTTCTGGGTAAATCCTTTCCAAAGACTAACAGCAGTTTTTTCCCTTACCCATGTCCATGCCCCTCATCACCCCCCACAGCTGGAGCTAGAAGCAGAGCTGTGGCTCTAGGAGGGGGGCTGTGGACAGAGGTAAGGCAGCAGAAGCAGGGGCTACAGGTAGGGGCGGACATGGAGCCCCTGCTGTGGGCTGGCCGCTGGGACCCTCCCTGATAGTGGAGCCCCATTGGCCCAACAGCTACTGAGCTGGGGAGTATGGTTGGCAACTAGGTGGGGGCACAGGGCTGGCAACCAGACAGGACCCTGGGGCTGGTAATAGAGCCCCCAGGACTAGCAGCATCCAAGTGGAATGGATCAGGAAGGACCTGAGGTGGGTTGTGGAGCCCCCAGGTGCAGAGCCAGAGTCCATAAAATCTGGGCTCCCTCACTTCCTGCATTTATGACTAATGCCCCAAGGAAAAGTCAGGGGGAGTGACCTAAATTTCCTTTTTGTGTTCTCCTGATCCTGGACCTGTTGACCTACACTGAGTTAAACATTTCTCATGTATGCCAGTTGCTAATGTTCCCACCAGCCCAAAACTGCAGCTAGGGATCAGCACAACATAGTGGTTTTCAACCTGTTGTGTTTTATATGGGCTGCATTCACACACTGTATATATATATATATATATATACAGTGCTTTTTTTGTTTAAAAAAAAAAGTGCCGGTACTCCAGGGGAAAAGTTGTTGAGCTCTGACTGGAGGTGCTGGTACAGCATCTGGAGGTGCCAGTACTGCGTACCAGGCAGTACCATCACAAAAAAAGCACTGTGTGTGTATATATATATATGAGAGAGAGAGAGAGAGGTAATATCTATATGGCCCTTAGGATGTGACATGGGCTATTTTATGTGTGCTGACGGGACTGCAAGCAGGTTGAAAACCACTGGTTAGAACAGGGGTCAGCAATAATTTTTGAATGAGGGCCACTTCAAAAAATTTTGAAGGGCTATCATGGGGCTCAGAGCTGCGAGCCCTTTCAGTTGATTCTATTTAAATGTATTTAAATATTTAAATAGAAGCAGTTAAAAGGGCTCGCAGCTCCTGGCTCCTCTAACGCGTTGCCAGGGATCCCGGACACGGGAGCCCTTTCAACTGCTTCTATTTAAAGGGCTCACACCTTTCCTGCGGCTACCAGGCAACGCGTTGCCTGACAGGCATGAGGAAGGCACAAGCCCTTTAAATAGAAACAGTTAAAAGGGTTTGCACATCTCCAGCTCCTAGGCAGTGCACTTGGGGGCAGGACTTGGAATTGCCGCATGAACCAGATCAAAGCCCTAGATGGGCTGGATCCGGCCCACTGAGAGGCTTTTGCCCACCCCTGGGTTAGAAGCATCCAGCCAGGTTCCCTAAAGAGGGAGTTATGGTAATGCAAGGACCAATTTGCAATCTCTACAACACCAGATCTTCTGGGATGGTCCTCCTGGAGCAAGAGACACCAGCTTTTTCATCAGAATCTGCAGACAGCATGGTTTAAAGTAGAGATGCAACAGAACTTTACTGTGCACAGGTAATGTAGCTGTGCTGATTCTAGATGGTTCATCCCAGCTGGGAAGATGAGGTGCTACTTCCCCACTTTCCGTAGCTTGCTGAATATAGTCACCGGACATGTGTTAATGGATGTTTTCTAATGCAGAAGAGGTGAATAGTACAGTTCAGAAGCCAGAATTGAAATTGAGAACATAAATTCCAGCTCTGTTTTGCTAGCCCCAGTAGGTTGTCTTGTATTAGAATCCTAAATTTCAGATCAGAGTTGCAATGCCATGTTGCTATGATAAAACAGTCGTTGCCAGTAAAGGTTAACTGAGATCAAGTGATAGTTGTTAAGGATTCTTAGGAATGTTGTTACTAAAGGTTCCAAAATCTTTAAAATGCCCTTTGCCTTGGAGATATTTCTATCACTGCTGCTATGCTGAAGCCTTGATAATATTGATACACAGTGGATTGCTAGTGGAGTTTACATACTAGCTGTGGGAATGTTCCTGGTACTTGTGCTGCGTTCTAGGCATGTGTTTATTCAGTGTTTTATTCGGTGGGCTCATGCTGCTAGCTATCAAGTCATTTTCCCTCTCTCAGTCCATAACCTGGAGGGTACTCAGAGGAGCAATGACTGATATTACTTTTTACTACTGTTCCATATCCGCCCAACTGTACTTGAGATTCCGTCTGTGCAGGCCAGGTTTTTAAAGGCGTGGGGACACACTGCTTCTTAACTGAATCAGATTGCCTGTCTCCAAGGACACACACAAATTATGTTTGCTTTCCTTTTGCACTAACTCTTTGGTTTCACGAACATTTTAAATGAGACTCCTTCCTAATTTGACAAGTGGGGACCCAGACTCTGATGCTTTGCTCATCATTTTTACTGAACACTAATCATATGTTTGAAAGTTATTCCATATTTTCCTAGCTGCCACTATCAGATTGCCTTGCTTGAATTTGGCTTCTTTCAGATTGCCCATCTCTGTCGGTTCTTGTTTGACCTGATGAAGTAAAGCTTCACCACTAGGTACTGAGAAACCTATTAAACTCCCTCTGTGTTCTGCCCTTGGCATCTGAAGAAAAACAGTCCCAAAGACACTGGCCATTGACTTATTCTTGCACTGTCTAGCTCTCAGTTAGCTGAAAGCCAAGCCACAACCTTCCAAAGGGAATTTTTAATGTGTTTTTGCTGATGCAGCATTTAACCTCTCTTTCACAACTGCATTTGTCTAATGATAGTCTCACCCACGGGAGACAGTCTGGGACAATAATAATTGAAGAATTTTCAAAGAGTACATTGGAATATTTTAAATGCCTTCTAAAATTGTCAGATAAATATGATGATCAAGCCCACCAATGGGGGAGGAAAGGACAACTGCCCTAGAGCCCAGTGATTCAAAAGGGCCCTAGGTTCCCCTGGCCCTTTAAATTGCTGCCAGAGCCCCAGGCAGTATTCACTGGGTGACACTAAGGGCTGGCGCGGGGGGGGGATGTGGCATGGTACAGTGGCATGGCACAGTCTGGGTGACACTGCGGCCTGGCTGCCCCCAGCCCTGTCCTTTCTGGGAGTGCAGAGCCAACTCCTATACTTTCCCCAAGGTCCCGGTTTTCCTGATGGTGATTATTATATACACTCCAAATGTCTTTCTCAGCTGACTAAAATCAGCAGTCCATGCAGATCACTTCAGAGTCAAGGGGTTCCATGCTTTCAGCAAAAGAACAGCTTCCGTGGGGTCTTATGGTTTTACAGTGTGTGCCCTTGGGTACAGTTGAGGGTAATGGTGTAATCTCAGAGTTGGCAATAAGAGGCATTTGCCAAAGATACCAAATGGCTTGCCTTAATGTGGATGCTGAGATTAAAACCCAAGAGTACAGAAAAACAAGGAGGAACGAGCAACAAAGGAGGACCCCTGACTCGAATGGAGAAGATAGGGCGATCAACTGGTTATCTAAGGTGTTTGTACACAAATGCAAGAAGCCTGGGAAACAAACAGGAAGAATTAGAAGCCCTGGCCCAGTCAAAGAACTATGATTTGATTGGAACAATCGAGACTTGGTGGGATGACTCGCATGACTGGAGCACTGTCATGGAAGGGTATAAACTTTTCAGGAAGAACAGGCAGGGGAGAAAAGGAGGAAGAGTTGCATTGTATGTAAGAGAGCAGTATGATTGCTCAGAGCTCCAGTATATAGAGGAAGAAAAGCCTGTTGAGTCTATGGGTTAAGTTTACAGGTGGAAGCAATAGAGGTGATGTTGTGGTTGATGTCTGCTATAGACTGCCGGATCAGGTGGATGAGGTAGATGAGGCTTTCTTCAGACAACTAAGAGAAGCTTTCAGATCACAGGCCCTGGTTCTCATGGGGGACTTTAATCACCCTGACATCTGTTGGGAGACCAATACAGCAGTACACAGACAATCCAGGAAGTTTTTGGATAATGTTGGGGATAACTTCTTGGTACAAGTGCTGAAGGAACCGACCAGGGGCCATGCGCAGCTTGACTTGCTGCTCACAAACAGGGAGGAACTAGTAGGGGAAGTAGAGGTGGGTGACAACCTGGGAAGCAGTGATCATGAGATGGTAGATTTCAGGATCCTGACCAAAGGAAGAAATGAGAGTAGCAAAATACACACCCTGGACTTCAGAAAAGCAGACTTTGACTCCCTCAGAGAACTGATGGGCAGGATTCCCTGGGATGCTTACATGAAGGGGAAAGGAGTCCAGGAGAGCTGGCAGTATTTTAAAGAAGCCTTATTGAAGGCACAGGAACAAACCACCTGGTGCGCAGCAGGAAAAGCAAATATGATAGGTGACCAGATTGGCTTACCGGGGAAATCCTTGGTGAGTTTAAACACAAAAAGGAAGCTTACAAGAAGTGGAAAATTGGACAGATGACTAGGGAGGAGTATAAATATATTGCTCAAGAATGCAGGGGAGTTATCAGGAAGGTGAAAGCACAATTGGAATTGCAGCTAACAAGGGATGTGAAGGGTAACAAGAAAGGTTGCTACAGGCATGTTAGCAATAAGAGGGTGCTCAGACAGGGTGTGGGGCCCCTACTGGATGAGGGAGGTAACCTAGTGACAGATGATGTGGGAAAAGCTGAAGTACTAGATGCTTTCTTTGCCTCTGTCTTCACGGACAAGGTCAGCTCCCAGACTAATGCACTAGACAACGCAGTAGGGGAAGGAGGTGGACAGCCCTTGGTGGGGAAAGAACAAGTTAGGAACTATTTAGAAAAGCTAGACATACACAAATCCATGGTTCTGGATTTAATGCATCCAAGGGTACTGAGGGATTTGGCAAATGTCATTTCAGAGCCTTTGGCCATTATCTTTGAAAACTCGTGGAGACCGGGAGAGATACTGGATGATTAGAAAAAGGCAAATGTAGTGCCCATCTTTTAAAAAGGGAAGAAGGATAATCCAGGGAACTACAGACCAGTCAGCCTTACCTCAGTCCCTGGAAAAATCATGGAGGGGATCCTCAAGGAATCCATTTTGAGGCACTTGGAAGAGGGGAAAGTGATCAGGAATAGTCAAATGGATTCACGAAGGGCAAGTCATGCCTGACCAATCTGATTAGCTTCTATGATGAGGTAATTGGCTTTATGGATATGGGAAAGTCAGTGGATGTGATATACCTTGACTTTAGCAAAGCTTTTGATACGGTCTCCCACAATATTCTTGCCAGTAAGTTAAGGGAGTATGGACTGGATAAATGGACTATAAGATGGATAGAAAGCTGGCTAGACTGTCGGGCCCAACGGATAGTGATCAATGGCTCAATGTCAGGTTGGCAGTCGGTTTCTAGCGGAGTACCCCAAGGATCTGTTCTAGGACAGTTTTTTTTCAACATTTTTATTAATGACCTGGATGAGGGGATGGATTGCACCATCAGCAAGTTTGCAGATGACACTAAGCTAGGGGGAGAGGTAGATACACTGGAGGGCAGGGATAGGGTCCAGAGTGACCTAGACAGATTAGAAGATTGGGCCAAAAGAAATCTGATGAGGTTCAACAAGGACAAGTGTAGAGTCCTGCACTTGGGACGGAAGAATCCCAAGCATTGTTACAGGCTGGAGACCGAATGGCTAAGTAGCAGTTCGGCAGAAAAGGACTTGGGGATTACAGTGGATGAGAAGCTGGATATGAGTCAACCGTGTGCCCTTGTAGCCAAGAAGGCTAATGGTATATTAGGGTGCATTAGGAGGAGCATTTCCAGCAGATCTAGAGAAGTGATTGTTCCCATTTATTCGGCTCTGGTGAGGCCACACCTGGAGTACTGTGTCCAGTTCTGGCTGCCCGCCCCCCACTATAGAAAGGATGTGGATGCACTGGAGAGGGTCCAGCGGAGGGCAACCAAAATGATTAGGGGGCTGGAGCGCATGACCTGTGAGAGGCTGAAGGATTTGGGTTTGTTTAGTCTGCAGAAGAGAAGAGTGAGCGGGGATTTGATAGCAGCCTTCAATTTCCTGAAGGGAGGTTCCAAAGAGTATGGGGAGAGGCTGTTCACAGTAGTGATGGATGGCAGAACAAGGCACAAAGGTCTCAGGTTACAGTGGGAGAGGTCTAGGTTGGACATTAGGAAAAAACTATTTCACTAGGAAGGTGGTGAAGTACTGGAATGGGTTACCTAGGAAGGTGGTAGAATCTTCATCCCTAGAGGTTTTTAAGTCTCAGCTTGACAAAGCCCTGGCTAGGTTGATTTAGCTGGGATTGGTCATGCCTTGGGCAGGGGGCTGGACTTGATGACCTCCTGAAGTCTCTTCCAGTTCTATGATTCTACGAGTTCTAACAGGTAAATTAAGATAAAGCTATGACATAAACACATCTTTCCTCTTTTAGATTAAACTTTCAACCACTGTTATATACTACTGAGAAAACTAAAATATATGAAAGAAACCATGATTGTCACACATCTATATGAAATAACAATCCATGGATCTGATTCCTGGAGAATTTTAAATTGATGAGTTTCAGGAACAATTTCTGTCTACAAACCTTTTAATTTAAGTGTATCTATTTTGCCAGCATTTTATCATACCAAATTACATATTGACCCAACTGTCTGAATGACTTTTGGATGGCTAAAGTCACATATTCATGAAATTTGCTGCAAAATCATGTGTCTCATTGGCTTCTTTGGCCTACCAAGAAATAAGTAATTGTGAGTTAGTCTTCTGTTTGCAGGTTTTGGAATTCCTTTTACCATCAAGATGGGGGTATCTTAAAAAGAGAAGGGAGGTGGGGAAGAGAAAGAGAGAGAGGAAATGTCAGTCTTCCCACATTGTATTTGGCTCTGCAAGATGAAACTTTCGATCTGAATAGATTAGTGACAGTAATTGCTCGGTAGCAAGGATTGCTTTATTGCTTAATAGTAGCAGTATCGATCAGCTGTGTTTGTCCATGAACTGACAATGATAACCTCAAATTAGATCAAGTTTTATTAAAGAAATAAAATCTAATTATAGTGTGTGCTTGGTTGTAGACAAGCATCAATGACCTGTGTGAAAGGATAATTATTGCAGCAGGATTTTTGTAGTGATTTCTTTAAAAAAAAACAAAAAACAAAAAACACCGCTCATGGGTTTTGCTGAATGTATTACTTTAATTTATGAACCTATTCTCTGCCTCATCCTCCTGCACATGTAACTGGCAAATCCACATATTTTAATGACATTGTAATAGTTGCCTTAGAGGGAGATAGATAAGGGGGAAAAAATCGAAGTCTTTGAGAAAAAAAGAGAGATTTCAGGGAGACATATTGGGGGTGAAAACAAGGATGCAAGCCTCAAGGCAGCAGTAATTTATGCACTGACGGTTTGAGTTTCATGCTCCGCTATTTAAAAAAAAAAAGCATTATAAATGAACTGCCTCTGATACATTAGTGTATGTGTTTGTTTTAGATATACCATGCCTTGTAAAGACAGGCTGAACATAAACACTTAAAAACATTATTACATGGCAATTGTCCTATTTCAGAGAAAAGAAAATTAATTATAAAGGGGACATTTATTTCCCTCAATTTTGTAAGAGTTTGGGTATATGAAAGGATGCTTCAGATCTAGTAATGTTTTCCATATCCTTTTTTTAATGTCTCAAACTCAGAATTTGTTTTATATTGAAATGTGTTAGAGAAGGTGGAACTGTGGTCCAGGAGAAGGGGGGAGAGAGAGAGAGAGAGTCCCAGTTGTCCTCTGTGGCACCATTTTGCTACATTTCTCCAAAAAAGCAACAAAATGGAAGCAAGTGGCATTCATTTGAATGACCATTCTGGACTATAGGAGTTCAGCCTTAAAAAAAGTTGCCAAGGCTATATATAATTCTCACTGACCTATAAAACCAGACAGGACTTCTCCTTTAATGGGAACCATACGCGCCATACAGTAACACTTATACTGGTGCGCCATTTTCTTCATGGGAAAAATAGAACATGACCATATAGTTTTGCTCTTCCCCTTTACATGGCATGAATTTTGCTTGCAGGCTTCACTTCTATAGCCCCAGTCTGATCCGTGAAAGAAACTCTGACTTAGAAAGTTTGAAACAAAAAAAGTGGCATTGAATTTTCATTAAAATATATATTGAGCTAAACATATTAACAACAAGTAACTGCAGGCAGTTCTCATCTAGATTTAATTTAAGTCATCTCTATATTGACCTTCTTAAGAAACCAGCCACATTGGGCAGCACTTAGCATCATCATTGTCCAATTTACGGTGAAATTAGGATGCCAGTTGCATCCTAGTAGCACTCGAACAGGTCTCCCACAAAAGTTCTGTACAGGCTGGTAATGGCAGCAATAATAATATTGCTCTTAAGTATCAGTTTTAAGAGCTCTTTATTTAGTATAGATGTGTTCTTGGTTTAGGAATGTTCATTTGCATTTTTATGCAGATAATGTGTTTTGTGTGTCTCTGAATATAGCCCTGGACTTATTTCAAGTGCTTTCACATATTAAAAAATAGACCACGGGATTTTCAAATCACTGCTGAAAACAAACACAAAGTAAAGCATGTTATTTTAACTCCATTTAAAAAAAACAGAATATGCTTGTGTGATTCTTCAGAAATATTTCAGAATGAGCCCCAATTTTATTTATCTTAGGGTATTTAAATTCACCATTCTAGGAAGCTGTGACAGTGCCCCGGGGGAGATAAACCCGATGTCCCGAGTTCGGCACCATCCCCTTCAGTTCGGCTGGCCAATTCCTCCTCCGCTGTTGGTGTAACCAGCTGATCAGGCGTCTAGCAGCGGTTTGCCTCCACCAGAGATGGAGGAGAGAGGGGGGCCCGGGCCCGCCCTCACTCGCGGGCCCCAGCCCAGGGCCCTAAGGACTTGGACCATGTCGCGGTCCCAGTCCGGCTAACGGGGTCGTAACCCTAAACGCGTCAGCCCGCGGGCTAGTTCACCGCCCTGCCCTGGGCTACTTCCTCTCTCCTCCTCGCTGTCCTTCCCCTTTTCTCTACCTCTCCGTCCGGGGCATCCCTCCAGCCTTACCGCTCCCCTCTTGTGGAGTCCCCTCCGGCACCTCCGGCCCTTCTCCCCGGGCCTCCCTTCTGTTTCGTCCAGGCAGCTTTTAAATCTCCCGCCGCCCCCCCGGACGTCAGGCCGGACGTTGCCCTGACGTCACTGGCCTCTTCCCGACCCCATGCCATCTTGCCGCGGGGTCGGCTCCTCCCCCTCTCTGCAGCCGCGCCGGCGCTCTCCCAGCCGTGCCGCGGCACGGGAGCAGCTGGCACATCGCCGGGAAGCGAGCCCCGGCAGCGCCAATAGGGTGCTTACTTCCTGGGGTCCAGTGCGGGGCCTCGGCGCCCCGTCACAGAAGCCACGTGCCACAACTATTGCCTAAAACAACAGGATTTAGCAGTGACAGCAGCAAAATTAAAAAAAAAAAAAGAAATCACTATGTTCTGAGGTGCACTTATTTTTACCCATGCAAAACTTATCTTTTTGTGTGATCAATAAAAATGCACTTATAACTATTTAAATTAGTCTCAGGGCGCGTCTACACTGCACCATTATTTCGAGATGACTAGTGTTATTTCAAAATAACAATGTGAGCGCATCTACACAGCCATTCCGTTATTTCAAAATAATTTCAGAATAACTGATGTCTTAACCTGAAATCTGTAAACCTCATTCTATGAGGAATAATGCCTATTCCGAAAAGATATTTCAAAATAAGGCATTTGTAGACGCTCCACTGCTGCTATTTCGAAATAGCCCCTCACAAGGGCCATTCTAAGTTATTCCTCTCCAGTGCATTCTGGGGCTCTAAATCGAGATAGCACATCTACACTAGGGAAGCCTGCCTCAGACTAATTTTGGGGCTTCCTGCAGTGTAGATGTGCTATTTTGAAATAAGCTATTTCGGAATAACTATTCCGGAATAGCTTATTTCGAAATAAGTGTGCAGTGTGGACGTGCCCTTAGAGGGATACCCATATTAGTGTGTATTTGCAAAAACAACAAGGAGTCCTGTAGCAGCTTAGCCATGGTCTACACTGGCTTATTTCAAAATAACAAGCAGAGCATCCACACTACGAAGCCCGTTATTTCGAAATAAGGGGCTGGTTATTTTGAAATAATAACTTCTGCTTTCCTTGGGGAATAACCTTATTTTGAAATAGTTATTTTGGGAGTTATTATTTCAAAATAAGTTATTTTGAAATAATTTCCTAGTGTTGACATGCCCTTACAGACTAACAAATTTGTGAGTCTATAAGGGCATGTCTACACTGGGGAGTTATTTCGAAATAATTTGAATAACCAAGCCTGTTATTTCGAAATAATCAGTTTGTTTTTTCGAAATAATAACCTCCTGCTTGTGAAGAGGAATAAGCTTATTCTGAAATAGTTATTTCGTGAGTTATTATTTTGAAATAACTTATTTTGAAATAGCCTGGTAGCATAGACTAGGGATGTTAAATATTGGTTAATTGAATAGTTGATTAACCTCATAAATTTTTATCGGTTAGTCGACTACTCTATAGTCTTCGAGCAGTCCCTGTCTGGGGGGGAGGGGTCTGAGCTCCCGGACCCAGCATGAGCTGGAACTGAGCTAGGCTGCCTGCCCGCCTGGCTCCTAATACACTTTAAATGCAGAGCCACAGTGGGGGTAGATCCAGGACCCAGTGCAAGCTGGGACTGAGCTGAGCTGCTGGCCAGCCTGCTAAAATATTTAGTGGAGGAGAGGAGAATGCGTGCAGTCTATAGCATTAACCTATAAGCTTTTGCTTATTGGTTAATCGGTTAATCAACTATACTATTACATCCCTAGTATAGACATAGCCTCAGGTGCCACAGGACTCCTTGTTTTTATTTAAATTAGATGGTTTTAAGGCATTTTCTAAGGATATATTTGCCAGACTTGAAATGCAGTTTTTTTGGCTTGCAGTAGTAAACCTTCAGTCTATTTTTTTACACTCTCTTCATGTAGAAAGTCATTGCCCTTAATATGGCTTTGCAGAATGCCTTTTAGTGCTCTGCCTTCTCCTCCAAATGCAAGTCATAGTCTTGCCTCACCTCCTTTCTGCGGCTTTGTATTTTACTCAGTGATAATGTAGTGATACATTCAGCCATGGAAGTAACAAATGCATATTTTCTCTCCTACATTTTGTGACACTTTCAAACGACATTTGGATATACATTCCCATTTGATACTTCATTTGCTTTTTTTATGTTGTAGACAGTGAGTTGGCTGGTACTGAAATGAAGAATATTACAAGGGGGAAAATGGTGCAGGGATTTAGAAAAAAAAGGAAAATGTTGTCAAGAATGAAACAGTGCACAAGATTTAGCATGTTACTCTCACTACACTGAAATAAATTATAATAGCCTCCTCCGACCCCTCCTTCTTTCTATATTTCTGAAGCAGATTTTTTTTTTTTTGGCAGCACAGTATGTGAAATACAGAGCCTCCAGCCTCCACTGCCACAAGTCCTCCATTATTATTATATAACCTTCCATTGTCAAGTGAGAGCTTAAATATATGTCTTCTCTCTGGTCCTGATACTGCGCATCTCCTGGTATTTTTGTTTAATTGTATAAGACTTTTCAGTGGTTTTGGACAGAAAAGGCATATATTTCCTTGGGAGGAACTGAATTTGTAGGGCAGGGCATACGCTACAGTGGATCTGTGAGAGAGTGTCTAATGCAACAAACACAAAAGCAGGGGAAGATTTAGGGGCACATGACCCAGGCAACCACCTGAGGTGCTGGGTTTGGTGGGTACCAGGCTCAGAGTGCTGTTTCGATGAAACACAGCAAAGCAAAGTACGATACTATCATGTGGGGACTGCACTCCCCACATTAGTCACAATGAAAATATCTCATTCACAGTAAGATTTGTTGACCACGAGGATGGCTATATCCAAGTAAAGGAACTCCTTATCTCTTTACGGTCTGTGATCAGCTCCCCTGAAATAGGCCTCACAGAACTGTGTATGAACATTTTGAAGGAGAATAAAATAAAGCTTGAGGACTGCCATGGCCAAACCTACAACACTGGGATGAATATGGAGGGAAGAAACAGTGGCATTCAGCCAAGAATCTTTGTGCCAAATCCAAGAGCTTTCTTCATGCCTTGTGGCTGCCATTCCCTCAACCTGACTGTATCAGATACAGCGTCATCTTTTTTAGATTCAATGTCTTTTCAGAGTACTGCAGAGGATACATGTCCCATTTTCAGCACCAACTATCGGGTGAAAGAGCCTCACAAACAATGTTACAAAGACAACTGTGAAGCCGCTTAAGTGACACTCACTGGGAGAGCATCATTGATGGCCTAAGGCCAGTGAAGCACCAAGTGACTGAGGTTTATGATGCCCTGATGGAACTGGCACAGTGGAGTACAGCCAACTCTGGAATCTAATACGAAGCACAAAGCCTAGCAAACCAGACCAGACTTCAAACTTCTGGCCTCAGTTGTGGCCTGTCACCATATCCTGTAAACAGTGTAAACAAGGCATTTTACAAACTCAGTCTGTGAACATCATGAATGCTACTACTTTGATGAGAAACTGCTTTGATTTATATTTATATGAAGTTTATATTGGGTAAATAAAGAGCAGATCTTATAAGCACGATACAGATATGTATAGTATGTGTTGGAGATGGTCATAAGCAAATCTATAGACGTTATTAATTGATGATTATACTCCATGGATATTAGCAACCTATTAGGACCCATTGAACTATAAAAATGGATTAATGGATGTTTTAATAAATGGTTAATCATTAATTTATCCTTTATAAATGTTGCTAATATACCTGTTATATAAAGTATGACCCATATATCTAGTGTTAATATAATTTTATTAAACCTATTTATTGTGACAATTATAAAGAATATTTTATTATATGCTCTTCCAGTTCAGAGCACATCAGCCTAAGTGCTGCACCTTGCACAATGGGGCTCTGATTTCAGAACTTTGGGGCACTATTATAGCGTAAATATTGATAATTCACCATCCCAGCTAATTTTTTTTAATATTTGAGTAAGAAAACAATGCTTTACAAAATTCAGTCATTCACAATGGGTCTCCTGGAATGTAGGATCTGCTCTATGATTTATATGTTATTTTTATATAGACCATGGAACAAGTTGTCATTTCTCAGATATCATCTGCAACATGCGTGTCTTTGCAATACAACTTGTTTGAGACAATGCTCCAAAAGCTTAATGCAAATTATTTGAGGGGAGCAAATTGTTAACCCAGGGCCAGTCAAAGTAATGGGGCTCTCTACCTTTTGGTTTTTCTCTGACTCTAGAACCAGCGGATCATAAGCGGATCAGTTAAGTGTGAGACATACTCTGCTTGATATCAGATGTCTTGTGTGGTGTCTTTCTGCCCTTGATCAATCTGATCTCCTTGCTATTTTTGTAGAACCTCGAAAAGAGGAGGAGCCTCTGATTCGGGTCATGACACTGGACAGTCCAGGTGAAGCAAAGGCAAAGGCCCTTTTAAAATTGACACTTTGAGTGGTGGGGGGTGGGGGAGAAGGGGCCTTGGGTTACATTTCTCAGGGCTTCCATGTGGTTCTCTTAGAGCATGTATCATTCCCGTGCCAGGACAGCAGAAGTCCTTGCAGATACCCTTTTTGATCCCGACTACAAATCCAAGAGACTCATCCAAAGAGCATTAAAACCAATGAGAGCCTGTCAGTTGACTCCAGTGGGCTTTGAATCAGATCCAAGTTTCCAGAAGCAGAAATCCTGGGGAACAGATCCAAGCCACCAGAGACCCTGTGAGCCAACTAAGAAGAAATCATGCTATTAGGGAAGCAAGTATCCCCACTGTGCACATGGCACCACTCTTCTACCAGCAATGGAGCAGTTTGCAAAGCATCATGGGATACTTTTTGTCTGGGCTAGTTACCAGCTGGGGAATGGAGCTAGCTCCGACAGAGTAATAAGGGGAAGCAGCATGAGTCCAGGCTACTGGTCTCCTCAGCAGGAAGTGAAAATGCAAAGTAAGGTCAAAATCTCCCTTTGCAAGTTAACAGTGATGGATATCCATACGTATATGTTCTGCTCAAAAGCTTTGAATTTTATACATCGAGCTTTAGGCTTTTTTATGGTGCCTAGGAGTTACTGATTGCATGCAATCCCTTTGCTTTTTTAATTGGACTGGATCATTCGGCTACTACAAATTGCTTTGAAAATGCACATCCATGTATGCTCCTGCTGTGGACAGTACAATTGCTGTGTATTGGCCTCAGTGTAACATTTCAACAGTACCTCTATTAAATCCAGTCCAATTTGTTTACCTACCAGTAAAAGCCACTCTGTCTGCAAGAGAACAAGCCTGAAAATATTGAACAGTCCAAAAAAAGATTAAGGGATACATTTTTGTTGTTATTTTGGTGTTGCTTTTTTCCTGGGTATTCTGTCTCAGGAAACCTAACTGCATTATCCTCATGGTGTTTGGGAATGCGAGCATCCAAAGTACTCAGCTTTTTATAAACACTTCAGATATGGGTACCACAATTCCTCTTAGTGCACAGTGTAAGGATTTGCAAACTCTGTGTTCTACGTAGCAAACAATGAAAAGCCCATTTCCACCAGTGCTGTTTCATAGCCTTATGTGAAAGGACCGCCTCAGCATAGTCTGTATGCTGCCACTTCTGATGCTTTATAATCTGCTGTCTTCCTTTCCTCTAATGCTGATGTCATGGATACTGGTGTTTGATGAGACAGAGGGCAAGCGTTGGGTCTTCATATGCCAAGATAAAGAAAATCAATTTCACTGCCTAAAAGAAGGAACTACTGGTGCAGAAGCTCATTGAGTACTCCAAGTCACTTCTCTGGCATGGAAGTAGGATCCAGTCTGTGTTTTCAGATTTTTGCTTTCCCTGGCTGTCCTGGGGTACTACAAAAGGACCTAGGGAATTCAAGCTTAAGTAGGATGTGATGCATGTCTTGACCTATCAATAATACATGCTTATTTAAGAAAAATGTAGAACCAGATAATACAAGTGCCAGATAGTGAGGAAAAGCACGGTGATGCCACACTGGAGAAACAATTTGGAAAAAGTTCAGCAAGAAGGGCTAGGACCACAAAGGGACTCATTAGTGTTGTTCATGTTGTGACCTATGAGCATGTATCATTCCCATGCCAGGACAGCTGAAGTCCTTGCAGATACCCAGTACCTGTGAGCACCTTGCCACAGGCCTAAGTTAGGCACCTAGGGTCCCTGTACAGTACATGGGGAGAGTTACAGAATTAAGAATGGGTTCCACAAAGTCAGGACATGCAGTAGAGAACTGTCCATACTAGCCAATAAGAAATACCTATTGTGCTAATACCTCACCAGGGCTGTTTCCTTTTTGCTGATTCCAAAGGGACCCCCTTCATAAGACAACCTGCTGGTGGCATAAAGCCAAAATAACATAGTCTACATCCCTGAGTCTTTCCCCACCTCTGAGGGGGAATTTCAGAATGAGCTGGTTGTGGGCCAAAGGTATAAAGTAGGGCTATCAATTAACACATATTAACGTCTGCGATTAACACAGAACACAATTAATGCGTTAATTTTTTAACATGTTAATCACAGGTGTTTCTGCAGTGCTGTCCCTTTGAAACGCCGCTGCTGCATTTCAAAGGGGCAGCGTGAGCAGAGCCCGGAATCAGCTAGTGACTCCAGCTGATCCCGGGCTTCCGTGGTGCTGCTGGGATGGCATTTCAAAGGGGCAGCACTGCAGGGAGCCCAGGGTCATCTGCCCCTTTGAAATGCCAGGGTGGCATTCAAAGGGGGCATCGCAACTCGGAGCCTGGGATCAGCTGGAGTCTTATTATTGTTTAACAGCATGATTAATCGTGAATAATTGTTTTAATCACTTGACAGCCCTAGTATGAAGGGCAATGGCCACAGAGCACTGTGATCCTGGGCCGTTGAGCAGTACCTAGCCCTAGTCAATGAGCCTATACAGGTGCATCAGTTCAGGCCTGTAGAATCATAGAATCATAGAATACTAGGACTGGAAGGGACCTCAAGAGGTTATCAAGTCCAGTCCCCTGCCCTCATGGCAGGACCAAATACTGTCTAGACCATCCCTGATAGACATTTATCTAACCTACTCTTAAATATCTTCAGAGATGGAGATTCCACAACCTCCGTGGGCAAATTATTCCAGTGTTTGACTACCCTGACAGTTAGGAACTTTTTCCGAATGTCCAACCTAAACCTCCCTTGCTGCAGTTTAAGCCCATTGCTTCTTGTTCTATTCTCAGAGGCCAAGATGAACAAGTTTTCTCCCTCCTCCTTATGACAGCCTTTTAGATACCTGAAAACTGCTATCATATCCCCCATCAATCTTCTCTTTTCTAAACTAAACAAACCCAATTCTTTCAGCCTTCCTTCATAGGTCATGTTCTCTAGATCTTTAATCATTCTTGTTGCTCTTCTCTGGACCCTCTCCAATTTCTCCACATCTTTCTTGAAATGCGGTGCCCAGAATTGGACACAATACTCCAACTGAGGCCTAACCAGTGCAGAGTAGAGCGGAAGAATGACTTCTCGTGTCTTGCCCACAACACACCTGTTAATGCATCCCAGAATCATGTTTGCTTTTTTTGCAACAGCATCACACTGCTGACTCATATTCAGCTTGTGATCCACTATAACCCCTAGATCCCTTTCTGCCGTACTCCTTCCTAGACAGTCGCTTCCCATTCTGTATGTGTGAAACTGATTGTTCTTTCCTAAGTGGAGCACTTTGCATTTGTCTTTATTAAACTTCATCCTGTTTACCTCAGACCATTTCTCCAATTTGTCCAGATCATTTTGAATTATGACCCTATCCTCCAAAGCAGTCGCAACCCCTCCCAGCTTGGTATCATCTGCAAACTTAATAAGCGTACTTTCTATGCCAATATCTAAATCATTGATGAAGATATTGAACAGAGACCGTCCCAAAACAGACCCCTGCAGAACCCCACTTGTTATACCTTTCCAGCAGGATTGTGAACCATTAATAACTACTCTCTGAGTACAGTTATCCATCCAGTTATGCACCCACCTTATAGTAGCCCCATCTGAATTGTATTTGCCTAGTTTATTGATAAGAATATCATGCGAGACTGTATCAAATGCCTTACTAAAGTCTAGGTATACCACATCCACCGCTTCTCCCTTATCCACAAGACTCGTTATCCTATCAAAGAAAGCTATCAGATTGGTTTGACATGATTTGTTCTTTACAAATCCATGCTGGCTGTTCACTATCATCTTGCCACCTTCCAAGTGTTTACAGATGATTTCCTTAATTACTTGCTCCATTATCTTCCCTGGCACAGAAGTTAAACTAACTCGTCTGTAGTTTCCTGGGTTGTTCTTATTTCCCTTTTTATAAATGGGCACTCTATTTGCCCTTTTCCAGTCTTCTGGAATCTCTCCTGTCTCCCACGATTTTCCAAAGATGATAGCTAGAGTCTCAGATACCTCCTCTATCAGCTCCTTGAGTATTCTAGGATGCACTTCATCAGGCCCTGGTGACTTGCGGCCATCTAACTTTTCTAGGTGATTTTTAACTTGTTCTTTTTTTATTTTAACTTCTAAACCTACCCCCTTCCCACTAGCATTCACTATGTTAGACATTCCTTCAGACTTCTCGGTGAAGACCAAAACAAAGAAGTCATTAAGCATCTCTGCCATTTCCAAGTTTCCTGTTACTGTTTCTCCCTCCTCACTGACCAGTGGGCCTACCCTGTCCTTGGTCTTCCTCTTGCTTCTAATGTATTTATAAAAAGTCTTCTTGTTTCCCTTTATTCCCGTAGTTAGTTTGAGCTCATTTTGTGCCTTTGCCTTTCTAATCTTGCCCCTGAATTCCTGTGTTGTTTGCCTATATTCATCCTTTGTAATTTGTCCTACTTTCCATTTTTTATATGACTCCTTTTTTATTTTTAGATCATGCAAGATCTCGTGGTTAAGCCAAGGCGGTCTTTTGCCATATTTTCTATCTTTCCGACGCAGCAGAATAGCTTGCTTTTGGGCCCTTAACAATGTCCCTTTGAAAAACTGCCAACTCTCCTCAGTTGTTTTTCCCCTCAGTCTTGATTCCCATAGGACTATCAGCTCTCTGAGTTTACCAAAATCCGCCTTCCTGAAATCCATTGTCTCTATTTTGCTGTTCTCCCTTCTACCCTTCCTTAGAATTGTGAACTCTATGATTTCATGATCACTTTCACCCACGCTGCCTTCCACTTTCAAATTCTCAACCAGTTCCTCCCTATTTGTTAGGATCAGATCTAGAACAGCTTCCCCCCGGTAGCTTTTTCAACCTTCTGAAATAAAAAGTTGTCTCCAATGCAGTCCAAGAACTTATTGGATAGTCTGTGCCCCGCTGTGTTATTTTCCCAACATATATCTGGATAGTTGAAGTCCCCCATCACCACCAAATCTTGGGCTTTGGATGATATTGTTAGTTGTTTAAAAAAAGCCTCATCCACTTCTTCCACCTGGGTAGGTGGCCTGTAGTAGACTCCTAGCATGACATCACCCTTGTTTTTAACCCCTTTTAGCCTAATCCTTGCTGGACTGGGTCCTAACACAGAAACCTTCCATAGCTTTGTCAGCATTTGCTTTCTTTCTAATCCCTCCTCACTTGTAGCTGCAATAGCTGAAACAAGCTCACATGAGCCCACGGAATGAGCTCAAGGAGGAGGTACAGTGAATGGGTTTGCAGAGGGCATTCAAAGCATTGGGAGCAGTGGGGAAGATGGCAGAGGGATCAGTGAGAAAAGGGAAAGAAAGGGACATCAAATGATGGGCAAGTCATTTGCACACCAAGAGGCAAAATTAATATCAAAAGATCTGAGAGAAAAGGCCTGCAGTAGTGGAGTGGGAAGATAACTACTGTGTGAATATGATCGATAGACTTAGAGCCTGTGCATTTTAAATGTTTGACTATTTTATAACAGAAACCATAGCCCTTTTCTTGTAAAAGGAAGGAGGCCAGTTCAATTCTTTACTGCTGTAGGAGGGTTAACATTTGGGGGAACAAGAGAAAACTCCCTAGAGTAAATACAGGCATTATAATTTGAGGCAGGTACCTCTGTATATTAATAATTACTTGAGTTTAGACTGAATTTTTCTTGTGGCTATCTCCCCTAGTTCACAGGCAGTACCAGTCCAATTTTATCTTGCCTTCCATTTCTGCCCAGCTGTAAATATCAGAGTGAGAGAATGTAAAAAGAACAAAATTGAATGTTAGAGGGGAAAAAACATGACCAAACCTCAAACAAGAAAAAAGGGGAAATTATCAGATTAAATCTTTTATGTTAAAGCTCTTCCTCATTGTATATGCATTGCATCTTATTTGTTAAATGTGTAACAATCTTCCCAAGCTGAATGATTAAGTTGATAAATATGGTGATAAGACCAATCGTTGTTTGCATCTGTATTTCTGCATACACTGCACTCTATATTTTCTCTATCAGACTAGTTAATACCCAGCTTGCTGCATATTTTATCATTGTGTGTTGGTAACCATAGAGTTAGATTTATTGTACTTTGGAGCAATGAAAGAGTAGTCATGCATGAGCTGCACTATCATAACAAATGGAATACTATGGTTCTTTGTTTCACTGGCTCTTGGATTGAAAATTCAAATAGCATATAAATGTTTCAAGTAACAATAAACACTTGGCAGAGTAATTGGGTGCGAAGCCTAAAGTAATGTGAGTGCCGTGGCTCACTGATCCCAAGGATGTGTTGTTACAGCTCCCTAATTTTAAAAAATAACTCTAAGAAAATAGTGAGCAGTAAAACAAGGAAAATTAAAAACTTGCATTACAGCCAAGATGCAATCCTGTCTTTCCTTTGCATACAACAGATCTATGATTGTGTAGCTGATTTTGCACTCTGCATGCCAGGAGAGGGGTAGAGAAGAGGAATGTTTACCCCAAACCCTGTGGACTTCCTAAACTGATATTTAAAATTCAGACTCAGATATGCCTACCACTTATTTACTTGGGTAGTCCTAGAGCAACTTGTGTGTGCCCTAGAGCAGTGTTTCTGAAAGTGTTCCACAAAATCACTTGTGAAACACATGAACTGGCCGCCCCGGTTTGTTTATTTACTGGCACTCCAGCCACGGAGCCTCGCAGCTCCCATTGGCTCCGTTTCGCTCTTTGCAGCCAAGCAGAGCGGTGGGAAGCAGGGTATCAACCTGTTCCAGATGGGTAAGCCCTCTGTATGGCTAAGCCTCTGCTACTGCTTGTGTGGCTACACTGCCATTTGTGCTCTCTCTCGCTCAATGAGAGCTGGCACAAGCCGGGGTACAGAGCATAGGAACCACACCCTAGGTCTGGTGCAGCAAGCTAATGAGGGGTGGATTTACACCCAGCTTGCCATGCGCTAAGTGTTCATTTGGATATGTCCCTAGACCCATAGGAGCCATGTTTTCAAAGGCATTTAGGTGCTGAAAGACAGGTGTGTAATGGGATTTATAAAAGCACCTAAATGAGTTAGGTGCGTCCCTCCTAGGGAAATCTAAGGGAGTTAGATGCTTAAGTGCTTTTAAAAATCCCACTTGGTGCCTATCTGCACCTGTGGGTATAGAAATACCTTTTGAGAATCTGGTCCCATTTGTCATGTACCCACTGAAAGACTTCTGAAAATGGGATTTTGAACTTAAAAGTATGCCTACACTGAAACTGGACACCCGTGGCTAGTCCATGTCAGCTGACTCGGGCTCAAGGGCTCAGGCTAAGAGGCTATTTAAATGCAGTGTAGCTGTTCAGGCTGGAACCCTTGGGGTCCCAGAGCTTGGGCTACAGCTGGAGACCAAAAGTCTGAACTGCAATTAAATAGCTTCTTAGCCCAAACGCCATGAGCCTGATTCAGCCACCACAGGCCAGATTGGGGGGAGGGAGGGGGTATTGCATTTTAAAAAATCCTAAGCCACTTTTGAAAACTGTGAAGTACACTATGAAGTAACCCTGTATCTGAGAAGTTTGTGGGCAAAAGTAAAAGGCAGTCAAGTGCTTCAGTAATATTGACTGCATTGATTACCTTCCTTCAGTATCAAATATCATCTTTATGTTTTTACTCTATGACATCTTTACAGAATAACAGATAGACTTTTGAAAAAATCAATATGTGCTGTTAGTTTCATTCTCTCTTTCTTTAAATACTTTTCACTGGTACAGTAACAAGTCCATGTGGGTCCAAAAAGTTTGCAAAGTGATATAATTGAATTTAGTACAGTAGTCCTGTGATGAAGCTGATACTGGCTGTCCTCACTGTAAATATAAGATACATTCCAAAAACTTGGACTTACAATGAAACAACTTAAAACAGGGAATTTTTTTCCTGCGTGACTTTCATTTATGCTTTTTTTTTATTTTTTTTTTTTTTTTTTTTTTTTTTGCACGTGCGCCTTAAGAGAGAGGAATGGCAGGGCTTATAACACATCAATTCCTACAAGTGTCAGTGATTTTAGTGTGGAATGGATGTATACCAGGGCAACTCATAGTGGGGACAACCTGTACCACACAATAGACAGACACTTATGCTTATATACCGAGTCCATTCTTTTTGTTTTGTAAGTTAGTAAGATACAAGATGCCAAGTTGACATCACCACTCAAATGTTGTGTAAATTAATGTTACTCTAAAGTAGCTTTTACTGGTATAACCCAAATAAGCAGATCATTCTACATTATTAGAGGATCATATGTTTCACCTTCCAACAATGTGCCAGGATAAATTACAACAATATAGGCAGACTTGACTAACAATCTGCATTTAATGTAAGCAGTCCCAAGCATTACTCTTAAAGAAAGATTCATTGTGACAGGTTATTATGTACAGTTTACACTATGTGTTAGGATTTGTGCTGCCCCATCATATAGTATGGGCAAGAAAATTCCCTGTATTGATATTTGATATTGATAATCAAATATACCTTTCAGCCAGATTCCAACCAGCATCTTATAACTTGCTATAGAAACGAAACATCTGTTTGCTGCTCTTTGATGTGGTATTCTTCATATGAATGGCTAAGTGGTACATTTTCTTTTGCTTCCAGTGTTTTGTCATTTTGGTATTTATCCAGCAGTTCTTAGCTAAGATATAATGGCCAACAGTTCTTACAAAATTCCTGACCTTTTGTTGATACTGCTTCAAGTCCTACTAGTGTTCACTTCTTACATGCTAATACTGGGAAGAATTTCAATAGCTATGGCCTGCCAAATCTATTCTCGAGCCATTCAATTTTATGTGTAGAAACATTTATTGTTGAGATGCTAGTCTGAAACAAGGGTGAGTCTTTGGTATTGCTTACACTAACAGTCTATTTTTGCCACTACAATTCTATTTCATTACCTTCACCAAGTCCCTCACCATGGCATTTCTAAACCATGGTTTAATCAGGCTATGAATTAGGCAACCGCTCTCCAAGCCCAGACAACACTGTAACACTATTATTTTTTATTCATCAGAATTGATCCTTGCTCATACAAAAATCATTTCCAAAGGCACAGAAATGAATAGTGTAACACAGCTGAAAAAAAGCCCATCAGCCCACTAAATGTCTATAATGGAGGAAAGGTCCAAACTCTCAAATCCAATTAGCCTGGGACTATGTGGAGAAGTCTGGATTTGGATTCAGATTTTGTTATATATATAAAATCTGCCAAACCAAGCCCCCTGAACTGAACATGCCCAAAGTTGGTTTAAAACTAGATCTGCACTCAGATTTTTAGGTCAGGCGCACAGAACTTCTATGAAAAAATATTGATGGTGAAATGTTCTCCTGTCTTACTAACAAATACAGTTTATGCTGGAAACAGACTTCTTCTCCATTTGAGGCTTAGGTTCTGACAGTTGTATAGTCACTGTTCCTTTAACACCTGCAAAAAAGAAAAGTGCATTTAATAAAGTAGCAAAAATGAAATGTGCTTGTTAGTAAGAAAGAAGGATCTACTGCGAACTCCTTTGATTTGTAACATAATGAATCAGCTATCTAATATTTGCACAGGAAAATGAGATTGTAATGGGAGAAGAATGTGTTTTCATACCTTTGTCTTTCAGTGCTGTATATAAACCTAGCAAGCTGACTTGAGCCCATTGGTGGTATATTCTAGGAATGTGAAAGGTTAACCAGCTTAACAGGTGATGCTTACTGGTTCCGGTTAACTGGTGGGAGCTGGAACACTCCTATCTGCAGCAGTGGGCTGCTCCAGTACGGCTGTGGAGGGAAGGGGGGGCCACTCCAGCCCTGTTGGGCTGGAGCAACCCCCATTAATTGGTGAACTTGTTAAACGTGAAGTAAACTTCACGTTTAACCGGTTAGCCAATTATACGGGATTTTACATCCCTAGTATATTCTATAGTGTGAGTTGTGATCTCATTATGCATCATAAACTCAGAGGTGTAAACTGGGTCATTGCTTGGAGAAAAGACCTCCAAAGTCATAAAATGAAGAAGCAGGTTGTAATGACAGCAAGATTCTGTAGGTGGCATGCTGAACAATGTTTGAACTGAGTTGGTACAGAAGTCTGTCCAAGATCTTCACTTCCCAGATTCACTGAAATGTCAAAATTGAGTAAATCTGAGTACGCATAGAAGGCAAGTAAGGAGCCAGAAATTATCATTTATATTATCATAAAACTCATTTACATTTCGGAGTATTAAAAAACACACACTATTTGATTACTGCATTGTTGGTGTTCAGAATAAATAAAAGGAAATTAACTGACATGTTGATAGATAAGATATATTCCAGCTGCAAGGGCAATTAAAATTCTGGTTACCAAAGGGTGAGATGCTGATGAAGACAGACTTTGGAAGCATCAGTTAATGAAAATTATCAAAGGTAAAAGAGTTGTTTGCTCAGGTAGTATGAGAAACAAAGTATAGGTAAAGGTTAGGTAGGGGAATGAATAGTTTTTAATGTGGATGACTGAAGGTCAGATAGCAAGAATAATTTTACAGTGTTTGAAGACAATCCAACTAGCATGAAGTTTGACTTTTTTTAAAGGACACTTTTCTTAGGCATACTGTGTTAACATATTTGTATTTGTAATGAATGTTTATTTCTGTTCACAGTCTGATTATAATAATCACCTATGAATATTTCTTCAAAGGAATAATATTTATAATTATTTAAACATTAATTTCTAGATATATTTTAAGAACAGACATGCACACTTTTGCTAAAAGGACCAATGCATGGCACAAGGAGTCAATGTGTTATCAATAATTATAAGATTACAGCATGTATTGAAATTACATTTTTAGTTCCTCAAATGAGAATTGCAGTACATAGGGTCAATTTTATTTTCAGTTTTGAAATTCCTCAGCTGTTGA
The DNA here is from genome assembly GCA_032595735.1 of Pelochelys cantorii. Classification (NCBI taxonomy): domain Eukaryota; kingdom Metazoa; phylum Chordata; order Testudines; family Trionychidae; genus Pelochelys; species Pelochelys cantorii. The sequence continues at coordinate 16,913,057 of CM064337.1, forward strand.
TAAGTGGATAAAAGTTTTCCTGTGTACAGTATTTTAAAAGCATTCATTATAGTGCTGCTCTGACTATTCGTTATATTTATTATGCTAGGAAAGTCTTTTCCCCCTTTTTTACTCGTATAGGTAATTGATCAACACTTTATTTTTTTAATTCTGCTAGTGTATTATTTTGACTTGGAATAAGTAATACATTTTAAAATCAAAATCCTGTTTGATTTGACTGCTGGCAACCTGCTATTGTATTTACTTAATTGAGCAGGGTTATCAAAGAGATGTTCTCTATAAGACAATATAGTAGTGCTTTTGTTGTAGCATTTCTATGGGTAATGTGTCAATACTGTTTATAGCAGATATGTACTGATCTTTAAACAACAGCAACAAAACCTTCAACTATACTGTCAAGTTTGATCTGATTAAATAAATTCAGAATTAGGAATCCAAAGGTCATGAATTCAAATCTTGTCCTTGCTACTAATTCACTTATACAGCCTTGGCAATTCATTTCTCTATTCTGCTTCAGTTTTATTATCTGAAAAATAACATTTGCCTATCTCACATGTGTTCTGTGAGGCTAAATTAGTTAAAGTGCACCATTTAACGCTGTATAACTGCCAAGCATTATTAATCTTAGGGTGAAGGACTTTGGATGTTGAATGATGGTAGAACATCTGATATGACATATGCTCCTTTATATTGTAACCAGAATATTCTCTCTGTGTCTGAATGCAAAGCTGAACTTTGTGTAATGTACATATAATATAATGTGCTGGCAGGCTAAACTAAGCCACTGAGCCTCCGCTCCCACAGGAGCCCTTGAAAGCACAGCGTTTCAGGAGTCCCTGGGAGCTGATTGGTGTGGAGAAGGGCAACAATTGTGGCTCCTCCCACATTCTTCTGCACATAGAAGGCTAGCAATTGCACAGCCCCTGAACAGCCCTTGTGTTTATGGAGCATTGGTGAGATCTCCTGCACTGTGCCTGCCCTGCACTCCCAGAGACCAGGCCCAGTCAAGCCCTCTCTAGCAATTAAACACAACTGTATAACAAAACCTACTAATACAATATCTCTCTAAGCTTTATTAGCATGGTGCCTTTTCATCTCTCACCTTTCTACGAATGGTACTATGGGCTAAATTTCTCCCTGGTGTCATACCTTTGCCTCCAGCAAAGTTACACCAGGAATGAATCTGGCCCCCTGAGTCTGGCACTCAGTGGCATCCTGTCCCCAAGTGAAAGCTGCTGGACTGAGTTTTGTAAGTCTTGCCTTTGAGCACACATTCTTCCTGCAGTGCAGATCAGAGTCTTGTACAGCAAACTAGGTTATCTGCTAACCTGCTAATTGCCAATTGCATGATCCCTAATTAGCCCCCTTTTGCTTAGATAAATATGTAAACACTGTGCGATATATTTCTTAACATGTAGTAATTAGCATTGTCAGTTAAGTCCTAGCCAACCCAGGGGGTTTTGCCCTCTTCAATTTTGTACATTGCAGGTTGACCTCATGAGCTACACTCACCAGATCCAGCAGACTTTCTTCCCAGTTTTTTCTCTTTTATCTTATGCACATTTCCACATTGTACTGAGTTTCTACAGCTTAACTTCCATGCCTGCCTATATTACAGTGTTCATGGATTTCTTCAGTTTCAAGGGGGAGGGGCGAAATGGAATAACAAATAAGTCTCATTCCCCCAATGGGGAGAAGTGGAATAACAAATAAGTCTTATCTATACAGCTGATCTCATTCCAGAAATGTATCCACAAATTATGAAGACATTCCTTGTTTCTTCCAACTAAACAAGCTCATGGCCTGGTTCTAAAATAAAATAACTGTTTGGCCTTGCTCCTCTGAGGATCTTTCCTAGGCTAGCTGCAAATAAATAGTACACTGTTCAGATCACTCTTCACAGTCCTTATTCAGGCAAAAAGTTACACCAGGAATGAATCTGGCCTCCTGAGTCTGGCACTCAGTGGGATCCTGTCCCCAAGTGACTCAGTCCAATATTGTGGTCATATTGGTATCAGCTGGATGATCCATGTGGATAAAGGTTTCATACTGCTGAATGAAATACATTTCAACATGGCTACAGTATAGGTGCATAATTCAGGACACACAAAAAAATCTGTGATTGGGGGGAATATTGTTGGACTTGAATTCCAAAATCTGGTATTCTGCTATGTGTTGTAGGCAATGATCTTTATTGCACTGCTCTGACCTTTTTAACATCAGTCTCTTTTGCTGAAGGGTGACAGTCCTAAGGTTTGGCATACTCATCCTAAGGTTTGGCAGATAAAGTTTCCTCTGAAACAATGTTATTTTAATACATTTTATTTGGAACTCGAACAGCTGCAAATTTAATTAATTTTATTATGCTAAAGAAGCGTTAACATTTAGTAGTTCACATTTTAAATGGCTTTCCCTTTGGGAAGGCTGTTCTCCGCTGCCTCTGTGAGCTCGTGGCTTCCAGACTTCTGCATCCTCCAGTGACAGAATGCCCTTACTGCTACCTTTGCCAGCTTTCTGATAGCATCAGTATCAAGAGTTCTCAACATTCTTGGCAGCAAGTACTCTGGGAATACCCTACAGCCCTTGCCCACTGGATAGCAGTGTTCTTCACCTTCTGTCACTTCTCAACATCTATTATTACTCCCTTCACTGGTTTCCTGTGCTAGTTTTGCTGTCGTCCCTGGGCAGTCATTACCTGCTTGTTTTGGTCTTTTTCCTTCAAACACAACAGAGTCTGCTTTCAAAGAGTCTCTGAATTATGCCAACCTGCATTCAGAAAATTATGAATTGCCTGATTATTACTACACCTTTGAAAACATTTAAATAAAGATTCCCATGGCAAAGATAAAAACATGGATTTGCCCCTTTCATAAACTCTAGATCATAAAGTGGGTTCAAGTGAGACCCAAAGTGACTTGCTCCACGTTGTCCTACCAGCATTATCATTGTATCAAAATGACAAGGCCAGTTATACCACATCTTCACCTGGCCTTGATCCTTACAGTCTTCTGGCCTGATTCTCCTCTGGATCACACTAGTTTATACTGGCACAGCTCTGATGTTGCGCTGACATAAATCTGGAGTAAAGCAGTGGTGATTTTAGGCCCTTCATTATCAAAAAATGCAGATTAAAGTGAACCATGGTCACTAAGAAAATAGTGATGTTTGAGCATGCAGATTTCTTTTTTCGTGCACACTGTTCCATGTGGTGGACTTGAAATCCTGCATGTTTAGCTGTATTCCTTCCAGAGCAAATGCAGACCAGATGGTTCCTGCAAACTTTCCTTCAGCTGGCAAGGTAAGGCAGGTTCACTTTCACTCATCCAAACTGGCATTTGTGTTTGTAAGAATTTCCGGGTCTATGGATGGAAGGGACAGTAATGTAATTCATGTTGAGAGAGGCGATAGAGAGCATAAGTTAGTGGTATAGAAGGTGAAAGAAAGGTGAAAGACAACATGAGGGTTTATATGCTTCCCGCTCAAGTGGTTTGTGTAACACCAAAATAGCTGGCACATTTCAAATGACCAGGTAAGAAACAGCTGAAATGAGATTATTCCTTCTTTTATTTAATAAGTCAAGCTACTGAGCTTAAATAAATGTAATTAGAATAAAAGAACACTGCAGGGCATAGGCATTTGCTAAGACTTGTATTAGTGTACAGGTTGGCAGTGATTCCTTGCTTGACCAACTCCTTTATCAAAGTATTAATCATGCTTGAAACATATAAAAAACATTGTTACCTTTTCCTCTTATTTTCTGTATGCAAAACACACCTGCCCATCCTCCTCTGTTCCCTGAGTGGCTGATAAGCAGCTTAGTTTAGAATGACAGATTCATTATTTTACTCATATCCACCAATATTAGATAAATGCTTTTCCTTATGGGTGTTTAAACTAGTGCTGGGTTCAGAGATAAGTAGTCAGAATATCCAAATGCAGTTAAACTTCTAGTGCTCTGAGTAGATTTTAGGTGTAAATAGACATCATGAAGTTCATATTTGATATTAAGAGGAAACTTTCACAAAAGTGGCCTCATTTTTGTCACTCCGTTTGCACATGCCAATTATGGGTCCGTATTTGGGTACCCGCAGTTCAGTTGTGGGCCCAAATCATAGTTCTTTACCTCTAAGTAACTGATTTTGCCTGCAAAACAGATAACTAGAAGCACCAATACACAGATTTGTGCACACAAATCTTTCTTCTGGCTCAAATGCATTCATGTTTCCCATCTGAAATTATGTTCCTTAAAAATCACTTACTAACACAGAAGAAAAGGGGATTGCAAATTAATGCTCCTTCATTTCTGAGGTCTAAGATTTCCCTTATATTATCCATTAAGAGGATCAATTATTTAAATTAACTTTTGCACTAATTTCTTTGGTCCTAGTCATAAAGAGTTTCATGCTATGATATATAATATTCCAGTATGGTCCACTACCCTCCATGATATCATTGTAGATGCTCTTTTCAGTGATCATTGCTATCTGATCAAGAATAAGTTTAGTCATGTAGAGTATGTGAAATTCCATCTGGTTGAATAAGTTGTTCAAGCAGAAGATTCTTGCTTAGCTGGATGTGAAAAAGAGACTCATGTGCTTTGGGAACTAATAGAAGTGGGTGAAATGCCGTCTTTATCTAGTCAGTAGTGCCAGCCAAGAAACACCCATCTCAGAAGGCACGGTGCATAACATGTAGTCTCTCCTTTCTCTTTAGAAGAGTGAAGATACTGGTTTTCTTTGTGTTTTAGTCTGGCTAGAGAAGGAAGTATGGCTACACCCATGGGAAGTGCAGAGGCTACAACTCTGATGAACATGCATAGACAGCTGTAGTGGCAAATAATCCATTCCCAGACTTTGCTTTACCTTTCTGGGGTCCTGTTTCACATAAGCATGTGCTTAAAGATAAGCACATGCCCAAGGGTTTTGCTGAATAGGTGTCTGGGAGCTTATGTTTGGTTTGTTCACTTTGTAAGAAAGGCTACTTCTGCCTTTGTCTCCAGCTCACTCAGTCGATAATGACAAGGATTCGATTTTGGATATCACTGATATCTTTCGAACTGTCAGAAGAATCCTGACATTAGCTGATTTGAATGTTAAACTTTAGTCTGAGTTAGAGGACGAGAAGAAGGTTATTCTGATGCGGGCTTAGTAGTGGTCTCAGTGAACACATTTTAAAATCTTATCCTATTTGTCATCACCTAAAAGAGCATTAGTTTCCCTTAGCTCAGCTCATATTTATTTTCTTTGGTTAACTCTTATATGAAACAGCTGAACTTAAACAAACTGGTAACAAAACCTTTTCCAAATGGCTTGCTCACTGACCAGAATTGAACTAGAAACACTAGTTGCCCCTTAACTACCTATAAGCACAACCCGATGCCTACCATACAAAGAGCAACAAAACTGAGCAAGACACTCTATAGCTGGCTGGTTTCCTTGTGGGGATTCACAAAATGAAAGCCATGCATGAGAGTTAGGCACCTGTACTCTGTTGTATGAGAGTATCTTCTGTGAAATAATCACTCTAAAATAGATTTGTCAGGAGGGGGAAAGGATACACTGGCTCACTCATGGATATGCAAGGAACTGGAAGTGACATTTTCCCATTCACTCTGTAACAGAGAGAATCTCATGGACAATTGCATTTTTTACTGGAAAAACTTTAAAAAAGCAATGAATAGTCTAGCAGCACCTTAAAGACTAACAAAACATGTAGGTGGTATGGGTGCAACCCACTTCTTCAGATGAATGGAGTATAAAAAATCCAGATCCAAGAATAAATAGGGAATCAGGGGGGAAGCAAGGGGGGAAAATAGTGAATTAGAGTGTTCAAGTTACAAGAAGCTGCTAAGTTAAACAAAGAAGCGCTCAGACAAACAAAACTTTAAAAAAAACCCAACTCTTCTGCTAAATGTAGCAGCGTCCACAAGGGTAAAATACAACTGAAGTTGGAATCGTGTTGTTCATGCAAATGTCTCATATTTGTTAACGATTTACATTACAGTACGATGCTGCCAGAGACAATAGGCATAGAGAGATGTCAAAGGGTAGGGAGTAATCAATGCCATGATTTCAGGAATGGGCTGATGGCTTCTTGAAAATGTGGAAGAGGTAGGGTTTGTGCTGTTTTTATAAAGCAATGGAGAATCAGTCAGGTGGGGAGAGATGGGTAGACTTTCCCAGGAAGAGCAAATGTGTATGAGGCAAGGAAGAGAAGGACCAAAAAGAGGACACAAGTGGCAAAGTGCAGAGAGAAATTGAGGAAAGGCTGGAGAGTTGAGATCACAAAGGCAGAAGTGGATAGAGGTTACTAAAGATAAGGACAAACACTTCATAACGTATACAGAAGTGGTGGGCAGACAGTGGAATTCTTTCAAGCTGGAATTGATTGTGTTTACATGTATTGGAGAAAAGTTGATGAATAACCTCCCCACTCCTCACTCTTCTTTGAAATGGCAGTTGTTGGACAAAGCACATGTGTGCATGTACACATGTGCCCACAAACAATTGGGTATACTGCACATGAAACAGCTTTCTTGTAAGATATCCTGATTTTGTTTAAGTCAGATATGACCTGCATAGAACGTCATTTAAAACCAGGAAGCGCAGAGACCAAACTACATGTGTATCATGAACATAAGAACAGCTATATTGGGTCAAACCAATGGTCCATCTAGCCCAGAATCTTGTCTTCGGAAAATGGCTAATGCCAAGTGCTTCAGAGGGAGTGAACAGAGCAGATAATCATCAAGTGATCCATCTCTCATCATCCATTCCCAACTTCAGGCAGTCAGGGACTAAGAAGTCCCAGATCATGGGGGTTGCATCCATGACCATCTTGGCTAATAGCCACTGAAGAACCTATCCCCCATGAATTTAACTAATTCTGTTTTGAATGCCATCATAGTTTTGTCTTTACTATATTCCATGGCAACAAGTTTCACAGGCTGGCTATGCATTATATCAAGAAGTACGTCCTTTGTTTTAAACCTGCTGCCAATTCATTTTCTTACTTGACTCCTGCTTCTTTTGTTATGTGAAGGAGTAAATAACATTTCCTTAATTCACTTTCTCCACATCATTCATGATTTTATAGATCTCTATCATTCTCCATCCCCCTCCCCCAAAGCCTTCTCTTTTCAAAGCTGAAAACTCTCAATCTTTTTTAATTTCTCCTCGTATGGAAGTTGTTCCATAACTATCGTTGTTGGCCTTCTCTGTGTCTCTTCCAGTTCTATTATATCTTTTTTGAGATGGGGCAACTAGAACTACATGCAGTTTACAAGATCTGGGTGTACCATGGATTTTTGTAGTGTCATTGTGATATTTTATGTCTTCTTATCGATCCCTTTCCTAACAGTTCCTAACGTTCTGTGAGCTTTTTTGACTGCTACTGCACATTGAGCAGATATTTTCAGAGAACTATCCACAATGACTCTAAGATCTATTTCCTGAGTTACAATTTAGATCCCATTATTTTGTGTGCATTGTTGGGATTATGTTTTCAAGTGTGCATTATTTTTAAATCTTAGTAAAGCATCTGCTTTCCAATGTATTCATTTTAACTCAATACTTTGGGAATATCCATAAGGGTTTTGTAGATTAGAATATTAGGACTGGGAGGGACCCCGAGAGGTCACCAAGTTCAGTCCCCTTCACTTAGGGCAGGTTTGTGTATCTTTATTTGTAAAAAGAGCAATGTCATTTCTTTCAGGTTCCCAAATGGGATGAGAATGTTCATATACTCAAACTATTTGTACATTTTGATTGGAAGATTTCTAAAGATTATGGAACAATGTATTTTAAGTTTAGCTCAAATACAGGATTTATATTTATACAATAAATGAATGATGTAAAGCTGAAAGGTGTAAATAGTTCTTACTGAGTAGAAACAAATATTATAAAAGCAAATCTTTATGTACAAAACATTTGTAAATTCCTGTTAATTGTATTTGCATTTTCCAGAGCCACCTATGGGGGGGGGGGGGCAAAGGGAGCATTGCCCTGGTGACCTGTGATTTAAAAGGGCCCAGGATTCTGGGCCCTTTTAAATTGCCACTGGAGCCCTGCAAGGCATGGTCCTGGCAGCGCGGAGCCCTGGCTGGGATTGGTGCAGCATGGTCTCAGCAACACGTAGGCTGGCTGCCCTTAGTCCTGATCCTTTTGCTCAAGTCCCATGCCTTTTGGGGGCCCAGAGATGAACATCCCATCGTCCCCGCCCCCCTTCCCCCTCCCCCCCCCACACACACGGCCCAGGACTCAGCAAAGTCTGTCACCAGCCATGACATTTCCATACCAGAATTCACCGTTTGTAAGATACTGAGTATCTTAGTCTTATACATGAACTTCCTCCTGCATACAGTGGAATCATCATAGTTTCTGAGACATCACATCTATCTTTGTTAAATATGACGTTGAGAAAGATTGAGTTATGCAATACATATGCAAATGCCTCTCTTTCAATAGTGTCAGTAGAAAGGAGATGCCAGAAAAGATTCCCAGCCAGAGCATGTATAAATTGTTACCACCTTTGACAAGACACTAACGTGCACCCATACAAAAGGAAAATCAATAATACTCAGGGAGCTATAGTAGCCTTCATGTGGGCACTTTGAGAGGAAGGGGGAAGCCTCATGAAAAATTTTACTATTGCTCTACATGCAGGCTCGAGCAGCAGAGGTCATATTCTTCCTTCAGTCACACCATTAACGATCCAGAGATTCTCCATTGATGTCAATGGAATTGTTGCGAATTTACACCGGGTATAAATGAGACTGGATTCTTGCCCTAGTTATTTAGTAGCAAAAATACCATTACACTGCATCTGACGAAGTGGGTCTTTGCCCATGAAAGCTTATGCTCCATTACATCTGTTAGTCTATAAAGTGCCACAGAACTCCTTGTCACCATTATGCTGAAATTTCATAGTTGAGCTCAGAATAGCAACTAGTATTGTTCAGATCTTTCAGTGCTTTGTTTCTGCATGTCTCAAAAGGATTTTCAGTCTCGAAAGTGGGTGAGGCAGTTTGTCCTCAAGCACTAGTAAATTTCCATGTTAAAATATAAATAACAAAACATAGCAAATGTGTGTGTATATATTTATATGCATAGGTATATGTGCAGAATATACATGAAGGAATTCTGCACTTCTAAAGTGTGACCCCAAAGTATAAATAAATTATTGAATTAAAAGTATATGAATAAATTGTTTAGATATTCCTCTCAGAACTGAAATGGATGCATTCCATTGGAATCCAAGTAGGTGCATGATTTCAGCTGTCAAGTCGGTGAGCTATGCTATATGAATTGAACTCTCCTAAATAGGACATAATTGAAAATATCCTACACTCTCAATCTCCTAAAAAAAAGGGATCAGTAAACATAAACTGAATACTGCAAGACAAGGAACACAAATCAGTGCCCTTGTGCTCCCACATAAAGGGAGCTCCTAGCTTTGGGGAGATTTCCCTTCCCAGCTTCATTACAGTTAGCTCAGGGCTCTTTGCTCAAGTTTGTCTGGAGCTCAGTAACAGTTGTTCGCAAGGAATGAACTGTAGTTTGTTTGCATAGATTTCCCACTGTGCAGCTCTTTATTCATTTCATGCTGCTTTGCTGCTCGGTTGAGGCTGCTGAATGAGTCAGTGTTACCTTAATATAAGCTTTAAAAGGGTGGTTAATACTATTGCAGTCCAGATTTTAAAATATTTCTTGACACAAAAGCAGCTATTCACAAGTGGGCTCTCTAGTACATACCTCCATTAGCCAGCTCAGTGACTTAGTTGGGATGCTTGCATGCAGTGCTTGGGTCTGTTCCAATTAATGACCCATTCCCGCAGTCTCTGTTTAGGCAAATCTCCCATTGGATTCTGTTCATCTCCTGATTCTAATGAGAGCTTTGTCCATGTCAGGACTTTAGGGTTACACCCTTAGCTGGCATGGACCCTAATAAAACCATAAACAGGCCATGTCAGGCCATCAGAGCTGTTAAGCCAGCTACCAATTTCAGTGACTTATTTCTGGAATAATTCTACTAAAGTCAATGAAGCTGCTCAAAACTGACACCAGGGTAACACAAAGCACACTCCATTTTGTTGTTCAGATTGTGAACTGATTGCAGGCTACTATCTACTATATTTATTTTCAGACTATATAATTTTTAACCTGTTCTCACATATTTAAAGTAGGGGGTTTGTTTCATTAAATGATTGCATTGTATTTTTCTCCCCTCTAGGATTTTCCATTCTTCAGGCAATTATGGAAGCAGCAGTACAAAACAACTGGCAGGTGACAGCCAGGTCCGTCGGAAGTATAAAGGATGTTCAGGAATTTAGGAGAATCATAGAGGAAATGGACAGACGACAGGAAAAAAGATACTTAATCGACTGTGAAGTAGAGAGAATAAACACCATTTTGGAACAGGTATTTTTTGAATCTGTGCTGTAGGGGACATAAGGTTTTTGGAATTGTCTGTCTATAGAAATAAATTAAATATCTCTTAAATAAATAAGTCATAAAAACTCACCAATTACCTTTGTAAAATTAAATACAGGTTGAACCTCTCTAGTCTGGCACCCTCAGAACTTGACCGGTGCCAATCCAGAGAATTTGCTGGACCACAGGAACTCAGTATTGTCTAGCACAGGGGTGAGGAACCTCAGACCCAGGGGCCACATTTGGCCCCTGGCTTGCCTGGAACTGACTCCCCAGGCTCAGGGCTCCCCCAACACCACACTGGTGCTCCAGTCCCTCCTTCCCTGGCATCCCCACATGGAGATGAAGCACAAAAATCATAGAATCACAGAACTGGAAGGGACCTCGAGAGGTCATTGAGTCCAGCCCTCTGCCCTCATGGCAGGACCAAATACTGTCTAGATCATCCCTGATCAATATCTATCTAACCTGTTCTTAAATATCTCCAGTGGTGGAGATTCCACAGCTTCCCTAGACAATTTATTCTAGTGTTTAACCACCCTGACAGTTAGGAAGTTTTTCCTAATGTCTAAACTAAACCTCCCTTGTTGTAATTTAAGGCCAAGGAGAACAATTTTTCTCTCTCCTCCTTGGGACACCCTTTTAGATACTTGAAAACTGCTATCATGTCCCCTCTCAGTCTTCTCTTTTCTAAACTAAACAAGCCCAATTCTTTCAGTCTTCCCTCATAGGCCATGTTCTTGACCTTTAATCATCTTTTTTCCTTTTTTTTTTTTTTTGCTCTTCTCTGGACCTTCTCCAATTTCTCTACATCTTTCTTGAAACGTGGTACCCAGAACTGGACATAATACTCCAACTGGGGCCTAATCAGTGCAGAGTGGAGCGGAAGAATGACTTCTTGTGTCTTGTTCACAACACTCCTGTTAATGCATCCCAGAATCATGTTTGCTTTTTTTGGCAACAGTGTCACACTGTTGACTCATGTTTAACTTGTGGTCCATTATGACCCCTAGATCCCTTTCTGCAGTACTTCTTCGTAAACAATCTACTAGCCTGGCCCCCCTTAGGCTCTAGTGTGCAAGGGAAATGTGGGGAGATCTTTCTCGTTCTCAGTAGGGATCACATCAGTGAGGGTGGGTTTTTTTGCTTCTCATTTGTGCACGGCCCCTGACTGATTTTTTCATGTGTCAGCGACTCCAGACCTTAAAAAGGTTCCCCACTTGTGGTCTAGCAGTATTACTAACACTTTCACTGCTTACTGGGCTCTTACAAGACATTTAGGGGTAAATTAGAGCTATATAACAGCACAGAACACTGACAGCCAGGACTGGTGGCTGTAAACAAACTTTATGGGACCACAGGAAACTTGGCCACATCCACAAAAAGTGGACATCTGGCTAACTAAAATCATGTTGGACAACAGATATTGCCAGATCAGAGAATGCCAGACTAAAGAGATTTAACCTGTATACTTGGATGGCATTCACATTGAATAGCAAATAATTTGAATGGAACTCAGTAGAAAACATCTCTGTAAATTTGTTGTTTCCTTCTAAAAATTAATAAAAGTAGGGCAAACCTTTGCTCTCAGCAGTGGCCCTTATTCATGGAATTAACCCTGCTGAAGTCACGGTTACCCTTGTGAGAAAGGGTTGCAGGTCTGACTGCTGTTTGTAAAACAGCATCACAGTGACAGAGGCAGTGGCACTGACTTGTGTATGAATAAAATTGTCACATATGGAAATATGTCTGGGGGGAAATCTGACTGACTCTGGATGTCTTTATTGGGGTGTGTGAAGGGGGCTCCCACTCTATATTTTTTGCATGTGATGGAGCCACATTCAGAGCTGCTAGGAAAGGCAAAACACGAGGTGACTTTACACATTCCACAGCTATCTCAGAAGCTGGCTTTCCTCAAGATCAGTTTAAGAGCCTCCAGTAGCTCCATGTTAGTCTAAGTAAGGGGACTGGTCCCTGGTGTAGTACTCTTCCCAAAATCAGGTGAGACTATGGTCTTATCCCCCTTCAGTACTAGCCACTATGACTGTCTCTCTGGGAGGATGCACGCTGTACCCCTGAAGGGCTGTTAAAACTGCAGCAATTCGCTTGCACATCAGGGATCAGAGACATGCTGACCCCCCACCAGTCATATTCAGAGGTGCGGCTTACAGCCCCAGCAGCACCTACATTTCAATTCAACCAACCCACTCAGCCTGTTTGTTCATAGGCACGCAGGGATTCACTCAGTGTTTAGACGGCAAACTCCTATGATTAATGCCACTTCATAACTCTAACTGCAGCTTTATAGTCTGAAATAATCAAAGGCAACATTTAAATTTCATGAAGCGTTAGCATATACTTGTATAAATTGTATATTGTCGACTCATGGCAAGCTAGCCCACACTACCACAAACCAAACCAAAGAATGTCAGGAGATGTGAAACAGCGTACAATGCATGTCAAGTCCCAAGCTGAATCATTTCCAGTCACTAGAGTTATAGGGCCTCATCTTGCTGCCTTTCAGTTTAATGGGAGGTTTGTCATTGACTTCAGTGGGAGCAGGCCCCTCCTGAATAAGAAAGGTCTATCCTGTTAGATAAAAGGCAAGTACTGGGCAATTTATCATAAATGTCTCTTAGCTATTAACAATCTAATTCAGGCTTAATCCAGGAAGTGTCTTGAAAGCAAAAGACAACTGCGAGTATCCATAATGCGCTCAAAATGGATGGGCATCTGTCCCGATAAAACAAAGCCCTGGCATGCTGTTGGCTGCATGAGCTTTTGTTCAGCCCTAATCACTGTAGACTGAGTCCTGTCCCAAGGCGTGTCCATAGCATGTGGGCCTACTGCACTGATTCTGAGGGAAGCTAGCCTCCAAGGGTGGTTGTATAATAACAAACCACCTTAGCAAAACTGTGTGTGACTCCACCATTCATACTGCCAGTGATGTTGTCAGGACATTGAAACAATGTCAAAGGAGGCAGAAGCTGCCCTACAGCTGACAGAACATGCTGCAAGGAAATAGCCTAGTGGCAAGCTACACAACAGAGCTTTAAAAGAGACACAGAACTCAGCCATGGGGTACAAAATACCTCTTCTCGCCCAATAGCAATTTGAATGTGGCTTTTCCATCCTCCAATGCCCTCACACCAGTGGTGCTAAGTGGTACATGCTTCTTTGTGGGAGCTGGTGAAAGACCCACAAAAGGATGCTTGGAGGTTGAAAAGGGTTTGAATCTCCTGTTTCCCAAGCAGCTTCATGGTTTATACCTGTGTGAGAATTGCAGAATCCCTCTCTCTCTGTGGGATGCCAGTCTCAGTCCATAGGGAGCTTGTATCCCCCAAGGACAGGGGCTCCTGCCATGGAGCAGCCTCTGCCTGCAGCAAGCCCAGGCACATTACGGATAGAGCTTCCCTGCCTCCCCTCTCCCTGTGCTGCTGCCTCTGAAGGAAGCAGGCAGCTCCATGGAGCCAGTGCTGGGGGAGCCAGCTTGTATCAGAGGCAGCAAGGGTGGGGGGGAGGCAGGAGCCAGTGCCATGGGAAGACAGCTTTAAGCCGGCTCCCCCCAGCACTGGCTCCTGCCTGCCCTCCTCACCCCCCGTGCTGCTACTTCTATCAGTGGCAATAGCACAAAGGTGAGGGGAAATCGGATCTGGTGCTTGTGGGGGGTCGGCTTAAAGCTACAATACAGAGGCAAAAAGGTGGGGGGAATGCGTGTAGTTGACAAGTTAATTGATAAGCTCTGGCTTATGGGTTAATCGTGTAGTCGTCTACACGCCGACTTCCTTAGTTTATTCTTTCATTTGCTCACATTCCTGTTGAAGAGGTAAAATGCAGTAAACAAAATCTGCATTCTTCAAAAGTTTCAAGTGAGAACTGTTGAGCAAAGTATGAACTAATGAATGCACTGTGGTCCCAGTCTTGTGGGAGAGTGGCCTTTGACATTTCGAGACGTACATCCATTCTTTTATTTTACTCTCCTTGAATTTATAATACATGAGTGAGAAAAAATATATGGGAGCACTCCAGTGGCCAAAATGAGAGTGGCATCTTATGCATGCACCTAAGCATGAAGCAAACTGGATTAATCTAAATTTCTTCTTCAAAAGCACTAAATTGGCAGAGTTGTATTTTTGTTCAGTGTTGATGAATTCATAGCTCTCACATAGATAAAGGTTTGCAGCACTGAAGCTCCAAGTTATCCCTCATTGTCTGCTGTTTGACTTTTAGATATCACATTTCTGAATTGCTAAATGATTCATTTTTTAAGTTTGTTTTATTTATATGTATAATATTTTGAGTCATATTCCATGAAACTGGATAATAACCTTTCTTATGAATGGTCTCTAATGTAATTGTACTTGCACCTCTAAGACTTGGTCTACAGTTTTTAGAAAAAGTGGTTTTCAGTAATGCAGTAGCATAGGATATGTTGCCTAGTTAATCCTTTGAAAGTATAGCTTATAGCACAGATCCTGCAGACATTTACGTATATGATTAGCATTATATATGTGAGTAGTCGTACTTAACTGCATTGAACTGCCCATGTATAAAATAATTTACATTTATAGCATCAGGCCTAAAATGGATGTTGAGTTATTTTGTTATGAAACAAACCAAAATAGTTACTAAAGCAAACCAAACAGACAACTTTTGGGATAAATATTTTATTGCATACTAGACAGAAAAGATGGTGTCCAGTTGAGCTCCACTTACTCATGCTCATTTTCCTATGGGATCATTCAAATGAGAAAGGGATGCAGGACTGGGCTCCACACTATAATAAAAATATCTACAAATAGCATCCTCCATGATTTTTCTAGTCCAAGACTCAAGAACAATGACATCCTTTTCTGCAGGTGAAAGACAATATTGGTATACCCCTGGGTCTACTGCTGAACAATTAGTTTTTCAGGGTTTTACTTCCGTCTCTTCAGCTTAGCTGCTTATCTTCTCATAAGGCTCCTCAAATCTTACAAAAATTCAAACAGTAGTTAGTTCTCTGTAGTTGGAATACTCAAGGGGGGTGGTGAGATGTCCTCCTTATAGGCAACTGTGCTTTGCAGATATGATAACTTTGGATTTGCATATTTCAAATTGTTTTTCGCATTGTATAGAAAGTCTACTCAAGTCACACAAAAAACCTGAACAAGAGCTACAAAAATGAGCACATACCATTGTGTACTTACTGTTCAAGTTTTAGATGTTTAGGGCACTCATTTTATTGAATGTGATGATTGAAAACGGTGGTATATTCAGAATTACATTAAGTCAAAGCATCCAGAAGAGATTAGAAATGTCTGATGTCTAACATAAATGTTAACCTTAAGAAGGCTTCATTATCAGAGAGTATATTTCAGGGTAGGTACCCCAAAATATCTCATTATAGACAACTGTGCTTTGTCTCATTTCTTTTGAAAATCTTCATCCCAGGATATAATTTAAGCAATGCTTGTGTCAGTTCAACCTGAGAATTTACAGACTTCTATTAATACTAAATTGGTAACATACCTTTGACACTAGCTTCATTGATAAAATACTGTATACACAATAGTACTGCTTTAAACTTAAATGTCAGTTTAAATCCAAGGGCCTTAAATCCCTTTCTAAGCAATAATTAAACCTCCCAACATCTTGATGAGGTCATACTATCGCTAGTTTGCAGATTGAAAAAACCTTGGCAGCAAGAGGTTAAGAGACACATTTTAAGGAGATTCCCTCAGATTTATCTATAATTCAAATACATTTGATAATATTGAGGTGGATGAGGTAATAGCTTTTACTGAATTATCTTCTATCTGTGAGAGAGACTTCTGAGCTTTCCCAGAGCTCTTCTTCAGCTTCTTCAGAAAAGTTCTCCCAGTATCACAGCTAAGAACAAGGTGGAACAAATTGTTTAGCATAAATAGGTAACATTTCAGGGTGACCATTCCTGGTGAAGTAGACTATCAATACCCTAGCACTCATAGAAGGGGAAAGAAGGGAGCAATTAGCAGGTTAAAGTCATGCTATATTAAGTCATAAATCCAGTGCCTCTATTCAGCCCATGATTTTTAATATCTAGTAAAGTTATTAATTTAAACCTCCCAGAATCATCATCTGAAAATGTGTGCAGGTTTCCTTTGAGGTGGAGGACTGTTGTGTCACATAGAGAGTGATCACTTTGAGAAAAGCGTTTGCCCACAAGTGATGTGGTAATTTTGTCTATGCAAGTTCAATTAACAGAATAATGATTGTGTAGTTCCACCTGCATTGGGCATTTAGTGCACAGGATAAGGTATACCACATGTTGACAAATAGCCTCATTTTGAGTTTTTGCTAAGTCTGAATTCATCATTAATATTTCCCAGTGAGCTTTCACTTAGGTAGAAATTTTTATAGCTATTTAGGCACTGGTGTGCTCAGGGTCGCTATGCCTAACTGATTTAGGAGCCTAGATCACATTTTCAGCACCTACATATAGTAAAAAATCAGGTCCCTGCTTGCTCACTTGTGATTGGTCAGTTAAGCCACATTGTATTGTTTCTGATCTCTAGTTGGATAAGCGCCAAAGTTCTTTTGGTGCAAGTGCTTGCACAAGCAAATTTCAAGTTCATTTTCAGTGACTATCCCTTCCTGGAGCCTTGATTATCGCCCACCCCAGAAACAATACCAGCCAGTCTCGAGTGGGCAGGAAGTCATGGTTCCATACCTCCAATGTATCAGGCAGTGCAGTTGTGCCGATGCACCAGGAAATACGCACTGCATTGGACTATCACAGGATATGGAGAACCCGGCACAGATACAACATTTGTATCCGCATCTGTATCCACAAAAATGAGCCACAAACCATCCATGGATGTGGATACCCGCAGATATAAAGCAGATATGCATGAAGTTGCAGGTCTCAGAGCAAGGTGAAACAAGAAGATTGATTGTGATTCTCTTTTAGTTTCTTGCATTTTTCAGGCTCCCCATGCACAGGGCTTGGGGCAAAGCTACAATTTAATCCTTAAATGCTTTATCATTTATCCACACAGATTCAGAATTATTACTTACACCACAGGCGGGCAAGATGTGGCCTGTGGGCTGGATCTGGCCTGGCAAGCCACTGGATCCAGCCTGTGAGCCGCCCCACCAGGACCCTCAGGCACAGAGCAGCCAGCCACTTTCTCTGTGGCTCTCTGTTCCAGGTGCCCTGGGGTGGGCTTCATGCATGGCTCCCGCCCTCCAGCAAAATCTCTCAGCTCCCTGTGGCCAGTTTCTGGTAGGGATGTGAGCGTTTAACCGGTCAACCAATATGCTGATGCTTATTGGTTAATGTTATTGGTTAAACTCCGCCCTGCTCCTGGGAAAGCAGCTTCGCTTGCAGCAGCAAAGCCTCCTCCCCAGGAGTGAAGCCAGCAGTCCTTAAATGCCCAGCTCCTGGAGAGGCTTCACTTCCAGCGCTGCAGTATGAATCTTGTTCAAGCTTTATACTGCAGCGCTCACAGCCGTGTAACCATGTAACCGGTACTATTCTTAGCAGTTATATGGTTACCTCATTAAATGACCTTTACCATCCCTAGTTTCTGGCCAAAAGGAGCTGAGAGATTTTGCTGGAGGGTGGGGGTAGCACACAAAGCCTCTCCCCATCCACCACCCAGAGCAGAGAGCTATGGGCAGCAGACAGACATTTTGGGAGCCTGCCTCCGAATCCTGCAGGGCTGCTGGCTGGGAGCTGCATAGGTAAGTGCCTTCTGGTTAGAGCCTGCCTCTGGCACCCCTCTGCCTCCCCCCAACTCCCTGCCCAGGCCACCACCCAAACCCTCTGCATCCCCCTCCCCCCTCCAGGTCACAACTCCCTCCCAGACTCTGCACCCCATAAGAACATAAGAACATAAGAATGGCCGTACTGGGTCAGACCAAAGGTCCATCTAGCCCAGTATCCTGTCTGCCGACAGTGGCCAGCACCAGGTGCCCCAGAGAGGGTGGACCGAAGACAATGATCAAGCGATTTGTCTCCTGCCATCCCTCTCCAGCCTCTGACAAACAGAGGCCAAGGACACCATTTTATCCCCTGGCTAATAGCCTTTTATGGACCTAACCTCCATGAAATTATCTAGCTTCTCTTTAAACTCTATTGTAGTCCTAGCCTTCACAGCCTCCTCTGGCAAGGAGTTCCACAGGCTGACTACACGCTGTGTGAAGAAGAACTTTCTTTTATTAGTTTTAAACCTGCTACCCATTAATTTCATTTGGTGTCCTCTAGTTCTTCTATTTAGGGAACTAATAAATAACTTCTCTTTATCGGCCCTCTCCACACCACTCATGATTTTATATACCTCTATCATATCCCCCCTCAGTCTCCTCTTTTCTAAACTGAAAAGTCCCAGTCGCTTTAACCTCTCCTCATATGGGACCCGTTCCAAACCCCTAATCATTTTAGTTGCCCTTTTCTGAACCCTTTCCAAGGCCAAAATATCTTTTTTGAGGTGAGAAGACCACATCTGTACACAGTATTCAAGATGTGGGCGTACCATAGTTTTATACAGGGGCAGTAAGATATTCTGGGTCTTATTTTCTATCCCTTTCTTAATAATTCCTAGCATCCTATTTGCCTTTTTGACTGCCGCTGCACACTGTGTGGAAGTTTTCAGAGAACTGTCCACGATAACTCCAAGATCTCTTTCCTGATTTGTCGTAGCCAAATTAGCCCCCATCATACTGTATGTATAGTTGGGGTTATTTTTCCCGATGTGCATTACTTTACACTTATCCACATTACATTTCATTTGCCATTTTGTTGCCCAATCACTCAGTTTGGTGAGATCTTCTTGGAGTCCCTCACAGTCTGCTTCTGTCTTGACTATCCTAAACAGTTTGGTATCATCTGCAAACTTTACCACCTCACTGCTTACCCCTTTCTCCAGATCATTTATGAATAAGTTGAACAGGATTGGTCCTAGGACTGACCCTTGGGGGACACCACTAGTTACCCCTCTCCATTCTGAAAATTTACCATTTATTCCTACCCTTTGTTTCCTCTCTTTTAACCAGTTCTCAGTCCAAGAAAGGACCTTCCCTCTTATCCCATGGCCATGTAATTTACACAAGAGCCTTTGGTGAGGGACCTTGTCAAAGGCTTTCTGAAAATCTAAGTATACTATATCTACTGGATCCCCCTTGTCCGCATGTTTGTTAACCCCGTCAAAGAACTCTAATAGATTAGTAAGACAGGATTTCCCTTTACAGAAACCATGTTGACTTTTGTCCAACAAATTATGTTCTTCTACATGCTTCACAATTTTATTCTTTACTATTGTTTCGACTAATTTGCCCGGTACTGAAGTTAGACTTACCGGTCTGTAATTGCCCGGATCGCCTCTAGAGCCCTTTTTAAATATTGGTGTCACGTTGGCTACCTTCCAGTCATTAGGTACGGAAGCCGATTTAAGGGATAGGTTACAAACCACAGATAATAGTTCAGCAATTTCCCCTCCTACACCTCTTCCCCAGGCCAGAATCCTCTCCTGCACCCATACCCCATCCCAGATCCTGCATCCTAAGGCCCTGCCACAGATCACAACTCCCTCCTTCACCCAAATTCCCTCTAAGACACTGCACCTCAATCCCCTACCACGAGCTCCCTGCTGCACCCAATCTCCATCCCAAACCCTGCCCACTCCATAGAAAAGTGTGGCCCATGACCACGTAACAAAATCTTGGCATGCCCGCCCCCATCAGAAATTATTGCTCACCCCTTACTTACAATGAATAGTATACGCCCCCACAAGCAGTGTCACTGAGATCAAGAAAATCTGGCTCTAGTTCTCTATTTACTAATAAACAATAAAACATGGACCAAAGTGCACTCACAGGCACTCTTCTTTGTCAAGAAACCATCACAGATATCTCTAAATATAGCCCCCATAACTGTTAATTATAAATCTCAGTCTAAAGATAAACTTGTGTTATATTGGATACAGTTTTGTTCCACCTCTATGAAAGTTTTGTTTGAGCACTGCCTTTCAAGTAGGTTTCTTTTTATATTCCTCTTGAAGAACTTCCACCATTTCTTTAAACATTTAGCCCATTTGCCATCTACCATCACACTTTCAAATACACAAATTAGGTTTGGCAAATTTTAATATATTCTTCATTTCCCCTGATACTGTCTTTTAAAAGTATAATTGACTACCCATATTGCCAGCCAATTACTATTTCTCAAATTATTGTTAATATTTCACCATAGACCTGGTCCTGTACAAGTGAAACCCCGGTAGGGCTCATATCCTTCCTTCCTTCCTTCCTAAAACTACATCTACTTTAATCTTCTAGTTGTCTTTCATACATATTAGTATTAAAACAGGTCCTTTGCAAAATTCATGAATTCCCCATGTTTCTTGTCCCTTGATGCCAAAATATTCCAATATTATTTCACAGGTAGATATAAAATGATTTTATTGTAATGAAAAAGGCATCCAGATCTGGAAAATGGCAGCAGGGTTTAGAGTATGACTGTTTATTTAGAAACAAGTGTTCAGGGTCAAAAATATGGTTTTCTTATTCCCAAGATAAAAAGTAGTATTTCAGACTAGAGTGGCTCACTGTCCATTTAGAAGCAAATGCCCTAAGGGAAAATAAAGCAGAAGAAAATCTTTCAGGATCAAAATGGTGAAACCTTACAAAAGACTTGTTTATTTCACAGAATATAGGCTTTTATCAAAAGCAGACTATCTCCGAACAAAATCGTAAAGGTTAGGCTCCAAGGCAATCTCAGTATTGAGTGGCAGCATCTTGCAAACAAAACATAAGTAACACTGTAGGAAAGACTGTAATGCATGAAAATATGAAATAATGGTCAAATTGGTAAAAAGCCTTCAAATAAAGTGTCTGTAGGAACACAAAGGGGAATCTGATTGACTGACTTTGCTGCTGTGGAAGTAAATAATCTGATTTGATTTTTGCATCTGAAATTTTAAGGTTAAGATGTTCTAAAGTTTTTCAGTATTACCATTGCTGTGTTACATTGTAGAAACATCCAGTCCTCTATTAGGGGTATTGTGCTCGCTGCAAGAGGTTTATAGGTTTTGGTGTTTTAAGACTAAATATAAAAAAATGTATAATTTATGTTACAGAGTTTATAAAATCACCAAAAAAATCAGGAAAAAAATCCAAGGGCAAAGTTAATCCTGCTCCAACCTTGCAAGTCATGTGTGCTTTAGGTTTACATAGCATAAACCATAATTATTGTATTAGCCTATCTGTATTTTTCACACAGTTACAAACAATTTAATAACTGGCCTATAAACACACTGGTGTGTTCAGGGGAGGCACCAAAGGGCTGTATTCTTAGGTTCTGTTCTCTCCATGTGTCCCATTGGTCCCTTCCTCACCCCAGTGAGTGTTATTTTCCACTGCTGTCACAGAGCCAAGTTGTGCTGCTGAGGTTATGAAGACTCTATGGCCAGGTCTACACTAGACCTGGAAGTTCGGGTTAGGGTACGCAACTCCAGCTATGTAAAATAGGTAACTGGAGTCTGCTTATCTTAATTTGAGCTTGGTGCCATTTTCATGGGGGAGGCCAATGGGAACAAATGCTCCCATCAGCTTCCCTTACTCCTCGCAACTGTAAGAAGCATTGGCTCCAACCAGACCTGCATTCGGCATTTGATTTAGTGGGTCTTAACTAGACCCATTAAATCAAACACCAGAAGCTCGTTCTCCAGCATGTCAAGTGAAAACATGGCATTAGCCACAGAGGAGACATTGACCAGGATTTTAACTCCTGTGGGGACCTTGATTTGCCTGCGTAAGGAATTCAGGATGAGGCCTTCAAGGGTATCTAACATATGCAGATTCTTGTTACAAGTCACATTTTAGGGGGAAGAATTTACAGGTATAATATTGATCTCTTCTTTGGGATGACCATGCTGGACATGAAGCCTCCACCTGAGGTCATCAGTGCTTTCCTTTGGATTTTAGCCAACAAATCTGTGGTAGGTGAGCAAGTGTGCTCATGGGCCAATCTCAACAGCCATTTCTACCCAAAGGAGTGCTACTAACAGCTATTAAACTAATTATGAGCCACAGACACGGTGTCTGAACTACGAAGAAGCAAATGTCCTTTTCAGATTGGGCTAATCCTCTGCATATATAAAACATTTCACACATTCCTATGGGTGGAATTACTATCTTGTAAATGCTAATGCCTTCTGAAAGCCATCATCTAGCTCTCGTAAAATTTCCCAGATTCAAAATGACAAGAATTTAACAATCAGAATGTTATTCATACAGCAGAGTGATTTAAGGTAGTGTCACCATGGATCTGAACAGATTTCAAACTAAAATGTTTCAGAAACCAGTAAAATTGCAATTCAATGTTAAAAGGATTATTAATCACATTCAATGTACATTGCATCAAAATGTGCATGGTGCTGTACCATTAAAGATCCATTTCCAACACAGATCACATTCCCTACTCCAAAGAGATTACAACCTGAAGTCACTATTAAGACATTTTAGTAGCAGCATTTAACAATTTTGTACTAATAATTTATAATCATTAGCCATAAATGCACAGATATTTATGCATCTGCTTTTGACATTTTGCATATTTTACCATACTACAAAGTGTGTGTTTATACAAATAGTCATATTCATATATAGCTATAAAGTGTACAATAGGCCAAATTATTTTATGTTACATCAGTCTAAATATGGAGTCAGTGAAATTACCCTAAATTAACTGGAAGGAAAATTTGAATTGATCTCCTCTCGAGTGAAAGATGTAACTCCCTAGTTTGAATCTTAATTAATAGGTGTTTGTAAAAAGCCCCTTCTTCATTTGTTGAACAACTAACCTTTTCTCCCCCCTCACCATCCCCACCCCAACCCAATGGCAAGAAGTTCCTGTTTGGTTACTTTTATCAAGTACAGCCAAAAAATTCTTTGTGCCTCTTTCATTATTTAAACAGAATTCACATCTAATAAACCACTTCCACTAAGTGCTACCCTTTTCGGAATCTCAGGAAAGGGGTCAAATGGGATCCTTTGGTACTGAAGTATCCTTTCACTGTTTGATGTGGTCAGGCCTGCGGTATATTAGTAGGGCACTGATGCTTTCCCAGCTGTATCTGTTATAAAGATAGAAGAGGTGAGTCTTCACGGCTGCCAAATTGACACCTTTCACAAAACTCACACAAAATGTTTTTAAGCTACATATGACACCATATAAAACACACATCCCGCATGCTAATTGCTTAGAGTTTGCTCAAAAGCCTGTCTATTCCATTTTATTTGTATCAACCTGTTTGATCGTCTAATCATTTCTAACTGCTCTGGGAACCTTTTTCACATCACATGTACCACCCAGAAACAGAGTCTCGGTTTTAAAATCTCTTGCTCAGTATGACCACTTTTTTTTCTTAGCCTTTACAAGTCGGTGCTGCTGTGTTATAGTCCAAATATTTCATGTTATTCTTTCTTCCCAAAATAAAGGATACATCCTTTCATCCTTTCAGGCATTACCTTAATTTCCACATCTGTCTCTCCAATAGAGTTTAATGCTTGCAACTCCACTTCCTACCAAAGTCTCTCCTTAATTAGTTTCCTAGGCAACCATTATCAAGACAACTCTGTTGAACCACCTGCAGGGAGAGGAAGGAAACATAATATAAAAAATCATAGACTCATAGAAATGTAGGTCTGCAAGGAACCTCAAGAGGTCATCTAGTCATCCCCCTGAACTAAGGCAGGGTCAAGTATGCCGAGACTACCTCTGAAGGTGTTTGTCTAAGCATGTTTGTAAAAATCTCCAAAGACGGGTATCCATTGGAAGTCTATTCCTGTGCTTAACTATCCTTATAGTGCTAATGTTTTTCCTGATATCTAACTTAACTGTCCCTTGCTGCAGATTAAAATGACTACTTTTTTTCTGCCTTCAGTGGACATGGCGAATAATCAATCATCATCCTTTTTATAACAGCCCTTAATGTATTTGAAGGTTGTTATCAGGTTCCTTCATCAGTCTTCTTTTCTCAAGACAAAACATGTCCACTTTTTCTTAACCTTTCCTCTCCAAATTGTCCACAGCTTTCTTAAAGTTTGGCTCCCAGAACTGGGTATAGTCCTGCAAGTAGAGTGGGACAATTAGCTTCTCTGTCTTACATAAGATACATTAATGCACCCGGGCATTAACCATACTAGAAAAGGAATAGTACAATATTCTTGTGCAACTGGACAATACAGAAAATCAGTGATGGCATAATAGTGCTGGTGTCCTTGTGATCTCATTTAGAAGAGGGGAAACTAACTCAATAGGAGCAAAGCTGCACAAGAACACAAGAACTTTAGTTGTTCTTCAGTGCTGACCAAGCCAGGACTAAGTGTATTACTGCTGTGCGAAGTGTCAGATAGGGTGGGTAGGAACAGGCACATGCAGGGCTCTTCGAAGTCATATCTACACCATAATGTTCCCTGGAACACTATAACAGCAAAGTATAAGGCCTCTTTTCAATTGACTTCAAAGGGCTTTGGATCAGGCTCCAGACCAGTTAAGTACTATCCCATTGCTAACCAATCATTGTTAGTCTATCTACATTTATATCCTTTGAGCATGAATCTTATCTCACTTGCCAGTTTTACACCTGTAGAATTCATTAGCTTCATTGGTGTGCCACCTTGTTCATACTGATTGAAGTGAAAAGAGGACCAGACCCTTTATGTGCTCATTTAAATATTTCCTCTGTTCTTTCAAGTTCTGTGGACATGGCTGTGTGACTAGCCCATAGCTCATCAACCAGCTTGCTGAACAAATTTTGAGACTGCAAATAGCACAAAACTTTAAAAGGAAATGATATATTACTTCAAGGAAAATAGGCCCATACTGTTACATTCATGACCCATTTTGTCAGGATTTGTAAACATGGTTAAGCATTTGTTGTTGGAATTTTATTCCTCCAAAATATAATAATGAACAAAAATACTAATATACAATATACAATCCCTTAAATATACCCAGCATTCCTTATCTCCTGGGAAATTGCAAATAAAGTTAAAGTTGTTAAAGAAAAACGGGATTGTAAGTATTACTATCTCACACAAGTAAAAATGGAACACTGCAATACAGAAGTCTAATAAAAAATGAATTAAATCTTCGTAATTTCTCCTGGTTCAGGTTTTATGCACAGAGGAGCCCAGTTATACAAAGAACTCAGCTACAGCCAAACTCTGTTTGTAGTAAAGAACAATGAATCTCTCAACTGTTTCAATGCATTGAAATGAGCAAATTGCATTTAATTCTAGTTGTTGTTAATCTCTATAGTGAATGTCTATGAAAAAAACCTGGTTTCCCTAAAAGAGATTGCGCTGTATTTTTTAATTTCATGAGATCTAAAAATAAAAAGAAAGTAAATGGTAAAGGAAAAAAAGGATAGCTGCAGTTCAGTATTTTTCAGTCTTCTTGAAGGCAATTCTCCGCAGTACAAACTCCTTTTTAAGGGATTCTTATGTGAGCACTGGGACTAAATTACTGCGACACTTCTGGGTTATATCCAAATAATAGTCTGAAGTGACGCTGACATGGTTTTTCAATGCAGTAATGCTTTATATAAGCAGAGTTCTGTGTTTTCAAGGACTCTAGTTCAAATCTTAGAGCCAGTGTTATGATTACAATGATTGCTATGAAATGCTGATGGAATGCAAAAGTATTTTAGAATTAATCTCCCCACGATGGGAAGCTAGCATGCAAGGAACAGAGGAAATATATTAGATGTACATCTTTTTGGTAAAAAAGATTCTATTTATATGGGCACAGGCTTAGGACAGTTCCGTCTACAAACAATTGACTTTAAAACATATGACACAAACATCTCAGCTAGACTTCTCATCAAGTTTACAGCAATATAAAACATCAGGAATCTTTAAAATTTTCAAAATGAATTTATGTTAAATTTATTAGAGAAATCTTTAAAGTGTGAGTAGTGCTAAAACCAACTGAAGATTGTCTTCTCCTTGAAATAGTCCATGCTGGAGAATGATTTCTATTAATGAGTGTATTTAATTGATTTGTGCCCCCCTCTTTTGAATGAAGAACTGAATTTTTTGTGAAGTATCACCAGTGTTGGAATGATGCAAGAGGGGGAGAATTAAGGTCTATAAAGATTTGAATATACTGCAACATATGAGAATTGTGCTTAAAGTAGCCAAGACTGCAGCTGTCCCTGATACCAAGAATGAGTGTTGGTCCTTCTCTTTGGCAGTGCATGAGAATACCTTGCATTGTAGCACAAAAACCAGAGCTAGGACACTCCACCTTTTCTCTAGCAAAATGTTGCCTTATGTGAGGGCTAAAGATATCCACTACCTGCACTGTGACTCTGTTTTCAGGGATCCTCTGGGGTTTACAATGCATATTACCATCTCACCATACTTTCTGATGAATTGATTCCACCAAATACCAAAATTTTGGGGGGAGACTGGATAGTAGTACGGTCATGTAGTTCCATAAGATTTTTGCTGCACAAAGTCTAATAGGGCTAAATTCGTCCCTCTGTTATACAGGTCAAAAGGTAAACTTCTAAATTGTCCATATTTAAGTCTTCCAATCTCTCTTTGTAGGCTATACCCTCTAACTCTCAGGTCAGATTCTGTCCTTGTTGGTATCAAAGCACCTCACAAACATTAATATGTTCATCCTCCCAACACCTTGTGAGGTAGGATAGTGCTATTATCCCCATTTTACAGGTGGGGAACTGAGGCACAAAGCAACTAAGTGACTTGCCCATGTCACAAAGGAAGCCTGTGGCTGAGCAGGGAATTCAGTCTAGGTCCTCTGAGTCCCAGGTTAACATCCTTAATCAATAGACTATCCACTCATCCCTGGGCTAATAAGGGTTGTAGCCATGGTGGGGGGGAAGGGAAGCGAGAGAAGTAGCTAAACAGGAGATCTAGTGAACAAGGGAGGCAGCATCAAAGAACAAAAGTCCTCTGCAACACTGTAGCATTCTGTTAGTCTTCAAACTGAAGAATAAAAGGGTTATGGGGAACAAGCTCAACAATGTAGTGGGACTGCTTGAAATTTTCCCAATACGCTACCCTGGGTTATACTTTTCTGTAGGCTCAATCTTTGATTTGTGTAGATACAGAGGTCTGAGAACACATCAGAATCTCTGGGAAATTTTCAAAAAGGAGTGATTTTAAATCTATTAGAATTCTCCATAGAAGGATCTAATCAGCATAAGAAGATGCAAGGAAATTAAAGTGTGTCCTCTTTCCTGAAATAGTCTGTGTTTGAGAATAAGTGCTGTAAATTAGCATGTTTAATTAAGGGATTTATACCCTACTTGAAGTAGTGTACCTCCATAATACAATTGGCATTTTATTTGCTCTCATAAAGTTAAAGAGGAATTCACCATTAAAAAAAAAGACAGTAAAACACCAACACTGTACATACAGTACACCTGCTCCTGTCTTTAAAGGAACCATAGTGGGAGTATGTGCCTACTCTTGAGAATCTCTTTGCAGGACAAGGGACAAAGATGTCTCCCCAACAGGTACAATGTGCTGCCCTTTTGTTTATCCTTTCTATTTCCTAGTAAGGAGTTGTCATACATGTAATGAACTTCTGCTTATGATCTTGATCAGAATGGCTTTGAGCGGTGAAGGGTAGTTTCTGTTTTTGATTGATTTTAGCTTCCAGGTGTTTGTTTAGAAGGTGTTTGTTTAGAGCCTGTGCAGATAGATGCAGTGCTAAGAGATACAACTCTATTATTTTCTGTTCTCATCTGTCTAGACAAAGAAAAGGACTTGATTTAAAGGAGGGGTGGTTTAATAAATTTTGTTTGGTTTAAAATGTAAACAGTTGTCATTATGAATGTCAGTCATTATGAGATGTAAATCTTTCCATCTGAGGGTGCGGCTAGACTACACTGGTTTTTCAGAAAAAGCTACGCAAAATGTGCTTTGCATTTTGCGTAGCTTTTTCCGATTCTTTTGTGGAAGGAATACAGGGGCTTCCAAAAAAGCGCGTTTGCTCTTCCGCAAAAAAAGCAAAAGAGCAAACACGTTCCCTGAAAAACGTGTTGTAGTCTAGCTGTATCCTCAATGACCTCCAGGTCCTGAGGCTTTTGAAGTAGCATTTGTCCTTTAAAAATAAGAATGCCGCCAGTTTGGATATACAGGTTACATTGTTACCTCCCATCAGGAAAGAAGTGGAAAACAAACATGATTTGAGGCAGTATTTTAGAGCACAGTGAATTCCTTAAACACATCACATCAAATTGTAAGAAAATGGGGAAGAATATTGTGTTAGAGTGTGATTTTTTTTCTAAACAGCAACAACTGTAAATAAATATCCAAATAAAAAATGCACTTTCCTTTGCATGGCCTTCAATCAGGAAACACTGACTCCTTCACAGATAGAGGAAAAAATGGATGATAAAACAATACTGCTTTCATATGTTTCTAGTACTGACCTAAGAGGACCATAGGCAAACATTTCCAAATCAGTAAGGGCCAAATTCTGTCTTCTGATGTGACCATCATGTGTGTGGGGGCAACAGGGGGAGAGGTGGGTGTATGTATCTATCAAATATATATTTGAGAGCTTCTGAGCAAGAGAGTGAGTCTTTCTGTCTATCCATCCGTTCGTTCAAGAATTCCTGCTAAATGGTAAGTGCTAGGACCACCAAATTTGGTATACAGCTTCCTCTTATCGTAACTTAAAGCAAGACAAGGGTTTGGTTATGCAGGGTAGGGCTGAAGCTCCCCCATATGGGGATGTATAAAATCATATCCAAAAGAGACAGAATCACCAGGCAGATGAAAGGAGATGGCTAGTGGCATCCCCCATCTGGGACTGCCCCAACCCTGAGCCTTCCATACTCCAGGCACGCTTGCTAGCTGTTCCCATTCGTCAGAGAGTGAGCAGAAAGTTCACAGCTTGCTCCATTCCTCAGTTTTGTTGGCGAGCACAGGGGAGAAGATGAACCTGGACCTGCCCCAGCTGAGGGACATGCACTCCTCCTCACCTGGCCCCAAGCTGCTGCCGTGAGAGAGGGCTGAAGAATTCTTCTCTCCCCAGGGCAGCCTGCACACTCAACCCTTCATCTCCAGATCCACCCCAGAGCAATGATTCAAATGAAAAAAAAAACCAAAATTAATTGGGTTAAGGACCTGAGCGATGCCAGATAAATCTTCTACTATCTATCTATATATGAAACTATTGGAAGAAATTATATCTTCTGGAGATGCTCCATGCTTAATACATGAATCATCCTTTGGAATTGGAGTCCCCAGATCCCTATGACTTCCCTATCTGTCATGGTGAATCCCACTAAAGGAGAAAGGGGTTGACACCCAAAATTACAGCTCTTCATATAATGCCTAATTTTTAAAAAAGAAATATTACAGTTGTGCAGTGGAACATCAAATATATGTGAGGCAGCAGAAGCGGGCAGGCAAAATTCATAGACACAGGAGGACATGGATGAATGAGTGCATGGATTTGTATGCTACTTTCAGCTACCTCATACACTATATGAAAACAAAATCTGGCAGTCAGAGACAGAGCAGTGGGTAGATTTGTGACACTCCCAATAGGATACTAGAGCTATGAAACAATGGATGGATTATACTCATCCATATATGCAATTTATTTTTCATTTGAGTCAAACTATATATTTAGAATCATCATTTAAATGCTTTAATATTTCAATGAGTATTTAACCCAAGTAAAATGGAGTACTACTTACTAACACAAACTGAAAATATTGTTTACCTTCCTTTATCAGATTCCCTGGAGGCTAGATTCTGCTCCCCGTTAACACTGGTGTAGGGTAATAAATTGCCTTCAGTGTTGGGATCACTATCTGACTTCTCCCGTGAGAAGACAGAATACATGATAGAAGCTGCATGTGTGGAATGTGGAGGGGGGGTTCATTTCAGCAAAATCAAAGACATATCACCTTTCAGTGGTGAAATGTCATTGCCAGCTGTGGTATGCCACAAAACGCTGCAACCCTGTACTGCTTTCTCTTACAGATTAACCGCTTGGTGACAGTGAACATGGAGTGGCAGAGAGACCAGCATGGGCCTTATATTTATTGGCCAATTGGCACAATTTGATATTTTGGGGATATTTGGTGAAAGATAATCTAGCATGGAATAAAATATTCAGAGCACTTGAAGAGAGCTTGATCTTGCTGCCGAAACATGTTTCTGCTTCACATAAAGCTGGGAAGTAATGAAATTACTCTGGTGAAGTAACAAAGGGGCTTATAAAGGTCTGGACTCGACTAGGGCCATAATCCGCCTTTATTGACTGACCCGTACACCAACGGTATCCCTCACATTCACCACACACGCATGCTCCTGCCGCCCTGAGAGGGTAGGGGCCTTCCGCTCCCCTAACGGCGAGGCAGGTAAGGGGGCTCGGGCCCACCCCCACTCCGAGCCCCGACCCAGGCCCCTAAGGACAGGGGTCACTGACCCCATCCAGTTGGTGGGGAAAATCTCCCGCAGCTCACCAACCCACGGGCCTATCCACGGCCGTGCCCTGGGTCACCGCCTCTGCCTGTCCGTGTCACTCCTCAGAGCTTCCTCCTCCTTGGTGGCCCTCTAATTCCCTTCCTCCCATGGTCTTGCCGCTGCCCTTTCTGCAGCGGGGATGGCGGCTTTTAAATCGCCCGCCACGCCTGCGCCCCAGCGGGCGGTACTTCCCCCGGCGGCCTCGGCCCCGCCATCCTGTTTCACAGCGCACATACACCCGTATATGCTGGCAACCACCAAGCAAGCGCCACAAAACCGCCCTGGCTCTGGCAGCGGCTTCTCTCCCCAGCACGCCGGGGATGGTGCCCCGGAGGTGCGGGCTCCATCACAGGGCTCCTTTTGCATTTGATGGAAGCAAGCACTAATACCTACTTTGATAGTTAAATCATTTTCCCCTCAGGGAAGACGTTTCCCATTTTAGAATGTCTTTTCCTCTTCTTTCTCTTCCCACTTGTCACATGGCTAGCCAGAGAATTCACATGCTGAGAAGTGACTTATACAAAATAAACTGAGTAACATATTAAATAAAGATTATACCTTGGATGTCGCACACTATTCCCCTAGATTATATGCCCTTTGCATGTAATGAGGTAGAACGGGGCTACATGGCCCGTGGGCCGCATGAGGCTCGTGGCCCATTTGTTTGCAGCTCGCGGTGCTGTTTGGGTTTGCCCAGGTCTCAACACACAGCCCGCAGGTGGGATCTTTTGAACACGACCTCCACTGGGAACACGCTCCACAACGGCGAGGCGTCTCTCAGGCAGAGTGAACACTGAAAGACACAAGCGGACAGGCTGGCTGGAACAGACGGGTACGGGGTGTCAGTGTTTCTAGCCCCCACGGAGGAGGTGCCGGGAGCTCTGGGGCATTGTGGGAAGTGCTTTGTATTCATGCCCGTCAGTGTGAAAGGAGCGATTTGCATATATTTGCATATATATGCAACCACACTTAAGTTGCGGCCCTTGGCATGTGCTGGGAGTATCATTGTGGCCCCCAGGGCTTCCAAAGTCAAGGAGCCCTGAGGTAGAAGATGAATAGATTTCTATTAACATTATGCTGTCCACTGCAGAAGATGACAGATAGAGCACTCTTGTAAAGCATCAACAGCAGTCCTATAAAAATAGGGTAGGGTAAGTGGCCTTTTTTCAGCTTCAGAAGGGCTTCTTCAGTTGTTTCTTTTTTTCAGCCTTAGACATTCAGCTAGATAAGGCACACTGCAGATGACCTCAGCAGAAGCCAAACATTTGATCTAACATACTGGGAAGTGCTGTAGAGGACCTTGATTTCAGCTTGTATTGAAGTAATAAATTGAATGATTACCCTAAAAATCCCTGCAGTCTTGTTTTCTCTGACACAAAGTCCTGAAGCCTAGAGAGGAATAATGTCCATGCCGTAAGCCTTATTGGTGCTGCAACACAAACCACAACTCTTCAACCAGTGATTCCAGTATCATGTATCAAGTTTATACGTGGGGCACTGGTACAAGGTAGATACACCCCATCCCAGCGTGTCAGGTTGTGAGCATCAAATAAGGGGGTCATGACTGAAATGGCTAGATAGGACGGTCCTAGAAAGGTAGTATGACCTAAAAGCCAGAGTCTTTGGGACTACTTTTGTTCTCAGGGCAGCGTGGCCTAGTGGCCAGAATCCTTGAGCAGTGCCCACAACATGTGGTTGGTGTGAAGCAGTACTGGGGGACATGGGCCCACCGTCTCCACCAGGTCCCAATCCATGGCCCTGTGAAGCCAGAAGTCCATGATTCAGCTTGGTTTTATATTTTAACAGTTGCTTTCCCTGGGTCACTTCCTACCCTTGGTTTCTGCTCTGTCAATTCTCCTGGGGGGTGTCATCTTATGGCTCACCCTCATCCTTCAGGGTCAGTAGGGGTTTCATTGCTGAGCCCACCAGCTTGGCCTCCATGGTCCGTAGCTCCAGGAACTCCCTGGGAAGAGCCTGAAGCTACTGTCAGCCCTTCTCCTTTGCCAGACCAAACTGAGCTGGGCCACTCCCTTTTATATCCTTCTCCAGGTTCAGCATGCTCAACAAGAGTGAGGGGGCATGGCCTCTTCAGTCCACAGTGTGTAGTTAATCCCGGGGGTAGCTACACTCTGGCACAAGTACACTGTACCAATTGTCATCTTCACACCACAAATCCTTCTGTAACTCATGCACTTAATAGGGAGCTATCCCTTCAAAAGACCCCTGTGGAGGGAGGTAAGAGTGAGTTAAGTGTTACTGTTGCTGGGCAGATTTAGCACTCCACCCAGAAGCTTCTGGTGGGGGCTTCAATAGTTTGGGGTCAGACTTCATGAGCAAGCAGCAAGGGCAGCTGCTTTTCTAAGGCCTGTGTGAGCTGGAGGAAGCTAAGCCAGGAACAGAGAACTTGCTGCTGTTCCTCACTCTGCAGCACTTTGCAGCAGGGTTTCTTTAAGTCTGTTCATTTGTGAGCTAACTGAGTAGTTAATCAGTGAGCTGCCTGCCTAGCAGTGACCATAGCAGAGGAAGAATATGTCTGGACTCCAGCTGAGGATTCCCTACAAGCAAGTGGAGAGAGAGACTTCAGACTCGGCATATGGTGCAGAGTTGATATCAGAGGCACAAACTGAGACTTTGGTGAACCAAATCTAAGCTCATGGAACCTCTCAGTCTTTTCATACTATGTTTGTGTGGACTGAACTGTTCACATTTCACTTTTAGTTTTCTCTTTACTTATGTTTAGTGGAATTATAGACATTATTTGTGGATTGTAAAATAGCTGTGTTCTGTTGTAAGAATTAGAATATTTGTTTCTTCATAAAATTTTATTAAGTTATTTAACTAAATTCATTATTTTAGTTTCTTTTGGAACTTGAATGTAGGGAGGCTAATACTGGGCAATCCTTGCTGAAATTCCTAACAGACTAAACTTTGGGTCTCCAGTACTGCAGTGGAAGTGGGGATTTCTTTAGACACTGGAGAAGGGCAGTGAAGTCTAGCCCACTCAAGGTTACACTTTCACCGGGTACAGTACAAAGCAACATGCAGCCAAAGCAAGATCTGAGCTTTAAGAAAGGTGACTAAGACATCCAGGGTCTCTAAGAAGAGACTCAGTCTTCACAAGCTGAAGTGTAATGAACAAAGAACAATCTCTCTTATGCTCAGAGTGTTCCCTAAGTCTTAGCAGACACAATAACTACAGAAATTTCCCTCATATCTCACACTGTTTTCAGACCTTTTGAAGAATGTGCTCCCTTCCCTTTAGCGTGCATATTAATATCCCACCAAATGAACACTGTGGAAAGCTACAGAGAATGGAACCAGGGGGAGGGGGAGGGAGAGAACCAAGTCAGTCACCCATGGGGGTTAGAAAATTCTCCTAGATCACAAATATATATCACTCAGATTCCAGCTAGTGTAAATGAATGAGGCGGGTGACAAGGGAGGGATTACATGAGGATCACGTGTGTTCCCTCCCTCTGGGGCATCTGGCATTGGCCACTGTCGGCAGACAGGATACTGGGCTGGATGGACACAGTATGGCTGTTCTCTGTCCATTTGGGGTCCAAAAGATTGTTTCTGAATTGTTTGCTCTCTTGGCCAGATCTGAGGAGATGAGAGTAGGGTTATGCCAAGAGCCTATATTTTGCCTAGTTTATTAGACACCTGCTACTAGTCTTTAGGTGGTGGGGACCCTTGGCCATATCAGATGCCATGTTAAATGCACACTGTAGTGATCTCTAAGTCCGGCAGTTCTGTTTGAATGGTACAACTGATTTTACATCTGATTCACACATATGCCTTGCCATCCTATGACAAATTTGACCCACGTTGTTTGCTGTTGAAAAATAGCGTGCCATATTACTGATATTTGCACGTAGTGCCATAGAAGTGCCATAGAAGTGCTTCCAGTTACCATAGAAGTGCCATAGAAGTGCTTCCAGTTACTATTTCAGTTATTGGTGCAGTGGTCGTCATTATGTTAAAGCAAGGAACAGGGCATTGCTACTGCTGCAAAATAGATATCAGGGAGGTAACTGGTTAACTGGCAGCCTGGCTGGGCTGGAGCAGCACCCCACGTGACACAAGTGAGGGAGCTGCTCCAGCCTGGTCAGGCTCAGCTCACCACACCACAGGCGAGGGGGTGACAGTCCTGACAGGCCCACCGTGCCATGCCAGATGTAGGAGATGCTCCACTCCGGTTCAGCTGGCACAGCTCCCCTCCTGCAGCAAGGCACAATGGGCCCAGCCTAGCCCGAGCAGCCCCCACCTGCAGTGGGCTCAGCCCAGCCTGGCCAGACCAGGCCATCGGCCCAGCCAGGCTGAAGTACCGCCCCATCCCCCGCCCGCAGGATCTTTGGGAAGTAGATAACCAGTTAAATGAAATGTTTAACCTGTTATCTGTTTAAATGGGATTTTATTATTATTATTATTATTATTATTATTAATCCTCTTCGCTCCTGATGGAGCATAAGGCACCAACGAATCTTCTCCAGCCTTCACAGTCCTGAGAAAGCCGGCTGACTTCTTCCCAGGTCGTGCCCTTCCTTTTCATATCCTCCTCCACAGTCCTCCTCCAGGTGCCCAACGGCCTCTTTCTTTTACGCTTTCCAGGTGGAGTCCATCTGAGTGCCATATGAGGGAGTCTTGTTTCGCTCATCCGAAGGACATGCCCCAGCCACCTCCAGCGTCTCTGCTT
Organism: Pelochelys cantorii; assembly: GCA_032595735.1. NCBI lineage: Eukaryota > Metazoa > Chordata > Testudines > Trionychidae > Pelochelys > Pelochelys cantorii. The sequence continues at coordinate 16,948,673 of CM064337.1, forward strand.
GATCTTGTCCACAACATTGTTGATGCCAGTGCGCTGGCTTATCTCCTTGTTTGTAACATGCTGTTCCCAGCGGACTCTGAGGATACGACGAAGGCACCGTCCTTCAAAACCTCTGAGTCTGCTCTCAATCTTCTTGTTAGTCCTCCAAGTCTCTACGGCATACAGCAGGACTGAGCGCATATTCGACCTATAGATCTTCAGTTTAGTCCTGGTCTGCAACTGTGACAACTTCCAAATGGGATTTTACATCCCAAATTAATATCAGTACCCCAGTGTTCAAAGACTTAACACACATGAATATTCTCACTGATTTTTAAGCATATGCTTAACGTAAATGTGTCTAAATTTTTTGCAGGATTGGGGGCCAAGTCACGAAATGCAAAACATCCCATTAAGTATTATAGCACTATTAAGCACTTTCAAAACGAATACTGTTGGACGCAAAGACATCTAGTTACTACATTTCAAAGATCTGGATATCCAGGAAAGTGGTTTCTTTTTCTACCTTTTCTAAAGATCTGAGTAGCACAGTACAGGAGTTAAAACTGCTTCATCATTCCTGGTATAGTAGAAATGGAAAGATACATTGCAGTCGGTCACATCTCGAGCTGTCATTCCATTTAAGTGGCATATTTCCGTGAGCTGTCATTTATGAAAACCACAGGAAAAATCTTTAGGCCTTCTTTTATAGCAACACTGCCAGTCATCTTCAATGCTTTATCTGATGGAAAGATACAATAGGCTCATAAATATCTGGATTATGACCTTTAGATCAGCCTGTCTAACAAAAAGCAACAGATTTCTAGACTGATGTAGCCAGAATTTAATTTTCAACTTTTTCAAAGCAAAGATAGATAAATAAAGTTATTAATCATGATGTACTGACTAGATTGAGATAGATTCAAATAACTAGAATGGAAAAAGAATCTTAAACAGGTATTAATAGGACGCTGAATTTTGCCTTTCACCATGGTCTAGACCACTTAATAAATCTAGGTAATAACACCTAATGCCTCTTACTTGACACAGCCCATTGGGGTGGTAGGATTTACCAAGTCCATCAGAATCACAATCATAGTGGTAATTCTAGAAGATTATGATAAGTAACACTAACTGGTCCCTCTCACCTACACAGCTCCTGCCTGCCTTTCCATATTTTCCTCTTCTCTCTTCATTCCCCTCCAAGCCTATTTGCTTCTCACTCTAGCCTCCTCATTGCTCAGTCCCCTCTTTCCTTAACTCTGCCCCATTGTTTATGTCAGACTCCTCCCTTCACTTCCTCACATTGTCCATGTCTCTCCAGCTCTTTCCCTTATGTTCCATCTCCACAGTTTAAAGAACACACACTCCATCCTCACCTCCTTACCTGACAATTCAGCAGGCTCCCAGTGGTTGATTTCCATTACCACCACCCCTAGTTCCAACCCTGAATTCTCAGGAAGAAAATGAATAGGTTAATAGTGGTCTATTGGCTGGACCAAAAAGCAGAAGTAATTTTGAAACCGAGTCAACAAGTAAGAGAATCACTATCAGGCTATCACTAAAAGTGACATTGCTGCTGCTATTTTCTTCTTGCACTCTGAGATGTGTGTACCATTATAGTGACAACTTGAAAGAGAGGTTCCTGCTGAGAACGATCTCTGACCTTTCTCAGAATCAGCTCTCAGTTGTTCCAGCCCAGCCCATTCCCAAGAGAGGCCTAAATTGTAAAATTCAGCTCTGAGGCTCGACTTCCCTGTAATAGGGGGCTGTCATCTCCCATATTCCCATTTAGTTCCATACTGAGAAATAACACAGTTGTTGCACAAAATGATTTGCAGCTGAAACTCATGAAGCTGCACTATAAATCCTATTCCATGGAGTGGACTGTCTGAATAGAGTCACCTACCTGAAAAGGAAGTCTAGGCTTTTTGGTGATCTTTTTCTTTGGAACTGTGGTCGTCTCTCAAACCTAGTTGATTTGTGAAGCCCCCTAGCATAAGAGCATGGTTTTTTTCCTCAGTGTTGTTAGAAAAATGCCAAGTGGCTTTGTATCCATTCAACAGGGACCAAATAGAACAAATTTAGGTAATCTTTGTATTCAGACTGAAAATTGCACTGAAAATTTACCAGCCCAGATACCACCTCTGCTGGCCTCTTTGCTACCACGGGGCTGGATGATAATTATAAACAAATAATATTTTATGCACCCATTCAAAAAATGAGTCCACCCCAGGAAAGTGAGTGACTAGCAATTTGCAAGGCTGATGTAATTGCTCAGACATGGTACGTAATCTAGGACTCCACTCAGCATAAATGCATTTGATGCTGACCAATAGATTGATGTGTTTATTCTAAAGCCAGGGACATTTTAATTTGGACAGGTTTAGATGGTTATGCTTATTAACTGGTGACATATTTTAAGGATTAATTACAAAAAGCCTTTATTGGAACATTATATTAAACCTGATATAATCTTTCTATCTAGAAGATAAAATTATGCAGGCTCAGAATTTTGAATTATTCATGACCATTTCTAATCAATTTTTTCTGTCTCCTCCTCCTCTATTCAGTAGCAAATCTCCTATGCTTTCCTTTCATTTAAGTCTAGGAAGTGAAACATCCCAAAGACATGTAGTTCAGTGAAATCCTTGCTCCATAATCCTAACATTCTATTCAGTGCCAGTGTTCAATAGCCTGCTTTCTATATAAGCACCGCAATGTATAAGCAGTTGATGAGATTTATTTGTTATACTCCTGCTTTTCTTCTTCATGAAAAGCTTTATCCCCTTGTTTGCCCCTTTAGGAGCCAAATTGATGTGCGCGATGATTGGCTCTGCTGTGCTTGCTAATCCAGCAACTCTTCTCCCCATTTAAATTGCTGTAAAGTTGGTGGAGGTGATAACGCTTGTGTAGGGCTAGGGTGGCACATGTGCTGAGTTTTAAAAAGCATTATTAATATCTACGTATAATCTGACATGCTTGGGTAATGTTTGAATACAAATATTAGTAAAATTCCTTCTTGAAAATGCTTTGTAAACTAAGCTTCAGAGGGGTAGCCGAGTTAGTCTGTAACAAGAAAAACGTAAAAAACAACAAATAGTCTAGTAGCACCTTAAAGACTAACAAAACTTGTAGATCGTATCATGAGCTTTCGTGGGTGCAACCCACTTCTTCAGATGACAGGAGTATTAGAAATCCAGATCCAAGAATAAATAAGGGAAGGGGGGAGGAGAGAAAAAAAGGACAGGGAAAAGGGAAAGATCTTTGAGGTGCTACTAGTCTATCTGTTGTTTTTTAAGTTTTTTCTTGTAAACTAAGCTTTGACTTAAGTGTTTAGCTCTTTTTAGGGCAATCAGAATTATTTCTGGCTATTGATGGAGATGGACTACTGGACTAGATGGACTGCTGGTCTTGTGGCTGGGAAAAAGGGAAGCACAGCGGGGAAGAGGCTGATGGTCCTTGCAGAGCCCTGCTTTGCAGGTCCATTGTACTGTTTCCTAGTTGCTGCATTCTTGACTTCACTGGGCGCCCCAGGCATGCATTCAAGGGCAGAATAGGGCTTTTAATGTCATGCTTTTGTCTGTTAAAAATATACACAGTTCTGATCAGAAAAAAGAAAGCCTCTTTTATTACTAAGGATAAAATGTCAAAGAATATTGCTCTTGATTTACAACTCTAAAAACCTTTGCCTCTACCCTTTCAAAAGTAAATCACCTCTGTTAATGTAAAATTCAAACAGACAGAGAATTCAGTATGCAAATAGCATGTATGCCAGATGGATCTAGGGGGAACATATACATTTCCATAGAAAACAAATGTGAGTGTAAAAAAGCAGATGTTTTCTACCAAAAGAGTGTACATACAGTTCTCCAGAGGACCTGACTAGCAATTTATTTTCAAATGGTGGGAAAGTATGCAAATTCCTCAGAATTAAATGAGAAGTTAAAAGAAATGGCTTCTATGAAGGACAAGGCAGCCCAAAGAGGCAATTGGGAATTTAATAATTTAATCAAGTATTGTAACAGGCCCTGCAATATATCTTAAGGCATCAACTCAAATGCCAGTTGAGCTAATCAAGGTGATAAGTGGCATTTTTGGAAAGATGTCATCTAGAGTGTGACATCTAGATCCTTTATCTGTCAGCCATACAGAAGCCAGAGAGCGGTAATAATGTGGGATGTCAGATAGTTTCAACTAAAGCTTGAGTCTACTCTGAAAAGGGTACATTTAAAAGTGGCACCTTCCTACTCAACAGAGCTGCTCCCTGTGTGTACTCAGTGTTACAGCTGATTTGTGTAGCCACAGATATAAGTGTTGGCTGCTTTTTACTCTTATTAGCACAACAAAACTTAGGGAGACTGAGCTGGAGTCTTTCCTTCTCATGTGTAATCAGCAGGATTAAATCACTTGTAACTGCAAGATCAAACCCTTCCTGAAGACTATGGGGTTGCACTGCTGTTGCCAAAATTATAATCTGAAGACAATGGGATTGCACAGATGGGATTGCAAAATCTCAATCTGACCTGCACAATTTTTATTACTAGTGAAGGGTCATTCAACGTGGGTGTAGGTGCTGGATGGAAGGGTGATGGGGTTGCACCCCGTGGCTGGAAGTGGCTTCCATTCTATACAGGGTTTGTAGTTTGGTTCAATGGCTCTCAGAAATCGCACTACACGAAATGTTCCAGCCCCCCTCAACATGGGGAGTGCTTTGCTTCCTCCCTCTGCTTGTGCTGACTCTTATCAGGGCTCTTATGTGTGTATAGCTAATGACAGAATATGTGTTTGCCAGCTGGGAGGTAGGACCTAATCACCCTTCTTATTTCCCTACAGACCATACCCTTATCTTATGGTGCATTTCCTGTTGTTTTCTAGTGGATCACGCCTTCCACCTAACTGCTTCACTTGCACATAGAGGTGCTTGCATGAGACTATTTTATCTGGCTGCATCCTCTTTGCTCTCTGTGCATCATGAGCATACAGACCTAAACACAGAGGACTAGATCTCGCCTTGTCAGTGGTTGCACAGCTACAGAGGAAATCAGTGGGAGTTGGAGATTCTCAGCACCTCTGAAAATTGGGCCACCTCTACATAGGTGACTAAATATGGCATTAAGAGCCTAAATATAGTCATCCAATGTTGAAATATCAGGACCAGCTTTGCCAAAGACACACAGACAGTGCTTTTTTTGTGACGGTACTGCCCGGTACGTAGTACTGGCATCTCCAGTCAGAGCTTTTTTTGGAAAGAACGGAGCATACTGGCACCTCTGTAATGAAAATGGCCGACAGCCGGCTGGGCCACATGTCTTAAAGGGGCCATGTGTCTTAAAAGGGCAAGGCTGGGCCCATTGCCGATTTTTTTTTTTCTCAACAACTTTTCCCCTGGAGTACCGTCACCGTGTTTGTTTGTTTGTTTGTTTGTTTTATAAAAAAAGCACTGCACATAGACATGTAGCCCCTTGGTTTGATTTGTGCTTTGCCATGGTAGAATTGTGATAGTGACATTTGTAGAGTTTAATCAGCACAAAGTCAGCTGTTTGTTTCACATATCCCCAATGTACTCCACAAACAAGGAGCAAAGTAAACAGGTGCCAACTAAATATGTGGGTAAACAGAGTGTTATCTATATACTGAGCAGATATAATTGAGCTGATACCCAAGCTATAATACGTGACAGAGGAGATGCTATGATAGCCAAGGCGACTATGCCAGAGTTATGTTTCCCACTGCACTCTGAGGCCTGCTCTACACTACAACAGAAAGTCGATTTAAGATACGCAATTCCTGCTCATTAATTACATAACAGGAGTTGATGTGGCTTAAATTGAGTTTCCCCACCATGCATGCAGCAGAAGGTTGATAGAAGCAAATGTTTCTATTGGCTTCCCTTACTCCTCGTGAGGAGCAGGAGTACCGGCGCTGATGGGGCAGCCTCAGAGTTCAGTTTAGCAGGTCTTCACTAGACTCGCTAAATCAAACCCCAGAAAATCCATTGTGGAAGCATCAGTCTTCAGCATAGTGTAAACATGGTCTGGGTATGCAATGGGGAATCTCATTTATGGTTATAGGGCTTTGCTGTGGAACTTTCCCCTGGTAAAAGACAGATGTTTAAATCTCATTCAGATCTCAGCTGCTGCAGGATCTCAAACTACAGCTTCCCACTACCCTGCCCAGGAGCTGTTGCGGGGGGAGGCTTCTTCGACTGCACAGATTTTCTTTTTTCCTTTGCCAGTCTTTGCTTTTCTCCTCTGTTTCCCTTCCTTATTGTAACCGAGGCTGAGCAATGATGAGAGCAAAATTGCCTTGCTACACATCTCTCTCACACCTGCCTTCCCCTTTCCCACAAGTAAGGTACCAAGTATCTTATTTTATAATAACTTAACTGCAGTGGTGCCAGACTACCAGCAGCAGCTTGCTTTGGACTGACCGTGGGGTGGGAAGGGTATAGAACAGGCAAGGGAAATATGAAGGTGCTCACTATTTAGTCCTAAAAACAACTGCACTGAGAAAACCCACACACAAGATCTTGGGGTGAGCAGTGGTCACTCAAACAGCAGATGGCAAATATTGTTCCCATCTCTTCTACCAAGAAATAAGACTAAGAAATCAAATAAAATGAAGCTGGCTGGAATCATGTACAGAAGAACAATTGTTTAATACATTTTTCCTATGAGAATTTTTTTTTCTTTTAAGAGGTGAAATAATTCATTCTGTGTCTGTGATCCATAAATAACTGCTGGCTAAAAAATTATTTCCCACAATGTATTTATATCCATTTATTATAGAAATTGCCTGTGCTTTATTACGCCTCTAAAAAGCCTCTGAAATCCATTGGTCCAATTCTGCTTTCCTTAATTCTGACAGTTCCTATTGGACATTTTAAACTTGAGTCCTATGCAGCTGTAGCCACATGATCCTGCAGTCATAACATCTCTTCTTGAGCTCTCAGTTTTATTCTCTTTAGAGCCCTGTTACTTCTGCAATTCTCATCTGCTCTGCCCCTTCCCCCCGCTCCCTCCATGGCCAGAGAATTCCTTCCTCTCCCCATGTAGCTGCTTGGATGAGGGGATTAGCTGAGGTGAAGGGGAAATTGCTGAGAGAGATGGAGCTGGTTGGGGAACTTTCATATAAGACCCTCACAAAAGGTTGCTCAGGTAGCTGGGGAGCCATGAGTTTGGTCCCAGTTGCACAAATTATTCATAAACCAAGTCATGGGGATAGGGTGACAAGCCACGTTCCCTTTAAGCTGCGCAGCATAACATCTTCACAGGTGATTAATCAGGACGGGGCTGGTGACAAGATAGGAAGTGTGAAAAATCGGGATGGGAGGTTATAGGCCTATATTAAGACAAAATATTGGGACTGACCCTGTAAAATTAGGACATCTGATCACCCTAAGTGGACAATATATGGGCTCAATCAGCCTCGCATAAAGACAATGAGAGATTGCCATTCGTGTGAATGGAAGTGTTCCTTATGTATTTTGATTTTTTCCTTAAGTTTGCTGAGACACATTCTCTTACACTGAATGATACATGTTATTTCTTCTACTCACAGGTTGTAATCCTTGGTAAACATTCCAGAGGTTATCACTACATGCTAACTAACCTGGTAAGAATTTTTTCATCAGCAGACGTAGAACTAAGTTTTAGAGGGTAATATATTCTATTCAGGTTGTGTCAACTTTAATCAGCCAAATCAGAAATGCATGAAAAAGTGTTTGGATTTTGAGAAATGCCATGAGTAAATACTAGAACTGGTATGTAATAGTCATTTGTACTCAATTACACAGCCTTTATTTTGTGTAAGAATCTCCTATCCTTTACTAATTTAAAAATAATAATTCAATTATATGTTTTCCACTAATTTATGTCTTCTTTAATAACACACTAGATAATACTAATTTTCTGTATAGCACATTTTAAATTTAAACACTACGAAAATAATTTTATTTGTACATAATACAAGTAATATAAAGAGCCAAATTAAAATTTGTAATTCCATCCAATAAAGTGGCCAGACTACTTATCCATTCATTGATTTTACAGTATATAGGTAGAATCTCATTACAGAGTTAGTACATTGGCCAGGCAGAGGACAGTATATTTTTATCCATATTAAAAATACACTTTTTCACACTCTATAACTGACTTTTCAGATTTTTTTTTTTGAAAAGTCATCAGCTAGACATGCTGCAGAAAAGCGTTGTAATGTTATTGATCCTGTAGAAGGAGTCATTTTTAGCTTCTATCTTTTCTGCGTGGGGAAAAATGTTCTTCCAAAGTCATATCACACTTTCTAGTTAGTAATTCTACTTTGTAGAACAGTCTCTATAATCATTTTTTTCTCTGTCTGATTAAAGCAGGGTCAATGAATTTTAAAATGCCATTTTCATCATAAATACAGTGTGGCTTTAAAATGTGTCATTGTGCATTATGGAGATGATCCTATTCACACTGAGGAGAGTGTACTTTGCATACACCAAAAAACAGTGGGCTTAAATCACTATTACCATGTGCCACGCATAGCCATTTACACTTCTGCAAGGTGATCCTAAACTGCTACCCAATCTGATTGCTTTTGACATCCACTTTGCACGTGAGTGAATAACAATATGAGGTGTAGAGCAGTGGAGAATGAGGACCACATGGCTTGGCAGTGAAACATTAAGGTAAATATTGTGACAATTAACACTGTACTGTCTGGCATGAAGATCATGCTTCACCTCAACGGAGCACTGAGAACACTAAATGGTGTCGTGCCTCTGAGTCACAGAGCTTCCTGGCACTCTCTCTTATACAAAGAGGGCTGTTAAGCATTTGCTGCTCTGCTGGCTGATGCAGAGGTAGTTTTGGAGCCAGCCCAACATTCTCCACCCCTTTTGGCCCTGGTCCACACTAGGGCTTTATTTTGAAATAGCTTCCCTTAGGTTGAACTTATAAGCGGAGCGTCCACGCTGCCAAGCCTGTTATTTCAAATTTAGGGGCTGCTTATTTCAAAATCTGTACTCCTGCTTTTCTCGGGGAATAATGCTAATTTCGACTTTGTTATTTTGAAATAGCATTAGTGTGGACACTCTAGTGCCGCTATTTCAAAATAAATACTCCCAGAGTAATTCCAACTAATTACTCTCCAGTGCTTCCTTGGGCTCTAAGTTGAGGTAGTGTGTCCAAATTAGCGTAGCCTGCCTCAGACTAATTTCGAGGCTTCCCTATAATGGTGACACGCTATTTCGATTTTGTACATCAGGAGCTATTAAATCGAATTTAGTTATTTCAAAATAGTTTCCTAGTGTAGACACGGCCTTCAGGTAGTTTGCATCTCAAGGGAGGCAACAGTTGCTGACTCTTGAGCAGAAGCATCAAGGAGACTTCTTGCACCCCAATCTCTTCCTCCCTCCTCCCCACACTTTTAATACATGCAGAAAGTGCAAGATCCAGCTGTAACAACCTGAATGGAACTTGGAGGGAGGAGTACAGGTTGCAGAAGGAAAGAGTTTGTAAGAGGCTCCGAGAAGCTATTGTGAATGCACGTGGCTAGAATGCCAGCTGCACATGCAGCAGCTCTGTAAATAGTTCTCTTCATAAAAGGCTAGTTTAGTTTTACAATGATGGAATCCTTTCACATTATTACCCAACATGCAATATATGAAACACCAATTATGATCTGACATTACATATTTTAGCAAAAGAGTATGAGTAATTCACTACCTTACATACCAATCAGTCCTACTGAGCTTTGTATGTAATATTGTGTACCCCTTTTGGTATATTTTGGATCACATGGAAACTTTGCCACACTGGAATAAGCGAGTGTTCCATCACAAAGATCTGAAATCAATTTGTTTCCAAATTCCATTTTATTCCAACACTACAATCTACTGCTCCAAGAGATTGTCTTCTAGATAGGAGATCTTTCACTAGTGTCAGGGAACTTTCATCAGTTTCTTTCGTGATAAAATAACCACAGCTTAAAAAAATAGTACCTTACCAGAATGTTTGTTTTTAAAACCGCATCAGGTAGCAGACACTTCGTGTGACACTGATTCTTGTTTTCTGCACATATTCGTACAGGGTTTTGCAGATATTATGCTGGAGAGAGTAATGCATGGAGGAGCCAATGTTACTGGATTCCAGATTGTTAATAATGAAAACCCAATGGTTCAACAGTTTCTACAACGCTGGATTAGACTGGATGAAAGGGAATTTCCTGAAGCCAAGAACTCTCCATTAAAGGTAAACTTTTGTTGACAGTGATGGAAGCCTTTTGCACTGTGTTTTGCATAAATGTGATTCAATTGAAATATATATTGGTATGATTTTCTCTGTTCGGAATGAGTCAGAACCCTCAATGCTAGACAAAAAGGAGAGATTGTTAGCAGGAAACATTATATAAATACACAGTGCTGGGTTCTTCAAGGGAAAGAGCCCCATCCTGAAATCATTCCACACATAAAATTGCCACCGATATAGTTACTGAGGACCAGGCCCGCTGAGGGGGTAGAGGAAGGAAAGGGGGCAACTTTCCCAGGGCCCAGGAATTCAAAATGGCACAGGGCTCCTGGCTACCTCCACTGCTACTGCAGCAGTGGCCCTTTAAATTGCTACCGGAGCCGTAAGCAGAATGCTCTGAGAGACTCTAAAGGCTGGCTAGGGGAGTTGCAGCCCCAGCCCCAGCCCCTCCCCCTTCGCCTTGCCCCTTCTGGGCGCATGGAGCTGAGCTCTGCACCCCCACCTTGCCCAAGAGGGACCAGCAATTCTGTTGACCCCCCTGGAGAGGACTAAAAAACATCCTTTATTATATGGAAGTACAGATTGTAGTCCAAACTTTGTGGCACTGGTCAATTCCAGTTGCAGAGTGATGAAATTCTGATGTAATCCTAATTGGACTCATGATGGGGCTACGATGAGCCGTCAGGAGTCCCTTTAGGAATGGAGCCCCAACAGCTCCAGCACAGGGTGGTGGGCTTGAGTCTGGTCCCCCCTAGGCAGCTTAAGTCCACCCTGCCCCTGCCTACCCTGGGAGTGACCAGACAGCCAACACAGGATAAGGGACCTTCTGAAGGAAGGAAGGTGAGCTCAGGGTGGTAGGTTCAAGTCCCACCCACCCTGGTAGCACAGGACAGCCAACACAGGCTGCCCCAGAGTTGGAGCTGGTTCCTGCATTAGGAAGGCAGGATAAGGGACCTGCTGAAGGTAGGGAGGTGGGGTAGGTTCTGGAGTGGCTTATAAGGAAGTACTCTATTATGAGCGCTAAGGCTTTTGCTGGTAGACGTCTATGAACCATTGTCTCTGTATGTTTTTACCTGCTGTGTTGAGACACATAATATAAACATGAACATGATTACTCATAAATGTATTCTATGCATAGGCTAAGGTGGGTAGAAACCTGCTTTTACATCATCTACTCTCTTATCTTCAATTACATCTCACCCAGTGAGAAGTGTTTTGCCTAAGGAATGAATATTTGCAATGAGCATTTGCCATGTCTTTTTTATTGTCCTAATGCCTTACGTAAAGGACTATTTAACATCTTGTCTTTACCGATAGCTGACTCCTCTAGCAAGTGCACAATTGTGTGCTGTTAACTTGACTCCATTTGTGTTTAAGGTGCCTTAGTTGTTGATATTGCTCTACTGTGGTCTTAAGAGTTGCCCAGATACCTTCTACAACAAAATCTTTCTTCAGGGTTATAAAAAAAAATCGAACAGATAACATCAATTCTTCCCATTCTTCATTGTGCAGGTAATTTTTGTCTTGGCAAAGTATCTGCAAACAACATCCAGTAAAGAACTGTGTGCTACCAACAGGCAGTGACAGATCAGAGGGTTCTTATAGATGAAATGTAGGCTACCCACTATCTGCACGACTATTTAGCACCTAGTCGTATCAGACAAATAATTTTGGAATACAAAGCCAGTCCAAACCAGTAGTAGACTTCCAGCTGAGCATTGCATTGTTAGGGTGCATCTACACAGCACCCGTACCTTGAAATAAGCTTATTTCAAAATAAGTGCTATTTCGACAAATCTCTTAACCCTCGTTACAGGGATGCCTGAATAGCAGGCCCATTATTTCAAAATATATTTCAAAATAATGGGTGCGTTTAAAGACGTGGAATGGCTATTTTGGGATTAGCTCCACTGTGTAGACGTAACCTTAGTGAACATAAAAGGTACTTGATGAATGCAGAAGATGCAGCTTGGTTATCAGAATTTCTGTTTGTTCCTTTATTGCACACCTCTGCATAAGGGGAAGTCATCAATTTAACAACTTGTGTCAAAGAATTGGAATGATGCCCCTTTACCACAGTCCTGCTGAGGCACATTACAGTTTTCAGGAAATCACCATCCATTATTTCCCTCCATAAAGAGGTATAGTAGCTCTGGATATGTTACCTATTGATGCCCTTCACTCCCCATGTTATTTACTGGTTCCCTTCAGCAAGCCTGGCAGAGTAGTTTAGGTTGGGTCAGCTGGAGAAAGCCCCTCACAGATGCCTGGTGGGGCTCAGGGCATAGCTTACATTTGCTAAAACTCACCCTGGTCTAAGACTAAAAAGGATTTTTGCTAATAACAGAATCACAATCTGTTAATACCCTGTCCTGATTTTCTGTGTGTCTTGGTTTCTTCCCTATCTGTGAAATGGAGGTGATGATATTCACTTATCTCCCCATCAGAGAGTTTTGTTAGGCTTCATCAGTTAATGTTTGAAATCATAAAGGGCTAAACAAAGTACTTAGTATGATCATCATGCTCTTCCTTTCTCCCTCCTCCTCCAGTGGTTAGGCCTCCTCTACTGTGCCTACTCACATTGCTAAACGTGGGATCCTCCATTTTCCATATATATGGCTGATAGATTATGATGTTTCCACCAGTACTTATTCTATGCAGTGTAGCACAATTGGACCCTGAGAGAGGTCTCAAAATCTGTCACTTTTAAACAGAACTCCTTGGGGGAAGCTCATCCTCACCTCATGCTAACCTTATAGGAGGGATGCTAAACCTGTCAATCAGCCATCTCATCACGGAAGCTGTTCTTCTGTCTGCCGCTTAATTATTACAAGGAAAGAATTCTTACTCCTTTACTGCATTTTATATTAATGAAATGGACACTTCTTCTCTAAGAAACCTAATGGTCTCTGCTGTTTTACCAGCTCCATCCAAGCCATTTCATCACTACTCAGAGATAAACCCCAAATGGTATCCTGAAGGGTCCCTGACACAGGACATTTCACAACCACACTGCCACTGAAGGATCCCTGGGGAGGGAGTTAGCCAACATCCCACAAAACAGGGTTGACCTTCATGCCCCCTATTAATTTCAAAGCCAGGAGTACCTGTCGCTATAGAGACTCTTACTAGAGGCAGTTTACCAAGGAGCAAAGGGAGGTATCATACTAGTCTTAAAAGCTCAGAAATATATGGTGTTGTCATAGGCATATTTTAATTCAGTTAAAAGTAATTTACATTGTCGGGGGAATTATTTTCTATTCTATAAAAATAAACTTAAATATATGGTGAAACACAGAGATTGTATTACCTTTATATAAATGTACTGCTCATTACAGAAACTTGCATGGTATTTATCAGTCAAAACGCATACTTAAAAATAATGTAAAATATTTTTGATTACAGAACAAAATTGCCTAGGGATTAAAGCCCTGATGTTTAATTTATTCTGTATTTTATCAGGCTTTCCCTTCTCTCCCTCTCCCTCTCCCTATCTCTCTCTCTCTTTTTGCCTGCTCATGCATTTGTAAGTAGAATTCGAATAAAGTAGAAAATTAGATAGCTCTGTTGGCTTAACTTGGAAGCAACTGTATTAAAGTTACTGACAATTGATCCAATCTACTGAAAAAAATTATCACCATGCAGGGCTTTATGTAGTGCTAGATTGGAAAGCTTGTACAAGATTTTTTTCATGCAAGAATAAATATCTTTTTTTAAAAATCAGATTCTGTATTGTTATGTAGAGCAGGGTGTGTAATATTTGTTAATGTATTAAAGAGAGAGAGCGAGAGAATGCACTACAATACCAGAATCACAAAAAAAAAGGTGAGGTAGACAAGGATTGAAATAAGCAGCTGCATCCGGCTAATCTGAGCTGTAAAGATGATGTCACCATGAAAAGGACAAGGTTATCAAGTATTTATAAACAGGACCATAATTTAAAGCTCGGGAAGAATAGCTGGCACAAAAAATCTTTTTCCTGACACTATCTATGCTTTTTTAAATCAGGTGTATTTCTCTGGATGTGCAGGCATAAAAACCCTCTTCCTAGTTTTGTAAAAGCTATCAAATATTTGACATGGTTATTATCAAAATGGGGAACCTCCCGCAATATCAAAAACATTTTTCAATGTAGTGGCCACCTGGGGTTTTGTTCTCCTCTACAGGATAAAAGTAACTGCCATTGAAATCAATAGGGTTTACTCATGTCCTGTAGGAGAGCAGCTGAAAATTCTATTGAAGTCTAGGATTCCATCTTTCCAACGTGTGCATGTGTCGTGTTTGTTTGTTATAAATCAAATGGGATATGAGGGGATCTAAATGACTGTGCAGTAAGGCTTTTGAAGTTCAAGGAGACAGGCGAGCATTCTGGAATGTGCACATGTGCACTAGATTCTTTTTTGGAAATCCAATATTTCTCATTCATGTATATACAAATACTATAGAGATCAGATGGGATCTAGTGATGCAGCAGCATCAAAATTAGGCCCTAGATACGTTTGCAAGATTCACTTTTATGATTACAAGGGATTCTATATTTTCTGGTTAAATGTAGTGCTGATCCTGTGAACACAAATTAATCTAAATCCTGGGCTAATGAGGGGTACGTAGCCAGAAATCAATATCTTGGTGTCCAAAGGTTTGGCCAATCTCCAGCGATGGAGAGTTTCATATGACTCAATGGGTATGACAAAAGTACAGATACATCTTCTAAAGACATTTATTGTTTATGAACTGGGAGTGATATCAGATTTATAACCTGAGTAATGATGGTAGCTTTGTGCAATAAAAGAAAGTTGTGAGGATGAGATTATTTGGGGGGCTGTTTTTTGGATAAGAAAACCAATTTATTGCTGGCCCCAGATCCTAGTTAATCAGAAACATGGGCCAGATAGAAATCATTAATGTTAACTTTAACTTACTCCTGCCTCTTTGTGTTAGTTATCTCTTGAAAAAAAAAAAACAAGAAAAACTTAAGTGTGCATTGTGTGTTGCTGTTGGTACAACTGGCTCGGCATTGCATTAGATAGGCAGCTCTCCAATTAAATCTAATTAGTACTTTAACTAACTCTGGACTGTTTTTTCTATATACTGTAGGAAATCATTACATTAATTTCTTACTTGAAATGTATGTAATTGTTAAACAGCGTGTGATAGATGGGAGGAGGGTGAAATTGTAGCTGCTCTAAACATTTTAATGAGGAGAAAGGATTGACCTTGAAACCCTGAGGCAATTTCCAGAGTGCAGTTTGTCACAACATTTTATCTGCATCAATTTCAGTATACGTCTGCACTGACCCATGATGCAATACTAGTCATAGCAGAGGCTTTCCGCTACCTCAGAAGGCAGCGCGTGGATGTCTCCAGGAGAGGTAGTGCTGGAGACTGCCTAGCAAACCCAGCAGTGCCCTGGAGCCAAGGAATCGATATAGAAAGAGCACTGAAAATGGTAAGGACAAACGTACCTAAGCTATTGAACAGGTATTTCACATTTGGACAACGTATGTCTTTACAACAACAAAAAAAGCTGAGTGTCTCCTGAGAACCATTTTTTAAGGACATGATGATGAAGGATGCAACTTCTGTAAATCTGCCTCTGCAGCTTTGTAACAAATGCACTTCTAAGGGCTCTGTACATACCAAAGGGGGCAGAACTCACATCCTTCTACTCCAGGGTTTCTCAAACTTTATGGCCAAGGGGCATCATGACCCTCTTCTGATAATGAAAATTACTTAATGAACCAGGGAATGGGAACTGAAGACTGAGTCCTGCTGCCCTGGTTGAGGGGCAAAGCCCGAGCCCTGCTGTTTTGGGGGGGACCAAGCTTGAGGGGCTTCAGCCCTGAACAGTGGGGTTGTAACTTGAGCCCCATTGCCCAGGGCTGAAACCAAAGCCTGAGCGCCACCACCCAGAGGTGAAACCCTTGGGCTTTGGCTTCAACCCTAGGTGATGGAGCTTGGACTTTGGCTTCAGCCCCAGACTGCCAGCTCTGATGACCCCAGTCCCGATCCGTAGTTTGAGAATCCTTTTCTACCCCATAAACACAAGGCCTTGGTGCTGAAGCTGATAATGACTAACCTGTACCCAGGCCAGTGAAGAGAGCAATGACAAACACAAGCGAGGTCTGCGATGCCATCCAGTCCAAAGCCATGGTATCCTGTTCAGTGTGTTACACACATGCCCTCCTCCCCATGGCCAAAAACTTGTTTTCTAGAATTCAGTGTTCATAGGAATTAAAAAGCAACAACTGGGCACCAACTGTAATAGCTAGCCAATGTGGCACAATTCCCGCAGTATTGTATACTGGCATCTCTGAAAATGGCTCTGTGTTAGAAGCTGTGCAAACATGTTCTGAGGCTAGGTTAAGATAAAAAATATGGCTGAAGATAAAATAAAACTGGGTGAATATTTTGTCCTAAGATGGTAAACTGTAAACTACATTTATATTATGAGCATGCATGACTTTATCTATATATATTACACCAGACAAAAATCAGCTCATCTTTTTTTTTCTAAAAGTTGCACAAACAATATGATCAGCTATTTTATCAAACTACAGGATTTCTGCACCAGCTTGAACCATAGTTCGTGGTTTTGCCTTACACCTGCTCTCTGAATCCTAACAAAATCTTATTTCCAACTTGATTACTGCCTACTTGGCCAGTGCCTAGTACTAACCAGTGTTGCCTGTAAGCTGTGCACTTGCGTGGCCACTCGGTAGAGATCCAAATGCTGATTAGCAGAGAGCCCAAAGTTAGGTTTTGTGTTTCTATTGGTGGTGCACATTCACACATGCATTGGTGCACATAAACATTTATTCTGCACAATAAATGGAAAAAAATCTGCACATCGATAGAAAAGATTAGAGAGAACATTGGCACTAACCATTAGTTACTGCATCAGATCTAGTATTGATCAAACCACTCTGGTTTTCTATGTGTATGTCTTTCTTTCTCTGTGTATTGGACTGATTTTTGGGCATAAAGTGAATGAAAACTTCTCAGACATAGGATCTGATTTTGTTCTGAGTTGGATCTCTGAGTCAGGGATTAACTCCACTGGTTTCAATGGAGTTACACTAGTGCAGGGGTGGGCAATAATTTTTTGCCAGGGGCCACTTCAAAAATTTCTAAAGTGGCCCCGGGCTGCACCGGAAGGGGCAGGGCCTCCAGCAGAAGGGGCAGGGCCAGGGCCAGGATACTTTCAGGTTCCCCACCCCCAGACCATGATCAGTCTGGGGGTGGAGGAGTGCCTTTGCCCGCCTGCCCCCCCCTTCCTCCTAGGAGCCCATGCCCCTAGCTTGGAGGAGACTTCCCACACTCCCCCGCCCCCAGGCCAATCAGGGCGCGCGAAGTTTCCTCCACCCTGGCCCCACCCTGTGAGGAGCATGCAGCACTTAGAAGTGCCCTGCACACCTGGCAGGGCGGGAGGAGGCTTCGCATGCTCCCGTGCCCCCAGGCCAATCAGGAGCACGCTAGGAACTGGGGGTGGGGGAGTGCGTGAAGCCTCCTCCAGCCCTGCCAGGAGCACGTGGCGCTTTTAAGCGCTGCTCGCAGGATGGGGACAGAGCGGAGGAAACTTTGCGCGCTCCCTCCCATTCCCAGGTCCTAACTGGCATGGGGGTGGGAGAGCGGCAGGGCCTCCGCGGGCCAAATCTACCAGTTTGGTGGGCCGCATCCAGCCTGCGGAGGCCCTTTTGCCCACCCCTGCACGCTGCACTAGTGTATAATTGGAGTGAGTAAGATTGGAATTAAGGCCACATGACATAAAAAGGATCTCTAAATCAGACTTCATACACTTGGGGTTAATTATTGTTTTTTCAAATTTGCCAAATTGGAAGGATCAACTCAAAAGGGTATTTCCTTCTCTCACAGAATGAGAGATATGATTCAGTTTCTCACTGTCAGAACACTTCTTATATCACAATGTCAGTTCCCTAACAAATGCCCTAACTGTAATTTCATTAATGTAGCATTACACACTTCAAAGATAAGGTAATTAAATTCAACCTTCATAACAGTTAAAAGATTTGTAGTGTCAAAACTTAATTAGAAGTGATACATAAACCCTTCGCAAGAGATCCCAAAGTACTTACATCAACAAGGCTTGAATGGGAATGCAAACAGTGCAACAAAACATATCCAGATGTTGTTGGTTTCAGCGAGGTAAAATATATCCAGATGTTGGTTGGTAAAAGGCTGCACCTTTAATAAAAGATTCATAAGATATTCAGAGCCATGATTGAGGCCGGCACAGAATATTGAATTACGTCAGGGTGATTTAAGCCCATTATATTTAAATATTGTAACATAAGTAGAAGAGGTTTATCCATCTAGCTCAACATTCCCTCTCCATACCCAGCTCTTGATCTTCACACATCCTACCAGAACCCACACAATGAAATGTGTTCTTTTTCCCTATTTAGATGATAATCTTGTACCTTTGCTTCAGGGAGTTACGACTTTCTGTTACTAATATTTCCTAGCCACAACAGCCATGGAACATCTAAAATTAAAAAATATTCAGAATAAGAAATCCTTCAAACAACTAATCCAAGTATTAGATGTCAAATTGCAATTACCTTGCTAACAAAAGGCAGATTGGTATGACCTGATTCTGCTTCCTTATATCTTTGAAAACTCCCTAAATGTGAACCTAAAGTATCTGATAAGTGGACAACAACTGACCACAACATTAAAGGAACTGGCACATGAAATTGCAAACCCAACAGCAAGGATTTTTAATGAATCTGTAAACTTGGAGTTCACACCCTAGACTAGAGAACTGCTAATAGAGTCCCTATATTTAAGAAAGGGAGGGAAAAGTGACCTAGGAAATTAGAGGCCCATTAGTTTGACCTCAATTGTATGCAAGGTCTTGGAACAAATTTTGAAAAAGAAAGTTGTTAAGGCATAGAGTTAAATGGTAATTAGGATAAAATACAAGATGGCCTTTTACAATACCTTTTACAAAAGGTAGATCATGCCAGACCAACTGGACCTCTTTCTTTGAGACAATAGCTGATTTTTGTAGACAAAGGAATTGCAGTAGATCTAACCTATCTGGATTTCAGGAAGGCTTTTGATACAGTTCCACATGGGAAATTATTAGTTAAATTGCAGAAGATGGGGATTAAGATGAGAACTGAAGAACTGCTTAAAGAGGAGACTACAGTGGATCATACTGAAAGGTGAACTCTCAGGCTGGAGAGAGGTTACTAGTGTAGTTCCTCAAGGACTGGTCTTGGAACCAATCTTATTAAATATTTTTAATACATGACCTTAGCACAAAAATTGGGAGTGTGCTAATAAAATTTTCAAATGACATGAAGTTGGAAGGTATTGCCAGTACAGAGGAAGACCAGAATACATACGAGAAGATCTGAATGACCTTGAAAACTGAAGTAATGGAAATGGGATGAAATTTAATAGTTCAAAGTGCAATGTCATGCACTTAGAGACTAACCACAAGAAGTTTTTCTCTGAGAACGTATCAGTTGAAAGCAATGAGGAAATGAAACACAGAATGATTACGAGCCGCCAATGTGATGGAGCCATAAAAAGGCTAAAGCAATCCTGGAATGCATCAGGCAAGTTATAACCAATAGAAATAGGGGAGTGTTATTACCATTATACAAGGTACTGGTGAGCACTCATCTGGAATACTGTGTGCAGTTCTGCTCTCCCATGTTTAAGACAGATGACTTCAAATTGGAATAGGTGCAGAGAAGGGCTACTAGGGTAATTGGAGGAATGGAAAACCTACCTTGTGAGAGGAAAGCAAGCAAAGGCTGAGTGGAGATATGATTGCTTTACACACATACATCAGAGGCATGAATACCAGAGAGGGAGAGGAATTGTATAAGTGCCAATGTAAACACATGAACAAATGGATATAAATTGACCATAATCAAGTTTAGGCTTCAAATTAGATGAAAAGTTCTAACCATCAGAGGAGTGAAGTTCTGGAACAGCCTTCCAAGGGGAGCAGTGCGGGCAAAAAAACTAACTGGCTTCAAGACTGATCTTGATAAACTTAATGGAGTGAGTGGTGTGACAATACTACCCATGATGATTCATGGCCCATAGTAGCAAAAATCCCTAATGGCTGGTGATGGGACACGAGATGAGGAGGGCTCTGAGTTACTATTGAGAATTCTTTACTAGATATCTGGCTGGCGGGTCTTGCCAACCAGCTCAGAGTTCAACTGATCACTGTATTTGGGATCAGGAAGGAATTTTCCCCCAGATCAAATTGACAGAGATTTCTTGGGAAGGTTTCACCTTCCTCTGCAGCATGGGGCTCAGGCCTCTTGTCGGCTTAAAATTGAATAAAAAGCAGATTCTCTGTAACATTTAGTCTTTAAATCGTGAATGGAGGATTTCAGTAACTCAGTCAGACGTTACAGGTCTGTTACAGGAGAAGTGAGGTTCTGTGGCCTGAGATATGCAGAAGGTCAAAAGCAGATGATCATGAGAGACTTAAAGTTTGTGTTATAAATAATCCCTTTGTTTGTAATTGCCTCCACATTACTCTGCTCACAGAGGCTACGTCTAGACTGCACGCCTTTTTTGACAGAGGCTTTGTCGACAGATACTGTCAACAAAGCCTCTGTCGAAAAAGAGCATCTAGACTATGATCAGTATTGTCGACAAAGCAATCCACTTTTTTGAAAGAGAGTCTAGACGCTCTCTTTCGAAAAAGCACAGTTTGCATGTAATAGTGCCTTTTTTCGAAAGAGTACTTTCGAAAAAAGGCGTTATTCCTTGTAAAATGAGGTTTACCGCTGTCGACAAAACTGCCACGTTCTGTCGACTTACTGTTGACAGAACGCGGCAGTAGTATAGACGCAGGTATAGTTTTGTCGACAAAAGCCAACTTTTGTCAACAAAACCCTGTAGTCTAGACATACCCACAAGCACTCAGCTTTCCTGTATCTTTCTCCTACCTGTAAAAAGGCCTCATCCTTCAAGTTGCTGGGCATCCTCCATTCCCACATAAGTGAAAAAATCAACCCAGTCAGAAGACAGTGACAATCAAATGCTCAATAGCTACTCTATTAACTTCTCTCCAGACATACTGTTCTACAAGCACAGACCATAGTTCCTTGCTACTGAGGAAGTGACACCAGGGCCTTATGGATTGGACGTATCTCCAGCAATGGATTATCAACATTTTCAGCAAACCAGCTTTAATGTTTTCCGAAACTAAAACTGAATTTACTGTGCCCCTGATTCAGGAAAGAACATAGAATGCTGAAAATGGCTATGCTGGGTCAGACCAAGAGTCCATCTAGCCTAGTATCCTGTCTTCCAACAGTGGCCAGTGCCAGGTGCTCCAGAGGGAGTAAACAGAACAGGGCAGTTAGTGTGTGATCCTCTGCTCTTTAGTACAATCTTCTGGTAGTGAGAGGTTTAAGGCCACTCAAAGCATGGAATTGCATCTCTGACTATCTTGGCTAATAGCCACTGAAAGACCTGCCCTCCATGACTTTAAGCACATGACATTATCTTTAAGAACATCCAAGTCCCATTTAAATCAATGGAATTAACACAAGCTTGAAGTTAAGCACATGCTGAGTTGGACTGAATAGGTGAATCAGGGTTTCTGTAGTTTCTGTGCTTGCGACAAAAGTTCAATAAAGTTTGAAATCCTAGTGAATTGAGCTGAACCTAAAGAAATCAAGGGCGATGCAGTTACATCTTCCAGTGCCATCAAATCACAGATAACCTACACATAGACTCACAGACACATCACCTCTGAATTTGGCCCACTGAATAAATTTGGGGCAAAGAGATTTTACTGGGATGTGATCCATCCCTGTGCATCATGACAAGATTGATTTCATCATCTGTATGCCACCTTTGACAGATCAGTGAGCAGCTTTGTGTGATTCCACTGCCTCCCTTAGAAGATTGTTCCATTACCCAACTCTTATTACTGTTATAAAATGTCCCTAATATTTAACATAAATTATCCCTACTGAAGCATCTGACAGCTACCTCTTCAGTCTTCGCTGAAAGCTTGTCAGTATTGATAAGTGATGAATTGAAATATCTCCTCCTCTAATACTAGTGAAACAAGAAAGACAGATTTTTTTCCCTTTGAAACAAAGTGCTTCATACTTCTTTCAAAATCATTAATGTGAATAAGTAATAATAATGACTTATATTTATATAGCATCATCCATCTAGACATAGCTCAATCTCTTTACCAGGTATAAACATAATTCTGCCATTCTTCGTCTAATGGTACTGGACTCTGGTACCTTCACTCATATTGACTGGACCAGCTCTAATTGTGGAATAAGATGCTATTCCATGGAAGAGTATCAGGATCTGGTCCTAGAGCACCAGGCTTATGCAGTGTGTACCACCTGAGTCCTTATTGTGAGGGTTTCTGTGGCACTTCAGTACATTTCACCAAGGCCTGGTCTACAGTACATGGGTAGGTTGAAGTAAGAAGTAAGCTACATAAATTACGTAGCTGGTGTCAATGTATTTTAAATCCCCATTCACATAGCAGGAGGTCAACGAGAGCCAACGCTCCCATCAGCTTCCCTTACTCCTCGGGAGGATCAGAAATACCGGCGCCAACAAGGGCACCCTTTGAGTTCAATCAAACTCCAGAAGATTGACCATGGCAGCGTCAATCTTCCATATAGTGACAAGGAATCCCTGTGGCACCTTATAGACTAACAGATGTATTGGAGCATAAGCTTTCATGGGCAAAGACCCACTTCGTCACATGCATCTGACGAAGTGGGTCTTTGCCCACGAAAGCTTATGCTCCAGTCCATCTGTTAGTCTATAACAGTGGTCTCCAACCTTTTTACACCCAAGATCACTTTTTAAATGACAGAACAAGCCAAGATCTGCCACCCTGCCCCGTCCTTGAAGCCCTTCCCCTTCCTTGAAGCCCCGCCCTCTCTATTCTCCTCCTCTCCATCACTTGCTATCCCCAACCCTTATACTGCTGCTTTTTTTCCCAGTTCTTCTGTAGGAAGAAGTTTTTCCAACATTTGGCCTGTCTAGACTGAACCAAATGTCCGAAAAACCCCTTCTTTTGGAAGCCCCCTTATTCCTCGTGGAAAGAGGAATATAGGGCTGACCGAAAGATCATGTTTGCTCTTCCACTAAAAGAAGTGGAAGAACAAACGCATCCCTGGATGCAGAAGAGTTTTTCTGATATATCTCCGGAATCCTGAAAAACTCCTGCAGTTTAGCTGTACCCTCGCTGGGTTGAGACAGGATGTGTAGGCTCCGGGGTGGGAATGAGGGATTTGGGTGTGGGAAGGGGTGAGAGGTGCAAGCTCTGGGAGGAAATCTGGATGCAGGAGGAGGTGGAGAAGGGGACGCTGGCTCGGGGAGGGGGCTCCAGGCCAGGCAGTTTTGGGGTCAGATGTAGGATTAGGGTACTAAGCAAGCCACAGACTTCTGGATGTGAGGGTTCAGGAATTTGGGTTGGGGTATGTGAGGGGCTCAGGGCTGGGGGTTCCAGTGTATGATAGGCTCAGTTGTAGGGTCTGGGGAAAAGGGGAGTGCAGGAGTGTTATGATGCTGTGGCCAGATGGGGGCTTGGCCCCAACTGGGGGTTTGCTGGCCAGGCTTCATTTTCAAATAAAATACTATGTCAAACACAAAAAGTTTCTGCATTGTCTTTATTTCTGAGAAGGGCAGGGAACCTGTTTTGAGTCAGGGGTCACTGACCCACAGAAAAGTCAGTTGGGGCCACACAAGTGAGATGCAAAAAAAACCTCCTCCAACCCCCCCCCCCCCAAACTTCACTAATGTGGCCCCAACTGTGTTGGTGGGAGCAGGGGACATAGTAGTGGGGAAGGATGCTAGTGGGTGCTTCGGCAGGGAACAGGGTGTCAGTGGGGACAGAGTTCTGCGGCTGGGGATGGGTGAGAGGACAGGAGAGAGGGGACAGGGTGCCAGGAGGGCAGGGGACAGGGTGCCAGTGGGGACAGGTTTCTGAGGCTGGGGAGTGGGGAGAGGGAGCTGGGAAGTGGGGAATGGGGAGAGGGTACTGGGAGGGCAGGGGACAGGGTTCCAGTGAGGACAGATTTCTGCGACTGGGGACAGGGGAGAGGGAACAGGGTGCCGGGAGGGCAGGGGATGATAGGGTGCCAGTGGGGACAGGTTTCTGAGGCTGGGGAGATGGGAGAGGGAACAGGGGAGTGGGGGCAAAGAGTACCCTGCACCCGCCTCCTCCCAGGATTCTCCCCACCCCCAGAGGAAAGCCAGCACATGCCTCCCACGGTGCAGCCAAACCACCACGCGCACCTGCACCAGGGCCAAACCCCCCTTCCGCGGCACAGCCAAACTCCCACGGGCGCCTGCCCAGGGGCCAAACTCCCGCCTGCGCCTGCCCCGGAGCCAAACCCCAGGGCTGACCCCCGCTCCCGTGGCACAGGGAAACCCCTGTGCTCGACTCACCTCTCCTGCGGCGCAGGGAAGCCGCTGCACTCCTCTTCTGGGGACGATGCCCCCTCCCGCAGCACACCTGGCACACCACAGAGCTGTGGGAGGGGAGCAGCCAGTGCACTTCCAGAACCCCGGAAGTGGCGCGAAGCTGCAGGCAGGATTTCCGTCCACCCCGTGGGAAGCTGGCACTACGCTGGAGGTAGGTAGTGGGGCTTCTTGGGTGTGGGGGGAAAATGGGGCATGCGGGGGCCCAAATGCCTTGCAATCGACTGGTTGAGGCCTCGCAATCAACCAGTCGATTGCGATCGACCACAGGTCTATAAGGTGCCACAGGACTCCTTGTCACTTCTGCAGGTCCAGACTAACACGGCTACCCCTCTGATACTTCCATATAGTGCAGCCATGCCCCACGTGAATTGACCCTTGCATATCATTTATATGCAGGATTCACTCAGCATTGAAATGCAGCTTTCCTTGCAATGGGAGGTGACAGCTGTGGATCAGCTCATAGGCAGTGAAGACTAATAACGTTTATAGTTGAAACTGGGAGAACTGGGAATTTTAGGTAGACCAAATGTAAGTGGCTCTGTTGGAAGCTGGACAGGACACAGGTATTAATGGAATTTATCAGACCATAGTAAGTTCCTTCAGGACATGAAAGAGAGAAAAAATAGAAATAATGTTCTTCTGTGTAAATGTTTTACTATTTCCCTGTTTAAGGTACAAGTCCAAGGAATGACTGGAAATATCCAGTTTGACACTTACGGACGCAGAACAAATTACACAATTGATGTGTATGAAGCAAAAGCCACTGGATCACGCAAGGTAAGTTTTAAAAATATGTATTCTCCAGGGACGTCTTAAAAAATATGTATTACCACAAATTCAGGAAAACAAGCTATGTCATACAACTGTTGTGAAGGCATAAAACCTGATAAATTCCACTCCCACTGTATTTGTTTCTCCTCTTCACTTATTCTTCATTTATGAAAAATTATAAGAATGTAGTTCCATTCTGGCCTGATTATTCTGACCATGTTCCCCCTCCCTTGAATCCCTTCCTACATCAAACACCTTGGTTTCATATCTGAGGTGCCTGCCCTGCCACATCTGAACTCTGATTTTCTCCTACAGTTCTGTCCTCAGACCCTTGCCCAGTCCTCTCTTCTTAATCTCTTTTTATCTCCTCCTTCCTCCCCATTACAGGCCTCAGAGCAATAGAGAATTTGGAACCCATATATTTTAGAAAACTCTTTAAAATGATGTATTTTGGTTTGGTTTTTTATCAGGATGTTCAAAGGACCATTATCTCATGGCCCAAGATAAAATATTCAGAAGTGACTATGTGACATAGTAGTCCAAGTCCCGTTTTCAAAAGTGGCTGGGGGCCAAACTTACAAACATATTTAGGTACCTAAAGATGCAAATAGGCACCTAATGGAATTTTCA
Organism: Pelochelys cantorii; assembly: GCA_032595735.1. NCBI lineage: Eukaryota > Metazoa > Chordata > Testudines > Trionychidae > Pelochelys > Pelochelys cantorii. The sequence continues at coordinate 16,974,769 of CM064337.1, forward strand.
AAGGGACCTAAGCAAGTTAGGTGCCCAAATCGCATTGATTTCAATTAGAATTAGGCACCTAACTTTAAAAATTCAGGTAGGTACCCATTTGCATCTTTAGGCACCTACATATCTTTGAAAATCTGACCCTTGTGCACTTAGCCCTTAAGGTCTCATTGAATTGGACTTATGTTCCTAAGTCAATTAGGCATTTTTGAAAATTGTACCCTTACTCTAGAAATACATATATCTATATACCAAGAATCCCAGCGCCTCAGCCAGTATATGTAACTCTAGAGCTATTTGAAGTATCAGGTCTTGAAATCTTGTCTCTGGACCAAACCTCTCCAGGACATGGGACCAATGTTATTTTTATCCCTTGCCTTTACCTGACCTACATTTGTAGTAGCTTATATTTTTGCTTTGTTTTGTTTGAGAGGGGTTGTTTTACTTTACATAGTAGCTGTTTGCAGCTGGTCAGAGATTTAGTATGCTAGAAATAAACCAGGTTGAGACTGATTGAGGGCAGAGTTCAAGTGAGAAAGTTATGGCCGCAAAATCAAAGCAGTTCATTCAAGAATTCTGCAGTTTATATTCTTATCCTATATTGTATTCCCTGGTTGCAGAAATACAGGAATTATTCCATGAGAATTTTTCTGCAACATCTTCTCCAATATATAAGAAGAATATATCTGATAAGATATATTATGTAACTATATATATATATACAGAACTATACATTAATTTCACATAATTTTGCATATCTACACATGCCCTGATGGAAACAATGCAAAAATTCAGCAAAAGTTCCCACAGCTCGATGTTGGCAAGAAAATGTCACATGACCTTTCTAATAGCTGATGAAATATTTACAGGTCCTACAAAAGCTTTTAGGTCTATAGTCTTTTTTTTGTATCCTGAAAAAAAATCCTAAGTAAAAATCACTTTTTAAAAATAAAAAGGGCAGATGTATATGAACACCAGTTTTATGCATCCAGATCATTATAAAAATATGTAACGAGGTAACACTCTCTGCTTTTGTAGGCTGGTTACTGGAATGAATATGAAAGATTTGTGCCAGTGCTAGACCAGCAAGTATCGAATGACACTTCATCTGTGGAGAATAGAACAATAGTAGTCACCACCATCCTAGTAAGTTGCATGTTCTTACTCAGTGTGTGCTTTGGTGGTAAGACACATGTATTCTGAGATGTATTAGAAAGCCGGTGTTGGATGCTGTGTGACTTCAAATGACTGAGAAGTTCAGCAAGCTCCACAGATGCATGATCCTGCCCACAATTACTCATAGGAGGAGTCCCACTGATCTCAACATTGTGCTTACCTTCTTTTCAGTTATTTGAACTCAGTGGAACTCCTCTCGTGAGTAAATCACATACGTGATTACAGATCTGGCCTATCCTGCTGTAGGACCAAATCTTGCAGCCCTCTCTCACAGGCACAACTCCTGTTGACTGAGTAAGGAAGGCACAATCCGGCCCACAGGGAATGCTTGGACAATAGGTAATGGCATCCAATGCTTGTGTAGTTAGTGGAGAACGACTCTTCTTAGATCTCATAGCATTATCTGTGTCAGTTCTAAAGCCTATTGCATATGTGGCCTATAATACAGTATCATTTGTGCCCTTGGTGCCTGTTACAATTGTACTGAACATGAGTCAGCTTCGTGACACTGCTAGAAGGAACATATTTTACTTCACTATAATTTAGTGACACGCACCCAGCCTTTCAGCTGGGCTTTTCAAAGAAGTCTACAGGAGTCAGGTGATATGTGGTAGAGCTGGGAACCTAAATGCCTCAGGCTTCTTCGAAAATTCAAGCGTCTGCCTAACCCTGCATCATTTAAAGAAGTGGAGGGTTTTGCCATTGATTTCAATGGAAGCAGGATGAGGTACATCAAGGCTTTGAAAGCTCAGAAGTGCACTATTATGGTTGCTTACCTGTGATCTGCTGGAGAATCAGGCCTGATCCCCCCCCCCGCCCCGCCAAAAAAACCCTGTAACTTTACTCATGTGAGTAGCCCATTGCCTCACTGGGAATACTCCTGTGATTAAAGCAAATTGTATGTGTATTTGCAGGATTGGCCAGTGATGAATTTCTGTTGCACTTCTAAGGATTTTTAAATGAAAGTCTATTTTGCCAGGAAGCCTTTAATGTTTATGTGAAGGTGACTTGGAAATCTTTCCAGTTACTAGATAAGAGGAGCCCTTGAAATATTGTTGATATTTGGAAATAACATGAAGTAATGCTAATAACAGCTCTCATCTTGTCATGTTTTAAAGGCACGTGTTATATTCTTTGATCTTTGCTTTTGTTTCAAAGGAATCACCATATGTAATGTATAAGAAAAACCATGAACAGCTAGAAGGGAATGAGAGATATGAAGGATATTGTGTAGACTTAGCTTATGAAATAGCAAAACACGTTGGAATAAAGTACAAACTGTCAATTGTTGGAGATGGGAAATATGGTGCTAGGGACCCTGAGACTAAGATATGGAATGGAATGGTGGGTGAACTGGTCTATGGGGTAAGTTTCCCTTAACATTCATTTTAACGTTCTTTTTTAAAAATATGCATGACATTGATAAACTGCAAAATAAAGACTCTGTTTCTTTTACAATCTCTAGATATTTATGTTTGGTCCCATTCCATCATCTATTTAAAACAAAAGGGCTGTGTCTAGACTGGCGTGATCTTGCGCCAGAGCTATGCAAATGAGGCTCAGCGTGGAATATCGCCGAGCCTCATTTGCATAACTAATGAGCTGCCATTTTTGCGGAAGAGGCTCTTGCGCAAGACGGAGCTGTCTACACTGCCCCTTCTTGCGCAAGAAAAACCCTCTTGCTCAAAGCCGTTATGCTGATTATTTTCAGGCATAACGGCTTTGCGCAAGAGGGTTTTTCTTGCGCAAGAAGGGGCAGTGTAGACAGCTCCGTCTTGCGCAAGAGCCTCTTCCGCAAAAATGGCGTCTCATTAGTTATGCAATTGAGGCTCGGCGATATTCCACACTGAGCCTCATTTGCATAGCTCTGGCGCAAGATCGCGCCAGTCTAGACACAGCCAAGATGTTTTGTTTCATCACATGGAAAGTGTTGTTTTTATTGCCACCCCAACTAGAATACACCCCACAAGGTTAAGCAATTGTATCTGGGGCAAACAGATGTACTGTGCTTAAACGCAGCAGAACATTTCTGCTCACATAGCTTTGTCTGAGCCAGCAACCTGCATATGCTGATCTAGTGTGTACTTGGCTTTCTGATTTTGAGCTGACAGACACTTCTTCCTTGTTCTTGTAATCTGTATGTATCTGTATAAGGGACGTAGGGTACTCTGCACAACGTGGGTGCATATGTTTGTGAGGAGAGGATACAAGGATCTTCTATCACTTCTTTGTGCCTACGTAAAGCAGTCTTGCATCCTTGCAGTCCTTTGAGCACTGGGACTACAAGAGGCTTCCAGCAAGAGCAGAGCTGGCTCCCCCCCAAAAGTGCAGAGCTGGCTTCGCATGGAGAAACATTCGCCCTGTACTCTTATAAAAAGGTGGAACAGAAGCTGCATGCCCTGGAGCTGCAAAAGCTGTCATCCTTGCTAGAGGAACTCTGTCTCCAAAGTTATCATGAGGCTTCGTCCTCCTCTCATTCAGGTCAATGGCAAAATCTTCCTGGTGCAAAATCTGGCTCTAAGTGGCTGATATTGCAACATGAAAACCAATGGGAGTTTTGCCATTCAGGCCAAAAGATGCACCGATGTGTTATGCCTTTTCACCAGAGCATTTTTCATGATACAGTGCTAATATCATCATATTTATGGAGAGTTACAACTCTAACAAGATCTCTTTCTCCTAAACTCTGGATTTAGTTTTAAAATATCTGCCATCAGCTAATCAACTGCTGTCTAGTTAACTGTGCTCCTGTTTTTATGTTTGCATCTCATACCTACACCACTCTGCATAATAGGCACAAACAACACTGGGTAACTTTTGTTATTGCTATATTTAAAAAGCAAGTAGGATTTGAAAATGCTGAAATAGCAACTCAGGCTTGTCCAGTCCATTCAACTTTTTTGAGCCCTGTCCATTCAACTTCTGTGTATTGAAAGCCTAAGGAAACAGTGATTTTACTATATGATTTTTAGGGGGGTGGGGGATGAAGGAGTGGAGTCCAATGGGGAGTAAGTGAAGAGGACTGGAATTTAGGACTCTTGGACCATATCCTTGCCCCTGAATAAGTCACCAAACTTCTCTGTGCCTTAGTTCTATCAGCTATAACAGGATTAATAAGATCACCTATCTCACAGGGTGAGGCTTTGTAAACTCTTTGAAATTTGCTAGTTCAGGGCATAGTATGAAACCCTAAACTAGCAGTGTCTCTGTTCAGGTCAAGAAACTTCCAAGTGTTACCTATAATTAGGTCAGCTGCAACTGCCCTAGACATCCAATAAAGCAGATAGAATCTTTTTTTTTTAAAATGCCTCATATGCCCAAAAGAGTGACAAAGAGGAAAAAGCTTTGCGACTAAAGCTGTAGTCGCAAGCGGGGACTGAGCCCATTGGAGAGTGTGTTATAAGCAATGTCACTTCCTTTGGGACACAATGCAGGTAAAATTAACCTCTGCAGCTGCTGAGCCAGGGAAGATACGTCTGCATCAAGGGCTCGCAGCAGGGAAGACTAATCCCAGCTCTGGAAGGTGCTCCCGTAGAGCAGGCCTTGGTAAAGGTTTGCCTCTTTTTTCAAGCCAGCTTTTCCTTGAATATGCTGGTTTGATACAGAGCCCTCCTCTCCATCCTTCTGGGACTAGTTCAGCTCGGAAGGCCAGGCCTGCTGTGTATTGCACTGGGCCCCTGGTGCTTTACCTCCACACAATTGCACTTATCTTTCTCTACAGAGAGAACAGCAGCTTTGTGAGCAGCACAGACACTGAGGCTGTTTGTGCAGAAAAACAAAAACCTGTCGCGAGGCCATGTCTTTTGGTTCCTCCTGTGGGGTTCGTTCCCTTGTATTTAGGAAGCTGGGTTAGCGTGTCTTTACTTTGCCACTTGGTGACAATAGAGACATTTAATTTTTCCCCAGTGCTGCTTGGAAAATGAACAGCTAGTCCCTTATTCTTGCGCAAAGCTTAATTATTTGAGTTGCACTTAACTGCAATGCTCAGTTATCCAAAGGTCAGACATGTCCCCTGAGGTCTGAGTGAAAATTCAGCCCAGCAAAGTTTCCCAGCTCTGCTGGGCTAGTGCTGAAGTGGAACTGCAGGTGCTGGCAGGCCTCAGAGAGACCACCTGGGTCTCTGTAATCTGGGAAGGCAACTCCATCCCTCAACATAGACTTCAAACCCTCCCCTGATTATTTGCAGGCTTCAGGTGTCTTCCTGAAATGTACTTATCCTTCCTCCATCTGCTGAAAAGGGGCTAGTGACCTACTGCCCACACAGAGCTGGGAATAATGAGTGTGTGGAAAACACTTTGAAGATGAAAAATGCTCTGTAAACTGCTAATGATTAGGAACAGGTGTCTCATTTACATGACGATTCTTCTTTATCTCCCAGGAGCTTAAAACTCTATTATGAAACTGAAAGTAAAGGTGCACATTTCCCCAGATGCCCCTGTGAGCCTGGTCTGTGAAATGACTGTCACATTTGTCTCCTCTGGATTCCATTTTGTGCAAACAAGGGGGAGATTAATTTTAAATGCCTTTATTAGCATGTGCAGAAGCCAGACAAACAGGGATAAAAGAGGTTTGAGTTGGGGTTTTTTTGGATAAGTTTATCTAACAGAGCAGAGCTGCTACTGAAGGCACTGTTTCACACTGTTTCAGGTGGCATTTGTCTGAACAGCTAAGTGCTGGGCAGGCACAGGTCAAATAAGATATTACTGAGTTACAGAATCATAGAAATGTCAGGCTGAGTAGGACCTTGAGAAGTCATCTAGTTTGGCCCCGCCCCCACGCTGTGGCAGGATAAAGTAAACCTTGACGATCCCCCACAGATATTTATTTAATCTTTTCTTAAAAACCTCCAAGGATGGGGATTCCACACCCTCCCTCAGTAACCTATTCTGGTACTTAACTATCCTCACAGTTAGAAAGTTTTTCCTGATATCTAACCTAAATTGACTTAAATTTGCAATTTAAGTCAATTACTCTTGCTGCTAATCTGACATGTTCATTGACACCACCCAGCATTACTGGGGACACAATATGTAAATCCTGTTTGATATTGTCTCTTTTGTGAGTATTGCCTCATGGGTTCAGATCTTTTTTTATAGAAGCACGTAGGGCGACAATAAAGTCTGAAATGTCAATGCTTGAAATCTAATTAACTATGTTTAGCTTCATTTTTGCCATGTCTTTGTTTCTGCCACCCCCTTACTACTTCTTACCTTCGTTTGGGGCAACCAAGCGCTGTCAGGAGAGAAAAGGCAGAACAATCCCATTTGCAAAGCCATTTGCTTTCATGACATTTTTTGTAGCTAAAATATGGACTTTTCATTTATCTTCATTTTGACACATTCTGCTTCAAACTAAGAGCAAGATTCTCAGTTGTGCTAAGTTTCCATTCAGTGCCGCAGAGAAAGAGCCTGTCAGAGCTACCCAGATTCTGAGGGCAGAGATGTGTCAGCCTTGACCCAAGCATTGGTTAGCATAGCTGAGTGTTTGCTCTTATCTAAGCTAACTAGGAACAGCCCATAAGAGACCATGGCCCATAGGTAGGTACCAGAGATCTGGGCTCATATGCCAGCTATAGGTGCAACCTTCTCCAGTAGTACCCCAGTAGTACTCCTTCCTGCCCCACAACATATCTCCTCCCTCCAACCTGGTGATGAAAGTTCTCCCACGGTGGGTGAAATTCTCCGCTGGCAAGATGTAGCTGCGTTCTGGGCCCTTTGCACCTCAAGAGGGATGCAAAAAGGGATGAGACGCACTAGAGAGTTGGTGGCTGCATGGGGATGATGGCAATGGGGTGACTCCCCACTGAGAGGAGAGTTAAACTGCCCCAGTTTCTGAACCCGAGTCCATGTTTACAGCTGACTGGCAGAGCACCCCACCGAGGCTAGTGCTGTCCTCCAGTGAGCATCCCCTCTACTTCTGCATTCCTCACCTCCAACTCTGAGTCCTGTGCTCCAGGCAAATGCTGCACCCTTCAATAGAACCGGCTCTGCCAAACAGAGTGATGGGCGGTGGGCAGACACGTGGCCATCTCCTTTCCTTTCCCCTCACTTCTAATTGTTTTCAGCTCATATTATGTGGGATCCACAACTCTGTTGAGATTTACAATGCAGCCATGCTAAGGGTGGAGGGAATATGGTTACGGCATGAGATCTAGCTTCTGTTCCTATTCTGTCCTTAGTGATCATGAGCAAGTCGTTTATCTTTCTGTAACCTGGCCCCGCTCTCACTACTAGCAAGGAGAGCAATACGGCAGGAGGCATATTATACCCCTTACCCCTTCCATGGCCTGGTAAAGAGAGGTAAATTGCTCCCACCCTCTGAACCTGAGTCAGCATTTAAATCTAACCAGCAGAACAAGCCACCAAGACAAGTGTTGTCCGCCAGTGAACCATCCTCTCTACTTCTGCCAATTAGCAGCCAGCAGCACTTCCCACTGCACAGACAGTAGATGCTTTGCTCAAGGCTTCAAACCTACTAGCCGCTGAGACCTAGACAATGACTCTTCTCCCTAATGCAGGGTAAGCCTCTTTCCTTAGGTTTTTATTTAGTTGTTTTCCTTCTGAAGAGTGCTCCTGTTCTTTCTTTCCTGCTCAGCTAGGGAATCCTCCTCTCCCTGGATTTGATCTGATTTTCACAGCAGTGAGGCTAACTGAAAGCCAGTTTAACACATTTCTTAGTTGGGAGAACAAAATACTTTATTAGAAAAAAATAAAGAACTCAGGCCCTACCAGCTCCATAAACCATCTCTTGATGAAAGAGTCTTTTGAACTGCTTTAAGGCAGTAAGATGCTGCTAAGGAGAAAAGCAAGGAACTCAGGGAGATGCAGCCTCTCTACTATCACACGTAGGGTTTGAAAATCCTGATTTACTTCACCACATTAAACGAAATAGCCAGCAGAAAGGGATAATGTTCTGCTTCGAAGGGTTCTGCCAGCTTGTGCATCATGCCTTCAGGAATGGATGAAGAACATTCTCAACATGGGGGCAGCAGCAGCAGCTGTGTCCTGAGAGAGGAAGGGCAGGGGGAAGGAGGAAATGAGGTTCTGCCCCTACTTCTGCGTATATTTCCCAGCTCAAGAGACAGACCCACGCTAGCTCTGTCCAAATAATTGACCTAAAAACAGAGTGTAGCCAAACCAGGCAGGGTTAGCCTTCCCAGTGATATACTCATCCCAGATGCTAGGCATGGACTCAGGACATCGGGCCCTCCTGCTGAGATTATGCTTCTCTTTTTAACACACTAAGTCAATGAAAATCAGTGTGCGTGGGACTTTCCTGCTCCCAGCTCAAAGCGTGAATGTACTCTAAGGATACGTCTACACCGTGGCACTATTTCAGGACACTTCCAGGATCCCGAAATAGCTATTCCGCATCTTGACAGCGCACCCGTTATTTTGAAATAGCTTTCAAAATAACAGGCGCAGTATTCTGATGCCCCTGTAAACCTCATTCCACAAGGATTAAGAGATATTTCAGAATGGCAGTTTATTTCAATTACGAAATAAGCTATGCTTAAGTAGTTTATTTCAAGCTAAGGGTGCAGTGTAGACACCCTAAATCTCCCCATTTATGAAAAGGGAATAATAATACTTCCTTATCTCACATAGGGACTTGTGAGGAAGTAATTAATAAACATGTTGGCCATGTCTACACTAAGGGGAAAAGGGCATTTTTAACATGTTAGTTAGAGCAGTGGTTCTCAACCAGGGGTCTGAGGCCCTCTTCCACAAGCAGACTTCAGGGGTCTGCCAAGCATGACCAGTGTGGGACTGTCTAGGGCCCCGAGACAGAAAGCCAAAGTCCCACCACAAAAGACTGGAGGCCAGGGCGCTGAGTCCTGCCAGCTAGGGCTGAAGCCTGAGTAATTTAGTTTCATGGAGCTCCCTATGGCATGGGGCCCCTGGCAATTGCCCCTGCCTGCTACTCCCTAATACCCACCCTGGCTTTTACATGAAGAAAAGCTGGTGCTATGACACAGCTGGACCATGGAATTTTTCTTGCATGTTCAGAGTGGAGGAGGCTTCAGAGAGAAAAAGGCTGAGAACTCCTGTGCTTGAGTGTTAACTACAGTATCACATTTAAAACAGGTTAAAACAGATTGTAGTTTTACATTGCCCAGCTAACAAGCTAAAATTACCATTTGCCTTATCTACACTAGGATTTTAACATGTGTTAACACACATTAGTTCATGAATACACATTTGTTATCATTTTATCTAATTGTTAAAAACACATCTTTTTTACCTTTGTCTATATGGCCTTTGAAAGTGTTTTGATTCCTTTGACAGGAGTGGTCAACATTCAAAAGTCAAGTTTTACCAGCAGTTACCACTCAGAAATACATAAGATAAATGAACTTATTTCCTGTTCTAAGTATAGTGAGGAATTATGGCATCTCACATGGTACTGAATGGTGGTACATGCTGATCTTTAATCACAACTGCTGTATAAATTCATAGCATTAACTTCTACTGTTGCTTACTTGTTTCTGCACTCAATACTTCTGGAGACAGCTGGGGTTTTGCTTCCCAATGGAATATACACATATAGTGAACACCTGGTGTAATGTCTCTCTGATCCTCCATAAGGGGTACATTTAGAATGCAATCTAATTTTTGGACCAATTCCCAGATCAGGCAAAGATCTTTCAAAGTGACTATAGCTCTGGGCTACTTCTCAAAAAGCAAAGAACCGATGAATTCTGCAGACAAGACCACCCAATAATTCATGAAGGCAGGAACGAGGCTTTTGTCCCATATTTGTGTATATGTGCTATGTCTCTCGCTACTCCCCAAGCCTGGAGTGGGAAAGGATCTTCTTTGGCCTTGAGAAGGGAGTAATTCCCAGCCCCGACAGCAGGGATCACCTCATCTTTCTCCCTGTCTCTCTTTCTTTCTCCTGCAAGGAAGGATGTTTCTATGTGGCCTTTTTATTTTCCTGGTCCCAAAGGGAACTCAACAGCTCTTGCCCAGTCAGGTTAGTTATCATATGCCTGGTTGAGTGTGTAGCATTCTCTTGCACTGCTCAAATGCAAAATGAGCAAGAAACAAGATGCCTGAGATGGCATTATTCAGTAATATTTCTCAGAGATTAGCAAGGCTAGTTGTTTTAGAAACACCTCAAATTCTTCTGTCAGTAAGAGGGTTGGTTGACTATGCTTTTAAATCTGGCTTAATTTTATGGGCGTTTATTTCATGTCCCTCATCAAGAGAGAAATTCATTCCCACGGTACACTTATTAATTAGGAGTTAAGGCACCTAGGGCGCATCTACACTACATGGAAGATCGACGCTTCTATGGTCAATCTTCCGAGTTCAATTTAGCGGGTGTCATATAGACCTGCTAGATCAAATGCAAAGGGTGCTCCCGCTGTCACTGGTACTCCTACTCCTTGCAAGGAGTAAGGGAAGCAGATGGGAGCATTTGCTTCTATCTACCTTCCGCTGTTTGGATGGGGATATAAGACATTTTGACTCTAGCTACATTATTTATGTAGCTGGAGTTGCATATCTTATTTCGACCTTCCCGTGTAGTGAAGACCAGGATGTAGAGCCTTAGGTAGATGTCCTTTTTATTATTTTAAATCTATGTGAGTAAATTTTTTGCACTGATTTTAACCCATTCATTAATTTTTTGTAATAAACACTGAGAAAATCATGGGCAATTTTAAACAAAATACAAACTGAAAACAAAGGGTCTTGCTTAAAGCACAGCCCAGACTCATTCCCTCTTCAGAAACATTTCTTCCCCCTTTTGTTTACTTTGCTTCTTTTGAGAAAGTTAGGCATTTTGGGAGATGCTTTTGCCTCCAAATGAACATCTAGAACCACTAATTAATAATATCAAAGAAAGTAAAGTATTGTGAATAATGGAGGCAATTTGATAAAATGTTCAAAGGTAACTGGCAATACTGGAAACATTTCTAAAATGACTGTCCCGTTATATTTTATTGTGATTTTTTTAAGAACAACTTTCCTATCAATTACTGCAGACAAGAGTTAGAATAACGAATTATATGCAATATAAATTTCCAATATATTTAGTCTATTAATGTAAATAAGATAATATAGTCTGCATAATAATCTATCCTTTGATAATAAATGTCAGTGCAAAAGCGGTCATCTGCCAATCTGCCCAATGAATCCTGAAATAAAATATTACTGGATACATAATAAATCTTTGCTCTTCTATCACATAAAGTAACAGTTAATAACATGATGATCCAGCATTTAGTCACCTAAAAAATGCACATAGGCCCCCCAGAGAGATTTTCCAATGTGCCAAGTTTCCTAGTTTCTTTTCAGTAGTTAATCATCTAACAATGGATTCTTGTGACATCAGCACGTTCACAACACATGCATCATGAGTCACATGTCTACTGACTCTGTATGGTTAATATAGAACATAGTGTGGTTTAATAACCATTAACCTACCAAGGGACTAAAAATATGTATTGGAGGATTCTTCAGTGAATTAATGCTAGAACCAAATCCTGTAATGGACTTTTAGTTGGCTTGTCCTCCCAAAGGCTCATCATAATACATATATGAACTAACCATGTATTAATTTATAAACCTAACAAATGACCGGTCTCTAAGAAACAAATATAATGATGTTTTAAAATTTAAGGCACCTATAATAGATTTTGCAATAATGAGTTGTGAGTGTTCCTCTCTAGTGAAATGAAACCACACAAATGAGTAAGTCTACAGGAACACTGCAGGCCTATGAGAATATACCATTTTCAAGGGCTTCTTTACTTGCATTTACAAAATTTGCAAGCCTATATTCATAACACATTTGTGTATGTACCAAGTGATTGCATACATGAAAGGCTAATTAGGAACACCCCTGATTTGCTCGAGCACACCTGGGAGAGGGGGTTGTGAGCAAAAAGAATATGCTTGTGCATATTAAAGGCTTTAGTAAGGAGGCTTTTACAGGGCCCAGTGCTGCTGTCCTTTCTCAGAAGAAATCCCAGTTGAAGTCAATTTAGTTTTTATTTTAATGAAATATGTGTCTGGAATAGACTTTACACTTGATTGTGCGGCCACACTCAGGCATTGGCAGGTATTTAAAGTATGTAACTGTGATTAGCTTTCCAAGATTCTTTTTTCCCCATTTCTCCTTATTAGACTTCCAATGAAAAATCTCTCTAATGCAAACAATAAATGACAGGCTGGCTGAAAGGCATGGACATTGCAATCCGATTTAAATAAAGGCAATATTCACGTTCTTTGTTGCACAGCTCTTAATCATCCCTTATTAACCTTTCCTATTAACTCCCACTCACAACTTCTACTCAAGCATTTTTCATTGGAAGAAGATCGTTTTTGCACAGCTGGAAACCAAAATCTGTATACAATGGTGTGCACCGTGTTAGTTACTGATAAATTAAATTTCTTGAAGATTGGAAATTTTTTTGTCCTTTGAAATGATGCTTTACTAATGAAACTTCATTGACTCATTAAATAATATCAATGGTGATCATTACAGAGTGTTTAAAATGAGACAGAAGATAATAAGTAACCTTGTATAATGCTAAGTTGGCTTTTTATAATTAATAGAGCATACATTCATCAAAATCTTTAAAAGGGCCTAGTTCCTTCTCTTCCAGGCATTGTAATGAACTGTGCCTGCATTTTGGTACTTTCAGGTATCGGTTCTGCCCACCCACCCACCCCAATCCTGGGGGCGTGAAGGACGCGAACGCATCGCCCCATGGTCCCCCAAGTAAGCATGCTCCGCTGGTCCACCTTTACAAAAAAAGCACCCTCCACAGAAATTCCTGAGTACGGGCCAGCACCCCTCTCTACATTATCTGTGCTCTGCTCCAGCACAACTTATCGTGACTCACTAGGATTCACTAGTTCTCATTGATTCTGTGGTGTTGACAGATCTTGCTGACCAATACTTTTCACCCCCTTCTAGTCACTTCAAATATTTTCTATCAACCTGGGCAGTTTTTACAGTTGCAGTGGTGTTACACTATGACCATAAGCTATTTTTATATTATTGGTGTAAGTTAAATGGTGCAGTATAGTATGCTTTCTGCCTATCACTAAAATGACAAACTACTATGGCTGTTTATTTTATCATTTTCAAAAATGCCTTACTTTTAATTCTAGTTACACAGGGTTGAAAAGTCAAATGCTATAAATTAACTCTTCTAAAAGGAAAAACATTAACATGTTCTATTCTAGCATTCAGAATTCAACAGACTTTCCAAACTGAATGCAAATTATGGCCTTATCCCCTAACTGAGAACAAATTCTCCTGCAATTGTCCCATGTATGGAAAACCTATTGAAGTCTATAGGCTACAATATCACATCTTATATATGTCACCAACTACTAAAATGAAGCCTTCTCTGAAAACTGTCAATCTCTAACCAGGGTCCACCGCATGCATAGAGCCAACACAGATCCAATAGTCTATTTTAAGTTCTCAAAATAGGGCTCAAGAGAGTGTTAGTCTGCTTCAAAGGGGTGAATTTCACCGTGCAGCATAATTATTGAGGTTAGATAGAGAAGAATGTGCTGTACATTGTAAGTGGACTAAAATATAGCTGTTTCTCTGTAAAAACATGTACAATGCATTAATTTATTAATGGTGAAAAGTCCAATCTTGCTCCCATTAAACCTAGTAAGAGTTTTGTTTTCAACTTCCATGGTAATTAGCTTAACATTTCTGGGTACAACACCTCCATATTAGGCAACACTGCCTCTGGATGACTCACATTAGCATAGCAACGATGTGGTGCATATTAACTTTTAATGCCATTTAGGAGCCACTCTAATTTGCCTCACTGAATTCTGTAAACTTTAAGAGCTACCCTTTTTCTTTTACTAAGACAAGTAAGTCTCATTGGAACGAATGGGTCTGTGCACTTGGAAATCATCACATTCAAGAAGAACTAGGAGAAATACTGCAAATGTGTTTAATTATGATGAATTGAATAATTATCTGCAAAGGTCCTCCTGCAATGAGGTTTACCAGCTAATTCGAATTAGGGGCTTTAAATCAGAATCCCGTTTCACTGCCGCGTGTAGACGCGGGCAGTTACTTTGGGCTAGTCAATTTCTAAAATGGCGACCGGCCGGGAACATGCAAATCAAGCATGGAATATTTAAATCCCGGGCTTGATTTGCAATTCCGGTCACCCTCATTAGCCTCCCTAGATCGATCTAGGGGGCTAGTGTAGACGTACCCTGAGAGATCTTGCTATATACAGAAACCTTGCCAGGAACTGTTCCTACACCGCCTGTAGGAACCATGAAAGATACATGGACCCTCAGGCTGAGTCATCTACATGGAGTCCATTGCCACCGTTTGAGAAAAGCCAGTGTTTGACCCACAATAGGCCACAGAAGATTTTCTTCTGGAGAAATGATGTTGCCATGTCCTATCATGGGCAGGAGCTGAGAATAGTGCTCTTAGCCAAAATCAGAGGTTGTTGTATCCATCGGTCCTTTCTCATTTGATACTGACAGGACCCACTTGTGACGCTGGCAATGCACTACGCATCACTTCTCTCTTTGAGTGAGTTTGCACTTGGCTTTTGCCCCAGCACACTCTTGGGGTACTATGCTGCTGCCTTTCAGATGTAGCATGAAACAAAAGTCCTGGCCACGTGTGGACATTAAACATTCCATGGCAATTACAAAAATTCCAGCCAGAGCAGTTCTCGCTAACGTATTCTGCCTACATAAAATGCTTGATTTCCTGTTCTAAAGTGATGTGCGGTAGTTAGTTACCACAGTTCTTTGCAGAGGTGGTTAATGAAGAAGTAAGCCTTGTATCTAGTTCATAGTTTAAATTAAGTGCGTTAAGATGTTTCAGGATACAAAGAGACAGAGGAAAAATTTTCAAAATCACCTCAGCATGTGAGACTTAGGAGTCTAAGTCCCATTTTCAAAAGTGATTTAGGCACTCTGTGTTAGCTTGAAGCTACTAAATGCCTAGGTTTTTTTTAACATGGAACTTAGGTTTCTAATTCAATTAGGTGCTTTTGAAAAATGTAATCCAATACTACTTTATGTTGGGACAAATACCGATACTCTTATTAAATATTGCCTTACTCCACAAATAGTCTAATAGAAGTCAGTGAGACCAGTTGTGGAGACAGGCACTACTCAATTTGAGTAAAATGTTCAGAAACAGGATCTCAATTATTATTATTTCATTTTCAGGTTTCTTTTACAAGCACTTAAGCATTTTAGCTCAGATAGTAATGGGTTTAGAAAAATAAAAATCAAACAGCACTGTGCAATCCTGCACACACTCGTGTGAGTAGTCCCATTGAATTTGCAAAATTAGTTTGCAGAAAAAGTTGGACTGATGCTGGAATGAGTGCATCTTTGTATATAAATATTACTTGTCTATCTGTTTATTAATATTAGATTTCTCCCTCTCCATTAAGAAACATGAACAATACAGCATGCACTTTCTCTGGGTTTTAAAACATTAAAATCTCTTTTCTATTCATGTTCTAGTTATACGCAATGCTGTGTTAGTTAAATATCAGTTGACATGCACATTGTAAACATTAGGTTAAGCTGAACCCTGCTATAACTCCACTGAACTCAATAGTTTTACACCATAGATGAATATGATTATTGTTAATCCTACAACTCAATCATTCGACATTTAAAACAGCAGAAAATCCAGGGTGCAAGCTTGAACATCATACATGTTTTAAAAAATGACTTTAATTTGATTCAGAAAAGCTTTTTGGCACCCTCGTGAATTGCATATAAGTTTCAGAGAGGAGTATTCCAGGTTGTTGGTTGAAAATGTGTAGACTAAACTCTTCTGGTGTATTAATTCTGGAGGAATCTACCTGAGACAGTTATCTCACAAAAGCAGCTTTACCTACACCATACGTTTCATAGCTACTTTTCATAATGCCTCCAAGGCAAATTTCATTCTATAGATAGCAAACATCTGGCAAAGAGAAACAGATTATTTTTGTTTAGATACTTTTGGGACAGACTCTCAAATGGTAAAAACAGGCAGAGGTTTATTTCCTTCAGTGGAGCTACTCTGACTAACACCAGCAACAGATCTGGCTCTTTTTATGGAAAAAAGTGACTACTTTTGCATTGCAAAATTTTTTCCAATTCTCTGGAGCATTGTTACTTTGTGAAAGTTACAGTGCAGGGAAAGAGGGAGGATTCCATCATGTGCTTTTGCTTAAGGCAAAAATTTGTGAAACTATAAAAAGTTAGAACATGATATCTTCCCACCATAAGCTTTTTCTAATAAATCTGTCCGAATTGACCCAATTCACTTAGGTGGTAGAAAAACTTTGGGTAAGGCTGGTTTTAAAAAAGTCCCAGTGTTGTCATATCTCTCAGTGCTGGATTCTGCTTACTGAAATCAGCAAAGTAAAACTGGGCCCTGAGTTTTGTAAGGCCTGATTTTCGTAAGGTGTAATTCCATTGCTTACTTGCACCAAACTAGCCTCATCAATAGCCCTCAGCCAACCTTGATACCAAAATCATTAGCTATAAAGTATAAGAAAAGATACATGTTCAGTACTTCTTGCTATATTCTTATTATCACCAAATGTGAGACAGTAAATGGGGAAATGCCATGAGATTAGCCTTGTAAAGTTTCTAGATCCTAAAAGAAAAGCAATCACCTAAGCATGGAGATAGTTATTGGATGAATTATAGACACCATCTCCCACCAAGAGGTATATCTGAGATCCATCCTATATTTGAAGCAAACTAACTTGCAATCATCACAAACAATACAAGCTATTTATTACATATCCACTCAGTGACCTGTATTACAGCTGTTTAATATTCCATAGTTCCGTTGCAGTGTAGATGAAAAGGATTGCAATGCACACTCCCTTCTGCAGAAAATCAAAGGAGGAGAACTCTTCTACAATGACAACACTAAAATGATGAGATAATGGTTTACGCATAAATAAAAACAGCTCCTTTTCTTCTGAGTGTTTCATCCTTATAGTAGCTATTTGATTGTTCTTTAAGATTTTTCAGAGAAAAATCCAACTGTGTTAAACAACAGCTACATGGGAAAGTCACTGTCTCATATCCCATCACAACATTTCCAGTCTTTATTCAGTTATTTTGCTATAATTCAGTGGCATTTGGTGCCTAATTTTGTTAGTTCCTTTGAAAATCTCATCCTGTCAACAAATCAGTTTGGACTTATCTTGCAAAAATGAAAAGAAGAGATTGAAAGAGAGAAACTTCAAACCATAGAGAACCACAGAATTTGTCCATTAAGTCCTCAAGCATGTCTCAGATACAGATTATCACTGGTAAACCACAAAAGCTATAGAGAGAATAC
Source organism: Pelochelys cantorii (assembly GCA_032595735.1). NCBI lineage: Eukaryota > Metazoa > Chordata > Testudines > Trionychidae > Pelochelys > Pelochelys cantorii. The sequence continues at coordinate 16,992,256 of CM064337.1, forward strand.
CCTTGTCATGTCATAAGCCTTCTAGAGTGTTTGTAAGAGCAATATAATCACAAACAAACATGTGCTCAGCTAGTCCTGATATTTCCAGGTGTTGCTGTTGTTATCCCTTTCTAGAATTTAGGGAAACATTATCAAATGCTTTCTTAAGGAATCAAAGTGGACACAAAAGGCCTGTCGTCAAAATTATCCACACGTAATTTCACTCCCCAACAAAATCCTGTTGCATGACAGATTTTGGCTTTATGACAACTTTAATGTGTCAATGATCATTTATGGCTACTCTATAGATCAAAATTTCATGTGAATGTTATAATAAGATTATATTGCATAACCCTCTTCATATTCAGGAAGTGTAGACTCAATTATTATTTAATTGTACAGCTCACTTTCTTTAAGAACATAAGATCAGCCATACTGGGTCAGACCAAATGTCCATCTAGCCCAGTATCCTGTCTGCCGACAGTGGCCAGTGGCAGATGCCCCAGAGGGAATGAACCGAACAGATAATCATCACATGATCCATGCCCTGTTGTCCATTCCCACTTTCTGACAAACAGAGCCTAGGGACGCCATCCTTGTACATCCTGGCTAATAGCCATTGATGGACCTGTCCTCCATGAATTTATCTCTCTTTATTTATATTAGTTGGAAAACATTTATAGCTAGGTTACATGTCTATGCTCCACTATGCCCCTTGTGAAGAATCCTGCATAATTTTTTTATTATTAACAATTTTCTATCAATAATGTGATGTTCTTAAACCATTTTAATGACTCCAAAACACATATGATTTGCCATAAAGTTTGAACCTAATGATTCTTGTAACTCATTATTGGTTTCATCATTTAAGTATTTTGTTTGAGGCTATAGATTGAAAATATGTGGTGATGGTTCTGTAACTAATGCTCATATGTTCTCTCTTTTCAGAGAGCAGACATAGCTGTTGCTCCACTCACCATAACATTGGTACGAGAAGAAGTCATAGACTTTTCAAAACCCTTTATGAGTCTGGGCATCTCCATCATGATCAAGAAGCCTCAGAAATCTAAACCTGGAGTATTCTCCTTTCTGGATCCTTTGGCTTATGAAATTTGGATGTGTATAGTCTTTGCTTACATTGGAGTCAGCGTAGTTCTTTTCCTAGTCAGCAGATTCAGTCCTTATGAGTGGCATTTGGAAGACAACAATGAAGAACCGCGTGACCCCCAGAACCCTCCTGACCCTCCAAATGAGTTTGGAATATTTAACAGCCTTTGGTTTTCCCTGGGTGCCTTTATGCAGCAAGGATGCGATATTTCTCCAAGGTTTGTTCCATATCACTCCATCACCTTCTTGCATTTTATGGTCATATGCTCATGCCATGGTGCATATATGTTACTTTCTCAATTTTTTTCAATTCCAAATTTTTTGTTTAACATTCCATCCAATGCTAAGCTTCATCATCAAGCCACTATGCTTATTCACCTAGTAAGTGTGTGAGCGGCATTGCCTTTAATGCCATTCATGCATTTCTGCAAAAACTTATATACACCATGTTGAGACTGTAAAATGCATAGGGTTTTACATTTTCAGCAACGCTTGGAGGGCTACCGTGTTTTTGCTGCATATCTCATTTTACGGTCATCTGCTTGGTGCATATAACATACTTATTTTGCTTTGCAAAATAAGAACTGCTTCAAAAACCACATGCAACAGCACTTTAAAACACCTCCATGCCAGTCATAACTTACGCTGACCTTTTTATTTTCCTTCAAGCTTTAGTTTTTCATTTGTTTTCATTGCTCCATTCTTTCATCTATTACTATGTTGTTTATTATCACATTCATATATTCATTTCTCCATATGTACGTCTCTAAGAGTTGTTATGTATTGTACTGTATGTGCATCATTATATAAATCTACTCTTGTCTTATCTCCTTGTGTTTGTAGGCAATGTGGCCTTCTAATAAGTGTTGCCATTTTTTATAAAGTAACTTTTTTAATGCAAATCGTCTTTCTGAATAGGCCATTAGGAAAACAGATTTGATGTTAGCTCTGTTTTAATACACAATACTGATATTAAGTCTGTAGAATTTAATTACTTTTTAAAGAACATTTTACAAAGCACTGAAGAGTGATCAAGTTCTCTTGACTGAACAATGCATACTTCAAAATGTTTTTAAATAACAGGAAAAATATTTCTATGCATGCATCATTAAAATATATTGCTGATGTCTGTGATAAGCATTAAAGCTACATATCTTTATAATAATGGATCTTAACTGGTTTGTATAATACTATTTTTAAAGTCAATTTATAGCTATGATAATTATAAAAAAATATAGACTCATTTAGTACAAATAATATGGCCTTTCCTCTTTAACAAAGATTGTGAACATATATATATATATATTACTGTAGAGAGACAAATGATTTCCCAATATGCCCTCATATTCCAGACAAATAGAATCCATTTCCATAATCTTTCTGCACCCCTCTCAATGTGCGGACAATAGTTTAAGACTGAAAAATTACCAAACTGCCATAGTCTCTATAATAAGAGAAACTTTGGGTGTAACCCAAGCCCTATTGAAGTCCAGGATAAAATTTCCATTGACTTGAACAGGCCAGAATTTCATCACTTCTAATCTAGTGTTGATCTTGACTCTGCACTCCTTGCACACCCAAATCTCCTATTGATTTCACTGAGGATTTAGGACCCGTAAAGAATGTCTGATTAGATGGTTATATTCAAAAGCTAGCAATTTCTATAGGTTAGCAGTGAAGAAAGATAAGTTGATTCCAGTAATTATCTTTTTTTAAAAAATTACGTGCACAAATCACATTTTCCTAAATATGTGCAAACATTAATGTTAGCAATAAATCTGTTAAATGAGTAAAAGTACCAATGGGCAACCTGATTGTGTATCTATAGCCTGTAGCCTATTCCTCATGTTTATGCACTATGTTCGTGGGTTAGTCCCAAAATCTGTACCAAACTGTGCCCCTTTGCTTGCTGTTAAAAATATGGAGCAGTATTAGCATTTAAATTGCTGTTGACCATGTGTTTGCCCAATTTAAAGGACCGGGAAATAAGCACTGGGACATCACATGGAAAGCTGCAGACATTATGCTGTTTCCACTAGACCTATTTATTGACAGTAAATGGAAATGCATAAGGTTTTTTGGTTAGGCTTTCAAGTGACTTTTTGACCTTGTATATTTTGCATAATGAATTAAATATATTCTCTCTTTATCAATACCACAATTATAACTGGCTTAGAAATGCCAAAAATGGCAGTAAATATGTCCAGCCATATTCATATTAATACGTGAAATATCCTTTGAAGACATTATTCAGTTGCTTGGTTATTTTTAATGATAACAGACGGCCAGACAGTTAAATGAGTTTTTACCAAAAAAACAGCCTGTAGCATGTTTAAAATTCCAGCAACACTGTTACTTTGAGCATTGTGCTGATTTAATGTCTAATTTATTTTCCATAAAAAAGAACTATTCCCAAGCATTCCATTTTGAATCCATAGCTTTGTCAGGAAGAAAAATAATTCATAGTACATTGGGTATATTGAATGTTTCATAATATTTTGTTGGCATTAAAAGGGATTCATTCTTCCATTGTAAATTTGCCTGAATATGTTTCTTATGTGAGAACGTAGAGTGCTTTTCGAAGGATGCTGATGAGCATTCTGAATGGAAAGATCACTTTTGTGCATCCTGATAAAGGCTCTTTCAGCCACCTTTGTATGGAGTAACTGTGACATCTCTTGGCTAGTTAGATCTGTGATGGGTGAGTATTCTGTGTGGATATTCCAGTGGATATATCCCTATACTCTCTGTGTTTAATAGGATTCATCGAACATGAATCAGATAACAGCTACTCTCTGTGTTCAGTACATCCCACTGTGGAATCAACATTTGTTCCAGATGTTTTGTTCTGCTACCCAAGACTACTATGTTGTCAGCATAATGAGCTAAAGTATTGAGAATGCACTCATGGTGGTTCAGGAACAGATTACCTAGCTTTCTTTTGATGGAGACTCTGTGCAGTAAATGAAAAACAGCACACAAGATAGTCAAATTTGCAACTTGTTTTGAGCAAAATCTTTCCCCACAAGTTGTACAAATCAGTGTCTTTTTGCTCTGCATTTGTGCAGAACTTAGGGGACAGAGTAAGCAACTGCTTCTATAAAAGTAGGCTCTTTTATTTAAAAGTATTGCATGAGTCTAGTAGGTCCAGCACCCTCAGGCAGAGCCGGTTTTAGGAGTGGGTGAGCCAGGCGGTAGCCAGGGGCCGCCATTTTGAAGGGGCTGCTGACAGAGCTGGTCTTAGCAGTGGGTGGCTGCAACTGCATTTTGGCCTGACCTCCCAAACTCCCCAAACCTTTTTTTTTTTTCTGCTTGACAAATTTTCCCTGGCATTTTTTTTTTTTTTGGCCCGGGGTTGCCAATTGGTTAGACCCGGCCCTGTCCTCAGGACCTGAGCAGTGCCGAACCAGAGACTTTGCCAGACCACGCAAAGTCAATATTACCTAGCCACATTACCAGCACTTCCACTGCTTACTGAGCTTTTAGAAGACATTTAGGGGTAAATTAGAGCTAAATAACAGCACAGAACACTGAAAGCCAGGACTGATGGCTGTAAATAAACTTTATGGGACCACAAGAGACTTGGCCACACCCAAGATAAGTAGATATCTGGCTAATTAAAATCATGCCAGACCATGGACGTTGCTGGACTAGACTGTGACAGACTAGAGCGGTTCAACCTGTAGTGGGATTTTCAAAAGCACCTCAGCATGTTAACTCCCATGGAGTTCCTGTGGCAGGAGAATGGGAGTCAGAACTGGAAAAGTTGTTGTTGTATTTTATTTCATGAGCTGGGGTTTGGGTCATGTGGTCAAATCCAAAAAACTTACAGCTCACAGAGCTCCATCACACGTAATGAGCTTTCTGGTGATGTAAATGCAGAGCTTGGCTCACAGTTTAGAGTATGGTAGATTAGATGTATACTTGAAAGAAAAAGTGACTGTAGAGATTCAGATTTTGCCCAGAGGAAGTTCAGTGGTTTCCATGCAACTTTATTAGTGCTCATATTTTATTAATCTTTTATTGGTGATAGGAGACCAATTGAAAATGGATGTCTGCAATGCCAAATCTTATAATTTTTATAGGAAATAATACACATTTTCTGTGAAGAGTAGAGGAAAAACCCAGGTGCTTTTGATTAAAGATAAGAATTTGTTTCTGTATATTACTACTCTGCAAAGTAAATGCAACTTTTACATAATGCTGCTATGTTTTTCTTTTGTTGCTAATTTGCTCTCGTTTAACTCCATGCTTCCTTTCAAATTTCCTCTCAAGATATGCTCAGTTTCTATTTATGCCCATTTCACAGCACCTCATGAAAACTCTATGTTGATAATGCTATCATTCAATTGCCATGCCTTTGTCAGTCTCAGTATGAATTAGTTAATACAGGATAATTCATTTTAAAAGAATGTTGTACAATTTGCCAGCTCGCTGAGGAAATGTGCATTTTATAAAATATCAAAAGTTGGTTGTATTTTTTAAACAGGATATTTTAAATCAGCAATGCTGCATACCTTGCACAGGTGTGACCTCTTGACAATGATTGTTGTAGGCAGCACTTTTTTTGTTAAAAAAAAAAAAGGTGCCAGTACTCCAGGGGAAAAGTTGTTGAGCTCTGACTGGAGGTGCTGGTACTGCGTTTGGAGGTGCCGGTACTGAGTACCGGGCAGTACCATCACAAAAAAAGCACTGGTTGTAGGTGTTTTAAGACTCAGTCCTTTTCTCTGTAATTTTTAGCTGAGTCATGGACAATAAGTTATGTGATAGCTCAAATAAAACTATAAGTATTCCCCTATTATCAGCCTGATTTAAATTTAGAGTTTACATGCTAACCCTATTTGTCCCTCAGCCCTCTACACCACCCCATGCAGTGAGTATAAGGAGTGTTCATATCAGCAGACGGAGTTGGGAGAGGAAGGTCCTCTGATGTTACTTTCCCCATAAAAGAGGCTGAAAGATCCTACCCAATTGCATTCTTGATCTTTTGCTGGCTGAACTAGACACTTTTTGGCTGGACTAGACATCTTTATTTTCCTCAGAGATTTTTTTCCCCAATCCTGTCCAATTCACCACTGGTAGCTACTTTACGGTAGGTTGCTTCAAAGTGGTGGGTGTTTAATTTTTCTCTGTGTGCTCTCTGGAGCACTCTGGGGAAAAACAACTCTCTTGTTTCATCCAGCTTTATCTGAAATGAGTTCTGCTGTTGGTGTGAAGAGAAGCACGTTCCAGATTTAACAAAAATAGATCAGAAAACTGGAGAATTAACCTGCTCTTCCATCCTCTGGGAACCATCTCTTGCCTTTCACGTCCCTCGGACAATCCAACTCTTTGAGCAATCTCTCATCTCTTTATCACATCACTAGCTTAATGTCCAGGCTCTCCTGATCCTAAGTTGTTGGCAGGTATTTTATCTTGTGTCTTTTTGTCTTGTACGATATCGTTGTAAGCATTTGGGGACAAGAACCATTTACCTTGTGTGTGTACAGAGCTATATAAATTCTTATAACATCATGTGGCCCTGTGGTTTCATTGTTCCTGTAGCCCAAATCTGAGGTCACTAAAGAAATATCAGTGACTCTTCCTGCAGAAAACTCATGTTGCATTTGTTGTAGTTTTGAGTCAAGGGGACAGGGTCAGTTCTTCTTAACCTGCTTCTGACAAGTCCCAGCTTCCTTTGGGACGGTGCTCAGTCCTGGGACTCCCACAGTGGACATGCTGAGATGTTTTTATTTTTATTTTGGTGGCTTATAAGCTGATTTCAAAGCACTAGCCTCCCTTAGCCACACAGGATATCATCACACAGTACTGCTAACACATCCTTCACAGGTGCACTTTATTTCTCTGAGGAGCATCATAGAGAGATTCCTTAGGCTGCTCCATTACTTCAGCTTGACACTGCTGTAATTAATCTTTAGAGATGCATTTTTTAGTAGGCTTCTGCTTGGGCAAACTTGGGCTGGACCTTCAAGCTTTTTCACGGCTCATGTTATCAGAATGATGTAATGATCATGTCTGTTCCCAACCTCTTCTAATTCTGTGTAGATGCCTGAAAGGAGGAAGAGAAGACTTCTCATGCACTTATTGCAAAGAGCTTTTCATACATGTTCTACAGGGGAGCTAGAATTTAAAAAGTCAAGTCACCTATTTATCCTTTTTGGAGGCCTCAAGGAAATCTTGTCAGTCTCTATGCCTTGTGTGTCTTATTGAGTGTGAGACTGCATTAAGAAAGCTTATGCTGTCCAAAACACTGAAGGTTTCTGTCATAGCTCATGCCTTGAAAGTCATCTCTTCCTCATGAGCATAGAGGCAATACTGCCCTTCTAAACAATATGGCTACTCAAACATCATTACAAATCGGATGCAGCGGGCTCTGCAAATATTGACATCAGCAAAGGGGTGATGTGTGCTATAATCCATCCGTATTGCAGTATCTTTGGATACCAGCCTGCAGCTGTTCTTGCAGTGGGATTTGCTGCTGGGCTAGAGGTATATGGCAGAATTCTTTCTTCATACCTGTCAGTGTGATTTCCCATGTCCCTCTAGCCCAGCCCAGATTTCCCATTCTGTTTCTGTTGTTATGAATGTATTTTTTGATGCTGGGTTTTCTTAGAATTGAACAGAATTTTTATTACTCGGAAAATCTCTCAGTGGGCAAGGCCAGCCAGCCCTCCTTTTTTTAGAATAGGGGTAAGATTATGGCACAAGAATATTGCCTTTCCCCCGTCTCCAAGTGTTGGTAAGCGAACTTGTACCCACTGCCTGGGGGTGGCACAGAGGAGCTTGAAGGAACCCAATAATCAGGTAAGAATTTCTCATTTTCTCTTCATTAAGGGAAAGAATGGTGAATCTGCTACAAACCTTGCTGCTGGAATTGTCTGTTTCTTTATCATCCACTGCAAAATATTGGTGTCTAGTGACACTTTTTCTTGCATATACCATGTAAATAATCATTAGCACTTATGTGTATAAAATTAATTATGTCTGGTGGGAGCCAAATTCATAAGAATAAATATTCTTAGGTATTTTCATATACATCATGCTCTTAAAAAATATGAAAACTTTAAGTTGTGGTGGATTTTGGTTTTAATTTCTTCACCCCTTCTACTCAACATAGATATTTTTCCTTGCTTTATCCTGACAAGAAAGAACTCTTAAGTGGAATGTTAGGCAGGATATTTATGCATGCATAAACAACAGACAAAAAAAAAGAGAACAGTATGAAGTTTGCAAAGACAAGAACTCACAAAGTTAGGAAACGCCGCAATTATAGTAAAATTCCTGCTTTCCTCCATGCCACGTAAAATGGAGGAACATTTTCCAAGCTGAAGAGTTACTGGTTTCGCAACAGGCATTTAGCCCAAAACATTGAATTCATGATTATAAATCAAACATATCAATGGCTCATTTCTCAATGTGGCAGGTATGCTGTTTCTAAGATTAAATATACTGCAAGTGCAGTAAATAAGCCCTAATTTTCAACCATTTTTAGTGAATTTGAACATAAATTTGGAGCTACAGAACCAAGGTCCATATATTTGGGACCTGATTCTGACTCCACTGCAATCAGTGAGAACTAAGGGGAAAAAGTAGTTGACTAGACAATTTTGTAGGAGTCTTCTGCATCGTTACTGATCATAATGTCACTGATCAGCAGGAGCTTAAAATGAAGTATGCACATAGTCCGCTGACTTCAGTGAAATTACTCATATGCTTAAATACATTGCTGGATTTGGACAAGAGTGCTCAGTACCATGTGGGTCCATGCCCTAACACTGGGTTTTTTCTTGAAGAAGGAGTACAGGTTTGGTCCTCAGACAAGCATTTAGGGCCTTGTACTCAGTTAAGATTACTTGTCTGCAATGGGTGTACATTCATTTACACCAACTGAGGACTTTTGTTTATTTTACAGTGATTTGATTGTATTGCTTTTGCATTTTTTAAAAAAAGCTAATGGATGAAAACCAGGCAGGGATTCCATTTTTCACTTCACGCCGATGCTGCTTTCCTGGTGTAGGCTGACATGGCAGGGTGGCAGACCCAAATGATTACATAGGAAGATGCCCGGTTTAGAACAGTGGGTTTTAGACATGCGCGTTTTAATTAACACAAAATAAAACAGGATGCCTCATTTCAGTGTGTAGGATTCAGACTCCCTAATGCCCACTGAGCCATGGCATGAGCAAAGCTCATATTGTTCCCTTGGAGTAACTCCCCTTATGCAGGCCTCTGCGGGCAGATTGTTTAGTTCCAGGTGTTGCATATAATCAGCCAGCGGGCAATATTTTCTTGACTGTATGGGACTTGTCTGCCCACTACCTATCTGCTGCAGAGTGAGTGGGGACATGGGGGAGTTCCTGTGGTCATCATTCTCCTGCTTCTACTGGTCAACTGCCCCAATCCTGGCCCCTCTGGTCCCCAGGGACTCCTTCTTTCATCTACTTATCCTGCCTTACAACTGTAACTGAACTGCTTGATTTAGGTTATGGTTGTTTTAAAATGCTTTAAAATGCTGGGTAGTAATCAGTACAGCAGTGTGTTCAGGCCCACCAACTGGAGGAGGGGGAGAAAGCCAGGGGAGCAAGGGGGCAGTTGCCCCAGGGCCCAGCAATTCACTGCTACTGTGGCAGTGGTGGTGGCCAGAGTCCAGGACCCTTTAAATTGCCGCCAAAGTGCCACACTGAGCACTCCGGGCAGCTCTGATGGCTGGGGAGGGCAACGTACCTCAGTCCAGGTGGCACTGAGAGCTGGCTGCCCCCAGTCCTGCCACTTTCTGCTGGAGGCTCGCCCCTTCTGGGGACACGAAGACTGCTCCCCCACACACCTTGCCGAAGGCCCACAGAGGTTGTTGGCTCCCCTGAGTTCCATTTTTTTCCTTATAAATAAATTGCCAATTGCTTTATTAATATCATGTTACACCTGTGAATATGACACAATAATCCACAATAATATGACATTACACATCCAATTAACTGCTCATTACCTTGCTTTTTCCTTTCTTGGCATAAAACTCATAACTAGTACTGGTCATAACTAGGTGCTGCTAGGACCAAGTGAGAAGTGCATAAATAAGGTCTTAAAGCATCAGGGGTATCATCCTCAGCTTTGTTGCTGAAGCTTTTCTCTGTCAACTTCAGGCCTCATTAAAAATTAATTTAAGGCCAAAATTTCAAGTGTTTTAATGTGTGTCTATAAAATTTGCATATGTCCCCACTTGCACAGACTCATAAGCACATATGCACTTAGTCTCAGATCTACCAAGACTTATGTCTGTACCAATAGTGTGTAAAATTAAGTCATCCCACTGAAATCTAGGATTAGAGACATCGCTCGAGCACCATTCTCAATTTTTACTCAAACGACCAATTCAGTGAGAATTCTCCTAAGTAATACCTGGGTGAGGGTGTCAGGAGTTGGCTTATGGTCATCCATTTTATGTGCACAAGAAACATCTGCAAAAATGGATTTTTGTCCACCAAAAAGGTGTGTGTGCAAACTTTACTGCCCCTGTTTAGGGTGCTATAATAAACATGTTGCTTCCCTTCTAGAAGAGAATCAGGTAATGGATGAACAATTTTGACCCTGTCTGTTTTACCATAGATCTCTCTCAGGACGAATTGTTGGAGGAGTCTGGTGGTTCTTCACACTCATCATCATCTCTTCTTACACCGCCAATCTCGCTGCTTTCCTGACTGTGGAAAGGATGGTCTCTCCCATAGAAAGTGCCGAGGACCTGGCTAAGCAAACTGAAATAGCCTATGGAACTTTGGATTCAGGCTCAACCAAAGAATTTTTTAGAGTAAGTAGAATGGCTTGTGGCAGCTTTGTGAAACTTATCTCGCAGTTTTCCTAAATTATAAATGACTCAAGGCTCTGAGTCTGCAAGCACTTACAAATGGGCTGAACTTTGCTTCTGCTAGTAGTTCCACTGACACCATCATGGAGAGAAAAACTTTAAAGGAGCAGGTTTAGTTATCTGGGGCAGTTCCACACCAAAAGTCCAGAAAAAAGTTTTGGCCCCCCAGTTTCAGAAGTTTAGCACACTGTGTCGCAATATAATGGCCAACATACTATTTACAGTAAAACCCGAAGAGCAGTGACCTTTGGGTGGTTCATATTGCCAGCGGTCAAATAATAATTAGAGCTTCCAATTTTGGCCTGTCATTGCCATAATTAAAAAGCAGCTTGGGGAGAAGCATGCTTTTTTATTGTATATGATAAATTGCATGTGGGAAATATTTCAATATTGTACAGAAATCTGGTGGGGGAGGTTCATTTAGTAAGACAGCGCTTATGTCAGGGAGGTAACAGGCTGGAAATTGGATGTGGTGAAAAATAATTTTCAGGATTTTTCACAAGTAAATATGTGTTTAAACTGAAAACCAAGTGCAAGATCTTCCACTGAGATAAATCAGCCCAGGCTCTGGCACCAAAAATACAAATCAGGCTGCATGAGCAGTCTAGCATTTAATTACTCTATTCACTGCTGTCCATGACCAGAAGAGTTTTGGAGACTGGATCAGTTTTCCAGGCTAAGGGGCTGAGGCCCAAACCCCCTACTCCCGCAATCCCGCCAGCATAAGGTCAGAGGGTCAGGCCCCAGGTGTTGTATTAGTGGCACACAGGAGTAATTTAGTGGAGAATAATGGCCTTACTGTTGTGTTGCTAACAATTCGCTTGAGGAGCACATCCATTTTAAGGTAGTGTCCAACATCAGGTATTTGCTGGGATTCCTGAGTGACCAGGAATAAATTGTTTAAAGGAATGGAAGATGCCTTCCTTACCATGAGGTCAATAACTCCTGTTCAGTGGGAGCCAAAAGAAAAAAAAAACTCTAAAAATTAATCATCTAAACCACATTTTGGATACTTTAAAATGTTATCACTTTAAAGCCCCTTCTGGCCTTTCCAGGCTAAATGGCTCTCTGGTGCTGAGTGATATCAGACATCAAGGCTGTGACATTTTTATATGTAGAAAAACTTGCAACAGTGCAAGATTGATGATGGTCCAGCCTGAGACTAGGGCAGGTTTGTTTAAGAGGAAGAAGGTTGTAGGCTGTTCAAAGCTGCTCAGAGGGTGAGACTGTATCAGTGATCAGAAAGTGGGTAAAACTTTCAAAGGGCATGATAAATACATGCCCTGCAGTTTATTCTCTGGATATTGCCTCCACATGGGTCTGTGTACAAACACATACCCCAAATATTGATTGTTTATACTGGTGGTATCTGGAGATACTACATTTGCACCCTATTTCACACATTAATGCATTCAATGCTGAAGCCTCTACCTTTGTTGATAAATGCTGACCTTTTTAAATGGTGACTTGAGTGTGTAAAATTGTGCGTATTCTGTTTAATTACCTTTCTCCACATACATATTTAGGCAGCATCTCTATTGACAGAAAACATTGTTTCTGGCAGAAAAGCCAGTACAGTATTAAAATATCTGATGCTATTTCCATGTGCCTCACTTTTTCTGCAGGAAAAATTCTGCATCTGAATAGCATGCACCCATTAATATGGAAAAAGGTATTGTTACGGAGAGTTATTTTCTTAACAGACTGATAGAAATCCCATGGAAATCCCTTCTCAGAGCAAGATCAAAGGAGCAAGTGTTTTGTGAAAGGATACAAAGTCTAGTAAACATATGAATACTTTATTGTACTGTTAATAGTCTTAGGATATTCTCAAGATAGGGGAAAGCAGGATAGGGATGAGTTATAAAGAGCTGCCTGTCGAGGCATAAAGAAAAAGGAAATGGGAATGAGAAGTGAGCAGACCACTGGCAACAATGAGAGCAAACACAAAATTCTGTTTTATGCTAATCAGGAGGACAAGGGGGGGAGAGGAATTGTGGCACAGCAACCGGGCCTCCTCTGTCCCTGTACATGCTACAAGTGGCAGTAACTGATGTTTGTCCACATTTTACTTCCTTGGGGAGTACTGCATTATTTCAGTTGTATCAAGACACATCAAGGGTGTGTCTAGACTACAGGGTTTTTTCAAAAAAAGTGGCCTTTTTTCGAAAAAACTTCCCCTGAGTCTAGACTGCTGCTGTGTTCTTTCAAAAGTAAATCGAAAGAACGCGGCAGTTTTTTCGACCATGGAAAACCTCATTTTACAAGGAATAATGCCTTTTTTCGAAAGCGCTATGTAATGCAAACTGTGCTTTTTCGAAAGAGAGTATGCAGACTGCCTGGGTGCTCTCTTTCAAAAAAGCAGCTTGCTTTTTCGAAAGTACTGGTTGTAGACGCTCTTTTTCAAAAGTATCTTTCTAAAAAGCCTCTTTCGAAAGAGGCTTGCAGTCTAGATGTAGCCCAAGAGAATAACCAATTCAAGTGTCATGTTGGAGCATGGAACAGATTGTTGTACTTCATCTTCTTCCATTGATTTGAGACAAAGAAGAATGTCCTTATATGAACACACGTCCTTAATAATTTTTTCATTATACCATCTCTATTAGCTCCCTAGCATGATTGTAATGTTGTCTTAAAACTCAAGGTAACTCTTACAGAAGTTTGCAGCTGCTGAGTGCCTGCTTCATAGATTATATTCACTCTGTGCTTTAGACTTTGTCACTCCCAGCAGCTCTGAGAAAAGGGTTATAATGCCCTAGTGTAGACAGAGAACACAGGAGTGTAAGCTGACCACAGGCCACAGTGGTGAAAGTGCTGGTGCCCTATCTCACCCTTTCCACATTAGTGCTTCCTCCAGAGCTGCGCCAGTGTAAGCCAGGTATGGGCAAAGTGCTACCAATTCCCATGGTAGAAGCATGTATAGAGAGAGGGAGAGGTTAACTGACTTTGCAGCATTGGGCTAAGAATGAGCCTTCTAAGGCCCACAGCGGAAGCTTGTATGCGATGGGTTCTCTTTTCTAAGGCCAGGTCTACACTAGACCTGGAAGGTCGGATTAAGGTATGCAACTCCAGCTACAAGCTTGGTGCCGTGCCCACTGCAGGATACCAATGGGAGCAAATGCTCCCATCGGCTTCCCTTGAAGACGTGCCCTAAGACACAAAGCTAAAATGTTTCTCAAAGCACTCCTTTCAAAGTGAATTTTACTGGGTAGTGAATGGAGCCAGAAGAACAATAGTGGGAGTGGGGAGAAAGATTCATATTTTTCTCTCTAATGGGTATAACACAAATAAGTTTCCTCTGTCCAATATCTTAACTGCTTTTAAGGGTGAAATGTGTCCATAGCCCACTCAGGCCTTGACCTATTTGCTGAGAGGGTCAGCAAGGTTTCCAGTCAGTATTACTTTTGTGGGTGTTTTTTGTAACAAGGATATTTGTGCACTAGGAGCTGGACTGAGGCCAACCACCCATTCCACATGGACAGATGGTAACAACTTTCAGCTACTTCAGCCCTGGGCGGGTTCCAGCCAGTGACCTATTTTATAGGGCTGGCTATTTCCCCATCCTGTGCAATGTCTTCCAGACAGACGCCATCGATGTTTGTAGATCAAAGTTAACTATTATATACCTTTTTCAAATGAGCCTGCCGAACGCTCTCAATCTGACATTTATTTCAAAGTCATCACAACAGGTCATATTTACTATCCTAACTAACTGAGGAGCTGCTGTTTAAGGATATTCATTACCCCCAGAGACTCTAACAACCAAAAGAAATGTGTGGTTTTGATGACAGTTGCTTATTTCTGGTTCGAAACATTTTACAATTTCGCAACAATTAGCTTATAGAAGTATCATTTAAATAGCAATCGATGGTTTTCATCAATTCCCGTCATGAGCTCAAAGGGCCTTCATCCCTATTGTAAGGGGAAATGAAAGGAAAATCTCTCTTTGGAGTTTTATTAAAGACTCAAAAATGTTTCTACCTTTCTGTAGAAAAAAATTCTAACCTGGAAAGCAATTACAAAAATGTAACTTCCTTCCTTTATGGGTTTTATGTGTTAGAACCAACTTCTTCTAATCCATTCAATTAAAGTTTCAATAAATATGACCATCACATCAAATCAATGTGGGGTAATTAATCTATATTCAGTACTGAAAATGTCTAATATCATATTCTAATTGGTTTCAGAATTCAAATATGAATATATTCCAAAGAGGTGACCTTTACAACCAATTAGTAAATCTTCTGTAAATGGGACTGTATTTAAACTTCAGTAGAAGATGAAGTACACATTTCTAGACATTTACATGTGTAAATTGCTCTTGAATTCTGATGGCTTCTTTTAATTGATCATATGTGATAGCATGCAAGGACTTAGTAACAGGGTTCTGTAAAACACGTAGGTGAATAAGTTGTTGATAGGTTGGCATATTTGGAGGGGGTTGAAAATATTTGAAATTGCATAAAGGTGTTGCTAGCACTGCTTTAGTGCAATGTGCTGTTTTACAGAAGGAAAAACTGCTGTATGTGACATTTAGAAAGATCTTGTCATCTTTATTTTCTCCTTTTTCTAGAGAAACCAAGGGCATCCCATAATCAGATGACTAAAGCTATGACAGGTTTCAGAGGTAGTTGTGTTAGTCTGTTCAAGCAAAAACAATACAGAATCTGGTGTGTACCTTAAAGACTAACTATTTTATTATGGTGTAAGCTTTCCTGAGTTGCAACTCACTTCATCAGATGCATGAAGGGAAAGAAAGAAACAGTAGGGGTACAGAGATAGGAGTGTCACATCAGAGCTAATTCAGTCAGGAAGGATGTGGATAAGAAGGTGAGAATACCTAAAGTAGAAAATGACTTTTAGTAATGAGTCAGCCATTCTGTCTGGCTGGGAACTGGCTGGCACAAAGGATTGATAGTAAGCCACAGGATCTTTCATTTCCAGACAACTGGCTTGACTCCTATCAAGTGAAGAAAAAGAAGTGTTACCATCTGATGGCTATTTATTGCCCTGTGTGAAATGACTTGCTGCTCTGCACCCTGCTCCTAATTGCCCATCACAAATTATGCTAATTGTCAGCTTTGTTAGATGCTTCAGCTGACAAGCCAAGAATCAAATGGACTTGATGGTCCTCTTGCTCCTACCATTGGTCACTCCCACAGTATGGAGATTTATTAGTTGTCGTACAAGGAGGCTGACATTAACATAGCTACTGCTGGTGCTTTATCTATGCTCCGAAGAGTTCAGTCTCCAGGCCTTTGGAAGTGAAACAGGCCAGCTGACACCTCTTCCCTTAAAACTGAAATACCTTGACTGGTAATTAAAAAAATTTTAAAAAGATCAATACATATTGGCAAATGTCAAGGACATCCAAGCTAAGGCTGAAACCCACAGGTGAAATTCAGGGGAGTAAGAACGTGGAGTGACCTCATGCCATGTGAGCAGCAATGCACAGATCTGATTGGGTACACCTGGATGGATTTGCAGCCCTCTCTCTGATAGTTCGCTTTTGTGGGTTTCAAGGCAAATTATTATGACTTTAAAGCAAAGCATCTGCCAGAATCTCTCAGTAGACATGAGACCAAACAATGACAGAAGGACTTGCATAATCCCACCACCACAGAAGGTGGAATGCGCAAAGGAGGCTTTCAATTATGGTGTGTTTTACACCGCTAGCCAGAATCTAAACAGTTCTCTAGCACCTTTCAGTCCTAATGCTGCCCTAACTGCAACCCAGGACCTGGCTCAATAACTTGCCTACAGAGGAAGAAATTGTAATTGGTAGAGGAAACAATCAAAATATGTTTTTGAAGCTATCGCATGTGCTAACAATTACATTACACCAGCGATAATGTAGCAATTGTGTGGGTTATGTTTTCCTGCTCTAGTACTGGATGAAGACAAAGAGTGCAGATCACTGAAATAAATTCTGCAGAAAGTGTAAATGGAGAGTGTTGAATAAAAAACAATATTCCCTATGCAAGATTGATGCATTTAATCCAATCAAACTATAGCCTAGTGTTTTTGAGATTAGTAAAAAATAACATGGGAAATATCTTTTGAACCCCCCGGACTTCATCTGTAGCTAAGTTTCTGTTTGATTTCCAATTTCAAAATACAGTTTGCTTGTGAAGATATAGGTCTTTTTCAGAGAATAACATTCATACAAATACTTTTCTCTTGCCTTTGGATAAAACTAAGATAAGGAGAAAGGTTTCTGTGCTTTTGGCATCAAGCACAAAGTGATCATAACAAATGCCTGACAAAAATATTGAAAAGTGATTTACGTACAGTCTCTAGAGAATGGAATATCACAAAAAACAAATAGCTTCCAAAATATGAGATTAATAGATCTTTCAAATTTGATCTAGAAAGAGAGCAATCAGGCAAGAGCACAGACTTAAACCTCTCTAAAATAGAATCTGGTAAATCAAGCTTGTTGTTTTATTTATTCCTTACACAAGGTTTGATGGGAAATATATAGATCAGCATTAATAACTGCAACTGGTCATTATTTATTCAATGGTACTAATAACTATTAAAATTGCACATTTCATGGTGTATACGTATACAATATTTGTATAGCGTCAATATTTGTTTAAAACAGACTAGCACATTATGAATTCTAACATTTTAATAAAAAAAATGAAAAACAGCATATACACACACACACTGAATAAATGCATGCAGTATGTGTGTATATGTGTGTGTCTGTATATACAAATACTTATAAATGCATATGTCTATGCATAGAAATAGCAGTCTTTCCAGTGAGTTCATGATGAATGGTTTGATTATTATCAGAGAAAATAACTACTATCTGCCTCTTTTGTCTGATTTTCCTTTCTGTGCAAACATTAACAAGCAATTTTAAAGAAAGGAGCAAAGCTAGTGTTACATACCTACAGAGTAACGGTTTTCTATGAAATGCTCTAATTAAAAGTGTTGTTGCCTTTACGTGTTGGATTAAGAAAGAAAATGCCTTATAGAAATTAAAATTAGCAGGCCATTCATTATCCACTCACTGAGACAGATGTCATTCATCTGAAACCTAGGGTTAATAAGAATGGACCATTGAATAAGGAAGGCAGACAAGCAAGATTTCTAGCCAAAGCTTATACTGATTAAGTCTCAGTAGCAAGTATTTGCATAAGTATTCATATTACCATAAACTATACAGTATGCACGCTTCTATCCACTCTCCTTGTGATTATAATTGGGCTTTTCAATGCACATATGGATAACAACAACTTAGTAATGTGAATTTACATATTTCAATAGACATACAGCTAGCTGTCAATAGCTTAATGTAGGTGAATTATTTTATCAGGTCAAGCATAGTACATGGAGGTGAAGTAACACAGTATCAGATATAGCTGTGAATACACTGCTGAAGCAAAGCCATGAATGCCCCAGGGAGGAATCATTTGCTGTCTGAATGGTCTAGGTTTTGGAGAACAGCTATGTGATCCATTGCTCAAGACAGCAGGGATCCTAGTTTCCCAGGTTACTACACTACTTTATATAACCCTGCTGTGCCACATTAGTGTATTTTGAGAGGGGTTCATTTCAAATGGATGGGTGCTGATCTATTACCCACTGTGATGTTAGTTTTACCCTTGCATAATTAGCAAATACATGACGGTATAGAAACTCTCATGATGCGAATATGAAATCTCATCTCATGCAATCCGCTTGGATTGCTCCATCATTGGCCATATATTGGCTGGGTTTGACAAGCTGAAAACTTGACATTGCCTAACAGTGTTCAAGCAGCATGCTGAAAAATGCTGTGTCATGGAAACTCAGCAAGGGCCAAAGGCAGAGCATGGTCCATATAGTTGAACTGAGTAATAGGGAGGTAACAGAGGATTTCTTCCTACTATGGAGCAAGTGTAGAGTCACTCCAATTAAGCCTCTTAGACCAAAGGCTCATATAAGCTCCACAGATCCTTTGGTGCCACACCCCCAAAGGAGGACAGACGGGATCCCAGATAATCTCTTTTCATACCTGCTTCTGCATGCCTCTGCTCCTACACACCTGTGGCCCTACACTTATCCAGTCTCTATTTGCCCAACAGAATCACATTGGTTCTCTACTTGAGGTATTGTGGATATGCCCAAAAATATATGGGCAGCATTAATTTTAGGCACAGGCTAAACATAAGAAGTTAGCATGACATGAAATCTTTCCAGAGTTGGATACCCAGGGCATCATATCTTCTAAATTTATAGAGGAACCTAAACATACTTTTCCATTGAATGTGGATTGCCAAGAACTGGCTCTGCTAGTGAAGCAGAAAGAAGTTTGTAAAACCAGCCTTTCTGTTGGTAAAAGGAGTCATTTTAATATTGAATTCAGTATTGCAATGTGGATGAATGGATGTCAGCAATAAAGTGCTGGGAGATGAATACAAGCTTAGCCTGGTGTTCAATATTGTGCAAGGGAAGGAAATTCTTTAAAACTTGATTTACAATCTATTACTGAGACAGTTATTGGCATATCAATGAAGTGTAGGTTAGTTACTGCTTGAATGGTGATTTGTTTGTCTCTTTATATGAATTCAGTTCACTTGAGACAATAAGATTTGTCTTTTTAAAAAGGAACTACAGCATATTATCTATTTCCTGCCCCCAACATCTTTTCAAAATGATCCGGACTAGTATGAATAAAATATTGAAGATAAACTAATAATGGGAAGCCTGGAGAAAGATGCAAAAAGTTACAGATGACTGAAGGATATTTTGGACTAGGGACTAATTTATTATTTTTGCAAACATTTTCCTCCTCTTCCTGTATACTTAGTCCTGACATTTGGGCTTCCACTAGGGCTGCCAACTCTGAAGCTATTCTAGAAGATTTTTTTTCCCCCAACATGCCATAATGTCATTTCCTGAGAGCATCCTATTAAAATCTTTTTGTTGTCATGGGGAGATTGATGCTGATTCTAGGTGACTCCTGGCTAATCCTGGAGGGTTGGCAACCCTGGTTTCTACCCAACCTTACACCTAGCAAGGTTACTTTTTGTCTCCCAGCTTGTTCTGAGCAGGATGAGAATATACCAGGGAGTCAAAGGTTCTTTTTCACCCTGTGCAGG
This sequence comes from Pelochelys cantorii, assembly GCA_032595735.1. Classification (NCBI taxonomy): domain Eukaryota; kingdom Metazoa; phylum Chordata; order Testudines; family Trionychidae; genus Pelochelys; species Pelochelys cantorii. The sequence continues at coordinate 17,012,296 of CM064337.1, forward strand.
AGTGATCAATGGAGCTCTGCAAATCCATGGATATCTGCTTTATATCCGTGGGTATCTGCATCCACATATAGCAGGGGTGGGCAATAATTTTTGATGGGGGGGCCACTCCAACATTTTGGAAAGTGGTTGAGGGCCACACTCTTCCATGATATTAATGGAGATGCAGGGTCTGGAATGGAGGTTGGGTGCAGAAGGGAGCTTGGGGTAAGGGACTGGGGTACAGGAGGGAGACTGGAGTCTGGGAGGGAGTTGGGATGAAACAGGCGGTTGTGACCTAGGGCAGGGCACTGGAGTGCAGGGGTTTGGGATGTGACCTCGGGTAGGAGGGGATTGTGATCTGGGACAGGAGACTGGGGTGCCAGATCTGGTATATAGGGATGCAGATATCCACGGCTCATTTTTGCAGATATAGATGTGGATAAAAATGTTGTATCTGCACAGGGCTCTAGTGATCCCCAGCAAATAATCTCTCCTCACAACCTGCAACAGGGTGGATCTGAACTGAGTTCTAATGGTCCCAAAAGAAAAACAAGAAGCCTCAGATCTGAAGGGCCTGATTTTCAGTCAAGTCTAACTTCAAGACAGTGTGATAAGAATGGAGCACAATGGTTCCCATCACAAACGCACTGCCTGCACTATGAGAATATTGCAGCCCAACAACCAAACTTGTATTTTATAGATATGTGCTGAAAAATGAGGAGATCCCACCAATGTACAAATAAATCCAGTACACACACAGCAGAACCTTGCCTAAGTGCGGAGCCCCAGCCATTTGGTAGAATGAAGAGCTGGGATTAGAGATGGAATAGCACATGGTGCCCATTTCTTTAGGAGGAGAAGTGACCAACTTTCATTTCATCAGGCGTTTTGAACCCAGCTGTAATAAAAACAAGATGACCATGTTGTGAGCAAATTGGCACCCTCTCCCCAATATAGGTAATCAAGGTGCTGGTATTACAAGTAATTCATAGTTAAAAGCTGTGGCGTGTATCTTCTACACTAGCATAACATTTTGGCTAGTTCTGCCACATGATTTCCCTTGTGACCTTCAGTAAGTAACTTAACCTGTCTCTAGTTTACTTGTTTGGAAAATCGGACTTGAAGGGGGGGGCTCTGAGACCTAATTCTTTTTTATTAGTAAAGAGCTTGGCTATCTAGATGAAGGCACTAGAGAATTACAATAATTATATTATTAGCACACTGATATTATAGCGGCCATTACGTGCTCAAGAGTAGCTCAAATACAGTCTGTGGGCCTGTCACCAGACTTATCCCCTGCACTTTCAATATTGTCATGTGATTGTTTATGCTCACCTGAGTATCTCACCAGGGAAAGGCAGAGAAGACGTGTTAATAGGTCATTCAAAGAACAGAGCAGCTAAAAACACAGCAGCCATTGCAATGTGTAACTGGCAACGTCAATATTAAAGAAAACCTAAAAATATTTGTATTACAACAAAAACAATGTCACAAATGGCCACAAAGTGACATATAGCACTGAGTTACCAAGGGATCTTGAGGAGGAATTGTATCTCCTATGCCATCTTCTTGCAGCACTGGTGGAGAGAGGATGTGACCAAAACATGCTATACATTGACCATCCTCAGCTTGTAGATGGTTCCTTGGGGGCCATAATTAAATGGCACAGCTTTCCTAGGCTGTTCTAGGGGATATCAGGGTGAGAGCTGGCTTATAGAACCAGTCCCAGGGAGCTACAACAGTTGGATGGAGAAAGAGTTCTCTGATGTGTCTTCTGGGAAAAGGAGAAAGTGAAGTAAGAATAATTGTAGACACTTTTAAAATATTCTAGTGCAGAAAATCTCAGGCAGTGTTTTTGAACATGTACAAAGTAGAAAAGAGGATAGAATATTCTAAACAGAAAAAGGAACCATTCAAAGCTAAAATATTTTAAGAATGTCTGTAAAAAAATGTGGTTTCTTTCTAGTAGAATGGATTCATTCCTTTTCTGTTCTGAAAGACTGATAGGAACTTTAGCTTAACTCTGAAGGAGAAGACATAACTGAACAGTGACACAGATTGCTCAGCCTTTGAAAGAAGGCATTGGTTTTCCCACAGATATTTTACTGTGAGTTAAAAGTGGAGTTAGTGGTTTAGGGCATGTTTTTGGTTTTGGAAAATGTCATCAGGTCAGTTTTGATGTTGCAAAAACAAGACCAGGCTTCGTTCAGATTCAGTTGCATTTTATTTAAACTAAGTTTGCTAATTCCAGATCTAGCCCATTTCTGCCCTTGAATGTAATGGAAAAATAATCATGATTGACAGGTAAGTCTGGTCTGTTTTCTGATGTGTGTAATATTTAAATTTAGACTGGATCAAGCTTAATATTTATGTTGGAGAGTGTTGATATTTTCATTTAAAATATCAAAATGGCTCACACACACAATAGGCAAATTAGAAAGTAAAATAAGATTGTTGAAGGGTAAAAATATCTGGACTGGTTGTACTGAGGTTTTATTCTAAAATAAAAACATTGCTACCTAAGGGAAATTTATATTTAGATAGTGATTAGTGATGGACAGAAGGAAGTAAATTTTCAGCATGTCAGGCAGGGAATTAGAGGCCCTGCTTGCATTAACATTAAAAGCTGTTATATGTGTGGCAGTGAAAATATACCCTTGTGTCTGAGGTGAAGGAAATGTACGTTGTTCATGTTTATGCATGAACATCTCACAATGAAGAGGGAAAACTGAGTTGTTGACTAAGGTAAGGTCATGTCTATTTATATCTACAGAAAGCTTGTGATATTGAAAAGAGGCTTTAATGTGTCCCAAGGCCCACTGAAAATTTAGCTTTTGAGGGGAAAAATGGAAACAATAACCCGCTTGAAGTTCCAAGGAAATGTTTATTGATGGATTTCTGAAGAGCACTGTCAAAGGAATGAAAAGGAATTTGCAAACCACAGAGAAATCCATAACATTTGTGGCTTTAGAATTTCTCTTAGATCTGTGCTTTAAAGCACTTTTTAAAAAACCATCAGTAATTTAAAAGTCATATTTTAATCAGAGGCAAATTATTTTATATGATTGTATTGATAACTATAATATGACCATCAACTCAAATATGCCTCCAGTGATGGCTACCTGGCCTCAGAAACTGCAGAAGCAGGTTGTTCCCCAGGCTGGCTTTCCCATGGTGGTAAAACAGAGTTATGTGGGGCAGCAAAACAATAAATAATAAAAGCTGCTGAGAAAATAATATATTCAGAAGGGGTGGGGAGAGATGAAATTTTTCAAGAGAAATGCACATTTGCTCATGAAAATTTATGTTTAAACAAAATGACATTTGTCATCCAAAAAAACACCATGTCAAATTAAAATTTTTGACTAGCTCTAGTCAGTGGTTGCTTTGCTTTGGTTGAGTGTATGATGGTAAGGTCTGAGATTTGCTGTAATGTCTAGGGCAAGAAAATTCCTAGCCCCAACTATATGCACTTTTCCATCAGACATTGTGGGTGCGTCTAGACTGGCAAGATTTTGCGCAAAAGCAGCCGCTTTTGCGCAAAAACTTGCCGCCTGTCTACACTGGCCGCGAGAATTTGCGCAAGAACACTGACTTTGTAATGTACAAAATCAGTGCTTCTTGTGCAAATACTTTGATGCTCCCGCTCAGGCATAAGCCCTCTTGCACAAGAATACTTGAGCAAGAGGGCCAGTGTAGACAGGAACGTTAATTTCTTGCACAAGAAAGCCCGGTGACTAAAATGGCCATCGGAGCTTTCTTGCACAGGAGAGCATCTATACTGGGCACGGATGCTTTTGCGCAAAAGCAAATCTTTTGCGCAAAGGCACATGCCAGTATAGATGCTCTCTTGCGCAAATACTTTTAACGGAAAAACTTTTCCGTTAAAAGTATTTGCGCAAAATCATGCCAGTCTAGACGCATCCTGTCAGTATTCGCTACCCACTCGCAACAACTGCCCAGCTACCGCTGCTACTATTTGATTTATTTTAACCACACATAAAAAGAATTAAGAATAGGGAATGGGCTGTGAAAAAAGTTAGGCTAAAAACCTTAAATTTTGACTAGGGAATTATAGTTTTATGTTATGAAACATGGAATTCAGTATTTGGAAATGCAATCATAATAATACGGTGCCCTCGTAGAGTACTTATTGTGCAAAGACTGAAAATATTTCATGAACATCCTTGCAAAGTACAGAATTATTGGTATTCCTGATTTACAGATGGGGAAACCAAAGCCCAGAGTGGTGAATGACCAGGGTTTTAAAGGTAGTTCTGTGCCTAAAGGAGACAAAAATTTCAAAAATCCCTATGTGCCTGTCTCTGACAAATCCCAGTAGGTGGGCTTGAGGCATCTAACTGTCTTTAAAAATCTGCCCCTAAGGGACTTGCACGTGATTTATAGACATCTGTGGAAGAGCCAGAAATGGAACACAGACTTATGCTGCCCTCTCCCCGCTCCCCCCGTTCCTTCAGCAGAAGGACATCTTCTCCTCTAAGGAAAAGTTCATCTGTCATTTACATTATAACATCTGTGGAGCAGGGAGCACATCTCTCTTTGTGCCTTGTACAGCACTGAGCATGCTGTTGGCCCTTATCAAATAAAAAAATTATTATTAACAATTCACAGATGCATTGCAAATTGCTTTTAGGTATTCAAGCCAGCTGGAAACTGTAAGAGAGGATTTATTAAAGGCAGACATTCCAGTGTAGAGTAGGCCATGAAAAGGAGGAAAAAACATACTATAATTCAACTGTTTCATTAAAGATATACTCTAGATAAGTAAATGATCTGACAATTGACCAAAACACATTTTACTTGTAAAATCTTGGCAAGAAAATCTTTAGCTTTCAGAGAGAGACAATAAAGCTCTAACTTAGGCACACATGCATATACATGTGTGTTTGTGCATGCTGTGTTACTGACAAAAAGTAATGTTAAAAGAAGTTTACAAAGATAATCATGCAGAAATTTGGAAATGTCAGAATTAAGGGTATGTCTTACACTACAGAGTTTTTTCAGAAAAATGGCTGTTTTTTCCGAAAAACTTCGCTTACATCCACACTGCAATCGAGTTCTTTCGAAAGAAAACCTTTCCGGCGTTGGTAATCCTCTTTCTACGAGGAAGAAGCCTTTTTCCGAAAGAGCTCTTTTGGGAAAAGGTGTGTGTGGATGGGGAAGAGGGAGTTCTTTTGCAAGAAGAGGAAAAAGGAAAAAGCACAGGTGCCTTGGTGGCCATTCCATCCATAGTAATCACAGCTTAAATGCGAGAGAGCATCTATTCAATGTGGAGTCTATCTTTCGAAAAAGCAGATCGCTTTTTCGATGTGCTTTGGCAGTGTGGCACTCTCTTTTGGAAGATGTTTTTTGGGAAGATCTCTTCCGGAAAAGCTTCTTCCAAAAGAAGCCTGCAGTCTAGTCGTAGTTAAGGCTGCTGGTGTAGTCTTAAGCCATGTCTACACTAAAACCACTGTAGCAGTTTGCCATCGAATGTGTTGCTACCTGCTCTAAATAAAATATACTCCTGCATATGCAAGTGTATATATACACACACATGAAAAAATGTATATTTTAATATTTTTAAAACATTTTTAAAGTTCTTACTTGAGGCTAGTGTTCGTGCTAAATGAGGCTAATAGAGTGGGCTGTAAGGGTATGTCTAGACTACATGCCTCTGCCGACACAGGCATGTAAATTAGACATTCCGACATAGTCAATGAAGTGGGGATTTAAATATCCCCCGCTTCATTAGAATAAAAATGGCCACTGCGTTGTGCCAGCTCAGCTGTTTGTCGGCACAAAGCGGCAGTCAAGACGGGGATCGGTCGGCAAGAAAAGCCTTTGCTGACCGATCCTGTGAACCTCATTGCATGAGGCATAAGGGATCGGTCGTCAAAGGCTTTCCTTGCTGACCAATCCCCGTCTTAACTGCCGCTTTGTGCCGACAAACAGCTGAGCCGGCACAACGTGGCAGCCATTTTTATTCTAATGAAGCGGAGGATATTTCAATCCCTGCTTCATTGACTATGTCCGTATGTCTAATTTACATGCCTCTGTTGGCAGAGGCATGTAGTCTAGACATACCCTAAGTGTCCAGCCCACTCAATTAGCCTCCTTTAGCACATACACCATCATTGACAAGGTTTTTTCCCCCTCCCTCTCTCCCCTCTTTTTCTGCTTTAAATGTTGTGATTTCTGTGACTTTTGCTCCACTCATCAGAAGAAGTGGGTTGTGCCCACAAAAGCTCATGATTATATATATATATATATATATATATATATAATTGTTAGTCTCTAAAGTGCTACAGCATCACTCATTGTTTTTTAAGTTTTTTTTAAGTTACAGACTTACACGGCTACCCCTTTGAGACTTACTCAAAGCTAGTTACTTTGGCTGTAGTGTTATTTAACAGGTTGCAGAGCTCAGAACTTTGTATACAGCTACATTTTTATTTGTCTGATCTTGCTCTGGTCTTTCAGAAGCTTGCTTGTGCATTCCACTCCTGCATGCTGCCTTGGGGCACAGAGCCACTGAGCTAATGCTCTCTAGGATTCTCATTCCATAAAGCGTACTTGGCTTTGATACAGACAGTAGTAACAACTCCAGCGCCTGCCACTACATAATAAACCAGCTTCTCCACCACAGTCGTTTCCTATGCTGTGTACAAGGAACAGCTGTGCCTTTATAGCCTCAGAGCAGGTGTGAGATGCATTGCACCCCACAAATTGCTAGCAAGACTAGCAATAGAAAGATGTCACCTAACTTCTGAGATTCTTTAGTCAACAAAGGCAACATAATTAGTCTTCTGAGTGATCCAGAGTTTGCACAGAGCTTGGATACTGCAAACATCACTCAGTCATAGTACAAAATTAAGTCACAAAACCTACCTTTTATAATGCACCACAGTTGACTATGGGCTCACATCTTGTTGATGGGTTCAAGAGGAAGTTAACGCTGTACTTAGTAGCCTGGGAAAAGGAATACTCCAGAGGTCGATCTTCTAGTGTTCGATTTACCTGCCTTGAATAGACCCCCCCCCCAGTCGAATGCCGAGGGCAGCCCCCGTCAGCATCCTGTACTCCTCATTCTGTGAGAAATAAGAGAAGCCAATGGGAGTGTGTGCTTCCGTCAGCCTCACACAGTGTGGACACTGTGGTAGCTTGGCTTTAAGGTAAGCCGAATCCAGCTACACAATTTGCATAACTAGATGGCATATCTTAAGCCGACCTGCGTAGTCTAGTGTAGACCAGGCCTCTGTGGTGTTCAGAGGGAGTGGGAATGCTGCCACAGAGAAGGCATGGGGAGGATAATCCTGTTTATACATCCACCAGTGGCATTTCTGGGTGCATATTATAATCATCACAAGCGCAGGGATTGTGGTCTCGGCAGTTTCTGTGATGTAAGGTGGGCTGAAAGTCTGCCATAGATGAACAGTATGAAACTGATCTAAAGACTCATAGTCTAGACTTTCCTTCACACAATTATTTCTTTGATGGGGAAGTTCCAAGGAAGCTCCTTTGCTGCACAAAGCTATGGTGGCAATTCTGCGCATGACAATTTGTTCTGAGTTAGTGCAGAACCAGTGCCCCAGCCTGACCTTATGGCTTCTGGAGTTGCCCTTTTTTATATAAAAGGAAACTCTGGTCATGAAAATTTCACAGAACTTCAGTAGGGGCTTAAAACCCATGTCAAAGACAAATTCCCACTAAAGCCATTGCATTCCTGGCCTAACCCATTAATAGTACTGCTGTCTTATGTTAAACACCTGCCATATTGTAACCCACAGGTGTTTGAATAGTGGATAAAGTGATTTCTGCAGATAGTTTGAGGGTCAGTTTAAACTTTCTAAACTGTGTCAGGATACTTCGATAGAAAGATGCTGGACAGAGTAAACCTTTGTCAAGCTGGGGCATTGGTTATGTATTAACTTTGGTAAGCTTGACAATATACTATAAAAGTGGGAGTCATGCTTTTTGCTGTCTCATCTGGGTCCTTATATGGCTCCCCTATGTGAACATCTCTGAGATATTTATCACCACAGCACTGTGTAAGGTGGGGGCATGTTATCCCCATTTTACAGAACTACGAAACTGAGCCACAGAAAAATTATGTGGCGTGTCCAAGATCACACAGGAAGTCTGTGGTCTCCCAAGTCCAAGACTAATACCCTAGCCACTAGCCCCGCTCACCCTTTTCATGTGTGGAGTTTATTTCACTGCCCCATTTCTTCAGATACCTGCCTCTGGCTATGTCTACACTACAAAGAAAAGTCGGAAAAAGTTACGCAAATTGTGAACCGCAATTTGGGTATCTTTTTCTGCTTTTCTTCCAAAAGAGGCTTTTCTGACATTTGGCCCATCTACACAGGGCCAAATGTCAGAAAAAAACCTTCTTTCAGAACATCCCTTCTTCCTCGTAAAATGAGATTACAGGGATGCCGAAAAAATGCATCTGCTTTTCTGAAATTTTTTCAGAAAAGCAGACGCGTTCCATTGATGCAGCAGAGCTTTTCTGAGATACCTGTGCAGTGTAGACATAGCCTCAGTAGACTGTTTCTCAAACTTTTAAAAAGCATCTGAAAAAGCTATTTTTCTCAAAGAAATATTCTCATTTTTAATCTCTCAACTGTTGCATGGTGTTCCACCCTCCTCTTAATGAAGGCACACTATTCTCCCTTCTCTCTGATTTTCTCTTGTGTACCATAATGGTTTTAACTGGATTGTGTGTTCAATTTTTTTTCAGCTCACCAGGAGAAATAATTACAATAAAACCCTAGCCCTATACTCCTCTCTAGCAATCACAGCTGTATTTTAATACAAGGAATGAAGGCAGAATATGCTATCTATAAAATGTTTACTGAGCGTTAGGTAGCCACTGTGAAAAGAAATAAAACATGACTTGATCTCCTACTGATCAGAATGAAGAGTCTTCTGCAAGTTCACAAGAGTGTGCACTGATCTTAACTACTGTGTATGGTACCCAGTGCAATAGATTTCGTGATTCCAGATAAGGCTCGACAAGGAAAATGACAGAAAGATGGATTACACTGAACGTTTTGTATAAATCCTGAGTTTGCGGTCATTAACCAGGCATTTCTGCCTCGTGGAACAGACAGGGAACATTATGTGACGGCACAGTATACTAATAATGTTACTCAATATCAGAGGAGTCGACAGGATTGCCAGCCCTTGGACAATGGGGGGAGGTTATGGCTCTGTGCTCCTGGAATAAGTGGAGCTATGGACAGAAGTCCAGACTCCAGCACCGCCTGGATGGGCAGCGCCTCCCACTGCCTGGCCAGACTGCACAAAGTGATCCACAGCGATTCTAAATGGCCAGGGGCTCCAGCCATTGCCGCTGCTGCAATAGCGGCATCAGCAGCTGGGAGCCCCAGAGCAATTGGTCCCTTTGCCCCCCAGGTCAGCAGCACCGCTCAATACATTAAGATGGTTTAATGTGTGTAGGGTGGGATGAGGGGATTCCCTCGTGTGGCGTTTTCTGCCATTTAAGGATGTGACAAAAGAGCGGGCAAAAAGAAAAAGGGGAAGTTGTTTTAAAAGTTTTGCAGCCTCCCTAAGTTACTAAGCATGTGTATTAGAGCCAGAATCAGTATGTTTGGCTCTCTCGAAACTGAACAAATCAACTTGCAGTTAAAAAATGCATAACCAGCAGCTGGGTATAATAAAATCACCTGTCGGCCATTGAGCTCTTTACATTAACTCTTTTGCTCTCATTAAAGTGAAGTATCAGCTTATTACTAGCATGCTTGTTATTTTTCAGCAACATTTGAAACCATCTGAACAAGGAAAGTTGATCAATGGTAAATAAAATCTTTGCAATCACAGTACATACCTCCCAGATGGTGTTCTCATCCTTTAGCAGCCCAGTAGAGCTATTGCTGTCTCTTGGCTGCAGCTGTAAACTTGACATCACCACTAGAAGAAGCACATTCTTGTCTTCTTGGGAGTTCTTTAATAGGGAAATGTCTGTGGTTCACTAGTAGTGTGTTACAGAATGAAACAAACTGATAGTGATGATTTGTGTGGAAAGTAGTGGATCTTCATTGGCATGTATTAGCCATAACAGATGAGCTAGGGTTTAATGTTTTTTATCTGGGTTGATGTTACAGCAGCACGCACAGAAACCGAAAGAACAAGGGACTGGGATGGAATGCACTGCTTTTCATTTTGAATGTTAAGCAGCCTATTAAATGTCAGTTAGTAAGAGAAATGTCTCAGCTTCTCTTTTGCCTAACCTCTTTTTTCCTAACTCCCTGCTGTGTTTTTGGTAATTGTTTAAGGGCCAGTACTGTTCTCCATTAGCTAGCTTCACTTGCTGCATTTATTATTATTCATTATATCTAGTATATTAGGCGCTAGAAGCTAACCAGGGCCCCGTTGTGCTGGGGAGTGTTCACAAAACCTTAGTTATTGTCAGTAATCTTCAGTCAGTTGCAACCCAATCTGTATTGTGTAGACTTTGACAGCACAACACTTACATACTGTGCAACGTGCTTATTTAATTTTTTTCTTTGTCTGCTTTCTGTTATCTCTCTCAGAGATCAAAGATAGCAGTCTACGAGAAAATGTGGTCATACATGAAGTCAGCAGAGCCGTCTGTATTTACCAAAACAACAGCTGATGGGGTGGCTAGAGTGCGGAAGTCAAAGGGAAAGTTTGCCTTCCTGCTTGAGTCAACCATGAACGAGTACATCGAGCAGCGAAAGCCATGTGACACAATGAAAGTTGGTGGGAACCTGGATTCCAAAGGCTATGGTGTAGCAACTCCAAAAGGCTCAGCATTAAGGTGGGTGGAATAATATAACAATATATATGTTGTTATAGTATTCCACCTACCCTGATGTATTGTGTTGTCATTTTCTTTCTTGTGGATTTTGAGGTAACTTTAAAGTTTAAAAATCTTCAATATTCCATGGAGTAAAATAAGACGGTAAATTATGGTTTCATTTACTTAATGCATCCATTTTTTAATGTTCTCTCTGTGTTGTCCTTTCTGATTGTTTGTTGCTGTTTTAATTTTACAGTTCAATGGCTTTTTCAATTTAAATGGTAAAAGCCAAGTTAAACTGCCATATGTGACGAATGTTAATTGCATGATGTGGTGTTCTTGTTACTTTTTTTCCTCAAAGACAATTTCCCCATCCCGCACACTTCAGTTTTGAGCAAATGTTATCCTCCATGCCACCTTCCAATATTAACCCTGTATTTGCTGTAGAAACATTTTTATAGCTCCACGTTCTGTGAAATTTAGCCAATTTGTCCTCTTGTGCTCCTTTTTTTATACGTTACGATTTCTTAAGCATTTGTGCATTTTCTTACAAGTTATGTTTTATCGTTTCAAGAAATGCTGTTAACCTGGCAGTATTAAAACTGAATGAGCAAGGCCTCTTGGACAAATTGAAAAACAAATGGTGGTACGACAAAGGAGAGTGCGGCAGCGGGGGAGGTGACTCCAAGGTCAGCCTCAATGTCACCACAATCGGGTACCTTAGTAAAGAGTAATCGGCAAGGCTGTTATTTGACTGATCAAGGCAAAAAAGGACACAGATTAGAATCATTTGAATAATCACGAAAAAGCCGCTTGGTTGCGCAGTAGCTTTTTAAACAGTCATAGTTTTGATCAAACTTGGGATCCTTATTTAACTAACAGATAGAGCCACCAATAGTGTTGGCCCTGCCAGGGATGCATTAAGTTAATGCATGAGCTCATCAGTGGACAAGAAAATAGCGATCGTGCATTAATGTAGTACAAAGCATTGAGCAAAGGGTGTTTCATAGTTCAGTGCTTTAAAGTTATGTGTTATATGTTGGAAGGAAGGAAGGAAGGACAATTTGACTGTAAAACCAACTGCTAACCAGACTCAGTAGGTGAGGGCAAAGTAGTTATCACAGCAGCAAGACTTTAACACTAAGAATAGAGTCTCCTGTGACCCCCCCTACTGGCAGGAAACATTTCTTAAAGACTTGGAAATTGCAGTACCTGTGGCTAGAAATAGGAGATGCACTGCCTGCTCAGGCTAGCAGTCTCTGCTTGCCCAACTGAAGTGTGTGGTGGTCTGGAAAGGATACATTTACATTTGGAAATGAAGGTTTAAAAAAGCAATTTCAATGGCACATAACCTAGAAGAGAACGCAACTTTTAATACTACAGAGCCTGTCCCTTTGTAAAAAATCTTAGATAGAAGGATATAAAATTATATTTGCTGCACTATTTAAACAGATATTGGGTGAAACTCCCGTCAACTTCAGTGGAATCGGGATTTCACTCATTTTTAAGTGTGGATTTTAGCCGAGAACTTCAGGTTACTTTGAACAACTCATCTTCTGCAACAGCTAATCAGTCAGTGTCCACTAACTGATTAACATAACAGCTACATTTGCATTTATCTGAGTGATTTGCACAGGAAAGTTGCACTGGACTCACTATTATCATTTCCATCTTATTGTTGATCATATTAAGTACAGGAATTTCCAACAAAATTAAGGCTTTTTAGTTCTGAAAAGTATTCAGAGTAATTTCCAGAAATGTAGTTAGTATAATTTAAAGAATAGTAACATGCGATCTCATAAAACAAATCCTTTTGTATTGGTCCAAAATACTGCAGTAACATTATTTTTTCGTAAACAGCAGAGTTTTGGACAATTGTTGCAAATTACTATCATATTTTATTAATAAAAGTTGGTTACATCTGGGTAAAGTTAGTGAATTAATCTGTTACTTCAGTCATCTGGGATATTAGCAAAAGCAGTTGTCTAAGAAAAAGAAATAAAAGACTGAAATTCAGATTCATGTAATCACTTTAGTTCTTCAGGACTCATCTTCAGCCTGGAAAAAGAGTATGGATTTTAATAGGCTTCTTAGTTCTCATTCTTGTCTCTCATGAAACCTTTTATACAGTGTTATATATGCAAGTATATTAAATGTTTAATATCCTTGCAGCATCCAACACTGTATTGTCTGGCTGTGCCCCATGAAAGAGTTTTCTTTGTACAAAGCAACTTTAGCAATTTCTGGAATGGCAGAGAGCCAACTAACTTTTAAAGTTCTGAGGAATATAACACAGGGGATTTTTTGGTAATGATAATAGTAAGGGCTAGGTCATCTTTCTATTTTTGTACTTGCTCAGGCATCATTTAAAGAAAATAATGCTCTGTTAACAAGTACTCAAGCCTGTTAGTAGATGCTAAGAAAGCACTGCCAGTTATTCCATGATAAAGTATATTGCAGGGAAAGAAAATGGAAATGAGGAGAACCTTTGATTTGTCATTTTTAACCATTAATCACAAATCTTTCTTCTCTTTATTTGTTGTTTATCGTACAGTTTGGGGTTAATGGCTGGATTTTTTTTTTTCAGCTATAAACCTCAATCATCAGGGATTTATCACTTGTCAGTGTAAGTCTCCTGGGAGCAGAATGTGGTTCAAGCTAGTTCTCGGGTCAGATGCACACTTTCTCCCTGGGAGAGAGGGAGAGCCTTAAAATGGACTAAGCTAATTCTTATAAATTATTACTTCTAGAGTGGTCAAAAATAGATTTTTTTTTATTTTAAAAGTGTTAATTTCCAATGGTGACATTTTGCAGGCACTTAATACCACAGCCTGGTGTGTCTTGGCATTAAAATATAAAGAACAACATATTCCCAACTGTGCAGAAAATAGCACAGTTTTAACAATGTGGATTTTAGCAGAGAACGTTAAGTTACTTTGGACAACTCATCTTTTGCCAAAGCTTATCAATTAGTGTCTGTACTACAGTAACTGTTATTACCGAAACAATTTAACAGTAGTGCTTGAGGGATTCTGTTGACATCATATACTTTTAAAGCAGAGCTCAAGTTTTTGCCTGAACTCCAAAAGAGAACTGTAGCTCTGCTTATGTACCTATGGCAAGTACCAATATATCATGCTGTATGATATATGGTTAAAGACAGATCTTTGCCTCCATTTTCTTCCTCTTCTCCCACTTCTCTCTCTAAAGTCTATAGTCCCTCCCTGCCCCCGCCTCAGGCTGACAGTTTGAATTTTGCAATTATCTACATTATTTTAATGCTAAATTCTTATTAGGACATTAAATAAGTATGTAAAACAATATCCCTCTTAAAACTTAGCCCATCTGTTATTCATTGATAATAATAAGATAGCATTCCCTTAACCACCTGTACATTAATAGACGAAGTGTTTCCTAGACATCAACTAACATGTCAAATAACAGTAGCAATTAACTTCTATTAACATTGTGTCAACTACGAACAAGCTAGGGTCATGTCAGTGGAGATGTCCAGTGCAGTGCTTAGCATTGGCATGGTGTCAGGGCTGAAGGGGGGAGCCATTATGCTACTAACTCAAGTGTTAACATTATTTACATGCTGTTTTTTCCCCCACTTGTTTGGTTGATTGGTATGAAACACAAACACAGGAGGCTGAAATTCATTCCTGGTGTAACTCCACACAACGCAGTGGAGTTATAACAGGAATGAACTTGGCCCAGTACGTTGTTCATTGTTTGTTGCTTTGCTTTAGCATGGATTTCACACCGTATACGGTAAGGGCTGCAGTGGAGACTTGTGATTTGTTTTCAGACTGATTAAAACCCTTTTTTCCTAACATTGTACTGTTTGCACAGCGCACTGAGATCCTCAAATGAGGTACACTATTGAAGAGCAGCAAATTATTCTAATTGACTTCCCATTCTAATAGTGCAACTCAGAGAGGAGATGGATAAGAGGATGTACATTTTAATTAAAGGTAAGCCCAACCGAAGTTCAACACCAGATTTGGATCCAGTCTTCTTCAAAATCTAGGTGTGTTCTCATCCACGATTTTACATCAGACTAAGAAAGGACAAGGGAGCCATTCTGAAACTTGGATTTGGATCCAAACAACCACACAGGTTGAAGGAGATTGGATCTAGTTCTTTGGTTCAGGCTCATATTTTCATGCATAAAATATGTATACTGGTTTCTTTTTTAAAAAAATGTCAAGAGGAGAAGATAAACAGATTTTTCAAAACTGTTTTGTTTTTCCTTTAAAGGAAATAATAGTTGGGGAAAGATAGAAGCTATCACAATAAGGTACCAGATGCCAGGTGTGTCATGGAATGAGATGTGCATGTGTCAGCCGATGGTGCAGTGTGATGGAGATAACTCACTCATGACAGCTATTCTTATGAGCTAAGCTAATGAAACAGCTCTGTTAGCTTATCTGGTAGAGACTCAGTCTTTGTGGAATAAATGTCCTGAGTAGTTTGTAAACAAATACTTCCTCCTCTGTGTGTGTGTGTGTGTGTGTGTGTGTGTACGCGCGCGCGTGCGCATGTACTGTATATAGGCTTGAATCATTACAGATTGATGGTGCCGTGGTCTTAGACTGAGCTCCTCTGACTCCCTGATATTCTGATTTGTGGTCAAGACATGTGGTGAGTATGTGACCCATTCGCTTGTGTATGTGTGTGCTGTTACCCATTACTGGACTATAAAGAACTTATTCACACAGAAAATTGATTCTGTAGCTGCTTGTCTTCCTCCCTTTAGTTTGTCAAGTGTGCTTTAAAGTCAGACGGCTCTGAGTTTAATCACACCTCTTCTTGATATCATACATTTCTTGACATCAGACAATTAAATTTTGAGACTAAAGGAACCCCAATGACTAAAAAATCCTACAATTTTGCAAGGATTTTAAGTCTTACAATGACTTGCCATGGAGATTTTCCTTCTATTAGATTCCACTAAACAAACTGGTATTATAAGGTTTATTATTGTTATGTCCAAAAATAGAAGTTCCTCTTTTATTTTAAGACCGAAGACTATATTTCTATTATGAAATAATTACAGAGAGCCAGATCCTAGCTGGTATAAATCTCCATATCTCCACTCCAGTCAGTTAATACCAGCTACAATAATTAACATCAGCTAAGAGATCTAGTTCACAAAGTACTGGAGCCTGCCAATGTTTCACTGGGAACGGTACTTATCAAATTCCAGCAGAGACTGAATATTCCATGAAACTAAAGGGAGATCTTATCCTATCCATCTGTGTTTTCTGTATGGTAGTGTGCGCATATGCTTATTCAAACACTGCTGACATGCTGCTTATGCGTATCATCATTCACTCGCTTATCTTTTTTAAAATGCCAAACAATTAATTGCACCCATAGAGACTCTTGTCACATTTGTACAGTCTATTGTATTCGGATATTTTTATTTGAGTGAGCTGACTTCTGAATGGTTTGAGAATTTGCAGTAGTACTTGGAAAAGCATCTTCCAGGAAATTTGTTATTGAATATGGTTGGTTTTAGGCCCAATAATTTTATTATTTTATTATACAACCTTGTCCCCTCAAGTGGAGTGATTTCTGACCAGGGATTTAACAGGAAACATGCAAGACATTGTATAAATAATGATAGCAGGATGAGTGGATAAGTTTAATCAATTAAGATGTATGAGACTAATTTTCTGTTAAGTTATCTTTCTGTCATTTTAGGGTTGATTCATTTCTGGTCTTTTCTTACCTTGATAGTAGCATTTAATGACAGTTAACTTATAAGTAAATTGTTTGTGTGTGTGTAGTGTTGAAGGGTGTTGCACTTGTATGGATTCCTTGCTACTTATTTAACTTCATTTCTTGATCAGTAATGGTGTTTTTTAGGCTGATACCTTTTTTGAAAAACGTTGATGAAGTAATGCAAGATGCCCTGGTATTTAATTTCCCAGCCTTTTTGTTAAGCATAAAATTAAATGTGGCAGGTGCTAGCTATAGGTGCTGGAACTAGGGGTTCTGGGGGCGCTGCCACAGCACCTGGCTTGAAGTGGTTTCCTTTATATAAAAGTTTACAATTTGAGTTGATGGCTCACAGGCATTATGCCAGTACGCCTGAGCTAAATTCTGTCCTTGGATTCATGCAGCACACATTGCCTTCAACGAGATTTATTCATGCACATCTAAGAACAGAATTTGGCCGTAAGCAGAGTGAATTTGTTCCTACGTCTCCCTCCTCCCCGCTTCTCTGCATCAGTTTGCTTGTAAGTGCCAAGCATACCATTTTATTCATTTTTTAATACAGACGTATTTTTAGAAGAAATCTGTTTTGAATCATTGTAGGTGTGATTTGCTATCTTAAGAACCCCGCTGGAGAACTTCTTATACTTTGCATAAGACTCATTTTCCAAATGTTATCTTTGAAAAAACATACATGCAACATAACTCATTGGTACAATTTGCATGAAAATAGTGTTCATCAACATGCAGTGACTTGTTCATCCAGTGGATGCTGTAAGCATGGGCTGTGAGTTGGAAAGGAAGTAAAATGGCAGAACAGAACCCATCATAACAGCACTGTGTTAATTCCCACTCATGAGTAGCAGAGCCACTGAAAAACATGGTTTTCAAATTAATAAGCAGAACAACATTTTAAAAGGAAGGCATCAAAATCTGACTTTGTTCATTTATTTGACAAATGCTTTTGCCAGCATAATATTAAATAATGCTCTAGCAAAATTTGTAACAGTAATGAAGCCTCTTGTAATATGACTTCATTGCAGCTCTCCTCCACTTATATCATCACAGAGAGCTTGCTTTAGTTTATTGTGAGATTTATCAAGTGCAGACTGGCGAGGTTCTGCTATAAAAGGATCATAATTTAGGAAATCGGGTTACGCAGACTGGAAAGCAGTTTTGGGGCATATTGAAAAGCCAGAAAAAAGGCACTCCCTTCGGAAACAGCATGCCTACATTGGAGCAAAAGACCGGCAGCATGGATGCAGCTGGCCTGGGTCAGCTGACGTGGGCTGCTGGGCTTGGGCTGTATGGGTAAAAATTGCACTGCAGATGTTTGAGTGGGAGACTGGGTTCTGGAACCCTCCCCCTTCGTGGAGTCCCAGAGCTCAATATCCAGCCCAAGCCCAAACATCTACACAGTAATGAATTCTACAACCTCGTAGCCCAAGCCCTGCAAGCCAATGTCAGCTGGCTTGGATCAGTCATGTGTATTTAACTGCTATGTAGACATACCCATGTGCTCAAGTCTACCACCCTTACTGACTAGCAGATTACTGTGCATAAACCTCTCCACTTAATGGTAAACGTAGCAGAATGTCCCGTCACTAGGGCTAAGAGAAAGCTGAAAAGTCTCTGAGCATCTGTTCACTAATTCATTCGGACAATAGTTTGTGGATCTTTGTATTTACTTTCCATGCATATTTGTAAATATTTATTTTGCCTCAAAAATGTCTGCAGTAAGTGGAAGTCTGGTGCATATTTCCATAACTATATTTGCACAAAAGTTCATTCCAGAAAGGTTCACGTAGCCACCTTACAATCTTTTCGGATTTTTCTACACAACAGTTTCAGCCACCCACAGAAAAATGCCTTGTGACCTTCGGTGACTAATCACACATCACAACTAATAAACAGCAAGTATTTCACTAACAAATGTACCTGGCCCTATAGGACCAGACTTTCAGAATGATTCAGCAGCCATGATTGGGCCAAATTTCCAAAACAAAGCAGCATCCATGAACCTCCACAGAGAAGAAAGGGTGTAGCTGAATGCTGAGCACTTTGGAAAATCTGGTTTCAGTTGTGGGTCATGAGCCCCTCTGAAAATTCTGGGCATGAAGGTTTGTCTAACA
This sequence comes from Pelochelys cantorii, assembly GCA_032595735.1. Lineage (NCBI taxonomy): Eukaryota > Metazoa > Chordata > Testudines > Trionychidae > Pelochelys > Pelochelys cantorii. Next base: position 17,030,926 of record CM064337.1, read on the forward strand.
GTTTTGAATAGCAAAATATGAGCAAAGCTCATCCACGGATAATTCTTTGCAGCAAAAAATAGACAGGACTAAACGTTTTGAAGAAGTGATTCACTTTGAATCATTCACCGGGCATGTCTGTCACTAAGGGCCAAACTAAGACAATTTTTAAAAGGAATTCCTTCAATGACAATATAATCAAAGCAACTGGATCCATGCCCTTAGTTCAGGGGTGGGCAATAATTTCTGACAGGGGACAACTCCCAAGGTTTTGGAAAGTGGTCGAGGGTCACACTCTTCCATGATATTAATGGAGGAGATGCAGCGTCTGGGATGGAGGTTGGTGCAGAAGGGAGCTTGGGGTAAGGGACTGGGGTGCAGGGGAGAGACTGGAGTCTGGGCGGGAGTTTGGCTGAAGGAGGCAGTTGTGACCTAGGGCAGGGGACTGGAGTTGCAGGGGTTTGGGATGTGACCTCAGATCTGAGGCAGGAGATCAGGGTGCCAGATCTGGGAGGAGGTATAGGTGCAAGAGGGAGACAGAGGGTTTGGGTATATTAATTAGGGGGGCAGAGGGTTGGGGAAGGGAGGGACCAAGGTGCCAGAGGCAGGCTGTGGCCAGGAGACTTACCAGCCAGCAGCCAAACTGCCTGCCTGCAGAGCTAAGGCTTGCAGAGCTTAAAATGTTTCCCAGCCAGCCAGCCTGCCTGCCTGGCCTTGCGCTTGTGCAAACAACTGAGCCAAGGAGAGAGGTTGTGGTTCTTCTTGCCTGTTATTCAAACACGCAACTCCCCTTGGCCAATAAGATTTTGCTGGGGGCTGGGGCATCTCCTAAAGCTTCTCCCCTCCAGTTTTGAAACAGAAACGGGGCCCGGCAGTCCCCTGCCCTAGGTCACAACCACCTCCTTCAGCCAAACTCCCTCCCAGACTCTGCGTTTCTGAGCGGAGTTCAGGACTGCAAGGCAAGCAGGGGAGACTGCCTGGGGCTCCATGCTGCCTCTAAGGGCAAGATCCAGTGTCTTGGTGGGCTGGATCCAGCCTGCGGGCCGTATTTTGCCCAGGCCTGCCTTAGTTGTACAGTATGCCTTTTGGTGGTGGTGCAGGATGAGAGACACAAAGCTTAGATGTTTTCCTCTAGTTTCATGTAAAAGGAAAGAGAAAAAACACTTGGAAAATGCATTTTTTAAAGTATCTTCTCTTTTGTGCTTCAACGTAATTCTAAGGTTTCAGCAATAGAAGTTCATATTCTGGGCAGATGCCTCCATTCATACAGGTAGGTTCTCTGAGATGTGCCTCTCTCCCTGTCTACCACTGTAATAAAGATTTTGGGAAGGTATGGCTTTATATAGCCAACCAAGCTATCCCAGAATGACCTGAGCAAGCCCTCAAAGGAGGCAGCAGCAAACTGAAGCCTGTAGATGATCCAGTGAAGCCTTTACAAGGGGAAAAATCTGAAGGTGGAAAGGAAGATGTATATAAAATCAAGAGAGAAAGAAAATGAGGATGCTGGCCAATGTACAAGGTAAGTGAAGGCTCTTGCACATGTCCATTCATAGCTCCATCAGTGTAGGTTAGAAATGGTCATGGAAGGGTGGGGTGGAAATCCCCAAAGAAACCAACCATGTTACTGTGTAAGATCTCCTAGAAAGGGTTGAGGTATCAAGCTTTCAGCCTTCCTTGTATTGCTTCTCGCAGCGTTCCTGGAGTGGTATTTGGGAAATTTCACTAAAACCCTGACTTTGTCTTTCAGTTGTTCATACCACATCAGTACCTCAGTCTCAGGCATTGCTACAAATGAACTAAAGTGCCTTGTGACAGCTTTCTTTTCCTAATCCAATATGCATGCATTATTGCATTAGCACTTTGCACTTCTATTAAATTATGATCCTGCTAGTGTAGTTTAATGTCTTTGAGCTACATTCATGAAACATAAATAAACATTCATAGAGCCTGATGCTGGCATCAGACAGAGACTACAAAGAGCTCAGAGAGAGAAACCTGCAGTATCAGATGGTAGTGCATCTGGCTCTATGGTGAAGTGTGTGTGCGTGCGTGTTTGTACAAATAGTACTTGTGAAATATACACACAACCAGTGTTCCCTGTAAGCTGGGCACTTGTGAAGTTGCTGCCCAGCTGATAAGCAGAGCGACACAGCTAGTTTTTGTTTTCTCCTGGTGGACCACATTCGCATATTCCTCAGTACACATAACAACATTTATTCTGCACATGGATGGAAAAAATTTGCATGTGGATGGAAAATATTAGAGGGAACATGGCATACAACTCAACGTATAGACACACAGGCTACGTCTAGACTGCAAGCCTCTTTCGAAAGATAGTTTCGAAAAAGAGCGTCTAGACTACAAGCAGATTTTTCGAAAAAGCGAGCCGCTTTTTCAAGAGTCTAGACGCTCTCTTTCAAAAAAGCACAGTTTGCATTCAATAGCACCTTTTTTCAAAAGAGTACTTTTAAAAAAAGGTGTTCTTCCTCGTAAAATGAGGTTTTCCGCAGTCGAAAAAACTGCTGCGTTCTTTCGATTTACTTTCAAAAGAACCCAGCAGTTTTTTCGACCGCAGAAAACCTCATTTTATGAGGAAGAATACCTTTTTTCGAAAAACCCTGTAGTCTAGACACACCCGCATAGACACATTTATACATGCACCAAACTGAGACAAACTTTGTGGGGATGAGATGGAAGAATATGCTGAGCTATTGAAATGTATATGACAAAAGAGAAAACATATTCCAACTAGCACAAGAGATGAAGATGAAGATTTTATGAGTAATAAGAGTGGAAGGACTAGAAGCCAAATTGATTACTTGCTTTCCCAACAGAAAGTAAAAAATACAAAAGTCTGCAAGGCAATTACAGGAAAGAGTCTTACTAGTCAATACAGACCATTCATCTTAAATATTTTTCTTAGAATAAAGAACAGGAAAATCAAAGGTAACCAAAGATAAGGTGACAAAAACTGCAAGGGAAGTCTTAGTAGGACTTTCAGGTGTTGGTTAAGGAGAAGATGAAGCCCCAGTAGAAGAAGCAGATACATTTGGGGATTTTATGGCAACAAATATATTGTGGGTATTCAACACAAAATTTGGTATTAGAATGAAGAAGTACAAGACATGATAAAAGAAAAATGTTTAAACTCTGTCAAAGGACTAGGAGTAAACAAGACCTGGAAGAGAACATGGATGTAAAGAAATTGACCAGGAATGTAGTTACAAAAGCAAAAGCAAAGACTTGGCACAAACAAAGGAAGGGAAAAAAGTATAAAGACTGGCAAAACCATGGAACAGAAATACCAAAAATACAAAGAAAGTGAGTTCATCAAAGAGGAAATTAATCTGGTGTCTTTTTATGCTAGTAGCATAAAGGCTCAATGAGCAAAGATGTTCTGAACGCTTTTAAAATTAAGAAAACCCAAAACAGCAAAGCAATTTCAAAATGATGAATTTTAGTGTAGTGGCCAATATTTTAAAAGAAATAAAAAAATAATAAGGCTGTAGGTCCAGAGAGAACCACTACTGAGGCATGGAAAAGGTTTGTAAAGAACGTAGCCATCTTATGACATCTCTGTTCATTTCAATCATGAGATGAGGAAAGAGCTCCAACACAGGAAAGAAAAGTATTTTGGAGCTGATATACAAGGGGGAATGTGACACTGACAATTACACAGACAGAGACAATCACCTACAGGATCTTTACAGAGCGTTCCTAAAACTGAAATACCTACCTGGAGAAGTGAAAAAACAAATTGACAGAGCCAGAAAAGTACCCAGACATGAACTACTTCAAGACAGACCCAAAAGAGAAAATAACAGAACTCCACTTGTTATTACCTATAGTCCACAACTCAGACCCCTCCAGCGCATTATACACAATCTACAGCCCATCCTGGAAAATGATCCCTCATTCTCAGAGGCCTTGGGAGAAAAGCCTATTCTCGCTTACAGACAATCCCCCAACCTGAAACGAATTCTTTCCGGTAACCATGCCACACAACCACATCATAAGCATCCAGGAACCCAGCCCTGTAACCAAACACGATGCCAACTCTGCCCACATATCTATACTGGAGAATTCATCACTGGAGCCAGCAACATAAGCTACCAAATCAAAAGGTCATTTGACTGCACATTCAGTAATTTGATCTATGCCAACAAATACCAGCAATGACCCACTGCAATATATATTGGACATTCTGCAGGAAAAGAATCAATGGACACAAATCAGATATACATAAAGGAAACATACAGAAACCTATTGGGGAACACTTTAATCTTCCAAATCACTGTTTAAAAAATCTTCAAGTGGCTGTCTTGTCATAAACCAGTTCTACTAGCCAGATACACAGAGAAACATTGGAATTAGGGTTCATCCGCAAATTCAATTCACATGCTAATTGACTCAATCGTGATGAAGGGTGGTTGGGGCACTATCAAGTTAACATTCATTGAAGGTGCAAAGAACTCTTTGTGTAGACTCCTATGTCAGGAAGGATACTATCAATTGACTTTTATTCTTATCTGCTTCGTTTTAACTACCCAATCTTCAGATACTTACTGATTCCCTTCAGCTCCCACCCCCCGCCCCCCCGTCCTTTTTTTCCCTCTTCCTCCCTCCCCCTTCTCTCCTATTTATTTTGGGTCTGCACATCCTAAACTCAAAACTTCGGTCATCTGAAGAAGTGGGCTGTGCTGCTTCTACCCCCTGAAACAAATTATAGAGGCATCAAGCTTTTGAATCATACAAGGAAACAGGAGAGGATCATCAATAAGAGACTAAGAAGTGAAGCAGATATTAGTGCAAATCGATGTGGCTTCATGCCAGGAAAGTTGACAATAGATGCTGTTTCTGCATTGAGGTAGCTAGTGAAAAACTAGAGAGAAAAGGAAAAATATTCACTCAGTATTCATTAATCTGAAAAAGGCTGAGTTCCAAGAAAAGTCATATGGTGGTGTATGAGTGAGAAAACGGAACCAGAATTTTGCATGGATTGTTCAAGTCACATATATGGGGCAACAACAATAGCAGCCTTTTAGCAGTGAAATGGACAGAGTAAAGGCAAAAGAGGGAGTGCATCAGGGATGAGCAGCAAACCTTTCTTGTTTATCCTTGGCTTGGATACCTTCACAAGGATCATACAGAAGATGGCACTTTGGTGCATGCTGTTTGCAGAGATCATTCTATGCAATGAGAGGAAAGTCTAACGGAAGAGCTTGATAAAAGGAGAGACGTGGTAGAGAGACGTGGGCTCAAAATAAGCAGAGGAATCATCCTTGAAACTTGATGGGCAGACAGGACTGAAAATACATTTCAAGTATCTGCCTTCCAGAATCTGAGAAATGGAGGATGAATTACAGCTAGGATGACACACACTTGGTTCAAATGTAGAGACAAAAGTGGTATAGCACGAGACAGGGAAAATACCTGTAAAATTAAAAAGGAAAGTCCATTATGCAGTCCACCCAGGTTTAACAGATTATTCTTAGGCCTGGTCTACACTACATGGGAAGGTCAAAGTAAGATATGTAACTCCAGCTACGTAAATTATATACCAGGAGTCAACATATCTTAAATCACGTTTCCACGATGTTCACACAGCAGGAGGCTGACGGGACCTTTATGAGGAGCAGAAGTACTGGCGCCACAGGGGGCACCCTCTGAGTTCGATTTACTGGGAAGATCGATCACAAAAGTGTTGATCTTCCGCATAGTGTAGACATGCCTTAAGTGCTGGGCACCAAAGAAGAAACATAAGCAAATGATTCATTCTACCAAAATGAAAATGTTGAGAGGTGAATCAGGAAAAATCATCTGAAGAATGTGTATGTTAGAGATATGCTCAAAATAACACTCATGAGATAGTCTGGTCATGTAAAGTGCAGTCCTGACAACTATTAGGGTAAATGAGACCAATAGACCAAGATTAAAGTGAAAAGGGACAGAGAGGCCAACCCAAGAAGAAATAGTGGGAAGCTAGCATGCAGCACAATAGAAGATATGGCATTCAACAGAGCATTTTGGACTCCTACAGTGAACCTATTTGATGGGATTAACCCAGGAAGTAGAAAAAAATAGACTTATATACACACCTCCATAGAGCTGATATTTCTACCATCTCATACTGTCAAGTGTGAGTGAGTACACATGTATACACAGACATATTACACTAAACACAGCATTGTTTACAACCTGATTTTAAAAATTAAATCCAGCTGCAGCAATGAGAAAGCCTACTTTGACAACATAACAGAGATGCATGTACATGCTTCATGACAACAAAACAAAAAAATCTTTTGTACTACCCAGGAGAACACTAATTACAGACAAAAAATATTAATGAAATTTGTGACAGGGTTCCTTTTGTTGTGAAGCCCAAGCCTGCAGCTTCTAACAACACAAAAATAATCAAAGCAACTTACCCCTGATTGTGAGCTTGGATACATTACAAAAGGCCATACCAAAACCACCAATGACTGCCTACTGCAAAGCTACTAATTTTCAGAAACTCATTGTCAGAGCAGAATTAAAACCTAATATAAGAGTGCGCTATTATTTAAAGAGAGGCAGCCTTTGTCAACATCTGCACTCAACTTCCAAATTCACCAGCTGCACTGCAGGCAAATATTACAGAAGAAAACAACATCTGCATCCACCTTCTGCATTTGCTAGATCTGTTACAGGCAAAAATGACAGCATAAAGTGATTACCAATATGCAAATTCACACATAAGGCATTACTTCACCACCTGCGGAAGGTGAAAAACAGTATGTGGGGAAAACATACAGTGACCTCCATAAAAGATTTAAAATTACTAGAGGATTTACCCAGCGTTGCTCCAGTCCTTAACTGAAATACTCTGATACTGCTGTCACTACAAGGTGGGTCTTGTTGAGCTTTTAATATCACCTACAAAGTGATAATACAGGGAGGGCATTATGTATAATCCATTTAATGTATGTGCCTATATACTTATTAGGCATTTATGCAACAAACTTAGACCAATGCATTATGATGGGCAATAGAATGTGAAAGTGCTGCTCTTGGAAAGGCCAGAAGTGTTGGATAATACATGCATCCTAAAAGGTTTGTACTTTGTCCTATGTTATTTCAGGTACAAGATCTGACAGAGATTCTGTTCAATGGTTACAGAACATATTGGGATTTACAGGTTCTGAGGGGCTTAAGTGCCTTATTAGACTGAGACTGGTCTTTAACCTCCACTAATGCCCTCCGGAGAATAATGTTGACTTTGTGTTTGAAAGACATCAAGATGGTAGTTCATGTTAGATTTGTATGGTGTCCTGCCAAGTTAAACAGAGCATACAGACCTTCTTAAATGTCCTTGACTGCAATGCTCCCAGGCTTTTTAGGGCATTGTTTTGATGGGTCATGACAAACAAATTACAGCATGCAGGTTGAAGTCATGTCTACACAGCACAGAAAAACCCATGGCTGGCTTGTCCCAGCTTACTTGGGCCCATGTGGTTTGGCAGGTGGGACTGTTTCATTGCTGTGTTGACTTCAAGGCTCAAATACATAGGGGCTCAGAAGATTACACAGCATGAAACAGTCCTGCAGCCCGAGCCCCACAAACCCAAGTCACCCGGCACATGGATAAGCCCTGGGTTTTTCCCTGCTGTGTAGATATACTTTGGAAGGACTGCTTACAGTTAACATGTGCTTCTCTTTTTAGCTTTACAGCTGAGCAGGAATTTGACACCCTGAAGCTTTGTTTGTTTGTTTGTTTGTTTATTTGTTTGTTTGAAGGATGAGGTTAAATCTCTTCTCCATAGAGCAGTGGATTAGTTGCGGACTTTGCCCTTTCCCCCAAAGATATTTAGGACCCGGGGGACCTTTGCAATAGATGAAAAGTGACATTTTTCAGAAGCCTTCGGCATTGTCTTAACTCTTCCCCAGCTGAAGTCAAGGGGAGTTTTACCAGGTTTGAATAGGAGCAGTTAAGCCAGTGCTGAATGCTTCTGAAAATCTCTCAGACTTTGAGACCCCTTGTATTTGAAGACTACTAGTTTGCTTCCCCCCCCCCCCACACACACACATCCTAACCCACTTCCTCCATTTATTTTAGCAAGAAGAGGTGCGTTTAGAAACCCCCCTAGCTGGAGCTTTCATTTAAATTCTAATCCTGATGCTGCAATTCTCTGTTGGTTGGGCTGTGTTGATGTTACCAGCTTTGATGGTGCAAAGGCAAACAAGCAGGGCTTTAGGTCATAAAGAACACATAAGAGAGACATCCAAGCTTGACAACGTGAAAGCACAAAATTGCTCTAAAAAAATTGAATATCCTGATTTTAAGGCAGATTGCAAATAATAGGGGTTAAATAATAGAACTGATCAAATCATTTTATGGTACACTTGCAGCATATAATGAAATAAGATGGTGCAGGTATAGTATATTCTACTGTCAATCTACTCATGTAACTAACTACTCTTCATGTCACTGGGAGTTGCACATGGGGATAGAGAACAGTATATGCCCCTTGGTTGTACTGTCTATTGCTCGATTACTTTTGGCAAGGAGAATGCATTTTTATCAGTCTTGGTGGTTTTCTTTTGGTGAAAACTGTCTTTAGCCTACAGTGGCCAGATTCACCAGTAGTCTCCAACTACCTTGTTGCTCTGATGACACAAATCACTTCAAACCTGATTTAACCAGCTACTTAAACCTGATTAACAACTGCTTTATATGATAGTGAAGCACAAAGCAGCCAGAGTCCATTAGTGAATCTGGATCAGTATGTTTGCCTAGTCCATGGATTTGTTATATAGCCATTTAGGCATATACACCACTCCTAACAGCTCTTTTGTAAATGCCACATTTCTGGTGATGCAACCGTGTGTTTCCATAGGACTCTGAGGAGATATTTGATTGGCATGCAATGTTACATTGTAGGAAAGTTGTATTGTATTAGTTAATATTTAGCATTTTACATTATGGAAATTATTGAAAAAAGTATATGATGGAGAAACATCCTGTGCATCAGATTTGTTTGCAAAGAAACACGATTGGAGACAGGGACCTATGTTTGGGGCAGGCTTTGCAGCAAGATTTGCAAGCCACTTCATCAGACCTATCATTGACATGGTTCCCTTTCTCAGTGTCTGAGAGAAGGCATCATTTCCAGCCTTGCCAACCAGAACACAAATGGGCAAGGCCCAGAGTTCTCTGACAGAGCAGTTGGAAAAGAAGGGATCTCTGGATCCAACTAAAGAGCTGCATTTATAATGAGCACTGCTACGTGTAAGGCAACAGGTCAAGGAGGTCGGAATGCCATTTTAGTTTTTGATATGTTCTCTTCTCTGACCTCTCTTGTGGTTGGATTATACTGCCATTTTGTATCTTAATATACAGCAGTCCTGCAAGATTCTACATAGTGAAGGCTGAGAGAGTAGGTTAGGGTGACAGGACCGGTGAAATTTTGAAAGTTTAAGCCAGTTTTGCAAGTCTATGGTAATTGGGTATAAACAATTCCTTTACTCTACCCAAAATATTCCTTTACTCTAGATATTCTAATTGCAAGAGCATTTTAGGCTTTCATTTTCCTTTCCACAGCATCCTTTTGCAATGTTACAGTAGCATAAAGGGGTCCTTAGTGTAACAACCACATGAAAAAAACTGCAAAAACAGACTGCAATGCAAAACTGCTGAGATGGAATTCATATGCAAATGTGACACCATCAGAAGGTCTGGATAGCAACATGGAATGGCTCTCTCAATACAATAAGTAATTTCCGCTTCAGGTACTCTCACCTTCTCATCATCGTTGGAGCCACATCCATCCTGATATAATTAGCATTGATGTTACACTTCCATCTCTGTATCCCTGCCTTTCTTTCCCTTCAAGCATTTGAGGAAGTGAGTTGTATCTCACAAAAGCTTATGCCCTAAAAAAATTATTAGTCTTTAAAGTGTCACCAGACTTCTTGTTGTTTTAGCCTCATCACACTGAGTGTATGTCTACTCTACAGAGTTTTGTCGGAAAAAAAGCCATTTTTCTGACAAAACCTGAGCTACATCCACACTGCAAACGCGTTCTTCTGAAAGTAAATAGAAAGAACAGAGGGGTTTTTCTGGCATTGGTAATCCTCTTTCTATGAGGAAGAAGCCTTTTTCCAAAAGAGCTCTTTTGGAAAAAGGCATGTGTGGACAGGGAAGAGGGAGTTCTTTCAAAAGAAGAGGAAAGAGGAAAAAGCACAGGTGCCCTGGTGGCCACTCCATCCATAGTAATCACAGCTTACATGTGAGATAGCATCCATTCAGCTTGGTCGCTGTCTTTTGGAAAAGCAGATCGCTTTTTGATGCACTTTGGCAGTGTGGACGCTCTCTTTCAGAAGAAGTTTTTTCAGAAGATCTCTTCCAAAAAAAAGGTTCTTCCGAAAGAAGCCTGCAGTCTAGAAATAGCCTGAGAGACGTGGTAGGTGGGACTAATTCCTAAAAATTATGGCAATCATATTACGTTCACTTTAACAGCCACTCTTCCACAAATGTGGGCTGGCAAGGGAGCCATGCATTTCTGCAAGACTCAACCTACCTCACGCGCCTGTGATTCTTTCTCTCTGTGCCTATCCTCTGCCTCTTGTAGAGTGAATGATTACAGAAAGGGAATTCTCAAGGCCACGACAGAAGAGTTGTGTGAAGCATCATTTGTTGCTGTTATTATTTTTGTCTTGCCTGAAGTTTGTTGAGGTTTGAGATATTTGGACTACTGTAGAGCTGCCAACTCTCTTATAGATAGTGGCAGAACTGTGCAGACAAAGATGCTGCATCCGTCTCTAAATTGGCATCAGCAAATGATAATGAGTCCATTGATAAGGAATAGAAGAAATGTTTTGGTTCAGTTTGCAAACCCCACTCAGGAAAAGCCATCAAATGAGCACTCGTTCACTCTGGTTTTTAATGGGTTTGTCATAAGCCATTTATCCATCTACCTATATATGTTCTTTGGGCTGTTTCGATACCAATAAAGGGAAATAACTAGTGCTGCAGTGCATCTTAATTGTTAAGTTGTTTCTTTTCAATTCCCTTTTCCAAGTGATTTCTCAGAAATAATTTACAGTGTTTCATTTAGTTTAGAGAGTAACAATATGCTATCCACATTGTTATACACTTGTTATCCCAAACAAGGAACAAATTTTGGTGTCACATTTATATTGCATCCATTACAGTAAGGAACAAGGCATGAATTATCCAAGGCTCCAGCAGTTGCCAATGAAATTGTTATGTGTTATGCAAGCAATAAACATTACTACTGTATTGCCTATAATTAGCATAGTGTAGCACAAGTGCCACAGCAACATCCATTACTTTCAGTTGACAGAATTTGAAAACGCCATCCTATAATCTTTATGGCATACCAAAATGACTGGTGCTTGTAAGTCACTTAGGGCTAGATTCACAAAGGGGCTTAGTTACCACTGACTTTCACAAAGCCCCCACTCAGCTGCTGCTAGCCCTGTTGGTGTCTAAATACTCTCAGGTACCTCAATTTCTGCTGGTTGGCACACGAAAAGCTGCCTAAGTCCTGCTGATGCTTGAAGCCCTAGCTCAGGCCTAAGCTCTGGCAGGATTCTCAAAACAAGGCATTTCCCCCCCTCCCCATTTCTCTTCCCCCTCCTCCCGCCCGCCTCCCCCCCACACACACCTCTCTTCCCTGTCCAACCCAGTTTGGTAGTTGTTCTCTGATCACACCTCTCCCCCACAAAAGGTAGTCAAGGCAAGCAGCTTGGGAATCTGGAAGGTAGGGCTGCAGCTGTATGTGATGTGAGAGATGCAGGTTTGAATTCCTATTCAGCCTGATTTAGCACAAAGACATAAAAGCAGCTCTTCCACCTTCCCAAGAGGCTGCCCAACTCTCTGGCTACTTTGGGGAGAGTGAAGCTAGTCACTTTTTATAAATAATTAATTATTTATTGAAGACAGGACTTACACCCATTTTTCCTCTATCCCAGGTGAGTGCCCTAATCACTTGGCTAGAGAGTCAGTATCATATTTCCAGGCCCAATGACTGTGTAGTTATTTATACAACGTTCAACATCTCCTCCAAGAGAGCTCTTCCACCCTATAGTACCCAATGACAAAGGGCACTCACCAGGAAGGGGAAAGATCTGGATTCAAGTCTCTGCTCCAAATCAGGGATCTGAGAACCAATCTTCCCCATTCCAAGCAAGTGCCCTAACCACTGGGCTATTGGCTAGAACTAGGATCTTTCTCTTCTGCTTTTTTCATAAGAAAGGGCTAAATTGCCTTCAGTGTCTAATGCCAGGAGAGGGTTGGGGGCTGAGAATCCTGCAGCAGAGCTACCTCCTTCTGAATGGTCAGTCAAGAGCCTAGCACCCAGATCAATGGGAGCTAGGTATCTAAGTACCTTTAAGGATCTGAGCTTCTTGTCCTCTACATTTCATTACTGGCTAGCTTGAGCATCCTTTTTTTTGCTAATCCTTTGGAACAATCCGAAGTGTCTACCATACTGGTCACTTCTCCACATTCTTGATGACGGCACAAACATGCATTACTGCCCAGAGTTTTAAAAAAAATCGTCTTCCAGTCTCATCACACGAAAGCATCAACAACACATATGACAGCAATAACAAGCAAAACCTCCTGGTACTGGCTGCTGAAGACCTAGTCCCACCTCAGGGTGGCTGACCATGCCTCTGAAGTGTTAGCAGTACACTTGGCTGGGCCATGTCGCAAAAAGAGGAGTGAAATACCACCATCTTCCTCCACATGTGAGTCCTTGCAGTCCCTTCAAGTCTGTCTGTATGCAGAGACTGAACTGGTTCACAGCCAAGGAGCAAAGAGCCATAACAACTGAAGTCTTGTGGAACGCAGATAAAGAAGCCCCACACTGTGGGCAGAAGGATGCTTATAGTGATAAGAACTACCAGGCTTATTATTATTATTACCTATGTTATACACGTATACGTGTGAACAGAAGACCCTGATTTCTACATACAAGGAACACCTAACTAAACTAGGTCTTCACATAACAGTATAGTAACCAGCATGGTTAGTGGCAAATGCAAATTCTCTGAGCTCTGTGAACTGTCCTATTTGAAAAATATATTCATAGCACTTCTTCCAGGAACTGGCCTCGGAACTTCCAGGATGCTGTCAGGATTCCATCAGTTCAGTATGTAACCCACACACCTAGGCTATGTCTACACTCACGGCTGCTTGCGCAAGAACTTCTTGTGCAAGGGTTCTTGTGCAAGAAGTCTTGCGCAAGAAAACGTCCACACTTCCATGTGCGGGCTGTGCTTTTGCGCAAGAGCGCCCATGGCAGTGTGGATGCTCTCTTGTGCAAGAAAGCTCTGATGGCCATTTTAGCCATAGGGCTTTCTTGCGCAAGAAATCCCTGCCGAGCATCCACACTGCCCTCTTGCGCAAGAGCTCCTGCACAAGAGGGCGTTCACCTGTTAAAAAAGAGCGTAGCTCTTGCGCAAGGAGCCCTCTCTTACCACGCCGTACTGTAAATTTACTTGCGCAAGAGTGGGCGGGCAGTGTGGACGCTCTGCAGATTCTTGCGCAAGAATGGCTGTACTTGCGCAAGAAGCCGGGAGTGTAGACATAGCCCTAGTATGGTTAATGAGCAATACAAGTGGTACCTAGACCACAGCAACAGTTAAAATCAAGAGACCTCTACAGCATTGGCTAGGAGGCAGCTGGCTTTTAGCTCAGAGAGTAGAGGCTCCTATACTCCACTTCAGAGGCCCCAGGTTCAAATCCAACCTGTGGTGGTTACAAGTACACTACCTGTAACACTGGAACATCCCCCTTAACTCAAAAAAAAAAAAATGAATTGCTGGCTCTTGTGATTTTATTGGGAGTGAAAAATTCCACCTTCTGGAGTGCTGTTACATGGAAATCTCAGCCTTTTCTTCCCTTTGGTTACAAATAAAACCTTGAAAATAAACCCTAGAAGGTGCAAAAGGCAAATGAAAAGGACTCCCAATTTGCAAAAACAAACAAAACAAAACAAAACATAAAACCCTTATAGTTTGGAAACCAATATGATGACTGTGGAGCTGACTAATGTTTAGATTTAACATGGCTGCAATTGTCTGTTTTTGTGATTAACCTGACTCACAATTAACAATTTTTTGGACAATTAATTTTCTTCCCTTTCCTTCTGGAATCATCCTGGTTGCATGAAGATGATCATAAAGCCACAGATTCTCTTGCCTAATTGTGACAATTGAGTGATAGGAATTTGTAGTAGAGCTAATCTGGAGAGAAGGGAGTGCCTGCTGGAGAGTCACGTGTCCGACCAAAAGTTTTAAGTTTCACAGAGATGCTGGATGTAGAAGAATGAGTTGACAGTGGTGTCTCTTCTTATGTTAAATATATTAATAGCATGGGTGGCAAATAGGCAGATAAAGAAAGCAGTGGAAAACATGGATATAGGTCAGTTATGCCTTGCAAAGGAAAAGCCTTTGCACAAAATAAAGAGGATGTATTAAACGGAGAATCAGTATTCTATTTCAGACAAGCTCCACTTTCCCAAATATTACAGTGGAAAACCCCCCACAGATTCAGAACCTCAATCATTAGTAGTAAAGATCTTCAAAAGTGCCTAGTGGTTTGGGGTGCCCACTTTGATATATTTTAACAGATTCTGAATTTCAAAGGATGTTGGCTCAGCTTTTTCTGAATATCAAGCATCTGAACTCGGGTATCCAAAACCAACTGAAAGTCTCGGCCCAAAAATCCATTCAATGCGGTGGACTTTTCTTAATGTTTGAAGACTAAAAAGGAGATGTTTTGTTCATTTTCATTAGATGCAACACAGTGGCCAAGTAGAGGATATTTCTTCTAAAATAAATGTGGTTCTGTACAGCTTGTGGAAAAAATAACTGAAAATTATGAAGGTTTTTTTCTAATGGAAAATGGAAGCCAAAATGGGAATGTTGACATTTCTATTTTAAATGCAGGGGTCTCAAAGAGCTATTTTATGGAAGTTTCTAGTCTCTTAATTTCTATGGGTAAAGTAATCTTGAAGATTTAAATATAGTGACGAATATGAGAAAAGATCAACACCAGGCTTATTAACAAAGCCACTTCTGTATTAAACAAACTTAAAACAGCCAGTGGGTTAACTGACAAACAGAGATGGTATCAGTCAGAACTAAACTATTCATATCATTCCTTACATACAAATCTTACTCCAGGCTTGAGGCTCTTAATTTATAGAACAAAATCATAACAGAGTTTGGTTTAAACTGCACAATGGGACATATTGTAATGTCTAATCAAAGTCTTGTTAAGATATACCCACTACTAAAATCCAGATAAAAATAAAACACAATTATGGTCAGCAAATAGACTTTCACTGCTCATTTCTGAAGTAATCAGATTCAAATAAAGAATGTCATAAGGGACTATATTAAACAAGGATACTCCAGGTATCAAATCTAATGTTCTTTGGGATACAGAACACAAGATCTGAAGCCTCCTCACATTGTGCTTTGATAAGAACAACAAACTGATCGAAAGCTAGCCTGGAAATTATATAAGCAAAAATTTAAATGATCCTATCAGAAATTAAAGCCACATGAGGAAAAACAGCCAAAACTACCAGGAAAAGTACTAAAGAATAACAGAAAACTCCATATAGCTGTGAGAAAGAAAGGTTACAATAGCTTAAATAAAAAGCCATTGGAAAGCATAGAATTACCACAACTAACTGAAGGGGAAGATGATGGCATAAAACAGTCATATATAAGAGAACACAAGTCATCCTTCTTTTTAGAAATAGTAAAGTCCAGACGATAAGCCAACCTATTGTACTCTCTCAAAAGGAAGGGATAGTCTTGTGGAGTAAGGCTATGGGGAACTTGCTTTATTTCCCAGCTCTGGTCTAAACTGTCTACAGGAATCACTTAGGTACCTAACTGCCACTTTAAGCAGCAAGGTCCCAGATTTAGGCACCCCTGAGATCTTCAGACCCCAGCTCAGCTGAAGAGGTCCACTGTCAAAGTCCTGTAGATGCCTAAGTTTCTGCTGTGATTGCCTTGCATCTGTTCTTATATTTAAATGCACTGCTGCCTTTGCATGTCTCACAAAAAAAGACCTAAAAATAAACAATATCATTTGCTATTTTCTTTGGCTAAATAAGCATCTTAAATTACCATGGAGCACACCATCTGAGCCTTGAGTATGTGGAGCTCTTGGGGAGAATGACAGACTGGTACTCATACATACTTTGCTTTCTATGGCCCCAGGAATGCTGGACACCCCATTGGGACTTGTATTCAAAATGCAGATCTTTGCTTCACTGCACAGGTAACCTCAAACAAACAAACAACAATATCCCTGTACATCTCTACAACCCCTCGTGGACTGTGTCTAAAGTCTAATGATTTAAAATGAAAGAAGCCAGATAGCTCTTCAGAGACAAGCAATTTCTGAAATGTAACAGACATGCAAAGGTTTATCAACCAAGCAGATCCCACTTTCAAATACCTAACTTGACAACCCATAAAGATAAAACAATGAAGGCATTCGACCTGCAGAGCTCAATATACACACATAAAGTAAGTTGTGTGTTTAACTGTTTGCAAGACTGGGACCTATTGGGGCTACCCTCGAGAAACAGCACACAGACCTAGCCTCTCACAGCCAGATGGGACATTTTTATTAACGGTATATGAGGGAGTGAGAATGAGATCTCTGGATTAATTTCTCAGAAGCATACAAAATAGTAGTTGAGGGCTATGATGATAGAACATGCTTCATTTCATGTTCTCTCTGTGAAACGCACTGTGTCACATTGGCAGTGTCACTTCACTGAATAAGAAACTTGCTATTAATGAAACATACCCAGATCAGTGCTAGAAAAACTGGAGTTTAAGGCACTCAGGCCTCAGCATGGGCAAATGTCAACGATGAGGGTGAGAGGAGAAAGTGCAAACCCTGGCAAAGAAAACATCTCATGGATATTCTGCTGTCCCCAAAAACTTCTTTATTCAGATTTTTTCCACAAATCCTCTTCCTCAGGCAGCATATTACATGAGCTATCCAGCTCATGGCATCTGTGAAAAACAGAAATTCTCTGCAAAGCTAGTGGCATTATCTACAATGCCCATGAAAACAGAATTTGGCATTTCTATGGATAAATTGTACAAGAAAAAAGCAGAACGGATGAACATACCAAACAGTGACTAGGCGCTCTCTCTCCCTCTCTCTCAAGCACCCGCCCTGACCCCCAGCCAGCCACCCTGTTAGCTTTTTTTTTTTAATGGCAAGGGTGGAAAAATCAGGGAAAAAGGAAACCAAATTTGTTGCTTAGCTTCAGTTCCCACAAGCTATTGAAATGGAGCACATGGTGAAAAGAAACATGAAAGGCTATACAGAAAACCAAGATTCGGGCAACATCCCATCTGTTTAGTTAAGATAATTTTAGTTTACTTTTTTGGGAACTTGGATGTGCATAATTAAATGTAACGTTGGCTTTAAAAAAAGTTAAGAAACCCTAATTAGCATGTTAAGCTGTCCTCATTTCCCAATACTGTATAAAGTTATGAAAGCTAATCTGCAATGTATTGGATGATATGCAAATACTTTGTACTCTATATGGATTTTATAAAGACATGCAAATTAAGAGAGTGTTTGGAATGGGTGGAAAAATAATTTCTCAATAATTATATGCAGGATGGAAGACAAGGTGTTTATAAACTTTTTCCCCTATTGTGCTCTTTTATGCTTGACTGCATACTATTTTTCAAAGTGGAAAAACATATTGCACAAATTGGATTTTTCTTTTGAAATGTAACTTCAGTTTAGAGTGCTCCACTCTGAACTATTACACACAACAGTGTTTGCATTGGGCCTTGCCATGGGTCGAGAAAGGCACTCAGCTTTCAGTGTCATGCCATGCATTAGCCTAACAAATGCGTAGTGTGGTGTGATGTAGTCTACACTGTGTCTCAAGTCCATGTGACAAGATAAGTACCTGATCTGAAGATTCAAACATACAATCATCACAGGAAGGCTAGCTAGGATGAGACCTGGCTCATTCAAAGTATGCATAAACCATTTATGCAGGAAAGGATTGTATAGCCCTTTGAATAAGTTACATACATCACCATCCTTCCTAGGACATAAGCTGTTTGGCTTCTGCATCCTTGTTCATCCTGGAGTCATGAGCAAGTCACATGACATTGTGAAATGCCACACAGCCAGTGCTGCGCAAATGGGAGCCGTAATATGTCTGATTTTTTAATTCCAGCAGATGCTGGTTGAAGGGGGCTCCATAATTGCTCTGCCAAGGCTGAGATAGCAAACATGTCATCCCTCTTGGGGCTCACCGCAATGCAGCAGTCATCTCCAGCAGAGAAAATACAAGCTTCCTGGATTTATAGTTGATTAGATTACAGTGACTGCTAAATAGGAATTTTGCAAAGAAAATATCAGAAAAACGTCAAGATTAGTGATATGCAGGATCCCATCAGTACACAAGGAGCTATGCTGTCTCCGTCTGGCCAACTAGGGAAGTTCACAGGAAGATAGCAGTGGGTTTTTCATCCTCATACTCACAGGAAGGTAGACTGCCCCAGATCCGCTGTCCATAAGGGTCATTCCTTATATCACATACTAGTATTAGGATTTGTTTATTTTTAAATTGCTTGGTGTTTGTTTTTAGCACCCCCCCTCCACCCGGGCTTGTGCTCTGGATGTTTTAAAACTTGTCTATTTTTCTCCTTTCAAAAAAAACAATTTGAATCCATTTTCAGGGTTGTCAGCACAAATATATTTATTTCCATGAATCTGAACCATGGAGGGGGCAGGTCTCAGTTTGGAATGAATAGCTCAATTATGCCACTTATGGCAAGGTCCAGAGTAAGGACCACTGCAGAGCTGTGTTGCTCCTGAGGAAGCAGACAGATATATTCTGCCTCATCTTTGCGGTGCTGCCCCTGGCCACCCGCCTCTTCTTATCTCTTTCCCCAGTCAGACTACACTCCAACCCTAAGGGTACATCTAGACTATGTTCTTTTTTCAAAAGGAGATATGCAAATTTGGTGCTAATTTGCATATCTTCTTCCAATCCCTTTTTTAAAGCATTTTTTTCGAAAGTGAAAGCAGTTTAGACGAGGGTTTTTCGAAAGAGCCCCCCTTTTTTGAAAGAACCCTTACACCTCATTTTTTTAAAGAAAAAAAGTTCTTTCAAAAGAGGGGGGTTCTTTGGGAAAAAAATCTAAACTGCTTTCACTGTCGAAAAAATACGCTTTTGAAAAAGCAATCAGAAGAAGATATGCAAATTAGTGCCAAATTTGCATATCTCCTTTCGAAAAATGACCATTGTCTAGATGTACCCAAAGGGAGTAAGGTTGCCTACTTCCACCCTTTCTCCTCCCACTGTGCCCTTGCTTTAGGCCCGGGCAGGATCTAAGCCTGGATCATTTAAACCAGTATTTCTTAAACTGTGTTCCGTTGCACACCGGTGTGCCGCGAGGCAGTCGGAGGTGTGCCGTGGAGAACAACAAAATTCAAAATGGCTGCCCTTAAACGGGCAGGCGACCTTTTTTTTTTTTTGCTCAATAACTTTCCCCTACTTTTTTTTTCCCTCAATAACTCCCCCCCCCCCGACTCTTTTTCCCCCGACCTTTTTTTTTCCTCAACAAAAAATCGTTGGAAAAAAAATTATTCTTTGGTGTTCCTCTGTCTTAAAAAGTTTAAGAAACACTGATTTAAACAGTTCCTTTTAGTCAGGAATTGAGCCTATTGGCCTAGATCCCTACGTCTAGTTAAGGGCCCCATCCCACTTTTCAGGACAAGTAGTAAGAAATTCAGGTATCATGGATGGATGGAGACCATTTTGGGATCAGCAAGATTTCACTAAGTGCTGGGCCCAATCCTGCGAGATTCTATGTGCCCTCCAACTTCGGGAAGAGTTGAGGGTACGAGCCACACTGCACATTATTAACAGATAAGAAAACTTTTTAAGAACTTCTTTATATTCCATTTGTCCTAACGCTGCCTTCTTTGCACTTGGCCCCCACTCTCTGTAGTAGGCAAATCCGGACATTGTCTCAGCAGTTAGAGGTTGCGCTTGTTTTAAAATTGGTATTTTAAAATTGATTTAGCTGATTTCCACTAAAAGCCATATAAGCCACATTTAAATCAATTTGAGGATGTCTACACAGGGGTTTCACCAGTTTAACTAAATTGATTTTAATTAATTGCCGCAGCTTTTATCATAGACAAGGCCTTACTCTGATCTAACCATCAGAAGGGCTCCCTTTGTTTTTGGGGGGGAGGGGAGGGTTGTTGAGTGCTACGGCAGCTCAATGCTGCCTTCGACTTCAAAACACTCTGTCCTCTCCACAGTCATCTTGCTCAGGCAAAACTCAGTGAGTAAGTAGGATTTTTTCCCCCTCACACCATAGGCTCGAAACAGAAGTGTCCATGCAGGGGACAGTGGAAGGGGTAAATGGGTCCTAGCCTCTGCACAGACTGAGTTAGTTAACCAGGGTTTCTCTTCTGGGATGTAAGCTTCTAGGGTAGCAGTCAGAAGAGCCTCCAATGTCATGGATCCTGCAAGAGCTGTGCTTGCCTAAAGAACAGAAGAAGCTTAGAGGACTTGTGGAAGCACAAAGCATCCAGAAAAAACTGTCTGGGCCATGAGTAAATCCCCTGAAACCCACTATAGGCCTCAGAAGAACTGTGGGCTCTTTGGCTTCAACTAGCTGCCAGGCCTGAGGGCAATAAACCTCTCTCCATCACTCCACCGCCCCAAGACACACATGCAATAGCTGTCCCAAGAGTGTGCTGTGCAAAGTCAGTCCCCAGCAACCTCATGCAGGAATGATCTGCATCACTAGCCGTGTCTGGTGCCCACATGAAATCAAAGGGCTGAGTACCCCTCCTGAGTAAGAGCAAGCCTAGTCCATCATCTTGTGCAGCCAGGACTGTCCTTAGGATTTACACAGTACTATTAAACTGGTGCCACTATATGTGATGGCAGCCAGGGAGGGACAATTTTTTAGAGATGTCATTTTATCATCTTCAGCAACACACTAATAGAAATATTTTAAAAACCAATTTTAAACTAAGGTCCTGTCAACTAACACAGTAAATCTAGAAAGTGAATTTACCTGGGTTTGGGAAATGCCTGTTAAATAGTTTCTTAACAGAAGCCTGGAAAGAGCCATTCCAGTAGTAAATAGGGCTGGCTTCTTTGCTGTTCAGTTAACTAGCTCCTCTTGGGAGGAAGCAGAGACACAGCTGGGGGATAAGAAGAGACAGGTGGGCAGACATTAAGACCCAGCGGTACCCCAAATTTTCAGGTGCTCTCTGCAACTGCAAATTGATAAGAATGGCTCTGCACAACTTGCCCAAAGCACCCCACCTAGTCCTTCAACCACAAACAGCCAAAAGGAAGGTCTGCTGAGCAGCAGGGCTTCCCCCACCAGGCAACCAAACCCCAATTCATTACTAGGCCCACCCACTGCCTCAGTCTAATGCAGCTGGCTCACAGTCAGACTCCATGTACAACTGCAAGAGGAGGCTCTTTAGACAGCTTGTGATTTTGCATTCATTGCCTTTTGAGTCTATTGAACGGATCCTGGAACTACAGTATTCAAAACATAGCGGCTGTGTCTAGACTGGCCAGTTTTTCCGGAAAATCAGCCGCTTTTCCGGAAAAACTTGCCAGCTGTCTACACTGGCCGCTTGAATTTCCACACGAACACTGACGATCTCATGTAAGATTGTCAGTGTTCTTGTGGAAATACTATGCTGCTCCCGTTCAGGCAAAAGCCCTCTTGCGCAAATGCTTTTGCGCAAGAGGGCCAATGTAGACAACGCGGTATTGTTTTGCGCAAAAAAGCCCCGATCGCGAAAATGGCTATCGGGGCTTTTTTGCGCAAAAGTGCATCTAGATTGGCACGGACACTTTTCCGCAAAAAGTGCTTTTGCGGAAAAGCATCCGTGCCAATCTAGACGCTCTTTTCCGTTAAAAGCATTTGCGGAAAATCATGCCAGTCTAGACGTAGCCAGCGAGTTTAGGTCAAGAACATTCAATTGCTTTGTTGTGTGTGTAGGAGGGGAAAGTTCCCAGGTTTTTTGTTTGCTGAAAAGTGTCGTGGTGAAACTAGAAATATTCCAGCAACTTGGGGAATTTTCTGAGTTGTCACAGAGACAATGCCATGAAATCCAGCAATATCTCCCTTTCTGTTGCTATGATGTGTGAGCTTCAGTTTTGCTTGCCAACCCCTTCCCCCCACACAGACTCCTTTTGCACATGAAGATCTTGAGATTGCAAGCTGCTCTTTGCTTGTGAAAAGCCTAGTCAAGCTACACAGACTAAAAATTGAGCATTCCTGACTTCATCCCAAGCAGGAGAACAAGCAAACTGAGAGAGTTTCACATTGCAGTGCATGTGGATTTTTTCCTACCACCTTAGTTCTTTGTGTCTAATTTCTGTATGTATGGTCTTCATTATTCACTGTTGTTAATTTATTCAGGACATAAAAAGCCCCACTTACCTATACTAGCTTACTCTCTGTTAGTGCAATAAGATACCTTGTAAGTTCAAATTTCTCAGTCTACTTGCGAAGCTACTGTGAGCTGTCTAATGATTCTACTAAAAAGGGAAAATTTGAGTGACTTTATTTCCGTTATCTTTATTTAACAGTGTGTGCCGATTACTCAAAGCGATATGGGCAGGACCTGGTAATATAGTGTTGCTCTAGTATTAACTTTAAGGGGATGATCCAGTTGCCTGCAGTATAAATTACTTTGTGGCCAGGAACCCTGCTTTATCGCTTTGTATAGTTTTAAAGTAGTTAAAAGCTTGAATAACATAAAATAACATAATATAATGTTATTTATGTTATTTCCCACGTGAAGAACTCCTGTAAACCTTGCAGTATTGAAACTCAGTGAACAAGGCATCTTAGACAAGCTGAAAAACAAATGGTGGTACGATAAGGGTGAATGTGGAGCCAAGGACTCCGGAAGTAAGGTCAGTCGCTGAAGGTCTTTTTGTACTGATTAGAAATCACATTTTGACCCACTGTGTGTTTATACAAAAATGACTTTCAAAAGTTAATAATTTACATTTTGAAGGTTCAAGGAAAAGGATTAGAAAAATTAAAGATCAGAATATGACAGCATTTTTCTTTTACAGTATTAAAGACTTTAGTTGTAAGTACATTTTACTACGTGGATATTTTGGTGGGGGAAAAAAAGGCCATGGAAAATGCCCAAACTTCAAACTGGTATCTCCATTTAAATTAGAAGCTTCATTACAGTCAATGTATTATTTAGTCCAGCATTGCTTTTCATTTTTCAGTTATGAGTACATACAATTTTGTTTCAAAATTATAACTAAAATTTCTGTCCACGCTGGTTGCGAGTGATAGGCCACATGCTTTTGAAGGATGGATATTTTCAGGGAAGACATCGCATTGATGAGCATGAAACACTTTCCCACTCCCACCCCACACAAGAAAGTTTAAATTTTTTGTTTGAATTTTTTTCTAAGAAAACCAATATTGTGGTAACTCATTTCATAAACCTTGGACATTCATTTTATTGTGTACTGAACCATTTTGCTACTGTATAACTACATTCCATACTAGAAATTTTGCAACTATCAGAGAATCTGAACACATGGCATATTTTAAATCAGAGGTTTTCAAACTATGGGCTGCTCCCCCCCCCCAGGATGACAGGGAGGAACATTCAAGGGAGCAAGTGTCAAGACTGGGGCTAGACCCATGCAGCAGGGCTCGGGAAAGGAGTGCCCCTCCACCCCAACTTATCTCAATGACTCCACACCCAGTGCTGCCTCTACCCCCAGAGACATGCACCTTCTATAACCCTGAAAATTTAAAGGTGGGAGGTGCAGGTATTGGGAGGTGCAACCAAAAATTATAACTAAGGGATGTGGACCTCAGCTCAAATACTGCTTTAAATGTATTGTTGGTACAGCTCATTGTTTAATGTAACCAAGCTACATACTAAAACTAATCACTGAGGGCCAAACATCAGATAATTGCAGCTGTTCTTCATGTAGAATTTCCAGATACTTCAGTAGAAGTTCTGCATGTGGATTAGCTACTGGGCTCATCATTTATATACTTCCTACATTATTTGGAAGAAAACGTTCTGCTTAAACCAGGTCATGAAAATATAAAGGGTTAGTTAACATTTGTAGAAACACTGAGGCAGAATCGTGCTGACCAAGCATTAAGTATTATTGTGCCAGATTTTCAAAGACATCAAGAGGAGATAAGCAACCCTACTCCCTTCCAAAACAAAAATAATCTCTTCCCTTGGTACCTTTGCAAATCTCCCCATTATTAGGTGTTTTACTCTTTTAGGGCTATCTCCTGATCCTGCTGAAGTCAACAGCAAATCTCATTGTTTTTAGTAGAATTGGAATTTACGCTCAAAGCCCCATCTTCCTGCTGTTGAAGAATAACTTTGGATCAATGAGAGTTTGCATGCACAATTGTAGGATAAAGCTCTAAATGCTTGAAGTACACCTCTAAATATTTCTAATGTAAAATTACAGGTATTTTTAAAAACCACCTTTATCCAAAATGCCTGTGTTTTCCCCAGGCTTTTACTAGACTGACTGTATTTTCTCCTGATTTTACAAAAGTTTTGGACATCCCCAGAGAACTGACATACATCAAGGTCTATCTGCAAATATTTAAAATTAATAAAAATATTTACTGCAGATTGTTCTGGCACGTGGCTTAACAAAAGCCATCTGAATTCTGTGTGTTACAACTCAAAGAAGGAAAGTATGAATAAACAATATTTAATATATGCAGACCAATTCAATTCAGCAGCAAAATGGTTACAATTCTGTCTAATTGGATTATAAAAATTCTATTTTGTTAAATAAAGGACTTCCTGTCTGTCATGCATTGAAGGTGCACTTAGACAGCTTTTTTAAAATTAATATTCAGTAAGTCAACCTCTTTTTATAACAGCGGGTGCAAGAGTAGTCAG
The DNA here is from genome assembly GCA_032595735.1 of Pelochelys cantorii. Taxonomy (NCBI): domain Eukaryota; kingdom Metazoa; phylum Chordata; order Testudines; family Trionychidae; genus Pelochelys; species Pelochelys cantorii. The sequence continues at coordinate 17,055,905 of CM064337.1, forward strand.
CTGGACCTGAAAGTAACTGACCGTCTTCCTCAAAAAAAAAAAAAATTATTGTTAAATAGAAACCAGATAAATTTTTCAACATTCAAATTATTTTCTCTACATTCACCAAAAATAACTAAATCTTGTGTCTTGTTAGTTAGTTTTAAAATGGCCTTCTATAAATTCTACCTTATTTTATGCAGTCAATACTCTACACAGTGGGGATTCCAAAAATATTTGAGATTCTTGGGGAAAAAATGAAGCTAGGTGCCTTCTGTTTGCTACTAGATATACTCAGCAGCATAAAGGTGTTCTGGGTGGAATCCTAGCTCTATTGATATTGACAGCAAAAAGTCTTATAGATTTCAGTAGGGTCAGGATTTCACCCACTGAACACAGTGAGATAGAACAATAACTGTCCTGAGGATCCCTAGTTTAAACCATTTCTGTGGCACTGGGATACATTCAAAACTACTCATGAGTTCCAACATGTAAAGAAACTAGGTAAGAGTATTTGGGTCACCTGATATCCTGACCCAGAATTTCTGGATGTGTGGGCACAGGGAGTCTGATGCAAATAGAGTTATATATGTTTTAACTAAGACCACCAATGTAATTAAGATAATATGTTATCCATCTGCCTTTCTGTCACAGAAAAACTAATCAAGTGGTTCATTTTTCTTAGGACAAGACAAGTGCTCTGAGCCTGAGCAATGTTGCTGGGGTTTTCTATATTCTTGTTGGAGGTCTTGGTCTTGCCATGATGGTTGCTTTGATAGAATTCTGTTACAAGTCTCGTGCAGAGTCCAAACGAATGAAACTCACAAAGAACACACAAAACTTTAAACCAGCTCCAGCAACCAATACCCAGAATTATGCTACATACAGAGAAGGCTACAACGTGTATGGAACAGAAAGTGTTAAAATCTAAGGGTACGAATCAGGTCTAGTAAGCTAATCAACTGGTATATATTTTGCTAATACTTGTTCTTCTTTTCCCCTCCCCCTCAACTTGAGTAATTTTTCAGAGTTATTGTATGTATCAGTGTGAATTGGCTGCAATAATTTTCATAGTATGTTCTGACAAAACTTTCACAATCCTTGATAATATTTGTGACTAGAAGACTTACCTGGCCTGGGTTGGGAGGGGTGAGCACACAGTACAGCTGTCCCCCTCACTCGCTGCCCCCAGTGGTGACTATGCAGTAGCATGTCCCTCCGATGAGCCCTCTCCCTTTCCAAGTTATGGAAAACAATTGAATTCCAGGCACATCCCATTTTCCTGCCACAACCAGCCCTGACCTTGCTTTAAGGCAGGGCTGGCCTTACCGTGAGGTGAACTGAGGCAGCCACCTCAGGTGCCAGACTGTGGGGGGGCGCCACTACGACCCAGAGTGTAGAAAATTGTGTCTGCTGCTGGTGCATATGTAGGTAGCAGAGCAGTACCATGAGAGGAGTAGAACAGGAAGAAAGCAGAACTGAGACCTTTCAAAGTTTTGGCCCAAGTGGGTGGGCACGGGGGCATCATTTGAGCTCCCCGCCTCAGGTGCCAAAATGTTGTGGGCCAGCCCTGCTTTAAGGTAGGATAAGAGGAAGCAGCATACCAAATTTGGTGGTCCTAGGTGTTGCTGTTTAAGAGGGGTTCTTGAACAAACAGACTCTAAGACAGATGCCTCAGACAGACAGACAGACAGACCTGTTTCCATTCCATATCTTTAATGGTGGTGCCAGAATTGATGCTGAGGTGAATGAGTGTTGCAGCTGAGGTTGGTATTTAGATGAATGGGTGGAATTTTCTGAAACCCTAAAAATCTAAAATTCAACACTGGAAGTAGGTGACTTCATTCTGACAAAAATATAAGTTAATTACTGAATCAGTGCCTTTCCAGAAGCTGTTTGAACAGAGTAATGCACATATTACACCTGTAGGTGAACTAAAACTCAAACACATTCTAACTTTCAAATAATCTTTGTTGCTTTAAGTGATGAAGGGGAGGATTGGGTAATTCACTTCAGATAGGCACTATAATTCTAGATAACGCTGAGCCTACAAAAGGGTCTCCTACTTCTGCTTCCCCTGACTTGAATGGAACCTGACATCAGTGAAAGCAGCAATGGGCTCCCTCAACAAGCTCTCTTTCCAAAATGTCCCTTCTTTCATCAGGTTGGAAATGTCACAGGAACTGTCTAGCTTGTGGCATTTCAGCTTCTGGCCAGGAGGCGAGTGATAAGTTATTAACTAAGAAACCTCACCACATTTGCAAAACCTCACCACAAGCTTTGTTATCCGGAGTAAATATTTGTAGTATAGGAGCATCCAAATGACTGAATGGGGATTGGGGCAGTATTGTGCTAGGGGCGGGTGATACAAACAGCGGAAAAGAGAAAGAGAGAAACTATCCATGTCCTGTAGGGCTGTCTCTGGAAAGCTTTGCAGACCTGTTTCCATTTAGTCCTTCCTTTATGCAAACAGTTCACTCTCCCCTAGGTATAACGGTCTCCTTTCAGAAGAAAAGAACTGAAATATTTGTATTTTTATTACAGATGCTCGCTTCTCACAGCATGCATACATAGGAGGAGCAGTTGAGAATGTGGATACTTCATGGCCCCTGACCACCTGAGCCAGTTTTACTTTCTTCTAGGTCAGGCAAGACACACATTGATGTTGGTGCAATGAACTTTTAATAGGAAAAACTGATTTTTTTTCCTTCAGTGCCTTATTGAAGACTCTGAGACTCAACAATGCAAAACCATCACTGAAATATTCTTGCTTTGCTTGAAAACTTAAACAAAAAAAAACAAAAACAAAAAAAAACCTGGTCAAAGATACTAGTATGTGAAAAAGATTCTTGTAAAAAAATCAGTTCGACAAAAGCCATTCTTTGATACCACTGCACAGCATATGAACTTATGTTTTACAATCTGCAAGAGTCAGTTTCATCAAATGCCCTCTCTCTAATCAAGTTCTTAAACCATTCCTGAGATAAAGCCTCAGAATTCCACTGCTTATGAACAGACCGGCCTGTCACAACTTCTGTGAACTGCTGTCAAGATGCTTTGGTTGGGGAGGGGAGTTGTTTTGTTTTGTTTTTAAGCAGTGGTGTGATTTTTTTCTTTAACCACTTAAAATCCACCAACTCATTTGAAAAAAAAATGTGTGTATCAATAAAAGATGAATGTAACACCACACACAGAAGATTCTTACAAAAGTTAGGGTCAATGATTAGTCTTCTGAAAATCCAAAATAACATGATTTGTGGAATTCGATATCATTTTCAGATCAGCAAATGGATTCTCTTGACAAGTTATCTATAGTACCAAGCAAAACCAATTTTTTCTAACATCGGGCATACCTACAGGTGCTTTATTGAAATGGCATTAGATGGCTTTAGAAGAAGCCATTCGTGATATAGGTTTCTTGCTGTGTGTTTGCATTTTAATTCAATATTTAGTATCAAGCAATGAGGTGAGAGCAGAGCAGGAAAATAGTTTTCCACACATAACTAAAACCACTTCTCTCAAAAAACTAGCATGGAGCGATGCGGCTTTTTGGTTAATACTCATTTTTAAAAAAAACAGACATCAGTAAACAAGATAGCATCTCAAATTAGACCTGCAGTTCCAGACTATAATTACATGATCTCGCATTACTATTGCTAGTACTGTTATACTATATCAGCTCCTGACAATTATTGGTTCATAGCTGTTCATCAAAGGAAGCTTGTGTCCTTTCCTAGTTTGTAAAGGACACAATGCATTCAAAAATATACTGCTAAAGATAGAGGCTTAGTATTATTCACTTCCAATTTCTTAGATATGGGCAGTTGCCAGAAAACTACTTAACTGCATCTTTTTAAAACAAAAACCTTAAACATATTGTCAGTTACAAGAAAAAAACATTAAAGGAAGTATCTGCATACTAATTACCTCTAATACGACAATATGTAATATCTGTAGTTCAATAGATGTTTATTTCATGAGTAACATACACTGAAAAATCAAAGTGATAATGAATAAGCATTTTTTTTAAAGTTTGACCCATGGGTCTTTAGTTCACTGACAATAGATTTGATCTTTTGTGCAAATAAAAAAAAAGATAACGTGGGAAAAGTCTTGTTAAAGAAATTCATATTTCTGACAATGTAATATACAAAAGTAAAAGCTCATAAAAGAACAAACCGCTGTTCAAGTTTTTAACAAGGTATTGAACAAAATGAAAATTTTTTTTTCTTTTCTCATGAAACTGTGATTTTCAACTTCTGAATGCTATAACATCCCAGCATAGGGAAAGCTAAAGCTGTGCAGTTATAAGGTGTATTTAAAAAAACAAAAACATTTTCTTAGAAGCTGTATAAAAAAAGAAATGTCTGTTTATCAAATCGATTTTTAAGAGTGGAGGCTTCAAACAGGAGAAGAGATTTGGTAAACCGTTTGTTACTTTTTAAAACTTGCATGTAAAAAACAAAGTGTTGATAGCTTACAAATTCCTGTTACTAACTTCAAGCTCTGGAAGTTCAGCAGTAGTCACTTGAGGATTTTTATGATTATTATTTATTTTGTTTGGTCCTTTATTTTGTTTTATTTATTTTTTTAATTAAGTTCCTATTTTTGTCATTAAAATTGCACTTCAGTGAACAGAAAAATTGCCAAGCAAACTAATGGCTGTAAAAGCATAAACTGCATGTGTGGGTATAAATTACTGAGCCTCATTTTAATGAGGTGTTGTACAAAGAGTTTTAATACATTTTGTAAATAAAATTGTAAAGAAAAAAAGATCCTCTGACCTTTTCATTTCTGGCTGATTGAGCTGAAGAGAGCAGATGGGATTCCTTAGATGACTGTGTACTGTTTAAGCATCAATTTATTGATGATGTTTCAGTGGAGAATTTCTCACCCATCTGGGGGAGTAAATGCAACTTACTGAGAGGACTCTGCACTGGGCCAGCTATGGGAAAAAGGTACCGCCCAAATTTAAGAGCTAAGATTGGGGCCCAAATCTTAAGTGCTGAGCATTCATGTAAGTGAGTCAGCTCTCCAGCTAGGAGGTGCAGAGGTTCATGTGTCAGACAGCTCAATTCGTTGACTCTGACACACCACAGCTCTCGTTCTATCCTCCTCTTCCTCCATCAAACCACCCTGGAGTCAGGGGCATCAACAGCCTCTGCAGTACCCCTGGGTGGTAAGGTCAGGGGAGGCAGCTCTGCACTCCTGGAAGGGGAGGGGCCTTAAGCAGAAGGGGAAGGGCTAGGGCAGCCCGCCTTCCACGCCACTTGGAACAGAGCAGTCCCCACCCAGTCCTCAGAGCTGCACAGAGCATGTGGCGCGGGGCTCCGGTGGTGATTTAAAGGACCAGCTGGAGTTGGCTGGAGTTCATGCTACCTTGGGACAAGGCAGGCCAAAATGGTTCTTCAGGCAACTAAATTCACCACTAGGTGGCAGCAGTTGAGACAGATTGTCCTCATTTGCAATAAGGAAAAGCCTGTTGAATAGAGCTGGTGAGGAAACAGCATCTCTAATATTTCAAAACTCTCCTTCAGTCTGAGTCAAAAGCAAGTTCCTGTCCCTGCAAAATACTCATTTATTTTTGATATTTTGGAAACATTCTGAGCCACCGAAGTGTTCTCTCATATTCTGGCCCCACTAACGCATCCTCCAGAAAAAGCTAGGGCCTGTCAGGTGTGCTTGCCTCGGGCTTCCCCCATTTGTTCATGACAGGAATAAGTCTCTCAGGGTATGTCTACACAGTGGCATTATTTCGGGATAATGTCTGTTATCCTGACTTAGAGTTCTGTGCATCTTAACGGCAAGCCTGTTATTTCAAAATACATTCAAAGTAATGGGCTTGTTATTCCAACGTCCCAGAAACCTCATTGCAAGAGGATTAAGGGACTTATTGGAATAGCACTCTATTTCAAGATTAGCGCTGTTTGGTCAGCACCAAATTTCGAAATAGGTTCTCTCTAAATAAGCTACACAATTTGCGTGACTCAAATTGAGAAGCTTGTTTGAAGCTACGCGCTACTTGTAGATGTACCCTCAGTGTGCAATACAAAGCCTGTCTCTGGGAATCATTTATTCACCTACACCAAAGGAGCTATTCTCCAAAAATCTTGTAGTAAAATTAACAGGTTTGCCCAGCTTCCCTCTTCAGAGTCATCAACTCCAGGTGACCCACCTGAAAGTCAAGAGCAGCACTTTGCTCTCAGTCCTCCCTGCCTGAGCTTGGCCAATCAACCCACATCCCTGCACTCAAACCACCCCTTATGCTCCTCTGAGGCCCCCAGCTTTGGACAGTTTTCACCAAATTTTCCTTCAAACTCCTCATCAGCACTTCAAAGTTACTGTTCTCCTTCAGTTCCTTTGTTACGCTCCAGATCTCCTGCCAGTCTCCTGGCTGTCTTGCACTTGGACTTATCCAGTCTCCTTCCCTGGGGAGCCAGGAGCTCTCTCTCAAGCTTAACTGGGAGACAACTAACCAGTCTCACGTGTACTGGTTGTTTCCATCTCAGAGGACACTGTGATAGTTACGTTCCAATTGTATCTTCTATTATAGACAACAAAGTCAAAAGGAAGCATTTCCACGTTATTGAAATGCAATGGTGAGATAATTTCCCCAAAAATTCTAATGGAATCGGCATTTCACAGCAAAACATTTCCATTTTGACACAGCAGCATTTGCCATGGGAAATGGTTCCATTGGGCAATTTTCAGTGAGCTCCAGGCTATACTGAACTTCAAAAGTTCCCTAGGGTCTATTCCTACAAGCCCTCGACTTCCAGTTGAAAAGTGATCAGAGATGAGCTTTAAAAGCCAGACTGATTTATCCTCTGCCTGAAATCTAAGAAGTTTATGATCCTGCAAGCGGCTCAGCATCCCACTTCCCATCTCTCATTGACTACAGAAAGAGGTGAGGACACTCAGTTCTTCCTGGGATTGGGTGCTTATTTGTACCTTCACTGTGTAAGCAATTAGCACTTGCCGGGTGTGGACTATCCCCAGCTTCCCCTGAGCACCTGCTACTCAGTCACAAGGGCACTCACTGGACTGAGGTAGACAGGTACTGATGGGAGTCTGAGAAGAAGCACTACCAGAACCAATTGGTGGGAAAGCAGCATGGCTGGTCCTGAGGTGACCAGTGCTAGTTCCCCAGAACTGGAGATACCATAGAAATTGAAATGGTTCTTTGGTTGCCATAGAGACAGGGTAGAGCTGAAGTGTAAAGAAACTCCTGAAATATACATATTTATAACCCAGTAACTTCCTACACTGAAATACTAAATTTTCAATACTGCTGCTATAAATACATTCAACAAAAGAACTTCTCCAAAGTGTTCAGTTCCATTTCCCCCTCCTCCTCCCCACCCATCACAATGCCTGGAACTATTTTCTCTATTCCAGCTACATTTGCTTTCTTTCCTAGCAAACTCAGGACAGTCGTCATATTTCTGAGGAGTTGCTGAGGTGCTTTACAAGCTATAACTATGAAAACCCATCACCAGAGGTTGTCAGAACACTACAGAGATACAGCCACTGAGCAGCACTCCCTCCCACCCCCATGAGCTTGGGGTGGAGGGTAATAAGGCCCTCAAGCTCCAGCACCAGCCCACAGAACACAAATATAATTTGGTCTTCTCCACCGAATTTAGATACTAATATTCATTTTGTCCAGTAGCTACAGATTTAAGTTAGGCACATGCTTCACCACACGTTTCATGAGAGATACACACAGCAGGCATGATAAATCCTTAAAAATCTTAAGCAAGAGACTAAGAGTTCAAATTTACAAAGACGGCCTGATCACAGTATATAAACTATCGGCAGGAGACCTGAGTTATGAACTCACTGCTATGGCCAGGCCAAATGCTCCCTGTCACAGTCTAGAGAAGAAACACATGTTAAAACTGTAGTCATACATTGTATAAACAGTATAAACCAAAACAAGGGGCCCTGTATAGAAAAAAAAATTGGACAGTGACTAGATTTGGACTCTCCCCGTAATACATGAAGGCTTTCTAGACATTACGGCAGAAGCCAATACACATGATTATAAAATCTGCAGCTGGGACACAGGTCACTTGCAGGTTAAAACTAGAGTAAATGATCATTTGAAGCCTTTAATTCATTATTTGAGGATTTCAGCCAGAAGTTATGGATCTATAACAGGAGTGAATGGGTGTCGTTCTGTGGCTTGCAATGTACGGGAGGCCAGACTATATGATCATGATGGTCCCTTTGGTCCTGAGAGGCTGAGCTGAATCTTTCTAAATGCTACTACAATCCTCCGAGGGATCTACTGTTCAGCACCAGTGATCTGCCTGATGTGGTCATCAGAGTGTGGTCTGGAGAGTGCTAGTAACTCTTGGAGAGTTGGTTGTTCATTGCTATCAACAGTTAAGCTGCATAACCACACTTTCCTGGCATCCCTTTTTCAACTGAACAGTGGCTGCAGTTGTCACAGGTGGCACAGGGTGGCAGAAGGAGTGGCAGCAGGCCCGGGCATTACACAGCAAAGGGGAGATATCTGCCAGAATCTCTCCATGAAGGTGTGTGGTTCAGACTAGACAAACTTAGAGAATGGTTCTTCTATCAGGACACCTGATGCTGACGACCTAGACGTGGAAAAGAATGTGACTTCCCAACCAAAACAGTGGGTTTAGGCTATGGCTCTCAGGACCACTGATGGGCAGAGGGGGTCGTGCTAGCTAGAAAAATACCAATACTCCCTGATGGTATTATCCTCTTTCCAGCTAACAGGGCACTTTGGAATAATAAACAGTTGCTGTCAGTCAAATTCAGTTTGAATAAACCTGTTCGCTGAGCCCTTATATCCTCCTGCCAGTTGCTTTCCCTGTAAACACCAAACCACCAGCTCAGCATCCTAACCGGAGTCAAACTCATGTGTGCTACTTTCAGGCTTAAAAAAGAAAATGATGGGCAGTGTAAAGCAGTGGCACTGCCCATTGCCTACTCCCATTCTGCTGGGTGCAAATGCAGTGTAGCTTGTACCAAACCCCACCCTGGCACAGTGCACCATTCTTTGGGGCTGACCCCCTCAAGAGGGCTCCCAGCAGGCACAAGGGAAAGTGAGGCTATGATGGGGGCTCAGTGTAATGCTGGCAGGCAGAATAGAACCTGGGACCTCTGGAGCTTACTGCTTGAGCCTCTATCACATGAGTGAAAAGCCAGCTGGATGGTAGTTAAGGTTATAGAGCAGACTCGTTATTCTCTGAATAAGTAGTCTCAGTGCCACAAGCTGAGACAGTGCCCCATGCCCAGTCGGTGTGTGGGTTACACTCTGCACAATGGCTGGATTGGAAGAACAGAATTGTGACCTGCCTGAAAAACACCGATGCCTTCTTTCCCTGCGTGAGCTACCTGCATCATGGGGAGTGTTACAGGAAAGAGACTAGGGGAGAATATGTGAATAGTGCCATATTATACTTTTTTATGTGCCAGTGGATGAGTTTTTTAGGACCAATAAAGTTAATTATTGTTGTGCATTTCAAATGATTATTTGATTACAATTTTGAACAGAGGGAGTCTACTGGAGGCCGTTCACCTCCAGAGCAGGTGGGCAGGGAATGACTTTTCAGGGAATGGATGAAATATGCCCCTAGCCAGGGAGAGAATTGTAATATGAAGGCAGAAGGAAATGCAGCAGACCATCGGATTGCACAGACAAGGGGATGCAAGAAGACATTGTGATTCCGAGTTAGGGTCGGGGATGTCTCTGTGTTCAGGAAAACAAAGTAAACTTGGTTAGGGGAAATACTGAATAATCATCCCGGTTATGTTTTTAGGATGTATTGCAGCAGTTTTGGGGTCACTGCCATACAAAACATTTTATTCTGAGACTAAAAGTTTTTATAATAATAGCCACACAGGAGTCATATACATATAGTGAGAGCCTTGGTCCTTCTGGGATCCTATCCATCAAAGGTGGTGGTTATGACATCTACTCTTCACTGTCGTGCTTGATTCAGCCCACTAAAAGGGGTACCAACATAACACCCTAACACAACTTATTTCATAAATATGCCACCTTCAAACTAAGCTCTGCAGAAGGATTCAATAAAATTAATCCATTTTTATGAAAAGAATCCCCCACAATATAGGCAGGGAAGCATGAAAAGAAAGAGAGTATTTTATGACCTTCATGTCATGCTCAAAATTCATAGAATCATAAAATACTACAACTGGAAGTACCTCAAGAGGTTATCCAGTCCAGTCCCCTGCCCACACGGTCAAATATAGTCAAATACAAACTATTCTAATCTGTCCCCTTCTTTTTCATAGAGAAACACAGTTTTGACTCAATCTACAATGCACAAGAAGTCAGAAAAGCAGAACCAGCAGCATATTGGTGATTGATATTCTACCACCTGATGTACATGTCAAAATTTCCAGCATGCCACTGAGAGCTTGGGTGTTAATTTGTCTACTTAGTCACAATGTGAGAGCTATAAAAGTGTGAAAACCTGTAATGACAGACCAATAAATAATACTTGCGTGGTATGAGCAGCCTCTGCAAAGCTACCCCTGCAGTTGTCTCACTGAACGTCAAGAATGTAACAAAATGGTTCATTTAAATGATTCTAATAAATATTCATTAAGATGAACAAGTCACCTAATGCTGCAGCTGCTGTTCACCAGAAAGATGAGCAGACCAAAATCCAAACCCTATTTCCTGGGGCCACAACCTCTAGCTCCAGACTGTAGCCAATAATTGGGGGGATTTCCAGTATGTTGCTGCCAAACTGAACTATGGTTTGTCACTCCTAAATGGCCCCACCTTAAGGCCTAGACATAAGCTTCCAATGGCAAGAACTCCCATCTCTAGCTGAATATTCCCAGCCTGCGCCGACCCTAACAACACATATAACCTTAGCTCAGAGCTACCAGGTACCCCTCGTATTATAAAAGGGAGAAAAATTGACACTCCTCCCATAGATTCATAACATAAACAGAACCAAACACTGTATGGGATCTCCTACAGACTTCAATGCTAATTGTAGCCTAGGAGCCATACTGGCACTAATCCTAACTCGAGTACACAACCAGCCTCAACCCTAATCCTACCACAAACTCCTCAATCCACTTCAATCCTAATCCTTGCAAAAATACCCCCGTTCGATCCAAATCTAACCCTAGGCAGGGAGCCCCAACCAGCACTAGTCCTACTCAGGGCCCATAATCATCTCAAACCCCAACCCTTACCCACAACACTCTATCAAATGCTCCCATAACCATAGTTTGGGGCTCCAACTCTAACATCAGCCTTGCACCCCTAGCAGCAATAACATAAACCTAGGCTCCAGGCCTTCCACAGGCTCCAACCCAACGCTACCCAGTACTGATCACAATCCCAACACAAGAGCTCTAACCAGGACCCGGACTCAGCCAGAACCCTAACCCATGGAATGCTACCAGAACCTTAGTGTATGGTCTAACATTTGTCTAACCATAAGCAAGTATCTAGTTTAGGATGACCTAACAGCACACTAACCCTAGCCAGGCGGTCTACCAACCACAACTCAAACCTTAGTCAGAGGTCCCCAACAGCTCTAGCCTGGGCCAACTTCAAGACTAAACCAAGTGTGGGGATACCTGCAACCTGCAAATACAAAACTTTCACAGAATCCCAAATAACTATAGGAAGCCCTTGGTGCTGACACTAACCCTAATCACAACACTAACTCACTAACCCTTCAACATTTATAACCATAACCCATAGGCTGTAACCATCTACCCCAGATCCCCAAGCAGCACCAAATTTATCCCAAGCCCAGGGCTACATTTTCCTAACACTACCTTAGGGTGTTCCATGTTCTGACATTAGTCTCTGGATGAAAATTAGGTTTAAAATTATATCAATAAACAAAAATGTTGCATGTTCTGGAGTGGAGATACATCCTGAAACACTCTACTAACTTTCAAAATGAGGCTCACTATCACAGCCATTGTGTGATTTTATTCCTGTTATATTTCCTTTTTCCCTTAGATATTAGAGAGTAATGTTAGGAGCACATCCCAACATTTAAAGACTTAATGTTTGACAATATAAATGATGAGAAGAAATTATTGTCCTGATGGACAATGACAGCATTAGATAATCTCCATAATCCAAATCAGTGGTTCTTGTAGTGTGCTCAGTGAAGTATTTCTTGATGGTTCACAAAATGAAACATTATAAAAGCCAGGCCCTAGCTTGGGCTGTTGAGGGAGAAAATTGGCATCTGTGGAGAGAAAGTGTGTGAAGTGAACTGCATTCTGGAAAAACTAGTAAGCTAGACTACTTCTGCAGTACGGTTTCACTTAGGTCACTGAGGCTATGTCTTCACAGCAGTGTCATTTCAGAATAACTGATATTATTCTGAAATAACATAGTTCGCATCTACACAGCAAGCAGCTATTTCAACATAATGCCAAAATGATGTCAAGCTGGAGGACTTCTTACTCCAACTCCTGTAACCCTCATTTTACGAGGAGTAAGGGAAGTCGGAGGAAGAGTGCTCTAACTCGGAATTCCTGTTGTGTAGACAGTATCAAAAGCCAAAATAAGCTATTTCGACTTAGTTACACAATTGACGTAGCTCAAATTGCGTAGCTTATTTCAGCTTTAGCCCTGCTGTGTAGATGTGCCCTGAGTAGGGTTGCCAGTATTTGAGCTTTCTGTTCGGGAAACAAATTGAGAAAATATAAATGAGAAAATAGAAATGTCCGGTATTTTCTAAATAAGATGTCATGTAGACTGTGATGTAACATCAAGTGTGCCCGGTATTTTTGTTGAAACCATCTGGCAACCCTAGCCCTGAGGGAGCATGTCTAACTGATGTTTGTTCACCTTAAAAGCAGTGACCAGTCACTGAAGGAAAACAAAAGACTGGTTACACCAGTGCAAGGATTACTGAAGGGAATTGTTTGGCCTCTTTTTTACAGGAAGTGAGGTCTACAACCTAGCCATTTCACCTTGCTGAACCCCCCCATATTGTATCTAGCTAGGAGTGGGAAGCTATCACCATTGATGTTTTTAAGTTTGTTCTTAGGTGGTGCCCATGGCTTTCAGTTCAGGAACTACATTTCCCAGAGTGCAGGAGGGGTAAGAACAGTGAAAGGAGAAAGTATTAAGAAAGGAGGCATGTGAGCTCTGTGAAAGAGGGAGGGGAACAAACCTTATCTTTGCTGTTCTCAAACTTTCTGAGCTTTCCTTGAAGGGGTTCAGGTACAAAACCCAGCTTTAACTGACTTGTCTACTCAGTGCTGCTCCAGAGTGGCGAGAAAGCAGCCTGAATGGAACAGGGAAACTGCAAAACACCATTATGGTATTTTAGTGTTTGGGGGCCCAAATTAGATTTAACAGATCTTTAAAGGCACTGTCAAAGGTTATGGCTTGAGGTCATATACACCCCCCTAAAGCAAGCTGAGTTCCTCACTTACCTTGTTTCCTTGGTGTCATTCCAGCACTCCAGTCCTAGGGCAGGGGATCTAGCCCTGCAGCTAGTAAGTCTGTCCACTTACAGGAGGGATGGGAACCAGTCCAAACCAAAAGGAAAATAGTTCTATGGCTGATGGGACTTTGCCTTATGCAAAGGGGGAGCAGTCCTGCAGCTCCTGAAGATGTTGCAGCTCCCATGTTCCTACGTGGCTAAGGCTAAAAACTACTCCAACAGAAAGGCCTACCATATCTCAGAGAACTCAAGCTGGCCCTCTGCAAGTAACCCAGCACCCTATGCTGGGGGCTATAACATTGCTTGTTTGGAAAGATACCCCAACTGTCCTGAGTTTCTTCCATTCTCAGTTCCATTCCCAGACTTGAAGAGCTACACAGGTGCAGCACATTTTGGGATGACTGTGACCACAGGAATCCTTTATCCCCTTTTAGGGTTGACAGGTGCCCAGTTTTCGCCCAGACTGTTTGTTATTCGGGTCCCCCGTCCGGTAAAAAAAAAAAGAAAATACCAGACATGTGAAATGTTTGGTATTTCCTGTTTCCCTCAGACAGAAGCCCAGTGGGGACAATTTTTCCTTGCTGGGTCTGGCGGGGGCAGGGGAGTGAGGAGCGTGGGGCCATTTAAAGGCGCAATGCCCTTTTTTTTCCTTTTTTTTTTTCTCAACAACTTTGGCCTCCCCTTTTTTTTTCTCAACAGAATTTTTTCCTGGTGGTCTATTTTGGGGGGGGGGGGGGATGTATTTTTTGGTATTTTTTGTTAAACCATGTGGCAACCCTATCCCCTTTCTTTACCAGTTTTAGCTGCCCAACAACAGCACATTCTCCCCTGTTCCCCATATACTGTGGCTGTAGGGCAGTAAAGATTTCTGCCAAAGGAGAAACTTTCATTTATGAAGCATAACAGAGGGAGATAGATGATTAATTTTAAAAAGATCAAATGTAGACCATGCACAAGATTTCAGTGTGTTTTAGCACTATGGGAAGGGAAGATATTTGGGTGTCTTTATTTATGTATTTCTTTACTGTAGCACTTTTGAATTGCTTTTTATTTAACTGGGAATTTCCTCAGATTGCACAGCTGTGCTTTTGGATAATGACAATGTCCCTGTAATGTATTTTACCACCATGACAAATAGGTATTAATCGGTACTGTCACCCTGGTATTATGATATTATGATACTAATATAAGGCCTGATTCAGTATGATACCAAGTATCCCCAACTTCCACTGAAGACAATGGGAATAGAGGGAGGGCAACATCTTATCGTCCAGTCTGGCCCACAATCACAGGAATTTATCCTCACAAACCGGGGCACATTTGACAGTAGGATAAAACAAGTATTCAGAATATTGTGTCCCCCAATTATGACACTGCTCTCTTTTATAATATCTGTTATAAAGATTTAGTCTTCCAAATTTTTGCGCATAGTATTATGATTTTAAATTATTATTATTGTTGTTATTAAATTAATAATTATGTATGATTATTGAAATTAAATTGCAAAAATTCTGTGATCTTCACATTACTTGCCCCAGTCTTCCAAATCCATTGTATTTTACAGATCACAATACAGAAAAAGCACTGGAAAATTATTGTGCTATTCCATAAAACCAACAGTTCTCAACCTGCAGCCCAGTCAGCACACAACTGCAGCCCATGTGACATCCATAAGGGCCATACCAGTAATATTGAATGCAGCCCACGTAACACATTATGGCCCATATATGTGGTCCACAATGGTAAACAGGTTGAGAAAAACCACTGCATTAAACTAAGGAATTTAAGTATATAAATAATTTTTCATGGATATTATAAAATTCAAAGTAATATATTAATGCAGAGCATAAAATAAATTTTAAATTGGATGCAAACCAAAAGTCATCATCATATCAGTGTCATTTGATCTCAATTAATCAGCTAGCCTTTGCAGTTAGTGCAATGTGAATATGAAATATCTATTGATGAAATTAAGACATCCTCTAACATTTAAGTGTCTCTGCTACAAATAACACCTCCCCCATTTTATCATATTTTTCTGCCCTTAATTTCTCATCTTTAATACCACTCAGAAATATGCAAACTGTTGCCAATACCTAAACAAATGTCAAAGTGAAGCTAATTTTATCATTTCCCATATGTAACTGACGATGTCCATCACATGCTTTGCATAGCCTACAGGAAAATTCTCTTTGCTAACATTCAAAATGTGACTTCCAACAAATCCTTTAGACTTCTCTGTAGAGTCATGATCTGGCTCCTGGATGGCCATGATATTGTTTCTGATTTTCTATTTTGTATTTATACATAGGAATATGAGAGCTTCAGAAAAGACACATCTGTCTTTCTTATTGCCCCACCAAAGCTGGATTTAAATATGGACATTTTCTACATCAGTCATATGGGGTGGGATGATTTTGTTATGTTTAAAACCCTACATATGACCAGCATATATTAGTTACATCAAACAAGAATTACAAGTCCGTGAAAGGGCAAGCATGGCTAAATGGAGTGCCCAGCAACAGTACAAATTTAGCTCTTCTATCTACAAAAGGAGAAGCCAGTCCTTTCTTCCGTTACTCCATCCCACACAGTTCCTTTTCTTCATCCTTGCTTAGCATCAGCCTCCTCAGTCTCTCCCTCCCCTGCCCTATAATGCTGAGACTGGGCACTCCTTGGAATATTGGAGATTTTTTTAAGCTGCAGTAGCCCATTCACATACTTGTTCACTTCAAAAATGCTCCTTTTCTGGAAAGAATGATACATAAGGTGAGGAGGGTTAAATCTGGTGCCAAGAGACTACGCTAAACAATGTTACTGCAGAAGGATTTTAATTCTCTTCTTGCTGCTATACGTCTCTTTTGAAAGTTATGCTTCTTTCTCTCTACCCCTTGTTTTCCCTCTCTGCTTTCATCCCCATCCCTCTATGTCCACCCTCTCATCTCACCTCCCCATTATACTCCACTCTCCCTGCTCACACACACACCTTCCAAACAGTGAGGTATTTATGGCCACTAGCACCAAAAAAATGCTTGTATCTAACAAAAACCATCACATAATCTTATTAATATAATACTTATCTTCCCATTCCCCTACACTCTGTCTTCACCTTGTTTGTTTGGCAATCACAATCCTGCAGACAGAAAAAATGGGTTGGATCCAGTGCTTGCACAGGGACCCTGCTAAAATCAACCCTGGGAGGGTGCCAGATCTCTCCTTGTCATTTTGTTTGCTGACCTTATACTGTAAAGTCTCTAGGACAGGAGCTGTGAGTGATGACTTGGCCACATGAAAGTAAATGGGAGATTTGCAATTGACTTCAATGGGACCAGAATTTGTTTCTCTTTTGTTGCGTACAGTGCCTAAGAGGATGTTGCCCAGAGCAAATAACAGAAACCTGTCTGGGCTTTTGTCTCCGGTCTTCATTTAATAAACGAAAAACTTCAGTAGAAATTACTGAAAATATGTTTTAAAAACGTGAACAATATTGGCGAGTCACATACCTGGACCACTTCTGCCAATGGAGTTGTCAAAGCAGCCCACAGCCATGTTCAAGGGTGGTCTCAATGGTTTGCAAGACCAGAGTCTGTGCTACCACATGCAACATAAGAAACAGAAAACGAGTCCGAGCTATTAGTGACTGGCAGAAGTTAGCTGCTATGTAGACACACCCTGAGAGGAATGCATGGCAAGGCAGACAGGCATTAGCTTTGCTCCAGTGAGCAGTGCTGACATTAGGGTACTGCTGGTGGTTCAGGCTAGCCACCAGAACTCAGTCCCAGGCGACTGGATAAACTTGGACTTGGGGAGTTAGCCTGAGCCGCCTCCCATGCAGCAATGCCCACACTGCTATTTAAGTGAAAACATATCTACTTTGCTGGCAATCACACCGCCCTGCTGTGGTACAGACGTACACTTAGGCTGTGGCGAGGTGAGGCAACCTCGCCACTGCCCCGAGTCGGGGGCGCCAAAGGGGCGCGCGAACATCGGCATCCAAGCAGCGTGAGAAGTGCCGGAGCCGGGCGGGAGGATGCTGGGGGCAGGAAAAGCCGCGGCGAGAGCACCGAGCCTGCCGGCAGCTGGGGACCGGGCGCAGGGCGATGACAACGGGCCTGCGGAGGGCAGAAGGTCACATGTGCCGCCCGCCCCAGCCGAGGGAGAGCAGGTAGGACGGGGGCGTGGCGTGACGTCAGACGCCAACCCCGGAAGCGGTGCCATAAAAGGGCGGCCAGAACAGGAAAGCAGGGGGGAGCCAGATGAGCGCTGGGAGGTCGGCACCCCAGCGGAGGGGAGCGTGGCGGCAAAGGTGTGGGCCGTGTGGGCACGGAGACGGGACCAGCCCAGGGGTTGCATTCCCGGATTGACCTAGGCTGGCAGAGCAGAGCAGTGACCCAGGGCGGGGCCACGGACCCCGCGGGCAAAAGAGTTTAGGGGCAACAACCCCGTTTGCCACACCAGGGAGAAGATCTCCCTGCGTTAGGGCCCTGGGTTGGGGCCCAGAGAGTGGGAGGGCCTGGGCCCCCTCCTCCACTGGCTGAAGGTGGGTGGTGCAACCCGCCAGTAGAGCACACACCCTTACAGCGCGTGGTGGAAGGGCAGTTGCGGGGATCGGCCGCCTTGCAGTGAAAGGGGGCGTGTGCCCTAGCAATAAAAGGTTGGAACCTCACTGATGGTGGTTGTGGACGGGGTTAGGCAGGTTAACACGTGGTGGAGAATGTGGGTACGTGGGTCCCGGCCCTGCGCTAAGGGCCAAAGGGGGGGAGCCCGTAGGGCGGATTTATAGAGTCACAAACTTTATTTGAAGGAGAGGCCGAGAGATGGAGACCAGCAAACTACTAGAATGGGTACTGGAGAACCAACAGCAACAACAGCAGCAACAGGCTCAAGTCCTGCAGCAAATTGCCGCTGAGTTCCAAGAACAGCAGCGCCAACTCGTCAACAAGCTCAAGGAAGTGGGCCCCGGCAGGGGAGAGCAACGAGTGCAGACTGCTGGCCTCGTGCAGGGAGACAAAGATGGGGACATGGGCATGCGGCTGCTGATCCGGCTGTCAAAACTAGGACCGGAGGAAGATGCGGAAGTCTTCCTAGTAACGTTCAAGCGAGTGGCCACAGCGGCGAAATGGCCCCAAGAGCACTGGGTCACGCTGCTGGCGCCTTACCTGTCGGGACCGGCCCAATTAGCCTACAGAAGTATGTCAGACCGAGACGCGCTGTGCTACTACAAAGTAAAAGAGGCAATCCTGGACCAGTTGGGCATAACACCGGAGATGTACCGGCAAAAGTTTAGAGAGGCACGGTACGGGGTGAGGGAGAGACCAAGGGCCATTGCCCAGCGGGTAAGGGAGGCTGGAATGAGGTGGCTTGAGCCCAAGAACAAATCAGCCTCGCAGGTGGCAGATTTAGTAATCTTGGAACAGTACATACAGATCCTGCCACCCGAGGGCCAAAGGTGGGTCGGACGACACCTCCCCGATACCCTAGAGGAGGCCATCACCCTCATAGAACACTCTACTGCCGCAGAAGGAGCAGAGAAGAAGGGGAAGACCCCGAACATGACTGCGGGGCCCAAGCCTAGAACCCCCACACGCGGAGGGGAGAGCCGTGGGAACGTCAATCTCGGCCCCAGGCCCCCCTTAGGCCGCGGGGCAGGGCAACAATTAGCCCCAGTCTGGCGTTCCCCGGTGACAAGAGAGGGCAGAGTAATGCCCAGCAAGGAAGAAAAGGGGGCGAGTGTCAAGATGGACCCAGCCACAAGGATGGCGTGCTACCAGTGCGGACAGGAGGGGCACTTCCGAAGGGACTGCCCTCTGATGGACTGCACCTTCGGCCAGACTACACCCAGGGGAAGCCTTCCCAGGTAGGTAAGCCAGCGCCCGGTGGTGCAGAGGGTCTGAGTAGGTGGAGAAGTAGTGGACATTTGGGGGCGTCTAAGACTCAGCAGCGCATCTTGCAGCTGTTCTATTGGCCGGGAGTGTATAAGGAGGTAGAAAACTTTTGCGCCTCATGCCCTCAGTGCCAGGTAGTGTCGGGAGCGGGGGTGCCGAAGGCCCCTTTGGTGCCCCTCCCGATAGTCGGGGAACCGTTTGAGAGAATTGGCCTAGAACTAATGGGACCCCTGGAACGTTCGCGGAGGGGTCACCGATTCATACTAGTGGTCATGGATTACGCCACCCGGTACCCCGAGGCAGTACCGTTGCAGAGGACGACGGCTCCTATCCTCGTAGATGAACTAATGAAAATGTTTTCAAGAGTAGGCCTGCCCAAGGAGATATTAACAGATCAAGGTCCGAACTTGACGTCGCGGTTAATGAAGGAGATGTGCTGATGGCTGCAGATTAAGAAGATCCGAACGTCAGTATACCACCCTCAGATGGATGGACTTGTCAAAAGGTTCAACCGCACGCTAAAGGCCATGCTGCGTAAGTTGGTGCAGGATGACCAGCGGGATTGGGACAAATTGATACCGGCCCTCCTATTTGCAGTGCGGGAAGTTCCCCAGACGTCGGTCGGGTATTCCCCGTTCGAGCTATTATACGGACGGTGCCCACGGAGACTGTTGGATCTGGTAAGGGAAGGGTGGGAAGAACAAACATCCTTGGCCCTAGGGTCAGCCTACTATGTAATACAGTTAAGACAGCGACTGAGAATGCTAGGCCAGTGGGCTCAAGAGCATCTGCGGCAGGCACAGGAAACCCAAGTACGCCAGTACAATCAAAGGGCTAAGGTGCGGGAGCTTGAGGTGGGGGACCAGGTATTGGTCCTACTACTCACGGGCGAGTCCAAGTTGCTAGCACGGTGGCAGGGACATTCAAAATATTGCTGAAAGTGGGACAGGTGGATTATGAGGTTCAATAGGAAGGGAGGAGGAGAGCTAAACAAATATATCATATGAACTTGTTAAAGAAGTGGGTGCCCCGAGACGTCCTGATGGGGGAAGTAGCAATTAGTGAGGTGGAGTTTGGCCCGTGGGGTGAGCAGGAAGTGACATGAGAAGGAAGTCAGATAGGAGAAGATCTGGATGCAACACAACGAGAGGAATTACAGGGCGTGCTTAGAGCGGCCGGCAAAGTACTTACTAACCGACCGGGGAAAACACACTTGGCCAGCCATGCAATAACCACAGAACCGGGGAAAAGGGTGCACGACACTCTCTGCCCCGTACCCCATAAACTATGGGCGATGGTAAGGACCGAGTTACAGGAGATGATCCAATGGGGAGTCGTGGAAGAATCATACAGCGACTGGAGGAGCCCTATCGTCCTAGTGCCAAAGAAGGACGGGACTACACGGTTCTGCATAGACTTCAGGAAGGTGAACGCCATGTCCCGCTTCGATGCCTACCCTATGCCACGTATCGACGAGCTGTTGGAACAACTGGGCCAGGCCAAGTACCTGTCAACGATCCATTTGACAAAAGGATATGGGCAGATCCCACTGTCGCCCGACGCTCAAGAAAAAACAGCCTTTGCAACACCGTTTGGTTTATACCAGTTCGTAACCATGCCCTTCGGACTCCACGGCGCCGCGGCCACCTTTCAGAGGCTAATGAACCAAGTTCTAAACGAGCATCGACAGTATGCGGCAGCATACATCGATGACATTGTCATCTTCAACACCTCCTGGGCGGAACACCTACGACACCTGACGGCGGTACTCGAGGCCTTAAGCCAGGCAGGGCTCACGGCCAATCCAAAGAAGTGCCACTTTGGTAAGAATGAAGTATCATATCTGGGGTACACGGTCGGCCGGGGCAGACTAAAACCGTTACTAGATAAAGTTTGGACCATTAGGGACTACCCTATCCCCACAACCAAGCGCCAGGTGCGCCAGTTTTTGGAATTGGCAGGATATTACCGGAAGTTTGTAGCCCACTTCGCCTCCATAGCCGCCCCCTTGACAGACCTTATGAAAAAGGGGCAGCCCCAACGGGTGGCCTGGATGGCGCGAGGCACCCAGGCTTTCAATACGTTACGGAGATGTTTAGTCACGGCCCCAGTACTATATCAACCAGACTTTAATAGACCGTTCATAGTGCAGACGGATGCATCGGAGGTGGGGCTGGGGGCGTTTCTAGCACAGGAGGAAGGAGGCGCTGAGCACCCCGTGGTATACTTAAGTAGAAAATTATTTCCACGGGAGAGGAATTACGCTACGATTGAGAAGGAGGCGTTAGCTATTAAATGGGCCATGGATACCTTACATTATTTTCTCCTAGGAAACCACTTCACATTGGTAACTGACCACGCCCCGCTCAAATGGATATGGACCATGAAGGACACTAACTCACGGATTTTACGCTGGTATCTCAGCTTACAACCGTATCATTTTGACATCGTACATTGGGCAGGGGTGAAGAACCAGAATGCGGATTGCCTCTCGAGAATTCCAGAGGCCGAGGACAAGAAGGGGGCAAGTATGAGAGTTGACTTAAGGGGGGAGGAGTGTGGCGAGGTGAGGCAACCTCGCCACTGCCCCGAGTCGGGGGCGCCAAAGGTGCACACGGACGCCAGCATCCGAGCGGCACGAGAAGCGCCGGAGCTGGGCGGGCGGACACCGGGGGCAGGAAAAGCCGTGGCGAGAGCACCGAGCCTGCCGGCAGCTGGGGACCAGGTGCAGGGCGATGACGTTGGGCTGCGGAGGGCAGAAGGTCAGATGTGCCTCCCGCCCCGGCCGAGGGAGAGCAGGTAGGACGGGGGTGTGGCGTGACATCAGACGCCGACCCCAGAGGCGGCGCCATAAATGGGCGGCCAGAACGGGAAAGCAGGGGGGAGCCAGATGAGCGCCGGGAGGTCGGCACCCCAGCGGAGGGGAGCGTGGCGGCAAAAGTGTGAGCCGTGCGGGCACGGAGACGGGACCGGCCCAGGGGTTGCATTCCCGGATTGACCTGGGCTGGCGGAGCAGAGCAGTGACCCAGGGCGGGGCTGCGGACCCCGCAGGCAAATGAGTTTAGGGGCAACAACCCCGTTTGCCATACCAGGGAGAAGATCTCCCTGCGTTAGGGCCCTGGATTGGGGCCCAGAGAGTGGGAGGGCCCGGGCCCGCTCCTCCGCCAGCTGAAGGTGGGTGGTGCGACCCGCCAGTAAAGCACACACCCTTATAGCGCGCGGCAGAAGGGCGGTTGCGGGGATCGGCCGCCTTGCAGTGAAAGGGGGCGTTTGCCCTAGCAATAAAAGGTTGGAACCTCACTGATGGTGGTTGTGGACGGGGGTAGGCGGGTTAACATAGGCTACATCTACACTGCAGGCTTCTTGCGGAAGAAGCCTTTTGCGCAAGAGTTTTTGCACAAAACCTTCTTGAGCAAGAGCACGTCCGCACCTCAAAGCGCATCGCAACAGCAATGTGTTTTTGCGCCAGAGAGCGTCCACACTGCATGGCCACTCTTGTGCAAGACAGCTCTGATGGCCATTCACAGAATGGCCATCAGAGCACCTGTGCTTTTTTCCATAGGGGTTTCTTGCACAAGAAACCCCTGTGGAGCATCCACACTTGCCTTTTTGCACAAGAACTCTTGTGCAAAAAGAAATTATGCCTCATAGAAGGAGGTTTACCTACACCAGAAAAAGCCCTCTCTTCTGCCGTTTTACTGCCGATTTACTTGCACAAAAGCACATTTGAGGTATGGACACTCCGCAGGTTTTTGCTCAAAAACGGCTGGTTTTGCACAAAAACCATGCAGTGTAGATGTAGCCTTACTTGCCAATGAGCAGCAATCTACTTTTATACCCACTGACACTGCAAAACTCCAAGAGTTGCCAGCTGCCAGTCGCTGCACTTACATTTTCAGCAGAGTTTATGTAAAACTTACACATCTGTTAGCAAGTGACATGAGTCTGCAGCAATTTTTCGTTTGGTATCACGGCAATGGAAAGCTAGTGAGCTAGGCGGGAGGAGTTCTCCACAAAGGTGCATCAGAAGCCTGGCACAAGGGAGCATGTGAAGTAATTAAACCATTGTGCCTACCCTAGACATTTATTTATTTCAGTGTCTAACAGTGAATCATTGTCACTAAATTATTTGTTATGTCTATAGCATCACAGCCTGGTAGAGTGTTTTACAAAGACACAAGAGGACAAGATCACAGTCCTGAACAATTTATAATCAAAGTCAACAAGACTGCAGGATGGAGTTATTAGTGAGACAGATAACATAATAAGAAATGACAGACCGGGGGTGTGTGAAGAGAAACCAAAGGGAAAGGAAGCGAGAAATGGGATTCGGGGAGAGTATTATTTCCAAATGGTGGAGAAGCTGCTGACATCTCAAAGTAGGCAGGCAAAAGTGACACCTAAAGGTGAACTTAGAGCCATTTTACAGCAGCAGGTATAAATCATAACAATCTGTGATTCCAGCCAGGATATGCTATGTCTACCCTGCCAGCCCAAAGGAGCCAATTACAAAGGATTCAGATGATTTATTTTGTTTCGGTGTCATGTTTTCTTTCACTTTTTGGATATAGGAAGAGAGGAATGGAAACAGGTATTTGAGATTAGCAGTGAAAAGTGAGGGAGCTTTAAGGAGAGATTGGAAGAAACGATGGATGATGCCCTTTGGTATTTTTACTAAATCATTAGTTTAACAACCATATGTTATCTGACCCCTTTATTTCTATCTCCTTACTAATTTGTGTATTTCAGACAAGACACTATTACGTAAATGGCATACCTGCGAAAGTGAGATTAGAACCTTGATCGTTCAGAAATGGATGATACAGGCTCAATATCCAGTTGTGGTGGCTATTTATAACTATGCTGGCCAATATGTTAGGAAAGGGGAAACCTTATAGAGAAGGGACTGAATCAGAAGGACCAATAGTTAAAACTTTGCAGGGAAGTTCCACAATCCCAAAATTTCTTCTATGACAGAATGAACCACAATTTAAAAAAAAAAATCAAAATTTCCCACAAAAGAAAATTCCAAAACATAAATGTCAACATCCAAAAAAGTCTTCCAATTTTGATTTTTATTGTATATTCTATCATATAAAATTTTAAAACTGAAATGAAAAGTCATTTTGAAACAGAACATTGAAATGCTACACTCCTTCCAAGTCAAAATGGAATGTTTTGACCTTTCAGACACTTTTTTTTCTTGCAATGCTTGTCAATAATTTTTTTACCAAAGGTAGCATATTTCTACTTTCAACAAATTTGCAATTTCTGGCCAAAAAAATGTTCCATCAGAAAATTTCTGAGCAACTCTACGAACAGGTCTTTTCCCATCTGTAATATCAAACATTTTGATCGCTGTATTGCATGGCAGCATGTTTGAATATATTATAAATAAATGTAGAAGAGATTGAAGGGATCCTGAGATTTTGGCAGTTATCTCTATTGGTTTCATTCTATTCAATATCAGACTTTCAGTCTATGAGGTTTTTGTTTCAAAATAAATGCTTCTTTATGCTGCATTTGTTTGGAGCAACACTGACATTTAGTGGCCAGTTATGGTTGGCAAGAAGTGCTAATTCTCTGTACTTTATCCCAAGCTCGCTTCCCATGAAAAGCCGGAACCTATGAAGTGCTGAGTGCACCCAGAAAAGAGATAAAGGTGCACAGAACCTTTCAGAATCCAGTCTTGACAACAGACATGCCTAGTGTACATGCCTGGTGCTGCAAACCCAGTGAGTGTTCGGATGGCTATTCCCAAAGAAACGTGGCTCTTGTGTTGTTCCAGGTCATGCTGCACAATTCAAAGCCTACAGAGCACAGATGTTTTTACAGTTGTACCAGCTTATCTGAATTCAACTACATCATTTTCTTCATGTTCTGGCTTCAAAGCAAACCCAGGCCAAAGCTGACATTTTGCTGTAGACTTCTGGGAGACCATGCCAAGCATATTTTAATATGATTTGAAGCAGTTCTACAAATATTGGCTTTGCATTCAAATATAGGCTGTTGTAGGCTAATTACCAAAAACCAATCAAATTAATGAAAAGGTCACATTTTGATTAGAGGCAAATAAATTGTATTTTTTCAAGATTCCCCAGTACTTTAAACAGACTGAAATTTGCCATATTCATAGAATTCTAGGGCTGAAAGAGACTTCAGGAGGTCATCAAGTCCAATCCCCTGCCCAAAGCAGGACCAACCCTAACTAAATCATCCCAGCCAGTGCTTTTTCAAGCCAGGACTTAAAAACCTCTAGGGATGGAGATTCTACCACCTCCCTAGGTAACCCATTCCAGTGCTTCACCACCCTCACCTAGTACCCTCATCCCACGACCTTCACCTAGTAAAATAGTTTTTTTCTGATATCCAACCTAGACCTCCCCCACTGCAACTTGATACCATTGCTCCTCGTTCTGCCATCTGTCACTACTGAGAACATGCTCTTTGGAACCTATCTTCAAGTAGTTAAAGGCTGCTGTCAAATCCCCGCTCATTCTTCTCTTCTGCAGACTAAACAAGCCCAAATCCCTCAGCCTCTCCTTGTAAGTCACATGCTCCAGCCCCCTTATCATTTTTGTTGCCCTTTGCTGGACTTTCTCCAATGCGTCCACATCCTTTCTGTAATGGGGAGCCCAGAATTGGATGCACTACTCCAGATGTGGGCTCACCAATGCCAAATAAAGGGGAACGATCACTTCTCTAGATCTGCTGGCAATGCTCCTCCTCATGTACCCTAATGTGCCATTAGCCTTCTTCGCTACAAGGGCACACTATTGATTCATACCCAGCTTCTCATCCACTGTAATCTCCAGGTCATTTTCTGCTGAATTACTGCTTAGCCAGTTGTTCCCTAGGTAACTGGAATGGGTTACCTAGGGAGGTGGTAGAATCTCCATCCCTAGAGGTTTTTAAGTCCTGGCTTGACAAAGCACTGCCTGGGATGATTTAGTTAGGGTTGGTCCTGCTTTGGGCAGGGGATTGGATTTGATGACCTCCTGAAGTCTCTTTCAGCCCTAGAATTCTATGAATATGGCAAATTTCAGTCTGTTTAAAATGGAACAATGCTTGGGATTCTTCTGCCCCAAGTGCAAGACTCTGCACTTGTCCTTGTTGAACCTCATCAGATTTCTTTTGGCCCAATCCTCCAAATTGTCTACATCACTCTGGATCTTATCCCTACCCTCCAACGTATCTACCTCTCCCCCTAGCTTAGTGTCATCTGTGAACTTGCTAAGGGTGCAGACCATCCCCTCTTCCAGGTCATTAACAAAGATGTTGAACAAAACCAGCCCTAAAACTGACCTTTGGGGCACTCCGCTTGATACCGACCGCCAACCAGACATCCAGCCATTGATCACTACCTGTTGAGCCCAACAATCAAGCCAGCTTTCTATCCACCTTACAGTCCATTTATCCAAGCCATACTTCCTTAACTTGCTGGCAAGAATATTGTGGGAGACCGTATCAAAAACTTTGCTAAAGTCAAGGTATATCACATCCACTGATTTCCCTAAGAGCCAGTCCACAGATCCAGTTACCTCCTCATAGAAACTAATCAGGTTGGTCAGGCATGACTTGCCCTTGGTGAATCCTTGTTGACTATTCTTGATCACTTTCCTCTCTTCCAAGTGCTTCAAAATGGATTCCTTGAGGATCCCCTCCATGATTTTTCCAGGGACTGAGGTGAGGCTGGCTGGTCTGTAGTTCTCTGGATTGTCCTTCTTCCCTTTTTTAAAGATGGGCACTATATTTGCCTTTTTCCAGTTGTCCGGGACCTCCCCTGATCTCCACCAGTTTTCAAAGATAATCACCAAAGGCTCTCTGCAATGACATCTGCCTACTCCTTCAGCACTCTCAGATGTATTAAATCCAGCCCCATGGATTTGTGTATGTCCAGCTTTTCTAAATAGTTCTTAACCTGTTCTTTCTCCACGGAGGGCTGCCCACCTCCTTCCCATACTGCGTTGCCTAGTGCAGTAGTCTGCCAAGTTACAAGTAAGGAAAACAAGGCACCAAGAAGTTAAAGGATTTATCCAAATTCTCCCAGGAGGCCTTTGGCAAAGCATGCAACTGCTTTCACCTTTCCTCTCTCTTCTCTCCCTGTCAAATCATAGAAATGTAGGGCCTGAAGGAATCTCAAGAGGTTGTCTCAACCATCTCCCTGCACAGAAGCAAGATTTAGGACCATCCCTAAACATTTAGTCAATTTGTTTAGTCTTGCAAAAGTGGGGCATCAGAAACAGAAAGGTGACAAAGTCAAGTGCACTCAGTGCTCCACAACTGTCCTTTCACAGAGCCATGTCTGCAGTATTGCCCACAGCTGAGGTGCCCCTTGTCATCCATCCCCTCTTGGGGCATCCTTGTCTGCCCGGCGCAGTTCATCATTGCTGCGCTCTGATGGGGCTTCCTTCTTGGTCTTTCCCCACATGACTCCTCACCCTCCCTACACACACAGACACAAACACTCTTCAAAGCCTGCTGTCTCAAAACCACACTTATGTGATCCCATTCTCACTTGCACACACACACACATACACTTTCACCGTAATGCCTGAATTAAAGCATTAAGGAGTGAAAGGGTTAACCTTTTTTTCCTTCAAAAAATCTCACTCCCAAAGTCTTGCCCATTTAGGCTTGAACCTGCTAATGCTGTTTGATTAATATGGCCATTGTCAGGAACTTGGGTGTTTCTAGAAAACATGTCATTCCTTTCCAATACATTACTTTCACAGCATCAAAAACCTCTCTTCTGTTTGACTGCTCCAGAGTGAGGCTGTTCTGCTCTTATCATTGGCATTGCACTTAGCACAAGGCACAGATTAAGAAATAAACATTGCTCTTCAGTTTCCTCTTCCCTGAATACTTCAGATGCCATTAAAATCAGAGACTGCGCTAATTTTATCTCAGAACCATAAATATCACAGAGGAAGGCTGCATCATCTCATCTATTCTCCTACCAATACAAGTGCATTTCTAGAAGTGTTTTGTCCAGTTCACTTGTAAATTGTTGAAGTGATAATCAGAGACCCTGTTGTTATTGTTCTTTTTCTCAGCTTAATCCCATTGCCCTCAGCAATAGTCTCTCTCTTTGAGACAATCTATCTAAATACATAAGAAACAAGGTACACTTAAAATATAAATCAATACAAGTGACTTTAAATCATATTAAAATATATAGGATATATATGCAGGATTGAGTTCAGTACCAATTTTGTGTACATGATTTGAGAGTGATCACACTGGAGTACAGTATTCTGAGGATGAGTAACACAAGGCAGGACTGGTTGCTTGGAGTGTTTTGGTGTTAGCCAGCCCCCTATTTTATGTGAGTCATTTTCTGAAGGACACACTTTCTGAAGTCACTTTCTTTTATTGAAGCTTTGAATGTCAGGACTCAGGCTAATATGACCCTTAGGTACATTTAGATGCTTACAATGCTTGAAGAGTTTGTGGAAAGCACACACTTTTGCCTTGCTAGGACTGGCATTCAGGAAACATATGTAATAGTATTTTCCAAATATGGTCAGTGAACCAGCTACAGCACACTCAATAGCCTCAAATCTTTCCAATTAAGTAGCAATGAAAAGATCATCTGCATAAATGAATTTTCTCATGTCATGGAGTTCTAGCTGATCATTTATGTAAACACAAAACAGCAAGGGTGTTATCATTGAACCCTGGTATAGTGCATTCTGTTGAGTATGGCATCTTTTTTTCTTTTTTATAATGATCCATCTTGAACAGGAAACATTGATTATTGAGCAGGGAAGAGATGATTTGCTCTATCTGGCTATTTCTCAAAATTCTTGCCAATATCAATAGATGTGCACAATGGTTCAGAATGTCATAAGCAACCAACAAAAAACATAGATCTACAAACATAGCCCCTGTAATTTTACGTCTCAAAGCCACATTTAATGTATTTAGTTAGGTTTTCAACTTGGCAATAGCATAAACATTCTGGGCAGAAACTAGCTTGGTAATCAATCATGTGCCCTTCTACTATTGGAGCTATTCTACCCCTTAACATCAAGCTACTCATAAAGCTTATAGGTTGAGGTGCTTAAGGATACTGGGTGAAAGTTTTGCAGAGTTAGGGTCTTTATGTGGTTTATGTAGTGCAATCACATTGGTCTGTCTTTACAATCTGGGTATTTGCATTGTCTCCATGCAAGAATTAAAAAAGGCAAGCGGCCACATCCCTCATGTGCTCTCATCCTGAAGTGTAGTAACAGTTTCCTAGATATACGATCAAGACCAGCTCCCTTCCCACGTCATGTTTTCAAAACGGTTGTCAAATCCTCATTGTTCAGATGTTTATTGGGAATTTTGCTGTCTTTGTGGAGTGAGCAAAGTTTCTGCTTGACTTGTTTCATTCTGCACTTTACTTTGTGGCCCAGTTTACCATTCAGGATGAGTTGAAACTTGATTTGGTTGGGAGAGACAGGTGTGCTTTGCTTATTGTCCATCAGGGTTCAGCTTGAGAATAGCAGCTCATGCTTTCTTGCTATTTTATCAAGGTTTTCATCAACTCCTTTCAGTGGTTTTGCACCTCCTTCCCATTCTCTATCATAAACATTGAAAAGATCCATGTCAAACAACTCTGAATACCTCATTCATTGTTGGTTTGTCTGTTCTGACAGCCTGTGTACACATAGGCTGCGTCTAGACTGGCATGATTTTCCGCAAATGCTTTTAATGGAAAAGTTTTCCGTTAAAAGCATTTGCGGAACAGAGCGTCTAGATTGGCACGGATGCTTTTCCGCAAAAGCACTTTTTGCAGAAAAGCGTCCCTAGCCAATCTAGACACGCTTTTGCGCAAGAAAGCCCAGATCGCCATTTTAGCCATCAGGGCTTTTTTGCGCAAAACAATACCATGTTGTCTACACTGGCCCTCTTACTCAAAAGCATTTGCGCAAGAGGGCTTTTGCCCGAACGGGAGCAGCATAGTATTTCTGCAAGAACACTGACGATCATACATGAGAACGTCAGTGTTCTTGCGGAAAATCAAGCGGCCAGTCTAGACAGCTGGCAAGCTTTTCCGGAAAAGTGGCTGATTTTCCGGAAAAACTGGCCAGTCTAGACACAGCCATAGGGTATGTCTAGACTACATGCCTCTGACAACAGAGGCATGTAGATTAGGCTACCCGGCATAGGAAAATGAAGCGGCGATTTAAATAATTGCCGCTTCATTTAAATTTAAATGGCTGCCACGCTGAGCCGATCAGCTGTTTGTCGGCTCAGCGCGGTAGTCTGGACGCTCCGCAGTCGACATCAAAGGCATTTGTCTACCTCCCCGGTATGCCTCGTGGGATGAGGTTTACTGGGGAGGTCGACAAATGCCTTTGATGTCGACCGCGGAGCATCCAGACTACCGCGCTGAGCCGACAAACAGCTGATCGGCTCAGCTCGGCAGCCATTTAAATTTAAATGAAGCGGCGATTATTTAAATCGCCGCTTCACTTTCCTATGCCGGGTAGCCTAATCTACATGCCTCTGTCGCCAGAGGCATGTAGTATAGACATATCCTAAGTGTCCAACATTCTGGGTTTGTATTTGGGGCAGTCTTCCACACCAGGGAGATAAATTCTCCATAGTGTGTTGGAGTAATATGACAATTGGATTCATCTAATTCAAAGTTTGAGAATAATCTATTGGGCTTGTTTTCAACAACAAGTACAAACATTCAAAAACAAGGATGATGTCATGCTAGGAGTCTACTACAGGCCACCTACCTGTTGTGCACAGTGGAAGGTTCGGGAATGTGGCCAGCCGCGGGGAGGTGCAGAAACAGGCAGCCCTTTACTGAATATCTTTTAAATTTTTATTAAAATGTTTTTAACTATAACTTTTTATTTAACAGTTTTTACAGGTGCGGGCGCCAAATAACTATTAACAGGAACAATAAACAGAATGCAATACAATAAAGGAGAATTCCCTGTGGTCTTTCCAAATCCAAGTAATTATCAACAACCACCCAGGGATTTTTAACAGTTATATTTACATTAATCCCACTCATAAGATCTAACATCTATCTTACCCTCAACACTACTTAACAACCCTTTAACTAACTTACTCCTATCACTAATATTTAACAAACTTTTAACTAACACTAAACAGCAAGAGTACTCACACTTATCAGACACACAAGGGACAACAGAGAAAACAGCATGTTCTTATCGCTCTACAGAAGATTCGGTTGATTCGGTGAGCGGGAGGGGGTCCTTGGGTGATCAGCCCTCAGAACCTGGCTCATGTACTGCCTTCCAAATTTTCGGGAACCCTCAACTAGTTGCAGGAGGGGAAGCTGTTTTATAGAGAGAGCAAGAGCTTTCCCGCGCTTCACTGTGATAGGCTTAACAGATTCTGTCTGCCTAGTGACAGGACTGAGGGGGAAGGGGAGGGGGTGGAAGGTTCTTGGCCAGCGCGAACTTTGCATGACCCCTACCTGCTTGGTCTTCTGCTCCTGCTTAAGTCACATAGTGCAGGACTTTTGGTTTGAGGGGAAAGTGATCCCGGGCTAGGAGGCCATGCGCACGAGGCCTGGCCAGAAAAGAGCCTGCCTTCACACTACCCAGGTGGAAGAAGTGGATGAGGCTTTTTTTCAACAACTAACAATATCATCCAAAGCCCAAGATTTGGTGGTGATGGGGGACTTCAACTATCCAGATATATGTTGGGAAAATAACACAGCGGGGCACAGACTATCCAATAAGTTCTTGGACTGCATTGGAGACAACTTTTTATTTCAGAAGGTTGAAAAAGCTACCAGGGGGGTAGCTGTTCTAGATTTGATCCTAAAAAATAGGGAGGAACTGGTTGAGAATTTGAAAGTGGAAGTCAGCTTGGGTAAAAGTGATCATGAAATCATAGAGTTCACAATTCTAAGGAAGGGTAGAAGGGAGAACAGCAAAATAGAGACAATGGATTTCAGGAAGGCGGATTTTGGTAAGCTCAGAGAGCTGATAGGTAAGGTCCCATGGGAATCAAGACTGAGGGGAAAAACAGCTGAGGAGAGTTGGCAGTTTTTCAAAGGGACATTATTAAGGGCCGAAAAGCAAGCTATTCCACTGTGTCAGAAAGATAGAGAATATGGCAAAAGACTGCCTTGGCTTAACCACGAGATCTGGCATGATCTAAAAATAAAAAAGGAGTCCTATAAAAAATGGAAACTAGGACAAATTACAAAGGATGAATATAGGCAAACAACACAGGAATGCAGGGCAAGATTAGAAAGGCAAAGGCACAAAATGAGCTCAAACTAGCTATGGGAATAAAGGGAAACAAGAAGACTTTTTATAAATACATTAGAGGCAAGAGGAAGACCAAGGACAGGGTAGGCCCACTGGTCAGTGAGGAGGGAGAAACAGTAACAGGAAACTTGGAAATGGCAGAGATGCTTAATGACTTCTTTGTTTTGGTCTTCACCAAGAAGTCTGAAGGAATGCTGAACATAGTGAATGCTAGTGGGAAGGGAGTAGGTTTAGAAGATAAAATAAAAAAAGAACAAGTTAAAAATCACCTAGAAAAGTTAGATGCCTGCAAGTCACCAAGGCCTGATGAAATGCATCCTAGAATACCCAAGGAGCTGATAGAGGAGGTATCTGAGCCTCTAACTATCATCTCTGGAAAATCATGGGAGACAGGAGAGATTCCAGAAGACTGGAAAAGAGCAAATACAGTGCCCATTTATAAAAAGGGAAATAAGAACAACCCAGGAAACTACAGACCAGTTAGTTTAACTTCTGTGCCAGGGAAGATAATGGAGCAAGTAATTAAGGAAATCATGTGCAAACACTTGGAAGGTGGGAAGGTGATAGGGAACAGCCAGCATGGATTTGTAAAGAACAAATCACGTCAAATCAAACTGATAGCTTTCTTTGATAGGATAACGAGTCTTGTGGATAAGGGAGAAGCGGTGGACGTGGTATACCTAGACTTTAGTAAGGCATTTGATATGGTCTCGCATGATATTCTTATCAATAAACTAGGCAAATACAACTTAGATGTGGCTACTATAAGGTGGGTGCATAACTGGCTGGATAACCGTACTCAGAGAGTAGTTATTTTGACATTTGGCACTGTTTTGAAATAAGCTATTTCGAAATAAGCTATTTCAAGGTAAGGGTGCAGTGTAGATGCACTCACGTAGTTCTGTGTCTATGTCACCCTCACCTCCCAACACACACTTGTATTATTGTTGTTGTTAATATCTGGTACTTCCTGCAATGCACATATATTCTCTGTGATTTTTTTTCTTTCAAAGTGTGCTATTTTAGTGTTTTGACTGGCCTATGCATTTTGTAATTTTTTATTTCTCTTACACTTAAATTTAATTCTTTGAGTAGGGCATTCTGTAATGCCTCACTTGTCCTGGCTGGATTAATTAATCCTAGGATAATTTTTAATAAATGTATATATTCTATCTAGGATTTTTGTTTCTACTGATGGTGCACATCTGCACACACCTCAATATACAACAAGGCTTCACATAACAAAATGTATTGTTCATGTGGATGAAAAACATAAGAGGGGACATGCCAGCAGTGCAGGCACAGCATGGCCCAAATGTCAGGCGGACTGAATCATAAGGGCCCATTGTCTATTCTGCCCCAGGGCCCAGAACTGCTGTCAGTGAGCCTGGTCTCACCACCCACAGAAATGTCTTAAATGTCTCCACTGTAAATCATGAACAGAAATATGAGCTAAATTAATCTGATAAATTGTTTGCAGCAAATAATTCAGATCGCTTTAGTTTACACAGACAGCTTATGCAAAGTGAAATGTCATCAGAGAAAAGGGAGTATTCATGCTGTGAATCTAATTGACTAAGTTCATGCCTGATGAAACGCCATCTATTTCAGGGATTTTTGCCTTGTCTTTTTAATGAAATGCACATTTTTAAACTGTGGATTTTTATGCCAGTCAGCATGTACAAATATTAAACAAATTTCAGCCCATTGTATCTTCACAGAAGCACATTACGCTCCACACCTTTACTTCAAGTCATAACTTATCTTCTACCTCAGCTCCATCCCTTAATGAAGTTAGACAGTACTGGTATAATTTAGGCCCTACTTCATTCACAATATTGTGGAAACTGCAGAAAGCCTACAATATTAGGCTCCCATCCAGTGTTCCCTCTAAGCTATGGGGCAGCATAGCATCACAGGTGATTAATCAGCCCCACCCAGTCAGTCAGCTCCATTCCCAGAGCCCTGAGCTTGTTGCACAGCTTAGAGAGAACACTGCTCCCATCATCATTTTTATTTTAATAATTAAATCAGTATGAACAAGTCTTCACAAAGCCAAGGCATGAGGCAGATCCCTGTAGCCAGGTACACTGCATCATCATTCAATGGCCATGTAACCACCAATGGACAGATTTGAACCTAGACAGGTTCTCAGCATAGGCTGTAGAGCTCACTTGTTCTTATCTCTCACTGTAAGTGGTCTAAGTGCCACTACATAGGACAGTAATAGAGAGGTAGCCGTGTTGGTCTGATCTTGGTAAACCAAAAGGAAAAAATATGTAGCATTTTAAAGACTAACAAGATAGTTTATTAGGTGATGAGCTTTCGTGGGCCAGACCCACTGAAGAAGTTGATCTGAAGAAGTGGGTCTGGCCCACAAAAGCTCATCACCTAATAAACTATCTTGTTAGTCTTTAAAGTGCTACATATTTTTACTACATAGGACAGTGAACTACACCCACTAGATGTGTGGATTATACCTGTAAAAAGGCTAAATTTGCTTTCTACAGCAGATTTGGTAAGACTTTTAGTCTTTTGACTTTTATATCATACTCATCACAGTCTTCCTTTTTTAATGAATGTAACATAGCAACAGTAAAATGTCTGGTTAGCAAAAATAATAATAATAATGAGAAGGCATAATGTATGGGACAGGTAAGATATGGTCTGCAGGACAGATCTGGCCTACCAAGCCTTTGGATCCAGCCCATGGCCTGCTGGGACACTCAGGGAAGACCACAGCCCGAGGCTACTCAAAACAGCTGGTTGCTGTTTGTGTGCTGCCCCCACCCCCAGCACAATCCTCGCAGCTCCTATTGGCTTATTTCCAGTCAATAGGAGCTGCAATGATTGTGCTGGGGGTAGGGGCAGTGCATGAATTCCCCCCCCCACCCCACCAGGGCAAGTGGCACCTTGTAGACCTGAGTGTTGTGGGCTAGGGGTTATGGCTTGCCACTGGCTGCATTTGCCCAAAAGATATTTAGGTCCTTGTCCCAACCCAAACTACAGAGGGATAAAGAACTCAGAAGGGGAGTTTCGAGGGTTGTGGCAAGGGCACTTAAATAGAGGATGATACCAAATCATTAAAACCTTTATTAAAATAAATAAGAGAGTAACAAACATCAAAAGGCATATGGTGATTAAAACATAACACACTTCAAGGCCTTCTTCTGGTAACATTACAAAATTAGAGAATTGCTTATCCTAGCATACACACACCCTTTCTGAAGACCTGGTGTTAGGAGATGTAGGATCAGCCTGGCCCCTGGCATACCAATGAAGTTGAAGGTCCAGGCGGGTAGAGGGTAGAGCACCTAAGCTATACTATGAAGGCAAGCTAATAGTTGATCGAAGTGCATGAGCAACAAAGAAGAAGTGCAGTAGAACAAACCAGATCTGAGAGGGAGTTTGGGGTGAAGGAGGGGGGTGTGTGACTTGGGACAGGGGATTGGGGTGCAGGATCCGGGAGGGGGTATGGGTGCAGGAGAGATTTTGACCTGGGAGGGCTATGTAGGAGGGAGTGGAGGGCCTGGGAGGGAGTTGTGGCCTGGGGAAGGAGACTGCAGAGAGTTTGTGTAGTGACCTGGGGCAGGGAGTTGGGATGCGGGAGGGGGTGGAGTGCCAGATGCAAGGCCCTTCACAACTTACCAAAAGCTTGGAGTGGAGCCACATTAAAAATTATTGCCCACCCCTGCGTAACATAATACTTGAGTGTTTATATTATTCCAGTACATTTTTCTGAAACAAATTGGAGAAGCCAGAGTAGACCTAACTGCCACTATTATTACCCATTATTACTTTTTCCTGTGTCTTGTCCACACTCGGTTGCAATTATTTGAAGATGATCCCCCAATTCAAGTAGGGCCTTACATATAATCCTGGCTGTAGCAAATGCAGTTCAGTGTGTTTCCATTGGGGGAAAAAATAGCTAATGAATTCCTTAGCTGTGTGCAGGATCACGCTGGATGAAGTTATGAGCTGGGAGCAGAACAGAAACTTGTCTTACACTTTTTAAAAAAGGAATAGGCAACTACATAGATAAATATGTGAAATGCATGAAGGGCAAGTAACTGTTTGCTTCAACCTGATTCATGTTGACCTCAGAAGCTACGTTCCCCTTTCATTCAAAGCATGATTTATTTAAAAGCCTTTCATTTTGCATCCTCATTTCCTAGTTGGCTGGCTTTTTGTTAAAACCTTTACATACCTGAATATTGAGCATTTTAATCTAAGAATCTTTCACTAATAGAACAATCATTAGAAATTGGTTTGCTCTGACATGGCTGTATTTCTCACACATGGCTTTGCAGGTATTCCACTACCCTATTTTCCAAACCAGTTCAATAAGACTGATTTCCCTGTGCAGATGTAAACTGATTTGAATTGATTTCACTGATAGTCTTCAATGACCCCCTTTATTGGAGCTCACCAGCAACACAGAAAGCCTCCAAATGCTTTTTCAAGTATGAATGAACTGTTTTAACCCAGGAAAGCACAATTAAGCTAGCACAAATCAATAGCAATTTAATTTCCCTGTTGTACACCCAAGACAACGATACAAACCAAAGGAACCTAATGATATGGAATAAACAGTTTGTAGGCTTGATTATTAAAACAAGAAATTGAATGTTGGCTGGTGGTTCTCGCTTACTGTGAAATTCTGAAATGGGAATATTTATAAAGTCCATATAAGCATAGCCTACACAGAAAGGAGTGTATTATAGTCCTAGAGATTATATATATTGATAATTCCATGGAGGAGGATGACATGCTGTAAGAATTTTTGTTTATTTAAAATAATCTATAGCACCCACCTTATAGCTTTTCTTACACGTTTCTGAGTCCTCTCAGTTCCACTGCAGGGCTTTACGGGATCACACCCTTCCTAGCATGGCCTTCTCTGCTAAATAAATTATTTCATTTGAGGGACTGTCACTCTGTAATACTAGAGCTTTTAAAAATGAGGGAAATTCCACTAGTACTCTAGGTAGCAACAATTGTAGTTCCCTCTGTTTTTAAAAGATCATGGTTGTTCTGATGTGACATAGGGAAAATGGGTCATCTTTTCCTATTGTGATTTTGAAAAAGGACACATTTCAGTGAGATGAGGCTCATGGGAAACTGTAGCTGACAGTTTTAGGTATACTCTCACTGCACAGTTGCAACAAGTCCCTTTCCTCTTACTGAATTTTTAATAACCTGTTACTAACAGTGAGGCCAGCACCAGAAGCTTCTAAGGAAAGAGCCTGAACTCTGTTAGTAGGGAGATTATGTTGGAAAATCTTCAGCGAAAGGATCTCAAATCATCTTTGGCTATGTCTACATTAAACGTTTTTGCGGCAGAAAATATGCTAATGATGGACTCATCAGCATAAGTCACGACATCATTAGCATATTTTCTGCCATTTCTTTTTGCGCAAGGGGTTTTTGCGCAAAAAGAATCAGCGTGGCTGCGTCTGTTTTGTGCAAAACCCCTGTTTTGCGTAAGAGCCTTATCCCTGTCTGGGACAGACATAAGGATCTTGCACAAAATGTTTTTTTTGCGTGAAGCGGCCACACTGCTTCTTTTTGCGCAAAAACCCTTTGGCAAAAAGAAACGGCAGAAAATATGCTAATGATATTACAACTTATGCTAATGAGTGCCTCATTAGCACATTTTCTTCCGCAAAAACATGTAGTGTAGACAAAGCTCTAATGATTCTGGGATGCATTAACAGGAGTGTTGTGAGCAAGACACAAGATGTCATTCTTTCACTCTACTCTTTGCTGATTAGGCCTCTATTGGAGTATTGTGTCCAGTTCTGGGCACCACATTTCAGGAGAAATTGAAGGTCTAGAGAAGAACAACAAGAATGATTATAGGTCTAAAGAACATGACCTATGAAGGAAGACTGAAATAATTGGGCTTGTTTAGTTTGGAAAGGAGAAGACTGAGGGGGGACATGATAGCAGTTTTCAGGTATCTAAAAGGGTGTCACAAGGAGGAGAGAGAGAAATTGTTCTCCTTGGCCTCTGAGGATAGGACAAGAAGCAATGGGCTTAAACTGCAGCAAGGGAGGTTTAGGTTGGACATTAGGAAAAATTTTCTGTCAGGGTGATTAAACACTGGGATAAGTTGCCTAGGGAGGTTGTGTAATCTCCATCACTGGAGATAGTTACGAGTAGATTAGATAGACATCTATCAGGGATGGTCTACACAGTACTGGGTCCTGCCGTGAGGGCAGGGGACTGGACTCGATGACCTCTCGAGGTCCCTTCCAGTTCTGTTCTATGATCCTGATTTCTAATATTTAGAGGGGTTCAAATTCTAGTTTGAGATTATAGAAAGTTCATCATCTGATTAAGTGGGTTTTGATCATGAAAGCTCATGATACTATATATTTTGTTAGTCCCTAAGGTGCCACAGGACTGCCTGTTTCTAAAGTTATAGACTAATATGGCTACCCATCTGAGATTTCCAAATTTTGTAAGTATGAACTCCACTGGATAGTCTTATCTGTAATTATGTGCAATCC
This sequence comes from Pelochelys cantorii, assembly GCA_032595735.1. Classification (NCBI taxonomy): domain Eukaryota; kingdom Metazoa; phylum Chordata; order Testudines; family Trionychidae; genus Pelochelys; species Pelochelys cantorii. The sequence continues at coordinate 17,094,988 of CM064337.1, forward strand.
CTCTGTCTCTTGCTAAACTCTTGATCTTACCTGCATCCTGTGGCAATGAGTTACACAGATTACTTACATGTGTGTCAACAAGTATTTTCTCAGTTTTGAATTTGTCACTGCTCTATTTCAGGCAGACAAAGAAGCAAATGAGGAAGCCAGGGAAATGGACACAAGCAGAATGGTCAGGTGAATGAATGAAACATACCATGCTCTTGGCTCTATTTTTTTCTTCCCCACAATATAAATTATACCCAGATGCCCATCTGTCCAGTTATTCTTAGTTCCCTTTGAATTGTAAAACATAGAAAAACACTTCTTTGTAAAGTCAACTCCTTGAGTAATATTTGTCCTGCACACTGAATAAGGCAGGAGTCCTGTGGAAAAAATAGCATGTGACCATGTAATTAGAGACTATTATAATGCCACCCAAAAGGTGGCACAATTGAGGTTTCATAAGCATCTCCTAATTTTGAATGCTTGACTTTGCAATTTTAACATACCTTTTTTAAATTGTGATTTCCCAAATTTTAAAAAGACTACTTACATCATTATATTGACTCCCCTCCCCCACATACACACACACTGTCAGAAGGACTGGAACCTTTAGATCAAGGATACAAACCTCAGTCTTCCTCACTTGAGCTAATGGAGTTAGTGGTAGCAGTAGTAATTCCCCTGCTCCTGTAGATGTACTGGCATTAGCCGTCATTGAGCTAGCATCAGCAGAAAAAAAGGCAGTATAGTCACAGTAGCCATATCATGCCAGTTATAGACCCACTAGTTTCAGCTAAGTGTGAACTGGGCACAGCTCAGCCTGGCCTCCACTGCCGCTACTAGTGGCACTGCTAAATATAGTTGGGCTAGTTTGATGAGATCTAGTGCTAACATGTATATCACACATATCTGCTCATTTAGACCTAGGCTGAAATCAACCACTAGTTCTAAGGATAAGGGACATTGCGGGTAGGTTTCACAGCCATGTGCTGGACAATGGAGGAATGTTGGGACTCTTAAATCCTGAGTCCTTCCCCCATCTCTTCTCTTGGTCATGGTACCCAGCAATGGACATGCCCTTCCACCCCCAGAAGGAGCGCAGCTCTCAGAGGAAGCCTAGAATGCTCAGAGAAACCCAGTGAGTATGTGCAGAGGCTGTCAGACGGGCTGCCTGCACCTTCCCTTTTGGAGCTGAGTTTTTACTTTTCGTCTCCTCTGAAGGGTCTCCTTTACTGAAGAAGCAGAGTGTGAGTCAGTATCTTCAAGATATAGATAGGTTCCAAGAACCTCTACAGGGCAGAAGTGGCACTTCAATGGGAAGTTGTATGTTCAGTGGTTATCAGGGTTTAGATACACCTTGAAATCCTCTCTGGGTGTTTCAAAGGAACTCTCTCTAGTATACATAAGCTACTTTTTCACCCATGATTGTGGCATCTGAACTACTAAGAGTACGTCTAGACTATGCATTGAACTGGAAGTGTAATTCCCTGCCTGAGGAGACAAGCTAATGCTACTTCTGATTGAGTTGGTGCATTACTAAATGAAGTGTAGCTGCAGCAATGCAAATGGCACAAGGAGCGAACACCCCGAGTCCATATTTAGTGTCGCAGATGGGACTGTACTCAGAGTAACTAGCCCCTCCCACTGCCCAGGGCACTGTGGTTACTCTATTTTTAGCAACTGGTTTGATCAGAGCTAATGCTGGCATGTCTTCTCAAGCTTGAAATCATACCTACAGTTTTAAGAGTAGACCTACTTCATGGGTAGTCACTGCACAATATCCTGGATTGAAGTATTTATGCACTAGGCTAAGCATGTCTGTAGAAGTCACAGAACAATACTGGGAATTCAGCAGCAACTTGAGACATGGGGTAGTTTAAGGGCACAGAACACTTTCAAAACAAACAAAAGGAAGAGACAGGTTGGAGGGACTCAATGACAGAGTAGGAGGAGAGAGGTCGCTTTCCTCTGTTTTTTATTAAAAGTGAATTTACTAAACCTATTTAAAACTGATTTTTTTGCACTTTATAAGGAAAAATGATGTGCCTGGGTTGAAAAAGTGATCTCCAAGGTTTCTACCTTTCCACACTGCAACTAATGATGTTCTCAAGTGGTGTACCACCACCCTTTTCCAATTCTTGTAAATAGGTGTTTCTTTCACAAGCCATATCTTCCACATTCAATAGAAAACTAGTCATTTTGCTCAATTTATAGGAGCTAACTGCAGGATATTTTTACGAGGAAATGACACTTGTACGATGGAGAGTGTGAACTTGAGTTTTCAAAGTTGGAACTTATTTCTGAGGAGGGGGAAGAGTGTGTGTGTGTGAACATTTATGAGTGTTTTAGACAACTGCCAGTAACTACACATATTAGAAAGTGAAAGGGGCCTTACTAAATCAGCTGTCTGGTACAGTACCACCTGTCAGGTATTAAGGGCCAGAATATAATCATATTAAAGTCACCAGCTACACTTCTACTGACTTCAGTAAGATTAAGATCAGATCATAAGGAAAGGAAATACCCCTTGAAAAAGTGCATATTCAGCACAATCTCAATGAAGCAATAAAGTTTCAAAAAGTCTTTTCTTCTCTCTCAAACAGCTTAAAGGCTCCAAACCTCTCAAATTAAGATTAATCAAAGTTTAAGGGGCAACAAATTGGGACCTTAATTTCACTAGACTAGGAAATTAGGAACACCGGCCATTGATTTGAATGGGCTTTGGATACGGTCCTAAATTACCTAAAAAAATGTAAACTCAATAAGCAATTAAATTTCCAAAAAACAAAATGTAAGGCCGTGTGACAGGGCGCACGTCCTCCACTGGCCCTTTAAGGGCAAAACCCAGGACCGGAGCAGGGGCTGAAAGAAAAGACCCAGCTGAGGCCGTTAGGGCTAATGAGGGCCCAGCTGAGGGCTATATAAAGAAGAACAGTTTGCTACTGAGGGGAGAGAGCAGTAGGGAGCTGGCAGCTGAGGAAGCAGGAGGCTTCCAGGAGCAAGAACAGGACTGGGGCAGGAAGGCAGCCCTGGTAAGCGGGAAAGCAAATCTACACCTTGTGCCCGTGATGAGCGGCCTGTACAGACTGCAGCTTGCCCGGAGATGGGTTAGATGAAGACTAGCAGTGGGTCACTGAGGCATGGTGGGGAGTACACACCCCTACACGCAGTAATAAACAAACTAGCTGGGCAGTAATCTGGAGAGACTATACCAATGTGCAGTATGAAAGAGGACTCAGTACACTATAAAAAAGACATCTCGGAAAAAATTATTACTTCTCCATTGACTGATTTCCATATTTAGGGCTAAATTGGCTAGTGTATAGTAAGGGCCTGATTCAAAACCCAGTGAAATCAAATGGAAATGTTTATACAGATTTCACTGAGTTTTGGACCAGTCTCCAAGTAAGACTAAGGGGCACACACTGAACAATAAGAACTGCCTCAGTTCTCTCCTCTCACATCAATAGTTATTTTCATTCAGCCATTTTTTATGTCTAAATATCAGCATTGGTTTGTTTTTGTAAATATTAGCAATATTTTGTTAGCATGAATTATATTTTAAAGTAGTTTTAAAAACCAATAAGCAACTGAAACTATCTTTTTACTTGAGTTGCAGTGCATCTCCAGAAACGTCACTTAAAAAAATCCAAACGTTTAAACCACATTTGCTACAGACTGTTAAATAAATAAATTACATAATTGAATGAGCTCTTGAAGACCCTCTAGCTCCAGGTTTTTAAAAATATGTAGTATTAAAGGAAGGCCACTAGATTACTGCTATTACTAACAAGATCTTGTTCTTATTACTTTATAATGAGAATTAATTAGTTTACTTACTAATTTTCTCAATTAATTTGTACATGTAAGGGCTAATAATGGAAATTCTTGCTTATGGAAAAGTTAGGATTGTTGTGTTGGGTAACATTTATCAGATGAAAAATAAGGGATAGGGCTTATAAAACTTAAAATATTTCTTTCATACATTCTCCTGAGGTAAGAATGCCACATTCAGAGCCGCACCTCTAGGGACAAGAAAAGCCCAAATATAAAAAGAGGAAATTTACATTAGGATGTTTTCCTAATTCATTATAAAATTAATTAGTGGACTTACTTGATAAAGGGTGTTACAGAAAGAGCATAATTAAAGTAATTCAAAAGCATAATGCAGATTTGTGTGCCTGATCCAAGATTGATAGACAGGATGGAGTTCTAGTGCAGGGATACATATTACATGATTCAGGTTATTTCCAGATGCATGATCTGATTTATAAGACAGACCAATTGTAAGAGGAGTTGGTCATAGTGGAAGAGGGCGAAGGGAAGCGATAAGCTCACACTGAGTACAACTGAATTTTGTTAGCACTACCTTTGTGAATAAAGCAACAACACACACACAATGATTTACGACCCATTGAGAAAACTATTGTTTATTTAGAAAAAAGGTTACACTGGTAGAATTCAGCAGATAAAAAAAATTCTCTTTTTTAAAAATGTCATTGTGAAACTTTTCAGACTAAAGTTCAGCGATACAAAGCTCTGTAGCTATAGAATTGAACCCTAATTTATTTCATTTTTGAAGAGAATATTTTCCAATTTATCTAAAAACATCATGACAAACAAAGGCGTGGCAAGGGACAATTGAGTGCAGGTTTGGGTTGTTTTTTTTTTTTTTTTAAACAGGTCAATGTTGTACACATAATATACAAATAATTCCTAAGCATTGCATGAAAACAGTGCTTCCACTGGGTTTTTAGTGACTGATATTAAAAACAGGCCAAGTAATAAATAAAAACTGAGTTTAAATGAGGTAAATTCAAAAATGGTTCAATAACTGTTTATTTATGGTTTTCAGACATCTAAAAGAATGCATATCAGATTGAAAGAATTATTAAACTCAGGCAGTATTTAGACAACCTAAAGAGGAACTCTGTACACATGAAACCTCATTTGCACTATGGCAACTGTTTGCAGCACATTGTGCTAAAATATGGAATAGGTAACACTTTCAGCCAGGTACTGAAAATAAATGTGCGAGAAACTAAGCAACAAGTTAAAATACAGTAATGTACAACTCAACAATTAAATCTTCAGCATGGGGGAAATAAAGCCAAGAACTGAATAATTTAAGGAGATGCAGATGGGTCCTCTTCATTCACAAATTTCTGTGCAATCTATACTCTTGAAAATACATTTCTGGTCACAGCTGGGTATCTTCCACTTTCAATCTCACCTGCAATAAATATATATGCCAATGCAGTTAGATGTCATTTCTAAAGAATCAAAGGATTCATAACTCGTTAGAATTTATTTTCATTCATAGCCCAAAGAAGGAGGGTGGAGAAGTACTATTTTAATTGACCTCTTTGATTATCTTTTGGTTTTTACAGATAATTATTTCAATTTCCTACTTTGTAATGAGAAATTACACAATCAGGCACTGAGATTATAAATACAAATAATGAAACTCTGCCAAACAGATACAAATTCAACAAAAACTAGTACTGGTAAAAGTAAAATTCAACAAACTGTTATAAAAGTACACTATCCCAAGATGATTAATATGTCTAATCTAAATGAGAAATAAAGGAATTAATATAAAGTAATACACACATTTGGAAGAATGTATTAGAAGAGGCTGGGCAAGCAGCAGAAATGGAATTAGCTGCCACAATTTTGTGTTGTTGTAAAAACACTTTTGCACATTTATCTATGCAAATGAAGGAGAGTAAGGTAATGTTGTATCAGACATCCCCTTAATTTACTACAAGAAATAACTGGATGACTATTACCTAAATGTATAAAAGAAGGTTATTCACTCTGTTCTTTGAGATGTTGTCCTTGCGGGTGCTCCACTTCAAGTGCTAGTACATTCCTGTCCCTTTGATCAGAGAATGTCAGCAGCAGTTCTTGTTTAGGACATGCATGCACTCTTCCCATCTCTCACTATTGTCAGCACCTATCTAGTGCTGCATGACCAGATCTTCCCTTTCAGTTCCTTCTCTACCCCAGCCCATAGATTGAACTTCTAAAGAAGAGGGGAGGAAGGAGGATCACCTACATGGACACCATCTGGAAGAAACTCAGTTACTGCACACGGTGAATAATGTTCTCTTCTTTGAAGTATCCCTGTGCATGGTCCACTTCAGGTGACTGTTGAACAATGGCCCTTGGTGGACAGAAGGGGCTTCAGTCGTGAATGGTTAACTGATAATAGTACTGTTAAGTCCTACCAATGCATCTGATCTTGAGCTGTGATCTAATGCACAGTGTTTTGTAAATGTGTGTGAGGACGGCCCAGGTGGATACTTTAAACAAGTTAATGATCACGATGTTGTTGAGAAACGCTACTGAGGTTAATAATGACCTGATAGAGTTGGATACCCCAATTCCATAAAGTTTCATGACTTCATTTCATAGAGTGAGACCTTGTCCCTCCAAACATACAGACAATGCTGTCAGTTAGTACCTGCATAGCTTTGTTCCTGATCAACGACAAAAAGTGCAAGCATGCATGGCAAACTGCTCAGAATTCCTAAAGATTTGTGTGTAACAGTGTCTCAATGGGAGACCCTGTATTGTGTGATGTTATAGATGCCCCCCTCCAATCTATCAATGCGTTGGTTGTTGAGAATAACTGCAGGTGTAGTCTGTGCAAAAAGGATCCTACATACACATTGTTGGGTTGTATTCACCAGTATAGCACATCATTGACTGTGAACAGCATTACCAGTCACCTGTTTAGGCTGGGTAGTATGTGGTTTTTAGCCAGCCCTGAAGGCAGCACATGTTTGGTGCCCAGAGTAAGCTTGAGGAACTTCCTCTGCATGGAATGTATGATTACATGAAAACAGGCATCTTGGAGGTTGAGGGCTGAAAACCAGTCCCTCTATTCTATTGGTGCTAATGTGACTATCCTGAACCACTGGTCTCTCTTGTCCTCCGATACGGTATCAATACATCCAGTGAATTTGGAGTAATTTTTCTGGTCGTATTTTGCCATTAGGGCACAATAACTGGCATTCCAGGACTGACAGAATGGCAGATGAAGAGGTCTTGTGGCAAACAAAAGTTTCAAACCTTTCCACTCTTTGTCATACCAAGTCAATCTTAGTTCTTGCCTGTGTCAATGAGAGAGGGCACTGAATACTAATTACTTAGATGTGGGGTAAGAAAATAAGAAGTCTAGCTCTTCAGAGGGAACATTCGTACTTACCTGGCTCTCTTGTAAGTGTTCTATACTGCAGCAGGGGTCTGCTAAGTTTTTGGCCAGTTGTTTATGAGAAGTGCAATTTTAGTTGAGGCAGCTGTATGGAGAATGCCCAGTAATCTGTAATGGGACATTGGGAGCATCTCTAGACGAATCTCTAGGGTATCAGCAATTTTTATAAGAGTTCTCAAAAACATTCAAAATCATCCACCGCAGTGGGTGGTAGTGGTATTATGGCCTTGTCCAGGGACAAGGGAAAAAATGTTAGATGTTGGTGTTGTATCCTACTCCTCAGTTTCCTCCTGTTCTTCAAATGCTCTTCTCAGGGGCTGTGAAGGTGCAGCGACTGAGGGTGGTGAGGGAGATAACCTCTGCTTGTACGGGCTCAGAATCTACTGAATGGTACTGTCTCCTATATGCCAATGAATGGGGAAGGGTGTCAACCCTGTGATAGGTTTTAGGCTGTACAGGTGGACCCAGTGCTGCAGTAGATCAAATGGGAGAAGAATGCTGAGATGAGAAGGGACCCTCCTTCTCATTATTTTCTTCACTAGAGAATGGAGGGGCCAATGGTGGAATAAGTTGAGACAGTGCCGGGCATGCCAGAGAAATATCAGTGCTGGAAAAAGGTGATTGAGGCGTCAATGAGACAAAAAGGTCAGCCTGATGTAGGAAGATGTGTGGTGTCGATGGTTTCAGTACTGAGATAGATCAGTACCAACAGCGATGATGTAGTCACAGTTGTCGGTGATGGCCTCAGAGTACTCCGCGTTGTTGGGATAGGAGTGGTGCCAATTTGCATAGAACATATCAGTGGTGCATCTTGAGATGGCTCTGTCAGTGCTTGCACCTCACATCCGAACCTGTCCACTTAGGGTCACTGCTTTTCGTGGTACGTGTGGCAATAAGAGGAACCCAGTGCCTCAACATTCTCAATCATACTGACCGTAGTGCGAGGATGAGGAATCGGCCAACGAGTGCTTCCTTTTTTAGCAGCTTCTTGAGAGAAGTTGAAACCCTTTTCCTCACTGCCTTTTTGAAAGAGTGAGACTTCCACTGTGAGATGGGTGAAGTTACTGGGGAAAACTGTCCAGGGGAAGTCTGCAGACCTGGATCAGATGCTGGGTGCAGAGACTTCTCCATTAACAGAAGATTGAGTCATCAGTTTCTTTACTTTCTGGAGTGTGCTTCGTATCTCCCCTGCAGGCACCAGATACACCAAGAGTGCCCATCCAAAACTGGGATCACCTCTCAGCAGAAGAGGGAGTTCTTGAAACTTGGGAAACTGGGCAAGGATCAAGTTATAGTGCTTCAACCCCAATGCTGAAATAAGCTAAGGGAGAGAGACTGAAGACCTCACCCATGTGAGGTAATTTTATGAAATTTTATGAAATTTCAGAACCATGTTTACTATAGCTGGGCAAATAACTCAAACTCTTCAATAAATGTTTAGTTGAATAAAAATTTGAGTACACTTCAGCTGCATTTTTCCTTATGTTTGCTTTCTGCAAATATAACATAAGAACATAAGAATGGCCGTACTGGGTCAGACCAAAGGTCATCTAGCCCAGTAGCCTGTCTGCCGACAGTGGCCAGCGCCAGATGCCCCAGAGGGGGTGGACTGAAGACAATGAACAAGCGATTTGTCTCGTGTCATCCATCTCCAGCCTTTGACAAACAGAGGCTAGGGACACCATTTCTATCCCCTGGCTAATTGCCTTTTATGGACCTAACCTCCATGAAGTTATCTAGCTTCTCTTTAAACTCTGTTATAGTCCTAGCCTTCACAGCCTCCTCTGTCAAGGAGTTCCACAGGTTGACTACGCGCTGTGTGAAGAAGAACTTTCTTTTATTAGTTTTAAACCTGCTACCCATTAATTTCATTTGGTGTCCTCTAGTTCTTTTATTATGGGAACGAATAAATAACTTTTCTTTATTCACCCTCTCCACACCACTCATGATTTTATATACCTCTATCATATCCCCCCTTAGTCTCCTCTTTTCTAAACTGAAGAGTCCCAGTCGCTTTAGCCTCTCTTCATATGGGAGAGGCTATATATTTCTCAAATATACAGAAATCAGTTTATAGACCAATACATTTCCACAGAAAAAACTGATCAAGTAACTTGAATGGAGGAGACAATTATAAACTACTCACAGGCAACTGGTAAACAGAGAGGTTATATTCTTTGAATAAATTATTTGCTACAGTTTAGTACAGTGGTCCCCAACCTTTTGGGGTTGCTGGGCACCCGGGGCCACGCATGCACCGTGCGCCCAGGGCTGCGAATGCGCTGGGCACCTGGGGCGCAAGAATGGCTCGGGCCGGCCATGGTCACTAGGCGGGCGCACATAAATTCCCCAGCAGGCGCCATGGCGCCCGCGGGCACCGCATTGGGGACCACTGGTTTAGTCAGTCAGCTCTAGTATTTACCAGCTGTAATTACACATTTTGCAGAATGTAAAATTGTCCAGTGTCCTCTTCAGGGAGGTTGGCACTAACATGTGGATTCTAAGACTAGGTGGATGGATAAATTTAGTTTGAAATCTAGACATGTAACTGCTTCCATACTCTTTACAAAATGAGACTCCTAAAATAGCTGAACACAAAACTGCTCTCTAAAAACTAATTTTTATCTTTCAAATCTGAATTTATCAGCATTTCTTGGCATAAGTAAGTTATTTACCAATATTTTAATGAATCTGAATGTGTGTAAATGTCTAAATAGCCCCAGAAAAGGATTTTAGAAAACTTCATTAACACTTTTCAAATGTTTTTAACACATCTCTCTTGATTCACTCCTGCATTCAAGTTGGAATTTAGACAACATGAATATGTTGAATTTGAAGTTCATCTTGTTCAGACTTGTCTCACAAGAATTATAAGTAAAGCTTTCACACTTATTATCCTTATACGGAGAGACCAAAGACTACATAGGCACAATGAACTGTTTTAATATGAAGAAAAAGCAGAGTATGCGATCACAGGCTTCCAGACAAATTTATTCTATGTGCTGCTTTACATTTCAAAAATAACTTCTTAGCAAGAGATTATCAAGTAGCAAGTAGATTATCAAAAGCTATCTTCATTAAAGCATCTACACCTATGAATCTCCACATCTACCTATGAATCTCCACATCCGTGTGCGCCACAGTCCCCCTCAGCCACTTTTCTCTTGCCCCCAGCCTACGCCTATTGTCAGGGCTTCCAAGAGAGACTTCTCACAGCAGCCTGGGACTGTCTTCCTTATTTTCTGTGGTAAGGAAATTCTCCCCATCAATGAAAGTGGAGCTCTTTGATCCTCTTTTATGCCTCTGTGGCCCTTTAATCTACCTTAGAGGGGTCTCAGTGGAGATGAGAATTGTACCCATAAAGTTTAACAGGTATCTTCAATACCTTGGTAAAGGAAAAACATGAAAATAATTCCTACCTTGATTGGACAGTCTTCATTATCTGTGCTTGTCTGAAGATTTATGAGTAAATTAAGTATTAAAGAAAAATGCTTTTTAAAGAACACTGAGTTCTTACTTCACTGTTTATTTTATTTAAAATCATAGTGATCAAAAGTTTAAAGGATATTGTTTCTTTTCTTCTTTCCCTCCAGTACTGTCCCGTTTTTCCTTTTTTTCTGTTTTTTCTTTATCATGTCTAGACTCCTGTGCAAAATTTGTACATGGAAAATAAAATAAAATAATGTTTGAGTGTATAAAAAAAACCAGAGGCCCTCACCACTTTCATTCTGAATACTATAATACTTCTGTAATTATACCAGTTGAACCTCTCTAAACTGGGACTCTGCCCCTGCAACATCTGTGATCCAGCAGACAGTGTCAGTGGAGGGCCAGGGGCTGGAAGCCCTGCTGCATGCGTCCAGCTGGGCTGGCAAGGCAGCCGAAATGCCAGCAGGCTCTGGTGGAGCAATGGTGTACCACAAAGAGGCCGGGAGGCCTGGTGGTGTGATCGTGGGCTTCTGCAGTGGGGCCAATGAGACCAGGAGCCCCGGTTGCGGTAGCAGTGAGGCCGCGGTTTGCCATGGCAGGGCTGGGGCTGGCAGGGCAGGTGGCGGAGGAGGGGGAAAAGCCGACTGGGAGGCCAGCAGCAGAGGGACCAGAAATGACCTCCTCTGGTCCCGCAAAATCCCGCATTCAGGACCAGTCAGGTCCTGAAGATGCCAGAACACGGGAGGTCCAACCTGTAATTCCCTCTTCCAATTATCAATTTAACCATATGTTAAATGATTGTAAACATTTTTCCCAAAAATGCCCAGTAAACGCCATATCCATAGCTAAAGACAGATCTACAGTGTTCACTATTATTTTTAAAAAGTTATAGCAGTTAAGAACAAATGTCTTCAAAAGAAGGATAGTCCAATATTAAAGGAGTGGTCTGTCGTCTTCTCAGATATGGCTGCACTGCGACTTGCAGTTAAATAGATTACACCTCTTTCACACTTTAATGACTAAATATAGTTTAACACATTCACTTTCCAAGGACCAAACGAGTTTTCCCATATAGATTTCTTGGTCAAATATATGCTAACTATGGCAAAAATCACTATTTATGTAAGGCCACATTTCAGAATTTTTTTCTGAAAGTAATTTTTGGACTGAAAGGGAACCTTAATTCCCAAAACCAACAAAGTGTGGAAAACATTAATTTTAAATATTTTCCCCTCCCCGCCATCTAAGCCATAAACTCACATTATAGCATTCAAAAATAAGTATTATCTGGCACAAAAGCTTTCCTCCATTTTTGCTGCTAACGTGAGTTATCCATTCAGTGTTGACAGAGTGTGTTGAGTAAAGTTGCAGCTACCTGGCCAAAAATTCCAGATGTATTTTCCTTCTGTCATTTGCAGTGTCTGTCTATAATCTAGGCTACACACCAGAGCATTCAAAAACTGAAAAATAACTCCAAAATATTACCTGGCAGAATATGTTTCAATGAAAAGGTTTAGAGGTTATAGACAAATGAAAAAATGTATTCACCTTTTTGCTACCAGAAGAACTTTTCTCCATCTTTTCAGTTTTGATTGAATCACCTTTTTCTTTGCCTGAAGATTTTGATTTGTTCTTCTCCTTTTCCTTCTCATTTGAACGAGGGGAATCTGATGGACTTTCACTTTTACTATGTTTTGAGGAACCAGCTGAAAAAAAAAACCCCCATAATACAATTCATAATAATGACTGGAGACTTCGAGCACAGAAAAATGAAATAAAACACATACTTGTTCCATTTTCCTCTTTACGCCTTTTGGTCGAGTCCTGTGGCACCTCCCGATCACTATTTGAATGATCCTAAAGCCAAAAACAATTGTGCACTGTTAGCAGATTAACAGATGCAGATTTCTAAAACAACATGCTAATTAGAATACTGTACAAATACCATATCTTTCTAGTATTTCAAGGCAGATGCATGATTAAAGCTTGTTTAAAGATTCTGGACTTAACTCTCTTGACATGGAATATTTAAATGAGGTTTAGAATCTATTAATGCCAAATATTGACTTTTTAAGAATTAATAGGGCAAATGTAGCAGGTCACTTCTGTCTATAAAGGCAATCACATCAATTACAATTACTGTGGCTTAGAGTCAAAGAAAGAGTCAAGCATGCACCAACTTTCTAAGCTATTTCATATAAATGTCACAAACCCTTTTTCGATCTTTTCTATCCTTTTCATCTTTCTTCTCTCTTTCTCTGGACCTTTCCCTGGACTTGTCCAAATCTTTCTTTTCCACTTCTCTCTCCTTACTCTTGGACAGTGCAGGAGTTGTGTGGTTAATGTAGTGCTGTTAAATTAAGGCAATATTACTAATGATTAATGTGATTTCCTAAATGTGGAAATGAAAAAAATCCTATTACTGGACCAGAGGTAGATCTCAAAAAGAATAAAAACTAAACCTTATTACTTTCTAGACAAGTAAAAAATTCAAGTCACTTTTAAAGTCCATCTGCAGAGAAGAAAGTACCATAATGCTTAAAAGCACTTTTTAAAAAGTGTCTTACACAAAGCTGAAAATTAAAGATTCATTTTCATGAAGAATCAGTATTACCTTGAGCAGAAGATACACTTTAAGGTAAATGTTAGCTTAAATGCACATTAAGCTGTTTACTCATAACGCTTAATATAACCAAAGCATACTAGGTAGCAATATTGTTGATTCTGTCAATGCAGACTCTTGGACTTTCTACAGTACAATTAGCATGTGGAAATTCTGACTTTTAGTACCATAGAGGTAATATAGAAGTAACTTCATTTGCTTAATTATGGATCACTGTCAAAATTGGCTTGAGACAGACATCTTTTTGATGTTAGCATCCTAAAAGATTTCCAGCAGACAGCTGAATCAGAAGAATTTACAAAATGATAAAAGAATGACTTAATCAGATCTGTTTCTTAAACATGTTATAACTTTTTGTTAAACAGTAATTTTGAACCACTAAGTATTTAAATCATAAAATTTTTAGAAGATACTCAGAACACTGAATGGGTTCTCCAGCTGCAATACTGTAAACAATCCAATAAGTCTGAGCATGAAGGAAATTCAGCTAGGCCACAAATCCTCAAATTGCAGGCTAGAGGAGAGAAGAATTCTTCTAGTTTATTTTGCAAATTTTCCAGCACATAATTCCATTCTATTCACATTAATTAATTCTATTAAGCAAATTCAATATTCTTTGTTCAGAGTATTGGTTACAGACATAATTGTTTTTAATATTTTAATCAGTTTTTGGAGAGGACCGGGGAAAGAAAAAACAAGCACCATTATGGAAAGGATAAAACAAAAAACAAAACAAAAAAACCAACCCCAACAAATTTAATTTTATTGCTTGATTTCCAGATATGAGTAAGTATAATTTTTAAACATATTTCAGTCCCTGGTTGTTGATATCCATGAAGTGAAGAATGCTAAGCTCCCTTTCCCCAATGCACACTTCCTGCTCCAACAAGATGCCATAGCAGGCACTCTGTTGGGAGTTACCATGACTACCACGGGTCAGCACGAGAATATGGAGTGTGCTCAGTTCCAGATCTTCTATTCCAGACTCTTCCTACTTGCCCCATTCCCTCATATTAGCTGTCAGTTAAGATTTTCTTGTAACTATTCATTCTACTCAACAATATATTAAAAAGAATACTGCAAGCCTTGATTAATTGCTGGTTATTTAAGATGAGGCTTTCAAAAGCACCAAAGGGATTTAGGCATCCAATTCTCATTAACTTTCAATGACAGCTAACAATTTCAGTCTTTGAAATTAGCAACTTTACTTTTAGGGACATGTGTCAGCAAAGGAAAGGATTCGACTTCTTTACTCCATAGACAGAGTCCATACTCTAGTGCTACTTTATGAGGGTTGTGATTTTACCAGCAGAATGCATACTAGTTCATTCAGTTATAGAAAGGAAGAGCAACTGGAAAGGAGGAGGGAGGTGGAAAGTAGAGCTCAGAAGGAAAGCACTTCATGAACAGTAATGCCAGTACAGTTAGCTCAGTGAGATCCTGGTTCATAACTGGGGTTCCTAAATGCTAGCTGTGAAAATGTGGGTAACTGTGAAACTGCTGAAAATTTCAGAAGCTATACGGTTACACACACTTGCAGCATGGGGCAGCAGCCAGTTTCCCAGGAGCCAGTGAGCACCAGCAGCCAACTTAAAAGCCACATACTGGCACACACTGGCTCCTAACCCCACTCCCAGGGAACCAGCTGCCATTCTGCATGGCTGCCTCTGATACAGAGGCAGCAGCCAGCTCCCTGGGCATGTCACTGTTCATAGTAACCGATAAGCCCAGGCTAACCGTTATTCTGTTGCATCCCTAAGTGCTACAATAATATAAAATAAACAAACATATAAACATGTTATAGCCCAATATATAACGATTTCAGCAGCCAACATTAAAAATGAGCTGTTTATTTTGCATTAATCTGCAAATTGCCTGTATTGTTTACTTAACGTGTTTAATTCAACTGTTTGTCTTAATCATATATACAAATGCACTGGAACATAAAAACTGTTTCATTCTACTTCTGAAATCAGTTTAAGAAAAAAACTGTCTTAGCTAATATCTCTCAGCTTCCCTTCACCATCCTCTTTTTCACACATGTGGATTGTTAACAGATTGGAATGGGAGAGAAAGGGAGAGAAATGCCTTGGATTTCTGAAATCAGAAAGGCAATGCTTTCAGAAGAAGTTAACAACCCCAATTATTTAACATGATATATGTTTCACAGCAGTGACAACAGTGTAAACAGTAAAATTATGAGAATCTGGGACACTAAGGAGCTGATGTTCTTGCCTCCTTTTCTAAATGCACCCATGTATACTGTACAGTTCACACTGTAAACACTTAGAAAAACCAAGTAGATTAACAAGACATAAGTGAGTGGGGCTGGAAGCACGAATACTACCACACTTTGTTGTTTTCTTCATGCAAAGTAAAGTTGCAGAAATAGTTAGATACAATGAAAAAATATGTCTGGAGGATCAAAGAGAGGTGGAAAATTAAATGACCAGTTTATGAGGTATTGCCAACATAAGAGACCAATGCCTACACACTGTGCCAACTGTAGTTTATTCTATAGATCAAATTCTAAAGGCACAAGTGTAAAGCAAATGTACACAAAATACAAATTTAATCTTGGTGACAACTAAAAGATTCAAACCTTTGCTGAGGAGTCCTTGAGTTCGCTGAGGCTCTCCTGTAGAAAATGAATGGAGATGACACGTAAACTGGAATAATTTTCAGAAACCAGAGGAACTTTGGGAGGCAGGCCGTAACCTTCAAACAAAAAACAGCTACTCCTTCCAGAATCAGTCTGATGTTAATATTTTATATTGAACAAAACTAAAGCTAGAAAACAAAATTTACATCTCTTTTCTAAACTAAACTATACCAACAATATGATTCTATTAATTACAAAAATTATTCATATTCAATTTATCAAATATGAAAAAAACTCCCCTTCACCCACAAATATTCTGCAATATTTAAAGAAAAATAACTTTAAAATGAGTGAGTCCCATATTAAATAATATTTAAATATATATTAAAGCATCTTCTCCACTTATAGTTAAATGTGGTAGAAGTCCCATAGAATAACTAGTTTCATTTTGCAAAAAACAGAGGAAAAATATACTTGATGTTTACAATTAAGTCTTTATCACTATCACCTGGTTCCTCAACACTGATTATATGTACTTTTTTACTCTTATTTCTGCAAAATTAATTATTATTTAAGTAACTCTTATATAAAGTTGTATCTTTGAATAAAACAAAACATTGGATTTTTAAGTTGGTAAGATGGTGAAGTTTTAAACACCCCACATAATCCATCACAGTGCTCTTGATGAAGTATTAGTAACTTACAGTTTTAAAGGTTCAACGTACTGCAAATTCAAAGATTCCATGAACTTAGATGGTTTAGAAATAAAATTAAATATGGAGCAAGGAATGGCTACCCTGAGTCTTCAAGTAGGCTACACCCACGGTATTGTGCTGCGCTTGAATGCTTGGGGTTTCTCTTTGCTGGGTGGTAGGCTTGGTTGCCACATCTGGTTTTACGAAACGCAGGGCTCAACATGGTGGGAACCCATTGGAATATAAACAAACCTCGAAGGGAAGGTGCAACAGAAGCTGCATGCTCACTGAATATACACAACTACAGGAGAACTGATCACCAAGGAGACTTTAAAATGGAACTCCTTTCAAGACTCCTCCTTGGAAGGCACACATCGGTATGATGCTCATCAAGAAGCCTGATGAATTCAGAGGTATCCGTATATCCCGTAACATCCAGAAAATCTTCAGTGCTATATATTCTTCAATATTAGTGCAGAAAAATATGCTCCATTCTGCTGCAAAGACTCATTTGCTTGTAGCTACCATGGCATTCCAAAAAAAAAAGGACTGCTTAAAACAATGAGGCACTTCTGTGTAAAAATTTTCTTGCATTTTTCAAACACTATTTACAAAATTTGTGCTAGGTCCTTGAAGCTTTATTTTTTTCTAATTAAAAATATTTAATAGAAAAAAAAGAGTCCACCAATAAAGAAAAGGAATGCATTTTCTAATGCAAGATAAAACCTCCAGTGGTTCCAGTATATACTTGGCACAAAACTTGAAGGAAGTCGGACACTGGCATTCCAAACTTGTGAGCCTAACATGGGCGCTGCCTTCCTCAGGCTATACTAACCTTTACTGTTGAGGAATGTGATGGAGAAGAATGGGTATCAACTTTTCGACGTTTTTGTTCTAAAAAAATAAATAAATAAATAAAAAAGAAGCAGTAAGCACTAAAATGTTAGCAAGAGGGGATCAAATCTGATTATATCTCTCTCTCTAGATATAAAAAACCACTTTTCCCGTGGGATGACACAGTGATGTCATTACGTCACTCTGTGTAACAGGAACAAGCCCCACCCACTCCCAGCCTAGGTGCTGCGGCCCCGGCCTGGCTGGCCCTTCCCCAGCATGGAGAGCCCTTGCACAGCTTGGGAGGGGCGGGGGGTTGGGGCTGGTACAACCCCGGCCCTTCCCTGCCCAGCGGGCAGGTGGAGAGACGGGCCTGCCTACCCCCAGAGACAAGGGGGATTGGAGACCATAGCGAGCAGGGGGCACAGCTACCTAGTTACTTTGCAAAGTACCAAAGGTGTTTAAAAGTTAGAATTAAATGCTACTGTTGGATGATAAGCAATATGTTTAATTAACTGGAGAAAGTAACATGCCTGACCCAGCGGATTCCACAATTTCTCATCTGCTGAATTCCCAGTTTTGCGGCAAAACTGTACTTTACACTTTGAACTTTCATTTAAAAGAATCTGTGTTTAACTCTGAAGTTTATAATGAAAACCTTAAAAATGCAATACAAGTGGAAACTGATGCAGACTCATTTTTCTACATCTGCAAATAACCTGGAAACAATTGTTCTGATATGTGAAGTATCTCATTCATCTAAACAGGCTCGTAGCACCAAAACCCAAAGATGACAACTTAACTGGTGAGCCACCAGACACTTTATTTACCTGCACTTCTGCACGTACGGTGACTTTCAGCTGGGAACTGTGAGAAGCAGCACGGACCAGGACACTGCTTCCCGCAGCTCCCACTGGCGGGAGCAAATTGTGCTGCAAACCAACAGAAGCTGCAAGTGGCTGTTCTTGTGATTGCCCAGATAAATAAAGCATCCAAAGGCCCATCAGGTGTGAACTGTGTCAAGCCCACAAGCCACTTATTGCTCACCCCTGTAATACATGCTTAATACAAAAATGTTTGCAGAATTCAGATTGTTTTTGCTATGGAATATGATTGATGATGATGGTAATACAATTTAGAATCTTTTCAAGGATTTGTTACAAGACATATTCATGTGAACCATATTTGAAATTCTTGAAGGCAAGGGACTCTATAATGCTCTGCTCTCAATGAAATTGGTGGGAGTTTTGCAACAGACTACAATGGGAGCAGAAAACAACTCGCACACAGTTTGATTGCTAATGACAAAAGTGTCAAAACTTTTTAACTGCCTGGCACCAAGTAGTAAAAAGAAAAGGGTCTTTTATAATTAAATGCTAATTAGCATCTAGTTACTCTCATTCTGCATGGCCCCATCAACTTTTAGGTATTAAGCAACTTTCAACGTTTTTGTATATTATTTAAAATGCAACTTCAAAAAGCCCCGCAAAAAAACAAAAAAGATTTAATTTACCCCTTTCAGACTCTGATGTTTCTGATCGGGGAACAGGTGACTTCAAGGACCCAGCTACTGGCAACTTTTCTCCTCCTTTAATATTTTCCTTGGATTTCATATCCTTCGCTACATCTCTTTCTCTGGATGGCTCCTTTTCTCTCTCCTTTTCTGCAGCTGACTTTGTCTCAGCGTTGGTAACAACGGTCTTGGATTTTTCATCTTTTGATGTTTTTTCTTCTTTCTTCACTTTTTCTTTCTCTTTGTCAGATTTTGGTGTTTTTTCCTTCGTCTCTCTTGTTTTATCATCTTTGTTTGCCCGTTCTTCCTTTGGTTTATCTTTTCCATCCTTCCCAAGTGCCTTGGCCTCTGGAATGGCAGCTGGAGTCTTTTCTTTTTTTTCTTTATCTTTTTCCTTCCCACTTTTTTCTTTCTCATCTTTTTCTTTAATAATTTTGCTGCATAAAAAAAGTTCAGTGAGTGCTCAATATCCAAACTAACTTCAGTTTTCATAATAAAATGCAAATTAGTTTTTACTTTTCAAGTTCAACAAAAACTCCTTTTCAAAATACTAAATAAATGACAAATTCCTGTCTTTCAATGTGCTACCATCCATTTTCATAGCAACAAATGAGTACCTACTTTCTAGCTAAAATAGGAGGATATAGGAAACAATACTATTATATAATTAGCAGGGTCTGAGGCATACTGCAGAAATTACAAAACAATGCTTTTGACTCAACCTTATTCTAGCCCAGCAGCTGTATTAACATTGACTGAAGATAGGTCTAGGCAGCAAGTAAATACCTGCTGTTGGCCCAGGTCAGCTGACATGGGTTTATGGGGCTCACACTGCAGGACTATAAAACTGCTGTGTAAAATCTAGGTCCAAGCTGGAGGCTGCTCTTTGTGACCCTGAATGGGGGGATAGTTCCAGAGACTGGCTTCCAGCCTGAGCCCAAATGTCTACACAGTAATTCTGAACCCCACAGGACAGCCATGACTATACCATGAGTTTTTTATTCCACTGTAGTAACACCACCAATTACAAGTAACCAATCAGAGCACTTGTCTGTGAAATGTCTACCCACTTAGAGATTTCAAGGACTGGCTTTACTGTATTTAAAATGGAACTTTAAATTCAGCATACTAGATTAATTCTCTAGTTAACTTTTAATCATTTAACTTTCTGGAACTAAAATGATGAAATTATTTAGTATAATCTCATTGGGAGAAAAGCATTTCATTTATCAGTCTTAACTTGCAACTCCTTTATCTAATGGATCAAAAGGATGTAATTTGCAGAATTCTACTGCATAAAGTGAGGATCATTTTCACCTCTTGCTAAAAGACCCTTCCGAATAGACAGGTCACTTTCAAATTTAATTTCACAATTCTGCAATCAGACAATGAAGAAATGAAGAACAGATTTCTCACCTGTTAGAAGCACTGTTTCCATTGCTTGTTGTCACCTTTGGTGTTGCATTGGCAGCTTTATTAATAACTTTCACAGCACCCTGAGATTTCTCCTTTAGTTTGTCTGTTGAAAAAGATGCTAACCTTAATCTACCAAGTTACTACTTTGCCTCAATGCTACAGTGACCACTTAAACATAATACTTCAAAATTAATGTAAAATTAGGTTAAACTTATTGACAGCTAAATTGACTGAGGTGGGTTTGACAACCACAAAGGCTTAATAACATAAGCAATAAACAATGTTTTAAAAAAACATGTAATGGACCCATGTAATTTTACAGTCTGAAGAAGGTTAAACCACAGAATCCTAAAATTCAATTTTAAAAATGGTCAGAATGATAGCATTAAAAGAATTATTGTTTTAAATGGATGGCTTACCAGTCTCCTCAGCAGTGCTTTCTTCCAGTTTAGCTGCATTTATTGTCAGTGATGCAGGCAGCCCACCACCACCTGGCCCATTTTGCACTGCTGCAGCTACAGCATTCCTGGCTGGGGGGTCTTTGTGGTGGAATTCATTTTCTGGTACCATGTAAGGCTTTCTACTTTTCAATTGCCCAGAATAGCTGAAAGTCGCACAGTGTGTTAAATATGCACAAACATAAAGCAAAATATAAACATGGGTTACTGTTTAAAAAGATTTAGTACTTTGTGATTTAGCACGTCTTCAAAAATGATCTGCAGTATTTTCTTCCTCCTTCTATTACTACAATCAGTTCTTTAAAAGAACCTGATCCTCCAAACCTCTGCCACCTAAAAACCTTCAAAGAAATAAACCAGTGATTTTGTTTTACACTAATAGTTTTGAAGCTTTGCTAAATCAACTACTGCAATGAAATAAAACACTTTCCCAGCAACCAAAACAAACATGGGTAATTTTACATTAAATATAATAACCATAATTAAACAGCAAAAAGTATTGTTTAATTTAATCTTCTAGAATTCCTCCTTCCAGCTACTTGTTACCATCGCTGGTCCTGTTTAAAATTATATTATAGGCTCTTTAGGGCATAGATTGATACTTTCTTTTGTCCTATGAAGAACTTAGCACACTTAATCACCATCATCATTTAGTACAAACCAGGAGTCTCAACTCTCACCAGACTCAAGACATAGGATGGCAAGATTTTCCAACATACAGCAAAAGCCAAATGCATGAGATTGGAAGAGTTCCAAGTCTTTGGAATCCTTTAATCATCTATTTAAATCTCTTTTTAAAGTAAGTTGTTGTTACCCCATAGCTAATGCATATAGATCAGGTCTCTTCTCTTTCTCTTCCTGACAGATTTTATGGACTCTTCTTTCCAAGGCCTGACCCAGGTTCAGAACTTTTGGATACCATGGAAGGATTTTGGTCAGCACAATCAGGATATTTCTGATATGTGTATATTCGCCTGTTTCAAGGCAGTGTACAGAAGCCTAGAATACAAGATATAAAATGCAATCAAAAGTAGTTCACATTAAAACTTGAAAAATATCATATCATATAGCAATTTAACATCTTTTATTACCTTAGTTAGTTTATAGTGCCACTTATGTACCACATGTCTAAAGTTCTCATAATCTAACTGATCGGCTTTGTTCCCACCATCAAATCCTGTTGCCCGTAATATGGTGAGGAAGCCTGGATAGTTGCCACATTCCTACATATATATAAAAAGAAAAATAATGTTAATCTTATTCAGGCAGCAGATTAAAATATTTTAATTTTTGCTGTAGTTTTAACATAACTGAAGCACACTATTTTCATTACTCTGCTATATGTAAAGTTTAAAACGTTCACATTTAGCAATATTTACACAAGTATATCTGTCATCCTAAAATAAGCAACTGTTGTGATATATGTGAATTAAGTGTACTGTTGTTATTGTTCTTCAATATGTCCCTCCAAATCCTGAATTTTGGCAGCAGGTTACACTAGATAACACATGTGTATCCTTATAATCCTATGGTTCTATAATTATATGTGGGTTCAGATGTTTATTTCACTCAGGTGGTGTGCACACCTAGTACACAGAAGCCGGTTAACTTTCTATAGCATAACCCATTGTGGCAGCATACCACCACCAAATGCATTCTCATGCCCTCTAGTGTTTAACCGGTTACTGATTAAAGGGGAGGAGGAGACAAATTAGGAGACATATGCCAAGGTGATAAACAAAATGGTTTAGTCCCATCCGGAGACCCACAGTAGGGATGTGAATGGGTAACTGGTAAAGCCTCACCCTTAATGGGTGAAGCTTAATGTTCCAGTTAACCGGTAGGGGCTGGAGCAGCTCCCAGACTGATATGGGACAGGGTTTGCTCCAGCCTGACAGGAGCAGGCCCTGTCCACGTGGGGGTGGAGGGTGGGGAGTGAGGGTGTGGGAGAGGCAGTTCAGCACAACCAAGCTGAAGCGACTCCCTGCCTATCCCCCCGCTTTTATCGGTTAACCGGCTAAACATTCTGTTAAGACTCAATATAGGTATTGAGTCGGAACCTAGATAGTTGTGGGGCAGCCTGGAAGACTCATTATGATAGGAAGATTGACCCTGAGACAGGGTCAAATTGTCTATTTGCCCAAAACTGATGGAGATGAGCCAGTTGGTTAGCGGCAGAGAACCTTCTCTGTAAATTATGCCTCCTCGAAAAAAAGTCTTGCTGCCTGAAAATATAAGCTGATTGTCTGAAATACTGCTCAGCACATTGACTGTATTGTTGCATACGCTGCTGTCCCTGAACGGTTTGGTTATAAATGCCAATGTAATGCAGCTTGAGTGTTTTAAAAGAGTTTTATCAGACTTTTTCAAAAAAGCAGGAACTACCCATAAAAACTGAGGTCTTTTATATGCTTTTACAATTTAGCCCAATATATGCCTGCAAACTTTTGAAGAGGAAATGCCTGTTTTTGAGAGAGGAGAAGAGAGGTGTGCGCATTTCTCTCCTTTGTTCCATTTTACTGCCTCTGATAGAGCTAACAAGAAAGTTTCATCATTCTCAAATATTTTTATAGCTGCCTTTAGTTAATGTGAGATATTTTTACCTTCTAAATCCATATGCAGTTTTCAAAGCACTTAAATTTTGATAAGTTAGACCACCTCCAACTCGACTTTGACATAGATTAAAAGTATGACTCAGTAAGCAAAAGTGTTCAAAATGTATGCAGAGAATTCCTTTCCCATCACAGAAATCCTGCCTTTAAGTGTCAGTGAGATTTTATAAAGCTTGAAGTTTAAAATTAGAAAACTTGAAAAACAATTGTACTTCATGCATTAATACTTTCGTAGCCACTTGTATGGGGTCTGGCTTACCAGTGGTAATCATATGATTATTTATGGATCATTCTACAATTTAACAACTTTACATACCTTTTCATATATGTTTCTATCACTGTGCCACCTTGTCACAGTCTCTAGCATACAGCATAGAAACCTGCCATATCTACTAGCTTCATTTTCAGTACAACTTGCTACTGTATAGATTATATCTGAGAAAACCTGTGAAAAACACAAACAATAGTCAGGCTGTGTAATATGAAATCAAAATATTTTAAAAATCAAACCCAAATGCTTTAGTTTTCGTACTTCATGTTCACACAGCAACTAAGGTTAACAGAATACAAATTAACACATTCCATCTTAAACTCTGAACTCCCTTATCAGCGGCCACGCTGTTTCGACATACCTCTAAACCTTGTTCTACAAGGAAGAAGGGATGTGTCAAAAGAGAACTTTTTTCTGAAATTTGGCACCTTGTAGACACGCCAAATTTCAGAAAAGCCTATTTCAAAAGTAAATCAGAAACAGATACGCAATTAGCCTACTGCAAATTGCGTATCTGTTTCTGATTTACCACTGCAGTCTAGATGTAGCCTGTTAACTCATTGAGCTTGGGTAAGAGTTATACATAAAATGTTGCTGACTGTATGAACAAAATGTAGTTCTACTCTGAGTATTACAGAATAAAGGCACTGTAAATCCTTTTCTTACCATCTGTCCATGACACTACTTATAAACATAACATATATAAAGTAGATGTTTTTTCTAACTATATGACCTTCAAATTCAACCTTGGATCAAAAATTCAAGAAGGATTTTTTACTTTCACTTATATACAGTTTCCCACAAAGTACATTTGTTTTCAGTGGCACTTCTGTGATCCCAATGCCTTCAACAGCATTGCCCTAGTAATGGATTAGCTAGGTAAGAAGAGCTTAGTAAATAATATTGTTGCTACATAAAAAGAAATAAAATCCAACTATTGGCCATGGTGGCTCTGCAGGGATACAAAAGCAGTAAACGTTTTTTTTTCCTCAGAAATGTGGGCAGATAGGACTCTGAATGCATGAAGTACAGATCTGATAGTAAGTAAGTGTCATTTTAAAAAAGTCACTTCAAAGTAAACCCAAATTTTCAAGTTGTATTCCTGCTCAGCCAAGCAGGTGAAGTGCCCCTTCTCCCCCCCCCCCCAGCCCCCAAAAAACAATATAAGAAGAATTTAGGGTTAAGTTTTCTGTACAACTACATAACACAACCATTTCAATAAGACTCTTATTCCTATGTGTTTCACTATAGCATATCACTTATCCAACCTATTACAATAAATTTAAAAATTAAGAAGCAGTATAGATATAATTTAAATTATATAATGTTTGAGAGAGAGAGAGAGAGAGAGAGAGAGAGAGAGTGTGTGTGTGTGTGTGTGTGCGTGGAGTATCCTCTTGGCTAGTAAAAACCAGGACCAAATTTAGTGTAAAGACTATATCTAGCTGCAAATCAATGTTTTAATGGTTACCAACCAATGAGAATCAATCTCTCTTTAGTAAAATACATACAAATGCAAAACAATTTAAAATCAGTAATCAAAAATCCTGCATAGGGATTTAAATTGCTTTGATTTAAATCATTTCACCTTGCTGCAGAACCAGAGACATTCACAGATCTTCCATACTCAATGACAGTGTTTCTCAACCAGTGGTACTCAAGAGAAGTCTGGGGGGTATATCAACACAACTGAAATTTGGAGAAAACTGAATCTTTGTTTTAAGTTTTACAGTGCTTTATTATTTTTGTACTTTTTACATCCAAAAATTTCATCGCCCGCCTGGCTACAATTAAGTTGTTTAAACAAATGTGTTGCAATGGCAGAAAAAATGTTGTGTGTCTGAAAATTGTAGGTACTGGGGGCACTTACAATTTTTTTATTTTTTAAAAAAGGGGTACTTCATAAAAAAAGGTTGAGAAACACTGGTCTATAAGACATAAGCACATACTTGGTATGAACAGAACACTCCCTATACAAAATGAGTTTCTTACTTATGGTAGAACGTTGCTACTTCATATTAGTACCCAGGAAACCCAGCATGGATTACCAAAGTTAATGAGTTAAACACAAAAAAGTCAATGGTACTGATCTGTAAACTAGTTTCCAGCAGCGCAAGTTGACTTGGTACCAAAACACAAGTTACATTATCTTTGCCTTCTGCTAGGAGTGGTGATGGTGGCCAAAGCCTGTTGGGCCCTATTAAATCGCTGAGGCCCCAGGCAGCTGTCCTTTTTGCCCCACCCTGTTGACAGCCCCTGGCAGCACTTCAACAAAGATGTTTAGGACTTAGGGACTAAAACAAAGGGAGCGGAGAAGTGTGCAGAAAACATATTTACAAGTATATAACTGAAAACATATGTTCTTTGAATTTTAACGTATATGTTGTCTATTTCTCCTTATCTGATCTTTTTTGATAATAAGCTCTCCAAGGCAGGTACAGATGGTTTCTTATACCTGTACAGTGCTTAGCTCAGTAGGGTCTCATTCTTGATGGAGACCCTTTTTACTCTTATAGTAAGAAAGATAAATGCTGTTCTGGAGTTGGAATATATCTACAGATTATGTTGATGCACAATTCTTTTCCCATGGAAAAGGATGTGAAACAGTAATCTTTCAAAACCAAGTTTTTAATAAATGTATATTTTCACTTAAAAAGAAAACAACACAGCCGAAAATATTCTGGTTACTTACTCTATCGTAACAGAGAAGTGTTGAAAAATTGGGTGTTTTCTGTTGATGCACTAATTCTACAAAGTGAGCACAGTAAACAGCATCGATTGCAGAAAAAATGCAGCGAGGAAATATACACAACTGTAGAAATTTTGTGATAGTCTCGTTTTTGGTTGATTCTTCAAAAACAAAGAAACAAAGAGACAAAGAAGGGAACTGTATTATAGCAACATCATCTGTGCATAAGACAGCTAACATTCAAACAAAACATATGATTCAGAAACATATTATGCATTATAAGATATGTAACATCCCAAATTTCCTTTCACACTGGTTAGGAAAACTCTCAAACCAGACAAGTAATCCCTATTAAGAAGCCAAGAAAATTAACAGATAAAATTTATTCATTAACCATGCACGTTTTTCTCCATTACATGCAACGGACAAGATCTGACTCAGAACCACCTCTCACTAATTTATTCTAGTAATTGAAAGACCCACTGCAGATTATCAGATATAGTGAAGAAAGTGAGGATTAAAAAGCCAACACAGTTTATCAAAAATATAAGTTAACTTTGCCCTTGCAGGACAAAATTTAGTTTCCATTTGCATATTACTATTTGGCAACATCATCATATATTCTGCAGTATATTTCATAAAATAAAGTCAAGGTAATTGCATTATTTCACAAAGGCACCTATTATTAATTCTTTGCTAAGTGGGATGAATTAGTTTGTTGTTTCTTTTTTTTTAAATTATCAAAAGCTGTGCACTAGTAACCATATTTTAATGATTGTAGCTCCTTTTGCTGGCTCCACATGCTTTTACAAATATTATACAGAAAAATTTCCACATAATTAGAACCTAGCGTAATTCAGATATGTGAAACTTGACTGATGTTCTCGCAAAGAAAAATAAGTCTCTATCTCCAGCCTAGCCATATTAGTTGAGAAAAATATATCATATGGCTTGACATAACTCCTAGTGCTCTTCTTAGATAATTTGTTAATCGAGGTGACCTATGCTAATAAAGCTATGAATGATAGCTACTTAAGGGTCTCTATATTAAAGGAGGAGAACAAAAGATTACAAATTTCCATACGGCACCAATCAGCTCAGCTATTTTCCCTAAAGACCCTACAGAAACACATAGTCTCGATTAATCTCTAAGGGTGAACCATCAATATGATTTTATCTTCCTGGGTAAAATATATACCAATCTTAAATCAGAGGTGGCAACTATCCATCCATTAGAGGGAAGAAATCACCACCTCTCAAACTCTAAATCCAACTCACTCATCAGAACCAGATGGTAGTCACCTTCACTGTGCTCTAAACTACATGAAACAATCCCATGGTTTTCACTGAAGCTATGGGTTCCTGGGCAGAACCAGAAGAGTCATCTGTATTATCAAAGTCACTAAGACTAACCAGTCACAGCAACTGCAGGACAATCACAAGCAGGAAGCCTTGCCAGAGTTTTGTGATCCAGGAAGAAAACCTATATATCAATACTACCCTATTCTTAACTTGTGTGGTAACTCTAATGCCAAATGGAAACACTCCCTGACTATAGCTTAGGTGACAGAGACCACCTACATTTTAGGTCTGATGAAAAAAGCACAGCAAACACCATCTTCCAAATCTCCCTTGCTTCATGCACAACTATATATGCAACTGAAGACAACTTTGTCAACACTGGTCCTGTGCTATAACCCAACCATGTCCCAGTTACTCATGCAAAATGCTAGCCTGATTAGTTCATGGAAACTATAACTATAACAGGACCGCTTAGAAACAGTGACCGTAATATAACAACATTTAACATTCCTGTGGTGGAAAGAACACCTCAGCAGCCCAACACTGTGGCATTTAATTTCAAAAAGGGGAACTATGCAAAAATGAGGAGGTTAGTTAAACAGAAATTAAAAGGTACAGTGACTAAAGTAAAATACCTGAAAGCTGCATGGACACTTTTCAAAGACACCATAACAGAGGCCCCAACTTAAATGTATACCCCAAATTAAAAAACACAGTAAAAGAACTAAAAAAGCCACCGGGGCTTAACAACCATGTAAAAGAAGCAGTGAGAGATAAAAAGACCTCTTTTAAAAAGTCGAAGTCAAATCCTAGTGAGGTAAATAGAAAGGAGCATAAACACTGCCAAATTAAGTGTAAAAATGTAATAAGAAAAGCCAAAAAGGAGTTTGAAGAACAGCTAGCCAAAAACTCAAAAGGTAATAACAAAATGTTTTTTAAGTACATCAGAAGCAGGAAGCCTGCTAAACAACCAGTGGGGCCCCTGGACGATCGAGATACAAAAGGAGCCCTGAAAGACGATAAAGTCATTGCGGAGAAACTAAATGAATTCTTTGCTTCAGTCTTCACGGCTGAGGTTGTTAGGGAGATTCCCAAACCTGACCCGTCCTCTTGTAGGTGACAAATCTGAGGACTTGTCACAGATTGAAGTGTCATTAGAGGAGGTTTTGGAATTAATTGATAAACTTAACAGTAACAAGTCACTGGGACCACATGGCATTCACCCAAGAGTTCTGAAAGAAATCAAATGTGAAATTGCGGAACTATTAACTATGGTTTGTAACCTATCCTTTAAATCAGCTTCTGTACCCAATGACTGGAAGAAAGCTAATGTAACGAAAATATTTAAAAAGGGTTCTAGAGGCAATCCCGGCAATTACAGACCGGTAAGTCTAACGTCAGTACTGGGCAAATTAGTTGAAACAATAGTAAAGAATAAAATTGTCAGACACATAGAAGAACATAATTTATTGGGCAAAAGTCAACATGGTTTCTGTAAAGGGAAATCATGTCTTACTAATCTATTAGAGTTCTTTGAAGGGGTCCAAAGACATGTGGACAAGGGGGATCCAGTAGATATAGTGTACTTAGATTTCCAGAAAGCCTCTGACAAGGTCCCTCACCAAAGGCTCTTATGTAAATTAAGTTGTCATGGGATAAGAGGAAAGATCCTTTCATGGACTGAGAACTGGTTAAAAGACAGGAAACAAAGGGTAGGAATAAATGGTAAATTTTCAGAATGGAGAGGGGTGACTAGTGGTGTTCCCCAAGGGTCAGTCCTAGGACCAATCCTAGTCAACTTATTCATAAATGATCTGGAGAAAGGGGTAAACAGTGAGGTGGCAAAGTTTGCAGGCAACACTAAACTGCTCAAAGTAGTTAAGATCAAAGCAGACTGTGAAGAACTTCAAAAAGACCTCACAAAACTAAGTGATTGGGCAACAAAATGGCAAATTAAACTTAATGTGGATAAATGTAAAGTAATGCACATTGGAAAAAATAACCCAACTATACATATAATATGATGGGGGCTAATACAGCTACAACTAATCAGGAAAGAGATCTTGGAGTCATTGTGGATAGTTCTCTGAAGATGTCCACGCAGTGTGCAGCAGCAGTCAAAAAAGCAAACAGGATGTTAGGAATCATTAAAAAAGGGATAAAGAATAAGACAGAGAATATCTTGTTGCCCTTATATAAATCCATGGTACGCCCATATCTTGAATACTGCGTACAGATGTGGTCTCCTCATCTCAAAAAAGATATACTGGCATTAGAAAAGGTTCACAGAAGGGCAACTAAAATGATTAGGGGTTTGGAACGGGTCCCATATGAGGAGAGATTAAAGAGACTGGGACTTTTCAGCTTGGAAAAGAGGAGACTAAGGGGGGATATGATAGAGGTATATAAAATCATAAGTGGTGTGGAGAGAGTGAATGAGGAAAAGTTATATACTTGTTCTCATAATATAAGAACTAGAGACCACCAAATGAAACTAATGGGCAGCAGGTTTAAAACAAATAAAAGGAAGTTCTTCTTCACACAGTGCATAGTCAATCTGTAGAACTCCTTGCCTGAGGAGGTTGTGAAGGCTAGGACTATAATAGGCTTAAAAGAGAACGAGATTAATTCATGGAGGTTAAGTCCATTAATGGCTATTAGCCAGTATGGGTAAGGAACGGTGTCCCTAGCCTCTGTTTGTCAGAGGATGGAGATGGATGGCAGGAGAGAGATCTCTTGACCATTACCTGTTCGGTTCACTCCCTCTGGGACACCTGGCGTTGGCCACTGTCAGCAGACAGGGTACTGTGCTGGATGGACCTTTGGTCTGACTCAGTATGGCCATTCTTATGTTCTTATGAAAATAATCACTTTACTGACCACAAATTTACATTTCAGTAAAAATAACATCTAACGGAAGCAATTAAATACATTGGCCAAATTAACAAAGCATTACAACAAATAATAAACTGGCAAAATCTGACTGAAAAAAGTAACTATCACTTCTGTACCAGCTTAGGTCAAGGACATGTACACAGCAATAAAATGCTTCAAAAACATGGAGCTGGTGAAAAAAGCTTCCTCAATTAGGATGAATTTAAACTCAAGGCAGAGGACTCATGTAAGCACCTGAACAAGTCCTTAATAACAGCCTCACATAGCAGTAAGGCATAGACAGATAGGTCACTGTGCATTGGAAAGAGTTTTGTCCTAACTGTCCAGTAAATTAAGCATCTACAAAGTGTCACCTAAAAGCTGACACACTGCCTAGAATTTGAAATGAAACAACACTGAAATTAAAGTTTGCTTGTCTTAACAATATATGCCAATAAGAGATTTTAAAACAAAATGTTTACAGTGCTCATGTAGCAAGAGTCAAGTTAGCATAACTGTGCAATTTAGATCCAGAAAGAGCAGTGACTCTGGAAAACAGCCAGTTTCTCACTCACTTGCTAGAAGCCAGTTATCCTTTTCCAGTTTCAGTCTCTGTAGAACCCTCTGCACATGCTCCAACTGCTTCTTCTCCTCTTCAAGAAGCTTGTCCTGAAGAGCCGTACAACGTTCTTTTTCTTTTTTCTTTTTATTTGGAGGCTAAAAATGTCAATGTATTTCATTTTAATGTTTACTATTCCTACCATATGCAAAAACAAGGATTGAAGATTTTGTTTAATTCAAACACTTTTTTAAAATTATCTAAACAAAATAATGCATTGCTCTGCAGTTTTTCTACCTCCATGGTAGAACCTCTACCGTGCTTCAATTATTGAACCATTCACCTAATTTTAACCACAACATTTATAGATGGAGATTCTAAGTGAGATGCTAACTTGAAGACAAACGCCAAACTTTATTTTCCTAATGAGAGCAGTTCTGCAATCCTTACTTAGCGAAATCAACAAGAGTTCAACCCAAGTAAGGGCTGTAAGTTTTACTAGATTGAAACCTTCATCTACAAATATTTACATGATAATGTTCATTGTAAAGAGTATACAAGCTATGTTTTTGTTTTGCTGAAACAAATATATTAGTACTTAAAGGCCTCAGTGTTTAATCACTGCAAAAATAGTTTCTGGTATGCTGCTAAAACATTATTTTGTTCAACAAAATATAGTTCAGCCACAGCGTGAAGGAAAAACAAGATTTTCTGTGTTGAAATACATGTAGCAAAAATAAACAGCATTTGACATGTACCATATTTTCTGCAGCAGTTTGTATCTGATTCCCAGAAACACAAAATCAAACACAGAACCCCTACTAAATATAAATTTCATTTTGATATTCTAGTATGATATAGTACCAGAACATAAAACTTAAATTATATATTGTTCAGAGTTGTGGTTACAATTATCTTTAATGTAAGATTTCATTAGTTGTCATGTTTAGAGATATTTATAAATTTCAATTTGAATCTAAATTTAAAATATTCAACTATTTTAAAAAGTTTGCAAGTACAAACGTACCATTTCCTGATTGTCATCAATAGCTTTCATCTGGACTTTAAGTTTATTGACTTCTCTGTCATAGCTATTATGTGGAACAGCGAGGTCATACATTGTCAAAGACCAAAACGTAGCATAGAACTGAGGACTGATGTCATCCCAAACTTTAGGAAGGTGCAAGGAGATCACAGCATCATGAACAGGAGCCATCACTAACTCACATGATGTGATGTACTTGTGAACTTTGTGCTGCTGTTTGTTTCCCTTCTCAGCTTTTTTAAGTTCATCATATTTTGACTAAGGATTAAAAAGAAAAATATCTGTGATTTGCATTGTTTTTACATATCTAATCAGTTTCCTACATAAAGTAATTTATCAAATGAAAACTATCAAAAGTTTACAATTAGATTTACACCCTCCCCCACTCCAATTTTATATACGTAAGCCAAACATTAAAGAAATGCTGTGAAACTTCAAACATTTCTATGGTAGTAAATAGCTTTGATTTTTCACTATTAAGACATCATCATCATTGATGAAAAAAATCTCTGACGGACACCTTTCCATAGGGAATCTCCCTGTTCTACATGTTTTGTTAGTCTATAAAGTGCTACCAGATCATTCGTTGTTTTTTAAGTTTATCCCTGTTCTTAGTTCCTATATGCTGGTATATGGAAGGAGCACTTGCAGGGAAAATATTGGTCAATCCCTACAACCATCGGATGAAACATGTGCAATCCAGTCTTCATGTAGGAGCTATCAAGAGTTGAAGTATATTCAGTGCAGACTGACTCTTCAGAAAATTTAGCTACCAAACTCTAAAAAGCATCTATTCAATATTTGCCACCTGTAGTTTTGTAAAAGTTTTATAATTCAGTCAAGTACGAGTACATTTTCAGTGGTACCCCAAAGGCACATCAGTGACTGCAAGGAGACTCACTTACAAAAACCCCCTGGCTCCTCAGCAGGTAAACGTAAGAGCTTCTTAACAAAACAGCTCCAAAAATGTCTTTCATGTGTGCAAAACATAAGCCCTATTCTCATTAAATCATTTTATCTGAAGCTTTCAAGGAAAAAAAAAAAAAGTTTAGGCACCTCTGACTAGGGATGTTAAATATCAGTTAACTGAATAGTCAATTAACCTCATTAATTTTTATCAGTTACTCAACTATTCTATAGTTGCTGGGGATGGGGCCAGCAGCCAGAAAGCTCTGGCCCACTCCCAAGGAATCCCCTGCCACTCTGTACTGCTACCTCTGGATCAGAGGCAGCAGCGTGGGGTGCCAGGCAGGACCTGGTCCGTAAGGGGAGCCAGTTTAAAAACCAGCTCCCCTCACCGACCAGCTGCCTGTCACCCCTGTGTGGGGTGGCAGCAGCCCCTGTTCGGAGTGGGGGGAGCTGAGCTCCTGGACCTGGCATGAGCGGGAACTGAGCTGGGCTGCCTGCCCGCCTGGCTCCTAATACAGTTTAAATTCAGAGCCACAGCGGGGGGTAGGTCCCAGACCTGGAGAGAGCCAGGACTGAGTCAGGGTGGCTGGCCAGCCTGCTAAAAAAAAAAATGTACTGGCAAGTTGGCGGGAGTGGGGGGGTGATGCATGTAGTCTATAGCATTAACCTATAGGCTTTTGCTTATTGGTTAATCGACTGCACTATTACATCACTACTTCTGATATGAATAACCTCAGCCTTAATGGTTTAAATTATAGGCAAATAAAACAGGTTTTGCAATGAAAAGTGTTAGGCAAACTTAAGTATAAACATTGCTATCTATACCACTATCCTGTCTTTGCATTGAATAAGGGTGTTTGGTGGCTCATGGTTGTGTTTTTATAGTTGGGAACACAGAGGCATAGAGGGGTTAAGTGGCTTGGTTAAGTCCAAGGTTACAAAGAAATGTTTGTGGCAGAAATAAATGCAGAACCTTAGTTTCATAACCTCTACAACATTCCTTCCTAACTCTACAAGCAAACTGTAGCTCCCAAATGACACAGCAAATTTTTAATGAGAACAGAGATGCCCAGAGGTGTACAAAAGGAAGCTAGAAGTTCAGTGACAACTTGTAATATTAAAGCTATAGAAAGCAGACAAAAAATGCTTTTACTTACTGAAATATGATGTGCATACATAGGCCTGGAGAGGAAAAATGCAGCATCATGGGGGGTGTGAAACTCATTACAGAGAACGTCAATGGAAGGCACTCGCTTAATGTAATCCTCTGTGCTTAGATTGGATGCTAAAAACCCACCAAATTGTACTAGAGTATCATGGCACTAGATGAAAAGAGAGAGAAAGAATTAGAGAATAATTTTTGGGTTTTTGTGATGGGAAAAAAAACTAAGAGGGTTTAACAAATATCAACATTTTTAAGGCAAATACATATATAGGTAACAAGCCACTACTCACTTTCCTGAAAAGTACACTTTAAAATGCTGCTGAAAATATAATACAAGTTGGGCCTCCCTGGTCCGGCACCCTTGGGACCTGACTAGTCCCAGATGAGGGATTTTTGCTGGTCCATGGGAGGTCATTTCTGGACCCCTGCCACCAGCCCTCCTCATCCTGTTGGCCCCGCAGCTCTGCTGACCCTGCTGGGCAGCCATTGCTACCATGGCTCTGGGACCTGCCGGGCAGCCACACGTGTCACATTGAGACTTCAGGACCTGCTAGGGAGCTGCATGTGCTGCTGCTGGGGTTCTGGGACTTGCTGGGCAGCCATATGCACTGTGCTAGAGCTCCAGAACCCACTGGGCAGCTGCAGCTCCCAGCCTGCTTGGCAGCCATGCACTAGGTCTCCCAATCCCACTGGGCAGCCCCGCCGTCAGCGTGCTGTGGGCAGCCCACTGTCCTGCCAGCCCTGCAAGGATCCAGGGATCCCTGCCGCTGGCCCTTCACTGGGACTCTCTGGTCCTACAACATCCAAGCTGAACCATGGATGTTGCCAGACCAGACAATCCCAGTTAAGAGAATTTTAACCTGTATGCTACTACAAAAAACTTCTGCCCTTTATGAAAATTAATCCAGCCCTATGTTCTGCAGATAAATAAATTCTCCAAAAAAATTATTCAATACTAAAAAGTATTCTGCTTTATTAGGGTTCAACCTTCTGCTTTCGAAATGTTTACAAATCCTTTACTGTGGCCCTTGAGCGTTTTTAAAGAACTGCCAAAATTAGGAGAGTATTTAGGTAATTTGCAAATTATAACTAAATTAAGATTTTAACTTCTTTCAGTATTTTTATATCTTGTGTCAGCACAGACATTTAAAAAACTAGCAAGACTGCAGTCAGCATGCAGAGTATATCAGAGTTTCTAAGTTTCAGACAGAACCATCACATTTCATGTCATACTTTTTTTGAAATGTCCATTGTTCTTTGTCGAAAATACAATATTGCATGAAGTCTCAGAACGATGGCCATCAGAAAGAGCAAATTTCCCAAGCTTAATTTTGTGTGTGTGTGTGTGTGTGTGTGTGTGTGTGTGTGTGTGC
Organism: Pelochelys cantorii; assembly: GCA_032595735.1. Taxonomy (NCBI): domain Eukaryota; kingdom Metazoa; phylum Chordata; order Testudines; family Trionychidae; genus Pelochelys; species Pelochelys cantorii. Next base: position 17,130,564 of record CM064337.1, read on the forward strand.
GCGTGCGTGCGCACGCACATGCTGAAAACAATGACACTACCTGATGGCTGAGTACTTCTATAGGTAAAATGACTAAGTGATCTCCCTGGAGTTCCTATAAGAGCTCAATAAATATCTAGGGTTACCTGTTCACTTTTCCCCTAAATGGAGGTTAGACTAAGGGCCTGATGCTGCAAACACTTCTGCAAGTGTTCTTTTTCTTTCAGTTTTGTAACTTGTTTGTGCTGGATTACATAATTAGCTTTTGACATGAAAATAATAATGTACAAATAAAACAGCTGAAAAAAAACCTACCAAATTTACAACACGTTCAGACTAACTCGGCTATCCCCTGAAGCTTTTGAACAGGTTCATGGGTTTTTCAAAAAACTTAACATCATAAATTGAGAAATCTTGCCTGGATGAATGGACTATAAGGTGCATAAAAAACTAGCTAGATCATTGGGCTCAAGGGGTAGTGATCAACGGCTTAATGGCTAGTTGCTACAGGTAATCAAGCAGAGTGCCCCAGGGATCTGTCCTACGGCCACTTTTGTTCAGTATCTTCATTAATGATCTGGATGATGGATTGGTTTTCACCTTTCACAAATTTGCGAATGACACTAAGATGGGGGAAGAAGTTGATAAGCTGAAGGGTAGGGCTAGGGTCCAAAGTGACCTAGAGAAATTGAAGGATTGGACCAAAAGAAATCTGATGAGAATCAACAACACAAGTGCACAGTACTTAAGACGGAAGAATCCTATACCCTGCTACAGGACAGGACTGGTCAAGCAGCAGTTCTGCAGAAAAGGAGCTGGAGATTACAGTGGATGAGAAGCTGGATATGCGTCAACAGTGTTCCCTTGCTGCTCAGAAAACTAACAGTTTATTGGGCCACATTAGCAGGCATTGCCAGCAGATCAAAGGAAGTGATTATTCCACTCTATTTGGCACTGGTGAGGGTGCATCTGGAGTACTGTGTTCAGCTTTAGGCCCCTCACTAAAGAAAGGATGTGAACAAATTGGAGAAAGTCCAGTACAAGGTAATGAAAATGATTAGGGGCTAGGGTGCATGACTTAAGAGGAGAGGCTGAGGGAACTGGGTTTATTTATTAGTCTGCAGAAGAGAAGAGTGAGGGGGCATTTGATAGCAGCATTCAACTACCTGAAGGGGGGAGGAAGGGAGATCCAAAAAGGATGAAGCTAAGCTGTTCTCAGTGGTGGCAGATGGCAGAACAAGCAGCAATGGTCTCAAGTTGCAGTAGGGGAGGTCTAGGTTGGTTATTAGGAAAAGCTATTTCACTAGAACGATGGTGAAGCACTGGAATGAGTTACCTAATGAGGTGGTGGTGATTTTTAAGGCCACGCTTGATAAAGACCTAGCTAGACTGATCTAGCTGGGGTTGTTCCTGCTTTGAACAGGCAGCTGGACTAGATAACCTCATGAGGTCTTTTCCAATGCTAATAATCTATGATTCTCAATGTGTAAGGTTGCAGGACAGTTAGACCTGGATTGTGAAGACTCTCAGGGAAATGCATTCAAGACAAAAAGATAGGCTATATGTATATGTGTTTTATGTATAATGGTGTTAATAGGATAAAAATCAGAATCGCTCAACTTTCTTTCAAAAGCTTTTCATGTATTATTCTAATAAATCAGAGATTACGAAAGGTGTTTCTTATTTAAAATATAACAGAGCCCACAATGAAATCTAAAAACCTGTTTAATTTTAGTGATTGTGTAGTTTACTTGCTGAAACAATAAATCTAGGAATATACAATTGTTTTTCAATATAATTAATGTCTAAATAAAATCAAAGTCTGACATAAGGTGAAAATACTTAAATACAAAATCAATTTTTGAAAAAAATAAATACTGAACAGATTTATTTTTGTATGTAATTTTAAAGACAAGACTTCTTATATTTATTATTTTGACAGTAAAAACTGTGCTATGCAATATTTACATACAATAAATGAGGAATTAAAAAAATTATTAAAAATGTATAAAAATGTAATTGTTTCTACTTACCTGATCATACAGCTTCCCCACCAGCTTCAAATGTTTCTCCCCTCCTTCCTGAAAGATCACACCATTACGCTGTTGAGCCATAAGCAGGCATAGTGGAAGGGCCAGATCATGGTCAAGTAATGCATCTTTTAATCTTTGTGAAGATTTTTTAGTGTTTCTGATCTGGCCAAAATAGCCACCCTGTCCAGAGAGGCAAGAACACCAGAAGTTAAGGAATTCCAACTTAAGAAATATCACTTTATTATACTCAAATGGTAAATACAGTATCAGATTATGACAGTATAAAGAATTCATCAACATCGGCCCAATTTCTTGAACTTCAATAAAGCTAGTAAATTAATCTCCCATCCCACCTCAGCTTTTAGCTGCTCTCCACCAGTCATGGCTTCTAGCTGCTCCATTGTCATCTCTTCTGTAATTTCTATTCCAGCCATTTTTTGTACCACCTCTTTTAAAATTAGCAAGTCAAAGCTGTACAGAAGAAAAATAAGAACTACATAAAATGAGATAAATGCTATGAGCAACAGAAATGGTCATTTACAATAGTTAATACAAAATAAAATCACTGCGTGATAAAATTGATGTAGTGAAACAAGACCAAAACGCAACCACAATATTCCTTTTCAAAAGGTAATGAAAGTTCAGTGCTAAAGTAAAATAAAACAACCCAGTGCTAAAGCTGAGAAAAACAACCAGTTTTGAAAATGTACAGGTAGTAAAGGTGATATGCCTCCAATGGACCAAAACTAGAGCCACAGGGTTCTGTGGGAAAGAAAGATTGTGCCTATTTGAACACCACGATGCCACTGAACTGGTTGGTGATGAGCACTGGAAGGAGAACCTGCTCCCATGAATGGTGCCAGGTCTGGTGCCCAGAGAGGATGGTGTAGGAAAGAACAAAATGTTCTCGGAGGAACATTGGTGCAGCCTAAACTCCTCAAATTATGGGAGAATGAGGTGAGTTGTCTGTCGGCACCAGTGGTGATGGTTCCGGCAGTTGTGGTGTTCAGTGTTGGATCTCTGGTTTTCTGGGCTCTCAGTTTTGGAGTCTCTGGTGCTAGTGTGCGCTTAGGTGCCAGCACATGTTGGGAGTTAGAAGATTGTGCTGGTGCTGCTGTATCCATCGGCAGGGATGGCATGTCAGCTTTGGTTGATACGGAGTGAGATGCCGTGCCAGATGGAGCCGGTTTTCTCTTTGGCTCTGACTCTGTCCTTTTTTTCATTGCCACTTTCCACTTTTCCATAGTGCCAGAGGTAGACTGCACCAGTGAACACGCAGCACGGGTTCTTGATGGCACAGTCGGCAAGGACCATGCCAGAGAAGCTCAGCACCTAGGGGAGTGCCATGTAGGGGATTAATTGGTTCTTTTCCTCAGAGTTAATGGTTCTGAAGGCTCTGAAATCTTCAACTCCAATGGCTGATTTCTCCCAAAGCAAGTTCTTGAGCTTCATCTCCCTGTCTTTTCTCACCCTGGAGGTCATACTCTGACAGGGTGGGCATTTCTGTGCCACATGGCCTTTGCCAAGGAACTTTATGCAGGAGGTGTGCCTGTCCAAAATGGGCATTGAGTCTCTGCAAGAATCGCATTTTTTAAAGCCAGGGGAACCTGGCATGATGAAAAAACGGGGGTATGTAGAACTTGGAGAAAAAGTGAAAAAACCTGGAGAGCTGCTTGCTTGCTCCCCCTCCCCCCCCCCTTTTTTTTTTTTTTTTTTAAAGAAAACGAACTGAGGCTAACCAACAATTGACTGAAAACTGTTAAAAACTACTACTAACTAATGTTTTCTCTTTTCTCAGTCAGGAGAACAGTGCTCCGAAACTCTGTCTTCTGCTGCTAACTGAGAGGACCTGCACCGTATGCACAGCTAAGGGATGAAAACAGTGTGAGACAGCGACTACTCATGCACGATATGGGAAGGTGCTGCTAGGCTAAAAATATCCGATCACCAGCACAAGGACACATCGACACCTGAGTGCAGCACCCACAGGGACAACACTTGGAGAACCAGGAAATTTTCCAAACCGCAGCAAGTCGGTATTATCTAGCAGCATTACCAACACTTCCACTGCTTACTGGGCTCTTGGATGACATTAGGGGTAAATTAGAGCAAGATCTTAACTACTTCAAATACATAAATAACTCACTATTATCATTCATAAATTGTCACCAAAGTTTAATAAGAGTTCATAATAAAAAAATGTATTCCATATCCATAGTTCCCACATATAACAAAACTATCCATTACACAATTTAAAAAAACCCAGAAAAACAAACAAGGTGTACTATACAGTGGGAGGGGAACAAAAAAAGGATTCAAGCTGTAAAGTCTGCTTGCAACTGAAAACTTTTGAAAAAAGACATATATCAGTGCTGACAAGATGGAGATCCAAGGAGCAACTGGACAGCAAGCAACCGAATAGTCATTAAATATATTAAATTATTTAAATATTCAAAGTAGAGCAATATGAAAGAATTTTAAGGACTTTTGCTGACAAGATATTGGGAACAGCAGCAAGAGGACCTATAACGATTATCTTTTCTTGAACTATTCTTATATAATAGTTAAAGAAACATTTTCTAAATTAATTATATTTGTATATACTGTGAGTTTCTAGTATTGAAATGTATAAAAGACAAACACTGACTCAAAAGAACACCTCATAACCATGCCTACTAAAAGAAAATATTACAGTTGTACGTTCTGTTTCCCAGGTTCTTTAAGCTCTCTAACTTTCTGACTGTATACAAGTATAGCTTTACTACCACCAGTACTTTTGCATCAGCAAAAGGCCACTGTCAAACAACTAGAACATTTTTAAATGAAGGGTGTTACACAGATTAAAATGTTAGACTTGCCTTTTCCCAGCCTTTAGTTGGTTTGCTACATACTGCAGTAGGCCAGCAAGTTCAATCGGATATTTTCGGAAAACAGCACCACAAAAACTAGCTAGGCCTAAAGTAGATGGAGAGGAAGAAATAGCTGTGACTGGAAGTAATGCATCATCTATTATCCTCTATGTCTACTCAGTTATACATTGCTAACACTCCCACTTAATAACTTTGTGAACCTGAACATCATAATTGTTTCTATTGCCTTTATTTGCCACATGGATTTTTCTTTTGAAAAATAAATTGATAAAGTAAGCGCTGTGATAAATATCTGAAACATTCATTTATTAAATAAAACAAAGGTACTAACTCTGCAACCAGCTAGAAATTGTAGTGTCGTCATGTTTCATTCTCTCCTTCTCAGGATTTGCCAGAGCTTCAATGATGCAGTCTTTAACAAAGTTAAAGAATATATTTTCTCCAAAAGCTTTGAAATAAGCATCAAACTTCATTAACAATAGTACTGTACTGCTTTACAATTATCATGCAACCTGAAAACACCCCTTCCTATAAGGTAAATAAGTTGTCTACATTAGAGTTGCCAAAGGCCACGTAGAATTGTCTCATCATCTATAAAAATTTGACTATGTAATCATCATATCTGAACATTCAGAAAGTATCATCCTAAAACATGACACACTAAGAGATTAAGGCTACTGAAGACAATTACTGCTGAAAAATATACAAGATTATAAAGATACAATAAAAAAAACATACCAAAAACCAAATCACCACCTCATCATTTAGATGGCATGAGAATCCCACATGGGCAGATGTTAATTAAAATAATAAAACAGCTCTAGAAAAGGAACATTTTCATATAATGTCAGGAAGTGGGAAAGGCTGGAAATCAGGAAAGGCTAATGCCCCAGCCCAGGAGCTACCACAGCAAGACTTCAGACTTAATAGATAGGTGGACAGCAAAGTATAGTTACATCGTGAAACACCTGCTAGTGATGGGCAGATAGGCAATCAAGGTTAAAGATGCACCTGCAGCCATACAATTAGCATACGTACTTTACACAAAAAGGATACATGCCAAAACATCATAGTTGAGTGAAGTGAGGTATTTCAAGGAATCAACAACTGGTGTAATTAAATTGTCATACTTTTGTATTTGTGACAAAATCTGAAAACAACAAAAATGAAATAGATAAGATTTACTCATCCAAACTAAGACAGTGCTACATGCCCTTCACTCATGTAAACTTCGAAATTTCTAGGTAATTACCTACTATTGTAAATGGGCTAGTATGGTCAACATTTATAGCTACGTTTTAAAAATAAAAACAAACAAAACCAGTTTTAACCATGTTTTGGTTGTACTGTAGCAAAAGGTAATCTCATTTGATTTCTAGAGCATAAAGACAGTAGTGGAACTGATCATGTAAAAATAATTTTATATTAGCAATTTTCCTTAAAATGTGTCATAATTTTAGTCTTCAGACTAACAGAAAACAATCCCCAAAAGTTTCTGATCTTATATATATCTATTTTTATTCATATTTAGGCAAATATAACTCTATACTCAAAAATCTAAACCTTTCCATCGACTTTAATTGATAAGGATGCTTCTGCTTCGAAATGTAGCAACAGCCTGCTGGGCTGATGCTACATTTCAAAGGGAGAAATGTCGCGCAGCGTTCTGCCTTTGATATGTATAAGAGCCCCAGTAGGGGCTCCTGTGCATTTCAAAGATTGAAATGTCGCATGGAGCCTGGGGCCAGCGTGGGATTCTGAGCCCCCACTGGCCCCAGGCTCTATGTGACGCTTCCGGTTTGAAATGTACAAGAGACCCAGCGGGGACTCTTAAACATTTCAAAGGTGGCACGTTGCCGCTGTGCGACTGCCCCATCCCATGGAGCTGGAGGGAACTGGCTTTTTAAGCCGGCTTCCCCTCGCAGTCCCTTCTCCCTCCCCCCTGCCTCATTCAATAGAAGCAGCAAAGGGGGGAGTGACTAGTTGACTAGTCATTTACATCCCTACTCATTAATAAGAATTGCTGCCACTGATTGTCATACTAAAAGGTAACAAAGAAGAAAAATGAAAAGGGTTTTGCCTGCTTTACTTCTTATTTTCAACCACTTCAGATTTTACCACAAGAAATTAAAACAGAACTCAAAATGAACAAGTAAACAAAAAGATGTATAAGTTTATTAGAAATCACATGTGGTTATTGTTATTAAGCTGAAATAGAACAATGATATACATTTTAAATACTGACTAGTGGTTGAGCATCTCGTTTCAGTGCCCTACACATAACAGGGATTTGGCTTTGAGAGCATGAGTGGCCAGGAATTATTGAAAACTGGGCCTCATTAAAGAGTCTCAACTTGTCTACCCAAAATCATTAGCCTCATTTTGCAAGTATCAGTGTGTATCTTCACATTTCTACTGCATTACTATGTTTTTAGAATCTATCATAAATCAAAAATAACAGAATTACCACTTTTCTCCAATTTACTAAAATAACATGCACAAATATGTAATCCATCCCTCCCCTTAAATATATAATCATGGGGTTCATTCCATAACCCTTCCTCATGCAAGCCCCAATGACTGTTCACATTAGAAAGGACAGGACAGATTAGGTCCACACACACATTTAGAAATATGCATATCACATCACATACATAATCAAATAAAATTGTTGGATTGCTATGGCTCAGCTTCCCAATTTGCCTTCCAGAAGGCTTCACATTTTCCTTGGTTAGACGCCTATAAAAGAAGAGATATTTTATTTCAATTAGCTCCTTCACAATCTCAGCAGTGTCTAGTGCACAAATGACACTAACTGAAGCGTTTCTATGCAGACTAGGCAAAAAGGCTAAGGACTGAAATACTATTCAGAGATAGTCCCTACAGCAGGGGTGGCCAACCTGCGGCTCTTGAGCCACATGCGGCTCTTTGCTCACAGAAATGCGGCTCTCAGGGTTACGGCTCGTTCGGAGCCGCATGCCCACTTTGTGCACGTGCCCCAGTTCCTGGAGGGAGAAGTGCGTGGCTGTGGCAGCTCTGGTCAGACCTAAGTATTGGGTTAGAGTGGGGGGAGCTGGGAGGGCCTGGCTCTGGGGATGTGTGGCTCTTTGCACTACTATCCACAGCTCTTTTGGCTCTTCATGTCCTACTGGTTGGCCACCCCTGCCCTACAGTGAAGGGACCACAGGACAATGCAAACTTCCCCACACTGCTAAAGACTGTTGTATTTGCCTTGTAGATAAAACACTTGAAATTCAAAGACCAATCACACTGATATCTTCCACAAGCACAGAACTCTGATGTTAGAAAGAGGTAACTTATACTATCCTCATTCCTGTAAATCTAATTGTTTTTAAAAACACCTAATTAATTGCCAGTAAAATAAATTTATCATCCTCAGTTAACACAAGAAACATTGCTGGGATTTCAGAATTTTTCACTTTTAAAATATTTGGTAATGAACTGCAAGCTTAATACTTAAGTCTCTGTATAAACAAAACAATGAGTTCATAGAAATATAAAAGGAGAAGGGTGATAGGTTCAGCAATTTTAGCTTTTCTAGTTTCCAGTCTATAACTCGCACTCGTGTACTGGCATTTCTGCTTCAGGGCTCATAGCTATATTACTGCACACCGCAGTAATCAGTAATTTCTCAAGGACTACACTGTACCAAATCAGTACCAAAACTGAGTTAATTCAAGCTATCCTAAACTAAAAGGAAGAGTAAGTGTTTAATGTCAATATTTCTTGTGGTGTGTTTTGAAATGATTTATTTTATTCTCTTCCAAACTACCTTAATTGAAAATGTTTATTATTAAGAATATAATCAAAATAAAGTATGAATGTATGAAAATTCAAGCCAACAATTGAAGTTATTTAAGGAGAACACCACAAAATGTCTCAGTTTTCTATCAACAGTGCAATGAAAAGGAAATGTAATTTCCTTGGAAATAATGCTACCAGTAAGCCTGAATTCAGGTTGTTATACAGTATTGGCTAAAAATATCTTGTTATTCTTTCTTGCTGTACTCCATATCCTAAAACATGAATATGGCGGCTACTTGATTAAACTGTATTTAAACTTCAATACCTGTATCTGACACACTGAGTTTACAGTTTATCATAATTTGAAGTGTGCCTTTTATTTATTCTACGATATGTTCGAAAACATAGTGCCAACTGTCCGGTGGTTAGGGCGCTAGTCTGTGAATTCGGAGACTGGATTCAATCTCCTGCTTTGCCACAAACTTCCCATGAAATCTTGGGAAAATCACTTGGTCTCTGTGCCTCATCTCCATCTATAAAATGGGATAACAGCACTTCCATATATCAAAGGGATGTTGTGGGGATAAATACAGTGATGATTGTAAGGTGTTGAGATAATATGGTAATGGGAGGCAACGTCTTTTAATGTTTGTCCTTTGGCTCCTCCTCACACTCATGTTTTGACTTCCTCACTGTCACTATGAGAAGACTTGTTATAAAGTTGTTTAGTAAAGTATATGATCAGAAAAACAACATGTTTCTTATAAACAGTGGCATTGGGTAGCTAGTGAGAGCACATGATTGGTATTAACATGGTTACACCATCTTAAAGTATCCAACTGCACATCCAATCTACTGTGTGAGAGAAATGATGAGCCAGTGATACACAGAAGCTCTGACTAGATTATCAGAGCAGTTTCTTCTGGCCTTAAAAATCTGTAAATCAAAAACCTTTGAATCTATGAAGTGATTTTGTCTCCCCAGTGTGGAATGTTCTAATCACAAGATAATCACATTATTATAGCATGGGTAAAACCACGTGGGTCCAATTCACACATATAACGAAAGAATTTAACATGAATCCCTGACATAGTAGACAAGAGTTGCAAAGAGGGACTCCAAATACATATATTGTAAGTTTCAACTCTACATAATTTTTCAGATGATAAATTTTACCATCTGAGTTTCTATGGGAGAAAATATACCAACAAGAAGGAAAACCCACAGAATGGAAATTGTGAATTGCAACTGTCTGTAGGGATGGATTTTGGAGATCCTCCAAGGAATCAAGATAACCTACAAGACAATGCATTGTTTCCAAAGAAAAATTTTACAGAAAATAGAGACTTCTCAAAGTGATTGTGTGGAAGGAATGTTGTCCTATAGAAGATATTAATTTAAGTTAATTTCACTCAGCGTAATCTTGTAAAATCTCTGCAGAACATTAATTTGATAAAACAATTAGTCTGACACTATTCATGGAAGCTTCAGTAAATCACAAAAGATTAATTTTAAGAAACTTTCATAAGGCATTTAATGACTCAACAACTCTGTCAATAGGAATCACCCTGTTGGAACTGAAAATTTTATTCTTCTGATATTTGTATTTTAGGTTTAGTAGTATAGTAATATAAGGTATATATTAACATACATTTAATATTTTATTAAATTAAGTCCTTTTAGTTATGTGTTTATTTCTTTGCCCTAAAGTTTAGTGAGTCTAGTAACTGGGCCGAAACACAAAAGATAGTTTTGGTACTGTGTCCGTGCTAATGAAACTAAAAGAACGTTCAACGCTGAGGCCTTAATTGCTTGATTTACAATACCTCTTTGCTTTGTCAATGCAGATGTTGATGTGTGCCGCATAGCCTTGAAAATCCTTGTAACATTGCTTATGTGTGTGAGAAAGGGAATGAATGTGTCGAGATAAGGTGCAAAAAGTTATTGCTCAGAACCAGATGGCCAAAAGAAGGAGGTTGAGTGTGGGCAAAGACCAGAAAACTACACAACCTGGCATCAAAGAAGTCATCTATAATCACCAGTGCGTGCTCATAATAAGGAGGGATTGGGGTATTGGCAGATTGGCAAGCCTCGAAGCGAAGCTGGCACCCCCAAAAGACGATTGATTACAGGATGAGCCTTCAAGAGATGTTTGGGAACGATAGACATCAACAAGATAACACTCACGTCACAAGCTGACAGAGCGAAATCCATTAATTTCAACAGAGAAAAGGATTATAAAAGCAGGGTGCTTTGCAATGGAACTTTGGGTTCGTCTTGCCACTAACTCCAGGAGCATCGGATAGATCGACTGACAGAGCCCTGCTCTCCCTCTGTGTTCAATCTAACTGGCCACTAGACTGATACAGAATCTGGACTGGTAACTATAACATCGTCTGGTGGGACTGTGTGTGTGTATGGTGTTAATGTGTGAGCGATTGAAAAGCATATGCAACTGCTGTATTCTCAATAAATGCGGTGTACTGCCTCTTCCCCTATAAAAGATCTTGTGTGCTTTGTTTAAGCAGATAACAACCCTGTCAAGTATTTACACTGGCAAGACTCACCACATGAAGCTTAAAGTTACTCCTAAAATCTCATTTTAACTGCAAGTTTGAAATCTAGTATAACTTACTTCATGATATACTTGGCTCTGTCTATAGTTTGAGCTTTAACTTTCACTAGAAGTGGATGACTGTTGTATGTTTCATTCTTCCATTGTCCATAGAGACGATAGCTTGGATGGATTAGAATGGGAGAAAGAAAACAGAACATCATTTAATTTTAAAATTTTAAAAAATGACTTCTCATATGTGAAATAAAAATGTATTCTATGCTACTCACCGATACTGGTATGGAAAAGTTTTGAACATTCCCCAGAGTTCCTCAGACATACATGCATTACAGTCCATTAGAGTAAGAGATGGAAGCAAAACTTGGTCGGTAATATTTAACAAACAGCTAAACAAGATCTCCTGAGGTAAAACAAAAAACATAGCAAAAAAATAACCCACAAGTCTGAGAAAAATTCAGAAAAAGTAACTGTCAATGTGACATCATCTTGATTAATAAACTATCTTCGTGGTTTATGTCTCGTGATAAACCTATGACTTCCATTTCTAAGGAAAAATAGCTACAATTACAAAATCTAATTTTAAGCATAAATATTTTATAAGATGCTCAGAATCACAACTGTCCTCGCTGCTCTCACCCATACAGTGTTGGGGGAAGCAGCAGGAAAAGTCAATGTTTTACATTCATAATCCTGAAACAATAAATTGATAGAATTCCAAATAATGTGATGTCACTTTTTATTGTGATATGAAGCGATGTAAGTGGTATAAAACCATTAGTACAATTGTTTTAAAAAGTAACTTTTAAACCAAGAAAGATGCCTTAAACGCCATTAAAACTGTGTTTGTAAATAACTTGTCATTTGAAATCCTGTAAGTTTTCAAAATGTGACTATATTCAGTTATTACACTTACTCCTGAAACCCCCCCCAGCCAATTTGTATTTTCACAATCATATTGCTCTATTTTTTTAAAAAGTTCTTTTCTTTTTTCCCTTTCACTATGTTTAATACACATATGAAAAGGAATACAGCAAAGAAAAAAGTCCAGTAAAATGAACAACAAAAGTATTTTGTCTAATTTCCATCAGTCATGGTTACGCTTGATTTTTGTTTCTTATTTCAGCAGATAATATCTATATTCTTCTTCAAGTGCTTGCTCATGTTGATTTTAGTTAGATGTGCATGCGCCATATGCACAGTTGTTGGAAAGCTTTCCCCTAGCACAAGGGTGGGCAATAAGAGGATCACAAGCCAGACATGGTTCACCAGGGTTAGCTCCTGGAGGGCCACCAGATGCTTTATATATCTGAGCATCGACAGATCCGTCTCTTGCAGTTTCCATTGGCTGTGGATTGCTGTTCCTGGCCATCGAGAGCTGTGGGAAGCAGCACATACAGGGACTCCATTTTCTGCAGCTCCCATTGGCCAGGAACAAGGATCTGTGGCCAAGAGAAGTTCAAGCAGCCACATCTGCTGACAAACAGGTAAATAAAGCATCTGGTGGCCAGCTAGGGGCTAAACCTGATGAACTGCATGGGCCACTTATTGCCTACTCCTGCCCTAGCAGAAACCATCAGCTTGGCTGTGAAGCCTCCTGGAATGACATCTTCATGGCGCCCAATAAATGAGCCTGCCAACCCAGTGCCTCCTCAGTTCCTCCTTCCTGGCAGTGAAAGTCATTGGAACTACGGTGGCTTGCTATTTTAAGTGCCCCTCATTCTCCTACTGTAGTGGTCTCCAACCTTTTTACACTCAAGATCACTTTTTAAATCTCAGAACAAGGGAAGATTTACTGCCCCACCCCTCCCCCCAAGACTCCACCCCTTCCTTGAAGCCCCGCCCTCTGTATTCTCCTCTTCTCCATCACTTGCTATCCCCAGCCCTTATACACTCTACACTGCCACTTTTTTTTCCCCGATTCTTCTGTAGGAAGAGGTTTTTCCAACATTTGGCCTGTCTAGACTGGACCAATTGTTAGAAAAAACCCTTCTTTTGGCAGTCCCCTTATTCCTCATGGAACGAGGAATATAGGGGTTACTGAAAGAGTATGTTTTCTCTTTCACTAAAAAAAATGGAAGAACAAACGCGTCCCTGGATGCGGAAGAGGTTTTCTGGGATATCTCTGGAATCCTGGAAAAACTCCTGCAGTCTAGCTGTACCCTCACTGGGTTGAGACAGGATGAGTGGGCTCTGGGGTAGGAATGAGGGATTTGGGTGTGGGAAGGGGTGAGAGGTGCAAGCTCTGGGAGGAAATCTGGATGCAGGAGGAGATGGAGAAGGGGATGCTGCCTCGGTGTCCAGGCTGGGGAGTGTTGGGGTCAAATGGAGGGTTGGGCTACTAAGCAAACCACAGGCTTGTGGATGTGAGGGTGCAGGAATTTGGGTTAGGTATGTGAGGGACTCAGGGCAGGGGGTTCCAGTGTATGATAGGCTCAGATCTAGAGTCTGGTGGGTGCAGGAGTGTTATAATGCTGTGGCCAGATGGGGACTTGGGCCCAATTGGGGGTTTGTTGGCCAGGCTTCATTTTTAAATAAAAGACTAATGTCAAACACAAAAAGTTTCTGTATTGTCTTTATTTATGAGAAGGGCAGGGAACCTGTTTTGAGTCAGGGGTCACTGATCCACAGAAAAGTCAGTTGGGGCCACACAAGGGAGAGGCAAAAAAACCCCCCCAAAAACAAAAAAAAAAACCAAACACACACTCCTACAAAAACTCCCAAGCCTCACTAATGTGGCCCCAACTGTGCTGGTGGGAGCAGGGGATGTGGTACTGGGAAAGGGTGTTAGTGGGTGCTGGGGCAAGGGACAGGGTTCTGGGGTGGGGGCAGTGGACAGGGTTCTGCAGCAGGGGGCAGGGTGCCAGTGGGTGAGAGGGGACAGGGTTCTGCAGCAGGGGGCAGGGTGCCAGTGGGAGCAGGGAGTCCCCTGCACTCGCCTCCTCCGAGGACTCCTCCCTCCTTCCCCCCGGGGAGCAGGGAAGCCCCAACAGGCGCCTCCTCTGGGGCCAACTCCCCCCTCCTGCAGAGAAGGGTGCACCTGGGCTGAACACCATGGCCAGCTAGCCAGGCAGCCGCTCCTCTTTGCTCCAGCCCAGCTGGAGTGAGGCACAGCCTCCCCGGGCTGAGTGTGGTGAAGCTGGGCTGGAGCAAAGAGGAGCGGCTGCCTGGCCAGCTGGCCATGGTGTTTAGCCCAGGTGTACCATGCTCTACCTGAGCTGGAGCAGAGGAGAAGCTGGAGCACGGCGCAGCCTCTGCTTCTGCTGAACACCGCGGCCAGCTGATCAGGCAGCTTCCCCTCTGCTCCAGCCCACGTGGAGCATGGTGCACCTGGGCTGAACACCATGGCCAGCTGGCCAGGCAGCTGCTCCTCTTTGCTCCAGCCCAGCTGCACCACACTCAGCCCGGGGAGGCTGTGCCTCACTCCAGCTGGGCTGGAGCAAAGAGGAAGGGCTTCCCAGCCAGCAGGAGAGCGGCGCAGCCTCCCCGGGCTGAGCGCAGGGCAGCTGGGCTGGAGCAAAGAGGAGCAGCTGCCTGGCCAGCTGGCCATGGTGCTCAGCCAGGGTACACGATACTCCATGTGGGCTGGAGCAGAGGGAAAGCGGCCTGATCAGCTGGAGCGCGGCGCAGTCTCCTCCCCCACAGCCAGCTGGCTGGGGTGTTTCAGCCCTCCCGACCCAACAGATCCCACCACAGCTACTCACCTGTGTTGTTGCTCCGTGAGTAGCTGCTCCGCAAAGAGTGCCAATTCAAAATTAGTTGTGCGCAGGCGCGCAGTCCAGAAGGAGCTAAAGATCTACTCACAGAGCTCCTGCGATCGACCGGTAGATCGCGATCTACCGGTTAGTGACCACGGTCCTAGGGCATAGTTGTTGTTTAGCTGTGGAAGCCTACTCCATTCAGCTGGAGATGATGTACCTGCCAGATTCCCAGAACAAGCTGGCAGACTACTTCAGAAAATACTTTCACAACCATGAGTGGTCCATCTGGCCAGAAGTCATTCACGCCATTTTCCAGAGGTGGGGAATGCCCTGAGTGGTGAAGAGATTGATGTGGGAAACAGCAAGTGCCCATGACATTGCTTCATTCCAATCAAGATAACCTGCACGATAATGCTTTGTTTCCATAGAAGAATCTTGCTGAAAATAGAGACTCTTAAAGTCACTGTGTGGAAGAAGTGCTGTCCTACAGAAAATATTCATTTACTTTTGCTCAGCCAGAGCACTCTCACAGACACATTTCTCCTTCTCTGGTTTGATCATCTGCTGTACACATTTCCACCATTTTCACTCATGCAAAAGATCCTATAAAAAATCCACAAGGAAAAGGCAACAGTCATAATGGTTGCACCAGCATGGGCCTGCCAGCACTGGTACACCATACTCAAACTATCGTGGGACACCTCAATCACATTGCCATTGCTTCCAGACCTGAGAACTCGGGACCACAGTTGCTTTAATCATTCAGACCTACAGTCTCTTCACCTCACAGCCTGGAAGCTCCAAGTTTAAACCCCATACAACTCTTGCTTGGCAGCAGGATGCCCACCAGAATAGGGCCATATATCTGGCCAAGTGGAAAAGCTTTGCCATCTGGTGCTCCCAGGACCAGACTCCATTCCACTCATCCTGGAGTACCTGTCACATACTAATCAGCAATTTCTGGCAGCTTCTTCCATCAAGGTGCATCTGCATTCCACCCGGGAGTGACCAGGCACTCCACTTTCACCAACACCATGTTAGGCCGCTTTCTCAAAGGTATAAAGCGCTTGTACACACAGGTTCGGCAGCCAATCCTGGCATGGGTCCTCAATCTGGTCCTTTCCAAGCTGATGGGGGTCCCATGTGAACCACTGGTGACTTGTTCACTTCTGTATCTGTCATGGAAGGTTGCATTTCTAGTCACCATTACTTCAGCAAGGAGGGTTTCAGAAATTAAGGTCCTCACCTCTGATCCTCCTTGTAGTTTCCTTTAGGGATAAGGTGCATCTTGGATCTCATCCAATGTCCCTCCCAAAGATTAAGTCCCAATTTCAATTTAATCAGGACTTTTTCCTGAGTTTTTACCCTAAATCATGTTAGCAGTCATGCGCAAAGACTCCACTCATTGGACATTCGACGGGCTCTCGCTTTTTATGTCCAAGTACATGAAGCCATTCCAAATATTGAACCAGCTCTTCATGGCAGTGGCAGGTGATTTCATTGTGTATTATCTCCTGTATCCATTCTTGATTCGACTTGGCTAGCTTTCTAGCCCTGGCTCTCAAGTGAAGGTGTAGGCTTCCTCAACATTGATCGTAGCCCAGGTGTTAATTCAAGAGATCTGCAAAGTGGCGATGTGGTCTTCAGTACACATTTTTGCCACTCTCTATGTTCACCCATCACATTAGAAATGATAGTTTTCGACAAAGCAGCGCTCCATTCTGTGATTCCATAATCTGACCCCACCACAGGGGTAGGGTCTGGGAGTCATCTAACTGGAATCAATATGAGCAAGCACTCAGAGAAGAAAAACAGTTACTCACCTTCTCATAACTATTGTTCTTTGAGATGTGTTGCTCATATCCATACTAGAACTTCCTATCTCCCCTTGTCGGAATAGCTGGTAGGCACCACCAGGTCAGTGGGGCCATGAAAGTGCCATTCCAGGAAGGGCTCCACACCTGACCCGACAGGTGCTGCTAGGGGAAAACTTGCTGACTATGTATATAGCACACACACACCTAACTGGAATCGATATGAGCAACACATCAGTAAGAACAACAGTTTTGAGAAGGTGATTGATCTTTTTTATTTTTAAGCATTTTCTCAATTTTTATCAATTTAAATGTTCAATTGCAAGAATTTATGGGAATTAAGTCAGAAGTCAGACAATTTAATGACAATAGATGAGATTCAAAAAAGTTAAAGCTTGATAACCATTAAAAACCAATGATCACCATCACATACCAGAACATACAAAGTAAACATCCTTAAATTCTAATAAATTCTCAAGCAGAACTTTTCTTATTGTGTCTGTAAACTGTGATTATCATCAATGATATTATTTTTCTTTGGTTTATATATATCTACAGTGAAATCAAAGCTAACTGACTTTTAATGAAAAACATCTAATCTTTCCAAACCTAGTTATGGTAATCTGAGGCGTTGCATGTAGCAACAGTAGTGCAACAGTCTTATAAATGGCTATTTTTAATGTGATATTATATCTTTAAGCAAAGGAATAACTTAAATGCTACAATACAACTGTTAATATAAGCTCAGTGCCACAGGAAAATGTTAAACTACTATTATCAAACAGATGATACAATAACCAGAAACCCAGGTATTATCCAACACCTTTAAGCAATACTGTGCAAACATTCTCCCTCTGATACCTCAATAAGTCACAAAACTGTAGCATGTGAAATACAGGAGGACTAGGATGCTATAGAAAATTGAGCTGCTTCAATATCAGACCTTTTACAAGTGAATGCCTATGCTTGCTGATAAACTGGATATCACAGGAATACCACAGAGTCCAGTGGCAAATTAATTTCCTGGGATTAGCAAAGTATAATTTAATAACTCATTATCTAACTATAAAATATTTCTACAATTTCTGCTCTAATTACTGTTTTCCTAGATCATCCTACACTTTTCCCAGATAAAATCAGCAAGGCACAAAATACAGTCAAGACTGCAATTACCTACAAAAATAGAGCAGCCCAGCTACTGAAACGCAAAAGCAGGAAGAATACCTGGTAGGAAGAGTGGTAGCTGGAAAAAGAAAAGATTTTTTGGGAGGGAGAGGGAGTTGATTGTTTATAAGTGAGTTGTAGCCAATGAGGAGACAAATCCATGGCTTGTATCTGGTAAAGACAACCACATATTTATAGCTTAAAAAGTAAGACTGTTGTGACACAGGTGAGCCATGAAAATCCTGAGACTACTCTAAGCCAATTTTCATCCTACAATAGGGTATACAGAGAGAAGAAGTTTGCCAACAAATATGTCTAATTATAATTTATTTTTAGATATGAGATTTCATCTCAGTACAGAAACAGCAAAATCAAGGATATTCCTGAGAAGCTGAGATCCTTGAACAAGGAAGCAGACTATCTTCTGAGAAGAAAGAAGAGCGGGCTGCAAAATATATGAAGTTTTCACTTGCTTCTTTTTTAAAAAAAGATGTTTTAAAAAATAAAAGGACCGCACAAGCACAAAAAAATTAGAAATATTTCATTTAAAAGAGCGGAACTTTTCTTACGGTTGCATGACATTACTAGTAAATGAAAAGAGGTTATCTTTAAAAGAAATATTATAGTCATTTCCAGGACCAAAACCTTAAAAAAAACTCACCATTCTCTCTTTATCTTCTTGTTTGTTTCCATCAGACTGAAACTAAAAAAGGACATTCATATTAACTGGAGAATTATAAGATTATCAAGTTAGTCTATTACTGCCAAATAGGTATAATTTCAAATCAAAGTTACTTCAGAAAAATCTGTATCTAATGGACTGCCCTCAAATGGTTTAATACTCCCAATTTGTAGCATGAAAGTTTCATCTTAATATCTGTGTCTCTTTGCAGTATAGGATTAACCATCAAACATATTGTTGCCTATACAGAATAACAATTCAAATATTTGTTTTGAATATAATATTTTTCACTCAACATTTGTAACGTCTGCATGAAGATTCAGCTACTCATTATTATGCACCTTAAAAGGTTTTTTGGGGTTTTTTTTTTTTTTTTTTTTGCAATTTTCAATTTAAAATTTTTTGGGGAAAAAAAAGGAAATTGGAGTGGAAAATGTTGCAATCCATCAATACTTTCATTACTCAACCCAGAAATGAAAGCAGACATTTTAAATTATTCATAAGCATTTTATGTAAACTCAATGATACAAGATACATTTTTATTTAATTTTACTTAAGTTCAAGGGTGAAATATGAGCACCACTGAAGTTAATAACAGAACTCTGACTTCAATGGGGCCAAAATTTCACTATAAAGCTTTTAAAAGAAGATTTAGTCCACATCAGAAATAGTCCCCAAAAATCAATACACACATTAGTTTTTGCTAGGGAACTCACACAAAGCAAAATTTCACTAAGATATTCAGCTTTAGAGATTACACATTTCCAACTATGTGAAGAATTTAAAAGCTGTTTATAATTTTAGAAACAACATTAACCCTGAACCAACAAATGGCTGCTGTACTAGGAAAGTAAATAAGCATTAGTGATGTACAATCCTGAGCTGCATATATATATACACAATAGAGAGAGGGAGACTTACTATGCATGGAGGTCTTCTAAGCAATGTTAATTAGAGCTGCATGCACACCAAAGAGAGGGGAGTCTAATTTGTTGGTATGTTGAGTGTTGGTTTTGTTTTTAAAAAAGTGGGCAGCTTTCTACCAAAGCTAGTATCATCCATCTTACTTTGGGGGAAGACAAAGCAACAGAGTTCTACATATATACTTCCAATGTTTAGACACTATCATTTTCAAGTGAAAGACTATGTTAATTTGGAAAATGTGTGACATGCACCAAGTTCTAGTAAGATCAAAAAACTAAATCTTAGCATGCTTCAAAAAATGTAAGGTTTTTGGCATACTAGACAGAATGCAATGTTTTATAGAGTTCACAAAGTTTAATTTTTGACAAACAAAATTATATTTTATGTAGATACTACATATGCAAATTTTATATTTCAGATTTTTCAAAACAAAAAATACAAAGTCACCACTGAAGAGCAAGTTGATTCATTTCTCAAAGAAATCCAGTCATATATGAAATAATGCTCATTTTAATGGAATAACTAAACTATGCATTATTTTTGTTGAAAGAGGTCAACTGACTAAAAGACCACTATCAGTTAAAAAAAAAAAAAAAGGTTGCTATTCTGTAAACTATATTTTACTGCCATGTTGGAAATATATCTGGCTTTCTAACTATATATTCTAGAACAGCAGAATTTCCAAGCCTGTTATAAAAGTTAAGGCATCAACTCCTCTAAAGCCACCCTTCTCTCCTGTTGGAATTCTGCTACTGTTGCATTTGGAGCCATAATACTGTTACAGAATTCCCCTTGGGAAATAACAGTATCTATTTCAGTTTTTAGTCCTCATTTTTAAATTGTTTCAGTCCCTCTTATCTTGTCCCACTCCGGTTGAATGTGTATTAACTTAAACAGTGTAGAATAGTTTACAGTTAAGTTTGAGCATAAAAGCCAGGTTTGCCGTGTTATTAGAAGCCTGGGCTTATTAACTACTGTATGATTAGTCAGCTGACAATTTTATATAAATCCACTGTGGTTATAAATATTTCAATCATGTGTATTAAATATGAATGGGAAAACTTCAACAGTTGACATAACATGCTGATTGCAATATGCATTAAAAATAACTTTCCCTATGTTACCTTAACCATTCTGTCCTCACTGTTCAGTTTCTTCGAAGTTCCAACCTAAAGCAAACAGCTATAATGTTGCTCATCCTCGTCATAAGCATAACATTTACGTATTTTAAACTATCACTTTATGTATTTTAAACTATTCATATTTTAAATACTGAATCTTCCACTAAAATGACAAAATAGAATACTATGAAGTGTCTAACACAGATAAAGAATGGATTTTTGACATGATAAATAAATACGATAGTATATTCTTACATTTTTAATTACTTTTTACAACATTTCTTCCCAGAAACCAGGACAACCTCTTTAAATAACTAGACCAATCCAACAGAAAGCACCAGAGCCCAATATTCATAGCGGAATGCTCCCATATTTTAAAAACATGTCCTTAAATATAGGTATCAACAATTCTACTTTAAAAGTGAACTACAAGTCACAATAATTGTGAATAGAAAAAAAATAGATGAAAAGATACTAGACCACTACAGTAGAACAATCTTTAAACATGTCATATATAGCTATATCCAATACAGCACACATTAATATACATGTTAATATATAGCTGCAGAGGACTTGGATGAAAAAAAATTCATTTTCAGTAAAAGATCACCTTTTTCCAAGGCATTTAATCAAATCATGACAATGAAGTTATGCTAAACTTTTAAAAAATACGTACAATTGGACTTCTCTAAGTGAAGTACATTTGCATAATAAATTGTAATGGTCAAAACTCAACATGATAGCACAGAAGACAAATCTCTTATTACATTGAATTTACTGTACACGTTTATCATTATATCCAACTAGTAGTGAAACCACAATACTATGTTTGCTTGGTAAAATAAACAAGCACTGTTTTCTGTCTAAATTTCTTAAGTTAAATGACAACTAATGCCAGGCTTATGTACCATAGCATCTCTTCAGATTTATGCACATTTGGAATATAATGCCAGTATAACTACCTTTATATGAGGCTGGCATTACTGGGGTTTTTTATTTCTATTGCTGGTAGGTGGCCATATTACTCACAGGCTACGTCTAGACAATGATCCTCTTCCGCAAGAGGAAATTTGTTAAGTAAGAACGGCTCTTGCACAAAAGGGGGTTTTTGTGCAAAAAGAAGCCATCTACATAGCGCTTTTTTGCGCAAAAACCTCTTGCGCAAAAGGGATCCGAGGAGGAAACGCAAATGAGAGCAAGACATATGCAAATGAGTACTCCATTTGCATTTCCTCTTGCAGAAGAGGATTGTAGTACAGACATAGCCACAGTCTCAACTGGCATCTTACAATACTAGATAAAATACATTTACTCTATTTCATTTTTAACTAGTTCACCTCAAGAGATTTTGTAAACCATCTGTGTGGAAGGGATAAAAAAAGACTGCTAGAACAACATAAAATAACTAGCCATAACGAGAAAAAGGGGGAGGTGAAAGGCTGAGAACAGACCATGGCTACATTTGATTGAGCCTTCTGTACAGGATTGTATCTGAATGTAATTCTGAACTGGAACCGTACAAAATGGATTATTTAAACATCAGTAAACCCTCAGTGTGGACACACTCATCCAGAATAAAAGTTGCCTTAATACAGTTGAATTTAATTCACTTAAGTGAATGAGAGTATACACACAGCATCTTAATGAAGTTTAACTAATCCATTTTAAATTTGTACCTTTAGTTAATTCAGATTCATTATTGAGTGTCCCTGTACAGCCCTCAGAGTTATCTGGGTTTCTTACTTCTGGGTAAGCTAAAGGTTGTAAAGTGAAATAAAAGTGCCATTCAGCTTAGAGCTTTAAAAATTCTCTCAATATTCTAAGGTGTTAAGTAAAATAGATGTGATGTTCATGAAATATGATTTTTTGCTTTAGTGACTCATTAATAGGGTCCCAACAATTTCATGGGCCATGAAGTAAGCCCTTCCTCATGAAATCTGATGTCTCCTTTTTCCTAGGAGTGCCCTATCTAAGATAGCTTCCTAGCTCGGAATGGAAAAGACGGGGCAAGAAGTGAGTGTGGGGCAGGAGATGCAATGCTTTCTGCAGCTGTGCAGAGAAAAAACAAGTACTCTTTCCCCCAAGTCAGCTAGGACTAGTGGCTAAGAGCCCCTAGCTGAGGTGCTCCCAGCAGCACAGGGGAGATAAGACCCATCTCTACCTCGTGGAACCTCCTGCAGCTGGCTGCAGGAAGCTCTGGGGTTGCTACCTTCAGAGTCCAGATCTAAAGGAAGCATAGAAGTGAAGGTGACAATCACATGACCCACCTACAACAGGTTTGTAACAAATCCCATCTCCTTTTGGCTCGGGACCCCACAATTACACCACCACGAAATTTCAGGTTTAAACTGCTGAAAATGTGAAATTTACCAATTTTCAAATCCTATTGCTGTGAAACTGGCCATAATGGACTGTGAATTTGGTAAAGCCCTGCTAATTAAGAACATAAAAAGCCACACTAATGCAATGGTTAAAAAAGAAAAAAAGAAGACAACAGATTAAGACTAATACCTGTCCTCTGCTCAGGCAGATCTCACTCTTCCAAAATCAGAGTAAATTTTTATGGCAACTTAACATAAATTTTGAATTTTACAGCTATTAGCCCGCCCCACTACCATAACATTATTGTAGGACACATGTATGCCTGCTAACTGTAGTTCTGTTCTGAAAATGATGCTGAAAAAACAGTACAATCTGTCAACTATACATGTGTATTTTATTATAATTTCTGCACAACAAACCCCTGATATGTAGAAAAGTGCATTGATTGGGAATTCAGGACTAAAGTATTCTTACATGTCTCATAAATGATCACACCTACGCAGGAAAGTGTAAATTACTCAACTTAAGTATTTTGCAAGCCAGAAGGGCCCTGTCACACAATCTGTGACTAAATGAAATACCAAGACCATAAACACTTTCTGATTCAGATCCCACTACTAAAGAAGGCAGGAGAGAGATGTGCGAGTCACTGGCCTTTCTCCAGGCTTTGAGAAAGATGTAAAAGAATAGTTCCATCCACCTAAGTGGAGGAAGGAGAATTGAAGGAGAAGTTAAAAGTTACAATAATACTGTTCAACTACTACTGGAAATGGAAGAATCTGGATTGTTCATCTTGCTGCAGTATGAGTTAACCAGCTTTTGATGATATTTTTTACTCATGCTACTTGGCCAATAAGGGTATGTCTACACTACAAGGTAAACTCAGGATTAGTAAAACATGTATTAAGAGATCCTGGGTTTGTTAACCGAAGCTTGACCATCTACACTTGTCTGTACCCCACGGTTAAGAAGTGTTGAACCCTGTGCCCCAACCTGGAGCTTCAATGCAGGCCCAAGATCAACCATATTTATTCCAAAATGTGGCGCTGGCTCTTTTTTAGAGGTGCTATGTGGGAAAACCTGACTATCCAACAAACCAGACTGTCCAAAAGGATAAAAAGCCAGCCTGCAGGACTGTGGGATGCTTTTGGTGGCTTTCTGGAGTAGAAGTCCAGCAAGAATGTGTCTACACTGCTAAGCAATGGAGTTTGAATTCCACCTGATCTGGCTTGACTGCTCCAGCCAGATGTGGTCCCTGAAACCTGGGGTCCAAGCACTGGGTTAGAGCGATTTGTGTGTAGAGGGTCAGGCTTTAGCTTGAGTTTGAACTCTGGGCTTACAATGCAGTGTAGACATATTTTAAGAGAGTACAGCAAGCTTTGAAAAAGAGAGAGAGGAAAGTGTGGGGAAGCAACTAATTATAGAGTGCAAAGATGCAAGTTACACCAAGTTTTAATATTCATTTTCATTTTTAAGCTTCAACTGTTTTTATAGTTTTGCACTGATGACCTGAAAGATGAGGCATGTTAGCAAAGTGGACAAACCTGTGCTGTATCAAACAGAACATTCCTGGAACAGAATCAGAAAACAATCCTGTGGTCTTGACTGGATCTGTAGACTACACTCCAGTAGAGTTCATAATACAAAAAAACTCCCCTTCGCACTTTTTAAATAAAAAGATCACAGTAGAGCCTTGACGCTGACTTTGTGGAAAAGTAAGGGCCATGGCCAAACAGCACCCAAAAGAGTCCACTTTAAAAATAAAATTACTTTGGGATTTAAAAGGTTTCATAGCCCTCTGAACTAAACCCATCCCTATTAACCATATGAAAGATAGCCTCTGTATCATCATGGTAGCAGTGAAGACAGAAGATAGCAGCTCCTTAACATATTCAGGCACTGGGATCAATTTGATTTGGTATCCACTATTTCTTTCACTAAAAGGGAGAAAAAAACATCGCACACACCCCACTCACCATGATACCTAAGAGATGAGGAGAAACAAACTTTTTAAAACTGGCCCAATATTTTTTTTTATTCATCATGACCTTCAGAATCAACCTCAAGTTTTTCCAGTGCAAAAGCTTTAATGCAATTTTATACTGCTTTTTCATAAAAAGTTATCCACACAAAGTATCTCCCTATATATATAAAAAAAATTTCCTGCCGGACAACAAAGTATTCCTGCTGGGCAATCGAATGACATCATCACGTCATCAGCATCAACTGCCTCTTTCAGCAAAGCAAAAGTGGTCAGAAGCAGGGGGAGGGGAGGTATGTGAGTGTAATGAGCAGAGGGCACAGCCCCCCAGTAACATCATAAAAAATCTATACTAAAGATCAATGGGTGGGGGCAGCAATTTAAGAGAAAAGTAGGGCTGCAGTGAGAATCTAGCCATTAGCTTACTGGTTGTAACTTCAAATGGTTACATTTATAACAAACTTCTGAGGCTTACTCTTAAAATAAGTGATCTTTTTTAACTATTATAAACAGAGAGAAAATGCTTATTTGGAACATTTGGAAACTGTCCTTTTAAAAAGCTATTTGGACATTTTCTGTTTCTGCATGTGACCACATAACAAGTAAAAATATCTTTTACTGTCATCATACAGGAATAGTATGTTTCCACCAAAAAGTTTAGACAAGTAGCTCTATCTTACCAACCTCTTTCATAAATGCTTTTCCTAAGCGAACCACTTTTGCAAATAAAATGGGATCATGGGAGAGATGAGGACCAAGATAACACAGCATGTTGAACACTTCCTTCCTCAAATCTTCAAAACTTTCTGCTTGTTTTGGTGCTCTCTTATTTTGCAAATTGGAAATTGGTGATCCTTTAGCTCCTTTAGGTACTCCAACTCTGTGAAAACAGAAGTATAAAGTTTCACATTCTTCATGAGGAGTATTCACTTTTACAATCAGGAAAACCAATTTATTAGTGAAGTGATTTTAGTTACTATGCTGCTATATTATTTTCTGAGTTTTTTTCAGTACAACAATAACATTTTGAACCTATTGAAGTCAGTGGGAGCTATTAACTTCAATGAGATCAGGATTTCATCCCCAAACCCTCTTATTATCAAAGAGACACTGTTGTTACATAATTAAATAAAAAACTACAAAATCATTACAAGTAGGTACAAAATACTTTAGAAAATCCTATTTTAAACATGGTAAAAAAACTCATACCACGTTAAATAAATACAGTTTTTAAAGTAAATATAAGTACATCAAATGAAAAATCCTTATTTTAATTAAACTTGTCCTTTGAACTGTCTAATATTTAAGATTTGCTTTAATAATAAGAAAAGGACTGGGCAACTGTATTGACATGAGCAATACCAAAGATGGACATTTATAAGTATAAGTCAGATTAAAAAGTCTGAACCCAGGAATGCACCCTGTAGATCAAGAGCTAGGAAAAATTATTATACTCAATGAAGAGCCAGCTGGCTTAGAGTCTCATTTTGACCAACAGTTAGATCAACTTACAATAAAGTGATGATTGTCCATTTTTCAGTTATTAGCCATCGTGAATCAATTCTGCCTTAAATATACATGTACAACCCATAAAAACTTGACTGAGAGTTGTGTAACCTGAGGACAGAATTAAACAGAGTCTGACAAGATGCTGGCTGGGAAAATCCTGAGCCAGACTTCCATTATCCCAGCTCCATTGAGAAAGGTTAATTGGAGCTGGCTGAGGCAACCCAAGTCCTAATTGGTAATGGGAAGTAGCTACTGGTCTCATTAACCAGGGGGCTATAAGAGACTGGCAGGAAAGAAATAGGGAGGGGAAGGGGGGAGAGTGAGGAAAGGGAGGAGCCAAGGAATCCCAGGCTGTGTTATCTGCTAAATGCAAAAACTAGCACTTCCTCAGGCAGCAGGTTCAAAGCTCTGTATATAAGGTGGTGGGAACTGGCACATTCAATAAAAAGCATAGTGACTACAACACACACAAAAATATCTCTGGCTGCTTTTGGATGCAGAAGTGGTCAAAGACTGAAGGGACCACTTTGACCCTGTTACAAGGGGAAAAATCAACAACTCAATCACTTACACATTTATCTCGCATTGAAGTTATACACTGACACACAACATTTGGGTTGAAAGTTGAATTATCCTGCCTATCAGCCGGAATCAGAGCAGAAGTGCTTTGATTAGTTGTAAAATACATAAAGATGGATACCTACCAAAATCATGGTAACTCGAATAGCATTTCTATAGTCTCATATGATAGTTTATTGCATTGCTAAACTTTTAAATAGATATTCTAAATTATTCTCAAATTCTGCGGCATCCCCCGGGATTAGAGTAGATAGACAAAACTAAGTTGCCAAGGGGACGGCAAACAGTGAGGTGCAAAGGCACCTTTAAGCCAGCGACATCCTCCAGTACACGACAGGTCAGGTTTGGTGACACCATTAGGAGGCTATTGTCATCACCTCACTTGAAATTCAGAGGTGCATGTACACTGCAATGGAGCCATATTTGGCATGAGTGGGAGCTGTAGCCACACACTATCAGAAAGCAGTAGCACAGAAGAGGTAGTTTCCTGGATAGGTGGGGCTCATTAAGCAGCTGTGAGGCCATGCTACCATGCAGCTTAGAGGGAACCTTGGTCAGGAGGGAGGGAGCTCATCTCTGTGGAGCAGGAGGGACGAGGTCTAGCCTGCCCCACCCAGCCTGGACCACACAGAATGGGCCCAGAGCTATGGCCACTGCTGTTGCCACCGTAGAAGCCCCGAGCCCCAGACCCTTTCAAATCATCGGGCCCTATAGCAGCTGCCTCTTGTACCATCCCCACCCATTCCCCCCTCCCAGTTTTCCCCATCCACAGCCCTGAGTATACCCCAAGAATGAATGCAGTATTCTGCCACCTACCATTACTTATTAGAGCATACTGTCTTAGGTTTATCACTTACACAAAATAGCAATATCCCTATATAGTAACTGATTCTCTTTTTTGTTGAAGTTTCATATTGTTCGCTTGTTCAACATATTATCCACTATAAACCTCACGTTCTGTCATTGTATTCACTTGTATTTTCACTAGAATTCACTTGTACATTCAAATACTCTTTCCCATGTGTGAAATTCTCATGCATCGAGAACCGCAGCATAAAAGGACAATAGTTTGCATGCCAGGGAAACTGCATTTTCTCAGAATCAGTGGGATTCACACCTCCTAGAGGTATATAAGAGTAACAGGAGCTATTAAAATCTAGAAGCTGGAGTACAGTTAGCCTGTGTACACCACAATCCCCGATCCAAGCTGTATGATGAATTTGATGACTCCATACTTGGTTTCCCCTTTTCCTCTTCCCATCCAGAGCTCAATTACTGGGTATTTCATAGGGCAGGCAAATTCCACCCTACATTAATTAGAGATATTAAAATGTGTGCAACTGAGTAACAGTATAACCGCTGAAAATTTCAGCCATTACATGTGGGGCAGCAGTCAGTTCTCTGGGAGCCAATGCATGCGTTAGCTCCCACCTGCCACCTCTGATATTAGAGCAGGGGGTCTCAAACTGCAGTCTGTGAACCACTACGGCCACCTCCCAGGTGGTCCACAGCTCGAGCTCAGCTCCCTCTCTCTTCACCCCCACAGAAGGGAGCCAGCACTGGAACACCAGCCTCGCCCTCCCTCACCGCATGGTTGGAACACCGGCATCAGCTTCGGGGGTGGGGGGGGGGGGAGGGTGGGTGGAGAAGTAGCCCCGAGCCTAGCTGAGCAATCCAGCTCATGGGGAAGAAACACTCCGCGCTCCCTTCCCCAGCTAAGGGAAGAGCAGCACACGGACACACTGCCTGGAGGTTTCCCCGTTGCTCCCAATGGCCAGAATCTGGCCAACAGGAGCAGTTGGAGGCGGTGCCTGGGACTGGCGCAGGGCATAAAGGCAAGTGAGCCCCCTCATGCCTAGCCCCCTGCACCCCTAGCCCCCCCATATTCCCCCCCCCCGCAAAGATCGCACACTCCCAGCCTGCCCCTCCACCCCCCCCGCACCTGCAGCTCCCTCCTGGCCAGACACCTACCCCCAGCCTGCTCCTGCACCACCTGCCCCTGCCTGCCCCCCGCCCCCGCCCCAGCCAGAAACCCTACCTCCAGCCTGCTCCCACATCCTCCCCACTGGACAGACACCCTATTCCCAGCCTGGCTCCTGAACCCTACCTCCCACCCAGACCTTGCCCCTTCACCTCCTCCTCCACCCTACATCCTACCCAGATCCTGCACCTCCACCCTCTCACTGGCAAGCCTGTTCTGCACACTGAACCCCTCATTTCTAACCCAACCCCAGAGCCTAGGGAGGTCCACAAAATCCACTAATCCTAGAACTCCAGAAAAGTTAATGTGGCCTATCGGAAGCCCTAAACCTCAGTCCTTCTTATGCCTCCCCCTCCCCCCAGTGGGGCTGGAGTGCCAGAGGAGTGAACTGTCTCAGTTGGGAGCCACATCAATGAGGATTGGGGATTTCTGGAGGTGTTTGATTTTGGTTTGGGTTTTTTTGTGGGTCAGTGACCACGATCCAAAAAAGGTTGCCCACACCTGCCATAAATAAAGAAAACATGGCAACTCTTTGTGTTGGACATAAATTAATATTTTACTTTATTTAAAATAAAGTTTGATAAACTAATATGAGAAAGATAAAGTGCTTAGTCTGTTTAATAATTTAAATTAATATTTCCTTTATTACTGGTTAAATTAAAACATTCTCCCTAGCTGCAGCACTAGCAAAATAGCTCAGGTAAAATTATATAATTAACAGTGAGCTCCCATTAGCAACTGGCGGTCCATGGAAAGGTTCACATTAAGCCAGGTGGGCCATGGGCCAAAAAGTTTCAGAACCACTGTATTAGAGGCAGCAGCGCAGGGTGGCAAGCGGCTCCTGAGGAGCTTTGTGTATCATTTGGGTAACCAATAAGCTCATGTTTATAGGCTACCTGTTTAAACAGCTGCACTCTTACATCCCTAATATTAACTACTTTGCCTTTGTCCTTATTAAATTAAGCTTTTTTCTCCCATCTAGTTCTTAATGTGTTTTAATCTCGTCCTAACAAAGACACATAACACATACATCTAAGCCTCACAGAATCTGTAAACGTGATTAATACATTTTCTACGTATCCTGTACAAATTCTCAACATTCAATAATGCAAGACAGCTGTTCATCTTACCTGCGGTACAAAGGCTCAATGGTAACATGTACAAGATGGCAAAGGGCAATGGCAATAGGCTTGTGTGAAGTGGCATAAAATGGAGGCATCTGATCCATAATACTCTGTGCATGCTGCCAATCACCAACTTTTAACAAAGCTTCCAACAAACCAAGTTTCTGGTTGTCCGGTGGCTGAAAAAGATAGCAGACAAGAAACTGGAGTGAAAAAATTTAGTGCATTCCTAAAACCTCCTAATATTTCCTCTTACGTAGCAAAAGGGTTAAAATATACAAGTTGCTGTAATTCATTTCCTATGCACCATAATTATTTCAAATGTGTTTAACCCTCTGGTAAATACTCCTATTGCACATTTTAAAAAAATCAGTTAAAATGTTTGCAAGATATGATCACACTTTTCAGCAATACAATAATGACATGTTAATTCTAAAGTATTGTTCCTTGCAGTAGTGAATATTGTTTTTAAAATGAGACTGAATTTCTTGTTTAATAGGAAAATTTATATTAAATACCATTACAGTGCACAAAGTGCTGTTAGAAAACTGAAAAGTCTGAACTTAACAGTGTATTTAGTCGTGACCAGCTGAAAGTCTCAGGGTGAAGACAGAAGAGGAAAAAGAAACAAGCTATTGGTCATGGTACTGCTACAGACCACCAAATATGGTGGTGGAAGGAGATGAAATATTTCTAGAATAACCTACAGAGAAATCCAAAATACAAGACCTGATACAGGACTTTAACTGCCCAGAAATCTGTTGGAAAAGTAATACAATAGAACCTCAGAGTTAGGAACACCTCAGGAAAACAGGTGGTTCGTAACTTTGAATTCTTCTTAACTCTGAACAAAATGTTATGGTTGTACTTTCAAAACTTTACAACTCAACTTTGATTTAATACAGCTTTGAAACATTTCAGAAGAAAAATTCTGCTTCCCTAATTTTTTTTTTAGTATTTTATGTTTAACCTAGTATTGTATTTTTGGGTTTTTTGGCTCTTCTACTGCATGACTGAATACTCCTGATTCCAAATGAGGTGAGTAGTTGGCATATCAGTTAATAACTCAGAGGTTATCGCATATGGCAAAATACAAAATGCCTAGTAAGTTCTTGGAATGTGTTAGGAGCATTTCTTGGTTTAGACACTGGAGGAAATTTACTAGGAGAAGAGCCATTTTAAATTTGATAAGGCAGGAACTGATTACAAATTAGAATGTTAAAAGCAATTTGGGCAATGGAGATCATGAAATGATAGGTTTCATGATTCTAAGGAAGAGAGAGCATCAGAATAAGGACTATGGTATTCATAAAAGTAGACAAGCAAAATCAGAAATCTGGTAGGTAAAATTCAGTGGGAAGAAAATCCATGGAATAAAGAATTTTAGGAGATGTACCAGTTTCTCAGGGAAACTATCCACAAACAGCAACAGCAAATCCAATGTGAAGAAAAGAGTGAGTGATAACATGGCTCCATCTGCAGCTTTTTAATAATCTGACATTCAGGTTTTGAAAACATTTTTTCTTATGTATCCAGCATACTTAAGGTATTTTATATAACTAAAACAATTTTTGAATTAAGAGGTTTTGCACATTTTTGATTGAATTCCAATTTCCATCCAAATATAGTTACTACTAAACCCAAGTGAAAAAATATCTTCTAGTAAACTCACCATTTTCTTACATAACAATCAGAAAATTAAGAATATGAATCAATGTACGTGAAGCAATATGACTGTTCTAGATAAACGTGGATAGATATAATGTACCCTCCTGGTTAGCAAAAAGTACCAAACAAATGTAGCGTAAAGGTAGTAAAACAGTGGTGAAGAAAACCTTGCATACAAAAAGATCAGACACTAAAAGATTAAATGGGTATCAAGAGACTCAAAAATGGTGCCATAATTCTACATTGAGGGCTTGAGGCACTCTCAAAGGACAGGAAGGGTGCTTTTATTTGTCTCATGTAAAGCAAAAAGCACAAAGTCACCCTTTAATAATAAATAAAAATACTTTAACTTAACACCTATTCCAAACATGACTCTCAAAAGAGGAATCCTTTTTTAGGATTATCTTTCTACGTATCTTTCTACGTAGGATTATCTTTCTATGGATATCTTTCTACGTATTCTGTGTTCACACAAGTTAAAAGCATAAAATTGCATCTCAGCCTCACATTGTCTTTTTTGGTTTTATCATTGACCATCACACCCATAGCTTTTTTCAGAATTATCAGTCATGTCAATTTTTTGCCACTTGTGCCTCTTCAGTGGTCGTGTGCTAAGTGTACTCCCAAAACAGTACTGTGTTAACTACATGTCTTGCTGCTTCAGTCTTCAGATCAGTGTTATTTTGTCACAACACTGTGCAATACATGTTTTCACCACTGGACACAGACGACCGAAGGCTGGTCTATACCAAAAACATACATCAGCATAACTATATCTCTCATGCAAAAATCCCACACCCTCAAGAGACAAAGCTATGCCAACCTAATCCCCCATGTAGACAGCACTAGATCAATGAAAGAAGTCTTTAGTTGACCTACAACCTTTTGGGGAGCTATATTAACTACAGTGATGGGACAAATTCTTTCATTCCCATAGTGCATGTCTACACTGAAGTGCTAAAGCAGTACAATGCAACTGAGCTGCTATAGTATTTTAAGTGCAGTTACACCCTAAGATTCAGTGAATGTAACTGTTCTCATAGGTACAAATCTAGTCTTTCCTGTGACCTCTTATACTTTCACTACCTGTGTTCTGAAACTATTCAGTATACTGAACTCATCTCCACAGGGAAAAGTGTATACTGCTTTTTGTGAACATTAAAATATTGATTTTTCACAACAGTCTGTTTTCAGGCAATATTAATTTCTACCGCTGAAGATAACAGCTAAAGATTTATGTAACGAGCATCTCCATCCTGCTCCATCATCCATCTTTATTTCACAGCAGATAAACTGTGTCTTCTACAATGTTCTCGCCCAACTCTTCCATACATTAAAAAAAGCATCAAAAATCATGGATTAGAACAGGTTTATTTTCATATTAACTACAAAACAATTAGGTTAAGATTTTCAGAGACAGCTTTACAATTCCTCTGAATACTAGTTGCACAGGCAACCTCACAGTCCAACCCCCCAGGTGAAAAACTGCATAGTCACAGTCACATGTTATTTTCCCCATAGGATCCCTGCCCTGTTCTGCGGGCAAATCAGGGTTGCGTAGTAAAGCAGACTTATTGGATCCTCACTTCATCTGTTGCAGAAGTTGGAATGTAAACAGTGAATTAGGCAGGGACTTGCAGGAAAACAAAGAATAGTTAGCCTCATCATTAAGGCACTTGAATGCCACCCTTGAGGTCTGGATTTTATCACTACCTCCACCATGCTTGGCTAGTCACTTAAACCAAACGTTCCATAGGTGGTCACTAATTGCATTCTCATTTTCTGCGTCCCCAACTTGACACCCCAGGGTCACATTTGCAAAAGTGCTGAGAATTCTAGCGCATCTGAAGTCATTTGGAGCTATGCTTGAATATATAATGAGCTATGAAATCCTAAGTATTCTGACAAATCAGATCCTGGATAAATCAAACTGTGCATGCAAAATTAGAGGACACTTTTCACCTTAATCTCTCTGCCCTCAGTTCACCAACTGTAAAATGAAGATAAGCACCCCCATTTAATGAAAATAAATTCATTACTATGTGTGAAGCACCATAAGGAAGCCCATAAAGAAACTAACAACCATTTTCAGCACAGAGTTTAAACAGTGTACAGTAATTAAGGCATGGGCCACACAATGAACTTTGAAGAGAAGAAAAAATACTGAATGCCTTCTCACTAAGGAAGGACTGTCCATGCTGCAGACTGAGGAAGAGGTCCCGTGGAAAAAAATAATATGTGGTGATGTAATTAAAGATTGTATCACAATAAACATACACGATGGGGCTGCACAGACAACCTTAATTCTGGCATTCCTAACTTCTCAGTGCTTGATTTGCACAATAATAATGTTCTTTTTGCACAGTTTGCCCCATATAGTTAACAGTCAACTGTGTGTTATATGATGACCCTTCTTACCAAAATTATCAACATACCAAAACTAGTTAAACAAGCACAAAAGGTAGGCAAACCTTGACTGATATTTATCGAAGGTGATAAGAAACAAGGAAGGGAAAAAGAAAATCCAACTACTTAACTAAAGAACTGAATATACAACCCTGACTATAGGATGAGATACTAATATCAACATTTGTGGGGGAAGGGTTTTTTGTATAACAAAAATTACATCAGAAGTTGAAATGGGTCTTCCAGGGAAGAAAACAGTTGAATTACAATTTTGGTTTTAAGTCTCAGAGTGATAGCAGTGTTAGTCTGCACCTGCCAAAACAAGGTGTCCTACGGCACCTTAAAGACTATGGGTATGTCTAAACTTGCACCCTCTTTCGAGAGAGGGATGCAAATGAAGACTTTTGAAATTGCAAATGAAGCTGGGATTTAAATATCCCGTGCTTCATTTGCATAATCACGTTATGGCGCTATTTCAAAATAGCGCTATTTCGAAATACAAAACGCGGGGTAGATGCGGTTATTCCGGGAGAACACCCGTCTTCTGAAATAACTGTTAAACCTCATTTTATTAGGAATAAGGGTGTTCTCCTGAAATAACTGCATCTACACTGAGTTTTGTATTTCGAAATAGTGCCATAACGCGATTATGCAAATGAAGTGCAGGATATTTAAATCCTGGCTTCATTTCCAATTTTGAATGTCTTCATTTGCATCCCTCTCTCGAAAGAGGGTGCAAGTTTAGACATACCCTAACAGATTTATTTGGGCATAAGCTTTTGTGGGTAAAACCCACTTTGTCAGATGCACTCAAGTGGAAATTTCTGGTTTTGTTTTACATTAACAACCAACTAAGCTTCTTATCACAACTGGATACACTGTATGAAGAGGCCAAAAAAGTAATTTTCATGGGAATGATCTTGTTATATTTACAATTATAATTAACTCATTTGAAAAAATACCTTTTCAGTTTTTTCCTCTTCCTTGTCTTTTTCCTTCTCTTTCTCTTCAGTCTTTTCAGAGGACAAAACCACCATTGTAAGTTTTCTGACAATTTGTTTTGCCTCCACAATCTCTCGTTTGTGTTCTTCAAGAATAGCATTATCTACTGGAAGAAGCTGAGAAAATAAAACAAGATGCCATTAAGATCAATAAAGAAAAATTAACATAACCTGAAACTACTTTCTGATAAATAAGCTTGAAGGGGAAGAACCCAGATCCCTTCATCTTCTTGAAGGGCTTTTTGCTTTTTTGGTTTGTTTTAACTTTCCACAGCACTTCAAAGAATGATACATTCATGGCATACCCTAATCAAGTTAAGAAAGGCTGAGGACTCATAGTGTACACTGTTCTCAGAGCCATCAATAATTCAAAAAACAAAAACAAAAAACCAAAAAGGATTGAAATAAATCTAAGAGCAATGTAGTTAGGTCGATGCAGGGATAGTATACAGACACTGTGTTACTTATCTACTGCTGCTGGTTTCATATACATTGTTCTTGCTAATAACATTTAGTTATAGAAAAATAAATAACTTACATGTACATAGAGATCTTCCAAATCTATAAGATTATGTTGCAGAAGTACTGCAGCAACTCTGTACAAAGAGGAAGGTGTTTCACCATTTGGTTCCTAAAAGACAAGCATTACCATTTTTATAAACAGCAAATTAATAATGTAGCAGAAAAGTATAACTTTAAAAAAAATAAAAAGGGACATCACGAACAGAGAAAGCAGGCATCTTAATAAAAGCTGTCCCTATCCCATTAAAAATATTAACTCTCTCATTTTGTGTGATTGTGTTACTAGACTGATTTTGAATGAAGAATGATACGCGAACTATCTTCTTTCATATCTCTCAGCGACTTCATGCTATTTCTAATTCTCAAGTTAAGATGTTGACATATCAAACTAACATCAGCAATGCTTTCCATACATATAGGAGTCTACTCAGCTGTTTATAAAAAAGTGCCATTTCCATAACTGTAAGAACTTGCACATTTAATCTACAAGTTCAAATGGATAACAATATAGTCAAACACTTCAAATGTACTCTAAAAATGCTTGTTTCAAATATAGTACTGAACTATTACAATATCCATTTTAGATTATATATTGATTCTTAAAAAACTTAATGCAAAAGTTATCCCATATGAAAGTACCATAAATAAAGTGAAAATTGATTCAAATCATAAAAGAAGAGGTTACTGACCTCGTAACTGTAGTTCTTCGAGATGTGTTGCTCATGTCCATTCCAATCAGGTGTGTGCGCGCGCTGCGTGCATGGATCTTGGAGCTTTTTTCCCTCAGCAGTATCCATAGGGCCAGCCAGGGAACCCCCTGGAGTGGCGCCGGTATAACGGTGCATATATACCCCTGCTGGCCCCTCCACCTCCTCAGTTCCTTCTTGCCGAAGTTCTCCGACAAAGGGGAGGCAGGTGGGATTTGGAATGGACATGAGCAACACATCTTGAAAAACTACAGTTACGAGGTAAGTAACCTGTTCTTCTTCGAGTGCTTGCTCATGTCCATTCCAATCAGGTGATTCCGAAGCCGTTTCCACCGGCAGTGGGGTCGGAGAGTAATGACACCTATCTCTCTATAGATTGCAGCACTGCCCTACCGACAGATGCATCAGCTCTGGCCTGCTGCGTGATGGCGTAGTGGTCTGAGAAGGTACATATGAGGACCACGTGGCTGTCCTACAGATGTCCAATATAGGCACTTGAGCCAAGAATGCAATGGATGTAGCCTGCGCTTGTGTGGAATGCGCTCTCAACAGGGGAGGAGTCTTCCCCAGTCCATGGTAACACTTGTTAATGCATGAGGATAAACACTGAGCTGACACTGGCACTCCCTTCATTCTTTCCGCGAAGGAAATAAAAAGTTGTGATGACTTCCGAAACACTTTTGTCCTGCCTATAGAAAAGGTGATGGTCCTCCTCGCATCCAGGCAATATAAAGCCTGCTCTTTAGGTGTGTTGTGTGGCTTAGGGAAAAACACCGGTAAATAAATATCCTGGGACATATGGAAAGGCGAAACCACTTTAGGAAGGAAGGCCAGATGAGGGTGAAGCCTAACCTTGTCCTTAAAAAAGACTGTGTATGGGGGCTCTGAGGTAAGGGCTCGTAGCTTGGACACCCTTCTGGCCGATGTAATCGCTATCAGAAACGCCATTTTACATGACAGATACTTTAAAGAACAGGTGGCTAGTGGTTCAAATGGCGGCCGCATAAGTCCCTTAAGTACCACATTAAGGTCCCAGGAGGGAATACGGGGATGCACTTGCGGCATTAGCCTGTCGACCCACTTCATGAATCTCTTTATCATTCTATTAGCGAACACTGACCTTCCCCTCTCCCCCGGGTGGAAGGTTGTAATCGCTGCGAGATGGACTCTCAGAGAGGACGTGGCAAGGCCCTGGTGCCTGAGCTGTAGGAGATAGTCTAATATCAGAGGAATATTGGCCATAACCGGGTCTATGCCCCTTTGTTGTGCCCACAACGTGAACCTTTTCCCTTTGGCTTCATAAAGGGCCCTGGTAGATGGTTTTCTGCTTTCCAGTAAGACCCTTTGGACTTCCTGAGAGCATCCCCGTTCTATGTTGGAAAGCCACTTAGGTTCCAAGCTGCAAGGTGGAGGGCCACCAAGTTCAGATGGCATAGAATCCCCTGCCCTATATCTTGTGTGAGCAGATTCAAGACTATAGGTAGTCGCACCGGATCCACTACTGACAGTTCCTTCAGGGTAAAGAACCAGTGTTGGCAGGGCCACATCGGTGCTATCATGATGACCCTTGCCCTGAAATGCTGGACCCTGACTAGAGTGTCCTGTATCAGTGGAAAGGGAGGGAATGCATACAGTAGGTGATTGGGCCATTGTATATGGAAAGCGTCCCCTAGGGAGCCGATTCCCTGCCCCCTCAGGGAGCAGTATTTTCTGCACTGGGCATTGTACCTGGATGCAAACAGATCCAGAAGGGGATAACCCCACCTTCGGAAAACCTCCTCTAGAATATCCCTCATCATCCACTCATGGACTTGAAAAGAGCGGCTGAGTCTGTCTGCTAGATTGTTGCTGGACCCCGCAAGGTAAGTAGCTTGCAGGTAAATGTTCTTGGGGATGCATAGTTCCCAGAGTTTGAGAGCCTCCCTGCACAGAGGGGAAGAGTGAGTACCCCCTTGTCTGCTGATGTAATACATGGCCGAGGTAGTGTCGGTCAACACCTCCACCATCTTGTTCTCTATCAGGAGTAGAAATGCCTGACATGCTAACCTGATTGCTCTGAGCTCCTTGACGTTGATGTACAAGGAATTCTCCCACATTGACCATAGGCCCTGTGTCCTCAGGGTCCCCAAGTGGGCCCCCCCACTTGACGTCCGATGCGTCCATCACTAATTGCACAGATGGAGCCTGTTTGGAGAAAGGGACCACTGCACATACTACGTCCTCCTGAGTCCACCAGTCTAACGACCGAGGTACTGAGTTTGGGAGGGTAACCACCATGTACAGGAGCTGGCGCACTGGGTTGTGGGAGGTTCTCATTCAGCCCTGGAGTGTACGCAGCCTCAGTCTGGCGTGTGTCACGACATACGTGCAAGCCGCCATATGTCCCAGTAGGTGCATACAATTGCAGGCAGTAGTCAAAGGAGACCTCTGAAGGTCCATAATCATTGCACACATAGTCTGAAACCTGTGTATGGGCAGAGATGCTGTCTCGGCCATGGAATTCAGGAAGGCCCCTACAAATTCTATCGTCTGAGACGGAATCACGGTAGACTTTTCTTCGTTTCGCATGAGGCCGAGTTCGAGAAATGGTCGCATGGTATTCGAGACATGTGCTATCACCTGTTCCCGAGATGACCCCTGTATTAGCCAATAATCCAGATAAGGGAAAACGTGTACACCCTGATTTCTTAGAAAGGCCGCTACCGGAGCCATACACTTGGTTAATACCCTCGGCGCTGTGGTAAGGCCGAATGGCAGGACTGCAAACTGAAAGTGTTCGCTGGCCACTACAAATCTGAGGAATCTCCTGTGGGCAGAGATAATCATAATATGGAAGTAAGCATCTTTTAAGTCGAGGGCAGCAAACCAATCTCCCTTCTGAAGGGAGGGAATGATAGAGGCTAGGGTGACCATTCTGAACTTCATTTTCCTTATGAACGAGTTCAAGCCCCTGAAATCTAGAATGGGATGAAGACCCCCTTTCACCTTTGGAACGAGGAAATATCTGAACCCTTCCTTTGAACTTGTCTGGAACAGGTTCCACCGCTCCGAGGTGCAGAAGCTTTGCGACCCCCTGCTTTAGCAGTGTTTCATGAGAGGGGTCCCTGAAGAGGGAAGGGGAGGAGCGAGAGGGGGAACAAGGGAGGGAGGAAGGAGAAGGGGATCGAATAACCCTGTGCTACCAGGTCTAAGACCCACTGGTCTGAAGTTATGGAGGCTCAGGCCTGGTAGAAGCGGGACAAATGGAAACCAAAAGGAGGTAACTGACGTGTGAGTGGTGCACTGTCCTTGACCGTATCCTCAAAATGAGGATTTGGAGTGCTGGCCCACGGACATGGTAGGCCCCTTATCTTGGCCCGATCTCGAGCCCCTACATCTGTTTCTAGACGGGTCGTTCCATAAGTAGTTACGGCCCCTCCGTTTACCATGGTCAGAGTTGAAACCCGGCTGGAATGGTCTCCCTCTGGGTCTGGGGGGCCGCCACAGGGGGGCGGGTGTGTGGATCCCCCAAAGATTTTAGCATTGCCCTCAAGTCCTTTAATCCGTGTAATTTCGAGTTGGTCTGGTCCAAGAATAAGCCCCCTCCCTCAAAAGGGAGGTCCTGAAGGGAGGTCTGGACCTCGGGAATAATGCCCGACACCTGTAACCATGCACTCCTTCTCATTACAATGGCAGTAGCCATTGTCATAGCTGCCGAGTTGGCTGCATGAAGTGCTGCTTGGAAGGCAGTACGCACCACTGTTCTGCCCTCATCTGTCAGGGCCCCAAACTCTTGCCGGTCCTCCTGTGGCAAGCGATCTTTGAACTTGTCCATAGTGGACCATGTATTAAAAGCGTATCTCCCCAACATAGCCTGCTGGTTAGCTATGTGTAACT
The DNA here is from genome assembly GCA_032595735.1 of Pelochelys cantorii. Lineage (NCBI taxonomy): Eukaryota > Metazoa > Chordata > Testudines > Trionychidae > Pelochelys > Pelochelys cantorii. The sequence goes on from CM064337.1 coordinate 17,170,865, forward strand.
GTAGGCCCCCCATGGAATAAGTCTTCCTCACTAGGAGGTCCAATTTCTTGGGTTCCTTGGCCTTAGGGGTAGGTCGGTCCTGGGGGACCCTGTCGTTCCCTCTGCCCCGCTGCCTGGACAACTAAGGAACTCGGGGGGGAAGGGGGGGGAGGGCGGGGGGAGAGAACAGATACTCATGCCCCTCCTGGGGAACGAAATATCTTCTCTCGATACCCTTCTGGGTTGGAGGGATGGAGGCTGGTGTCAACCAAAGTGTCTTCGCCAGCTTATCCACCGTTTTGATCAATGGCAATGCCACCCTCCCAGGGGTATTTGCCAAGAGGATGTCCACCATTGGATCTGCCTCTTCATGTACCTCCTCCACCTTTACTGACAAGTTTGCCGCCAGCCTCCTCAGGAGCTCTTGTTGAGCCCTTGCATTCATCGATGGGAACAATGGGGCTGGATCACTTAGGTCCTCATCAGGCAAGGACGACGAGGAGTCCCTCTGGAAGGGATGGTCCTCCACCTGCTCATCCACCAGTGGCCCTGGCTGCGATGTCAGGGCTACCTGCACGGGCTCAGGGTGGGGGGGGTATGGTTGCCACTTCGCTTTGAGTCACCTGTGGTCTAAAGGTAACCGCGGACATTGACTTATCCGTCTCAGACACAGGAGCTCTATGTAAGGGTGTCGCCGATGGAGGACTCCCTCGTCTTGATGACCCCAAGATGGATGCTTTGAGGGGTGGCCCTTGGGCTTGATGGTAGGCCAACGGGGTTCAAAAGGGCCATTGTTGAGGAGGCCAAGTGTACTGCTGGGCTGGGTCAACACCGACCACCCTGTGGCGTGAAAGGGACCGGTGCCTCGATCTTGACCTGTACGAGGACCTCCCCGACCTCAGGGACTCCGCATCCGAGTCAGATGAATATTCTGAGGCCGACCACAGGGGGCACCCGACTCCTGTTCCCTCCAATGCTGGGCCATAGCCCACAGTTTCCCCCCTGAGCATCGTGACCGGTGCAGAGGGTAAGAAGGGGTGCGTCGGTGCCGTGCCACTTGCGGTGCCGTCTGCGCTGCCAGACCTTGTGAGGGCAGGATGCTTGGAGTGCCCACTGCTGACCACACTGGTGGGACCGGTGCCAAGGATGACGTAGACATCAGCCGGTCCAGAAACGGCACCGGTGCCACCATCGTTGGTGCCAGTATCGGTGCCAGCACTAAAGCTGAGGCCGGTGCTGGCGTCGGTACCAGTCATGGTACCATAGTTGATATGAGCGCCAGTAGAGCTGTCGGTGCCGGGGCCTGCATCGGGGTCGGTGCAATAACCCAGAGAAGGGCCGGTGTCAGAGTCGGTACCTGAGCCAGTGCCAGAGTCGGTACCTGGGCTGGTGCCAGGGTTGGTGCCATTGCCAGAGCCGGCGCCGATGCAGTGATGGGTGGCACGGGCGTCGTTGGCTCCGGTGCTGCAGCAACAACCATCGACAGGTGTCCATGCACCCAGGTCATCTGAGGGCCCGGTACCCGTAGAGCCGGTAAGGATGTTGTCGGTGCCGCTGACAGTGCCAACTAATGCACTGTCGACCTACTCAGTACCGGTACGGAGACGGCTGATGTCTCCAGGATGGTAAGAGCTATCAGGTTGTGCGCCACATGAAATGTCTCTGGGGTCGACGGTCTCAGGTCCTGCAGGACTCCCTCGGCCTCAGCCATTACGGGAGCATGGCCATGCCCAGGCTCTGCGCGAGTCTGGCTCGGAGCCTTCGTGGCCAAGTGCCCCTCCTTTGGGTGCACTTTGCGGCCTGTCCTGTGGGGGGAACATCCCCTCCCCTCCTTGGATCTCCTCTGAGAAGGAGATTGTGAATGGTGCCAGGAAGACTTAGCCTTAGTCTAAAGTGGCGCCGTTGAGGCCTCCTGTACCAAGGAGGGGGCACTGCGTACTGACTGGGCCTCTTCCGGTGCCAGAGGTTGGAAAGTGGACTCCATGAGAAGTCTCTTCAGCCTAGAGTCCCTCTCCCTTCTTGTCCGCGGCTTAAAACTCCTGCAGATCTTACAGGCTTGCGTGCAATGTGCCTTACCCAAGAACTTTAGGCAGGAGTCGTGCGGATCCCCGCAGGGCATAGGTTTCAAACAGGACACACAAGGCTTGAATCTGAGTGGCCCTGGCATCCCCTCCCCAGCTGGGGAGAGGCAAAGAAGAGAAACAAAGCCCTCTTATCACTAAATATTTACACTCTAAATACTATATCTAAGAACTATTTACAAACTAACCAGGTGCTAACTACTCTACTGAAGAAACAATGAAAGCTAAGGGAAGACTAAAGATCTAATGCTCCAGCTGCTGCAGGGCGGTAAGAAGGAACTGAGGGGGTGGAGGGGCCAGCAGGAGTATATATGCACTGTTATACTGGTGCCACTCCAGGGGGTTCCCTGGCTGGCGCAATGGATACTGCTGAGGGAAAAAAGCTCAGAGATCCGAGGACATGAGCAAGCACTTGAAGAACCACCTACTATTTCTAAATCTGAATTTCTACAACCAAGGCTTTCCACAAAATACAATTAGAAAACATTTTCTTAAACAGGCATCAGAAACTTACATCACTAATTACATAGAATAAGGGTTGTCAGACATGGTGCTCAAATAGTAAAAAAAAAAAAAAATCTATATTACCTGATAGAATTTGAATTTGAACCCAAGGATATGACACAGAGTTTGAGGTTCACACATATACATATATGATTCTATCAAAGGTACAAAGAATTCATCATATTCCGGCCTACATTCATAGACTTCTAAGATAATATCCAAAACTCTGTTGGGATCCAAGTTAAAACATCCTATTGGGGGAAAAATACAAGTTAAAAATTCATTTCTGCAATGTCTCACTTTCTAATTCAATACAATTAAATTAGAATTCAAGAAAAATTGCAAATGCACCATTAAAATCTTTTCAGACATTTACTTTGAAGAAAAAGCAATTTTCTCTAAATCAAAATTATTAGGCACAACTAAACAGAACACTTATTTTGGCTTTATGGTACTACACTAAATATAGAAGTTGACAGCTGAACTAAAATTTCAAGTTAATGACAGAATTGAGATTTAAATTAAACTAAGAGCTAAAAATTCAGTGTTTGCTAAAAACATATTATATATCAACATTCAGCTCTCAAGAAAATCAATATGACCATTAAAAATAAATATTCTATTTTAGTCAATTCCTTTGGCCACACCTGTCAAGGGAAAAAAAAACAAATATTCACTGTGATAAGAGGTCAAAGTATTTCTTTGAGCAAAATGCTAACCTCATCATTGCAAAACTGGAAGTTCTGGGTAATTAAAGTCCGATACACGTTACCCATCATATACCAACTCTGCATCAAATACTTACACATTGAAGAATATGTGACATCTCAATTTTTAAACTGCCATAGAAATAGCTTTTGGTGAAAAAGAAAATGGCTGGATTAATAGCTATAAGATTATTTGAAAAACAGACCCAATACCTGCAGATTGCGGATCATGAAATCTGTTTTTTTGTGTGATTTTACCCTATATAGTACAGATTTCTCAGGGGAGACCAACAATCTCAATTTGAAAGTCCTGAGCCAAAGGGGAGTTTCAGGTGGGTCACAATGTAATTTTAGGGGAGTTCTGGTATTGCCACCCTTACTTCTACACTGATTTCAGAACTGGGCAGCCTAAGAGTGGTGGCTGCTGACTCAGCTCTGCAGGCAGCAGTGCAGAATTAAGGGTGGTAATACTTTATCACACCATTCTTATTTCTGTCCTACCCCCGGTGGTGGCTTTTGCATCCCCTAAAATAACCTTGTGACACTGCCCTGCCCCAAGCTCCTTTTTGGGTCAGGACTCCTGCAACTATAACTCTGTGAAGTTTCAGATTTTAATAGCTGAAAATCATTAAATTCATGATTTTTAAAATCCTATGGACATGAATTTAACTGAAATGGACCATGAATTTGGTAGGGTCCTACCTATAGCCTCTTCTAAAAGCAGTTTTCTCCCCAGTCATCTAATTTAGCTATTATTTCTTAAATATTAAAACATGAAAGGAGGCCTGAAAGCTTTGGTGCTCACTATCTCATAACTCTACTGATGTTAAGTGTCTAAAATTTGGGAATCTTACCTAAAGTCTTCTCCCCTTTTTACCTACCATAAGAATGGCCATACTGGGTCAGACCAATGGTCCATCCAACACAGTATTCTTCCCCAGTCACCCACCTCCAGAGAAACAGAGGCTAGGGACACCATTTCTACTCAATGTTATCCATTTAATAATAATTAAATTAGATCAATCTAGCTTTAGATCAATGTTTGTTAACAAAGTCTCGTTGTAAAATCCTTTTTCTCTGAGATCCAGTAAGCCTCAAACTTAAGTGACTTCTTAATACTCAGAGGCAGCTTTTAACAGAATTTGAATACAGATACCACCTATCCAAATTTAGATTTGGCTTCTGCAGAAACTTCTTGAAGTGGCACGAGATTTTGTTAACTTCTCCTAAAGAGGAACAAGGTAGTATTACCCACTTGCTCCCATACTCTTTCAACAGTAATTGTAATAAAACAGAGGTATTAGCTGTCTAGTCCTCAAAGGATCCCTGCATCCAGACAATTAATTGATCGTTTTTATATTGCTGAGAAATCACTTGGGTATCTGTGCTCCCACTTCTATATACCTGCAAAATTTAATACACTACTGAAAACTACACCAAAAAAAATTAAAGATGACCCATCAAAACTATTCTTATCTCTAGTAGGTAGGAATCATAGAATACTAGAATTGGAAGGGACCTTGAGAGATCAAGCCCAGTCGCCTGCACTGCTTGGATCATCCCTAATAGAGGTCTATCCAACCTGCTCTTAAATATCCCCACAGACTGCAATTTATTCCAGTGTTTAACCATCCTGACAGTTAGGAAGTTTTTCCTAATGTCCAACCTAAACCTCCCCTGCTGCAATTTAAGACCATTGCTTCTTGTTCTATCATCAGAAACCAAGGAGAACAATTCTTCTCCCTCCTCCTTGTAACACCCTATTAGATACTTGAAATGACCTAATTAAAATGACAATATGGCCTAAAATAATGCTTACTACAAATGTTCCCTTTGATTCGAAACAAAGAGAGTGGCATTTGACTTAAGGCTCAGATAGGTATCAGATTTCAGGTCTAAAAAAGAGGGAAGGCACAAATTTTCAAATGTATCAACTCAAGTTCTTTATTCAAGGCTCAGTGACATATATTACAATACCACTGTGGGCTAGAGATCAAATGCAACTCCTAAAGAAACCAAGAACGGTGATTGTTAAGATCAATGTAGGTTGTAAGCGCCTCTAGAGAAGGACTACCCCCGGGAAGGCTCATATATTGTGGGTCAAATGGATTTCCAGAGATTCAGAGACAAAAAGTGTTTTTTGGCATTAAAAGGCTAGTTTTAAACTAACTCAGAGCCTGCTTTCTGACACAACCTTATATCCAAGGGAGGGCCCCAATCCTTGTGGAAGGGTGGAAAAGGCTTTGACCTACTAGCGCCCTATAAAAATGATGGGTGACTCCTGGGATATTTAGTGTGGGTTTAAATCAGTTTGTTGCTTTTTTTATTAGTTCTCTCTGGAATGCTTTTATCTCAAGAATAAATGTGCTTCCCTAGTAAGAACAGTGTGGTAACTTCTAACAGCAACATTTTGCTCACAGCTTTCAAAGAAAAAGCAAAGCATAGATGCTGGCCTTTAGGCAGATTGGCTTGCTGGGAATACGAGTGTAAGGCAGGGAGTCAGGAAGCATTAAAACCCACAGCCAGAAGGGCATGGGACAAAGGCCTCTACCAAGAAAAGGGTGACAACAGAAGAACTGAGACCCGCCATGCACTGCAGAGAGAGAAAGTACTGATAGAATTAAACTCTGACCCTCCTCTCCATCTATGCTTGGAGAAGCATGCATAATTGGATGGTAGAATATTCGATTCACCGTTGCAGCCTATATAATTGTTTCCCTCAAACCTGGCAAGACCTATTTTTAAACTATTAAGACACACTTTAATCCACTACAATCTCCTTAGTGTAGGACATGTTCATTTATTCACAGACTTTCAATACATTTTATCTCCCCTACAGACCAATTTTGCCGAGCATTTTATTAATTTGTGGAAAATAAAACTAAATAATCAATTCTCCCGCGAAAGTAACCTTAGACATGCCTGATTTAAACCCCTCTACTGTAAAAATACTAAATATACTTTGTTAGCTCTTTGGGTGAAAGCCTAAAGATGAAGGAAATAGTGAGCAAAGAAACAATTACAGAGGAAGTAAAATATGTTGAAAGGAGACTCATTATAAAATATCAGTTTCTCTCACTCCAGCTCTCCACATCAGGTTTGCTGCTACTTCTAGCTCATACTTTATAACGAAAGATGAGGATTATTAAACTGAAGAAACTTGTTAGAAATGTCCAAAGACAGAATTCAAGTTAAATTAATTGTTTCAGTGGTATAATTTTCCACTCTTAATACTGCTGAGTTATCACACTCCAACTCCTTGACTGATATCCTAGTAAGAGGAGATGCAAACTAGCACCTTTATACATTAGGAATGTCTTAAAGACATTACATAAAGCCAGGGTGGATAAATATCATTTTTTTTAATTAAAACAAAAACCCGAATTTTTTAATTTAAATTGGATTTTTTATTTTTTAAATCAATGAAATATTAAATTTCTCATGTAAAAATAAGTTACTACTATATCCTACCACAAGCACACTACACATACACTTACAGGCTTATAAAAATGAATTAATGACTCTAGTCTGTCCAGCCTAACTATTAGCTCTTGCTTCTTGAATGTCCTGGGCTTCCAATGTCTGTTTCTCAACAGACCAAAAAGTAACATGTGCAAAGGAAGACACAGGCTGGATAGGATTGTTTTTGTTCTGTGCTTATATGATGGTGTACCTTGACCAAGCAGGTAGAGGAGTTAGTTAAGACACTGTCTTAAAGACAGAGAGAGACGATATATAGCAAAGGACGAAGGCAGACTAGAAAAAAAAACAGTGGAGTGGAAAGAAAAAAGGAAAACATTATTCAGCACACAGATTCCTATATTCCCCTCACACTTTTGCCACAGGAAACTGTCATGGCTTTTGGGCAAAAGGGAGACCCTATTTGGGAATATTTTGAAGAAATGTGTTGCCTGGGAAAAAAAGGAAAGCGTGCCAAGTGTAAGCAGTGCAAGAAAATGATGCAGGGCCTAACTGAAAAAATGAAACAGCATAAGGAAAACTGCTTATTGGGAGAAAATGGTGCAAACGAAGGATATTGCTGATTAGTAACTTAAATAATTCACTTTGCAATGCATCATTCTTTAAGACTCTCTCTATGCCTTTTAGCATAAGCGTGATTTGACAAATTCACAAGCTGTTTGTTTTGTTGAATGTTGCTAGCAAAAAAAAGTTTAGTTTAGCTAATATTTATAGTTTAACTAGTTAACTAGGTTTAGAATCTTTCACTCAAGTATACAGTACAGAAAGATGAAGTAAGAGAAATCTAGTTTTGCCAGTTGCCACTGAGTGTCATTTTCTTATTTTATATTACATAATACCTGTCCCTTATTTTGGAACACCATGGCCACAGACCATAATGGTGATGCCGTAAGTCTATTTCCTATTGTACTTCAGCATAACTCAGATTTTCTAAAGGAACTCCATTCTGTACTTGTTTTCCTCAAAAAAACAAACCAACCAACCACAGACGTGCCAGTGAGTTCAATGGGGCTTACTCCAAAATTAAGTACACTCTAAGCACAGTCAGCCTTAGCTCTTTTGGTAACTTGATTTAAATCAACAATTTTTTTGTTGGCCATTTAAATCACCTTGATTTAAATCAATCCACTGAATGCAATCCTTTGCTCCAGGGGAATAAAAGGAGTCAGAAGATTATGTGGCATGGAGTCAATACCTGTACAGACTTTCAGGTGAAACAGAGATGTGATGTCAGCTTAAAACAGGAGTTTTCAAACTTTTGTTATCGGGGACTGCTTTCAAGCCTCTGAGTGAAACCCTCTTCATAAATTAAAAACACATTTTTATATTAAACATTATAATAAATGATGGAGGTGTAGCACAGTTTGGAGGTGAAGGATAAGAGTTCACCACATTCATTTAATAACCTCACACCCCCTGAGGGTTATGACCCCCAGTTTGAGAACCCCTTAATGATTCTAAAATACAGGCTTGCAAAGGCAGAAGCAATTTTAAGTATGGTTCATTCAACAATCCATACGGTCTCCATTTTACTCTTGCCTGCTCACTTATAATATTAAAACCAAGTATAAGTTTTTTCCTATTTTTAATAAAATCGCTAATCTGAAACAGTCAATTATGTAGGGTTGTAGCCTGCAAAATGTGATGCATTATATGTATATACAACAACTACATATAATCAATTTTCATCTCAAATTTGGAAGGCCAATTTGCAAGCAGTCTCTAAAAAAAGCAATGTATATATATATATATACACACACACACACACACACACACACACACTGATCTGAGCAGATTGGGTTTTTTTTAAATCTAACTTTGGCTCCCATTTTGGCACTCTTTTGCCAAGTTCAAATGAGTACCAACAACATTTACTGATTTTCATTTAATTTGAGAAATAACTCTTTCCTTTGATTTCTGCTTTTTAGACTGAGGCTACGTCTACACAGCTTCCCTCTTCTGCAAAAGCCTATGCAAATGAAGCATGGATTAGCATATTGCCACGCTTCATCTGCATAATTAATTAGGAGCCATGTTGCACTTCATTTGCATAGGCTTTTGCGGAAGAGGGAAGCTGTGTAGACGTAGCCTAGCTGAATAGCCATTTATTCCTCTGGGCATTAATAAAAAAGGCACCAGTAAATCACGATGCTCCCACAAATTTAAAACTCCATTATTAAATCTCAGTCCAAAACAAATAATTTGTGGAGAGCCACATGTAGAGCTTGGTTGATAACTTCAGCACCACAAGTAAACTGAAATATGTAGCATTATAAAATAAAGACTATCACAGAAACTCTCCCGAAAAATGCTTCTGCCTTCAGAACCAAAACTGGAGACTATGCAATGAAATATTATCTTAGAGGGGTTCTCAGCAAAATTTTTGGTGGCCACAAAGTAGAGCCACCAATTCTTGCTGGTGACTGCACTGACACTTTTTCCTAAAATATTTAATTAACTTTAGAAAAAACAAATTAATATGCACATGTACATTCAAATCATTGTAATTTATGTAGGGTTTTTTTTGCAGACTCAGTAATGAAAATGCTTGGAAATGTGATAGGTCTATATTTGTTAATATCACTTTTCACAGGACACTTAGTAGCTACATGAAAGACTGTGAAATGTGATAATTTATATTAGCAAACATACATGTATCACTTTTTACAACCTGGTAAGTCTGCTGTGAAAACGTGAAACTTGCATGTTTGTTAATATCACTTTTTTCAGCAAGCCCCGAGACAAAATTAAGCCCTGGATAGGGAGTTCAGAGGGGGGAGACAGCAGAAGCCAAACGCAATGGTGGGGTGAATATGGGGCCTGGAGAGGTAGCAGAGTGCCCGGGGGGGACCAGGAAAACAAGAGGGTTCAGAGAGATAGGGGAGAGGGTGAATGCAGGGTAAGGGTAGCAACATGAGCCAAGGATGATGGCGGTCAGTTTTGAGCTCTGTCACACTGCAGCCAGAGCCTAAGAGCAGGAGCTATTTGGCTGGAGCTAGGATTTGGCAGCCGTTGCCATGGGTCAATATCCAATATCAGAACCAAGAGCAGGAGCTGCATGGCCGGAGCTGGCCACTTGGCTAGACCCTGCAGCTGGGTACTGAAGCCCAGAGCCAGATGGCAGAGCCAGGGGTCAGTGCCTGGCTCCCACTACCACAAGTTGGAACTTGGGACCAGAGCCTGCTGCCATGTGACTAGGTCTGGGGATCAGAACCAGGGGCCTAGGCTACGTGGCCGAAGCTGAGGTAGGAGTCCAAAACCCCATGGCTGTAAGCGGGGGTAGCATGGCTGGAGCCAAGGCTTAGCATCTGCCACTGCACAACCAGAGCGAGGGGTCAGCACCCAAAGCCCCACAATCAGAGCCCAGTACTACACAGCCACGGCTGGGGACTGGCATCTGGGGCCAGTACTCACCAATGGGACTCAGCATTTGCCTCTGCAGCAGCGTAGAACAAGAGTCAAAAGCCTCGCAGCTAGAGCCCAGGGGCCAGCATCTGCCACCTGACAGCCAGAGGCCAGGGCCACCTGCCTGGAATTAGGGGTCAGTACCAACCCACCCCCACCTGCCGCTGAAGCCAGGGGCCCTGTGACTAGGACCCTGATATCCCATCACTGGAACCCACGACCCAACTACCCTCAGGCTCAAGCACAGAGACCTAGTCACCCCCCTCCCTCCCTCCCTGGTAGGTTAAGAACTTAATTTATTCCTGCAGGGTTGTGTCCCACATGTCTCCAGGGGCACTGCAAGGCAGCACCTCCAAGAGCAACAGGGAGGAAAATGCTTTGCCGTCTCCTTCCTCTTCTCTCCCATCACTGTTTGGAGGCCATTATGGCTGCACAAAAAGCTCCTTGTGGCTGCATTTGAGAAATGCTGCCCTAGTACCATTAATCTGCTGTCTCTTCTCCAAAAGATATCAAAAACATTGTCGAGTGGCTCTCTACAGAAGCAACTCAAGGTGACTGTATCTGAAAATAATTACTTATATTCACTTCAATAAATTCCTTACCTATTAAAGATTTGATATTTTCTAGGATTAAATCACTAGTGATATTGCCAGATAAATCTTGCCCCAGTTCAGCAATCAGCTTTGCATAACCTTCATTCTCTTCTCTTAATAAGTTAAATTTCTGTTGTTTATAACTGTAATTAGATAAATAGAAATTAAACACTATAAAATGAGATGTACAGCTCAGCACAAAATAGCTATTTATATTAGTAAAATTTATACAGGTTAAATATTTTATAAATATTCAACTTAATTACCAAGTTTGGATACAAGTTTAGGAATTAATGGTTTAATTTTCAACCATTAGGAAAACTACAGAATTCAGAAAATAAGCATCATTTCAAATACTGTCTAAAGACCGTATTTTCTGAGATGCTGAGCACAGGTCCCAAACCAACTAAAACATCAAGCTGAGGTTTAACTTTAAGCGTCTGATTAAGTACTTTTAAAGCAATAGGATTATTATGAGTTTTAAGTAAGCTTGTTTCTAACCTTTTTTTTGGATAGGGTGAGAATATCAGCACACTGCATGATTGAGCTTTAGGGATCTAAACTAATCTTAATTACTACATAGACACTGAAAATGAAACAGGAGACATGTAGATACAGAGCCACTGCTCTACATTCCAAAGACCAAAAACATCACATTAGATAGTTTAGGGAAATATCAAAAGTCTATGCTAAAGACTGTGTCTACACTGGCATCTTTTGTTATTAAAAAATGCCTTTTGGTGACAAAACAGTGAGAGCATTTACAATGCAATGATACTTTAGTAGTCTTCCGCCAGTATCCCAGAATGCCAGCCCAGATGGCTGTGCTCAATGTTTTGTGATTTAGGCTGCCTTGAAGGCCTGCGTCCATCCACTTTCAAAGCTCCAGAAAGTATCTGACAACTGTGAGGGAGCTACTCTGTTTGGGGAACAAATAACTGAAATACTCTTGTTCTGCCCTGCTAGGAACACAGTGGCAGGCAGACTGCTGCTGTAGGGGGAGGGCTGGAGAGATTGCTGTGCTTCTTTGACACTCCTCAGCATGGGGAGCTCACTGAACTATAAGGGAATTCCAAGAAGCACAGGGATCAGCTCTGTCTGCCTTCCCATAACACTGCCTTGTGTGATGCTTACCCAACATTGCTTTGTTCTGTCCTCAACAGGGTGCTAGCAGCGTGGCCATGAAATATCGACAATGGGAGGCAGAAAAACTGGTATGAACTGTTTTCACTTTTGTCAACTTTTGCATGTCGACAGCACTTTCTTTGCCAAACCTTTCCAGTGTAGACACAGCCTAAGTCAGACTTGTAAGTAATATATTTTTAAGTATTTTGCATGTTAACATTTTCTACTACTGAAAGCTTAAATATTTGAAAGTATGGGAGCAAAAAAATATATACAAATTTCATACAGATTTGAAAAATATAAAAATGACAAAAATGTTTTATTACCAATGAGGAATTTAAGCACCAAAAAATCACTTTAAAAAAATCAAATATTCATAAAATTTCAACACAAAACAACTTTGAAAATATATAAATTATAAAAAGCTATATTTGATTACATTAACCTGAACCCCCAAAAATCTACCCACACACACACTTACAAAAGTTTTGTCTTGATTTTAACAGATTTCTGATTGAACTGCTGAGACTGCTTGATGAGCCCTAATGATTCCAGTGTTTCCGGATCCAGACGCTCCTTTAGGACAGTGTCTGAAACAAGGTACTGCACAAAACAAGAACACAACATACATGTCACATATGTGAACTGATAAGTCTATTAAACTAAATAGCATTTAACCTTCACCATAGCTTATCTGTGTATGTATATTAACAGTGAAAATAAAGGTAATGAAAATACAAAACATATCATACAAACTCGGTTTCAAAAGGAATAATTGCTTGCAACCAAGAAGCTACAATTCTGCAAATGAATTCTACAATTCTCCACTGACGACTCTGGAGTTTGCAATGTGTAGCACCATAGTATTTTCTTTTTTAGTATGATTTACCCTTTTACTTCCCTACTTGAAGCATGAGCAGCACTTCAAGATGATGTGCAAAGCTATTTTGTTACAATGATGAAGTGATGGGATCTGCTACTTGCAGTCCCATGCAAGACATTAAGTACTTCCAGAGGCACTTTGACTAACAAAACAAAAACGTTACACATTGCAACCAGGGATGTGAATGTATAACCATGTAAACGGTTAACCAAAAAGCCTGGGCTTATCAGTTAACATTCACAGTTACATGCAGGCTCCTGCTCCGCTCCTGGGGTGCCAGCTGCCACCCCACACTGCTGCTTCTGTATCAGAGTCAGCATCACAGAGTGGCAGCCAGCTCCATGGGAGTGGGGCTGCAAGCCAGAGCCAGTACACGCCAAGAGCCAGCGTACAAGCTGGCTTCCAGTGTGCACCAGCTCCCGGGGAGCTGGCTGCTGCTGCGAGTGTATGTAACCGCTGAGTTTTTCAGCAGTTACATGGTTACACAACTACTTACTTTTTAACATCCCTAGCTGCAAGGTTGCTTAATATTATCAAGTGATTCTCCAATGCAAACTATAATACAATTGCATCAGTGGATAACACAAAAATCATATTGGTAGCAAACACAAAGGAAGACCAGATTTATCTGCAAAGGGATACGGAGATAAAAGAACAGTTTGGGATGCAAGCAATAATGTGATATTTTACACTAGAAATTCTCCTAAAAGGAAAAATATGGTATCTCAAACCCTTAAAACTCTAGCAAGATGAGAGATGGAATCCAAACTTTGATCCAACTTTAGCTGCTGGCATTCATTGTCATAATGACAAAACCAGAAATTAATACATCCAAACACTGAGGAAAGGTCACTTTCAAACTCAAAATAAAATATTTGTAGAACGAGCCCCAGTTATAATATTGAAATACAATTCAATGCTCAGACAAGGACACACTGTAGGCAAAAAAAAGCCAGGTCAGCCATCATATAAAAAGAACGATATTTTCCTTTAGTCTTTAACACTGGCTATGATAAGATGCTAGACAAGAATTGCGGACTCTGTCCTCTGTCACGCCAGTTCCCATTAAGGGAAGTAAACTGAAGCTAGCAAGAGAAAACATGTCCCTAATTGGAGAAGCAGGGGCAGCTGCCCGCCCAGTTAGCCTGGGGCTACATAAAAGGCTGGGAGGAAGGAAACAGGGAAAAGAGAGCAGAAGCAAAGCGACAGCACTTCTCTCCTGCATGCAGACATCAGAACCCAAGCTTTGTATGGTGAAAAGGCGGTGGGATCACAGCCTATAAATAAATGGCATGAGTGGTTTTTAGAGACCCTTGGGCTCAGTAGTCTCTGTCAGCAAAGCAGGGCAGGAGGCAAGAAGGTCCTGCTACACTGACCTGACAGAACTCTGTTAACTAACCAAACACTGTATTTGGAATAGATATTGGAAGGAAGGTGTCTATGAGAGGACTGACAGCTTAAGAAATGGTCCAAAATATGAAAGACATTGACAGTGACTAATATTATGGATATTTTCAGCTGTGAAGTAATGGGAGTCCAGCCAGTGATTATTGGGACTTGATATTTTGACAGCTAATAAAAATTCAACAAAAACTTGAACACAACACACATTTTAAATAACACAATATCTTACACAAACTAAAACTAACTCACGACATAACAAAAATCTTCTCTTTAAGCAAATAAGGCACATGACAGTGCAAAATGGCAATTTCACATAACTAAAAACCTTCTAATATTTCGAAGAAAAAACAGGCTTCGTTTACATTAAGTTCATTACAGCAGATTTTGGAATTTCACATCTCACATGTTCACTAATCTAGAAAAATTGTGACATATTAAGGATCGTAAAAATTTTGAGATATACGATTTGTCTAATTCTTTCCTCCATGATCTTAATTTTGTGGGAAAGAATTAACCAATGAAAGAAGTAAATCGGAGGAAGAATACACACTGATACAACACAAACTATTTTGCCTGAAACAACTGACTAGTCATTCTGGGCAATTATAATGCAACTAGTTAAAGTAATTATGTTTTTATAACACTAAATAATAAAGAACCACAGGATTTGCCATATGTAATAAAATAACCAGCCTGTCTAGTATGTTATTCTGTTTTATATCATACTAAAATACTTTTTGACTACAAAGATGAAAATAATTTTGTAGTTATTCTCTTGACATTAGAAACATTAAGTTTGAAATAGAACATATACTAATTTGTTGTGTATTCATATAATGTTTTTTTACATAATGAATAATAATTAAAAAATAAACTCAATGAGACCTTACATTACATACATTTTTTCCCTACAAATATCTGGTAAATGATGAAGCTTTCAATTTTCTTGTCATATTTTGACATCGTAGGTTTTGCTACACAACAAACATATAACTGCAACTTACCAAACAGGCTAACACCAGTTGTGTAAAATGATCTCTCTTGCTTTTTTCTTCTAAACAACTTGTTTCAATATCTGAAGTAAAGGAATATGGGGAAGAGGAAAATGAGACATTAGTGGTCATAGAGACATCTCTTTTTGGTTTCTCTCTGATTTCTATACACAACAAAGCAGCCCCATTCTTTTTTTTGTGATGAATCCTGGTAAAAAAATCTGCTTGCGTAACAAATTCACGTTTGAGATTCAGTTATACTTAACATTCTAATTCTGTGCCTCGTCTAACCATTAATTAACACTTGGCTTACTGTAACATTTAGTGCATGATTACATTGATAAAAATAATTCACATACTGCACAGCTACAGAGCCAGCTGTTCTTAACATTGGTGGCACAAATGCAGGAGGCAAGAATGAATAACAGAAGAGAATCCACTTGTTCCTCTTGTCTGCCCTTCTCTCTGAGTGAAGGCCAATCATAATATTTTGCTCAAAGTTACAAATGCTTCAGAATTACGAACAACCTCCGTTCCTGAGATGTTCATAATTCTGAAGTTCTACTGTACTCTGTACAGCAGCATTGGCAACCTAGGCTACTGAGTGGGCTGCAAGATTGTTATATCCAAGGCAGTCTCCCTGGATAGGATAGTTTTACTAACTTTCCTTACATACCTAGAACTTACAGGGTGTGCCGAATGAACCACAGCAGTGCTTTTATTGAATGCAGAGGGAGCAAATGGCTCTCAGAGTCAATGATGTGTGCAATCAGAACGCACCTCACTTCAAGCGTCCTTGCTTTACATGTGTGTCACTTCAGTAATACTGATAGGAAAAAAAACTATGTAGGCAGAAACCAAAGGAACCTGACAACCCAATCTGTAGGCAATAGGGATGTGAATGGTTAACTAGTTAACCGGTGGGCTGAAGCCTGCCTACAACGGGCCCAACGCAGAACGCTGTGGGCAGGGGCACTCCAATCTGGCCGGAGCAGTCTCCTCCTGAGGTAGGACCGCCCCAGTGCTCCGCTGGTGAGGGTACCCCACCAGACAGAGCAGCCCCAGCATGCTGCAGCCAACATGCTGCAGCTCTCACCTATGGTGGGACCGGCCCAGCACATTGTGGGACAAGGGCGCTCCAGCCCAGCATGCCATGGGCAGAGGTGTTCTAACCCAGCTGGAGCAGCCCCTACCGGCGGCGGAGGGATAGCTCCAGCCTGCCCATGGCAGCCCCCCATCCACCCTGTTTAAGCAGTTAACCAATTAAACATAACATTTAACTAGTTAACTGATTAAACAGGATTTTATGTTCCTAGTAGGCAACTGTAAAAAAAATGTTTCAAGGGCAACACATAGAACCCTAATGGGCACGTGGCTGATAGGCTGAAGTTTGCCCATCACTGCTATACAATACATTCTCTCTGCCTGAAATTGGTAAAAAGCTATGTTCCCCTTATGTCACTGGTCTACCCTCCCTGTACTTTATCTCTGCATTCTTTCTTTCTGCTGTTACAGTCAGCTGCCGAAGCAGTTACATGAGAGAGCCGTTGAGGCAGTTAATCAGGTCCTACAGAAGTGCTCAGTCCTCTACACAGTAACCAAGAAACAATTCCTGTTCAGAGTAGTTTAGATTCCTTTTATTCATCAAGACAGAGTACAGTAGGGAAAGAACCCCTACAAGAAAATGTAAAGACAAAAACAATGGGGAAATGGAGAGAGAACAGAAATGAGGAGAAAATGCCAATGAGGTGCAGCCAGACTGCCAACCCACTCATAACAAGAGCTTTAAACTTAGCATCTCAAATTTACTGCCATAATCTGCTGAGTTCAATTTGATAAAAGTCTGGACTGAATATTCATTCAGAAGACTGCCTTAACATTGTGATCTTTATAATACTACCTAGATATATTTTACTCTTCTTATACATGCTTCCTTAATTCCACAGGGATAAAACATCAGAAATGCATCCTCAGTGTTTCTTAGTTCACATTTTTTACTTTTCTTCCTAGGACATAATCTTAGATTCATGTGTGCTGTCACCTCCAAAGCGTATTAGGTTAGCAGTATCAGCAAGATCCAAAAGGACAAAAACCACTCTGATTAAATTCAGTGTTTGATATGTTGTCATTAAAAAACTGGCAAGTGGATTGTAGACAAGAAATTTGAGAACCATTGCACTGTAGTGTTTGAAGGCAGATTAGCATTTCCACCGTCAAATGGAGAATATCTCTAAATTTAGCAGTTTGTGAGATATCAGCTGCTAAAATCATGGCAATATAAAGTTTGGTACCAAATACTTATCCTACAGAAGTTACTAAAAAAAAAAAAAATTAATCCCTACTAGGGATGTAAGCTACAACTCAAGAAGCTGACTACCAGATAAACTTAGGCTTATCGGGTAGTTGAGTCACTACTCCATTACTCGCTCTCTTCCTCCCCTCCCCCTGATGCATCTATATCAGAGTCAGAAAGAAGGGGAGAAAGCAGGAGCTGGTAATGGGGGGAGCCAGCTTAAAAGCCAGTTCCCCCCCACCCCCCGCACCATCTCTATAGTGCGTGGAGGCGAAGCATGGGAGGCAAAGCTGCAGTAGGGGACCTGGCGCAAGCAGGGACTCAGCAGTCCCGGCTCGCACCAGGTCCCAGACCATTGCAGCACTTCTTTTTAAATATAGTAAGAGCTGCCTGGCTGGCTGTGCGGGAAGAAATTTTACAGTGAGGGAGCTGAAGACAAAACCAAGTATTTGAGTTACTACTACTTGAAGCTAAGGAATGCAGCAGCACCTTCAGTTCTGGCACCTATGCATATGCATCCTTAATTCATACAGTTGTGAGAACTCAGAGGCTGTGTTTGAGTTCTGTGTCAGAGGTTTGAGTATCAACTATTTCTTGAAAATGTCCAGATTTTTCAATTATGCCACAACTGTTTTATTCAACAGTATTTTAAATTAGTTGAAGACCAATTAGTTGTTTACCCTGGGATTAAGAAGTTTGCTGCTTTTAAACAAACTGAGCTCTAACAAATTATGAACATAAAACTGTATAATTTGTTGAAATTTCTGCATCTGAATATTGAGTACATTTTCTTTGAAATCAGCTTTTATATTTATTCAAGACAAAGCCATATACCCTATATTTTCTATTAACCATAACACCTAGAAATTTAGTAACAAATACCAAATAATATACAGTGTTATAATTTCAGTGAATTTTAACTCAGCTGTGTGCTCAGTTAACTGCAATGGCTTGTCTATTAAGTAACTTGGTAGTTAATCTGCATATTCTATAATGTAAAAATAATTTGAAAAAACACCCCTACCAGATTTTTGTACTTCAATATTTAAGCCTTTCAAATATGTTTTCTATATATGTACAAACATGTTTTAAATCTAGGACTAGAAAAAGAATTAGAAAGAGAATGAGTAGAAAATGTTGTAACCATTGTTAGTTCAATATTGAAGCCGAGAAACCAATGCAAAAGTTAAGTTTGATTCTGCAATATTAATCATTGCATTTAACACACCTCATACTTAAATAGTGTCTTGTTAAATAGTAATATATTGTGTGTTCTTAGTGAAGGATATCAAAAGCACAGAACATGGCTCTGGTTAATACTGCAGGAAGATTTTCAAATTAAAATGTCCTGCCATTAATGTGGCTTTAAATACTAATTTTTGCATTTGGGCTGGCTGCCCTTGACCTTGTCCCTTTTGCATGAGGCCCTGCCCCCTTCAGGAGCGTGAAGCCAGCCTCCTGCTCCCACTTGGCCAAGGAGCTCAGCATCAGCTCCCTTGCTTGTACTATGCCCCATTACTACCTTGCATCTTGCTACCTGTTAGACACCTCACAGCACAAAAGGCAAAGCAGCTGCTGTACAAACATAGAGCACTGTTAAGCTGGCAAGTCAGAAGATATACATTAAGCTTGGTACTCAGCCAGTGCAGTGGCTTGTCTACACTAACACTTAAGTTCATGTAAATTATGTTGATGTGGCAGAGGCCTGGTGTTTGAAAAAGCCACCCCTCTGAGCAATGCAACTTACCCTGACCTAAGAGCTTATGTCAGCAGGAGATGCTCTCCACCAACATACTTGCCATCTCTCACTGAGATAGAGTAATTATGCCTCGCCCATCGTCATAGAAGGTTTTCTGCAAACGTGCTGAAGTGGCACAGCTGCGCTGATGTAGCCAGGGGATCTGACAGAATTGCCACGCCCCTGGGCAAGACAGAAGGGGCTAGCCTCCTGCCTGCCCCCACAAGACTTTCAGCCCTTTTGAATTACTGGCTGTGGGGGAAATCCTTTGGTGCTCACCCCATCAGCAGGCCTGGATGCAGAGCAGTAGGGTAAACTACCAAAAAAACCTTCAGCTAAAAATATTCAATCATTAAAACCAGTAATCTGCCTCTGTTTTCTGGACATTTGGATTATCTGACATACTGACAAACTGCACCAATACACTATCACTAACGGCAGAAACTTCAATTCTGCTAGCTCTAGTGAGCTACATAATAGTCCACTTGTAACTAGCATCAATTTCCTTAACTTTTAAATAACATAAATATAGTTTGGTAAGAAAAAAGAAGTATTTTTACTATACATATACTCATTTATATAAAAGGTAAAAGCAAAAACCATGAATTGTATTAGTTTATAACACACTTTACATTACTGAAACTACAAATATTCAAATACATTTCAAATGTTATTTTATATAACATTTTGGAATTTCAAGATTTTTGTGACAGAACCCCCACTTCTTCTCCACTAAGCTGTGGCAGTGATGAAAGGAAGAAAGAAACCTACCCAATATGCAGAAGACATCAGCAAGGATGGAGGACATGTCATCCCGAAATTCCTAACAAAACAAAAAACACAGTAAATACAGGAACACCACAACGTGCAATTAGAATGTTTTTGCTTATGAAGAAATAGTTCCTTGACAGAAATCTCAAATTAGATCCTCTAACACTACTCTTGTTAAATCAACGTACAGAAGTGGTATGATATGCCTGATGAGTTTGATAAAATGTAAGAAAATATTAATACAAAAGAAACCATTATCAAGTTAGCTAAAAGGACCTAAAAGAAAACTCCAAAAAAATCTCAGTGACAGTTAAACCCATGTCTGAGGGTATGGCGTAAATTTTAGAAGTGCACTGACTTACCAATGTTATTATTAAAGACTGAGAAGGCACGCCCATTTTAAGTCCCTGTTTTTGTGTGCTTCTACTACTCTGTTTTGGAATTAAGTTTTCTTTATTTTTTCTCAAACTCAAAGATACTTTTTTTGGGTGCATTAAGATTCAATTAACCTGTTTTGGGTTCTTTTTATTATAATACAAGGAGGTAATGCACATCAAATAGAAAGACGTAAGGATATTCCTCAGGATATTTCTGCCTGATCATACTGAAGAATACTGCAAGCCAGCTAACTTTGACAAAGTTTTGATTAATGATCAAATAAAAAATTTTAAGCATGTGTGCATTAGCAGTACTTTCATTTTCCTAAACATCTCAAGTGTATAGTTCAAAGCACAGCCAGTTGTACTTATTTGCATAATTATCCAAAAAATATGTAGTCACAAAAGTCCTGACTTTTGCACTTGCAAAAGCCCAACCGTAATATTGTTTTTAATTTAAATTTACATATTAAAACTTACATCTCATAAAAGTTAAAATGACTAAACACTGCTTAACAGCAGCAATGGTTGCTGTTGCAGAAATGATGAAAGTAAGAGGCAGCCTATCAGAGGGACAAATAGCAGTCAAGTATCTTAAGTCAAGTCAATGCAGGTACCCTTAAATGTTATTTGTGCCTTGGAATATCCCCCTTAATTTACAAAATGGCTTTATGTAACAAATCAAAAGGACACCATATATTTTTTATTCAAATACTAACACCCAATATTTCCAGATCTTGGGGTTCCTGTTTCACCTGAGGATAAGTCCAATCAATTGTTTTAATTAAAACAAAGTTATTTTTAAAAAGAAAAATGTATTTCAATTTGAAATTGAGAATTTATTTTAATTACTATACTTACTTAAATCTATTATATCATTTACATAAAAATAATATTAAAGTGCATGTTTGCTGTCATCAGTATTTAAAGATATTCAAACTACTGAAATCATGAAGTTATTGGGGTAGCATGTAACAGTGGTTCTCAACCAGGGATACATGTACCCTGGGGATATACAGAGCCCATCCTTGTACATCAACTCATCTAGATATTTGTCTAGCTTTCATAGAATCATAGAATACTAGGACTGGAAGGGACCTCGAGAGGTCATCGAGTCCAGTCCCCTGCCCTCATGGCAGGACCAAGTACTGTCTAGACCATCCCTGATAGACATTTATCTAACCTACTCTTAAATATCTCCACAGATGGAGATACCACAACCTCCCTGGGCAATTTATTCCAGTGTTTAACCGCCCTGACAGTTAGGAACTTTTTCCTAATGTCCAGCCTAAACCTCCCTTGCTTCTTGTTCTATCCTCAGAGGCCAAGAGGAACAAGTTTTCTCCCTCCTCCTTATGACACCCTTTTAGATACCTGAAAACTGCTATCATGTCCCCCCTCAATCTTCTCTTTTCTAAACTAAACAAACCCAATTCTTTCAGCCTTCCTTCATAGGTCATGTTCTCTAGACCTTTAATCATTCTTGTTGCTCTTCTCCGGACCCTCTCCAATTTCTCCACATCTTTCCTGAAATGCGGTGCCCAGAACTGGACACAATACTCCAACTGAGGCCTAACCAGCGCAGAGCAGTGCAGAAGAATGACTTCTCATGTCTTGCTCACAGCATCCCAGAATCATGTTTGCTTTTTTTGCAACATCATCACACTATGACTCATATTTAGCTTGTGGTCTACTATAACCCCTAGATCCCTTTCTGCCATACTCCTTCCTAGACAGTCGCTTCCCATTCTGTATGCATGACACTGATTGTGCCTTCCTAAGTGGAGCACTTTGCATTTACTAAACTTCATCCTGTTTACCTCAGACCATTTCTCCAATTTGTCCAGATCATTTTGAATTATGACCCTATCCTCCAAAGCAGTTGCAACCCCTCCCAGCTTGGTATCATCTGCAAACTTAATAAGCGTACTTTCAATGCCAATATCTAAATCGTTGATGAAGATATTTAACAGAGCCGGTCCCAAAACAGAACCCTGCGGAACCCCACTTGTTATACCTTTCCAGCAGGATTCAGAACCATTAACTACTCTCTGAGTACGGTTATCCAGCCAGTTATGCACCCACCTTATAGTAGCCACATCTAAGTTGTATTTGCCTAGTTTATTGATAAGAATATCATGCGAGACCGTATCAAATGCCTTACTAAAGTCTAGGTATACCACGTCCACCGCTTCTCCCTTATCCACAAGACTCGTTATCCTATCAAAGAAAGCTATCAGTTTGGTTTGACGTGATTTGTTCTTTACAAATCCATGCTGGCTGTTCCCTATCACCTTGCCACCTTCCAAGTGTTTGCACATGATTTTCTTAATTACTTGCTCCATTATCTTCCCTGGCACAGAAGTTAAACTGACTGGTCTGTAGTTTCCTGGGTTGTTCTTGTTTCCCTTTTTATAGACGGGCACTATATTTGCCCTTTTCCAGTCTTCTGGAATCTCTCCTGTCTCCCATGATTTTCCAAAGATGATAGCTAAAGGCTCAGATACCTCCTCTATCAGCTCCTTGAGTATTCTAGGATGCATTTCATCAGCCCCTGGTGACTTGCAGGCATCTAACTTTTCTAGGTGATTTTTAACTTGTTCTTTTTTTATTTTATCTTCTAAACCTACTCCCTTCCCACTAGCATTCATTATGTTAGGCATTCCTTCATCAGACTTCTCGGTGAAGACCAAAACAAAGAAGTCATTAAGCATCTGTGCCATTTCCAAGTTTCCTGTTACTGTTTCTCCCTCCTCACTAACCAGTGGGCCTACCCTGTCCTTGGTCTTCCTCTTGCTTCTAATGTATTTATAAAAAGTCTTCTTGTTTCCCTTTATTCCTGTAGCTAGTTTGAGCTCGTTTTGTGCCTTTGCCTTTCTAATCTTGCCCCTGCATTCCTGTGTTGTTTGCCTATATTCATCCTTTGTAATTTGTCCTAGTTTCCATTTTTTATAGGACTCCTTTTTTATTTTTAGATCATGCAAGATCTCATGGTTAAGCCAAGGCGGTCTTTTGCCATATTTTCTATCTTTCCAATGCAGCGGAATAGCTTGCTTTTGGGCCCTTAACAATGTCCCTTTGAAAAACTGCCAACTCTCCTCAGCTGTTTTTCCCCTCAGTCTTGATTCCCATGGGACCTTACCTATCAGCTCTCTGAACTTACCAAAATCCGCCTTCCTGAAATCCATTGTCTCTATTTTGCTGTTCTCCCTTCTACCCTTCCTTAGAATTGTGAACTCTATGATTTCATGATCACTTTTACCCAAGCTGCCTTCCACTTTCAAATTCTCAACCAGTTCCTCCCTATTTGTTAAAATCAAATCTAGAACAGCTTCCTCCTGGTAGCTTTTTCAACCTTCTGAAATAAAAAGTTGTCACCAATGCAGTCCAAGAACTTATTGGATAGTCTGTGCCCTGCTGTGTTAGCGTCCCAACATATATCTGGACAGTTGAAGTCCCCCATCACCACCAAATCTTGGGCTTTGGATGATTATGTAACTTTACAACAAGCTACATAAAAAATACTAATGCCGTCAGTACAAACTAAAATTTCATACGATGACTTGTATATACTGCTCTATACACTGAACTATAAGTATAATATTTATATCCAATTCATTTATTTTATTACTATCTGGTAAAAATGACAAAGTAGGCAATTGTTCAGTATTAGTGTGCTGTGACACTTGTGTTTTTGTCTGATTTTGTAAGCAAGCAGTTTGTAAGTGAGGTGGAAGTTGGTACACATCAAATCAGATTCCTGAAAATGGTACAGAGGTCTGGAAAGGTTGAGAGCCACTGTCCTCCAAATGCCACTGGATAAGCACCTAAGCACCAGAATTTGTTGAAGTGCTAAATACACCTATGAAAGCAATAGCCCAGGGGTGGCCAACTTATTAAACGAAGAGCGCCGAAACAGTGGCGAAAAAAATGCAAAGAGCTGCACCAAAATTGTTGAGAAAAAAAAGGACACTGACTCTTTAAAAACCGCAGGCAGGCTTTTTGGCCACATCAGGCTTCCGTCGGCCAGCACTATCTTGCCAGAGCCATTTTGCCACGCTGGATAGCTCCCTTGCACCTGGTGAGCACAGGGGGTTGGAGCTGGGAGCCAACTGCAGGGGCGCATGGGGCTGCTTCGCGAGCCATAAGGGAGGTGAATGGTGGCTGCCCCAGCCAGTGGGGCCAAGCACCACATGCAGGGTGGCTGCTCCTGTGACCCTGTTCTCCTCCCTTTCTACTCAGTGGGAGGCTCCCCCTGGCCTCCAGCTGCTCCCAGCCAGTAGGTATACACATTATTATTATGCATTATTAAGAGCATAAGAAAATATGAATGTGCAGAAAATGTGAGCACTGTCAGACCTAATAGTACTGGCTCTTTAATTCTGGTACAACTAAGGAAAAAGGTTTGGACTGCAGAATACTCTTTAACAAGTATTAGCAACTATTTTATTCTTTTTTTAAAGTGTGTGTGTATGCAGCAGTTTTTCATATTCTTGTTAACCATCATGTCCCCCCTCCTTTGGTTTGCCTGATATACCATGATTTGGTCCCTGATTTGCCTCATATACCATGGGCTAAAATTACCATAACGAATATGCAAATATTGCAGTGCCGGTCCACCAATGGTTTTTTAATGAGTTTGCCGGTCCACAGTATAAAAAAGGTTAGGAACCACTGATTTAAATGAAGCATGTACATTCCATTTTATTTTTCAAAAAATAAAAATTGAGATAAGGGCTTGAGCAACACCAGGTAAATCTTCTAGTTCTTATAAACTGAAGGACATGGTGACCAGAATAAATCAGTTCAGTTCACTGACTACCAAAATAATGCTTTATTTGTTTAATAAATCTGTTAGTTTTAAATGCACAACAGGTTTTCATAAACTGAGAAGCAAATTTAAAGGAGTTTTATCTATCTAACAAACAAACAATTTTTAAACAGTTAGTTTTGTGCATTTCTGATGGAATCACAATTTCCATCCAAATACAGATGGGTGCAAACCCAAGGTAAAAAAACATCAATCACCTAGTTAATAAGAAATGCACCACCCACCATTTTGTAATGTAATAAAGAAGTAAAAATTTAGAATCTGATTAAATGCACATTACCTATACAATATGAGAAATATATTTCCATATGGCATATCCTTCTGGTCAGCAAAAGAAAATACTAAATTTAGCATAAGGGCTGTTTTCATGGGTATGTAAATATAACAACTAAAACTCACAACAGCCAAACAAAATTTAAAATGGTTATCTAAATCAATTCACCATTTTCGTCCCTTCGTAGCCTCAGTCCTAAGGTATTTGTTAAATATGTTAGCAATTTAAGTGAGCTCCACATAAATCAGACCTAGCTTTAGTTTAAAAACCCACAATGCTGTTTTAGAGCTACCCCAAATAATCACTCTTCCCTCCTGAATGTTGTAGTATATAAACTAGTTTCTACAGCAAAAGTACTGATTGTAAAAACTGAAAGGCTTCACTACCACTGTGGATACATACAAGAATCATAAAGTTAAAAAAGATCGAAACTTCCCGGTCAAAAATGAACTTGCATTTGAGTTAGGGATGTGAAAATGTAAACGTTTACATGGTTAACCGATGAACCTCGGCTCACTGTTTAATATTTATGTTTACACCAAGCCCTCTTCTTCCCCTCTGCACTGCTGCCTCTGTGTCAGCTTTTAAGCCAGCTCCGACACGCACTGGCTCTCGCAGAGCCACCTGAGAACCCTCCCCTTCTGCCCACCCCGACTGCCTCTGTATCAGAGGTAGCAGGGGCAGCCAGCAGTCAGTACGCATGCAGAGATGGCTTTAAGCCTGCTCCCTGCATGCACCAGCTCCTGACTGCCCCCACCCACGTGTAACTGCTGAATTTTTCAGCAGTTACACCATTACATAATTAAACGCATTTTAACATATCTGATTTGAGTATCATATGTATGTCTATAAAATATTTGTTTCTCTCTTCAGCTTTTCACCAGATGATCCTCAATATACTTTCCATGAATACTAGCCTTGGGAAATTTTCATTCACTTCAGTGTACTTTAGCAGGAAAGATGTAGCATTATCAAGATATTCTTTATAATAGTCCTGATACAATAGTTATAATTGCATATGAGTAATATGTCATATCAATACAGTAAACTTCCAATAATCCGGCACCTTTAGGACCCAGGGAGTGCTGGATTATCAGATATGCCGGACTATCGGAAGGGGGGGCTATGAGGGGCCTGGGGTGGGATGGGGGGGGCAGAGCTGCGGGACCAACCCGGCAGCACCCCAGCTGCTCTTCCCCGGGCATCCCCAAGTCAGCCGCTGCTGAAACTGACCAGCGGCTGACTCGGGAAAGCCCGGGGAAGAGCTGCTCCAATTGTCCGGCTGCCTGGAGCACTTCCGGGTTCCAGGTGGTGCCGGACTATCAGGAGTGCCGGACCACTGGATGCCGGACAACTAGAGTTTTACTGTACTTCCATTCCCTCATTCTTCACAACACATTCTAGAACTTAATAATAATGTATTAAAGCTTAATAAGAAAGAAAGAAAGAAAGAAAGAAAGAAAGAAAATAATAGCGACCCTGGCTTAACAAAAGGAAAACTGATCTCTCTTTAGACTTAAAGGGTGTAGAGGTGAATTATGAAATCTTAAGATCTGTCACCATAAATCAAGTTTTTCCACAACACTGGAAAACAAAATGCTTAAGCTATTATTAAGATTTTTAATAGTCAAAAGTACCACAATGGAATTACACTTCTAAGCCCACCTCCCTCAGCCGTTGTATCTATGTCAGCAGAAGAACTTATCCTGCCAACACACTGGCATCCACACAGGCACTTAAGTCAGTGTAACTTACATCACTCAGGGTGCATCTACACAGCACCCAAAACTCAAAATAAGATATGCAATTTGCGCTACGCAATTTGCGCTATGCAAACTGTGCAGCTTATTTTGAGTCTATTTTGAAATAGGCTATTTCGAAATTTGGCGCTGCCTACACAGTGCCAAATTTCGAGATAACATGCTATTTCGAGCCATCCCTTAACCCTCATACAATGAGGTTTACGTCTACAGGTTATGCTGTGTTTCTGCTATTTAGCTTTTATTCTGATAAAATAAGTAAATTAATTAAAATATTAAATACATCTACAGCAAGTAGTACAAATATATACTTACTATAACATCGCTGAGAACATTAGAAGCTTGATCGTGCTTGAGGTTTCCCTTGACAACATGATTTGCAAGCTCATACAGAGCCTGCTGGATATCTATCAAACATAAAACAGCTGCATTAGGAATGTAAGTGTTAGGTAATCCTTGGTCTAACTTTTAGAGAAAATCTACAGTGATGCTGCAGACTTGGTGCAGTTAGTGGTCAAAGAGCATGTGATTTTTCCCTGCTTCAACCTAAAGGTTATTTGCATAAGGCCTAGAGATCCCAATCTGTCCTCACGGTGGCAGGCACTGTATAATCACATAGCAAAACATGGTCCTTGCCCTAGAGATTCTACAGGAAG
Source organism: Pelochelys cantorii (assembly GCA_032595735.1). NCBI lineage: Eukaryota > Metazoa > Chordata > Testudines > Trionychidae > Pelochelys > Pelochelys cantorii. The sequence continues at coordinate 17,198,718 of CM064337.1, forward strand.
AGAGTAAATGCCATAGACTAAAATGGGATAATTATTACACTGGTCTCATGCACAGCAATGAGTTTCACTGGCTAAAGTTCAGCATGAAAACACATTTGTATAGACTGAATAAATTAAGGATTACATCATGACAAAAGAAAATACTATAATAAATTAAGCTGCAGCTATAAAAATTGAGAACATCAATATTTACTTTTTAGGTAGAAAATTAAACACTTTGTCAGGCTGAATTCTTTGCAGAGAAAAAGTGAGAGAAAAACTTCTATGACTAAATAATGTCACATGATTCAGAGTGTTACATTAAATTGCAAAGTTTTTCACTGCTCCTTGAAACAGACTATGTATTTGAGGAAAATTATAGAACATTAAATACATGCATGTTTTGTGCACATGGTTCCAAAAAGTTAAAAATAGGTGGTTACAATATTTTCAACATAAAAAGCCTTATTACAGTGTGAGTAATACATTAATAATGACCCATGTGGCTAAAAGCCAACACACAAAGAAGAAATATTTTAACTATGTGCATAATTATATTATAGAACAGGGATGGCCAAACTGCAATTTCTGAGCCAACATGTGGATCTTTTACAATACGTCTTGCAGAGTCCACTTTGCCCACTCCCCCACTCTCCACCGAGCAGGCTGGGGAGAAACAGGATGTTAAGGCTAGGAGCATCTGCCAGAAATGACTGGTACCTGCTGGAGGGGGACACAATTTAAAGATCTCCCTCAACACCTGAGTCATGCCCCCCTATGCATGCTCTCTCTTGCCCTTAGCAGCCCCTCCCTGAAGCTCCCATGTGATAACTCTTCAAGGCAACAGCAAACAGCTGGGAGCTGAAGGGAGGAACTTCTGCTTTAGCTCCTGGGCAGGGAGGAGCAGCAAAAGAAGTGACTCTCCCTGCAGCTCCCAGCTGTTTGCCACTGCCTCTCCACATGAAGATCTAGCACCTTCTGTCAGGACCAGACTAGAGCCAGTGCAGCTGTCCTCAAGCTGCTCTAGCAGTGGCTGGTGCGGCTGGCTATGGGGCCACTGGAGTGGCTGGCTGCAAAGTTGCTCCAGCAGCAGCCAGTCAGGCTATCCTCCAGGGATGCCTGAGCAGCTGGCTCCAGGGCCAATTGCTTGGGCAGTCCTGGGGTCATCCACACTGGCAGCTGAAGTAGTCACAGAGATCACAGTAAGTCATGGATTCCATGACTTTCATCATCTCCCTAACAGACACAGAGCTGTAGTTATAGGCTATGTCTACACTACAAACCAGGGTGATTCCACTGCTCACGTATAAATTTGCACAGGCTTTCATTGAGCTAGAACCAATATAAATAGCAGCGTAGCCAGAGTAGCACTGGTAGTGACAACAGAGGCACTACTGAGCCATACTGAGTACAGCAGACTTCCGATAATCCGCAACCTTTGGGACCTAGCTGGTGCCGGATTATCAGATATGCCAGACTATCAGGAGGTACTATAAGCTGGTTATAAATGTATACACTGTATATAAAGTATTTTTAACCCTTTTTATTGTAGCACAAGCACTGTCCAGCATCACACAATGCCAGTGGCAGACTGACTCGGTCCCGTCCGGTTTTGCTCGGTTCAGCTGCTGCCTTATGACTCATTTTTTGCCGAAGTTCACTCGCCAGGCTCTTGCCATTTTGATGCCGGACTATCGGGAGTGCCGTACAATTGGATGCCAAACAATTGGAGTTTTACTGTACAAATACCTGAAACTGGTGTGTGTATATATTTGGTAAGGCTGAAGTATTTGCGACCAGGTGTTGGCCCTCACAACCACAACTGAAGCTGGCTACCAGGCAAAAATGAAGACCGGCACAGCTCTTGTCGATCTGTCAGCTGCATACAACGCAGTGTAGCGCAAGAGACTACTATGCAAACTATCGAGGTTGATTCAGTGAAGGCAGACTTTTCGGCTATTGACAGCAATGCTTGGTGACAGCCGGTTTCGTGTGCACCTCAACAACAGCATTAGCAGATCCAGAACTCTGAACAACTGTCTCCCTCAGGGCTCCGTACTGGCACCATCGTTATTCAACATCTCGGTGACATCCCAAAATCTGGCTTTGCAATGTTTATTTACGCAGATGATATCGCACTGGCTGTACAACTGCAATCTCTCAAAACTGCCAGCCAGATGCTAACATCCGACCTACTGATCATATCCAACTACCTACAGAAGTGGCAGCTCAAACCGAACCCAGACAAAACTGTGTTACAGCTTTTCATCTAGATAACCGTAACGCCACTGCAAAATTTAATGTTGCTTTTTGTGGGAAAAAGATTGTCTACAAGCCTCATCCCAAATACTTAGGCGTAACCCTTGGCCACATGCTCTCCTTCTGACGACACCTGGAACAAACAAAGGAGAAACTAAAGCCAAGGATCAACTACCTAAGAAAACTTGCTACAACCAGTTGGGGAGCTGGAGCACGTACTTTGAGGGCCTCAGCAATAACCCTAGTGTACTCTGTTGCTGAATATTGCTCCCCTATGTGGTCAGAAAGTGCCCACACAAAGCTAGTTGACACTCAACTGAACAGCGCCATGCGAGTGATAACAGGAACTTTAAAGACCACTGCCGTAGAATAGTTACTGTCACTGGCAAACATCGCCCCACCAAGCATCCGTCGACGGGAGTAGGAATGCAGATTATACCAACGTATCAACCGCAGCAGCCAACCTCTTCCTATCCAGAAATACCTCGATCAGCCTCCAACATCACGTCTAAAATCTCACAAGCCCCCCAGCAGTGAGCAAAGGAAGTCACAGCCAATGTTAAGGAACTATGGCGAGCTGAATGGCAGCAAGTAGACATCCCAAACAAACGTCTTGTGTCAGATCCCACCACTGAGCAGAAAGATTTCGATCTTCCCCGGAGACTGTGGTGTGTTCTAAACCGGCTTAGAACTGATCAGTGCAGGTGCTGTTATCTACTGCATAAGTAGAATTTGTTGCCATCTCCACTTTGTGGTTGTGGCACTCCGCAAACTATGCACCACATTGTTGCGGAATGTTCAATACGAAAATTTATTGGCTCACTGGAGGATATCCACAATCTAACCAGCGATGCTGTTCGCTAGCTAGAGAGTTTGGATGTCCAACTTTGATGAAAACTACAGTGTTGAACGCGACATTCGAAAGAAGACCTATGCCTCTGAAGCGGCAACTAGTGCTACATGTGGCTACACTGCTCTTTATACTTGTGCTAGCTCATTGGGTGTTAGCTAAAGTATGTGAACATAATCAGGGGAAAAATCACACTGCCACCAAGCCATGAAGACATAGCCATACAAAACACTCAATTGAAAATATTAAACAACAATGTGTTCAAGCAGTACTTAAATCATGGTGTAACCCAACTACTCTGTACATTTGGGATTACAAAATTCTAACCTGCAATTACATTAATAGTATGGAATTGATTGATTTTGGACTTGGGCAAGAAGCACTTAATTTTCTTTGATATAGGTTGAATCTCACTGGTGCAGCACCCTTGGGACCTGACCAGTGCCAAACCTGAGAATTTGCCAAACCACAGGAAATCAATACTGTAGGGAGTGGATCTCTTCATTTTTATTTCACAAATAAAGGCAAGGCGAATAAAGGGAACAATGCTTGCAATGCTGCTTAATAATTTATTACTGTACCGATACACCCTATATAAGCCTACGCCAAGCCAAGGGTTATAAGCTCTCTTCATAACAAAAAGTGTTAATGTTGTTACACAATTTCTCTGTATTAGCACAAGGAAATAAGTAGATAAAGGATAAAAAAACAGGCTTACACATAACAGCATTATCAGCACTTCCACTGCTTGCTGGGTTCTTAGAAGACATTTAAGGGTAATTTAGAGCTAAATAACAGCACAGAACAAAGAGCCAGGACAAGAGGCTGTAAACAAACCTTATGGGACCATGGGAAATTTGGCCACACACATGAGAAGTGGACCTCCAGCTAACTAAAATCATGCCAGACCATGGATGTTGCTGGAATAGAGAGTGCTGGATTGGAGAGATTCAATCAGTATAGTATTCCTAATGAAGGAACTCGAATTCATCAGTGCTTAAGCCAAACTATTAGAACTCAGGAAAGGACATCAGACCTCCATACTGCCGCGTATGAACCGTACAGTACTGGCCACTTTCAGAGACAAGGATAATCAACTATATGACCTCAAGTCTCATCCAATATGACAACTCCTATGCTCCTATCCTCTGCTGTGAATCCCCATTCACTGATTATACTAGTTTTCAAAATAGTTGAAGTCAGTCCAAGATATTTTTTCCAAAAGCAGCTGCAATATTGAGAAATGGCATATCTTCTGAATAAATAATGTATCATCTCAGAAGTAAACTTGGGAAAGGAGAGGTGTTCTTTAAGTGTTAGGCAGATATTTACTGTATCTGAAGTAGAGAATTTAGAAGCAATTTATAGCATCTCAACATACGCTGAAGAAATAATAAAGAAAGCATGATACCTTAATCATCAGATGAGACAGATGCACACTCAATTACGCTTGCAGACCTTCTGTTCTCAGCTTAAATCTAAACATATTCTAAGAGACAGACAGGGTCTGGGGCACATGTTGAAGTTTAGCCCAAAACCGCTTAGGAGCAGAAACTGCCCTATTTGCTTGTACAGCACATACCCCCAATGGAACCATAATCTTTGACTGGTGTTTCTAGGACACTACAATAATAATAAACATACAAATAAGTAACTTTAAGTACAAAAGGGAAGTAGTAGTAGAATTTGATACAAAATTTATTCAGATTGTTGAGTTATCACTGCTGGGAACAACAATTCACACAACAAATATAAATTAATCACCGTTTTATTGAAAGCATCTTTGTTGTATCTAAGCATCTAAAAATATAAAAAATGTGAAGTGTCTTGTCTTCATCAAGCTAATCTACCTTCTGAAATACATAAATATGAGTTCCCCAGAAGACTGTGGGCCTGATTTCTTCTTACTAGTCTTATAACGCAAAACACTGATTTAAATGGAGTTATTCACATTTTACATCATTGTGAGAGCAGAATCAGACCCTTATTTCTTTTAACTGAATGACAATTGTTCAGTTTGAGAGACTGCATAATTTTCAATTTTTAAATTATATCACCAAATCTCCTAAATTTTTTCAATCAGAAGGAAACATCACAAATCCTAGAGAGCTTTATAAAAGTTCAATGAAAGTTTGCATCGCAAGTCAATACTGGAAGATGATTGAAAACAGCTCATTTTGGGGCCATTAGTCTTCTACTAAAACACTGAATTATACTAAACTTATTTGGGAGTTAAAACATATTTTTTGCCATTTTACTGATTTGTTAAATATTAAATACTTTTTACTTTGCAAAATTAATTATAATTACATTTCCATTTCACAATAAATAATCCCCTCTGCTTTTATTGTTTCCCCAGGCAACTGTTTTAACAAGATCCCCAGACACCACCTAAACAAAGTAAGCAGCTTTGCAGACTCCATAATATTGAATCTTTCCTTTCAGGGAATCAGAACAAACAAAGCAAAAACTCAATTTTTCTTGTTTATGTTGCAAAATTATGCTTTTCTGTTTGTCCTTGGACATTTTAATTATTCTAATTCTTAAAGTCCTCATCAAAATTATAAGTATATACATTTTAGAATGAACATTAAAACCTTTTAAAAATTGAAACTTTAGAAACTAAAATTGGCAATATAGTCACCCAAGTAAGACATATTAGAAACCAAGAACTGTAACTCTATAGGAGCAAACTGAACAATATGTTTAAGAATTTATACTTGCACTACTAACCGCTATCTCTATGTTCCAAGCATTTTTCGTTTATATAGTTCCTTGCTAGAATGAAACTCAGCTCTCCACAAAATGTAGGTAGTTGGGCTTCACACATGGAATTTCACAAGAAGCTAGGAAGAAGGAATCCACTTCCCTAACCAAAGACTGATTGCGGGTCTGCAGAGAACTCCCTTTGCATCCTTTCTATATGAATGTTTGAGGTTAACTGAACTTGTGCAAAGGGGATATCCTCCTTGCTGTATGCACTAAGCTCCTCTCCTTACTATGCAGGCATCACTATACACCACCATTCCCTCCAGGCACACATTTGGACTTGATCAATTTAATATATATATATATATTATGTTAGCTATTGACTAATTTAATAATTGTGTAACTTCATCAAATTTTAGCAGTTACGTGACTATTCGACAGTCCCTAGTGGTGAGGCTGGCAATCAGTGTGCTCCCAGCCCCACTCTGGGGGAGCCCCCTGCCACCCCTACTTGCTGCCTCTGATACAGAGGCAGCAGCACGGGGTGGCATGCAGGAACTGGTCCACAGGGGGAGCCCATTTATACATCGGCTCCTCTCAAGAACCAGCTCTGTGGAGCTGCCTGCCCCCTCATCGTGATGCTCTCTTTATCAGAGGTAGCAGCAGGGGGGCAGGTGGCAGAGGAGGCTGCTCTGTGGGATGAGGGCACAGCCTCTGTCTGCTGTGGGTCTGGGCTCGTTGTGAACAGGGGCTGCTCTGTGGAATGGCGGAACAACCTCTGTCTGTGGGGAACTCAGTTAGGGGCTGGCCTGCCACGGACAGAATGTGCTCTGGTGCAGCCTCCCCTGTCCAACCTGATGCTGCTGCCTCTCATGGAGGCAGCATCGTGGGGAGGATGGCAAGCGACTCCACAGACACCAGCTGCCACCTCCGCCGCTGCCTCTGATACAGAAACAGCGGGGGGGGGGATGAGTATACTCGATAGGATTAACAGATAAATCCAGGCTTATCAGTTAATCATGTAGTCGACTACATGCTGACATCCCTAACACAAACACACAAATATTCCAAATATATTAGATAATATCAACTTACCTCTGAAAGTCACATTTTCATGGCTTTTATTTTCACTGAGTGTACGGCATAATTGTAAACTGAAATGAGAAATACTGTTTATATCATTTCAGTTTTCAAACTCCATCATGAAATTTAATTACAAAAATGATATAGAATAGCAAAATGTACTATATGTATCAACTTATTTATTTTGACGAACAAAATTACTTGAAAACCAAAACAACCTTTATTCAATACTTAAAACTAAAATTAGGGTGCTAATTTAGAAAAGTTACAAATGCAATGGTGAAAATGATTTCCCTCTCACATACTATATCCATATAGTAGTATTTCTATACAGCAACTTCTGGATTGCCACAATTTTTCAGCATGAGTACCAGAGAACTGAGAAATTATGGCAAGATAAGGACATGAAAGTAGGCAAGATAGCACTGCCATTTACATAATATCTTCAAGATGTGACATGCAAATATCTTTTTGGTGAGCATTATTGAACTTTTGACCATATGTATATTTGAAATATTTATTCATTTTTTAATTCTAGGTATAAAGCATTCACATGATTTCATAGAACATAATCCAGCAAGGGGCAGGCGCGTGCACACATTATTAAACAGCTATCTGAATCTTTAAATAAAAAAAAAAAATTATAGGCTGGAACAGGCCTGGGCAAAATACAGCCCGCAGGCCGAATCTGGCCCGCCAAGCCACCAGATCCAGCCCACGGACTCTGTGGGGAGCCCCAGGCAGGCTCCTTGCTTGCCTCGCCCCAACCGAACACCGCTCAGAAATGCGGCTCCCAGGAGGTTTTTATTTAAAAACTGAGAGTCCGGGGAGAAGGAGGGAAAGCTTTAGGAGCTGCTCCCACCCCCAGCACAATCCCATTGGCCAGCTTCTGGCCAGAAACCAGCCAATGGGAGCTGCCTGTTTCAATAACAAGCAGCCATGAAGCAGCTGCTGCTAGTGTGGGGGCGGGGCACGCAGCAGTGTTTCCCACTAAACGGCACAGCAGCATAGCTTCCCAGGTGATCAATCATCCCCACTCAGTCAGTCAGCTGTGCACTGAGCTCTGAGCCTCTGAGTGGGTGGGACTAATCACCTGTGAAGCTGTGCAATCCTGTAACTTAGAGGGAACACCGGCTAGAAGGGAGGCTGATTCAAGAATGGCTGCTGGCTGTTAAGGCTCCTGGCCAGATTCTGCCTCTGGCACCGCAACTTCTTCCTTCCCCAATTCTCCGCCACCCAATCCTGCCCCCTACTCCAGATACCCAAATCCTCTGCCCCCCTACTGTACGTATATCCTCCCAGATCCGGCACTCCAATCCCCTGCCCCAGATCAAGTCCCCTTCTGCCCTAGCTCACAACCCAAATCCCTGTCCCCCCTCCTGTACCCCAATTTCCTGCCCTAGGTCACTGTCCAACCCCCTGCACCTCAGTCCAGTGCCCCAGGTCACAGCTGCCTCCTTCATCAAAAGTCCCTCCCTTACCCCAAGCTCCCTTATACACACAACCTCCATCCCAGACCCCGCATCTCCTCCATTAGCATCATGGAAGAGTGAGGACTCAACCACTTTCTTGGAATGGCCCCCCCATCAAAAATTATTGCTGGAGAGTTCTGTCCTCTGGATCAGTATCTGTGATATGCAAAACCCCTATTTTAAAAAATATGTCATCGACAGATCTATTTAAATAATCTTGCGTACATTTAAAACACTGGATTGTGAAACAGAAGACCCTATAAGTTTTAGTATTTTATTTTTTAATAGCTATCTGTGCACCCAAGTGAGGGTTTAGACTTCAAAAGTGCTCTTCAAGGGTGCCAGGCTCTTCTTGCACTGTTCTCATTGTAAGATCAGGCTCCAAAGCATAAAAGCAAAGACATAAAAAATGTGTAAATACCTACATTTATAAAAATATCAAAGAGTGCACAAATCAAATTTTTTAAAAGTTTTCAGGAAAATTATATTCTTGTAAGGCCCACAACTTCAGATATTACAGTTCATCTCAGAGTCTGAGAGAATTAGAAATTAATACAGCACCAAATCTATGTAGTCTATGATAATCTCTCAAAGATATATAACTCATACCAGTACCTTCTAATGTAGATTATATATGAAAATATTAGGCTTGCTTGATATCATAATCAAAAGTATATTAACTCGTCTAAAGAAAGTGTATACAATAATCATAGCCAGTCATTCTTGCTGCTAGCATCAATGTACCTAATTCCCATCCAATCCGGTCTATCAAAGGATTAGATCAGTGGTTTTCAAACTTTATTTCTCATGACCCAGTTGAAGAAAATTGTTGATGCTTGCAACCCGAAATAATTTGACTGGAGTGTGGGTGCAGGGTGGGGCTGAGGATGAGAGCTTTGGGGTACAGGAGGGGGCTCCAGCTTTAAGAGGGTCAGCACTGGGGCAGGAGGGGCTATCTTGAACAGCTCCTGATCAATGGTGCAGCAGGGGTGTTAAGGCAGGCTTCCTGCCTCTCCTGGCACAGCAAACCATGCTGTGCCCTAGAAGCTACCACCAGCAAGTTCCCAGCCAACGGGAGTGTGGAGCTAGTGCTCAGACCAGGGGCAGTGCACGAAGCCCTGTGAGCTCTTCACTTCCTACCCCCAACCTAGGAGCTGGGCCTCCTGTCGGCTGCTTCTGGGGTATAATGCAGTCTGCAGTGTAAGGACAAGCAGGTAGCCTGCCTTAGTACCCCCACTGGTCACCTGATCACTCTGCAGCAAGGAGACCAAGAACCTGACATTCCACAACACAATAATGGGGTTGCGACCCACAGTTTGTAAACCACTGGATTAGATGATTCAACAACAATAGCTATACATACTACGTAAAACATTAAGAAAATGCACATTTACATTCAAATATAAGTATAATGCAATCAGCAGACTCACTATGCAGCTACATTATGAAAACTTGTGACGCAAAGTAAAGATATGGCTCAAATTATTACTACTACATTTTTTACTGTTACAGAAAACACAACAGGATTCCTCCAACATATCACATAACAGATAGGTCTAGCTCTAAAGCAGGGGTCAAGCTTCTATTTCATTTTTTCACTAATGGTGAATTTTCTTCTATTCATTATTAACCAAGATAAATAGATCTGCAAAAGCATTTACAAAAATCAATATTTCTTCAAAGAAACTGCTTTAGGCCATCTGATCTCAACTAATCTTTCTTTTGAGTCTACTGTGTATTTTCTTAAACATTAAGTAGATGAATTAATACCCAGTGCAATTAGCCCATGTGCATTTATTTCTTTCTGTTTAAAATTAACCATCAACCTATGCCCTTGATCCTGCAACTGGGATCCACTCAGGCAGACCCTTTGGACCACACAAAGTCCTTTTAACCATCAGTCTTTAAAATGGGTCAATGAGCTGTGATATAATGAAACTCCACTGTACACTTGAAAGGTCCACTTCAACAGATCTTCATGCAAGATCAAGGGTTTTAAGTTGTTTCTATACTACAGACAAATATAAATTCCCATCACATGCGACAAATTGAAATAAGAGACTCAGGATATGCTCTTTTGGCTTATCTAGATCAGTGTTCTCAACCAGCGGTATGAATACCCTTAGGGTTACCTGAGAGAAGTCTGGGAGGTACGTCAACACAACTGAAATTTGGAGAAAACTGAATTTTTAAGTTTTACAGCTCTTTATTATTTTTGTACTTTTTTTTTTTACACACAAAAATGTCATCGCCCACCCTGCCACAATTAAGTTGTTTAAACAAATATGTTGCAATGGTAGAAAAAAAAATGTGTGTCTGAAAACTGTAGGTACCTGGGGGTACTTTTTTTTTTAAAAAAAAGGGGTACTTTATAAAAAAAGGTTGAAAAACACTGATCTACATGATCAGCTCATTGTTCAAGGTGCTGGCCAAAGAAATCATTAAAGCTACACTTACAACTTTAGGTAAGGTCCTGGATTATTTTTTAATTTACAAGAAAACAAATTAAGATGTCATTGTACTAAACTGAATGGCTATGTCCGCCCAGTAACAAGCAGTGGCAAAACACATACAAATACCATGTACTAAAAAAGGTGAAGAGACACACATTCACTCTCTGTGTGTGCATGTGAATGTGTGTGTATAAAAATACCTCATCTTGAACAATGTTTGTTGTGTTCACCTGATTTTAAAAAAAGGACTAAAATAAAGTTTCAAGTGTCGGAGAATCCAGGAAGATTAAGAGCAATTAATAGAATGACAAGCACTAACTAACCTCTCTCAAAAACAAGTGACACACAAACTAAAAGGCAAAAAAATAAATAAATTGGTGAAAAAGTTTTTTACAACATATAACATGTGAAACTGACTGCTGCAAGATACTAATTTCAACAAATAGCTTAGAAATTAACACAGGAGACCTTACAAGTCAGTAAAAGAGCTAATTAAGTTTATAATGTATACAATTATCTATAAGGCTATGAAAAAAAATTAAAAGCAGATGTCTGACTATTCAAACTAACCAGCTAGATTCTTATTTTAAATAATACCACCTATGAATATGTCCAGAATTTTTATGACCTGTTATTTGATTATTAATGTATTTTGTTGTGTTAACTTTAAAGTTTTTTATATTACTTAGAATACTGCACAGATTAAATTGTCTTAATCACTTTGTCAATGTTGACTACAGATACTGCATTTTTTTAAATTTACAATAATATAATCCACTCCTTGATAAACAAATATGGCAAATATATTAAAGCATGAAGTATAAAAGGTTAGACTACTTGGATAACATTACAAAAGTAATGAAATCTCATACTTCAGAGCATAATCTGATCACCAAACTTTTTATACAGTATTATATAAAGAGCAATATTTAATGGGCTGTTTACTCCTGCATTTTAAGCATCCAAAACTGGTCACAGCCAGGAATCAAAATACTAAACAAGATGAACTATTTAATGTTTCATTAGGACAATTTATATGATCCCAACTTATAAAATAATACTTCAGTAAAGATAACTAATAACTTCGCCAGTATCATTTCAGACTCTTATCTTTTTGGATCACATAAGTTATCCTACACTAACAGCAGTTAGCGAATGTTCTTATTTGTTTTCACCTTTTTTTCCTACCAACCACAAATTGTTCCCAATACATTTACTGTTTTTTATTTGAGTGAAAGTTGGTATGTTGCTTCTGTTCTGGCCAGCCCCAGCATACTTAAAAACTAAACATTGGTCTAAAAATGAGCTTGCCCCCAATGAAAAAGATTGGTAAAACAAGTTTTGCTAAGAACTGTCACTTGGCTTCAGTTGCTAGAATTACAGGTGTTGTCCTTCTACAGCTTATATCCTTCCCAGAGTTTATCAACTTTATTAATCATCCTATGTGTTTAATTTATATTGCAAACTGCTTAGATCTGGAATATCATCTTTCTAGGCCTTCTGCAAAGCACTTAGCATCCTTTCTAAGCTTCTAATTCTTCATTTCTAGAACTGGTACAAAATATTTTCATGTATTTCATTTTGACATCTAAAAAATGCAATCAAAGGTTGCTTTTGTTTATTAACACAAAGATTTGTTAGTATTTCAGAACAAAAATTCTAGCAAAATTGTTCAGTATCTACTTCTAGGAAAGCCAGTCTTTACGTGTGCAAAATATCTTTTGGAATGCTTCATACAGATACAATTTTTTACTTTTAAAATATTTAATATGTAGGTTTAAAAGATTTATAAAAATGTTTCAGCAAAAACTGACAGCTGTTATGCACACACAGAGTCACACTTCACTGGTAACTTACAGCCTCTTGTTTAAATCAGGCTGTCTGGGAATTATTCTTAAACAGGGTTTATACACTGTCCCTTCTAACCTAGTAACATTGCTGGATAAGCCAAAATGAATGTATATTTTTTTCTGTTTTTTAAGATTGCGGATTCAAAGACTGGATTCCAATACTTTTGTGTAACATTTTAAGATACTTGGCCTTTTGTTAGAAAATGGTTTAGCTGACCTGTGTGAATCCTACAATAGTCAAAGGCTAAGCTACACCACCCTTTCTGTGCACAAATCTTCACACAATCAACTGTGAATTATCTTTCAAAATTAACTCTGTATTACCTGTCATAAGGTATTTTTCAAAATTAATCATATTGAACAGCTTCCTAACTCAGACAGAAGTAAGAACCTCACCAAAAAAAAAAAAAAAAAAAAGGTTAAGTCCTGACATACATCCTTTTTGTGTCAAACCTCTACTACCATGGTGTCCAACATGCTAGCCACTAGCCAGATGTGGTTATTTGGCCAGTTGAGTGTGGCTAGTTGGCTTGAAAAATGTGCCAATTTGTCCGGTTGAGTGTGGCTAAGTCACGAGAGTGGCTACTGATTCAAAACTGGTTGGACACCATAGCTATACTATATAAAAAAAATACTGTTTAGTGACCTACGCTTAGTTACATATTTTAATAGATACTGAACAAATATATTTATATATTTTATTTTTCTACAAAAATGTGTAGACACTGGCTAACACAATCTATTCATTGACTACATCTTTCAAATTTTTTTGTGAATTCAGTTGTTAACACAGAATCCTAAACAGGGAAAGTTTAGAAAGTAGTTTGAACATACATTTCTTTATAAGCTCATCTATACTGCAGTTCTTACTGTCAGGTGACTTCCTATATAGCTGATTCTTTATTTGGTCATAATACAGTCTAGTTTTTAGTATAAATCGAAACATGTTTGAGCCATGGTTATGTCAAGCCTACATCAAGATGCAAGGGCACTGACAACAAGGCTTCCCTGCTTCCACTACGGAATGGAAGAGGTCAAGGGAAGAATGGTGATGTAGAAGGCCTCTACATTCTCCATCCACCTCACCCACTCTTCTCATCCTGTTTAAGAGGGCTGTACAGTTATGCCAAATGAAGGAAAATTAATGATAATGTGAATACTATGTCTCACTGAAATGCACCACAAAATAGTCTTTGTTTAAAATTTAACTTTGAAAGTGTCTCTCAATAAAAAGGCAAATAAAGTTTTTAAGAACTCTTCAGATTAATCTACAATATTATAAAGTTTTCAGCCCAAGTCATTGTTAAGTTGAGGAAATTGTGAATGTCAAATCAAACCTTCTGATCAGAGGCAATCCCAGTACACAGTGGACAACATACTGCCAGAATGGCGACCTCTTAGGACTTAGGATGATACTGACAAGATCATTCTCTGCCAAGGCCAGTAGCGCTAAATGGATTTGGGGGGAGGGCTGAGCGGAACTCTCTTGGCACACAAAGGGCCCATGGCAGAAGAGTTGATGGGATGAACGATCCTCGCTCTGGGCTGGATCGGGGAGGAAACGCGGGCGTTAAATCCTTCGGATCGAGGAATTTCGGGACTGAGGCCCTTGCAACTAAGCTCAGCACTGGGGCGCCTGACGCTTTGGCACAGGGGACGGTAGGCGAACCCGAGAGCCGCGGGGGCGGAGATACAGGGGATCAAACGGAGCCAACCGTCGGGGGCGCTTGGCCCAAAGCCTGGAAGGGGGCGCTTGAGGGGAGAGCACTGGGAGCCCGGACAGCTAGGCCGGGGGGGGGGGGAAAACGTGAGCGAGTGAGGCCCAAGGGAGAGCGTCAGGGTGAAAGGGCACAGAGCCGGTGGGGGATGCTCGCTCGGCCCTTTAGGGAGCGGTGCGGGGAACTCAGTCCGGAACTCTGCCCTCCACCCAGCTCCCGGCCCCTCCACCCGACCGGGCCCCAGACTCCGGCTCCTACGGATCGGCCGGCGGGCCGCCCTAGGCTCCAGCGCCCGGCCCGGCCCGGCCGGCCCGCTCCTCTCCCCACGCGGCCCCGCACTCACAACTCGCTCTTGCCCGATTTCTCCCAGTTCTTTATCCACTCGGCAGGGAGCGCCCCCGCCGCCGCCATCTTCCCCGTGTGGCGCCGAGAGCCCGGATGGGGCGAGCGACGGGATGGGGTCAGAGGGAACGGGCCGGCCCTCCCGCCAAGCATGATGGGAAACGGGCCTCGAGCAGCCTGGGAGGGGAACGTGCGCGCGCTCTCCTGCCGAGCGGCTCCCGAGCCCGCGCTGCGCGCGCGGAACCGGCCCCGGGCTGCTGCTGAGTTTCGGCAGCGCCGCCCGCCCGCCCGCGGCTAGACAACGCCAGGCCCAGCGAGTCCCGCGCCAGCAGCCCCCAGACACTCCGGTAACACCGGGACCTAGCTGCCCCCTTCCCCCCAATCTGGTAACACTTGAGCCCCCAACAGCCCCCGCAATATACTGGTGACTCCTGACCCCCCGCACCAGTAACACCATGGCCCCCGCAGCACATCCGCCACCTGCCCCCCATACAACTGGGCCACAAGCAACCCACCCAAAATACTTCCAGCTCCTGCAGTGCACCACCAGAGCTCTTGTAATGTATCTTCTAAATATATTCCTTCCACACACACACACACACACACCCCGGCAAGTTACCCAAATACACTGGACGCCCAGGAATCCCCCTACAATTAGTGGGCCTGCTACCATCTACTCAATGAATGCGCACCAGGACCTTGCAGCGTTTCCCAAATACGGTGGGCCTCTGCAGTCTTCCGTCAAAAACACCAGTAACCCCAGGACCTCACCAATCTCCCCCAAATAGATCTGGATCCCTACAATCCACCCACTGAATACTATCAACTTCCCCAAATAACACCAGACCATCAATCACTGCCCCCCTCCCAAAAAAAATCCCCTCCAGCAGGCTGCCCATCACAATGGTAACATCTGTTCTCCACTAACTCCCCGTCCCCAATGTCTTGGGGACACTGGGTACCCAGCAGCTTTACACCAAATGTGCTACAACACCAGGCCTCCACCAATCCCATAGCAATAGCTCTGGGTTTGCAGGGACTTTTCCCAATAGTCTCAGCCAATATCCATGCATATGTCTGTGACTTCACATACTTGTTAAAACAAATGTATTCTGAGATATTTAGCAAAAGAGTATCAGTAAGACGTATCTAATTCTGTAGCTCTGTTATACGAATTTATAGTAGTAATATTAATTTGGAGTTGCAGTCAAAGACTACAAAACTTGTTTGTGTGTAAAAACTCATTTAATCTGTTAATTGTCATACAGATAGGTTGATAGTTGTATTCTAAACCTATTGAAAAGAAAGAATGGTCCCTTCATTTCAGAAATCTTAGGGCAGGTCTACCAAATTAAGTCAGCTTACGTTACTTGCTATGCTATCAGCCCCAAGTGGCAGAACTCTAGTTATCAGTTCCGGGCAGTGAGGCTCTGATAGTCAGGCAGCAAAAGGTGATGTGATGTAAGCAATGCAGTGTCTACACTGATGCTGCATTGACATAAGAGCTATGCCTCTTGCAGAAGTGGAATTACTAAGGGCATGTCTTCATATTAGGCTGGATCAATAGGCAGTGGTCATGTCAGCAGGGAGTCAGTTTATCACATCTAGATAATTTGACAACTGAGCGCTCTCCCGTTGACTCTGATACACCACCAAAACAAGAAGAGTTAAGCGGAGTTGACGGGAGAGCATCAGCTGTCAACTTACTGCTGTGAAGATACTGCAGTAACATAGGTCGATGGTCTGCAATAGTATAGACAAGGCCTAAGTCAGTGTAGCAGGCTACTTATGTCAGTGGGAGCTTACACAGGTCAAAATAATTTGCCTTATGTCGCCCTAACTGTAATATAGACTAGGCCTTAGTCTCACAGTTCAAACTTCAACATTTGAAGAATACAGGGTCTTTTTTTTCTTTTTAAGTATATTCAGAGTCTTTGGTCTCTGATGGGCTTGAGCCATTATCTCAGAGGAAATTCCTAAACTGTTACCAGTGGAGTACTTGCTGGAGGCTCTCTTTGGCTACAAGCCTCTTTCAAAAGAGAACGTCTAGACGACAAGCAGATTTTTTGAAAAAGCGAGCCGCTTTTTCGAAAGAGAGTCTAGACGCTCACTTTCAAAAAAGCACAGTTTGCATTCAATAGCGCCTTTTTTCAAAACAGCACTTTCGAAAAAAGGCGTTATTCCTCGAGAAATGAGGTTTACCACGATCGAAAAAACTGCCGGGTTCTTTCGATTTACTTTCAAAAGAACGCGGCTGCAGTCTAGATGCAGGTGAAGTTTGTTTTTTTGTTTGTTTGTTTGTTTTTTTCTTTTCGAAAAAAGGCTACTTTTTTGTGTCCCTCTTTGAGGAACAGAATAGATTTAAGGGAGCAATGAATGAAGAGAAAAAATAGTTATTATTTTTACCTTTTTTTCAAAAGGGCCAAAACATTTATATAAAATAATTAAAAATATATCATCATTGTACTAATATTGGCCTTCCATGTAAACAAGGTGCAGTGAGCCCCAATAAACCAGTTTTATCTTGAGCCACCACTCCAGCAGACAACGCAGCACTTGTGAGCACTTAAAATAAAGCTAAGTAAGGTTTATTAAAGTAAAAATAAAGATGTAAAAGGAAATAAGAAATAGTGGTTACATCACAAAACAAAATCATAGAGAACGAACCAGAGTCTATACTTATGAAATATAGATTGCACCTCTAAAATCCAGGACACTCTGGTCTAGCAACATCCATGTTCTGGCAGGATCACAGATATTGCTGGACCAGGGAGCCCTGGTTGGCTAGAAGCAGCAGGGCCAGTAGTGGGGAAGCTCAGCCCTTGCCGGGGCTGGAAGCAGAGTCCCCGGTGGCCAAGATGGGCTGACAGCCAAGAAAGAAGCCTTGACCTACCCTGGTCTCGCAAACTCCAGGGTTTGGGACCGCTCAGGACCAGAGGGTGTCGGAACAGGGAGGTCCAACCTGTAGTTACTTTTCCTACCTAGTAAAGTAAATTTCCTCACCAAATTCAGCCATTGCAGAGCTGGATGCTTTTTCATTAAGGAGGACCCAAAATGTTCATAAAATCATAGAAATGTAGAGTTGGAAGGTACCTTAAGAACTCATCTAGTTCAGCCTGCTGCACTGAGTAGGACTATGCACTCCTAAACCATCTCTGACAGATGTTTATCCAATCTGTTTTTTTAAAAATTCAGTGATGGCACTTCCACAGCATCTCTTACAAGCCTAATCCAGATCTTAACTAGAATCATAGAATACTAGAACTGGAAGGGACCTTGAGAGGTCATCGAGTCCAGTCCCCTGCCCTCACAGCAGGACCAAGCACTGCTTAGATCATCCCTAATAGATGTGTACCTAACCTGCTCTTAAATATCTCTGGAAATGGAGATTCCACAACTTCCCTAGGCAATTTATTCCAGTGTTTAACTACCCTGACAGGAAGTTTTTCCTAATGTCCAACCTAAACCTCCCTTGCTGCAGTTTAAGCCCATTGCTTCTCGTTCTGTGATCAGAGACCAAGGAAAACAATTTTTCTCCCTCCTTATGACACCCTTTTAGATACTTGAAAACCGCTATCTTGTCCTCTCTCAGTCTTCTCTTTTCTAAACTAAACAAGCTCAATTCCTTCAGCCTTGCCTCATAGCTCATGTTTTCTAGACCTTTAATAATTTTTGTACCTCATCTCTGGACCTTCTCCAATTTCTTCATATCTTTCTTGAAATGTGGTACCCAGAACTGGACACAATACTCCAACTGAGGCCTAATCAGTGCAGAGTTAGTCACCAGATAGGTGATAATGTCTTGGAGATGGTCCATTCAAATCTGAGGCAGTTGTCCTGCCCTGGATAGCCAGTGAGGTAAAAAAATTTGTTGTCTAGCCTTGCTACATCCCCACTTTAAGAGAAAAACTATCAGAGACAAATGCAGTCAATCAAAAACAATTAGGTGTAAAAAAGATACATTATAACAAAGAGAGAAAAAGCCAGTTATGAATAAAGAAAAAAGACAGTTTCAGTAAAATACAGGATGGGGAAAGACACACTCTATGCTTTTTCTGGGATCACATCCTCAGCAACAGAGGTGCCTTCATGAAAAATTGGGTTTTGATTCCTGTTATGCCAGCCAGCTCTGCAACAGACTGAACCTACTTTTTTGTGCTTTGTATCGTGCTGTATTAATTTGTTTCCATCATTCTCTGTTGTTTCTAGTAGACAATCTAACTTTTCTTAAATACATCTTCATTTGTTTTATTACAAGTCCGGTATGTTATTCAGGAGCAGGGGATTTAAGGTGAACTAAGATACACTGCTCCTTTGGGAGCAGATGATACGGGGTTTCTGTCAGTGGCCAGTGTCAGAGTCTGGTTATCACAGAGGGTTACTTCAAAGATATTTGGGGGTTGGGATGCACCTACTGGTAACATGACACCCAGCTACACATAGGCAAGACTGACTTATGCTAGAGGCAGGATGTAACATGTTGACTCACAGCCCTGAGTACCTCAAGAACCATCATGGCCTACACCAGTGTTTCTCAACCAGTGGTACGAGTACCCTTAGGGCAGTGTTCCGTGGCACACCAGTGTGCTGCAAGGCAGTCGGAGGTGTGCCATGGAGAACAACAGAATTTAAAATGGCCATCTTTAAAGGATGTTTTTAAGACTGAGGAACACCAAACAATATTTTTTTTATGAGGAACACCAAGGCCCTCAATAACTTTCCCCCCAACCCTTTTTCCCCCCCGACCTTTTTTTCTTTTTTTTTTTTGCTCAACAAAAAAATCCTTTGTGTTCCTTATAAAAAACAATTATTGTTTAGTGTTCCTAGGTCTTAAAAAGTTTAAGAAATACTGCCTTAGTGGTACACGAGAGAAGTCTTGGGGGTACATCAACACAACTGAAATTTTGAGAAAACTGAATTTTTGTTTTAAGTTTTACAGCATTTTATTATTTTTGTACTTTTTACACCCAAAAATTTCATCGTCTGCCTGGCTATGATTAAGTTGTTTAAACAAATGTGTTGCAATGGTAGAAAAAAATGTTGTGTGTCTGAAAACTGTAGGTACTGGGGGTACACATAATTTCTTTAAAAAAAAAGGTTGAGAAACACTGGCCTACACATCTTACTTTTTCTCACTCTCTTCTAGTATTTTTTACTTCTGCAATTATACTGTATTATTCTTTAAAACATTTTGAGATGCAATGTTTATGAATTGTTCTACACTGTAAAAATGTACAGTACATGGTCTTTTACATGTAGTTACATAGATATTTTAATATAGCAATACTTACTAGCAAAGCAAAATGATTTGATATAGAATGCCTCTTGAGAGAAATATATTATGGACACAAAAATCATCCTGTTGTCCTAGCAGTCACAATCATATTTAATTTTTCACTTGCTCATGTGGTGCAAATCCATGGCAGTAGGAAATACCAGTGGTTGAAGTGTGACATACTACTGAGTTCAAAGGAAACTTTGTATTTTTGTCCTTCACAGGAGCTTCTATAGTTAATTCCCCATCTCCTGATGAAGCATTTGTGTGCTTTAAGGAGAAGTCGTGGGACTCGTGTAAATGAATCAAAGGCTCTGATTTCATGATAGGAAGCTTCGTTTGCATCCCAAATTAACAGAAATATTTCCATTTCAATAAAAATTACTTATTCTCTATTGAAAAATTTAAACCAGGACTATTAGATTTTTGATCTCTTCTGATATTTTTAGAAATTGACCTTTAGCTTTCTACATATTTGGATAAAATTAAACACTAAAGAGAGCGAAAACCCTTGTTTCTGGTAGAAAGCCACAGAATGCCATATTGCATTTTTGAGTCACTTACTGTGCTTTCCTCCTAAGTATGAATAATGAAACAATATGAATATTCTCTACTGACTACAGTAAAAAAAAACCTCTTAGTTAGGCACTATGGTAACATTTGGATATGAGTAGGAAACTGTTTTGTTTAAACATTTGAAATACATTTGCTTATTAAAATCTTTGCCTTACAAAGATACATTACCCAAACTTCAGCTGCTAGGAACCAAGGTTCCTGTTACCATATATTATCCAACAAACAAATAAGATAAACAATAGAAAATTGATGTTCTTGTGCAAGTTCATTTTATGAACTGAATAAGTATTTATTCTTGATGTACTGAACTGATGTTGCAGGATTTGTGAATGAAGGGGAATGAAGCCAATAGTAAGAGTTAGTGGCGCAGAAAAGGTCAGATCAGATCACCTCTTTCTCTGTATACTGCTGTGGCTACCTATACTACCTTGTCTCCAGTGAACAAAGGTAAATACCAGCAGAGATTTTTCCTTCCTCTGTGCAGATGTTCAGCAGAAAGACTAAGGGTGCGTCTAGACAGCGGCACTATTTCAGGTTACTTCCGAAATAGCGTTTACCATGTCTTGATAGCACGCCTGTTATTTCAAAATAGCTTTCGAAATAACAGGTGTGCTATTTCAACATCCCTGTAAACCTCGTTCCACAAGGATTATGGGACGTTTTGGAATAGCTCTCTATTTCAAAATTAACTCAGAATAAGCTATACCATTTGCGTAGCTCAAATTCCACAGCTTATTTCGAGCTAAGGATGCAGTGTAAATGCTCCCTAAGAGCGGCTGAGAGAAAATGTTCTTAGATTGGTTGAGTTCTATACCCAGGATCATAGGTCTGGGATGAACCATGGTAAGAGAATTAATTAATTTTGATTTCTTGCTACAAATGTTATTCCTTAAAGCAAAAACCTTGATGACTGTGACTGTTCTTTCTGCTGGGTCATTCCATTAGCTCACAATCGTGGTTATATGAATGATAGTTTACATAGAGAAAGCCTCTTCATTTTTCCATCAAAATTGTCTCTATTTGGCCAATACTGTCTGAAAGGTAAAATATGGAGACCTTAACATTGGCAAATACAGACCATAGCTGTATAGTCACTCTAAGGCAAATGGTTGCCAAATACTTCTTGAAATTCTGTTTTTGTCACACTCAATCTCTGTATCTCATCCTAGCTTCAGTGGCTCCATAAGTGGAAACATATCTATATAACCTTGTGGTACACACTTATTTATTAAAAAAATAACACCTTAACAGCAGTTATTCCTTTATCCCCAAGCCCAGATGGGGGCAGAGGCAGAGCTGAATTTCTGCCAGGGCTAAACTCCAAAACCTTTAGGCTTGTCAGTTAAGCCTCAGCACCTCTGACCTTGCTGCATCTGTTACAAATGTAAAAAAATTGCTTGTGACCTGACACCTCTTTCATTACAGATTAAGCACTGAGCAGTGGGTGGGTTTAGAATCCACCATATGACGCAGTGTGCATGTATTCCCTGTCTGGGAAGCCCTCCCGGACTCGTGCTAGACCTAAGTATTTATTGATAAAATCCAGACTGTTGTATGGAGCACTCACAACACTGAATATAGCAACAACTACTAACATATATGCCACAGAATTACAGCACGTTTTCACATCAGTGGGACCAAATGACAGATTTGATCGGCTGGCACACTGGAGTATTTACCTTTCCCTCAGCATTTTTCAGTTTTAAGACACAATTAACCACAACTAACAATTCTTTGGGCTTCCATATTTCCACTAGGCCCCAGTCCCCAGTTCATAATTTAAAATGTAGCTTATTCCACCACAGAGAATTATGTTTACACTATGAAATATAACTTTCTATGTTTTGTAGACAAATATAGCTTTACACCCTAACATAGCAACAAGAAGGGATGTCAAGGGTCAGAAGGCTGGATCCAGCTTACATGACACATCTATGTGGCTTCTATGATACACAAGTTGTGCAGAATCTAACTTTTTTAAAGTAAGGTTCTCGTCTTCTCGTCTACAGCTACAACACTCCAAACACAAACCAAGAGTAAACCGGTGTCATGTTGTCTGGTTGAGTCTGCAGACAGCCTGAAACAATGTCTCAGGGCAATGAATTCCCTTGTCCCTTAAGCTTTCCAGAATGTCAGCTCTAAAGCCCCATGGTGATATGTGAGTGTCAACATTAACAGTTCCAGAAGATTTAAAAAGGAAGAGGCAGAGTTCCTGGGGAGGTAGAATCAGGGTGGATTTGATTTAAAGCAAATTGATTTAAATCATGCTTTAAATCACTATTCAGGAATACTCGATTTAATCATGGTTTTCTACATAAAAATGCATTCTTGTTGGTTGTTAGAACTTTAATACATATTCTTCACAACTCAGATAAATGTAGGTTTCATTTTTAGAAAGTACACACTATACATTTTTAAACTGATTTATTTTGAAAACTTTTCAGATTAGTTTTACAGCTAAATCAGAAAATGAATGATTGTTTGGTTATTTCATTTGCCAAAAGTAATTCAAGCAGATATTTATGAAGTTATTGGGACTATCTCCAATTCAACAGGTTAATCATTAATATTTGGAAGATTTTCTTGCCATGCTGTATTGGGAGGAGAACAGCACCAGACAATATTTAAATTATTTTATTTAACTAAAACACCAATGCTATATATTCTGGATTTTTTTTTTTTTGTCAATTGCAAACATAGTATTTTAACAAAACAAGCATATGAATTTTTTAATTTAGTCTCTTAAAATTGAGTTTGTTTTTGGTAAAATTGTTTTTAACTAAAACAGTTAAATGACATATTTAAAAAAAAATAAATTGACTATGTTAGCCAGGTCAACATGAGTAACTTAAAATATTCACTTGTGCAGCTAACTCAATTGTCTTCGCCTTCATTTTCCTATTTGTTCAGAATCTGGAAAAGAAAAACAAGTTTCCTGCTTTTTTAAGTCCCAAACGATTTTTCAATTTGGAATGAATTAGTCCAAAGTAAGAAAATATTCTTTCTACACCAGCAGAAGAAGCTACTACTGTTAAAAGTGAGATTATCACTTCAGTAGTATCTGAATCCAAGTGCTTAAATGTCTTCCATCGGTTCCATGGTGGCTTTCTTTAAAACATCATCAGCAAACATATATTTCTTGAATGGCTCACCCTTAGCTCTAAAGTTTATTATAGCTGGCATTATGGAGGGATGATTGTTGGATGCCCATGTCATAGCCAACTCCTCTTTTTCGACAGTTAAGATTTGACCCTGGTACCACGTATTGAGAATATTTGCAAGAATATGAGCTGGACATAGTGCTTGTCTCATTCATGTTTTTTAGTGCTTGTCATTTAACTCTGTCATTGAATATTTCTCTTTTTAAGAACTCAGTTCCTTTGAAATTTTAACAGTATCAGCAACAAAACAGCTATTTCCCTGCTTCAGAGTACTCAGCATATGTTCAACATTTTTCTTAAGCCCAACGTTGAGAACTTTGGCTGTGACAGTGTCATCTATTTTTTCATGATTTTGTTCACAAATGGTCATCAGATTAATCCAGTTCTTGATATAGTGCTCAAAACAATCCACTGCTGAGTTCTAGCATATGTCTTGTGGGAAAGTTAGCTGGGTTCCTCCCACTTTTTTCAGAGCAGTTTCTACAAAGTGGTTGTTCCAGAAGTATTTTGCAATTTCAACAACATTAGCCTTTATTTCTGGAACATTGAAGTCTTTGGCTAGGAGATGCATCGTGGTGCCCGTGCTCCAGCAATATTCAGAGCCAGGGGCCCTGCTCCAGCAATATTTGTAGCTGGCTCTCTCCCCCGGCCCTACCTGGAGCGGGCCCCGCCCCCCACCTGCCGGCCCCCCTGTGCATCCCCCCCCGGCCCCGGACCGTCCCTGCCGTGCGCAGCGTTCAGTCGGCTCCCTCTTGCCAGCGCACGCTGCTGGCTGCTGCTGCCGCCATGCACCGCGTTTCCAGGTGACCGGGGAGACACCCGAGCATGACATGATGTCACAGCCTGGGACTTTAAAACTGCTCAGCGCCACGTTGCGCCGCGCGGCCTAGCCTCCGGCCCTGCAAAGTGGAAGGCAGAAGGTACGGCAGGGCAGGGAAGGGGGAAAACTAGGGGGAGGAGGAGGGAGAGGAAGGGGCTTGTGCGGAGGGGGAGGGGAGAGGGTGGGAGAGGAAGGCACCAAGGGACAGCCTGGAGGAGAGACAAATGCCAGGGGGCCAAGTGGAGACAATGAGGAAAAGGGCAGGAGGGGAGGTGTCAGTGGGAGGGGGGACAGGGTGATGCTGGGAGAGGAGAGGGTAAGGGCATTGGGGTCTAGAGGGGGGAGGGGTAGGTGCTGGGAGAAGGCTTGAAAGAAGGGGTGGGCATGAGAAAGGTGGGGATGGAGCAAGTCATGTGTGAGGGCACAGGGGCATGAGGAGAATGGGGGCAGAGAGTGGTGAGGGGGTGGGCATCAGGGAAAAGAGGGCAAAGGGGGCAGGGGCAGTGAGGGAAGGGGGAGGCACCAGGAGGGTGCAGGGCTAAGGGAAGGTGCAGGTGCCAGGGGATTCTGGGGGTGAAGCAGAAGGGCAGACACCTGCAGGGGAGGGACCAGCACCAGAGAAGAGAGGCAGGGCAGGTTTTAGAAGAGGGGAAATCCTGTCTCACTAATCTATTAGGGTATGTCTACACTACCACCCTAGTTCGAACTAGGGTGGTTAATGTAGGCATTCGAAGTTGCAAATGAAGCCCGGGATTTAAATATCCCGGGCTTCATTTACATCTTGCCGGGCGGGCGCCATTTTTAAATCCCCTTAGGTCGAACTCCGTGCCCGCGGCTACACGCGGCATGGAGTAGGTAGTTCGAATTAGGATCTCTAATTCGAACTATCGTTACTCCTCGTGGAACGAGGTGTACCAGAGAAGAGAGGCAGGGCAGGTTTTAGAACTACCTACTCGAACTACCTACTCCGTGCCACGTGTAGCCGCAGGCACGGAGTTCGACCTAAGGGGATTTAAAAATGGCGCCCGCCCGGCAAGATGCAAATGAAGCCCGGGATATTTAAATCCCGGGCTTCATTTGCAACTTTGAATGCCTACATTAACCACCCTAGTTCGAACTAGGGTAGTAGTGTAGACATACCCTTAGAGTTCTTTGAAGGGGTTAACAAACATGCGGACAAGGGGGATCCAGTAGATATAGTATACTTAGATTTTCAGAAAGCCTTTGACAAGGTTCCTCACCAAAGGCTCTTGTGTAAATTACATGGCCATGGGATAAGAGGGAAGGTCCTTTCTTGGATTGAGAACTGGTTAAAAGACAGGAAACAAAGGGTAGGAATAAATGGTAAATTTTCTGAATGGAGAGGGGTAACTAGTGGTGTCCCCCAAGGGTCGGTCCTAGGACCAATCCTGTTCAACTTATTCATAAATGATCTGGAGAAAGGGGTAAGCAGTGAGGTGGTAAAGAGCCTACCTCTGACACCCAAACCCTTTGCCCCACTAAGTCCCCTAACCCAGGTTACAACTGCCTCCTTTACTCAAACTCCCTCCCAGACCCTTTTCTGCACCCCAATCCCATACTGCAAACTCCCTTCTGCACCCAACCTCTATCCCAGACCTCACACCTCCTCCATTAATATGGAAGAGTGCAGCCCTTGACCACTTTCCAAATTCTTAGAGTGGTCTCCCATCAGAAATTATTGCCCACTCTGGGTTGCACAATTATTCAGTTGCATGCAATCTAACATCCCTGTAAACTACTGGAACTCATTTACAACAAATTTCTTAAGCATTACATGAATATATTGTCTCATACTATAGAATTAGAATTTATAATCTCTATTTTATGATGAGAGATCTTTGAGTTATATCTTCATGAAAACTAAGCGTTTTATAAAAAAAAATCTGGTTTAAATTTTAAAAATCTACCATTTTTAAATCATTGATTTTTATCCACCCTGGCATTAAATGGCAGGGAATCCATTTGTGGCTAAAAATACCTAATGACTGACTTTTTAACAACAGTATATTAGATTACCTCTGATCTGTGCTAGTAATTACTTAGAAGCAATGTTCCCTTTCTGTTTTGTGCCAGTTTGGGACCTGAAAGCACATTATTCAGTTATATTCCCAGCTGATTCATTTAAGCCTATAATGCTCAGAGCTCAACTGACCACTATATTTGGGGTCAGAAATTAATTTCCCTAGAACAGTTTTGGCAGAGAGACCCTGGGCTGTGGGTTTTTTTCTTTTGTTGTGGTTTTTTCCTCTTTCTCTCCCTTTTTTTTCCTTTTCTCTCATGGGGTGCGGGCCACTTGCAAATTTAAACTAGAGCAAATTGTGATTTGCTGTAACTTGAAGTCTTTAAGTCAGAGATGAGCAATAATTTTTTATCAGAGTTTGATAATGGCAAGAATTTGATAAGTGGTTTAGGGCCACACTATTCCATGATATTAATGGAGGAACTGTGGGATCTGGGATAGAGGATGGGTATAGAATGGACCTTGGAGTAAGGGATTGCGGTGCAGGAGAGCAGGGGCGCCATTTCAGATTTTGGTGGGGGCAGCAACCTGTGCCTACTGTGATGGGGGCAGACTGAGAACAGAGGCTTCAGCAGTGTTACAGAGGGTGCTCAGTACAAGCTAAGCCCTAGATGGGGAGGGAGGGAAAGCCAGCCCCATCCCCCCTCCCCCCTGCACACATGATCTCAATCCAGAAGTTACTAAGGCACTGGAAAACTATTTTTTTTTAATTGGACAACTTAGCAGTTAGCTGACAGGAGCACTGTATCTAATTCCTATATAACAGAAAGAAAAATAACATTCTGACATCTTGTGGTAAGTCTCTTATGGGACACTAGTTAGCCTTAAAATTTTAATATATATTCTTACTTTGTTACTAGCTCTGTGGAGAAAAACAGACCCCGTCAGGACTCCTGGGCTCTAGCTCAGCTCTGGAAGGGGAGTGGGGTCTAGTGGGTTACAGCACTGGGGAGATACATTTCAGCTTTATAAGAACATCAGAATGACCATAGTGGGTCAAACCAAAGGTCCTTCTAGCCCAGTGTCCTGTCTTTCAAGAGAGACCAATGCCAGGTGCTTCAGAAGGAATGAACAGAAGAGGCAATCATCATGAAACATCCCCTGTTGCCCATTCCCAGCTTTTGGCAAATAAAAGCTAGGGACACCATCCCTGCCCATTCTGGCTAGTAGGCATTGATGGACCTATTCTCCTTGAATTTATTTTGTTCTTATTGGAACCCTGTTATAGTTTGGGCCTTTCCACCATCTCCTGGCAAAGAGTTCCACAAGTTGATTGTGAAAAAAATAATGTATTTTGCATGTTTTAAATGTGTTGCCTATAAATTTAATTGAGTCAGTGTCATGTGGTTCGATTTATTTTAGATCCAAGGGAAAAGAGGACACTCCAGGGCTACTTACCCATTTCCTTATTTATTGCAAGCTTTAAGCAGTTAATACAGTTGTTTAAATTTTACAAGCCTTAAAAGCAGTTACTATACAATTTAAACCTTAAATACTATAAATTCTAAAGCAATTAATACAGTGCAAAGCAATGCAAAAGCAATTAATAAAAGATCTAGTATATACAATAACAAAGCCTAATTAACTTACACTTCACCCGTATGCTACCTACAGTACCAGGCAGGACGTCGTGGTTCCGTTTCTTCCCACACAATGGAACGCCATGCACTGGGTTGCCAGTGTGAAGGGCCTAATTACTTCTAGTTACATCAAGCAGGACATGTGCATCAATCCTGCCCATTCCCTCCCATTGATTGTTCTTACTAGGCCCATTTTTATAGCAAAGTGAGACTTGGTCATTCTAATAATATTTACCAATTGATTACATATTGTGTAGGATACGTAAAATGCCCAGTGCCCTAATTGGGGTACATCCTGCTGCTCAAGATGTTGCTGCTATGTGCGTAGTTGACAGTTTCATGGCTGCATCTGTACTTTTTGCTTATCAAAAACAGAAGTACCGGTATAAGGCCGCTTGTCCTGTGTTCTTGACATGGTCTTGTGTACCACGTTTAATCTGTATTGTTATGCAAACCGATTCCTGACTCTCGGGCCCTGCCTGTGTGCTTTGGTGCATCAGACTTGAAACAGGCCAGAAATCCGCACTTTGGACAAGGCAGACATCAACATTTATTGCCAAAGCAGGGTAGTGCAGGCTCCCCTACACTCAGCTTCTTGTGTTATGTAGGGAAGGAATGAATAGCATTTCCTTATTCTATTCTTCCACACTATTCACTTTCTAGACCTCTAACATATCCCCCCACTCTTTAGTCATTTCTTTTCCAAAGTGAAAAGTCCCAGTATTGTTAATCTCTCTTCATATGGAAGCTGTTCCTTACCCCTAATCTGTACCTTTTCCAAATCCAGTATATCTTTTTTAGATGGTGACTAGGTCTGCATAGAGCATTCAAGATGTGGGTATACAATGACTATATATAGAGGCAAATGATATTTTGTCTTCTTATCTGCCAGTATTTCTTTCTTAATGATTCCCAATATTCTGTTAGCTTTTTAGTTTTTAAATTGCCACTGCACATTGAGCAGACATTTTCAGGGAACTACGAGATCCCTGTGGCACAACACTCATTCCTACTCTTATTTTCCTCTATCTTGTAAGTGGAGTATCTGGCAATGTTTTCATGATGATGTAACAATCCTTCAATGACATGAATGTCCAGCCTTTTGTTATTCTTAATCACCTGCCTCCTTCTTTTTATAACAAACTCCCAGCCCCAAAGCAGAGCTGCAAACAGCTCAAACTCTATTGCATTTAAGAACTGCCTCTGGAGTCAGGGCAATCAGCTTTAAGCAGACCTCAAGTATGAAATCCAGGGGTTCCAATTTACCAGGGGAGGGGGGTACTGCCCTCCATCCCTCATAAATGGTGTCCTTGCAGGAGAGGGTGTGGGATCTGGAAGGGAGTTTGGGTGAAGGAGGGAATTGTGACCTGGGGCAATGGACTGGGGTGCAGAAGTGTGTGTACAGTCCAGGGGGAAGAGGAGTCTGACATGGATGAGGGGTACAGGAGGCAGTGCAGGGTCTGTGAGAGAGTTGTGACCTGAGGCAGGGGTGCAGGGATCTGGGTTGTGATTGGGAGTAGTGGAGTGGAGTGCAAGTTCTGGGAGGGGGTTGTGACCTAGAGGAAGGGTGTAGGAAGGTGTGCAGGGTCTGGGATAGGGTTGTGACTTGGGGCAAAGGTGCAGAAGATGGGGG
Source organism: Pelochelys cantorii (assembly GCA_032595735.1). Taxonomy (NCBI): domain Eukaryota; kingdom Metazoa; phylum Chordata; order Testudines; family Trionychidae; genus Pelochelys; species Pelochelys cantorii. The sequence goes on from CM064337.1 coordinate 17,228,519, forward strand.
TACAGGATCTGGGAGGAGTAGGGGTGCAGGAGGGGTACAGAAGGAAGTGGGGAGGGAGGGACTAGGTTCCAGAAGCAGGCTCTGGCTGGGAAATGCTGACATGGTAAACTCCTGGCCAACAACTCAGCTGGTTCCTCAGCCAAGGTTCCTGCCTTCTATACCATGCACCGGCTGCAGGATGCAGGGTCATATGTGCTCTGAACTCTTAAGCCTGGAGGGGGCAGGATACTTCGTGCACTGCCTGTCCTGCAAAAATGCAGCTTCCGTTGGCCAGAAATTGATCAATGAGAGCTACAAGATTGGGCTGGGGATGGGGGCACCATGCAAAGCCTCTTCCCTTTCCACCCCCAGGCTCGCATCATTCAGATAGCTGCTCTGAGCAGCATTGGAGGATGGGGCAGGCAGGGAACCTGGCTAAGACTCCTACAGGTCAGATTCAATGGCTTTGTGGGATCCAGCCTGCAAGCCATATTCTGCCCGCCCCTGCTTTAAATCATGATGACTTCAGTAACTGAGCCAGAGGTATGTGTCTGTTACTCAAGTGGGGAGGTGTGGCTGTACTGTTCCAGAGAGCAAAAGATCTGTGATACTCAAACTAAAGATTGACAGTCACAGATAGCTCTTTAATGTGTCCCTGTGGCTCTTTGTAGCAGTGTGTGATTTAATTATTAACTAGCCTACGTTCATAACTGATGAGGATGCTTTTACCATATTATTAACCAACTGGAGTTGATAAAATAATACTTGGTCAGTCATTATGCTGGAAGAATGAGAGAGATAGAGAGAGATTTTCCAGTCATACCATTGAAATATAAATATATTACTGTAGTGAATGAAACAATGAACCGATGAATTCACACAACTGTGGCTCTTTTGGCTAATCGTAATACCTAATTTGATTCCTGAACTACTGAGGTCTGAGTATCACTAGTTTAGATTAGGGATATAGTAGATCAACCATTTAAACAGTTTACCAGATAAGCCCAGGGAGCCAGCTGTTACCCTGTGCTGGGGGCTCTGCATCAGAGCCCACAGTGTGGGTGGCATCTGGCTCCCTGGGAGCAGGGCCAACAGGTGGGAGCCAGTACATGCTGGGAGCTTGGAAGCCAGCTTCCGACACACACCAGCTCTTGGGGAGCTGGCTGCTGCCCCGCACTGCAGGATTTGCAGCATAAAGCTTATACTGCAGAGCCTGCAGTGCAGCCGGCTCCCTAGAAGTGGGGCCAGCCAGTCCTACTCCCTAGGAGCTGGCTGTGCTGCAGACTCTGCAGTATAAGCTTTACACTGCAGAGCCCACAGCATGTAGCCACTGAGTTTTGCAGCGGTTACACAATTACCTGAATAATCGTCTTTTAATATCCCTTGGATCATGATGATCCCTTCTGGCCTTAAAACTCTATTGGTACGTTTGCACTGCATGCTTATTTCAGAATAAGCTATTCCAGAAGAAATACTCTGAAATAGCACGTCTATACAGCAAATGCCCATCAAAATAGCACTGAGCTATTTAGAAGTAAAGTGTCCACACTCATTGGACGCTGAATTGTATTTAAAGCCCCCTAGAAGCCTTCAGGCAGGGCATCAGGACAGCAGTTAGCCTCAGGCAGCAGCTCCAGGAAGTATCTGATGCTCGAGCTTAAAGGGACTCCCTTGTACAGCCATGTCTCAGGTTCTTCACCTTTGCCTATTTCCTTGAGGGACAGCAAAGCTTTTTCTCTGCCTGCTGTGGTCACCCTTGCGGACATCTTAGCTCTCTAGCCACAGAGCCGGAGTTGCCTCCAAGCACTCAACAGCTCTTAAAGGTTGTGCTGCACCTCCTGCAGCATTTTCTGCAGGATGCCATCCACGCCCTGCAGGAACACGACCCACAGCTCATTGCAGGGAACTTCTTCATCCCTCTGCAGACACTGCTTATGCAGTATTACCCGATCTGCCCTCCCCTGTACACCATGCACCGCCACTTCTGGCATCTGGACACCAGTTCTGAATGATGGGACCGGATTGCTATGGAGCAGTGGGATGACCGGCAGTGGCTCCAGAATTTCTGCATGCAGAAGGACACCTTTCTGGAGCTGTGTTAGTGGCTTGCCTCTGTCCTCACGTGATGGTACACCCACATGCGACCCGCCATCCCTCTCCAGAAGTGGGTTGCCATTGCCATCTGGAAGCTTGCCACACCAGACAGCTGCTGATCTGTTGGGAACCAATTCAGCATGGGGAGATGGACCATAGGGGTTATGTTCATGCAGGTATTGTGCTCTCAGGCTATTGTCCCAGGATGGGGGTGAACTGCTTGAATGGGGTTCCCTAGGGAAGAGAGGATGGTGGTGGTGGAGGAAGCCCCCTCCCCTTGAGGTTTTTCTGTCTCACCTTCACAAAGCCCTAATGGGAGATGGGGTAAGTAGAGGGTTGGTCCTGGTGTGTGGAAGTGGGGGGCTCGGGGACTTCTCGAGGGCCCTGGCACCCCTGTGATTCTCTGTTTGTTTGTCTCCTTCTACAGGTGGTGCAGGCCATCAACACCATCCTGCTGCACAAGATCATCAACCTGGGCGACGTGGACCCCATCATTGCCGGCTTTGCCGCCATGGGCTTCCCCAACTGCGGGGGCGGGGGGGCGATTGACAGCACCCACATCCCCATCTGGGCCCCCAACCACCGGGCTGCCAAATACATCAACCACAAGGGGTACGTTTCAATGGCCCTGCAGGCCGTGAAAGACCACCGTGGGCAGTTTACGGACATCTGCGTCAGGTGGTCGGGGAAGGTGCATGACGGCCGCAACTCCAGCCTCTTTCAGAAGCTGCATGCTGGCACTTTTTTCCCCGAACCATCAGGGTCGGGGACATGGACATGCCGGTCTGTACTGTAGGGGACACAGCCTACCCTCTGCTCCCCTGGCTAATGAAGCCCTACTCCAGACACCTGGACCTCAGCGGGGCCTGCATTGTTGTGGAGGGTGTCTGAAGGGGAGGTTCCATTGCCTCCTCAGATACCTGGATGCCAGGGAGTGGAACATCCCCCAAGTGGTGACGGGGTGTTGTGTCCTTCACAATATTATTCCTCATAGAATGAGGGTTACAGAATCCGGAATAAGCCGATGGTTATTTCAAAATAACACTGCTGTGTAGACATGCCATATGAGTCTAAAAATTATTTGGAATAAAACATTTCAGTCTTTTCAGTTTTTATTAATTTGTTTATTTAAGGGAAATATATAAGCACAAAAGAACAAAGGGTCTATGTGCAACAGAGAGAAAAGACTAATTAATTAATTAAGAACATTTCACTGAATTGTGTGCATATATAAGTCCTATAAGCACATAGCTCCTGCTGTACCACTTCCTGGGGCCATCTCGTTTGGAGCAGAGAGCACACAACAAACTTTAAAACTATTTTTAGTGTTTGCCAAAACAATGCTCTATATTTTGAGTACTAAATGGTTTTCTTGTTCAGAAACTATTACGTTTCCTGTGATTCTTTCATATTTGTGGCTCAGAAGTCTTCAAATTGAGGGAGGTGTTAAACATCCTGCAGGATTAGACCCAAAGAAGTTGGAAGAATTAGCGGCTCTGATTAAGGAACAAACGAGGATCAGGCCTAATGCTGCCATTATTAAAAAAAAATAGTTTTGATTTTTACAGAACAAGAAGCATACTAGTACTGCAACAAGAGGAATTGTATTATTTTAGATTAAATATTAGGTATTAAGTATTAAGAAAACCCTGTTATTGTGTAACATTACTGTGCAAATTGTGCAAAGAGTTTGGGGTTTAAAATACAGAAACCTCATCCTGCTTAGTACTGTGGCAAACATTGTAAAAATCCTTTTATTCTTTTATTGAAGAAGACTAGAAGGAAACACAGTTAAAGTAATGTAATGTAATGTAATGTATTAAATAGGGTTTTCATTTTAACAGCATCCCTTGTTCTTTTTTCTTCTAGCTGGAGAGAGCCTCTTACAAGGAATCCCTCCCCCATTGATTGTTTATAGCTGGTATTTAATATGATAATAACTCCTCTCATGGGGAAAAGAGAGGAAGCTAGAAGAGATGGGCAGGAGCTGTTGTTGTTAAAAGTCTAATGCCATTTCTAGGAGACAAAACAAGACAAACACACACAAAAGGGCAGCCAACAGAACAGCAAAGATAGTCAACACATCTTGGAGTTTCTGGTTTTGACTTTTGCCTACATACAGCTTCTCAGCTGAAAAACACAGACAGATCACCTGTTCTTATCAGCCACTACAAGACTTGGTAAATTCCTACCAGCATCAGGCTGTCTAGGGCACTGCTTTTAGCTGCTTTCTTATGGTCACAAGCTTACAGTAGTGTTGCAAAAATATACAACACTGGCCAATTAAGCCAGATTTTTAGAAAAAAATAGATGAGGGATAAGAATCAGAAGATAGGAGGTTGGGAAAGAAAAGGACACAGAGCGAGCGAGCAAAGACTATGGCTATGTCCACACACCTAGGCTACGTCTACACTGTAGCCTTCTTGTGGAAAAGCTTATGCACATGAAGCTCGGCATGGAATATCGCCGTGCTTCATTTGCATAATTAATGAGCAGCCATTTTTGCGCAAGAGGCTTTTGCACAAAAAAGAGCAGAGTAGATGGCTCCTTTTTGCGCAAAACCCCCTCTTGCGCAAGAGCCGTTCTTCCTGCTCTTTTTTGCATAAAAGCCTCTTGCGCAAAAATGGCTGCTCATTAATTATGCAAATGAAGCACGGTGATATTCCACACCAAGCTTCATTTGCATAAGCTTTTCCGCAAAAAGGCTACAGTGTAGACGTAGCCCTAGTGTGGTTCACTGTCCCATGCAGTGGCACCTAGACCACAGCAACAGATAAGAACAAGAGACCTCTTCAGCATGGGCTGACAGCCAACTGGCTTTTAGCTCAAAGGGCAGAGGCTCCTATGCTAAGTTTCAGAGGTCCCTGGTGGCAGTTACATTAGCAAAATGTTTGCCACACAGAGTAGGAATGTTAAATATTGGTTAATTGAATAGTTGATTAACTTCATGAATTCTTATCGGTTACTTGACTATTCTGTAGTCCCCGGAGGTGGGGCCAGCAGCCAGTGCGCTCCAGCCCCACTCGCAAGGAGCCCCCTGTCACTCCACACTGCTGCCTCTCTATCAGAGGCAGCAGATAGGGTGACAAGCAGGAGCTGGTCCGTGAGGGGAGCCAGTTTAAAAACCAGCTCCCCTCACAGACCGGCTGCCTGTCACCTGCGCTGTTGCCTTTGATACAGAGGCAGCAGCACGGGGTGGCAGCAGCCCTGTCTGGGGGGGGTGGGGGGAGGTCTGAGCTCCCGGACCCAGCGCAAGCTGGAACTGAGTTGGGCTGCCTGCCTGCCTGCTAAAAAATGTACTGGCGGTGTGTGTGTGTGAAATGCATGTAGTCTATAGCACTAACAGATAAACTTTTGCTTATCGGTTAATTGACTATTCTATAATACCCCTAATACAGAGGTGTGAAAAAAACACACTCTGAGTAACATAAGTTACTCTGGCATAAATGATTGTGTGTACTGCACTGTGTCGGCAAGAGAGCTTCTCCCACTGATATAGCTGCCTCCTCTAGTGGAGGTGGATTAATTATGTTGACAGGAGAACTTCCTCTTGTCAGCATAGAGCAGCTACATGAGAGATCTTACAGTGGGACAGATGTATCAATAGGGCTGTGTCACTGTAAACTCTCTACTGAAGATACAGCCAAAGTCTCACATCTTAGATGGCATTTGAATTCAGCCAGAGCGATGGACGTGCTGATGTTATCTGGATTGCTGTCGCTGGCCTGGGCTTATCAGGACATCTTTCTAACAGTCCCTCTTTCTCCCCAAAGTCTCTTCCTTTAAGGACCTCAAAACAAATTCAAGGAAATGGTGGGTAGAATGGCACACCCTCATTATTTTGTCCACTAATTAGGTTTAGTTTAGTTTAGTTCTTGACATACCAATTTTGGTTCACTGATTTCCAGTCTTACACTGTCTTGTTTACCAAGTATGATCTTAACAGAGGCCTTGAATTATATCAGTAGGCCTTTTAATTTGGACTGATTTCATCTTTCTGTCCCCCTTTCATAACTTGTCCATCAACATATCTGGTGATATAAGCTATTGCAACATCTTGTGAATTTACATTGACTTCTCACAGTTGAGCTCACAGGTAGAATAAATTTGTAGGCTCAAAGATCACAGCTTAAGAGGTGTCAAACTTATGGAGAAGACAGCTGAATTAATCTGATTAATGATGACCGGTGTCTTGGGATATAAATTCAGGACTACATACTCTGCTCACAATGTACAATGGATTGCATACTGATGTTCATGGGAGATTCATGAAAATATGCAAGGGAGAATTCATCCATTATAGGGATGTAAGCGACTAGTCAACTAGTGACTCGATTAGTCACTATCCCTCCCCCGCTGCCTCTAGCAAAGAGAGGCAGCAAGTCGGGGAGCAGGAGCCGGTGCTGGGGGGAGCGAGCGAGCTTAAGAGCCGGTTCCCCCCCAGCATTGTCTCCATGGGGAGGGGGCAGAGGCACAGCAAGGAACTGGCAGCGCTTCCACCTTTGAAATGTAGCAAGAGCAGGGCTCCCCCTGAGCTTTGCTTTTGTACATTTACAAACCCATGGGCTCTTGTACATTTAAAAAGCAGGGAGTATGGGGCCAGCAGGGGACTACTTGAGTCCCCTGCTGGCCCCGTGCTCCCCATGGTGCTTCCACCTTTAAAATGTACAAGAGCCCCACGAGACACTTGTACATTTCAAAGGCGGAGGTGTGCCCTTATCAACTAAACAAGTAGTTGATTAATCTAAATTTAACATTAGATTAAATTGATTAGTTGATTAATCTAAATTTAACTTCCCTAATCCATTATTTATATCAATATAGATATATATTTTAGAGATTTTATGCATCTGTCTGTGAGTCCATCTGTCTGTCTTAACAGTAAGAGCTAGAACCACCTATTTTGATATGCAGCTTCCTCTTATCCTAACTTAAAGCAAGGTCAGGGTTTGGTTGTGGCATGAAAATGGGATGTGGCTGGAATTTGATTGTTTTCCATACATTGGAAAGGGAGGGGGCTGAGCGGAGGAACACTGTACTCACAGCCACCACTGCGGACAGTGAGCGCAGGAGATACCCATACTACAGAGTGACCTCTAAGGGCAGACACACCACCAAAAGAGTGGCCAGCTGGGGATGGGACTCGCCATCTTGCCAGCCACCTGTCCAGGTAAGTGGCCCCCCTTCCCTAAACTCCTATTTCTTGGCCCCAGCACTGAACTGGGGAGGGAAGTGCCATTGGCCCCACCACCACAGCCCACTGCAGGAGCACCACCGCCAGGGCTGAGCAGCATAGCCCTGGCCCCTGATGCAGGAGCCATAGGCCACCCCACCCCCAGCACCACCGGGCCGGCCTGTGCAGCCAGGCCTGGGGAGCATCAGAGGGAGGCACACCCCCTGGCCTCAGGCTTGGGCTGGCCCCCTCCACCCTGGGAGCCCCCCCTCCAGTCCTGGGCCAGTCTTCTAGTATGTTAACTAAACTTTTAGTTAATTATTATTTATTCAGTGAGAAAATGTGCTCCTCTTTGGCCATTGGTATTCCAGGCCCTTTTCTCTTTTTTTCAACCCTCTTTTTCTGATTCTCTCTCCTTTCCCTGTCTTTATGATCCTCTTCTTTTCTTTCCTCTGTATTTCCTTCCCTTCTTGTTCCCAGTCCGTGTAGGCCTCATTTGCATCTACTTCCTCATTCTGTTTCCAAAATTATTAGTAATGAAATAGTTCATGCGAACACTGAAGTGTCATCATTGAACCATCAATTCTAAAGCTCAGTCACATTAATAAGGGATAGGGGAGTTCACTCAATTGTTGTTTCAGGCTGTCTTTCAACTCAGACAGACATCAGTGCATCCATTATGCTCAGTTCATATTTGGAAGGTTCATCTATACCTCATGAGAGCTAGAACTTACTTTTTTTAAAATTAAAACTGATACTCTACGGTCTGAACAGATCCTGTGGATCACAAAAATGCAGTTTTTAAGCTGTGTGTTTCACAGGCCTGCATTAAAGATGGATAAATCATGCCTGTCCAAAGGTCACACTCATCTAAGAGCTACTGAACTCTCAACTTCCTTTGATTTCAGCACCTCTCACAGGTTGACCATAAATGAGTTAACATTGCAAATAGTTATGACTGAACCTGTAAATGTGTCAGTAAAACAGAACACAAAAGAAAATACTTTGTCTTATGTATTAGGAACCAACCTTGCAGTTTTTTAAATAGAAAGAAAGCAGCAACAAAGGTTGAAAGCAGAAGGGAGAAAAACAACAAAGTTTGTGGAATCACTCTAATTAAGAAGCCACTCTTCAATGCCCCAGAGAATGTTACCTTGGACAGCCCTTCAGAATAGATAGACTGGAAAAACTCTACAAGGAAACCGGAGATATTCAGATAACCTCTATAATTTATGCTACAGAGAAGCAGGCAGAGCAAACTCTGAATCTTTTCTCTCTACTGAACAGTCACAAAGTAACAATGAAAGGATTCTATTTATCTTTCATAGAATCAAAGAACTGGAAGGAACCTCGAGAAGTCATCAAGTCCAGTCCCTGGTACGCATGGCAGGATCAAACACCATTTTGACCAACCCTGGCAGATGTTTGTCTAACTGCTCTTAAAAATGCCAATGATGGAGATTCCACAACCTTCCTAGGCAATTTATTCTGGTGCGTAACTGCCTTGACACAGGACCAACACATGGGTGGGGGGAGGACACGTGACCCCTACAGATGCCATGAGTGAGAGGGCAAAGGGCAGAACCTCTAGGCAGCTGTGGGACTAGCAGTACTCACCAGCAGCAGATGTGAGAAATGGAGCAAAGTGGTTCCACTCCCCCGGTTCCAGGGCTGGGGACCATCCCTTGCACTCTCCTCGCTGCCCGCCAGTGAGTTCATGAGGGAGCTTGTTCCTGCTGCCAGCACCAGGTGCCTGCTAGTCCATCAGACCATGTCGCTTGGGGGAAAAGGCTTGGTGAAAGAGGCAGGGAGGGCATGGAGCAGGGATTGTGCAGGGGCGGAGAAGAAACAGGTAGTGGGTGGGGCAGGAAGAGGCAGGGCCTGAGGTGGAGGGGTTGTTGTCCCAGCCTTCTCCCAGTTTAGGAATGACATGGGGAGGAGTCATATAGGAGGGACTTCACATGGCTACTTGGACCAGCTCTAATGCAGGGCTGGGCAAAATACAGCCCATGGGCCTCATCCACCCTGCCACATCACCAGATCTGGCCCACGGACATGGCAGGGAGCCCCAGGCAGGCTCTCTGCTTGCCTTGCCCCATCTACACACTACTCAGAAAAGTGTCTACCAGGCCGTTTCTCTTTCACAACTGTGAGCCCAGAGGGGAAAAGGAAAGGCTTCATGTGCTGCCCCTGCCCTCAGCACAATCCCGTTGGCCTATTTCTGGCCAATGGGAGCAGCGTATTTGAATAACAGGCAGCACACAAAGCACCACACCCCCCCGCCCCTCCAGCTTGTAGTTATGTACACACTCACATGGCCCCTGCAACCTGTGCAGGGGCGTGGCAGGCAGGCAGCCTGCTTCAGAAACGTGCAGGGCTGCTGGCTGGGAGTCACCCAGGTAAGTCTCCTGGCCAGAGCCTGCCTCTGGCACACAAGCTCCTCCCTCATCCCAACCCTCTGCATGCCCCCTCCTGCCTCTCTATCCCACATAACCCAAATCTTCTGCCCCCTCCTACATCCATATCCCCTGCCCTAGATCACAATCCCCTCCTGCCCTAGGTCACAACTCCTGCACCCCAATCTCATGCCCTAGGTCTTAACCCAAACCCCTGCTTCCTCTCCTGCACCCCAGTCTCTTGCCCCAGGTCACAACCCCCTCCTGCCCTAAGTCACAACCAAAACGTCTGCACCCCAGGTCACAACCCCTTCCTGTCCTAACTCACATCCCAAACCCCTGCACCCCAGTCCCCTGAGCTAAGTCACAACCCAAACCCGTGCACCCCAGTCCAGTGCCCCAGGTCACAACTGTCTCCTTCACCCAAAATCCCTCCCAGACCCCACACTCCCTCCTGCACCCCAGTCCATTACCCCAAGCTCCCTTCTGCACCCAACCTCCATCCTAGACCCAGCACCTCCTCCATTAATATTATGGAAGAATGTGGCCCTTGACCCCCCCTACCAAATTCTTGGAGTTGCCCCCCCCATCAAAAACTATTGCCCACCCTAGCTCTAATGTAGTAAAAGGACACTAAGGCAGTGACAAGACACTGCTTTGGACTATTAAGCAAGTCAAATGGACTCATGATTAAAGGTGACTGCATTGTAATTCCAAATTATATGAGAGGAGAAAACCTAAACCTTTTCAACAAAGGACATCAAGGACTAAATAAAAGCTGTGAAAGGGCCAACCAGTCAGTGTGTTGAATGGGCTTAAGAAAGGACAAGAATGAAGTATCTGCATGTGGAAATTAGAGGTGTGAAAGTGTAACCATGTGAACGGTGACATGCAGGTTCTTACTACGTGCGGGAAGCCATTTAAAAGCCACTTCTCAGTGCCCACTGACTCTTCGGGAGTTGCCTGCTGCTCCATGTGTAACTGTGGAACTGTTGACATTTTCAGCAGTTACATGATTCCTTAATTAACTGGAGCGGAAATTCATCTGATGAAGTGGGTTTTACCCACGAAAGCTCATGATTCTATATATTTGGTTAGGTCTCTAAGGATATGTCTACATGGTAGCATTATTTCAGAATAACTGATGTTATTCCAAAATAACAAAGGGCACGTCTACACAGCAAACCATTATTTCAAAATAATGGCAAGCTGGGGAACTTTTTACTCCAACTCCTGTAATCTTCATTTCACAAAGAGTAAGGGAAGTCGAAGGAAGAGTGTTCTTTCTTCAACTTCCTGCTGTGTACACAGCGCCAAAAGCCAAATTAAGCTATTTCAACTTAAGCTACACAATTGACATAGCTGAAGTTGCGTAGCGTAATTTGACTTTTCCCCTGCTGTGTAGACATGCCCTAAGGTGCCACGGGACTACTTGTTGTTTTTAAAGGAAGAGAGGCAATGGAGTTTTAAATTGTAGTATAATGATTAGTCACATGTGTAGTATGCTTTATCTGAGCTAAGAACAGCCATAACTGGCAGCATATTACAGATATCTAAAGGCAACATATTGTCATATATCTTTCTGGGTTGAGGCTCAGTCCATATCTGGTACATGGCACAAGGTTTTTTCTTTTCTTTTGAAATGCCTTGAAACTATTTTTTAAATCAGATTTGGTACTTAAATGTATTAACATTTAAAAATTCTTAGCATTAACTTGGTGAATGGCATGAGGAAATTTACTATTATTTCTATTACAGTAGCATCTGGAGGCTCCAATGAAGACTGATACCTGGGGGCGGCCCTAGACTAGCTGCCAGCAACTGGTGCCCAAGGCGAACCATGCAATTGGCGCCCCCACCTCCAAACCCCTCAATGATATTGTGCCACCATTTGGCGCCCCATTTAACTTGGCACCCTAGGCGACTGCCTAGTTTGCCTATATGGACGGGCTGCCCCTACTGATACCCCAGTATGGCAGGTGCTATACAAACACATAGGCTATGTCTACTTTTGAGCTGGGAGGTGTGATTCCCAACTTGTGTGGATATACCTGCACTAGCTCTGTACAAGCTGGTGCACTACAAATAACTGTAGTTGGGATAGTACAGAGGGTAGGTCATGCCAGCCACCTGAATATGTGGCATCCTGGTGCCTAGGTACTTACTCAGGCAGCTAGCTCAAACTGCTGTCTGTATTACTCTACTATTTTTAGCATGCTAGTGAGGTGGGCCCTCTCCCAGAGCAGGGTGGGCCCACGGAGGAATCAGGTGGGGGGATGTAGTCACATGGCCCGTCCCTCCCTGTGTCCTTTTCCAGTAGTCGCCACTGAGTCTGAATCTCCCTGCCCAGACAGACTCTTTGGGGAATTCTCCAGGAAGTCTCTACTGAGTATGTACAAATTGAAAATTTTCAGAGGCTTATATCTTGATCAAATTTGTGTGAATTTTCACCAGGATAGCAAAAGCTTACATGTACACACAAAGCCAACTTCCCTGCCAAATTTCAAGTCTCCATATCAAAGGGCCTTTGAGCTTCTCAGTTTCTCAAAATGTTATAACATGGCAAAATAATGTATTTTTGTCATGTGGTTCGATTTATTTTAGATACAAGGAAAACCAGGACACATCAGGACTATTTAACCACTTTTTGATTTATTGCAAGCTTTAAGCAGTTAATACAGTTGTTTAAGTTTTACAAGCCTTAAAAGCAGTTACTCTATAATGTAAACCTTAAATACTATAGATTGTGCAAAGCAATGCAAAAGCAATTACTAAAAGATCTACTGTATACGATAATAAAACCTAATTCACTTACACTTCATCCATATGCTACCTACAGTACCAGGCAGGAGGTCATGGTTCAGTTTCTTCCCACACAATGGAACGCCACGCACTGGGTCACCAGTGTGAAGGGCCTAATTACTTCTCATTACATCGAGCAGGACGTATGGATCTATCCTGCCCATTCCCTCCCATTGATTGTTCTTACTAAGCCCAATTTATACCAAAGCGAGACTTGGTTGGTCTAATAATATTGACCAATTGATTAAGTATTGTGTAGGATACATAAAATACCCAATGCCCTTGTTTGGGGTACATCCTGCTACTCCGGATGTTGCTGCTATGTGCGTAGTTGACAGTTTTATGGCTGCATCTGTACTTTTTGCTTATCAGAAACAAGTAACAGAACAAGGCCGCTTGTCCTGTGTTCTTGACGTTGTCTTGCATACCATGCTTAATCTGCATTGTTATGCAAAACAATTCCTGACTCTTGGGCCCTGCCTGCGTGCTTTGACGCACCAGAATTGAAACAGACCAGAAATCCGCATTTTTGACAAGGCAGACATCACCATTTATTGCCAAGGTAGGTAGTCCAGGCTCCCCTACAATTTTCCATAGGCTCTTTCTCAGGAAATTCCTACATTGTTTTGGCTGAAACTTTCCAGAATATTACAGTTTGAGACACATACCTATCTTTAAAATGTTCAGCCCTAATAGTTAAAATTTGGCAGAGTTTTAAACAACTGAAAACAGGATAGGGGCTGGAATTAGGGGTGGTGCTGCACCACCTAGCTTGAAGCCATTTCCATCAGATTGGTTAAATGGTCTTCAGTATCCCACCTATATAAATTGTTCCAGCTCCATTGGAAAACAGGGTCTTATAACAGGAATTATCAGGCAGCTTTAATAATACAGTACACTTCCAATAATCCGGAACCTTTGGGACCTAGGTGGTGCCAGATTATTGGATTTGCCGGACTATCAGGAGGTACTATAAACTTGTTTTATATATATATATATATATATATATATATATATATGTATATACTGTATATAAAGTGTTTTTAACCCTTTTTATTGTAGCACAAGCACTGTCCAGCGTCACACAATGCCAGTGGCAGACTGACTCAGTCCCGTCCAGTTTCACTCGGTTCAGCTGCTGCCGCTGCTGCCTTGTGACTCTTTTTTTGCCGAAGCTCACTCATTAGGCTCTTGCCATTTTGATGCTGGACTAGTGGGATGCCATACAATTGGATGCTGGACTGTTGGAGTTTTACTGTATATGGTGTACCATCTCTGCCTACAGTAATCACAAGAATCTTGTATTAGAGATAAAGAAAATTGATGGTAATACAAAACTGCACTAAGAACCACCTCCAATAGTCAACCTCATGTTTTCAGTGACCACCAAAGAGGTGTTTCCAAAATAATTTTATCTGACTTTATATTAAAGACCATCTTCTACTAGCACACTGATTTTTGCAAAACCCTTGGGTCAGGTTAAAATAGGTATAAGAATTTCATAATAAGTATGTAACATAACTGTTTGTGCTACTATCGCACCTTTTGTTAAAGGATTTCTAGACATTGGTCTATCAAAAGTGGAACTAAGGTCCCTATACCCTAATCATTACTCATACAGGAGTAATCATGGGGAGTGAAGATGACACATGGTAGTAATGGTTTGGGGGATCAGGCAGATCCTAATATTGTACCACACAAATCAACTTTATTAGGGAGAGCAGTTTGCACTCTGCCTCTGTATTCTGTATCCCCAGATTCGTTAGATAATGAAATTAAGAGGATGCAATGCTATAATTTAAATAAGTGGAGGGAGAGAGAAAGTGAGGGCAGAGATGTTTTCAGGTGAGACTGGAAGGCAGGAGCTGTGGTGAGAGCCTGTTCCCAATGGCAGAGGCTGCAGAGAAGATTCTTGTGCCAACAGTGGGGAAGATTTGTGAGGGAAAAGGTGCAAGATGAAGGCAGGGAACAGAAGTTTGGGGCTGGAGCTTGAGTGCACTGTGGCTGTGCTGCCCTGGAGCTGCGAGTACTGGTTTGGGTGCATCAGCACAGGGGCCCTCTCTCCCCATCCCCAGCTGTTTGGTGTTTCGAACAAGGGTGGAGAGGATGTGTGGAAGTGGTTTGGACTCTGGCTCTCTGGCTATGAGGGATGAAGGTCAGAACGGGAGGAGTGGGCCAACCATGCCCAGCACCAGCACCGGAATCTTACCCATGTAAGGTGGCTGGCAACATCCTGAGCCCTATCCCCAGCTAGCCACTCTCCTATGTACTGGCTTACTTTCACCTCTGCCTATACTTAAGATTGATAACCTTGCATGTCTCCTCACTCTTGCATGACTCAAACCCTCTCACACATGGGCAGTACACTTGCAGTGTTGGCGGGCAGACAGCTGCTGTCTTATCAACAATTTTGATCTGTTGCCACTTGTTAAATTGCAGAAGTGGGAACACAGAAGCATCTTTAGCTGGCCCCAGAAACTATTAATCTAAGAGATCCCATGTACTGCAAAAAATGCGAATCTTTAGCCCCCATGTAAAAAAACCCCCAAACCCTGGAGCTTAAATTAGTGGTGGCGGTGAGTTGTTTTTTTGGGGTTTTTTTTTTTTTTGGCAACTGCCAAATGCAAATCCTTAAAACACTACACAAAAAACAGCCAGGGGAGCCAAATACCTGCCAGGTGGTGGTAACCCTGATCTTCTGTGGCCCCACTGGAGTGCTGAGGGACAGGGGCTTGGCCCAGGAAAGGGCGGAGCAGGAAGGAGCTGCCAGTTCCCCCTGAGAGCTGTGCACACAGCCTGGCACCGGTGTTGCTGCCCTCCAGCCTACTGCGCGCCTGGGCCAGGCAGGCCCTCACCTGATCCCACCCCACCTCCAGGGACCTGCGCGGCCCTTGCCGCCGCTAGGTGTCGCCGCCGCCAACGGGCTCCGGGACCCAGCGTCCGCCCTCGCCCGCCGGGGGACAGGAGGCTGCGGGCGCCATCTTCTCGCGGGCTTCCTCCAGCGAGCGGCGTGCGGGGCCGACGGCGCGGAGCCAGGGCGGTAAGTGACATCGGGGCCGCTGCCGCCCGCTAGCCCTGAGGGCGGGGGACGAGGCTCCCTGGCCGGCCCGCCCGGGCAGGGGCAGGCTGCAGCGGAGGCGGGGGAGGGGTCTCTAGGCTCCCCCCTTTCGGGCGTTAGCAGGGGCGGGCGGGACCGTCCTTCTCCTGGGCGGCGGAGCGGCGGGGGCTTTGCTTCTCCCCCATTGCCGAGCCCCGCGCCCCCCCCCCCGGCCCCAAGCCCCAAGCCCCTTGTCAGCAGCGCACGCCCGGGGGGAGGGGCACGGACTCTGATCCCCACCCCCTCGGTCAGAGGGACTCCCCCCTGCAGGCGGCAGGGATTCTCGTTTCACCTGCTGCTAGTGCAGCATACGTTGCTTAGCTCCTTTTTTTTTTTTTGGGGGGGGGGGGGTTATTTTCAAGATACACCCACATCTTGTAATGTTTTGTAATACGGAAACAAACGTGTTAAATGAAAGGGCCCGCAGATCTTAGCGCTTTACCTGATTTATGGGCAACCCCTAACACTCTGCTTGTGCCCCTCAGGGAGTCCTGTTACCTTGATAAAGTGGACCCATCCTAGCTAAGGCTTACTCGCTTTTACTTCCCCCATTTCCGACTGTGGCGTGTCTCTCTCACCTGTGGCTTTGCTGCATTAACTTGTATATAATGTATGTATGGCATTTGTCCACATGTATGGAGTACAACTGATATAGATCTTTGCAATTTGCAAAATGTGCCTCAAACTTTAATTCAAACAGTTCTTAAGTCCTTTGCATCTAAGCCCACTTTATTCCACTAGAACCTTTCTTTGTTTTGGCTCAGCTACCACTCTCCTGTTGCCAACTATTGGGTGGAAGTTACAGCAGCAATAGTATGATACAGGATATTTCTATTATATCTTTTTCTTATCATTGCGTAAATGTCCAGAGGGATTTATTATTGACTGCTGGTCAATACCTAACAGTGCACCCTGAAAAAACAACTAATAGTCTAGCAGCACCTTAAAGACTAACAAACATGTAGATGGTGGTATGAATGTTCCTGGGTGCACAACTCACTTCTTCAGATGAATAGAGTTAATAAAAGTCCAGTTCCAAAATAAATAGGGGATGGGGGAGGGAACGGAGAGGGAAAAAGGGGAAAAGATATAGTCAGGCTACGTCTACATTACACCGTTCTTCCAAAAAAAGAAGCCAAAAAAGCTATGCAAATTGCAGTTTGCAATTTGTGTAGCTTTTTCCGGAAGAGGCTTTTCCGATGTTTGGCCCATCTACACTGGACCAAATGTCAGGAAAAAACCCTTTTTCAGAACATCCCTTCTTCCTCGTAAAATGAGGTTTACAAGGATGCCAAAAGAGCATGTCTGCTCTTCTGAAGAATATTTCGGAAAAGCAGATGTGTTCCCTGGACGTGGCAGAGTTTTTCCAGGATACCTCTAGTGTCCTGGAAAAACTCTGTAGTGTAGACATAGCCTTAGAGAGTTCATGCCACATAAAGCTGATAGAGAAGGTGCAAATTGTTCTTTAGTACGCACTGTTTTTTTTTTTTATGTCATTAGGATGTGGAATGTAGTGTGCTAGTCAGATAATGTCTGGTCTGTTCATACCTTTGTGATAGGTCCCAAATCTGTAAATGAAGTTAAGTTCCAAGGCTTCCCTGTGTATTTGGCTTGTGGAATTGGCCTGAAACAATACGGTGACTTTGAGATACATTAATGAGTGCTCGGGCGAGTTTAAACATTCTCCAACGGGTTTCTGTGTTTTGCCTTTTTGGGTATCTGATCTGTGTCCATTAATTCTTTCCCGTAGAGACTGTCCTGTTTGGCCAATATACATGGCAGAGGGACACTACTGGCATTTGATGGCATAAATCACATTAGTGGATATGCAGTTAAATGAGCCTCTGATGTGTTGGCTCATGTGGTTGGATCCATTAATGAAATCGCTTGTGTAGATGTGTGGACAGAGTGGGCACCAGGGTGATTGCAGGGGTGGGTTCCTGGATGATTATGATGGAGGTGTGTTGCGTGGTTACTGGAAAGAATTTGTCTGAGATTAGGGGGTTGTCTGTAGGCAGATTGCCCTATATCCCAAGGCCTGTGGGAGTGAGGGGTCATTTTCCAGGATAGGTTGTAGATTTTTGATCATGTGTTGGAGGGGTTTAAGTTGTGGGCTGTTTGTTGGTGATGACAATGGGTGTTCTGTTGTTTTAATGGATCTCAAAGTCACCATGTTGTTTCAGGCCAATTCCACAAGCCAAATACACAGGAAAGCCTTGGAACTTAACTTCATTTACAGGTTTGGGACCCATCACTAAGGTATGAACAAAGACTTACCTGGCTAGCACACTACCTTCCATGTCCTAATGACATAAACTAAACAATGGGTACTTAAGAACAATTTGCACCTTCTCTGTCAGCTTCATGTGGCATGAACACTCTATTTCTTTCCCTCCCCTTTTTCATTCTCTGCCCCTCATCCCCTATTTATTTTGGAACTGGACCTTGATTAACTCCATTCATCTGAAGAAGTGGGTTGTACCCACGAAAGCTCATGATACCACCTACATGTTTTGTTAGTCTTTAAGGTGCTGCTAGACTATTCATTGTTTTTTAAGTTTTTCCAGTTACAGACTAACACGGCTGCCCCTCTGAAGCTAGTGCACCGTCAGTGGATGAAGAAGGTCATTGGCAATTTAGCTCTTTTAATAAAAGAAAATTTTGCAAATTCTATTTGGGAGCGGTTCCCTCTTTTAAGTGAAATTGTAATACAGGGCATATACCACTTAAAACAAATTATTATAAGAGAACCTGTGAGGCTTCATGTTAATTTTTTACTTGAAAACTATCCAAAATTTTTTTAACTGGAGTAACAATGTATATTTTAAAAATGTATTAATTATGGGATCTAGATTCGGAAGTCATGATTCCATTCCATCTAGTGTTGATGAATACTGAGGAAAGGAATCCCATGTTGACAGTCACAACAGAAAGTGAAAGTAAGTTTTAAAACTCCTTTTGAAACTGCTTATCCTTTTGTTGCATAAATATTTTTAATGACATGATTATTGAACCTTCAGCTATGGAACGCCTCAGCATAGCTCTACTCTCCAGTCATAGTGAGTATTGCCAGCGAGTGGCGATGGGTGGGCATCAGGAAGTGGGGGCACCAACATTTTCAATTGCTTTAAATAGCTGTCCATATATCCATGGGTTCAAGTGTAGGATTATGGCACTGAAACTTGGTACTGTTTTCCACAAGTGCAATTGATTTGAGCTAATATCTCACTTCTGAAGGTCACAAAGACATAGAGAACACAGCCGCTGCAAGTATCGTAAAGCTACCCATGCCCGTATACCGCTAATCTGTTTACCACAATGTGTCCTGTCAAACTAATTGCAGAATGGTATGGAAAAGTGGCCTATCTTGGAGGAAGAAATAAGATGGTCATCCCTGGACCACCACCTTCTTGTTGTTTTTCACGTGACACATTTTCCTTTTTTACCTAGGGAATAAATTTCTTCACAAAATTCCCAGATAGGCACTCTCTTACGCTCAGAAACCATGGGAGTGTGGGGGAGTATAGAAAGGTGTGTCTGTCCTGAATGTCTTCCCTTTTTCTTTCCAGTCCTCTTCACTGTTCCTTTCTATGCTGCCTTTGTCCTTTCCTGTTGTCTCTCTCTCTCTGTCTTTAAGACAGGGTGGGAAACCTTTTTTGGGTTGGGGGCCACTGACCCACGGAAAAAATAGTCAGGGGCCGCACACAAGTAAGAAGAATTCCCCCCCCCCCCCCAAACAAACAAAAAAAACCAAACCCTCATTGATGTGGTCCCTGATTGAGAAGGAGAAAGACACTCCCCACATTCTCTTCCCCCACCAGAGTCTGGGGGGGGGGGCCAAGCTAGTAGATTTTTGTGTGTTCCAGCCCCATAGTGGTGAGGCAGGGGGGCTGGAGCACCAGCGCAGGCTTCCCAGTGCTAGGGGGTAGCTCTGAGCCTTAGGGGCCGGATCCAGGCAAGCCAGGGGTCGCATCTGACTCCGGGCCCTAGGTTCCTCACCCCTGCGTTAAGACAGTGTCTGAACGAACTCTTCTGCTGTGCTTGGCCAAGGTCCACCACCCCATAAGCACAGAAAAAAAACAGTCCTATCCAGTATGTGTCTGTCTTCTGCCCATTTTACTTTTTAGTCTGCCAAGAAACAGAAATTGAAAGCCCACAACTTTCAAGAAGTAAGAATGAGTAGGTAAGCTGGACGGACTAGAGCCATTAATTCAGTTTTCTGAGACTGTAAGTGTATGTTTTAGCATGTTTTGTCATGAGATTTAATTGTAACTTGTTTTTAAAAGAGAAAGTCAGTATTTTATTGGTTTAAAAATAAAATATCTGATTTAAATCAAATCCAGTTTAAATTTAAACATCTGATTTTTTTTTTATTTAATAAATGATTGATTTTTATCCACCTGGGGAATAACTTTTAAAACATTTTCAATATCTTTGTTCCTCTGCATTCATCTAACAAACTTGTTGCACTATAGCATTTGAAGCACATATATCTTTATGCTGACTCCTTCAAGAAGCCATTTACCGAACCAAGTACAGTAAAATGTTTTAAGAAAGCAATTTAATATCTGGATTTGGTTTTGTCAGTGAAGCTAATGTGGCCACTCAGGAGAGATTGAAATGCCACCTAGCTGATTAGCTGAATGCCCACAGCTAGGCTTTTTTTTTTTTTGTTCGTTTACTGGTGATGCATGTTCACATGTGCCTTGGTGCACATTTTTTTTTCCTATATAAGGCTGGAAAAAATCCTCACATGGATGAAAAAGATGAGAGGGAACATTGGATGGGAGGCAAAAACATGGGGTTGGAAAATATTACTCATTTTCAAAAGTGAAGGGAAATTCCCAGGATCTGTTGACCATTCCTGTTGCATTCATCAACAAAATACATTTAGCCTAAGGGGTGATTTGTGGATAGAGTTTGTGACTTCTTGAAGGTTAACAGAACTGGGAATAGATTCTGTTGGCTGAGGTTACAGACTGTTACAGTGTCTATAAGACCAGAGTTTTTCAATATGTAGCTTGCAACTCAAAGTTATATCAACATCCAAACAAGCCCAGGGATGGCTAGACGTGGCTCCCCATTTCAGGCTTTGCAACCCGGCTCATAGGCTAGCAGTGTCATTGTGGTTTGGCTCAGCTACCCCTCTGTCATGTACTCTTCTCCCACAACTATGAGATTCTCCTACTGTCTTACCACCTGTCATGGACCCCAACTCCTGAACTTCCCTCTTCACCCCACTGAGCCCCTCAGTGTGTAGGGGCTGTGTGGTTTTTTGGGAGCTGTCAGCTTGCTGTCTCTCCCCTAAACCTCTATGCTCCATATCCTTCCCACTGAAACCTCAAACTCCTTTGCCCTCGGGATGTAAATACCGATCAAAATAGTTAACCAGTTAAACAATTATAATTACATTCTTTAACTGGTTAACCATTGTTGAGTACAGAGCAGCTAGGGTCGGAGGGTCTTACTGGGCATGGTGGGGCTATATCTAGGGCTATGCAGAGCAGCTAGGGGCTGGGGCTGCCGTGGCACGGGTGCGTTCCGCCAGCGCTACTGGGACATGGGAGAAGTTTCCTCCTGCCCCACGAGGGCTGTAGTGGTGGTGATGGGGCACTGGAGCATAACCAGTGCTTGTTTCCCCTTAACTTGGCCTGTTCCAACAGCCAGCCAATAGGGCTGGTAGTCCAGTTAATCAGTTACCCAGTATGCATTCCAGTAAGCCAACTGCTTACCGGGTAACCGGTTAACATTTTACATCACTACTTTGCCCCCAGTTCCTTCTCCAGCCACCTGCAAATTCTCCCTATCCTTAGCCTCTCCATTTGTTGAGTCGGGGGCAGTGTTCCCTCTAAGCTGTGTTGCAGCACAGCTTCACATCCTCGCCCAGTCAGTCAGCTCTGTGCACGCAGCCCTGACTAGGCGGGGCTGATTAATCACCTGTGAAGCTGAGGGAACCAGAGGGAACACTGGTTGGGGGCTATGATTTTTTTGGGGAGGTTCAGCTCACCATCCATCCTCTCCTCTCCTCCCAGTTGCTGGTTTGGAGTTCCCTAACCATTCGAATCTAACTGGAGCATCTGGAGCAAATTGGTCCTGAGCCCAGAAAGGTTGAGAACTACTGTACTAGATACCGTGATGCTTATAAAAATCATTAGGCTTCTTCTGCTTAAGCCAACTGTACAGTTAGGATAATACTTATGCATCTTTTGTAAAGGATTTTGAGATCTATTAAAAATTTGCTCTGTAGTTTTGAATCTGAAACTTTTATCCATGTGAATAATAGGGATGGAATAGTGTAGTTGATTAACCGGTAAGCAAAAGCTCATAGGTTAATGCTATAGACTACATGCATTTCTCTCTCTCTTCCCCCCCTTGCCCCCCCGCTAGTAAATTTTTTAGCAGGCTGGTCAGCAGCCTGGCTCAATGCCGGCTTGTGACGGGTCTGGGACCTACCCCCACTGTGGCTCTGCATTTAAAGTGTATTAGGAGCTGGGTGGGCAGGCAGCCTGGCTCAGTTCCGGTTCGTGCCAAGTCCAGGAGCTCAGATTGTCCCCTAAACAGGGGCTGCTGCCCCCCCACGCTGCTGCCCTTTGATCAGAAGCAGCAGCACAGGGCGACAGGCAGCCGGTCCGTGAGGGGGTTGGTTTTTAAACTGGCTCCCGCCTGGCACCCTGCGCTGCTGCCTGATACAGAGGCAGCAGTGCAGAGTGGCAGGGTGCTCCTCAGGAGTGGGGCCAGAGCATGCTGGCTGCCAGCTCCACCCTCAGGGACTATAGAATAGACTAACAGGTTAGAATTCATGAGGTTGTTTGACTGTTCAATTAATCGATATTTAACATCCCTACTGAATAACTGTATTTATGACTTGTCAGAGTTGTTTGGTAAACTGCTTATTAGGGATGTCCATGTGTAGATGACTACACAATTTACCAATAAGTCTGGGTTTATTGTTTAATCCTGTTGAGGATTAAATGCATTTTTCCCCCCTTGCTACCTCTGTATCAGAGGTATGGGGAGGGCAGGGGGGAGCCAGTGCCCATGGATCCCCACGAGCACTGGATCCATCTCCCCATCCCCACGCTGCTGCCTCTAATACAAAGGCAGCAGCGTGGAGTGTGAGGGAGCAGGTGGGAACTAGTACGCACAAGGAGCCGGTCTTTAAGCCTGCTCTTTACATGTGCCGGCTCCATAGACCCGCCTGCATCCCCTCCCCTGCTGCCTCCTACAGAGGCAGTTGGGGGTGGGGGAGGAGCCGGTGCTGGGGGAGCCAGCTTAAAAGTTGGTTCCCCCCAGCACTGGTCCTCAATGCCACCTGCCCTCCACCCGCACTGCTGCCTCTATCAGAGGCAGTAGCTCAGACGGGTGGGGAGCAGATGGGAGTCTGCTGTGAAGCAGCCTCTCTCTTTGGTGGGCGCAGGCTTGCCGTAGAGCAGTGGTCACCAACCAGCAGATCAGGCTCTGCTGATAGCCTCTTGGCCAAACCAATCAGGATCCCCTGCCAGAGGCTCCAAGATCTATCAAGTGCCAGCACTTCAGCTGTTCCTCCCCCCACTGCTGCTCCTCTCCTGCCCTTTGTGTTGAATTTGCTCCTTCCCCTGGAGAGCCTCCTGCTTTCTGTGCAGGGCAGGAGAGGGAGAGGAAGGTGCTGATGTCAAGGTGCCCCCTCCCACTCTGTATCCTTTCTCTGCGGAGCACAGAGGGGGCACAGCATGACTTGGGATGGAGTTTGCTGGCTGCTTTTGAGAGTGGTGCAGGGCCAGGGCAGGGGTGAGCCTGCCTTAGCCCCACTGCACGACCACTCAGGAGCCACCTGAGGTGGGCAGGGCCCAGCTGGAGCCCACAGCCTGAGCTCCTACCTCAGTCATGAACCCCCCTCCTGCACGCCAAGCCCCAAGTACCCTTCATCCAAACACTGTCCCAGAGCCTGCCCCAAGAACTCCTCCTACGTTCCAACTGCTTGCCCCAAGAGCAGCTCAGAGCCCCTCTCACACTCCAGATCTCTTAATCCAAGACCAGAGCGTGCACCCCAAACTTTTGTCCCAGCCTGGTGAAAATGAGTAAGGCTGGGCAAGAGAGGGAGGATGGAGTGAGCAGGGGCAGGGCCTCGGAGAAGGGGTGGGAGGCAGGTGGGGCAAGGGTATTTATATTTGAGGTAGATCTTGGACTGCACTTAAATTCAAAAAGTGATCTTGTGCTTAAAAAGGCTGGAGACCCCTGCCGTAGAGAGAGGCTGCTTTGGGGCAAGAGCCCTGTCTGCAGGGGATCTGAGCTCCCCACGGACAGGGCTGCTCCAGCACCCCACAGAGCAGCCGTTTTCTTCAGGGAGCTTGGACCTCCCCCTGTGGAAAGGGGCTGCTGCCACTCCGAGCTGCTGCCTCTTTATCAGAGGCAGCAGTGTGGCCCAGCAGGCAGCCGGTCTGCATGGGAAGCTGGTTTTTAAACTGGCTCCCCTTGTGGACCTGCTCCCCCTGCACCACGTGTTGCTGCCTCTGATACAGAGGTGGCAGCACAGAGTGGTAGGGTTTCCCCGGGAGTGGAGCCGACCCCGCCCTGGGGACTATAGAATAGTTGTGTAACCGCTAAGATTTCATGTCTAAGAAATCCTTAGACATTACTCAATATCTAAGATCGTTAATTTAAATTAGGCATGTGATGATTAATCAGTTCAACAGTGGGATCAAGCAGCCTTCCATTTGCTGTGGACAAGGGGCTGGTCCCGCCCTGCGGGGTGCACCACTACCAGGAGCCACTCTAGTCCAGCTGCTGCAGTCCCCATCCATGGTGGCCTTGGTCAGGCTGGAGCAGCCCTTCTGCCCATGGCCATTTAATCGATTAACGGGTTAAACATAGCATTTAACCAGTTAGCTGATTAACTGGAATTTCACATCCGTAGTTTAAATCAAGACATAAACATCCACACATGCATGCTTCCATTCCTCACCTTCCCCCACCCTTGCTGTTTTTGGAAAGCTTTGCATTTCATCTCTTAGAAAGATCACAGCCCTGTATGACCTCTTCATATCTTGATCTTTCTGTCAATCACAGAGAACTGGATCCCTTCATCTGACATGGCTTCTGCAGCAGTCGTCTTCTACTTTCCTTTTCTCATATTCCTTGTCCTCTATGTAGCTGTGGTGGACCTACTACGTTTCTGTCCTGTTTCTGCCACTTAGAGCATGTCTAAACTACATCCTCTTTCGAAAGAAGGATGTAAATTAGACATTTGCGATTTCGATCTGAAACCGGGATTTGAATTTCCTGCGCTTCATTTGAATAATGGCAGCCGTGTGTTCTTTCAAAAATGGGCATTTAGAAAGTGAAACTGCCATCTAGACATGGTTCTTTTGGGAAAAAAAACCCTTTTTCGAAAGATCCTGTAAACCTCATTTTTTTTTCCAATTTCGATCTAATTTACATCCCTCTTTTGAAAGAGACATGTAGTATAGACATAGCCTTAGAAACTCTTCTTACTCCCCCTTTTCAATCCTTTTCTGAAGTACACTGTGTCTGACTCTTCTCTCTTGTCCCTCTCAATATTACTGTTGTCTACTGTCC
The DNA here is from genome assembly GCA_032595735.1 of Pelochelys cantorii. Taxonomy (NCBI): domain Eukaryota; kingdom Metazoa; phylum Chordata; order Testudines; family Trionychidae; genus Pelochelys; species Pelochelys cantorii. The sequence continues at coordinate 17,253,615 of CM064337.1, forward strand.
ATACATCTCCTCCATCTCAGTCTTTCCCTTTCATTTCAGTTTCTTGGCTTTCTCACATTTTCCATGCTTATCCTTTGTGGCTTCAACTTCAATGTTGAAGTTTTACCCTTTTACTCCTTAGCTGCACCTTTCCTTGCTTCTATCTCTTCATTTGATCTGCAGCTCTGGTTCAGTTCTTCCACTCACCAAAAGTGCCATTAACTTGAAGCTTCACTAAGCACTGTCTGGTCTTTCCCTGTTGTCTCTTGCTGAGTTTCCAACTCTCCAGTGATCACCTTGTTTCTTTCAGCCCATCAGCCCCCATGCTCCCTTCGCATGCATACACACATCTTGTCTTTTCATGGCTTTCAGTCCATCAGTACAGAAGACTTCTCATTGGCTCTCAGGCCTCTCTTTCTTTCATTGATACGGTTGTAGAGTCTTGTCATGTTTCACTCTCCTTCATAGCTGACCTATGTTGCGGGCAGATAGGATGACAGCGCAGTCTCTGTCTGCAGTCGTCCTGGGCTCGCCGCAGATAAAGGTTGCTGCATGGGATGGTGGCGCAGCCTCTGTCTGTGGGAAGCTCGGGCTCCCTGTGGACAGAGGCTGCTGCTGCCCTGTACTGCTGCCTCTGTAATCGGGGTGGCAGGCGGGAGCTAGTCTGCATGGGGAGCTGTTTTTTAAAGATACAGGGGCAGCAGTACAGGATGGCAGGGGCCCCCAGGGGTGGGGCCAGGAGTGCACTGGCTGCCATCCCCATCCCTGGGGACTATTGAATAATCGTGTAACTGGTAAGATTTTGTGTGGTTACACGATTATTCAACTAAGCAATATCTGACATCCGTACTAGGTATCTTTATGATGGTAAAGAGTTGAGGGTAAAAGAATAAAAATGCTTGTGACTAGAATCAAGCATAGAAACCAGCAGGATGTTTCTTTGAAGCAGAGTCTGTGACCTTGAGCAAGTCAGTTGGATTTATTGGGATACAAGGAAATCATCCAGAAAAATAAATAAAGTTGAGCAGAGCTCAGTTTCCCTGGGGAAATAATTACAGATAAGTCTCGTTGCTCATTCAGCACCTACTCTTTGTTCAAATACATCAACTGAGTTGCTGTCCTCTTCATAAAATAACACAAAGGAAACAAACTCTCCGCATAAAATACAGGTTTTCAAATGACCACTGACCTTTGGGGCGGGGAGGACTTTTACAACATTGTTTTGTGTTTTGAAAATCCCTTACTTTGCCATTTTATTAAGCCTTTTAAGTACCATTTTAGTCAGGAAACAGTGTCCTGTATCTTCTAGCTGCAGTTTTGCAGGTGCAGCATGAACTTCAGCTAAGTGACATGAGTGACACGTGCACAATCTGCAGGGACAGAATGTTCTATTTGTTGACTCACTACATTTCAAGATCAAGTGCATATTAAGCACCAACATTGCTCTTGTAGTTATTCTGTTGAGCACTACGTTTAATACTCCCTTGTGTCAGAAGAATGAGGATATGCCATTATCCATCTGACATAAGTAATTCCTTTTTTTCTACCCTGGTGCTTGTCACATGGAAGAGGAAAAGAAACAAAAGTAACTCCTTCCTTATGCCCATCTGTACTAGACATATGATTATTTCCATTCTTAATCCCAAAGAAAGTTACTTGGAACAAAAAGTGGGTTTCAGTTGTTGAATTTGCGTGTCTTGAAGCAAAGAGGTAGTCGTAACGGAGTATTTTGTTTCATTAAATCATATCTGTTGCTACTTTTAAAGCCAGTTGAAATCTTGTTTCATATGAATAACCAGAGTTTTATAGTCCTGCAGTTTAAATAATTTTCTTTTCTCCTTATTTGTACTTTAACATTTGCTGGCATGATCTTGGGTTCTTGACTTCTGTCACCTTGATATGAATGAAATGTAGTCAAGTTGATTCTGCAAATTGCTACATTAGTCTAAAAAGGGGTGGTATCTTTTGATACTTAAAGATAGATAAAACAGGATTAATCATGACTGTGCTCTTAGAAATGCTTCATGCTAAAGTAGTTTGTTCAGTGCACACACAAGAAGATATTTTATCAGAAATTGTGAAAACTGCTTTAGATAGCATATAGGTACAGGCTGATTAAAAATTAAATTACCATGAATGTTACTAAATATGTGATGCATTAGATGAAAACAATCTGGCAAAATTAAAAATAAATATAGCTATTTTGTGCATTATGAACTCAGCTTGGCTGCTGTTTATGTACAGGTGACCACTGACTTACGACTCCCCTGCATTTACAACCTTTTTATTAAAAAAAAAAAAAAAAAAAAAAAAAGACAGTCTTCTTGTATGTCTGTAATGGGAATTTAAACTTTCCCCTCCTGCACGTGCACCTTGCCCCTCCTGCGCATGTGCCGGCCGTCCCCGCCAGCTCTGGCTATTTCGACAAGGCAGGCGGCCCCCGCAAGCTCTGGCTCCCAGCAGGCCACCCAGCTTCTGCAGGCAGCCTTTGCCTGCCTCTGTGCCATGTGGCTCACGGCCCACCGCCAGGTCAGCTTCCCAGCCCCCTTAGCCAGGCTGCTCCCCCTCATCAGGCTGCATCCTGGACCCCCCCCGCGGCTTGTGGTCCCCCCCCCCCCAGCAGGCCACCCCTGCCAGCTCCAGCCCCCCTGGCAGGTTGCCAGGCCACCCCCTGCCTGCATCCTGGCACCCCTCTCTCCCCCCCCCCCGTGGTTCCCGTCTCCCCTCGCCAGGCCACAACCCAGCCCCCTTGTGGCTCCCACTCCTCCTCCCCCCTCACCAGGCCACATCTCGCGCTCTCTTCCCCCCCTCCCCCCCCGCAGGTTGCCAACCGGCTCCTGGCCCCCCCAGAAGCCCGGTCCCGCAATCCTGGCAGGCCACCCCTGCCATCTCCACCTCCCGGCCCCCCACCCTGGCTCCCATCTCAGACCCCTCCCTTTCTGCTTTTCTCCAATAACCATCTCCCTCCCCAAGTTAAGAAGATGAAGGTATTTTCTATGCTTTATTTTCATATTGAATGTTTAAGTTAATAAATGTTTGTAAAAGCATATATTATTGTTTTATTTACTTTTCCTCCACTTCCATAGTCAATTTTGGTATTTTTAGGGCATGAAATGGGGTTCTAGGAACGGAACCCCCATTTTTATCATTGGCCCTATGGAAAAAAGGGTTCAACTTACAATGGCTCAACCTTACAACGGTTGTCCAGGAACCAATCAGGTCGTAAGTGTGGGGGTCACCTGTATTGCGAAGTGTTATGACATAGTTGCATTTAATTTGTTTCGAATGTTTAACAAAATTCAAAAATGCATATGCTTGGTTTGTTAAAATATTTTGTTGGCTGTTGAAGAAAAAAAAATCCAGAATACATAGCATTGTTGTTTTACTTAAATAAAACAATTTAAATGTCTGTCTGCTGATGTTCTCCTCCTAATACAGCATGGCAAGAAAATCCTCTAAAGATCAATGGGTAACATATTTAATTGGAGATTGTTCACCTCCCAATGACTTCATAAATATCTACTTCATTTGCCTTTGGTAAATAAAATAACCAAATAATCATTCATTTTCTGATACAGCTGTAAAACTAATTTTACAAGTTTGAAACTAGTTTGAAAAGTTTTCAGAATAAATCACTGTTTAAAAATGTATACTGTGTACCTTCAAAAAATGAACAATGTTAGTATAATAATAAAATGTTTATTTTAATATTAAAACTATTCTCAGAAGTGGGATAATTGATTTCAAAGTAGCTAGCAATAAAATTTCATTTTGCAAAGTAGAATATTTTTTATGATGACAGTGTTAGGTCATTTAGGTTTAAAAGTCATCTGTTTATAAATTATTAGCCCTAATGTTTTTAAAGCATTTTAATTTTTTTAAAATTTTGTTTGAATTTAAACATTCCCTATTATATTGGAATTCTTTCACATTGCAATGTTTTTGCTAGTGTGAGAATCAGAACATGAAATTAACTGGCAAATGAATATAAATGTAAGTGAAATAAGCTGGAGTGTGAGGTAAGGATCCATCAACCAGTATGAAGGACCTTTTGTGGATTAATGAGATTTGGACCCCAAGCCTCCCTGTTTCCACTGGGGAGGAGTCAAAACACACTTTACTAACAGAAACATGGAAAGGAAACTTTGCAAGAGAGCTGGCTGCCAGAGCATTTTTCTCCACACCCTAGTCATCCCTGTCAGTGTTTCAATGGGAGGTAGTGATCCCTTCTCCACAGTACTTAATAAATATAGTGTATTTGAACCATGTAACTTCTAGTGTTGGCTCCTTCCCCCTAGTGGATCTTGAAAGTGTAGACAGGGTCCTTTTTCTTTTGATTTTTCTGATTTGCTTGCTCATAGCAGACTTGGAGCTTTTATTTTAGAACCACACACACAAAGCTAGCCCTTACTGGGGGACAGTGTTCCCTCTAATTTTTTTCCATCTATGCACAGAATAAATTTTGTTATGTATTGAGATGTGTGGATGTGCACTACCAGTAGAAACACATGCTGTTGGGTGTGGGTGCTCTGCTAATCAGCTGGGCAGCATTTGAATCTCTCCTGGGTGGCCCTCCTAGCCCTCAGCTTACAAGGGACACTGCTGGGGGATGTTGTTAATTTTTCTCCCTGCAAGAGATAGTTTGTACAAGAAGTGATATTTAATTTTATATAATGAAATATGTTGGCTTGTACTAAAAATAGTAAATCCGTTTAATAGTAATAAGGATAAAAAGATGTGTTTTATGACAATGCTGCTCAACTGGCAGATCATGCCCGATGGAATTCACTCCACTGTTTCAGAGCTACGATTTCCTTGTGTCTCTAACATCCAGTGGGAGCCTGTGCAGAGATCAGAAGGCACTTGTTCTCCTTTTAATTACAAAGCAGCTCCTTGCCATACACTTGCTACTCCTGTCCAGGGTTGGACTCTGGAGTAATGGAAGCAGTAAGGTCTTAGAACCAACTTGGTAGCACTTTGGTATGGCCCTTTTCCCACCTTGATTCTGAGCCAATGCCAGATATAGGGGAAATAATAAATTAAGTAGATGCCTGGCACAACCTTAGAGGGTCTCTTGGGTCCCACAACTTTCTTGATCTCCTTCCTACAACTTGTTGTATGCATTGAAAAAAAATCATCCTGTGCTCTAAAGTCTAAATCCCATGGTGCTTGTGAGGTGATCTTCCAGCCGTTTTGTGTGAGGTAGTCAAGAAAACAGGTTTTAGAACTGCTATAAAAGAAACACACATGAAAACTTTACATTTTGTCTGGAAGACACCAGTACCTTCTGAGTGAATACCTACCATTTAATTTACTGTGTCCCATTTTAGCTTTCATTTAAATAAGATTCTTTTATTTATAAGTAACTGAAATTTTGAATGTGTAGTCTCTAGATTGCCAGTGTTGTGTGTTTTTTTTTTTTAAGGCCCAAACTTTTCATTATTTTTGAGGTTTCCATCTTAACAGGCTTTCCGAGGGAGTATATTTTAGGAATAATATTTTTCATGCCTGCATTTATCTAACGCTACTAGAGTAAAAATAAATAATGCATTCTAGTGTTAGTAATGATGATTCCCCATACATTTATATAGGACTATTCAAATAAAAGTCCTAAAGCACTTAAAAAAAAAAGGAACTATCATGTACCTTTTACACACTGGATTATTTTAAAAAAGGGGGTATTCTCTCTAAATATCTCACAAGTAATGGACTCCACAGATGCTCTGCATAATTACTGAAGATGCTTGCCTTTGAAACATCTAAATAATTTATAGGTCAGATCTGTTAAATCAGCTGCTGTAGTTCTTTGAACACCAGATAGCAGCTTTGTAAGGTATCAAATGCCTGTATTATTAACCTTAAAGATTAATTTATACATTTAAACTATGTATAAAATTAGCAGTGATTAAATCTAGGGTTTAGAGCAGGGTGGGCAAAATATGGCCTGCGAGCCGGATCCGGCCTGCCAAGCCACTGGATCTTGCCTACAGGCACTTCAGCCAGGCTCCCTGCCTCCCCGGCCCCTTAATGCTGCTCACAGCAGCTCTCTGAATAATGCAGGCTTTGTGGGGGATGCTTGTGCACTTCACTCACCTTCAGCACAGTCTCACAAAACCCATTGGCTGGTTTCTGGCCAATGGGAGCTGCCTGATTGCAGTATGCAAAGTACCCCTCCTGCTCTGGGCTCTCAGTATTCAAAGCAGCACATGGGCCCCACAGCCAGTACAGGGGCATTGGAGGCAGAGACCTTTGCTGAGGAACCTGCTGGGCTGCTGGCTGAGAGCTGCCTAAACACCTCCCAGACAGAACCTGTCTCTGGCACCCTAGCTCCTCCCTGCCCTCCAAGTCTCTGCCCCCTTCTTGCACACCAGTTCCCAACTCTCTGTCACAACCCAGATCTTTGCACCCCCTCCAGCACCTCTGCCCCAAGACATAACCTCCTCCCAGACCTTGCATATCCTCCTGCGCCCTCCCTCCAGATCAGAATCCTTTCCTGCGTCCATACTCCCTGCCAGACCCTGTACCTGCTTCTGAACCCCCGTCTCCTGCCCCAAGTCACAACCCCCTCCTTCACTCAAACTCCCTCCCAGATCCTACACTCCAATCCCTTACCCCAGGCTCCCTTCTGCACCCAACCGCCATCCCAGACCCCGTACCCTCCCCCTGATTAATATGATGGAAATGTGCATCCCTTAATTATTTAACAATTCTTGGAATGGCCCCCTCGTCAACAATTATTGCCTACCCTTGGTTTTGAGTCAGACTGATGTACTCAAATTATCTTGTTCCAGTGATTATACCTTGTAAACACAGAACTGCTCTTTTAAATAAACTTTTATTTTTTAACATGCTCATGGGGCACCCAGCTGTGTGTGTTGGCAATGCAAATGGTAGTCTCTGGGTACAAAAATATTTTTTCTTCCTTGAGCGATTCTTACTCATCCTTTGAGTACAGTAGTCATCTCACCAGTGAAATGATAAAATCTATTTTGACCTATGAAAATGTAATGAATAATAAAACAGAAGGGGGGAAACAACAAAACTGATAGATAAGGGCATACTTTTGTTAGATGTCTTTTGAGTTAGTTTTAAACATTTTTTCCATCTAAGTCTCCTGAGTGAAAGCTGCTTCTTCAGTGCATGCAACAGACATAAAAGATAGTGGGGTTTTATGTACCATTGAACCAAAATCTTTCATGTCACTTACTGCTGACAGTATCAAGAACTTTTTTAAAAAAAGTTTGCACACATAAGTATTGACTATATCTAATATCAGTTGCCATCCTTTTGTTTTGCATTACGTATCTTACTGATATAAAACACACTGCACGCAACAGAGCAATGCCAGCTGATAAATTTGTATCCTAGGAAGAAGAGTTCTATACTTTTTTTCTGTTCAGTTCGTATCAAAGCTAATTCACTTAGAGTTTAAGTACTTCATTGTCTTTTATTAAAACACACTAGTAATTTAGTATTTATTCATTCACTTAAAGTGTTTCTCTTTGTAACAGGAGCCAGATCCTGCAAATATTTACAGGAGGCCCCTGACTTGCGACCACCCGAGTACCGACCCTCTGCACTTACAACCATTTTTGTAGGTGTGGAAGGAGCTAGAACCCCCCTGACTTATGTCCTGAGCCCACATTTATGACCGCGCACGGTGCCTATCGTAAATGAGGGTTCGAGTTACGACGTCCCCGACTTGCAACGCTTCCTCCAGAACCAATCGCGTTGCAAGTCGGGGGCCTCCTGTATTTAACTGATGGTCTGAGATTATGTCACTAGTGACTTCTCTGGTGAGAATTCTCAGAATTCGGCCTTAACTTTGCATGCAATCTTGGGTAGTGCTGAGAACCCACATCAGTAAGAGTTGAGAACCCTTGCAACGACAACAACAAAGTTCTCTACCTATAGCATCTGATAATTTGGTGGCTCCTGTAATGGTAGGATGTGGCCAAAAGAGGAGTAAGCCTCTAGACTATATCTAGGCATTTTTGTGGCCTTTTATAAGTTCAGCTGTATTTTTTTTTTTATCTGCAAAATGTGCTACTTTTATTATGGCAACCTAGTACATTTTTTCATATGTTTAATGGCTAGTGTTATATCACAACAATGATATATAAGGTGTTAGAAAGGTGTCCCTGTGTGTGCTCCACCTTAGATGCTTCAGCGCCGCTGAGCCCGAGAATGGAGATTTTGACAGCAGTACCCCTGGCCAGCCATGCACATAGAGAGAGCGCGCGCGCTGTGTGTGTGTGTGCGCGCGCGCGCTCATTCTGAGGAGGGTACTGTGCATGCGCGGCCGGCCCCACCCTCCTCAGTTCCTTCTCAAGCACCACCGGCTATGGTCCCAGATCTGCAGTTCTCCCTTTCACCTCAGTCATCTCTTATCTACCTGTAAATAGTTTTATCTTAGCAATTAATTAGGAATCAGTTACTGGTAACAGTTTTTAGTTTTACTGATAAGTTTAAAAAAAAAAAAAGTGAAGCAGTTTCAATATGCCTCCTGGAGCACAGCCTCGCACCAGAACAACCCTCCAGGATATCCTGGGCTTGCCTGGGTTTAAGCGATGCACATCTTGTAAATTACCACTATCTGTCTCTGATGGCCACGACCCCTGCCTCTGCTGTCTTGGGCAGCATCACATTACTGACAACTGCCTACGCTGTCAGAAACTGATCAGCCACTCCAGGAGAACGAGAGCGCTCCAATTAAAGATGCTGCACGTGCAGAAAAACGGCTCACCTGATGACCAGGCACAATCCACCCCTCCCAGACATAGATCACCTGGGACAGGGTCGGCGAAAGCAGCTTCCTCTGAGTTGAGTCCAAAGGACAAGGGGAAGAGTAGCTCCAATAAACAGGTTCACTCCTCCTCAGGGACTGACTTGCCAGTCAGGAAGTGGTCAGTCCCGATTCCTGCTCTGTTCCAGCCGCCTACAAAAAAGACTGTGGACAAGCACAGACCAAAAGGGACCAGCAAGGAAAAGTGCCACGCTCTCAAATACACACCCTCTGTGGCAAACATGGAACCGACAGAGGCGGTGGATAAAGTCTCCATATCAGCACTGTCCATGTTGTCTGTGGCGCAAAAACAACAGTGCTCACACTCTGCTGACCAGCAGCACGTTACCTTAGCTGGCATCACAGACACTGCGCAAGCAAGTGGCACCGACTGCTCACAGGAGCCAGACGGCAATGCTAATAACCCCGCTGCAAATGCCTCACACTTCCCAACCTTTGCTATTTCCTCCCCCCACTCTCACTGCCACAGTTTACAATGGCAGCGGAGCTAGCAATGCAGTCAGTACCAGGGACACCTCTATTCAGTACCGATGGTACCCCACAGAGCCTACAGGACACCCTTTCAACTACTCCATCCAGCCTAACTACAAGTGCCTTTAACGATGAGGAGCAGGAGGTATACAACGTGCCTCAAGTGACAACACGCTCCTGGCACAAGTCTCGTCTGCAAAATGTCCTGAGGGACACCCTCCACAGTGGCTCCCACCACAGATTATGCCCAGGTGGCCATACTGGGATCCTTGGGCTTTATACAGGCAGCAGCAACTTATGCAGCCACCATACCAACCTGTGACACCATGGTCGCTGGCACCAACCATGAAATCCAGAGCACATTACAACTCGGACTCAGACGAGCAGGAGGGACATAGTACGGGGAAAGAACACAGTCCACCCTCCTATCCACCCGCGCAGAAGATGACCACTGCACCTGACAATGAGATGATAACAGATCATTGCAGGAACTCTTCGAGAGAGATGAAGGGCCTTGGAGATCCCGCTCTCAGATGCCCCTCAGACCCAACATAAATTCACAAATAATCTACAAACGTCTTCACTCTAAATTAGCCATACCAATGAAAGAGGCACTGATGGATCTGGCCAAGATTGTGTGGAGCACCCCAGCCACAATCTCTCCAACCCACAAGAGAGCTGACAAAAAGTACTATGTAAGGGGGCAGAATTCCGGTTCTCCCACCCCTCACTGAATTCTCTGGTGGTAGAAGCGGTCACTCAGAAGGGTAGGCAACAGAATACCCACACAGCCCCCAGTGACAGGGACTGGAAGAGGCTGGATGCTATAGGAAAAAAGGCGTACTCATCCACAAGCCTCCAGATCAGAGTAGCCAACTATACAGCATTGTTAGCCAGATTTTTTTATTTATATACACTCTCTCTCTCTCACCCACCAAATGTCATTCTTTATTGAATCTGTTCCAGACACCAAAGCAGAACAATTTGCAGCAAACATCAAAGAGGGTACACTTATAGCACGAACGGCTTTACAAGCCACGCTAGATTTGGTGGACACAGCAGCCAGATCCTGAGCTTCAGCTATGGTGATGAGGAGGGCATCCTGGCTGCAGCTATCAGGTTTCCCCAGAAAGGTCCAAACCACCATGGTTTCCCTTTCAAGGGCACAAAATTATTCGCGAAGGTCACAAATACATCCCTCCACACTCTCAAGGACTCCAGGGCCACGCTCAGAATGCTAGGGATCCAGGTACCTGTGATAAGGAGGAAACAGAACAGGTCATTCCAACAACGATGCAGACGGATACCGTTCATTCAACAGCAACGACACTGCGATAATAGACGCAGATGTCAAAATAGGCGCAGAGAGACATCTGAGCAGTTCTCCACCCAACAACCCACGACATCTAGACAACAAATTTGAAATCTTGGTTGCGGGCCTGACATCACTCAAATTTCCAAGGCAACATACAGAGCCATCTCCACTATTCAGCAACAGACTAGCTGACTTCTATCCATCCTGGTCAGACATCACCACCGACAAGTGGGTGTTAGAAATGATAAAAACTGGTTACTGCATTCCCTTCTTATCTATCCCCGCTCCACCTCCCCACCCATTCCAAGGACCCCTCTCATGAGAACCTACTCTTACAAGAGGCGGAATGCCTCATAGCCATAGGGGCTATAGAGGAGGTTCCCAAAAGACACGGGGCAAGGGCTTCTACTCCCATTATTTCCTTACCACCAAGAAGTCAGGGAGATGGAGACCCATCTTGGATCTCCGTAAACTCAACCAGTTTGTCCAATACCAACGCTTCAGGATGGTTACACTGGCTATGATTATACCTGCCCTGGAAAAAGGAGCATGGCTGTCTACCCTCAACCTCCAAGATGCTTATTTCCATTAATCCATCACACTGAAGATTTCTTTGTTTCACAATAAAGCACAGACACTTCCAATACAGGGTACTGCTGTTTGGACTGTCAGTGGCCCCAAGGGTTTTTTCAAACGTTCTCACAGTAGTGAGAACTTATGCAAAAACTGTATTACAATATTCCCTTATCTAGACAATTGCCTCCTAGTGGGCCCTTCATAACAGGGCACACAGCAAGCAGTTAACACAACCAGAGCCCTCTTTGACAAGTTAGGGCTGATGTTAAATGTGGCAAAGTGCACTCTCCCTCCCCCCCCCCCCCCAGACCCTGGAGTTCATAGGGGCGTATATAGACTGCACAAAAACCAGAGCATACTTACCCCAGCACAGATGGCTTTCACTCAGGCACTTGATCGAGACAGCATAGTCATGCCCATGTATAACAGCACGATCTTGCCTGCAAATACTGGGACACATGGCAGCTGCCACAGTCATAGTGCAACACGCTCGACTACGAATGAGACCATTGCAGACGTGGCTACGCACAGTCTCCCAGCCTCACCTCCATCCTTTGAGCAAGAACCTTACTATGCCCAACAGAATAAAAGCCTCCCTTGCATGGTGGACGATGCACGACAATGTGTGATTTTTGAACATGGATCCTTAAATTCCTGTGTTTTTTTTTAAATTTGACTTAGTCTCATAATATTTGCCTTATTAATAAGAAGTGTGGGGTTCTTTCTAAACTTTTTACTGTTTATTCAGATGACAATTAAGAAATATATGTAACTTGTGTGCTAGTAGAAAACTTCATACACAACAGTGCTTCTTGTCTGTCTTAATATAATTTCTTTTGGAATGTTCCTGTGCTTGACAATGTTATTAACAGAGAAAGGAAAAATAGTCTTATCTTCCTTACTACTTAATTAATAGAATTAATATTTTGAGCACACTATTTCCCACAGTTTGCATAGTGATTGCATAAGGAGTATATGGATTGGTGTTTTTTTTGTTTTGTCTGTGAAATTTAAAAGCTTATTTTGTTTAGGAAATCTGAAGAAGAAATGATGTCTAACGGACCAGATAACTCTGAAGCTTGTGCTACTCCAGATTTTGACCATGACCAAGAAATGGCTGACGAGTATTCCAGACTGAAGACTTTTGTCAACTTTCCAAATTGTTGTCCTATTTCATCATCAACACTAGCACGAGCTGGCTTCTTTTATACAGGAGAGGGAGACAAAGTGAAGTGCTTCAGCTGTCATGCAACTATTGAAGGATGGGAGCATGGCGATTCAGCAGTTGGAAAACATAGGAAAATTTCCCCAAACTGTAAATTTATTAATCGATTTCATTTTTTAAAAAAAGGTATGCATCCTCTTCTCCACAACTGTCAATGCAGAGTTGAAAATTGTTCTGGAAATTCAACCCTCCAGTGTTCTTTTGATAGATCATCTGATCTCAGTGCAGATTACCTTTTGAGAACTGGGCAAGTTGTAGACATGTCAGATAGCATGTACCCCAGGAACCCTGCTATGAGCAGTGAAGAAGCTAGGTTAAGGTCTTTTCACAACTGGCCAAGTTATGCTCCATTAACACCGAAGGAGTTAGCTACTGCTGGACTGTATTACACAGGTGTTGATGATCAAGTGAAGTGTTTTTGTTGTGGTGGAAAACTGAAAAACTGGGAACCTTTTGATCGAGCTTGGTCAGAACATAAGAGACATTTTCCTAGGTGCTTTTTTGTACTGGGGCATGATTTTGGAAATATTGAAAGTGTCCTAAATGAATCTAACTCTGCTGAGGCTGGCAGGAGTGTCTTAAACGATGTCGATCACCCAAGAAATCCATCTATGGCAGAATATGAAGCACGAATCAAGACATTCATTACTTGGAGATACCCAGTTGCTAAAGAGCAACTTGCTGAAGCTGGCTTCTATAGTACAGGTAAGCTAGATGGGATTTTCACATCTGTCTGTTGAAGCAGAATTTGTGCATGATGCGATTTTGAACAGAATCGCCATTAATTTAATACTGAATGACTTACTCAAACAAATATTTTATTTAAGGCTTTACATTGTTCAGTACCCTGTGTCTTTAAATGCTTTTTAATTCTACGTTTATTTAACTCAAATTAGTTAAGACTAATACAGTATGTTCTCCTGTTTATTATTATATCATATTCTCCTTTGTAGCAGCCGAATGTTAAAGAAAGGGAATATCTTAATAGTGACCTTTTGTCTTTTAAGCCCATTTTAGGATATATGCCAGCTCAGATTTTGGTTCTTAACTTTTTAATTATGTCAATCATTATTTATCGTATTAAAAAGAATGGAATGCTGTGGCTTTCCTGTTGGCTGAGATGGATTAATTTCAGTGGAAGAAATCTATCCATATCTCCTCATAGAAATATATTTAATATGTAGGCAGCTTCTGATGTTGCCTTTGATTTTAATATGCACTGTGCTCTTAGAGCTCAGAGAATTTTATTTCTTTTCACATCCTCTTAGTCTGTCATGTCACTGCTGTTCAGAGTTGGTTAGTCTTGACTGGTGAAACCAATGACCAAAAATGCAAATACATATCCTTGTGAATTAGGTTTCTGTTAATTAATTCCATTCTTGTTTAAGGGGAACTGATACACAGAGAAGATTGATCAAGAACATTGAAGAAACTGTGTCAAATGCTTTTTCCTTAGAATCTTTGTTGTAGCGGTTTTTATAGCCTACTTAACAAGAATTTATGGTGATAGAATTGCAAGCAAATAGAAGGATTTCTGATATCTGTATATGGCAGGGGTGGGCAATAATTCATTGATCTGGGGGTGGGGGAGCCCCTTTGCTCTCCCCCCCCCCCCCGAGATTCCCTCTAGGCACCCATGCCTCTGCTGATGGGAGGAGAATTCCCATGCTCCCATATCCCTAAGCCAATCAGGGCCTCGGGGCAGGGGGAGCACACAAAGTCTCCTCCTACCCTGCCAGGAGCGTGTAGTGCTTCTAAGTGCTGCGCACTCCTCTCAGGGCAGGTGAAACTTCACATGCTCCCCCCACCTTCAGGCCAGTCAGGGCTTGGGGACAGGGGAGCACGCAAAGTCTCCTCCCGCCCTGCCAGGAGCACGCGGCACTTAGAAGCGCTGCACGTTCCTGGCGGGGCGGGAGGAGACTTTGTGCGCTTCCCTCTGCTCCCACACCCTAATTAGCCTGGGGGCAGGGGAGCAGCAGGGCCTCCACAGGCCAGATCCAGCCCGCGGAGGCCCTTTTGCCCACCCCGCTGTATAGCCGAATAAAATTGAGTAAAGCAGTATGTATGTGGAAACTTGGTTTTCTATATTTTTATTAAAGTGAAAAATAGTCCAAGAAACTACTTTGTTTTCCTTAACATTTATTCTCAGATTACACTGACATCTAGTTTAAAATAATCCTTTTTATTCTTAGATGCTCATTATTAAATTGACACATTTTTGGTGCTTTTGTCAGTAACAAGAGTTGCTGAAGCTTTTTTTTCCTCTCAGTTGTAAGAACAAATATTTGCATATTCAACCTTGTATTTTACAAGTATGTAACATCATTATTTGCCCCCTTAGGTAATGGTGATAATGTTGTGTGCTTTCACTGTGGTGGAGGACTGCAAGAGTGGCAACAGAATGAAGATGCTTGGGAGCAACATGCTAAATGGTTTCCAGGGTAAAGTACTTTGTACTGTGTTTTCTTGTTGTGCGTGCTTCCATTTACAGTATGTTGCATCTGCAAAGAGTCTTTGCTCATGCATGTAAGTATTATGTGCAGCTGTGATATTATAGTGGGAGTGAGCTATAATGTACAAGTCTCAAGAACACTGAAGTTGCTGGTTATGCAACACAATTACACTTAAAAGCCTAAATTTTCAAAAGTGCATAGCAGTTTTGGTTGGCCCTAGTTTTTGGTGGCCAACATGATGACACTTTAAAGGAAGCTATTTTTTTTCAAAGAGCACATTTTATATTTTTTCTTTCTGGGAACAAAGCCCTCTTAAAATGTCTTAAATTGGGTACTTAAAATCATTAGTCATGTAATCCAAGTGTTATAAAATGTATTTCTCTCTCTAGTTTTCCCTGTTCATGTGTTTGGTATAGCTCTTCCTGCTGGCAGATAGACCACTGTTCATTGAGACATTGATGGGATCTCCTATTTGCTGGCTTCCAGAATTTACTTGTTTTTATTTCCATTATGAGTGTCTTGTTCATTCTGACTGAGGAGAGAGATCTGATCAAAGAAAAAAGTGGTGTATACAAAACAGAGCAGCTGTAAGAAATTTTTTTTTAACTTCTGAAGGAGCATGTGATGTCTCAGGCTATGTTGGTGCTCTGAATTTTAATAGTGGCACAGCTGTACTGATGCAGCTGTGCTGCTGTATTCCGGAGGAAGAGAGCTCTTCCACCAACATAATTAAACTGCCCTGGACAAACAGCAGTCACTGTGTCAAGGGGGAAGTGTCTCTTGCTGATGTAGGGTGGTCCACGCAGCTGCTTTTGTTGGTGAAACTGACGTTGCATTGCTTGTCACTCACAAATTCTAAGAAATATGCTCATGTCATCAGAATTTCATACTAAAAGTGGATTCCTTCAGTGTGCTGTTTCTTCTTTTTTTCACAGAGAATTAGAGGACTGGGTGAGTTTAAAAAAACAAAAAGATGAGAGCAATACAGATGTTAGCTTGTCTAGTTTTGGTCCCACCAATTGTGTGATGCCACTTAAGATCTACAACAGCCTCAGTAGCATCCAGAAAGGCACTAAGGTTGCAGTAATGGTCAGTCTACCAGACATCTTAGCCTCTCAGCCTTTTCTTCCAAATAGGGACGGCTCATCAGACTAGAGCACCATGAAATTGAACCGTTTTGCAAATGGAAAGAACTTCAGGCATCCTTATCATAAATTATCTAGGCTATAGTTTCTGTCTTTGTTCCCAGGAATAGATTTACAGAAGTCAGATCATGTTGCTGGGGAAATGGTCTGTGGAAGGGTGGCGCCCCGCTCCTGGGTCCCAATACCCCGCTCAGGCCTACTTCAAGCAGCATCAGTCCTGCACTATTTGCCCTTGGCAGGATTCCTGCTCCAGTCTCTCAGTCACAAAGGTTTTGGACCACTGCCCCAGGGTCAGCCTGGGCTGTGAAAACAGTCCTGTCCAGCTCTTCATCTGGGCTCACAGGGTGCCAGCCGAAGGAGGGCCTAATGACCCTGGTCTGGGGCACCTCACCCTCCACCACTTAGCAATCTCTGGCAATGCTTTGTTGCTTTCCGTGCTGTGCTGTGCTGTTCTGTGCTCTGCTCTGCTCTCCTCCCCCCTTCCTTCCAGGAGGGCATCCTTTTAACAGGTTCAATGGCAGCCTCAGGTGAGATCAGCTGGCTCTGCTTAATTTGCAGCAGCCCTATCTCCTTTGCCCCTAATTGCTCAGGGCTGTTGCTGCTTTTCTCTCTATCTGCTGTAGTCCTCTAGCCTGACTCTCACAGGTCATAGTTTATCAAGAGAGGAGCCTTCAGAAAGGGTAAATCCTTCCGTATCTAAGACAGAGTACACATGCGTCTAAACGCAACTGCTTCCTTCAAGTAATTATAACACGTTTGCCCCTAATCTCCTGGATTTAATTGGAGAAAGACCACTCTGGTTTTTCAGTGAATGAGCCCATCATAGAATCCCAGAACTGGAAGGGACCTCGAGAGTTCAATACCTGTTGGGACTGAGAGCTTAGGAAGGTGGGAGGGCCCCTATGTGGACTGGGACAGGGAATTAGAGTGAAGGTGTGGGTGTGAGAGAGAGGGGATTGGAGTGAGGTTGGGGGATTCTGGGTTAGGCTGGGTGTTAGGGATTTGGGGTGCAGGAGGGTGCTTTCGGCTGGGACCGAACAGTTCGGAGGATGGGGGAGGGGAGAGAATCAGAGCTTGGCAGGAGGTTGAGGCACTAGTAGGACTCAGGGGTGCAGGCTCTGGGCTGCACATAGCTCCTCAAGGAGATCCTAGAAATTGTGGTATGTCTTCCATCTGGCTGGTGCCTATATGGAGGCACAGCCAGGCAGCTCAAGGCATTGCCTCCCCCTTCCCCCATTCATATACACCACCCTGGAAGCTCCCATTGGCCCATCGTTCCCAGCCATTGGGAGCTACTGGGGTGGTGCTGGGGGCGGGGGGCAATGCATGGAGCCCTCTGGCTGCTGCTATGTGTAGGATCTGAAGAGCCGGGGTGACCTGGCTGCTGCTTCCAGAAGTCGCGTGGAGCCATAGAATGCATGGAGCAGAGCAAGCCCCCAACTCTGCTCCCCAGTGTGAGCTCAAGGGCTGGATTAAAACAGCTAATGAGCTAGATGCAGCCTGTGAGTCCTAGTTTGCCAAACCCTGTGCTAGAAGCACTGTTGTACAGGGTGCTGGTTTCTTGTGCCTGCAAAGCAGCCAGTCCTCTCTCTTTGGGCTCCAAGGAGAACTAAACCTGCTCTGCCCTGCAGCTCTTCTTGTAGGGACCTGCCAGTCCTGATGTGCTGCTCCTTGCAGCCCCTCTGCTATTGACTGCTTTCTCTGCAGCCTCTCTATGGCTCCATTTATCCTTTATAGGCCAGTGTAGGACAGATACCCCTCACAGTGCTATAAAAGCCAGATTCTTCTTCATTTGTGTGTAGGATTGACAAACGTGGCCAGGGTACCCAGAACTGACAAAGAGATTAACAGAAGAGCTGATTGACCTTCTAGCAACCAGTGATCTGTTGACAGAGAATTTGATTTGCATTTGTTTTCAGGCTTGTGGAAATGCAGGTCCCTAGAAGAAATGTCTTTTGGTAAAGATCATCACATCTACATTATGCTCTTGCGGCTAGTCCAGAGCCAGCTATGATCTGGGGGAACATTTTCTTGCTGTTGTGACAGATGACCCATGAGCTTAATGTTCTCTTCTATGGCTGTTATATGGAAATTTCTTCATAATGATATAGACACGGTGCATTCATCAGTAACATAGGTTACTTTTTTAAGTTAATCCTTGCATAACTAGATTTAGGAGGGTGGTCAACAACCCAGACTACCCACACCATCTGGGAGACTAAATTCCTCTTCTCCCACCCTTTACCCAACTCCATTGTGGAGGAGACTGTTAATTCCTGTGGCCATCAACAACAAATGAGGTCCACTCTCTATGATAGGGACTGGAAGTGCTTAGACTTTTTTGGGGGGGAGGAGGGCATACTCTTGACTATACTTAGGCTTGAATCGCCAGTTTAGCAAGCCGTGATGGCAAAATAAGACTTCATAAGCTATTTGAAATGGAACAATTTTACTGAGTAGCTGCCAGAGTCGCACTGCAGCAAATTTAAGGAGGTGGAAAGTGTTACAAATATCACTGTAGACCACCCTAGAGTTATACTCATATGGATTTATTAAATGAGGAATTAACAATCCACTATAAGGTTAAACTAAAGGGAATTGAGCTGTCATTGAATGCCACTAAAGGGTTAAACTCAAGGGAAAGGAGCTCTCTCTCTCTCTCTCTCACACTCACACACACACACACTCTCTCTCTCTCTCTCTCTCTCTCTCTCTCTCTCTCTCTCTCATTCCCTCAGGCACTCAACACACTTACATGGGCAAAAGGTTGCAGAGCGAGCCAAGGTATATTCTGTCCGGAGCGTCTGCCTGCAGTCATGGGTCCCGGCTGGTGAGCTGATCATAAAGGAGAGATTCTTCCATGTGCGCTCTCCTTTTATTGGAACTGGGCAGCTCTTGTCTCGCATGCAGGGTCCTTCCTCCGTCACCAAGGAGCATGCCCAGACCTCCCTCGATCTGGGTCCTTTGTGTTTAGCCTTGCTGTTTCCTTCACCCCATACGTGATCCAGTCTACATTCACACACACATTCTTATCACAGGGTGGAATGCAGCTTAGAGCAAGTTACAAGCAAAGTGCTGAGAGTGCACTTTGCAACTTTGTAATCTTTGCAACAGTCTTATAACAAGTTGCAGAATGTAAAAGGCAAGGTAGCTGAAAGTTACAAAGAAACTATTACAACGCTTCAAAGCTCAGTGGTTACAAAGATACCTTCCAAAGCACAGCTACTGACTGAGAACAATTTCCATCTTAATCATCCACAAATCATCCATAATAAAGTGACTTAGAAGACAACTGCCCCCCCTTCAAACAGTGTTTATAGCAATGAAGTCAGCAGCAGGTTTTGTCATTCTCTAAGTCATATGTTGACAGGACCTTACAGTTTAATGCATTTCCAGAAAATTTATGTGTAAATCAAGTAATAGCTCAGGCAGAGGCTTTATATAACAGAAAGAGTGACAGTGGCCAAACAGCACTACAGTCTGCACTTGACACAGTGGCCAGGTCCATATCCAAGGCTATGATGATGTGACTTGTCATAGCTCCATCTGTTGGGCTTCCTGAAGGAGATACATTCAGCCATTAAAGACCTTCCCTTTCAAAACACTAAGTTCTTCACAGAGAATACTGATGCCTCTCTTTACAACTCGAAGGATTCCAGGGCCATTCTCCATTCGCTGCATTACACATGGGCTGTTAAATCCTGTTTAGTCAGGTAACTTGTTAAACATTATGTTTAACTAGTTAAATGCTTAAACTGAGACAGGGCAGCCACTCCATCCCGGCCAGGCTGGAGTCCCCTCCCCCGTTACACAGCGTGGTGTGATGGGCCTGGCTGGACTGGAGTGCCCCCCCCCACCCGCAGTGTGGCATGGCAGGCTGGCTGGGCTGGAAAAGTCCCCCTTCCCACCCGTAGCAGGTGGCAGGCTGCTCCTACCCAGTCAGGCTGCTGGTTAACTGTAACTGGTAATTGTAACCCGGTAAGGGTGATGCTTACTGGTTAACCATGCACATCTCTACATTAGACAATGTTATTAAGTTTATAATATGATCCCTCCAGATACTATTCAAACAATCTCTGGAAGGTTGATCTTCTCATCCATTGCCCTCTTTGATAATGTCCCTATTTTGGAAATCTCTAGAGCGCTGACATGGGTGTCTCTCCACATCTTTGTAGAACATTATACAGTCATTGGGGACTCTGCCTCTAGTACCCTCTTGGTCTCTACAGTACTATCATCTATAACTGACCTACTCCAAAATCCAACCCATCAGTAGCGATAGTGTTCAGGAATCACCTACAGTGGTGCATCCATAGGGGCACTACTGGAAGAAGGAGATTACTCATCTTGTTCAGTAATGATGTTTTTTTGAGTGGTTTGTCCCTATTGGTGCTCTACAACCTATCCTTTTCCCCTCTACTTTGGAGTTCTTGTCAATGGGTATGTCTACACTTGCAACCTCTTTCGAGAGAGAAATGCAAATGAAGACGTTTGAAATTGCAAATGAAGCCAGGATTTAAATATCCTGCGCTTCATTTTCATATTCGCGCTATGGCGCTACTTCGAAATAGCGCTATTTCAAAATAACAGAAGCTGTTAAGACGCGGTTATTTTGAGAGAAAACCTTTTTCTCGAAATAACTGGTAAACCTCATTGTATGAGGAATAGGGTTATTTCGAGAGAAGGGCTTTCTCTCGAAATAATTGTGTCTTAATAGCATCTGTTATTTTGAAATAGCACTACTTCGAAATAGCGCCATAACATGCATATGCAAATGAAGCGCGGAATATTTAAATCCAGGCTTCATTTGCAATTTCGAATGTCTTCATTTGCATCCCTCTCTCGAAAGAGGGTGCAAGTGTAGACATACCCAATGTCTCTGCATTAGAGAAGGAAAAGAGGAAGATTAGCCCATGTACAGTGAGAGACCATATATGTGCTGGGCTTATGGACACTGGTACCAAAGTTCTCCAATGAGTAGCATCAGGATTCAAGCACTTCTAGAGCGGAGCATCTATAGGGGATCACATTTTGAAGAGCCATTTTTACTGCACAAGGTCAATAAATTTTTCTTAACTTTGAGATTTTGAAACTCAAGCATGTCTGACATTCGTGTATGAACTACTTTTGTAAAGTCAGCTCAATTCTTTAGAGCCAGCAAACCATTACCAAGAATTTTTAGTGTAGTGTCTCCAGTCAGCTGGCAGAGAGTTCCCAAATGCTTGGACTAGCATAGAAAATATTGAGAAGAGGGATGTAATAGTTAAGGAAGTGTCTCTTTATCCATGACAATAGTTCATTGATTACAAAATAGATTAAAAGAATTGATATTTAAAAGCTGTATTTTTACAGCATTTGTTTTTCTTTTATAAACCAGTGATTGGTGGCTGCCATAACCAGTGAATGTAAAGTTTTGTGTTTCCAATTGTGACTCACTGAGAAATAAGCATTGTTGATGATGCTCCCTTCCTTTCACTGTCATAATGTTTTTAAAATGTTTAAATGACATTATGATTTCAGTTATGTTTTCAAAGAAAGTACTTCAAGAGCAGAAATACTTTTTTGAAATGCTAAATTACCAAAATCCTCTTGAAAATTGTGTGTTCAGCTTTCTTTATTTTCCCATGTGTACAATGCTTTTTGTAATTAATATCTTTTGTGACTATAGATGCAAATATTTGTTGCAAGAGAAGGGCCAAGAATTTGTAAACAGTGTTCACTTAACACATTTACGGAGGGATTCCACGGTAAGTTTTTTTTTCACCATCTACTATTTGGTTTTCATAGAGAAATAAGTTTTAAAATATTAATTAAACATAACATGTATAAGTTAGTTATTTCACACAATTATGTGAATACAGAATATATCTAGTGACTATATCATTTTTATACTGCTTGGATCATTCATAGGAAATGGACAGAATTCTGTTGCAGTTCAGCAATATGATAAGGGTACAGATTGGACTTACCTGGTCCGGCACCCTCGAGACCTGAGTGGTCCCAAACTATGGAGTTTACTGGACCAGGGGAGGTTAAGGCTCCCCACCAGGCTGTAGGCTCTGCTCCTGGCCAGGGGTGCACTCCCTGCCACCTGCCCTGCTGCCTCCAGCCCCCCATCATGCCAGCCCTTAACCGGGCTGCGCCCCCCCGCCCCCACAGCACCAGCCCGGGCTACATGCCCAGCCACTGGCCATGCTGCTTCCAGACCCCACTGCGCCAGCCTTGGCTATGCTCCTGGAAACTGGCCCTTCTGTCTTTGGCCCTGGCCAGGGCTGCACCCCCGCTGCGCAAATCCCGACTGGGGATACACTTCTGAAGCTGGGGCTCTGTGGTCCAGCAATATCGGTGGTCTGGATGCTGCCAGACTAGAGGTCTGGATTGGATATTAGAGGTTCAACGTGTTCTACCAAATTCATGGCTGTGAAAAATTCATCATGGACTGTGAAATCTGATCTGGCCCCTCCCCTATAATAACGAGCTTTCATGGGGGAGATCTGGGTGCCCCAGCTGGACATTATTACCAAGCACCCAGCTCTAGCTGCTATCCCCAACGTTGGCTGGGGAGGGACAGGACTTCCTCTTCCCTTGGAAAGGCCACTCCTGGACCCAGGTCAGACCCACCTCCAGGAACCTCCCCATGCCATGTAAAGCCCCTGATCTGGACATATGGTAACTCCCTGCTCCTCACTTCTGTGCTGTTGGTGTTGCATGCTTTTGAGCTTGGTATCTTGCCAGTGGGCACTGCTTTCCAGCTGTCCCACTGTGAAAGTAACGCCCCTCCCAGCAGCAGTAAGTTTGGCAATTCCATAATCCTGCTACAGTAGCCTTGCAAGCCCCATTTAGGATCAGGTTCCCTACAGCTACAAAATGTGAAATTTCAAGTGCAAACATCTGAAACCATGAAACTGACTATTGTTAAAATCTTATGACTTTGAAATTGACCAAAATGGACCATACATTTGGTTAGACCCTAAATATAATACCCTGAGATTCTGCATTATCTTCTAGTATTCCCACTGCATCTTTGGTTTAGATCATTGGTTAGTTTGTTCACTCATTGGACCACAGCTAGAATCTTCCTCTGCATACTGAATAATTGGTGTTCAATAAATAGCAGCTGCTCTGGCCTGGGAATTAAGTACTACAGTAGGTAATGCCCATATTCAGGATAACATTTCTTGTTTATAATTGGGAGCAGTGTGAAAATTGTCTTCAGTCACTGATGAAGAACAATATTCATTGTCTTTTCGAGTGCTTACTCATGTTGATTTTATTCTAGGTGTGTGCATACCCACAAGCGCAGTTGTGGGAGATTTCTGTCTTAGTGGTATAGGGTCAGTTGTGGTGCCCTCTGGAGAGTGCTGGCTCGAGCCATTCCTGCACCCCGGGCAGCGGGTGCGCGACGCATGCGTGGCCCCACCCCCCCGGTGCGCTGCGCACCTTACAGTGGCAATCGGGCGCATGGTGCCTGATGGCAGCTCTAAGGGGCGCCGCGCGGCGCCCCTTACAGCTGCCATCAGGCGCCCCCCCATAGGTTGGCGCCCCGGGCAGCTGCCCAGCTAGCCGCTCCCCTTAATCGGTCCTGCCTCTGGAGTGCCACACTCATGTGGAGGGTATATCAAAAGCCCTGACCTTATGCCCTCTCCGTTCCTTCTTACTACCTCTTGACGGTTGGGGAGCCTGGACTTGCATTGCAAAAGCGTTAGCAGATATTCACTGTTCAGGTCATTCTCCTTTGTTCTTTATTTGAGTGATTATAAGTTAAGTGAAAAAACTTAAACAACAAATGGTTCTGCAGCACCTTACAGACTAACAAAATGTAGATGATATCATGAGCTGAAAGGTTTAAGAAGTGGGTTGTGCCCATGAAAGCTCATGATACCATCTCTGGGGTTTTTTAGTCTCTAAGGTGCTGCAGGACCATTGCTGACGTTATTTCAGTTACAGGCTAACATGGCTACCCCTTTGAGACTAGTTAGTTAAGTGTTTTCGTAGGTTAGTAGCTAGTCCTGGAGTGGAGTATACCCTATTTCCCAGGCTTCAAACTGTGTTCTGAGTACAGCTGGAATATGCTCATCAGTGACCCTCACAATAATTGTTTTAAAGTGTCTGGGGGAATGCCATAGAAGAGACAAGAGCTGGATACGCAATAACTTTTGTCAGTGGACTCAGAGTGTGACAGTCAATTTAGGGCCCTTCTCATGAAGGCTGCTCTGCACCCAACATCAGAGCCCTCACATCTGGACTCCACACCTGCTGCTTGTACCACTAGCATACAAATCTGCCCA
The DNA here is from genome assembly GCA_032595735.1 of Pelochelys cantorii. Taxonomy (NCBI): domain Eukaryota; kingdom Metazoa; phylum Chordata; order Testudines; family Trionychidae; genus Pelochelys; species Pelochelys cantorii. The sequence goes on from CM064337.1 coordinate 17,277,873, forward strand.
GCACCATTCTCCCTCGCTGGTTCTGAAGACATGATCTAGGTCAACTGGTCCAACAGTACCATGCAAGAAAGAAACTTCAGGCAAAGGACCTGTATTAGGCCTCATGCCTGCTATGGAGGCTTTTGGAGTACCACTGTTGTCGGACCCTAGAGCCCATCTAGGGACCCACCATGACCCTAGAGATTGGTGGGGGTCCCAGCCCATCGTAGGCCTGTAGTTCAAAAGACAAGCTGATTGGCTGCATGGTGCATCCTGCCAAGACACCAGTGCCGACAGTCAAATCAGTTATGTGACCTCCACTGAAGGCAGTGGAGTGTCCTTGGACTGCAGAAATCCTCCCTCTTTGGTGTGGCCCAGGAGCCTGGCATATAGCCTTGGTCTCCAGCCTGGAAACCAAGCTTTCTGACACCCTAGTCCCTACCAACTAGAGATGGGACTCTAGAGCTATGACACTGATCCCCATACTCATGATGCCATCTGTTGTCCTGCCAGAGATCGCCAAGATGCTGATCACCCTCACTTTGCAGGTCTCGCAGGCATTGATCAGCTCCAGTATGGGACCGTTTTGGGTTGTGGCACCAGTTACTGGGGCCCTGGTACTGTTCTGGTACTGTTCCTTGTTGTGGCACTGGTTGCTGGGGTGCCCGTACCATTCTCTGGGAAGGCTCCAGTCCTCAGCTTCTTCATACTGGTCACCAGTGAGGATCAGCCCAGCCTTGACTACCAGAAGGTTAGAATATATTAGGAGGTTAAGTCGGGTCACTGGATATAGGAATAAAATGTTTTCAAGTGAGTGGGTACCTCATGAGACTAAAATGGATGACCTCCGTATTGAATCAAATCGGGGAGTTGAGGAATGTCAAGTGTTAGGTGAGGACCAAGTGAATGATATAAAATGTATAAAATTACCAATAACGCTTCTGGTAATTTAAGAATAGATTATTTTAATCTAAGCTTTAAGTATTTAGACACCTTGGAGGACCCATATTTTAGTGTAAGGGGACATTTTAACACTAATTTATCTACTATTTTTAATAATAGGGTTAATTTTACAAATTTAACTGAGTGGTTCATTGAAAGATGATCTTTTCTGTTGAATATTTTAATATCCTCTTGAATGTTTTAATTGTCCCGTTGGCCCACAAATTTTAGCTTAATTTGGAAAGTGGGCAAAGAGTATAAACATGGTCCATAAGAGTAAGACTATAATGGTGGTTTGTAAAAAGTGTGGTAAATTTTCTTAATTCCGTAACATAGCTTGCCACTACCCCATGTGTGAGACCAAGGAGGTGGTTGCTCTCAAAATCGGCTTTCCCTGTTTGATCCCATACAAAATCAGGATTGAGTCAACATACCAGACATAGACACCCTGTTCTTGAACAGAGAAAGGAAGGTCAGAGGTTTAGGGTAGGGAATAAAGAGTCTAATAGGACTTGCATTTGGACAGAGCAGGAAGTTGATTTGCTTATTCAATTAGAAGATGAATATGCAGGGGAAAGGCATATAAATAAATTAAAGTGAGTCAAGGACAAAGACCAATAAACAAATTGCGAGTAAGGGACGCAAATTGGCTAGGAAGAAGATTAGGAAAGAGGATGTTGATTAATTGGGAGATGAGGCAATAGGTGCAGAGTGTATTTTAGAGATTTCGCCTCATAGGAAGAATATTAAACCATTAAAAAAGCATCCATTTGTTGATGAGTGTTAGGTAGCAAAAATAAGCGTAATAAAAGAGCTGGGCAAATTTTAAGTTGTTTGGATGAGGTTGAAGTGATAGTGAAAGATATGAATATGTCTTCAGTTGGATGAGCAATGATGGAGAAAGTTTGTTGTACACCGGTAGAAGCTGAGGTAGGTAGAAAGAGTGAAGATCAGGAAATTGAGAATAGGTGTGCAAAATTAGGAAAATGGGTAGTAAGAAGCAATCTTTGGTGTCACCGGTTTGCTACTAAGAAAGCTTGATATAAATTTAATCAGCAATTCTGTGGAAAGGATGAGACACAACACGTAGTATTATGGGACTGTCAGACAAGACTAGGGATACGTCTAGGCTGCATCCCTCTGCCGAGAGAGGGATGCAAATCAAGCACTTCGGAAGTGCAAATGAGCTCAGGATTTAAATATCTTGGGCTTCATTTGCATACTCACATTCCGACGCTGTGCCGATCAGGCTCAGTGTCGAAAGTGAAAGTAAAGTGTAGCCGCGGGTCTACCGACAGCAGGGAGCTTTTTCAGCAGCTCCTGTACTCCTCAAAAAATGATGAGACCCGCAGCTACACTTTACTTTCACTTTCAACACTGAGCCTGATCGGCACAGCGTCGGAACGTGAGTATGCAAATGAAGCCCGGGATATTTAAATTCCGGGTTCATTTGCACTTCCGAAGTGCTTGATTTACATCCCTCTCTCAGCAGAGGGATACAGTCTAGACACAGCCTAGCTGTAATATCTCTCTGAATGAGATTGAAGGGTATTATACAGAGATATTAGGGAAGGTTGGACATGGAAATACAATAGGATGACTTCCATCCAGCCTCTGAGATGATTGATAATGATATGTTACTGAGTCTGATCTTGATGGAGGCGGTATTGAGAGAGATTTGGGAAGACAGTGCTCCAAGCCAGGATAAGGTGTTAAAGATCTATGGGAAATTTCTGGACTTTTGTATACTTGTTAAAATTTTTAACAAATGGTTTTTAACTAAACAGATTCCAGACAGTTTTAAAGAGAATAGGACTATTTTAACCCCAAAGGTACAGGAGGAGGAGAAATTGGCTAAATTATCCTCCTGGAAGCCATTAACAATTTTTTTTTTTTGTTTGTGTGAGGCTATATACAAAAAATGGTGTGAAAATATTGATGTCTGTGGTTAGGATTTGTAGGAGACAAAAAGGTTTTCTTTGGGCTCTGGGTTGAGAGGAAAATATAGCAGTTTGACAATTTAGTTAAGGGGGCTAAACAAAATGGATAGGAGTTAGCTATCGTTTTTGTAGATTTGGCCAAAGCATTTGACTCAGTAGGGCGTGGACATATGTTAGGGTGGACCTTAAGAGGTTTTGGATTAATAAGGGATTTATAGATATTAGGGATCTTTATAGTAATTGTATCACAAGAGTATGGGTGGGTGGTAAGTGTACTGAGTCCATTAACATAAGGAGTGGGAGCAATCAAGGAGACCCCATTATCTCCAATTTTATATTTACTCCATTATCTCCAATTTTAATATAAACTTTGCACATACAATTACAACCTGTGGGTTGAAGTCCCCGTAAGGACCTGTAGCCCACTAATTTAATTGTATGACCCCTAGTTCTTGCATCATATGAAGAGGTAAATAACACTTCCTTAAGCAATTTCTTCATACGTCTTATGGTTTTTATTATCATATACCCTCTTGGTTGTCTTTTTTCCAAGCTGAACGGTCCCTGTCTTTTTAACTTTGTCTCATATGAAAGCTGTCCATACCCTTAATCCCTTTTTGTTTTGTTTTTGCCCTTCTGAGTACCTGTTACAATTCTTATATATTTTTTTAAGATGGGGTGACAAGAACTGTACACAGTATTCAAAGGTGGGCATACCATGGTACTGTGGTATTACCATATTTATTAACTGTCCCTTTCCTAATGGTTCCTAACCATTGTTAGTTTTTTTTTGACTGTTCCTGCTCATTGAGTTGATGTTTCCAGAGAACTATGACTCCACTTCTCAGTGGTTACAGCTAATTTAAAGCCCTCATTCAGTTTGTATAGTTGGGATTATGTTTTCCAATATGCATTACTTCACATTTGTCAACACTGATAAATGCTATTTTATTGTCCAGTTTTGTGAGATCTCTTTGTAACACTTGAGTGTCTGCTTTAGAATTAACTGTTGTGAGTACTTTTGTATCCTCTGCAAACTTTGCCATCTCACTGCTTATCCCTTTTTCAAGATCTTTTATGAATGTTGAAATGATCGTATACATGTTTGCTGAAGGATAATTTCAGATTTATCTGTATTGTTTATGACTAGATGGCTTGATTCTGCCACCTCTGGTGGCTGGGTGATTATAGGCAAATTACTTCTGCTTTCTGTGTCTGTCTGTTCACCTGTAAAATGGGATCATGTTAATGACCTCTTTATAAAGTTCTCAGAGACTTGTTAAATGCTGTATAAGAACTAGGTATTATTATTTAAATATATCCAATCCTGTTGAAGGGGATAAATAATAAAAGATTTTATTGCTGTTGAATCTCCTCTGAGGCCTGGTCACCCACTCAGTGTGATGAATAGCAGTAGCCTTTTCCTTTCTCATTCCTTACTACTGTTTGGAAATTTTCTTTGGTTGAACTGGACCTAATTTATGTTTGTATTTCTGTTTTTAGGTAGAAGCTTCTGAGGAGACATCACCAGCTATAGGTAGCAGTAAAACAGTTATATCTATGTGTTCTTAGTGTGCTTTCCTCACCAGATTGTTGTTGTGGCTTATGTTTGTGGAGAGAATGAAATAAATGGCTTATTTTGAAGGTGACACTTTTATGTTTTATAGAGGAAAGGGAAAGCTAAAGCACTAAATTATGGTGGTCTTTGACTTCCTTGCTTCCAAACAATTAAATAACAAGTACAACACATGGATAAATTGCTGAACAGATAATGTAATTTGGGAGCCAGAGTTTAAATTTATCTCTTCATTAACCTTAAGGTAAAAAAATCAGTGAATAAATTCTAACCTTGATAGGAGAAAAAAGCTAATGTTTTGTGAGCAGCCAAATACAGGGCAGGGGGTATATTAAAAGGGTGTAGACCACAGCAGAAGTAAATTTAATGTGTAGTTCCACCTCTATATCTACATGGTCAGGAATACGCCTTTTCAATTACTAAATTATTAAATATAGCAAGAAAATCAGGGAACGCTGAAATTGTTTGTGTCTCTTCTTGAATGGAATGTTGTCACAAAAATACTTGGGAAGGTTTAAATAAGAGCAGGGATGGGCAACAAGTGGCGTGTTCACCGAGGTTGGCCCCTGGTGAGCCTCCAGATGCTTTATTTATCTGTGCATCTGCAAGTAGGGCTGCTTGCCAATGGGAGCTGCAGGAAGTGGTGCAGGCTGGGCCACTGCTTCCCACAGCTCCCATAGGCCTGGAATGGTGCACCACAGCTAACGGGATCTGCCAGCAGCCATGCCTTTGGACACACAGGTAAATGAAACATCTGGCAGCCTGCCAGGTGATAACTGGCAAACCATGTCCAGGCTGCTTATTGCCTGCCCCTGAATAAAAGCCCAGTTGTCTCTCATAGCTGTACGAGAGGTTCTAGTACTTTTTCTTATAAATAGAACAAAAAGGTGAGAGAATAGTGAATAGTATAGCAGCAGAACTATGTTACAGCTACACCAATATTTTGGTGGTAGGAAAAGATATCTACCATTGATAAACATTTATAAAATATTCTGGAAGGTAAGTGTCTCTAAGTATATACCTATCTGAGAGGGCTCTAGTTTGTCTGCAGGCAGTTTTGTCAAGGAAAGAGGAGCTGAGTAACCCTTACATTTAATTAAAACAAGTGGAAATAGTAGGTGCCTGGCTGATAAACCTATGCAGAGAATTCCACTGGGAAGGGAAGGGGAGACAGTTGTAGAAGAATAATTTTCTAGTGTTATAGATGTATCTGATAAGACAGGGAGCCACACACTAGATAATATTACAGTACTATTGACTACTTCATTTTGATTTTGTAACCTTAATGAATTGGCAAGTTTGCTTATAGCCTGAATATAGGTGGGTTATATTTTTTTGTATAAAGTGAAGGAAAGTATATTACATAAACATTATCTGTAGTTAGGGTTTTAAGCCAAATTGTAAAGATAATTTGGATCTAGATATGATAAGATTTATTATTACTGTTATGTGAGGAAACAGTCTATTAAAAGATACGGTGAAACTTTCAGTTGACTGAGTGATCTGAATGTATAAAATGTAGAAGTCTTTGTAATATAAATAGGGTTGCTAGTGGGAGGGTTGGGAATATAGCAAATCTGTGAGGCATGCTACTTGTTTGATGTTTGATTTATTTTTCACAGTGCAAAATCACATAAGTTGCAAAACCACCAGTCAGAGGAAATTTAATTATCTTCTGGTTAAGTGTTACTCAAAGTTCTTTAGAAAATTACAGCGAATACAGTTGACTCTTTCTAATATGCTCTTCATTAAATTGATTTTTTCCCTCAATGTTTGTTAAAGACGACAATCTCCTACAAAATAAGTTGGTACAGGATGCCATGCGTATGGGTTTCAGTTTGTCTGAGATTAAGAACATTACGGAGAAGAAACTACAGACATCTGGAGAAAACTATGGATCTTTTGAGGTTCTAGTTACAGATTTATTAAATGCTCAAAAAGAAAATGTTCAGGAAGAAGTATCCAGTGAGTGCTCACCACAGAAAGGTGAGGTTTTTTTTTAAAAATTACAAGACATAGATGCAAAACATTATAATGGTTTGTATTAAATATCTTACTGGTTTATTTCTGTTGCCATCTTTGATTCCAGTCTTGTTTAATATAAAAGAAATTAATGTAATATATGTAATTTTAGAGAATTCGATAGGATTATCATATGCAACACTGATGGACCCAGGTCATCGGCAGGTGGGATTGAACCTGGAATCTTAGGAGCTACAGCCATGAGCCTCTACCACATCAGCTAAAAGCTAACTAGCCCTTATTTAAGTAGAGCAGACTTCACTTTTCCTCTCAGTGGTTTCAGTGCCTCGAGGTTATGCATAAACACAACAATTTCAAACAAAAAAATAAATTTACACTTTATTAGAAAGGAGCAGCCTACTATTGGTGATACAGTAATGTATAATATTAAAGAGACACCGTCATCCCTGCTCCCAAATACCCTTGCCGATATTTGTGTTTTCGTGATTTTTTTTTTTATGTGCCAAATCAAGTCTTCATCCCCTCTCCCTGCTGCTGGGGTGAGTATTTCTCACAGCAGATGGAAAACTGAATGTACCGAAGAAAGTATAAATAAATGACAAAAAAAAAAAAGAGAAACATTAGTGTCCTCTAGTCTTTGAGTTATAAAACTCTGAAATATTAATTGATAAATTTTTACAAGTATTGTAGCCTATGAGCCCTGATCATAGTTCAAGACCCTATTGTGCCAGGTGCTGTACAAATACTGAACAAAAATACGGTCCCTGTTCCAAAAACTTTTCAATCTCAGTGCAAAACAAATGAAAACAGATTGATTCAGACAGACAGATGAGTACCAGGAAACAATGAGACAATAGTGGTCAGCATGACAGGCAGTTATAATAGTGAACCAGTGGCCTAGATTCTATCAGTGCGGTTAGTTTGTTGTAGACATCACAACAAAAGAGTTTTAAGGAGGCTTTTGCATTCAGGATGCTTTATTAGTTTTGTGGACATTTATGGGGAGGTTCCCCCAAGTATGGAAAAGAATTGGAGACAAAAACAGACTTTTGTTTCATGTGGGGTATAATTTTATAATATGGAACTAAAATAGCATGTATAGTCAGTCCTTTTGGTGGTACAACTTTTTTAATTAATTCTTCAAACAGATACCCATAACAAAATCAAACAAAAACAATTTTCTCTGCCTATCCTTGAGTTGAATAAAAAATTGTACTTACAAAGTATTTTACACAACACCTTTTTTCCTATAACGTTTTTGGGGGAGGTGTCAGTGTGAACTCTGTATTCTCTCCTCTTGTGAATTAGAGTTCAGAGCTCTGAATTTATTATCTTATGGCTGAATTTTCCAGTGCAGGCAATGGCAGGGTACATTCGACTTCCTCTACACTACAGACTGCCCTTTTCTGTTCACATTTACCTTTCCACCACTGCCTTTTCCCATCTCCCCTCTATTCCCATCATCCATACATGCTTCATAATCCGTTAAATGCAAAAACAAAACAAAAAAAGTAATGAAAGCTAAGCCTTCAAATTTGGGTAATGTGTATGTAATGTCAACATTGGGGCATAGTTCAGCTCCCTTTGCTTAGCATTATCATGTAGTCTGACACAGTATTTCTCAAATAATGCAACAGAATATAATATTTTCTCTACAACTCTAGGCACATATTGTAAGATATGATATGTGAATACTAGTGATGTGCCGTTAATGGGGGGTGCTTACCGAGTAACAGTTAACCATTACCTGGGAGCAGCCCCCTGCCATGGTCGGAGGGCTGGCTCCAGCCTTGTGCCACGAAGAGGAGTGAAGGGGGGAGGGCTGGGAGCCAGCATCTCCCCCTCCCGCCCCATACACTGCTTCCAGCCCCACATGAGGCTGCAAACTTCCAGCCTATGGGGGCTAGAAGCTGGCAGCCCAGTGTGAGGTCTGGAGCAGTTCTTGTCCGTGGTGTGCAGGCCATTCCCGCCCAATGGGCTGGAACAATTCCCCTGTTTAATCAGTTGACCAGTTAAACTTAATGTTTAACCAGTGAACTAAATAAACAGGATTTTATATTCCTAGTGAATACAAACACCTACATTTAAAGACTTACACATTTTAGGATTGCTTGGTGCCCAAGGAGAGCAATGTGGCTTCTAAGAAGGCCTGATGGTTGTTCTGACTTAAGATCAATTCCTATGGCCAAAGTTGGGAATCAGTCAGGAAATAGAAGCATCCCAATCATAGAGTCTAATCTTCAGCCAGGAGCAGAGTGGTGAAGAAACTTAAATGCCAGTCTGAGGTTACTAGAAGATTTCCCCCTATGCAGAGAATGTCTGCTCTGATCCACTGAGTTTCCTCTAGGTCACTGTAACAAAGAGTTTATAAAGTGGACACAATCTGGCTAGGAATCTGGTTCCTTTGTGTTATGATATGATTCCCTGCAGTTCATGGCAATTCATCCTGTCAACAATGCTGATGGGTCCCCTCTGTACAATGAGTGTCTTTCTCTTTCCATCCCCTGACAACAATGTTTGGTGGCAGCTGCCAATGGGAAGCCCATGTGAAAAGCCTCTGCAGATACTTCTAGAGATGTAGAGAGGGTTAAACTCCGTGCTTGCTCTACTGTGGGAAGTATAATCTTTCTCCCACCATGTGGAATAATGATGAGGAGAGTCCAGATTGTAGGGTTTTTAGTCTCTAATAAGGGTTTTTCACGTTTAGTGGATGATTTATTCCTATCATACCAAGAAGGTATGGGGAAGGTAGTTATAAGAGATTAGCTGCTTTTTATTAAGTGTGTTAACTTGTTCCATGTGTTTCCTTTTCCTCAGATCTGAGTACTGAAGAGCAGTTAAGACGTTTGCAGGAGGAGAAACTTTGTAAAATCTGTATGGATAAAGATATCTCAATAGTTTTTATTCCCTGTGGCCATCTGGTTGCTTGTAAAGAATGTGCTGAAGCACTTGATAAATGCCCTTTGTGTTGCATGATTATTACAAAAAGACAGAAAATTTTTATGTATTAGTCATATGTACAGTGCTGTCTCTGCATGTGTGCTGTAAAATTGTTTAAAATCACTGTAATGCAATAACAAACAGTTGGGATGTTCAACACTGTAGCCCACAAATATTTTTATGGAGAATCTAAAATTTTGGGATTAAAAAAACCAAAGCTTCAGTCAGGGACCTAAAATCTCATGAACTGATAGTAAGAAGTTGCTAAACTTGTGCTTCGAGCTCTCACATTCAACACTCACATGCAGACTCTTCATTCCTCTCCACTTTGTCCTTTCACTTTATTTGAATTGACAGACGAGGAATTCTTCATTACCATGTGCTTGTTTACATATGTCTGAGTGTGCACATATTTCTAATTTGTAAACGTATAAATGAACTATATTATTCACTTGTATACAGTGGCATGAGCAAACTGAGACATCTAATTGACTACAAGCTGTGCTGCTAATAACAATGTGGGTTGGAATTTGTCATCTGATCTCACTCTTTACTTGTATCTCTGCCAAGTTTTCAGAAAGTTTATTTCCTACATTCTGTAGCCTATGAAGTGGAAATGACAAAAAAATCCAGCCATTGTTTTGTTGAATATTAATTTTTCTAAAATTTATATTTTTCAAAACTTGAATAGTAAGGATAATACTAATTGCTTCTGTTGAAGGGAGATGTTTGTGCATTCAGGAAAGGTGACATTTTAGTGAGAGAAATAAATAGCTAAAAGTTTATGTAGTTTTGTTCTTAATGTTGGTTATTTTAGGGACTGTCTAATCTCTTAAATAGGGTTAAGCCCCTTTTATACCCAGTAAAACCTTAATCAGTAACACTAATTGCTTTTCTTATAGAGAAAATGGCATCTTTTAAAATCTGCTGACCTCTTCTAAACCACAAAAATGTACAAATTATTTTTAATTTATTCACATGACAGAAAAATTACAAAAACATCATAAGGTTTTTCTCTTTTAAACAGTTTCCTCTTCCAAGCATACATTAGCCTTCCCTAGTCCTGTACAGTATGTTTTTAAAAAATTGACTGATTTCACTTCTACCTTTTATTTCAACTGATTTTATTCTTGTCATTTACATATTATCGTTACATTTCAGCAGCAATGTTTAAGTTGCACTAAGTCCATTTATTTCTCCAACTCTGAGAACCCTCAGGCTGACCTTTTCTAGCCCAATAATTAAAAGGATCCTTTAACTATCACACAATGACATTGTTTTCAAATTCCTAAAAAATCAAAACATTCATTTTCAAATCCATTTTTATCATCCCATTTGTACATATTCAAGATTTTATACATCCCTATGATGAAAGAAGAGCCATTTGATTACAAACTCAAATATATTCTAATAATTCTTCTTTAAAAATATATTCTTCTAAGAATCCAGTTTTTGTATATGAACTTATAAAAGAGGGCAAAATATATCATGTATAATTTAAGACCATGGGCATGATGCTGCAAACCCTTTTTGCACATACAAAACTTTACTCATGTGAATAGTTCCATTGACCTCACTGCTGAATCCTTCCCTTCCAAACCTTAGCTTTAGGGGACTCCTCATGTGAGTAGATTATGCACATGCAGAAAGCATTTGCAAGATTAGGCCCAATATAATGCTTGTATGTATTACCTTTAAATTTAGAAATTACCCTGTTTACTTGCACATATGTATAATTAATAATAAATATTCTGCTTTTGGTTTCACAAAGGCACTATGTATAATGGAAAATGTTATTATGCCTTTATTTTTGCAGTTGCAGTTTGAAGTTGTGACATAATTCATATTTGACAATCATCTTAGTTTAACGAATCAATGTCTATGCTGGATGTTTCTGTTTTACCCTTTTCTCTTTGGCCATTTCTTTCGTTTTAATGTGGAAAATCTGTCAGATTGCATGTCCTCTATTTACTTCCGACTGTCAATATTAGGGTTTCTATACTGGATTCCTTCTGTTTCTTTATTTAAATAGGTTAATCTTTTTACCATTCTTTTAAAGAATCACTGCATACAGCTACAGACACTAATAGACTGCATTTACTTTTTGTTTTCAGAACACTAAAGGTGTTGTCTCATCTTAAAAATTAAACTATATATTTTATTGTGGTAAGAGTTAAGATTTTATCATGGGCATAATGGGATAGCATCAGCATAAAATTATTTTTCTGTTAATATATTACAGATCCTTCAGTTTTCATAATTAAAAAGTTCAAACTTGCAAGTCTCTATGTATACAGATTTATTTTATGTATTTCAATTTGACAGTGAATCATTTTATAAAATTTCAGTTATGCTTTTAGTTTCTCTTTCTGGCTCTCAAGATAGCTATTTGAGCTTGTAACATTTCTTTTGGAATTAAGTCTTGTCATCCAATTTTCTCATTTTGTTTTTAAAATCTGAATTTTGAATTTAAGTAACACTTAGCTGATGATGCCTCTCCAACAGTGTCATCTCCAAATTTGTGAAAATGAATGTACTGTACTAGCACATGTTGATATATTTCAGAGTCTTCACTGAATGACTGAATTTGGCTTTTTAATTTTTAAATAGATTAAGTGAAATTAAATTGTTTGTATTAGTCTTGTGATTTTACATGCAAAGCGCAATCATTAGATGGCACTCTTTGTACTTTCTTGTCTTTGTACATGTAATATAGCAGGATATTACTAATGAATTTTAATAAACATGGTAAATATAATTGACTAACAAGAATTGCTCTGAGAAAGAGCTCTGTGTAACTCAAAAGCTTGTCTCTTTCACCAGTAGAAGTTGGTTTAAAAAAAAAAAAAAAAAAAAAAAAAAAGTACTGCCTCACCTACCTTATCTTTCTCCTATTCTGGCACCAAGTCAGTTACAATAAACCCAGTATTTATTGCCCATATATGGGGAAATCATGCTTACCTCAGTTGGAAATCCGAGTCTAGTTTAATAACGAAACTGCTTCTGGAAAACTAGATTTTAATTTTTTTCACAATCTATTTAGGTTTGAATTAATCATTTTATTGCCTATTTTTGCAGAAAGTTTTAGTCACTTAAATGTTTATAGACAATTCTGTATCATAGGAAATTATTGGGCAGCTAAGTGCCCAACTCCTGTTGAAAGTAATTGGGGGTTCAGCACAAAATTCCCATTTGTGCCTTTGAAAAAATCTTCCCAGTATGTTTGTTTCAAGGAAGAAAAATAAGTGCTTGCAAATAGTCTAGTAGCTTTTGTTTGAAACATCTCCCTCATGTAACATCGCCCAATCCAATAAACGGAAATAAAAGGCATGATGCTGAAGCAGGTTGTTTGGCATAAGCTGGAAAGACTGCAGGAAAGTTCCCTCTAAAAAGGGGTCAAACCCCTGAGTAGCACAGAAGGAAGAACTTTCAGACCAGCTACATCAGGGGAGATGGTTTGAGATGAATTTTGCTATCAGAACCGTTAATTTTTCTGTTAGTAAAATTCAAGTCCCAGCAAGGGAGTGTATTTGGATTGTACAGTATGTGAACTGTGTTTGAGAGCAAGCTGGGGATGATTGTAACTTTTTATGTTTATTTCCTTACAGTTTTTTAAAATCCTGAAATATAAATCAATTGAATTACTGAAATATTATTCAGATATATTTAATTGAGAAGAATCTTATTTTAAACTCATGCTGAGGCTAACTATTGAAAGGCAGTGTAGGTCTCTAAACTATTTAATATTTTTTTTATTTTGAAGAATCACTAATTTTTCCAAGAGTCCACGTTTCAAAATTGAATTTGTTGTCTGGGACAAGAAAGAGTTAAAAAACATAAATTTGTTAGTAAGATTGTAAGAGAGATGCTCTGTAGGTGCAATTTTAAAAGTTGTAATCAGTCCTGCATTTAAACTAAATGTGAGAATGTAATTAACAGCCATCAAACTGTGACTGATTGAATTAGGGAGATTTTTTTTTTAAATTACTATGATTTTCAGTGTCTCATTTAAATATGCAGCAAAATTCCTTGGAGACCAGTGCTAAGCATTTAGGGAAATAACAGGAATGATGGATGCAAGTAACCATGAAAGAGCACACATATATGGGGAAGGGCATGGCTGGGAGGATCATAGATACTTTTTGGCCTCCAGCTGCCAATAAGTTAATTCATACTGTTGTTTAAAATTAACAACTTTTTTGAAATACTTAATATTCGAAATCTGGTGTAGTCTCCATCAGGGTGGATTGCTTTAAATCAAGGCAATTTAAATCACCCCAAAAACCCCCTAAACATTGATTTAAACAAAAAATGCGAAGACTGACTGTGCTTAGAGTGCACTTAATTATAGAGTAAACCCCATTGAACTCACTGGCACTTCTGGTGGTGGTTTTCTCCAAAAAAAAAAAAAAAAAAAAAGAGTATAGAATGGGAAAAGCTGAGTTATGTTGAAGTAAAATAGGGGATACTTTTATGGCATCACTGTTATGATCTCTGGCCATGATGTTCCAAAATAAGGGGCATGTATGATGTAATATAAAATAAGAAAATGACACTAAGCAGCAACTGGCAACTCCAGATTTTTCTTACTGCAGCTTTCTGTATTGTATATTTGAGTGATACAGCTTGGGAACTTATTTGTCACATCACACCTACAAAAAAAAGGCATAGAGAGAGTCTTAAAAATTATGCATTGTCAAATGAATTATTTAAGTTATTCACCAGTTGATCCACTTAGCCGTATCCGCATCTTGATCCACATCCTTTTCTCCCAATAAGCATTTTTCCTTATGATGTTTCATTCTTGCAACTGCCAAGGAGTTCCACAGGTTGACACTGTGCTGAGTGAAGAAAAACTTCCTTTTGTTTGTTTTAAACCTGCTGCCTATTTCATTTGGTGACCCCTAGTTCTTTTATTGTGAGAATAAGTAAATAACTTTTCCGTATTCACTTTTTCCACTCTTCAGGCTTCAGTGGATGCTACTATCACAACTTCAAGATAGTTACAGTAGTTGTCTTGAGGCATGTATCTTGTCTCCACTCGTTGGGGTTCCCCAATGAGGTTAAAATATCATTGAGGACCTACCTTTGGCAAGGTTAACATGTCAGTTCCTTCATTCACTTCATTTCAAGAGAGGGATGCAAATGAAGACATTCGAAATTGCAAATGAAGCTGGGATTTAAATATCCTGTGCTTTATTTGCATAATCGCGTTATGGCACTATTTCGAAATAGCGTTATTTCGAAATAAGATGCTGTTATTTCAAGAGAAAACCATTCTCTTGAAATAACCCTTATTCCTCATATAATGGGGGTTTTCTCTCAAAATAACTGTCTTAGCGCTATTTTGAAATAACACGCTGTTATTTCAAAATAGTGCCATCACGTGATTATGCAAATCAAGCGTGGGATATTTAAATCCTGAATGTGTTCATTTGCATTCCTCTCTCAAAAGAGGGTACAAGTGTAGACATACCCTCAGATTCCAAAATAGCTCTCTATTTTCTAGGTATTTATATTCCAGCTCTAAAGAGGAAACACACAACAAATAAGACCAAGACCTTGCCCTCAACTGTTCTATCGCTGCCCTTACTAACCATAATGCAAACACCAGAGGGGTCAGAGACTAGCATATACAGCTTCCTGCCCATCTACTTTCACAGTTCAGCCCTTCACACCAAGTGGTTAATTTTTGATGGGATGTTCAAGAACCACCAACTTCTGTTAATGTCATCTTATAGTGCCCCTCTCCCCCAAAACCCCTTTTTCCAGATGCCCTGCCAACTTCACATACACAGTTGGAAGACCATAACAATGCACAAGTGGGGTTAGAGATCATCTAGCTACATAAGAGTTTGTCGTATCCCACCAAGGTCATGGCTTTTCTTGTTTGGTGGATGAACCTAGAACTAGTGTGGAAGAGTCTTTCTTACACTTACTTCCACTGTGTCTATTATCACAGAAGTCTCCCTGTTAGGATGGGGAGCCTACACTGACAATCACGCTGTACTGGGCACTTGGACTCCTCAGGAAGCCAGGAGCATATCAGCTGACTACAGCTAAGAGCAGTCCAGCCAGCCTATAGTGCATCACTTCCCCTTATTCAGTTCCACCATAACCACATAACATCATACAACACAATTATTTTCTTCATAAAAAGAGGGAACAAAACCTAATTCTGTGTAGAAGCATTCAACTTATGGAACTGATGCGTCAGAAACCCTGTCACGCTTTTGGGAACATACTTACTGGGCATGCACAGCTTTTTCTGGCAGACAGTCTCAGCAAACATTTCTCCACAGACCACAAATGGGGGCTACACAATTCCATACTGAACAAGATCTTCACCCAATAAAAAATGCCCTCTTGGGACTTGTTTGCCTCTCAGATGAAAAAGAAATTTCTTTCATATTGCTACAGAGATGTTTTGAACTGAAGATGCAAAGATGATGTCATCCTGGTACCTGGTACTTCAGGTATGCCTTTCTTCCAAACACACTGATAACCCAAGCCCTGCAAATGTTTGCCACATTAAAGCTCAGGTTGTTCTCATTGCTCCCAGTTTGCCTAGATAGAGGTGGTTTTCGGGCTTTCTGTGGTCTGTCAGACCTCCCATCAGCATCTGACCCTACTGACCTAAGAAATTGGCAAGGCCAGACATCCTAATCCAGGCAGTTTTATTCTCAGAACCTGCTATTTGAATGAGCATCAAACCTAGAACATTCATATTTAGAAGCCATTCCATCTATTTTCAGTCAAAACAGATCACTAAAAATGCTAGCCAAATGGAGACATTTCTCCACCTCGACACAACAAAACAGGTTATTCCCAGAATCTGTGCGAATTCCTCTGATTTTAGATTATCTACTCACTTTCAAGACATTGGGCTTGCTGTGAGTCCAGCTTTCATCCTCCAGTTGAGGGCTATACAATTTTTTTCTCGTCCATTCTCCAATTGAAGGCTATGCTGTTCTAATCCTCTCACACCAGATGCCAGAAGGGCCTCATTATACAGGTCTAAGAGCCCAGACAAAAAGAGTGGTGTAACTCATGCAATACCCTTAACAGCTCTCAGAAGATGGTTACTGTATGGCATCTTTAGCCCCTTCTGTAGAGTTCTGTCCTACATGCCTATATCTTAGTGATTCAGTTTCCACTGCTGTCACTTTGATGTTTTCCAACATCACTACATTCACTTTTTAAATAGATAAAATGCATCCTAGAAAATGCTCTTTTTGGCCTTCCCTATTTTGAATACCTTTGCCATCAGATGAATCTTTGAAAACAACTTATCAGTAATTTTGCTGTATCAGCTGCTATCTTTCATGCATTAATCTTTTTACACAAGGAGAGTCTAATACATCAAATAAAATTCCTAAAGATGAGCCTGGGAGCTCAAATTCATAATGTTGTTAGACACTAAAAATCATGGACTGAACATAGACACTGGATTCATGGCTTATTACAACAATCAGTAACCCACTAATCACCTTGTTTTGTCTTATGACTTCAGAGATGTTAATTGGCCACTCCAGCTTGAATGGATCCAGTGATGGGGTGTACCAGGCTCTCTAAGATCCCTTACTGGAGACCTGACATTTACCACACTCTGCATCAGAAAAGGAATAATGAAGGTGAGTCTTGCATGCCTGTCTAGAAAGGCTGCAGGGAAGCAGCCAATCAGAGTTCAGCAGGCACACTTAAAAGGAACTGGAAGGTCTGTGCAGATTAGTTCCTGGCTAGCACCATAAGGGTGAGGAAATTCTGAGAATAGAAAAACTTGTTTGGTAAGGAAGGTTGGGGAAAACCTGTGCAAACAGGGATGGAGATAAATAGAATCCAAGTACCATAGCCTAAGGCAATGAGGGGAGATGATGAGACCAAGTGGGAAGTGGCATAAGGAATAGCACAGCAACTATGTAAAGGAAAGCATTATATGGTGGCTGTATATAGTGTTCCTGGACTGGGAATTGGAGTAGCAAGTGGGCCTGTAAAATTGTCTCCTGGCCTCAGCCACTGGGGAAATGGCCTAAGCTGTGAGAAGGGGGTTAGACTCTGTACTAAAAGCTTGAGAAAGGGACTAGAATTTAAACAGGCCTGAAGTTCCTGGAGTTTGTCAACCATTTATTTAATGTGCTACCCTGGAATGGGAATGAAGTTAAGTAACCTGGCTGGAGACCTCAGACACCAGAGAGAGTATGTCTACACTACAGAGTTTTGTTGGAAAAAAAGTCCATTTTTCTGACAAAACCTGAGTTATGTGCACACTGCAATTGCGTTCTTCCAAAAGTAAATTGAAAGAACAGAGGGGTTTTCCCGGCATTGGTAATCCTCTTTCTATGAGGAAGAAGCCTTTTTCCGAAAGAGCTCTTTTGGAAAAGGGCGTGTGTGGACAGGGAAGAGGGAGTTCTTTCGAAAGAAGAGGAAAGAGGAAAAAGCACAGGTGCCCTGGTGGCCACTCTGTCCATAGTAATCACAGCTTAAATGCAAGACAGCATCTATTCAGGGTGGACGCTATCTTTTGAAAAAGCAGATCACTTTTTCAATGCACTTTTGTGTGTGGACGCTCTCTTTCAGAAGTTTTTTCGGAAGATCTCTTCTGAAAATTTCTTTTGAAAGAAGCCTGCAGTCTAGACATAGCCAGAATTGCTGAACTCAAAGCCTTAAGGAGGAAGGCTCTTGGGGGGTGGGGGGGCAGTGCTCTATAATAGGGCTTGGACAGACTTGACAGTGGTCCAGAAGGGCTGAGAATTGAGCCCAAAGGCAGGACTCCTCTACCCACAATATCAACAAGGTATTTGTTACAGGAGTTCATCCATTTTAGGTTGTGTGACTTAGCCAAAAGGCTGAGCCACTGATACCATCACACTCCTCTACAGTATGTGCTAACTACATATGCTAAACAATCTATTCCCCCTTGTATTTAGTTGAGACACTGGAATTACCTTTCCTAGAACTGAAGAACTCTGCATGGCTTTAAAGCTTCTTTTTCTTGCCAGTAGAACCTGCTCAATAAAAGATATTACCTCACCCGCATAATTAATTACAATGCACTGACACACAAATCATTTTCTCTGCTCACAAATTTGTAAAGTAACAAACACCCTTCCTAGTTCTCTTGTGCAGCCCAAAGAAAATTTTACCAGGCAAACCTAAAAAGTGGTTCACAATGATTTTTTTCTTCATTTGAAGTACTTTTGATAGATGCCCTACTTACTCTGACTGTACTGACCATGTTATTCACAATTATAAGGCTCCATTTATTTTTTGTTGCTCATATAATAAGTCACTTCAATTTGTCACCCTTAAAATTAAGTTTAACATTCAGGATACTTAGGTTTAAAATGTTGAACGCTTTGAAATCTCTCTTCCTTCAGGAATTCAAATATTCCCTTAAGCGTGACCTCGATAATCAACTGATGACTTAATTTGTCCACTTCAACTACCTGTGTGATCAGTTCAGTTTTAGAAGTCCATCTTTACCATCTGCATGAAGTTTTACTGTTATTCTGTAGTAAAGTGCCACATGGGCAGCATCTATTCTGGAGTAGCTATTCTAGCAATAACTATGCTAGTCAATTTCCCTATTTGGACCAGGCATTGAAACATCCAGGCTCAGATGCCTCCTCCTAGTCTTGCTTTTCTGGGAGCTGAGAGTAAATAAACAAACAAAACCCTGTTTTGGCCGTTTAACTGGCACAGCATAGACATTCCATACCCACTGCTCCCCCTCCCCTCCACTCACACACATTCCCACAAGTGGATTAATTCGCATAAAATAATGTTGGCACAGGCTTTGTATAAATGGGTGCTGGAGGGACCAAAGAACATTGGAGAGGCTATGAGCATATGTCTGCCCTGCAGCTGGGAGCATGGGTAGAGAGACTCAAGCTAGCAGGGCTCAAGCTAGCACACTAAACATAGCTTGTGGATGTTGCAGTTCCAAAAGTAACTAAGGCTTGTCATCTGGCTGACTAGCTAGAGTCGCCACTGGTACCACAATGCTATTTTTAGTATGCTAACTCAAGGCCTGCTAGTGTGGGTTTGTTTACCTGGGCTGGAAGGCCTGCTTCCAGCTGCACTGTCCACATGTTTTCTAAAAGGCCTGGGTTAAAGAGTGACATTATTAAGGAGTGGGGAGATGGAAACTAATTAGATACAGTTGTATGGGGATGGGTGTCCCACAATGCTCATAGAGCATTCTCTGGAGTGCAGTCAACCAGTGGGAGCAGCCAGGAGCCCAGGAGCCTTTTGAGGAGCACTGTCTGAAAACAAACTTCCAGGAGATGGCTGCAGCCCAGACAAAGCCAGAGCAAGGTTCTGGTGCCCAACAAGTCTGCTTCTCAGAGAAAGCCGGAGCCACTGGTAAATTCTGGGATTGAAAATGACAATACCATATGCTCAGGTACACCTGAAACTTTATTTTTGAGGGTGTATAGCTTGATTAATGTAAAGTATAGGTGTATTATGTCCAGTCAATTTCCTGCAATTGTAGAGAGAAGACCGATGGACCCAAGTCCTTCCTGTCTTTCCTATTTCTCATTTAACATGTCTACATAACAAGCAGAGTTTTTAAATTTAGCTTTAAATTTTTCACACATTAAATACCTATTAGTTCACACTTCATCCACAACTTCCAAAGTGGTATTTGCAGGCTCATATTCAGGATCAGCAACAGCACCTTTGCTCCAATGTGTAAAACATAAAAATAACACTTTGAATGCAGTTCTGTGACTAGTCATTCAAGATATTATTTTAGGGTGTACCCAAAGTCTTACAACAGGACTTTTCCACCATACCTTCCCCATTCATTGCTTCCTTGAAAAACCTTCTTTTAACTTTCTCCAAAAATATACCAGAACAAATAATAGACTCTATAGTTTTTTAAATATTTAAATGTATTCTGCTTTCAAGACAGTTTGTTTGCTTACCTTCATGATTTCCTCTAATTCTGGAAACTGGGGAAAGGGAAACCTGTACTTGCATGGAAGCAAATTCTGGTTGTAGCGTATTTTAATTTATGGTCCTGTGCCTTTCCAATACCTTTGTGTGTGTAATAACTAGTTTATTACACATGGAATAACTAGACAACACAAATGACTGCATCTGTCATTTATTTTTAAATTATTTTTAGCTGCCTGCAAATTATATAAAAAATGCTTTACCCACCATTTGATCCATGAAGAGTCACTCTAGTTACAAAAAGACCACAACTACTAAAGAATAATTTTATCTCCAGGTTACCCCACTGGCTTATGTTTACTGTCAAACTGGAAGGATGATCCCATAGGTCTGATACAATTCAATATTTTCATCAATGACTTGGATATGGAGTGAAGAATGTGCATACAAAATGTGTGGAAGAGAATGTGACGGGATCCTTGAGGTAAATGCTGGAATTGTGGGACCACTGTATCCTTTAATTCATTAGCCTGGGTTGACTTTTACAAAGATATGCCAGTGACAAGTGGCAACACACATTCCGGCAGTGTGATCATTCAGTCATCAGCATGTGGAGTCCCACACCCAGCTGTATTCCATGAACGTTCCCTGAGCCATTCATGAATCATACAGGGACAGGCACCAGCCAATCACCTGACTTGCACCCCTGATATGCCATTTTACACTGCTCAAGACTCCCTTGAGCAGTGTAAGCTCATCAATTAGTTTGCCACCAAAGGAGAGTAGACATGTACCACCATCCTTTGTAATCTGAGCTGAGAGTCCCCAACGTCTTCAACCAAAGCCACACAGTTTTAGTTAAAATATAAAACAGATTTATTAACTACAGAAAGATAGATTTTAAGTTATTATAAATTGCAGACATAGAGATCAAAATTGGTTACCAAGAAATAAAAATGGAGACATCCTCTAAATTCTAACTTTAACCAGCAAAGCAAGATTTGAATCAAGTAGTTTCTCATCCTAATAGATATGACAGGCAGCTCACAATTCCTCAGTACACAGACTGGACTGGTCCCTTCCTGGAACCAATCTTCCTAGTTTGAAGTCTTTGACTTTCAGATGCTCTTCCAGGTGTTGATATGGGTTGGGGGAGAGAGGTCAAGTGATGATGTCACTGTCTCTCTTTTATACTTCCTTCCATCTGCTAGAAAGATCCTTTCGGTGATGCGGGAGTCAGGCAGTGCTCATTACATATGTGCCTTATCTGAGATGCCTCTAGGCTAGGGCTAGGGAATAACTGGTAAATTGCGGCTGGCCTGCAGGCTGCACACCCGTGCTCTAGAGTGACACTTCCAGTTGTGATCTGGGTTCATATTAAAAATATTAGTGTTTATTGGCTATTTATTTTTTTAAAGGCACAGAAAGTGAATTCCTGGTCCTGTTGAAATCAGTGAAGCCAGGACTTCACCAACAGACTCCTTCATGTGCATCATCTGTTAATTCTTTGCAAGAAATATGTGCAAGTTGTGTGACACATTGCTGGGCTATC
The DNA here is from genome assembly GCA_032595735.1 of Pelochelys cantorii. Taxonomy (NCBI): domain Eukaryota; kingdom Metazoa; phylum Chordata; order Testudines; family Trionychidae; genus Pelochelys; species Pelochelys cantorii. The sequence goes on from CM064337.1 coordinate 17,299,687, forward strand.
TTTCTACTCTCTTTGGCATATTAATAGATATTGATTTATTCACAACATATGTGTATGTTTCAGAATTTTGGGACAGATGCACATCCCTTATATGTTATGTATTTCCCAGTAGATACAACTGCCCATAGCATACCTCTGTTATATACAGACACTAATTAATAAAAAGTAGGTGGGATAATGGTCACTCTGTATGTTTTCATTAATGTATTTGTTTTTTTCAGGAATGAATATACAAGTAATAGAATTTGAATATTTTCTATATATACCAGAATATTTGTTTTATCATTTGCAAATACACTGATGTTTTTAGATACACGTTATTGAGTTCTGTCAGTGATCTTGGTGATGTACAGATCATACAGGAATATGTGCCTGCTTCAAGGGCCCTCAACACAAAATAATTCAGAAATAGGTTCGCCAGCTGGACAACCATATTTCAAAGGTTCAAATTATTTTCTCATGTTATTTTATATAAAATAGATTATTGTTGGCTACAATTTACAACTGGAAAGAAAAGTCAAACAGATGGAATAAATTTGACACTAGTTGCAGTTAATATTGTATATGTAACACTAAGTTTCAACACCTAATTCTTACTAAGAGTTACTAGAATTGCCTAATACTTGTAAATGCTTCTTGCATATTAGTAACATTACTTATGATCCACAGTGGCAGCACGCCATACTATTCCATAAGGCCAAAAATCATGTGATGCTAGAGTGGAATTGCTGCAGGGTGCAACCCTGCAAACTCAAACCCCTGAAAGTGAATTGGTTGAAATTCAGAACTACCTTACTTCTCAATAACCCACCAACTTGTTCCCTGTAACTGTGGATTAACAATAGTTAGTTCTACAAATATTTGTAGAACTCCTTTCTGTAGCACTCTTGGACTTTGGGCAGAATTGCCAACTGTCAGTAAATTCATGGACAGTCTAAAAAAAGAGCTAAAATTTGACCTATCTGTAAAATTCCTAAAAAACCTTTAGATAGCAGTAAACAAACACAAAGCTCTGCCGTGGAGCTGAGGAGTCCCCCCTGCTCCTTGGCCTTGGGGTAAGCTCTACACCATGAGATAGCTCCAAGGAGTCTACATTTCCCAGGGATGGAGAGGGGAATTATCTGACCTGCTGCTGGCTGGTGGGAGGCTGCTCTTCTCCACTCCTGGCTTTTAACTCTTCTTTGGCATACCTAGGGTCAGCACAGCAGCAACTTTTGTTGGGCGTGTAGAGCCTGTAGAGCCAGGCTCCCCATGGCTTGAGTGGGCTCCCCATGGCTTGAGTGGGAAGGGGCAGGTATAACAACTTGCCACAGGCTCCCTGCTGCTAAGTCAAAGAAAGGTGGTCATTTACATAAGAAATAAAACTATCCACTTCTATGCTGGAAGGATTATTGACTGTCAAAAACTGAGCTGGAGAAATTACTAAAGCAATGGTTGACAGTGTGGCTGCTGCAATGTATGGTCACAAACTGAAGAACGTGGAGGACACTGATGTGCTAGTAAGTAGATTAAGCTAGTATAACACCGTTGTGATGTATGAATGAAAACATTTAATATTGTTCACTTTTGTCCTTTTGAGCCAATTTTATATTATGTAAGAATGTGTCTGTGTAATGGTTTGGTTGTCTGTAATTATTTTTGTACTGTACATAAAAATGATTTTCAGCAGTTGACAGCCCTGGCTCTGTGATTTTGGTAAATAGGACAGGATAATGGAATTTCCAGTCTTGAATTTTGTGATGGTTAATATAAGTGTTACCTGAATATATTTTATCATCCATACGTGATCTTGGCCTTTTACATTTTTTCAGGAGCACCTGCAAGAAAGCCTTCAGAAGGGCTGTCACATTCAGAGCCCAAGAGCAAAAACTAATTTCAACTGAGAACACTTTTAGCAAAGAACAAAAATAAATTTTGAGGAAGATGGATCTTGATCAAAAGAAATGTCATCAACATCATCAGTTATGTCTCCACCCTAGTGCAGAGTTCTCCCGACAGGATTAGTGAGACCGAAACTAACATATATCCACGTGTGCAATTGGAAACTTCTCTGCAAAATACAACAAAACTTAATGAGAATCTTCTTAGAACAGTTTTTAAAAACTAATTTCAGATAACACAGATCTACCTGTGGCTAGCCTAAAGGACGCTTGAGGACATTAAAAAGTGTGCAATTTGATAATACAGTCCAGTCAATGAAAAAAATCAAATATTTATGTGTCAGTTAAAACAGTTTTCTCACATTAAGCAGTACCTTAATTTTCTAATTACCGTTTGGAAAGAAAAAGGGGAAAATTTAATACTAGTGTTTATATCCAGAATTACCTGATGTTGTAATTATATTCATACTAATCAGTTTATCTGTAACTATCATTTTGTATTTCCTATTGCATATATTTTGTTATCATTGCTATGAGATACTCTCAACATTTCTTATTCTAGTAATATTTTTCTCTTTCTGTCACTTTAAATGAAAAAAAACAAACAAACCAGCTGACCTTGTAACCAGCATGCATAGCCCAGCTTGCAGTGCATAGCATAGGGCAGTGCTTATTCGGTCAATAACAATGCTTTACTGATATGGTTCTTATGTGAAAAATATCATCATTAAAGGAGATGTGTTTGTTTTTGGAGAAGTTTGTTTCCCTTCCAAAATGCTTTTCTTTGTTAATTACACAACTGTCCGCCCCAAGGGAGCAAATTCTCTGCCTAAAGCACTAAGCTGAAGAACACGCTGATGCTCTGTTGTGGTGAGCCCACTGAGCAGAGTAGCAATGTTTGACACAATTGCCTCATGTTGGAAGAGGTTTTTACCCCAAGTTCTTCATACTGCCACTTGTGTAAGGTGCCTCATGCAAAGCCAAATTAACCTTTTGTGGGCCAACTGCCAAACTTATTTGTAGGTCCCCCTGGGGAACAACTGTAAAAGACAGGAGACTGACACAGAAGTTTTCTTTGACAGAGCATACACCTACACAGCTTCTATTTACAAAATGTACAAGTTTAAGTTGCAGATGGAGGGGACAGCCACTAGGGTAACATCAATGATAGCCCTAGGGCAAAATGAATACATGCAAATGTACATATAATAAGTTAGACTAAAAAATACAAAATAAAGCACCCTGAGTAAAAACAGCTGACAAGCGCAAAAGTTGGCCAAACCACCAGCCCCATGCTGTTCCCCTAAAAAGGAAACCTTCACACTATCTCACCCTTTATATTTCTCATACAAACTCCCAGGGCTTGAATTAATTTTTGTATGAAATTGTGGCACATTTAAAACTTTAATACATTTTATTTACACCATCATTATTCATGTTAGCATTGCTTGTTCTTCCCTGCCGGGAAAGAGGCACAGACACTAGGATGGAGGCAAGGTGGTGTGGCCACCCTGCCAAAGACTGGGAGGGAGCAAAGCCAGGACAACAACTCTAGAAGCAGAGGCTTGGAATCATGATCTGCACCCTGCATTTGCAGAGCAGAGCCCAATGCTTGAGCAACTGTACCCCAGATAGTGGAACTCAAGCCCTGCACATTAGCACCAATGGCATCATGAGTTGGGGTGTGGCCATGGGGGTGCAGCATGGTCCTCTCCCCATGGCACTGCTCCTGGTTGCCCTGTTGCAGGGCCCAAGCAGCTCCAGCAACTTCACTAAACCAGAGGTCTAGGTTGGATACTAGGAAAAACGATTTCACTGGGAGGGTGGTGAAGCACTGGAATGGGTTACCTAGGGAGGTGGTGGAATCTCCATCCCTAGAGGCTTTTAAGTCTTGGTTTGACAAAGCCTTGGCTGGGTTGATTTAGATGGGATTGGTCCTCCTTGGGCAAGACTTGATGACCTCCTGAGGTCTCTTCCAGCTCTATGATACATTACTGGAGGTCAACTGTTGTGCATCATCTGCAGGGCTCCACATGCCTGCCACAGCCTGAGAGTGCTAGTTCCCACCAGGCTTGCCCTTAGGTGGAAGAAGGGGAGGGTTATGGGCTCCATCTGACTGTGGAACACAGCACCACTGTAAGCCTGGTATGACCCTCACATCACCACATGGGCCCTGGGGCTGAGCAGAGCTGGTGAACGACAAGAGCCAGCCATACCCTGCACCTGCTGGCCTACCTCACCACGCCCAGCACAGTCGCAGGTTTGCTGAGTCCCTGCTGAGCTCCAGGTGGGTTGAGCCAGGCTGTGCCCCGACAGGCGGGGAGGCAGGAACAATTTGGGGGGAGGGGCAGAGGGCACTGAATCAAATGCCCTTCACGTCAGGCAGCCCCACCAGAGCCAGCAGCCAGGCTGCTGGGCGCCCCTCCCTAGGCTGCGCCCTGGGTACGTGAGAAAACAGACCTCGCTCTGGCAGGCGCTAAACCCAGGCAGCAGCTCCGCTCCGCTCCTTACCCGAGCTAGCGCCTCTCCCCGCTGAGCTACCCCCGGGCCTCCCCGCGGGAGGCGGGACCCAGCAGTCCCCACCCTTCCTGCACGGCCCTTCCTTCCCACGGTCCCGCCCCAAAGCGCGCCGCTCCGGCCTCACGCAGCCGCGCTGAGGAGACTTGGGCGCGTGCCCTGCCCTGCCCAGCCCCGCGTGACTCGGGGGTGGAGGGGTGGGTGGGAGAAGGCAGGCCTGGGCATGCGCGCCACCTTGTTTACCCGCTCGGAGGCTAGCGGGGAGGGGAGCGCGGCGGCCTCCCCGGCCCAGCCGGCAGATGTCGCCCCACGCCCAGGATAGCCGGCCTCACTCAGTGGCCGCCAGGTGGCGCCTGCGCCCTCCATTCGCTCGCGAGCCGCCGAGCAGCGAACACCCCAAACAATCCCCAGCGCCGCCGCCAAATTAAATAACCTGCCCGCTCCCAGCGCCCGGGTCTAAACCCCTCCGCAGCGGAGCTTCCGAGCCGGGCCGGCCGCACGGACCCCGCAACCGGGCCAAGGGGGGGGGCAGGGACGGAGCCGCGGTCCGGGCCTCCGAGCTGCCTGCGCCGACACTGGGCAAGGTAAGTTAGAAAATGGCGGCGAAGCTTCTGGAAGTTTGGAGGGGGGACTCGCGAGCCGAGTGTGTGGCGGTGGGGAGCGGCCAGGCCCGGGCCCCGGGGAACCGAGCGGGGCGCCGGGCCGGTTGGCCACAGGACTTACAGTGCAGCCAAGATGGAGGACGCGGGGCCGAGCCGAGAAAACATTCCAGCCCCCCGCTTCCCCCACCCCCCCCTTTCCCAGCGCTCCCCGGCGGGGAGGGGGAGAGAGAGGGCTCCGAAAGCGGCCTCGCTGCCCGCCCGCTCTAGAGGAGCCCCCTTCCTTCTACCCCTCCTCGGCCGCAGGCGGCCCGGGCCCGGCGCTCCGCGAGCTAAAATGGAGAACCTCCTCTTCCTCCTCCCCCTTCTCCTGAGCGGAGCCGGGGCTGCTGGCAAGATGGAGGACTCGGGCATTGTGTTTGCGGGGAAAGTCGGGCCGGGCCGCTCGAGGGGAGGGGAACGGGACGAGCGGGAGCCTTACTCGCTGGCCAGCGAGGGGGGTCGGCACCACAGCGAGGGGCGGCCCGGCGCGCGCGAGAAAATGGTGGGGCGGCTGTTTTGGCCCCTGGGTTGTGAGTCTTGGAGAGCGGCCGGGGCTCGGGGCCGTGCCTGACAGCTAGTGCCACTCGTCTCAAGCCCCAGTACTTGGGGGGACAGGCCGGGCCCCCCCCCTTGCTACCCCAGCTGACTGACCCCTGCGCGGGCCTGGTCCTCCTTTCACGGCACTTGGGGGCGGAATGGAGGAAGCGCCTTGCCCCCTTTCGGACATGACTGAAGCCCTAGGGTTTGACCTCCTCCCGCCCTGCAGGAGTTGATCTGGCAGTGAGCGCAGCCTTTGCGGAGTGAGTTCCGGGCACCCATGCTCTCCTTCCACATCACTTATTCCAGGGGCTTTCTCGCCAGCTCCTTGCAGAAGACTTGGGGGCAGTTTCGGTTCAGTTTTGGGAAAGGGGCCAGTGCAAACTTGTGCCGGGTTCGCTTGGTGTCGGGAGCCGCGTGTTGCTGGAGCCCTGCTGGGCCCTAACCGGCCTGTGAGGGGGAGGGGAGGAGGAGGAGGAAGAAGGCTGATTACTGGGGGGTTTTGGCGCCACTTTTGTTTTAGACAGCTTTGCACAGACCCCCTCCTCCTCCTTAGCGTGCGCTGAACTGAGCTGAACCCTGCCCAGGTAGGAGGAAGCGGCTTTCCCAGTTTTTTCCCTTTTTGAGCTTTCTTGCTACGCGCATGCAGGCGTCTTTTTAGGGGCTCATTGGAACGGGCAGACGAGGAGTGGAAAGGTTGGGTACAGCGCATCAAGTTAACTCCGCCAAACGTGGAAGCTTGTTTTCACAGTCCTCTAGAGATCATCGTAAACACAAGGCTCGCTTCTGGTGTGTAGTGGTGCTGGGGCCCTCGCTGTCTGGATGATCATCTTGTTACCGTCTTTTCCAGCCATTGGTGCTGTAGGTGATACTTGTTTCTCCTGAAAATACCTGGGCTGGCTGGCCGATCCCTCCCCCCCCCCCCCCCCCAGCAGTGGCAAGTGAATGGCTGTTTTTCTCTTCGAATCGGTTACTTTTTTCTCCACAAGATTATGCATTTAGCTATTACAAACTTTTCTGAAACAGTTGCAGAACAATTTATTTCCGAGTTTTGAATAGTTTTCCGGCTATTATCGTTTAAAACTCTTCTATTCACTCTTCACTCTTGTAAACACAAAGGCTGTCTCCCCTTTCTCTGTAGCCACACTTTGTTTGTGTCTTTGCAGCTGGTCTCGTTAGCAACTTGATCCTGATGACTTAGCCCTTCTCTCTCTCCCCCATCAGTTTTAGGGTTGCGACAAGAGGTTTCTTTCTCTGAGAGACTGTAACGAGGTAGCCTGGAGCCGGTTCAAAACCTTGCTTTTCTCTTACTGTCGTTGTCGTCCTCCTTCAGGGGGAGGAGGGGCTGTGTCAGCGCCCCAGCGCTTAACAGGGGTGGAGAGTCGGGTTACCGAAGTGCGTCACACGCAGCTCTAATGAGGCCTGCTGGAGAGCCGGTTGTGTTTGTTCATGCTCTCGAAGCACTCACTCGCCTCTCCTTTCTCTTTCTTCCCATTGGTCATCCGCATACGGGGAAGGAGGTGGTCTGCTTGCTCTCCCAGAGGGCGAGCGCCCACAGCGGGTTTAGTGAACTTGGGGTCTGGACGTCACGAACACAAGGTGATGTGCGGCATAGCAAAGCGTTCACGGCACTGTTTGGTAGCCAGCTTAGAAAGTCTGAGCTTTCAGAGTTGGTGCAGTTTCCAGTATGTCTGAAGTGCACAGAGTTAAGAAATCTAGCAAGAATGTGCTTCATTAAATCGTTAGTGCTCCTGTTTTGATCCTTGGAAGGAAGGCAGCTGATACCATATACTAATAGAAATGAGAACTGGAAAACTCCTCGGTCTCCTCCCCGGGGTCTAATGCTGGAATTGTTCCTTAGAGTACCTACTTGAATGTTTTGTCCAGTCTTGTTTTAAAAGATTGGTGATTGGGGCTTCCACCTTTTCCCTTAATAGAATATTCCACAATATAATAGACATAATTGTGATAGGATAAATCTTAATAAGGCTAACTTTTCCTTTTGAACAATTCACTGAACATTTCATCCTACTGCTTCTAGTTTTCACCCTTGGCTCAGCAGGAACAGTTATTACTTTAATGTTCTCCTTAACCTGGATGATTTTCATTCTTTTTGGGATGTTTTCACCAGTTGTATACCTCAATATCAGGAAAAAAATATCTGGAACTATGTATATATAGCATTGTGTGTAGTTTTGGTGGTAGATAGCTAACACTTAGCAATCACATATTTTACAAACACTGACTTGAACACTAGGTTCTGTGACTGTGCCCTATGATTTTTACTGATTAAAAACTGTCATGATGCTCTGCTGAGGCTTCATAATGCCAATTAAAACTTGATTTTTTGGGGGGCGAGGGGGAGGGAAATCTTCAACTAGTGTATGTCTGTATTATGGAGACTATTGGCATCTGGCATAATCCTACAATATAGGCAAAGCCTACACTGATGGATGGTGGTTTTCCACTGGTGTAGGAACACTACATATCTAAACAAAATTTGCTCCTGTCTTTAGCTTTCTTTCTTCAACATTGGGGCTTAGTTCAGCATAGCTGTGTTAGTCAGAAATGTGTGGTTCTCCTGTCTGCCTGGTGTAGCTATGTTAACATTTAAGTATAGATCAAGACTGAGTAATAACATTCCTTGCTGCTTTTCCTTTGTATGAGAGTGACCATCAGGATTAAAATATCAAAATGCAACAATTTGTGATATCGCAACAAGGAGTTCTGTGGCACCTTATAGACTAACAAGATGTATTGGAGCGTAAGCTTATGTTCCAATACATCTGTTAGTCTATAAGGTGCCACAGGGACTCCTTGTCACTTTGCAGATCCAGACTAACACAGCTACCCCTCTAATTTGTGATATATCATTCTATAGGTTAGTAGTCAGATTTATCATACTCCATTGCTAGCAGTGCTCATGAGGTTTGGTTGGTTGTGGTGGTGGAAGACTCATGGTGATTGTAGGCACACAGCTGTTTTCAGTGGATAATTTTGAAGCTTCCTTCAATTTTATCATGCCAAAGAAATGATTTAGAGAGCCTAGGAAATGGATGCATGCTTTTTTTTTCTATGAAATCCTGCTCTGTGAGTGTTCTCTGTTTCTTTACAGTAAGGTTTAGGGTCTGTGGCTGATTGATCTGTTTCTGCAGGTATCATGAATCCCATTGGAGTGTAGTGAGGTTATAAGAAAATGAGGATATTCCAGGCCCCAGTCTCTAAGAGCGGTTGAGATTTTTCACAAAGCTATTTGTTGGAAAATGCTGGCTAATCAAAAACTGATTTTTTTTGCAGAAATGTAAGTTACCATTAAACTGAAGCTTTCATCAGGAAGGCTTCTCAAGGTGAGGATATACTTTTTGACTGTGGATATATCTAGGCTATGGGTGCTACTGCTGCAGAGCTATCATACCGTAGCTGAGATGCTCTCTTATAGTGTAGATCCTTTGTACAGGAACAGGTGATGTGTGTGTGTTAGTTTTCTTTATCTGCATCTTCTCCACGAGTTAGGTCACCATAGCTACAGCACTTGGGATGTAAATTTTTACACCTCTGAGCACCCTAGTTATGCTATCCTAAATTTAAATGTAGATCAGGCCTGTGAGTGAGAGACATCACCCATCCACCAGACTAGCGAGAGATTAGGGTGCTCACTGGGATGTGGAAGACCCAGGTTCCAATTGCTGCTCTGCTTGATTCAAAGGAATTTGAATCTGGCTCTCCCAAAGAAGTGACTCAACTGTGTGTTACTGGCTGCTGCGGAGCAGGTGTTTCAGTTTCCTGTGAATGTTTTGGAAGATCTTGGTTTTCTCCCAATGTCCAATGAGAGAAGATTTTGAAATCTCAAGGTTTTGTGGGACAGACTAACCGTGTCTTCCCAGCTGTAGTCTAGAGTAGTGGCCAGGAGACCACTTTGCTACTGCTCAGGGGCCAATAAGGGGTTCCCATAGGAATACCTGAACTTGCAGCCACCTGTTCACACTGTGTGCTGGGGGCAGGGGTTGGGCGGTAGACTGCCTGAAACAACAGATATAATCTACAGATGCAGGAAGACAAAACTGCATTTACTGTTCATGTTCAGAAGATCATATTGCAACTATAAATGACAGAGTTTCAGTTCTGCTGAAGTTAGTGCTGTAAGCACCTTCCCTCTTAACACCAGGTAAAGTTTGTTACATGCTATTTGCAGTTGGAAAGTAGATTTGATTTATCAATTGTTTGCTAAGTATTTTCCAGTTGCTTTGCTCTAAGGATGCAGTGATTCTTCAAAAGAAACAGTGATATGTGGGAGAACTTGCAGGAAAAAGGATGGTTTTGATAATTTTTTATTAAAAATACTGAATGTAATCTCTTGGCAGTGAAAAAGGACTAATTTGATGTTTTTGTAAAACCAAACAGTACTTCCTTTTCTAAACATGGACATTTAGCTGGTAAATCATTGGCTTAAGACAGGAAGTTCTGCTTTGCCTTATAACTAGGGATGTCAATGTGTAGTTGGCTATAGGATTAACCGATAAGCCTTGTTTTATTGGTTAATCTTGTCAACTACATGCACTCCCCCCACCCCCTGCCCCGCTACCTCTGTATTAGAAGTAGCAACGGGGGAAGGAAGAGCTGGCTTTAAGCAGGCTCCCCATGAGCACTGAATCTGCCTGCCTCCCCACCCCACGCTGCTGCCTCTGATAGATTTTATTCAGTTACACAGTATCTAACATTTCAAATCATAATGAAATCCTCTCAGTACAGCTGTGTTCTAGTAAAGTCAAATATTGAGCTTATTAAATGCATGTGAACAGTTAACTGGTTACCCAGGAAGAGCCCCCCCTCATCTGTGGCCTGCTGCAGGCGGAGGACTGCTCCAACTCTGTGGGGGCTGCTGGCTCCCAGCCTGAATGGGCTGGGAGTCAGCAACTTCGTGTGTGTGGGGGGAGGGGAAGGGTAGCAGGAGAAGGCGGGCTGCCCCATGTGAGGATGCCATCTCCCATCCTGAGAGCTGGCAGTCCCCCTCTGCTGCCACTTCTAGTCCCGGCACCAGGTCCAGAGCAGACAGGCTGAAGTAGCTCTTACCCCTTTTATCAGTTAACTGGTAAAACATTAAGTTTAACTAGTTAACTAATTACATGGAATTTTACATCCCTAATAGGGATGTTAAATTTAGTTTAATCTACTAATTTATTAGTCGGTAAGTGGGGGAGCTACAGCAGGGTTAGCTCCTGGCCCAGGGAGCTAACCCTGTTGTGACTCTGCCTTTTTTAAATTTATTAAGAGCTAGCAAGCTCTTAATACATTTAAAAGGGTGATGTGCGGGGTGGGGGGAGACCCGTGCAAGCTGGGACAGCTGATTCCTGACTTGTGCTGGGTCCCCCCAGGTGTGCACCACCTTTTTAAATGAATTAAGAGCCTCCTGGTCCCCTTTTGTAGACAAGTACTTTTCCATGAACCTTGTTAGATTACAAAACAATGTTTCTGGTATTTTCTGATGTGCCACAATACATTTTCAATTTTAGTGACTTCTTGCTTAGTAACTACAATTCAGGTGCACTGTGACTTGAGAGACTCTTGAGTTGGTCACCTGTAATCAAATCATGATAATTTAGTGTTATTTTCCATATCAGTATTCAGCAAATTTCACAGCATAGTATTAAATTAAGCTCTTGTGGAAGTTACATTTGCTCATGGATCCCATTTCTAGTTACTGAGAGAGACCTTTTACAATATTCCAGGCTCTGATTTTTTTTTAACTAAAACTCTCACTTGGGGCTTGTTAAAGTTTTGTTGGCTGTTTTTATTTGACTACTTGAGTGATGCATACTTCCGAAAGATCAGGGATACTTTAGGTATCGGTGCCCAAAATACTATTGACTTTGGTAAAAAATGTGAAAAACAAAAGGGGAAAATGAGGAATGCACAGGTCCCCTGGCATCTGATAAGCAGAGCCAGCAACTTGTCACTTTGTAATTTTCTGAAGATAAAAGAATCTACTGATGGCAACCAGAAATAAATACTAACCTAACATCCCTCATCTCAACCCTGCTCATCCTTATAATACAGTTTTAAAAGTTGACAATATTTAAACTGAAAAACTATTGTCCCAGGCAGAAAGATAATAAAATTGAGATGGGAAATGGGGGCATGCATAGAGCAGCAGAACACAAATGCTGGTGGGAAGGAAGGTTACATGGGGGACAGAGACCCTGATGTGGTGGAGGAGTAAATGAGGGAGTCTGAATATAGAGTCCCTGCTATGATGGGGAAAGAGGCAGCTTGCAGAATTAGAGATAATGTATTCTAGTGTGGGGTGAAGGGAGCGCACACAACACTGGAATAAGGAGAATAGAGGACAGTTATGTGGTGGACAGGGAATGGAGGGAGGACATTTCTACCCCCTCCTCCCCAAAATGAAGGGGAGAAGATGAGGAGTTGCAAAGAGTATGAAAAATAGGGTGGAACATAGGGAGCTTCTGTGAGGAAAGAGGAATTCAGGGCATCCCTGATGTGTGTGATGTACTTGGCCCACAGAAAATGCAATCTCTATTGCATTAAGTGCTTCTATTCCAAAGGACTCATTCCAGTTGCTTATCTTTTTTACATTTCCACTTTTTGGTTACAGTTTTCAGAGTCTATAGCAGTGGTCATCAACCAATAGATTAGTGTAGCCCTTCAGGTCAGTAGGCGGCCACTCTGCCTCACTACACACCTGCTTAATCTCACACAGGGACTCAGCTGTGCCACTTATTCAGGGCTCTGGCCTGTAGTAACCCAGTCCTTAGGGCAGGCAACAATTGCCTAGGGGCACGTGGAGCTGACAGTCAGTAGTCATCCACGGTCTATAGGACGAGGCCCTATTTCAGGGTGGGGCAACAAACACCTACAGGCCTATGCTCAGGCTAGGTAGCAGTCACTAAGCCTGGGCCCTGGTTCAGGGCAGGCAGCAAACAAACAGTCCATAATAGGGAAGTCAATGAGTAGGCGACTATATGATTAACCAATAAGCCTAGGAATCAACTCCCCCCCACCCCCCCCAGTTCCTGCCCCTGTATTGAGGCAGCGCAGGTTATATGTGTGTGGAGTAGAAGCAGGAACTGGTGCTGGGGGGAGCTGGCTTACAAGCCAGTTACTCCCAGCACTGGCTCTGTGGTGCCGCCTACCCCCCATGCTGATGCTGCTATCAGAGGCAGCAGGGTGGGGCAGACTGCTGTGATGCAGCCTCTCTCCGCGGCAGGCCTGAGCTCCTTGTGAATAGAGGCTGCTCCACATCCCACAGAGCAGCCTCTGTCCGTGGCGAACTTGGACCCGCCACAGGCAGAGACTGCTTCCAAGCAGCAGCCCCTGTCTACGAGGGTCCAAACTCCCCACGGACAGAGGCTGCTTTGCGGCAGCCTCCTCTACTCACCCCTCCCCCCCGCCCCCAGCAACCTCTTTCTGTGGTGAGCTTGGACCCCTGTGGACAGGGGCTATTGCCTCTGTATCAGAGGCAGCAGTATGGGGGGCAGGTAGCCAGTTTGTGCAGGGAGCTGGTTTTTAAATGTTTCCCCTCGTGGACCAGCTCCCACCTTCCACCCCGTGCTGCTGCCTTTGTATCAGAGGCAGCAGCACGGAGTAGCAGGGGGTCCTTGGGAGTGGGGCTGGGAGTGCATTGGCTGCTGGCCCTGCTCTTGGGGACTATCAAATAGTCATGTATCCAACAATATTTTGTGCGGTTACACAACTATTCAGTTACCTGATACCTAACATCCCTATTCCACAGTTCAGAAGCTCGAACATGTGCTTAGGTTGAGCCTTTAAGCAAGTAGCCCATAGGCCACAGTTGGGGAACTTTTTTTGGGGTCAGGGGCTGCACACAAATAAGCAAAACCGCCCCCCCCCCAAAACAGCCTTCACTAACATGGCCCCTGACTGGGATGGGGCAACAAACAACACCAGTTAGGTAGCTCAGGCCGAACAGCAGTCACTAGGCCTAGGCCCTGGTTCTGGCTTAGGCTACAAACTGTCAGGTCTCCTAGCTCTGGCAGAGAGCTGACAAGCGTAGGCGGTTGTCCTACAATAGCGGGGGGAGACTGGCACCCCTGGATTGTGTTAGCGGGGGAGACACAAGCCCACCCTCTCTACTGCATCCCAGCCCAGGCTCTAACAGTGGCAGATCCAGCTGCCACTGGGTCAGCGGGTATCTTACCTGCAACATTACTCAGCCAGACTAAGGTCAGTTGTCCCTGGGCTACTTCTACACTCTCTCTCCAGGCATACTTGGCTCCAGTGCAGTTCCTCTGGGGTGTTGAGGGCTGGAACCACTGGCAGGGTTGGCACTTCAAGGTCAAAGTCTGTCTGAGGTCCTAGTTGTCCTGACCAGTTCTCAGCCTCCTCTTAGGTCCCCAGCAGCCTTCCAGCACGGGGGCAGGCATCTGATTCCTTTGGCATTTGGGGCTTGATTGGGGCTCCTGAGCTGGCCTTTAATACTTTTTTTTTCTGCCTCCTGACTTCCAGTCAGGTGATGAGATGGAGCCTGGCTCTGCTCCCTCTGGGTCTGTGGATGGACACTCTGCTTCACAGCAATTGGGATATACTGGTAGATCCTGGAGCCAAAAATAAAGATTGCCTGCATAATCAGAACTCTGCTCCTCTATGTCACTTTAATTTTAGAATATTATGATGATGATGATGATGATGAATTTGATGCAGATTCAGGGCCTTAGAGGCGGTAGTAGTGGATCTATGATGAGGGCTCAGGACTACTGTTCTTGGAGTTTGTTTTTTTCCAATTAAATGGGCACAACCATAACTTCACTTTTCACCCTTTACTAGATTATTTTTACAAGAGGAGAAGGTAGGGATATTAGGTGTGGTATCTGGTTGTGTTGGGAGAGCACACTCTGAAGAGTTGTGTGCAGCAAGGTGGTTAGAGGAGATGAGAAGGCTTGGCAGTAAGAGGTCTGGTTGTGGTGTACTTGGGGGTGGAGGAGTAGAGGTTGGAGGAGTAGAGGTTATGTACCATTAGGCTAACTAGTTTTTCTTTTGCATATGTTAGGCGTATTGGATGAAATAGTGATAGTAACAGCTTCACAGACTACATTTTTGTGCTCACGAGACTTTCTCTTGTATGATAAAATCTGAGAGAAATAGAGCTTGGCTTGGAAAAGGCTTTATGCTGTTGCGCCCATCAATCAGCCAAATTTGTGTACACAATGCACAAATTTTCATTTATACTATAAACATTTTTAGAACTTTTCCTAAATCCAACATTTAAACACCCGTCTCCTCTTGCATTAGTGCTCTTTGGGTTCAGTAGGTTGTTTTATAGATTGGTTGATAGTGCGAGAATTAGTCAGATCTGAAATGCCAGGGCTTCCTATTAAAATTATAAAGAGAAACTAAATAGAAATTTCTAACCCAGAGTGAAATTTCAAATATATTGTACACATACTTTAGGAACAAAGCAGGAATTTATGACTCCTTTTAAGCTCACTTTTGGAATATAGCCAATAAATAAGGAATAACCACCTGGTGACACCTTATTTATGGTTAGGTTCATACGAAAGTAGGGATTCTGTTTTGCATGAAGAATATCTTCCTCAGATTTATAGTGTATAATCTGGTAATGAAGATTGAATTTACTGTGGATTTTCAAACAATCTGTTCGTTATTTTGTTATAATAGGCTCTATAAGAGGTTTATTTTCTGAGTTTCATGATCTTATTGGCTGCTTAAAAGTGGGATGGTAGAAAGTGTAAAAATATTTAACACAATCAGATTTTTAGGTGTCTTTCTGGGAATATATACATTTTTAGTGAACAGAAAAGATGTAGAAAAATAACTGTCTTTGTATTCAGGGGCTAGCCAATAGATTTTTTGCTTGTCTTGGTGTGTTTCCATGAAAAAAACTACAGGGAGAGTATTGAAAAAATATTGGGAAGAATATTAATATTTTATATCAATCAAATCTCTAAACAAAGGTATATAATAAAGAGTATAATAACATCTAAGAATTATGAATATTGAGGATGTTAAGTAGCGAGTAAATGACTAATTGTGTATACTCAATACAAATTGTATTGAGTACAATTAGTGAATAAGGGGCCGCTACGGCTCTGCAGTTGAAATGTAGCAGGAACCGGGCATGTAGGCAGCCTGGCTCCTACTACATTTAAAGTGCAGAATTGCAATGGGGGTAGGTCCGGGACCTGGTGCGAGCCGGGACTGAAGCAGTCCTGGCTTGCACCGGGTCCTGCGCTGCGCCTCTGGCTTCTAACTGTAGAGTTTTAAATGTACAGTTTAAATGTAGATGTACAGCGCCAGGTCCGGACCACTGCAGCTCTGCCTTTTAAATGTAATAAGAGCCGGCTTTTAAGTAGTAAGCTGCCATTTAAGATGGCTCCCTACTTGTTGCCTCTAATATAGACAAACTGCTTTCAGTTAATTTCTACTAATAGGTTTTCAGAGCTTTTTAAAAAAAGCTTCACCTGCCTAACAGTATTATTTATAAATCCTCAGCTCTGATGTGACTGCCAATAAAAGTGAAATTTTACATGTGGTTTTGTGATGTGGACCCCATGTTACTAAGAAACAAGCTAATTCAGACCATCTCTGCACCACCATCTACCACTTATGCTGGCAAAACTTGTTGCTCTGGGTATGAAAGGAAAACCCCTCTCTGAGACCTAAGTTTCGCTGGCATGGTGTGCACAGTATTTCATTGCATAACTTGATGCTCATTGAAGTGACTTTATTATGTCAACAGGGGAGCTCACTCATATTGCTCACATAGCCTGTGCCAATCTCACAGTGGTACAGCAGCCTTGATTCAGCCGGACCACTATAGTACTAGTATGGGTGTGGTCTTAATCAGCCAAGTTCAAGTTTGTCAAGCAAACTAAATAGCTCTGTCACTAATTACTAGGACCCATGTAAAACAATGACTAAACCCAAACTTCATATTCTAGGATCCATTAATTTACAATGATCTCAAAATGACATACAAAACCATATTATGAGATTCTTTTAATGGGTCAGTTACCCAAGAACAAAATTACTTATTTATTTTAACCTACTGGTATTCATTAGGGATGTAAAAGAATAGTTATTTGACTACTCCCCTCCCCCCCCCTTGCATGGCAGCAAGGGGAGTGGGGTGCAGGCTGTGGGGAGCTATCTTAAAAGGCAGCTTACTACTTAAAAGCCGGCTCTTACTACATTTAAAAGGCAGAGCCGCAGTGGTCCGGACCTGGCACTGCGCTTCTACATTTAAAGTGTACATTTAAAAAAAGCAAGGTGTAAGAGTTTGATTGTGCCAGGACAATGGGATGTGTGTGGAATGTGATTTTCTTATCAAATGGAGAGGGAAGGCTGTGATAAAGGGGCAGTTATACTCCTGAATGACCACAGGGGGTACGGATGTGAACAACTAGTCAACTATCCGATAAGCAAATGCTTATCAGATAGTCGACACACTAGTCAATTAGTCACTCCCCCCTCCTTCTCCCCCCCCCCCCCCGGCCTTGCTGCCTCAATCAGAAAGAGGCAGGAAGGGGGGAAGGAGAGGAGGGGGTGCTTCAAAGTGGCAGTGCTGCATGGAGTCCGGGGTCTACTGCTTTGAAATGCCACGTGCAGGCCGGGCCAGATGGGGACCCTGGGTTGCAGCTGATCCCGGGCTCCATGCGGTGCTGCGTCTTTGAAATGCTGCGAGGAGCCTGACTCTGGGCTCCCGTGGCAGTGTTTCAAAATGGCAGCAATGCATGGAGCTGATCCCAGGCTCCATGCAATGCTGCCGCTTTGAAATGCTGCAGGAGCCCAGAGTCAGGCATCTTGCAGCATTGCCACATGGAGCCTGGGATCAGCTGGGGACTCCACAGCTGATCCCAGGCTCCATGCGGTGCTGCTGCTTTGAAATCCTGCAAGGACCCTGACTCTAGGCTCCTGTGGTGGCTTTTCAAAGTGGCAGTGCTACTGGGAGCCCGGGGTGAGCAGGGAGTCCCTAGCAGATCCGGGGCTCCAAGTGGCGCTTTCGCCTTTAAAGTGTAGCAACAGCCCTAGGGCTGGAAGACAGAGACGCCCTATTGACTATTCAATTAGTCAGTTACCCTCAATTTAACATGCCTAGTCCTGAGACCTTCATCTCTCAACCCTGACTTTTGCACCCCCACCCCACCCAGCCACCTACCATGAAAGACTCGAGCAATGCCGGATAGGGATGTTAGATATTCTTTAATAATTGTGTAACTGCACAAAATCTTAATGATCACATGATTATTCGATGGTCCACGGGGTCAGAGCTGGCAACCAGTGTACTCCAGGCAGCAGCACAGGGTGGCAGGCAGAGCTGGTCTGCAGGCAGAGCTGGTCTAAAAATCAGCTCCTCGCACAGAGCAGCTCGTGCCTGCCACCCCATGCTGCTGCCTCAGATATAGAGGCTGCAGCCCCTGTCCATGTGTTGACTGAGCTCTCCGTGGGTAGAGGCTCTGCAGGCATCCCACAGAGCAGCCTCTGTCCGTGGTGAGCCTGGGCCTGCCCCAGACAGAGGCTGCTCTGATACAACTCCTTTCCCCCCGCCCCCAACTGATGCCTCTGATACAGACAGCGGTGAGGGGGAGGCGGCTCTGGGAAGTTGGTGCTCCTGAGGAGATGGCTTTTAAGCTGGTTCCCTCCTCCCCCCATAGCAATGGCTCCCGCTGGCCCTCCTCCTGCTGTCTCTGTGGAAGGCAGCAAGTGGGGGAGGGGGGGAGGGAGGTGGCTTAGCGGTTCCTGCCTGCTCCCCCCCGTGCTGGTGCCTCTGATAGGGGCAGCAGAGTGTAGGGGTGTGTGTGGCGAGACAGCTCCACACTGTTCATGTGTAGCTGACTCCCCACAGGCACCAGCTCCTGCCTCCCTCCACCCCCTTGCTGCCTCTGATATGGAGTCAGCAATGGGGGGAGAGAGTGTGTGTAGTTAGGATTATCCGATAAGCCCAGGTTTACCAGTTAATCATTTAAACAGCTATACGCTAACATCCCTAATGTTGCGTTAAATCTTCTAGTATGCTATAAATAAGATTCCTTTTTAGACCAACTGCCTGCTTATCTGTGCATCAGTGAGATGCAGATGAAAGTGTTCTTTCAATGTTATTTTTTTAAATTTAGTTTTTGTTGTTAATTGGATATCCTATTCTTCAACTACTTTTATTTCAAGAAATCTACAATTCACTTGCAACTTTGGTAACCAGGTGAAAAGCTGCACTAGCATCTGTTGCATCTGTGTTATAGTTGTGTTGCTACTAGGGCTGTTAAAATGCAGGTAATTGGCTAACCGTGTAACTGCTGAAAAGGTTACACACACGTTCAGTGCAGGGCGGCAGCCAGCTACCTGGGAACTAATGTGGCTTGGAGCAGGCTTTTAAGCTGGCTCAGAAGCATTCCAGTGGGGTGGCAGTTGACTTCCCGGGATCTGGACTGGGAGCAGCATGTAATCGTTTGGGTAATAGATAAGCATTTATCGGTTATCTGTTGAAATGGCTACCCTATTAAATTTCTAGTTGCTTCTTTTCTGATCAAGAATTGACCCCCAAAATTCATTTGCATATTGATGTACCTATCAAGGAAATGAATTATTAAAGCATTTTGCCTGTGTGGAGGAATGAGTTTTCTTCAAAGTAGTCCATTTTAAGCATCATTTCAGGGTTTTAATTTTATTTGTGTATCTCCTTAATGCCCCATACCATTCTATTTTTATAAAATGGGTTTTCTTTCATTGTATTTTGATAAAGCTTTATATTCCCTTCAGTGTTTGTACATAATGTATTTATTTTTAAAATGTATCGCTCAAGTGTGCATGTGTTTTATATAATTGTACCATGTGACTAGATGGAAGAGAGTCCATAAACTCTCAACTCAAGTTCCATTCTGTGCAGGGCATTGACACTTGTGTGAAATTTAATAATATCCTGAACACAGAAGTGAATGTACTGGTGCCTCAGAGAAATATCTTGTTAATGCAAAATACAGTTTTAAATTGGTAAACATGTGGCAAGTCAAATTATTATTCATCAGCAGTTTTAAAAATGAACAAACTATATTTTGAAAAGCCCAAATCAAAGTAATACTGTGAATAGATGAATGGATTTGACAGCAAAATGAATGAAAACCAAATGTTTTCTTCTTTTACATTCTTTATTTACATGGAAAGATCAGACTTCAAGATTCCTTATTTTCAACTACAGGGGAAACAGGCATTGAAGTTTCAGACTCCTTGTTCAGATTTACATGTCAGCTTCCGTCTTGTGGCAGGGGAAATAAAGTATTTTGAACTCAGGACTTGTTAGGTGGGTGAGGAAAGGAAGTACTGCTATTTGGGGGGGGAGGGTGTGTTTCAAATGTAGTATTAACATTTCAACTCTACAAATGTAGGACTCAATCCTGCTCTCATGGAGGTTCATGTGGGAAAATCCAGTTGATTATTCCAAGTAATCTGGCTATGTAAATATTTTTTTTACTAGAGCTTTTTGGGTCTGCTGTAAGTGTTCTTTATTCTGGATGTCAAATTAAGTTTGAAGTGGAACAGAGCATCTTAAATCAAATAAGGGAGAAGGAAATAACTCTAAGGAAGTCAGGAAGGTGTGGGAAGGAATTTAGCTACTTCTGTAAGTATCTGTGGCTATGCAGTGCACAGTATTGCAGCACGTGCAACTTACGCTTCTGTAGTGAAATACTTTGGCAGTCATCAAAACTTTTAATGGTTTTACCCATGTTAAATGCAACAAGTTTTTGTATAAATTATGCTTGGAGCATCCTGAGAACATATGGGATGTGTAAACTAAAAAAGATTTGAATAAGCTTGATGTGAAGAAATCAGTATAGAGATTGAAAAGTGATGGAGATGACAAGGCAGAAATTAAAGATGACTTTTTGAAGGGGGCAGGAGCTGCAGAGAAACAGATTAGCAGCAGATGAAGATGGGTAAAAAGGTTTGTTTTTTTAAGACTTTGTCTATATTTAACAGTTAAAAGCACAGCCATGGGAGCATTTTAAACCTAAAGTGTGGCCCCAGCACGAGCACTGGGACAGAGCTCTCTCCTAGTGTTCTATGTAAACCGACTCTTGGAACTATTTTTGTTGTAATCCTAATTTTATTTGCCCCTCAGTAGTGTCGTTTGTTGCACTGAATACAATGGGATATTCTGGAAGCCCACAGGAAGGTTCAGTATCATGCTGTTGAGTCATGTTAGTTTATGCTGGCAGCAAGAGCAGGTAGGACTTGTTATTTTTAATCCAGCATATTAAAAGTTTGACATGTTCCACTCTGAGTCTGGGGGATTAGAGCAGTGAGAATAAACATTACAGGGAAAATCCTAGGAGGAGCTCAGGCTAGGGTTTGTTTTAACTCGAAATTAAGAATAAAAGAATAGGAAGCGCAGAGGTAGAGCGTGTGTGGATGCTTGCATGCTGTGTTAGAGAACAACAGAGATTCAGAGTATTCATAATGTTTGATTGTAACCTTATTGGGACATGGATTGTCTTTAAAGTGTTATGTGAACATTTTTGGTGGGAGACTGTTTTGATTTTTATAGATCTGTAGTACTCCTGTGGAGCTGACTGAAATTACATGAGCCAAGTCAGTTTCTCGTTGCTGCTGTTAATGTGTTTCTGTGTGACTTTCCTGCTTGGAGGAATGCCAAAATGCATGTGTGGGAAGCCTTAATACTTAGTATTTATATACCATTTTTACATGGCCATATCTCTTCTTAAATATTAACCTGTCTTTGTTGATGTTTTCTGAACCCAGTTTCTGCTTTTTGTAAATGAGGCGTAACCTGAATCTGATTTAATGGCCCACTTTCTTTGAGTAATTGTTCACTTTGACCCTGTGACTATATTGTTGTTAAAGTAATCCTTGTGATCCTATAAATGTATGTTGTCTGTCATTTTGTTCTTCTAAAATTTACTGCAACAGGGAAAATGTTGAGATGATTAATCAATGATCTGTATATGATCTGGGTGTATTAGCTTTATGGCCACTGAAATTTCAATTGAAAGTTGAATACATTTCTTCTGCCTTCCCCTTTGCCTTATTGTGAAAGAAATGTTTATTATGAAGCATTTATGAAAAGCCATATTAATGAATTTTAAAATAATTAGTAAGTTGAAAGTGACTTTAATTTTTCGATTTATTTATAGCATGAGTAGTCTTGTACCTTTTTTTTTCATGGTTTTACTGGTATTTGATTTATTGTAGAAGGTAATTTTCAATTCACCTTGCTCAAGGTAGGTTTAACTAGCATAACAAACAAAGCTTCAAAAACCATTAGTCTTACAGTAGGACTCCTACCAGTGCCAACAACTAAGGATGTAAGAGATTAACTGGTTACCATGTAAACAGCAGGTTTATGGGCCTGCTTACCTGATAACCGGTGTGGTTAGAGTAGCCTGCGGCAGGCTGGGCTGGGCCAGAGCAGCCTCCCTGCTTGCTTCAGGAGGCCCGTGTGGCTGGCCCTTGCTCGCAGTGGGCTGGAGCAGCCCCATACATGTGGCACAATGGATACCTGGTTAAAAGATATAATTTTAATTGCTGAACTGTACTATTTAAATGGGTTTTTATATCCCTACTAACAGTGTAGATGGTGGAGCGGTTTTCCCCTTAAAATTCCACAGGCCTGTTGAAACATTTGCACTTAGAAAGTCAGGAATAGGGATGTGAAGGACTAGTCGACTACCCAATAAGCAAATGATTATCCGATCGTCCCAGGCTAGTCAACTAGTTACCCCCCTCCCTTTTGCTGCCTCTATCGGAAGGAGGCAGCTGGGGGGACGGGGAGAGAAGAAGGGGTACTTCAAAGTGGCAGTGCCAAGTGGCTACTTCCCCGCAGACCCTGGGCTCAGTGTGGCACTACTGCTTTGAAATGCCGCGAGGAACCTGACGCTGGGCTCCCTGCGGTGTTTCAAAGCGGTAGCGCCCCATGGAGCCTGGGGTCAGTGGAGGAGTCCCCAGCTGATCCCAGGCTCCATGGGGTGCTGCCGCTTTGAAATGCTGCAAGAAGCCTGACACTGGGCTTCCTGTGGTGTTTCAAAGCAGCAGTGCCGCACGGAGTTGGGGGTCAGCAGGGGAATCCCCAGCTGACCCCGGGCTCCACATGGCGCTTTGGCCTTTGAAGTGTAGCAACAGCCCTAGAGGCAGCCCAGAGGCTGTTGTGAAGACCAAGCCTTTAATAGGGTTCAAAAAAGAGCTAGATAAATTCATGAAGGGTAGGTCCATCAATGGTTATTAGCCAGGATGGATAGGAATGGTGTCCCTAACCTCTGTTTGTCAGAGCCTGGAAATGGATGACAGGAGAGAGATCACATGATGATTCCCTGTTGTGTTCACTCACTCTGGGGCACCTGGCATTGGCCACTGTTGGAAGACAGGCTACTGGGCTAGATGAATCTTCAGTCTGACCCAGTATGGCTGTTCTTATGAACTCACCAGGGCCAGCATTAGACATGCTGGGATCCCAGGGCTGAATCCAAAGTCTGAGTACCTTAGCCTGAGGTAGTGGGGCTTGAGCTCTGTTCCCAACTGGGTTCTGTAATGCTTTTTGTTCTCAGAAGGGGGGTGCGGGTCATGGTGAGGGATGTAATAGTGCAGTTGATTAACCGATGCAAAAGCTTATAGGTTAATGCTATAGATGACACGCATTTCCCCCCACCCCTTGCCAGTAAATTTTTTAGCAGGCTGGCCAGCAGCCCATATCAGTTCTGGCTTGCACTGGGTCCTGGACCTACCCTCGCTGCAGCTCTGTATTTAAAGTGTATTAAAAGCCAGGTGGGCAGGTAGTCCGTCTTGTTCCGGGTCCGGGAGCTTAGACCTCTCTCTCCCCCTCCCCTCCCCCCGGACAGGGGCTGCCAGAGGACTATAGAATAACTGACTCATCGATAAGAATTCACGAGGTTAATCGACTATTCAATTAACTGATATTTAACATCCCTAGTCATGATGCGATGAGATTTGAGAACCCAGTACTGTAAAACCATATGTAGTTGACTACATGTTGACATCCCTAATATTTAGTGCCATATTTTAAAGAAAGACACTGCTGAATTGATAGAAGTTATTACCCAAATACTTGGAAACAAAGTTTGTTGACATTTGACAGCAATAGGTGCTTCTGGGAGTGCAAAGAGAATATTTTCTTCACTTTGTTTATTCATTTAGTTCAGTTCCATGACTAGTTAATTTCATTCTAAGTTAAAAAACCAGTTGAGAGATGAAAGAGTGGGAATATTCTGTTTTGGAAAATAATACATTTGATAATATATTCTTGGACTCAAAAAAGTGAAAGGGTTTAATTTATCCTGGGATTAGAATTTTTAACATGTCTATCTTTGTTTTTTTCTTGGAAGGGGAAAGAAATTGTCTATAGAGAATCATCAGCTGAAGTCAGATGCTAGGGCACCAAAGCAGTCTGACTAAAGATTGTTTTTGCTATCACCTCACTCTATCAACAATTTTAAATTTGTTTACTGATAATTAATAGACAAGAATTTTCTTTGTGTGCTGTTGATCTGGTTATAAAGCAAGGAAACTTAATACTGAACAAAACTCTAGGGTTTTTTGGTACTTCAACTATGTAATTATGAAAATATGTAGTGATAGTGCAAATACAAAAACCAAAACCTAAAATACTGCTGTAGAACTGGAAAAAACGCCCCCTCAAAGGTGCAAAAACTTAACCAATAACTAGGGATATAAAATCTCGATCAGTTAAATGGTTAAATATTATGTTTAACTGGTTAACTGCTTAAATCAGGGCGTGCAGGGGGCTGTTCCAGCCCAGCTGGGATGGAGCAACTCTCCCTAGCCTGTGGCACAGAGGGCTGCTCTGGCCGAGCTGGAATGCCCCCTACCTGCCATGTGGCAGACTGCTCTGGCTGGGCAGAACCCACTGCTCTCCCTGCAGGTGAGGAGCTGCAATGTAATGAGAGCTGGTGGGATCTGGCTTTTTAGCCCAGGGCTACCTTGTGGGGGAAAGAGGTCTGGCCAGTAGCAAGCCAGAGCTGGCAGAGAGGGCTGGTGGCGGCAGGCATAGAAGAACCCATGGTTCAGCAAAATCTCTCATCCGGGACAGGTCAGATCCCGAAGGTGCCGGACCAGGGAGGTCCAACCTGTGATTCTGTTTCTGCGATCTTAAATATTCAGCTGCTTCATAATGAGGGTGATCTGTAATTGAATGAAGCTGGTTGGTTGTAGCTCTTATCTGAAATATTGGGAATTCTAGTGTTTGATACTTTTAAAAATATCTTCATTTAACAGTAATCAGTTACAGAGTTTAAACAAGACTGATTTTAGATCTGCTTGGTAAAATGTACTAGAGTTCTGAAATAAGTTTCTTTTGTAACAATGACTATCTGACTGTCACTGTGCTGGCTGTTGCTGTAGTAGATAGAATATGGAGTATCTTTCCTGAATTACTTCAGGAGTATTGTAGTAAGAAGTTGTTAGTATTGTGGAAATACCCGGAGACCCCATTGTGGTTGGGGTCATCTTGTTGTAGTTGCTGTTGAGACACATCATGAATTTAGGGGAAAAAATAGGAGCTATATTTAAATTAACAGTATATTTTTATAAAAATGCTGGTAGTGCCTATTTAAAGAAAATTGAAAGAACAATAAAATATATAGTTTGTTGTCAATTTTTCATATTGTACAGCTAAAGACAAAATGTTACAACCTGAGAAGACTCAGAAAATAGGCAAAAACCACAATTAAGGGGGGGACAATAGTGAAGGCATTTTAAAATTATGTAGGATTAATTGATTTATGAAGTAAGGTTTGGTACAATGCAATGTTTCATTAATTTTACATTTCTAATTGTAATGAAACTTTAGTCTAAAACATTCTTCCATTGAGGGGCATATGAACGTTTAAAATTGAACTAGTGGTGTGAAATAAGTACAGTAAAACTCCAATTGTCCAGCACTCCCGATAGTCCAGCATCAAAATGTCAAGCGCTCCTGACGGAACCCAGAATCGCTCAGGTCAGCCGCTCTCACATGGGTTACAACAGGGAGGGGAGGTGTTTGGCTCTGTGGGAGGAGAGGGGAGGGGAGGGGGATTGGGTTACGCACGGCATCCCGGCCAGCTCATTGAAAAGCCGGCCGATCAGCGCATGTGCCCCAGTGCCTGGAGGGAGACGCGCGGCTGTATCGGCAGCTCCGGGACCTGAGCGTAAGGTTGGGGGGGGGAGGGGGAATTGGGTTGGGAGTATGCAGTACCTCCTGATACTCTGGCATATCTGATAATCCGGCACCACCCAGGTCCCAGAGGTGCCGGATTATCGGAAGTCTACTGTATCAGGTAGTTAGCAGCCAAGTAGCTTCTGGTTTTCAACACATTGTAGCATTGCAACTTGGGTGTCTAAACGATGACAAATAACATTTCCTGTAGGTTTGCAGGTTAAAACAACAATTGACACTGTAGTAGATTAGTATACTGGACTACACCATTGAAGGATTAGGTCAGTGAAATCTAAAAAAACTACTTTTATTAGGCAATACCCCGTGTTAGGCAAACAGATCAAATAAGTGCAAATTTACTACTCTTTCATTAGAACACCACCTACATAAAGGAATGAATGCAGTTCATTCCTTGAGTAGATATTTAAAACAAGTTTCACTGTGTAGTGTTCGAGTGCTACTGAGGTATAATGCATATTTTCCTCTTATATCATTGATCCTCTGGAACAGGGAAGTAGAATAGTCTTTGTTACCAGCTTTCCAAATTATACAAAAGAATCATAGAATCATTGAATACTAGAACTGGAAGGGACCTTGAGAGGTCGTTGAGTCCAGTCCCCTGCCCTCATGGCAGGACCAAGCACCTTCTGAATCATTCCTGATAGATGTCTATCCAATCTGGTCTTAAATATCTCCAGTGATGGAGATTCCACAACCTCCCTCAGCAATTTATTCTATTGTTTAACCACCCTGAAAGGAAGTTTTTCTTAATGTCCAGCCTAAACCTCCCTTGCTGCAATTTAAGCTGATTGCTTCTTGTCCTATTATCAGAGGCCAAGGAGAACATTTTTTCCCCTCCTTGTAATAGCCTTTTAGATACTTGAAAACAGCTATCATGTCCGCTCTCAGTCTTCTCTTTCCTAAACTAAACAAGCCCAATTCTTTTAGTCTTCCCCCATAGGTCATTGGTACATTGTCTAATTGTGTAAGTACTCCAGAAATGTGCATGGGCTCTTAAAAAAATTTAAGCTATTGCTTGCAGTTACCATGCTTTGAAAATGAGTTGTTTTTATAGCAGACTGGATGCAATAGTTGGTACATCATTTCAGCTAATGGACAATAAGCAAATTTATTACCATAGCTGTACAACCTCTCCCCCTTCCCCCCTCCCCCCTTTGAGATACTGTGCACAGATGGCTTCATGTTGGGCTAGAATTTCCAGGCTTGGGAAGACAAAAGCTGAGGATAAAGTAAGTGTGTGTGTGAACACGCACAGAGAGGGGGAGGGGATATCACAGGCATATAAAACCAAATGAGCTGAACATGAGAAATATAAAAATACAGAATTTCTAAAAATGAAATAATAGAAAATGGTGACTCTCAATAAGAATATTCTCTGTGAGAAATCTGAAAATGCATATAACTTATGTAAATATTAAAAGTAGTGCAGTGAGTTAGAGACCACATTAAACAGCTTTTGTAGGAACAATTCATTTTTAAAAGTATTACGTTGCATACACCTGTAATAAATTAAGTTACTTAATTGAAGTAAAAACTTAGATTAGTATGTTGTATGTCCTTGGTCATGTGAAAATAAGTAGACATCATAAACCAGATATGACAGCAGTATTCTCAAGAATAATCAAATGCATAAATCTTGCCTTGCTATTGGCTGGATGCCATAGAAGGCTGATTGGTTTTCTTTTGTTGTTCTTACACGTTGACTTTCTAAGCAGGCAAATTGGATGTTTATCCTAATTGAAAGACTTCACCTCATTAAATGATTTATAAATATTTTTCTTTAAAAAAAAAAAATAAGGTAATGACAAACATAATCTTGAAATGAAAAAGTGGTTTTGCTTTTGTATTTAATAAACATAACTTTTTTTGAGGATCATATATGTTCAGGTTTCTAACTGCAAAAGTGGTGGTCTTCATGTCGATCTCTTGGCCTTTTGACCTTTCAACACTATTACAGCAGGCTAGAGCATGAGCCATGCTTCAGCTTTGCATTAGGCACTATGTTGTATGGTTAATAAATGCTGTCTTTCAAACAGTCAGTTTCTTCTTGACTTTGGCCAGAAAAGGATGGCAGTTGCCCATTGGCTATTCAGTTGCCCTCTGGATTCCAGTGATACCCATTTGTGCAATTTTCTCAGTTCCAACCCTCCTTTCCAGACAAGTTTCAGTGAGAAATCTAGATGAAAGGGATCTTCAGATTTGTCAGATGGATGACATGCTCCCTGCATGAGTTTTATTTTGTTTTTAAATGGCTGTGTGTATAAGGGCCACACAAGCATCCCTTGCATTCCTGTACAAAGATATTAATAGAGGAGTTTTCCCTACCCTTCTTTTGTTTCCTGTTTTTTGACAGAGAGATGCAATGTGTTGAGTGTCTGACCTGCTAGTTTTCTCTAAGTGGGGGTGTGCCAAGGAGCTGTGAGAGGTGAACGTGCACACGTGGGTGGAGAAGGCAGCAGGGAGCCCCAGGCGGGCATGCATGTCATCTCCACCCAAGACAAGAGGGGAGTCCCTGAGCCAGGGTGGAGGCTGGGGTGGGGGCTGACAGGATAATAGAAGGTGCTGGAGATGCTGGGCGTTAGGGGACTTTGCATACAGAGACATGGGAAGAGGAAGCATTGAAGGGATGTGAGGCAGGGACGGGGCTCTGGGATTTGAAGGGGGTGTGGGGAGGTGGCACTCAGGGACTGTGGGGGTATTTAGAGGAGGTTCTGGGATTTGAAGATGATGTGGGGAAGTGCAAAGGAGATGTTGGGCAGGGAGGGGCTCTGAGGATTTGAGGAGCTGCTGAAGGGATATGGGGTGTTGGGAGGGGGCTCTGGGATTTAAAAGAGATGTGGGCAAGTGCTGAGAGGATGGGAAGGAGCAGAGGGACTGAAAGGATATTGGGAGGGGGCTCTGGGATTTGAAGGGGACATGGGGAGGCACTTAGGGATGTCAGGAGATGATAGAGGCCTGTTAGTATGTACCTCATCTTTCTCTTTGTATTGTATTGTATTTTATATACACACAATTTTTCCTGCAGGACGACAGTGTGATGTCATCTGTGTCCTGCCACCTGCCTTCAGTCCTCAGCCATGCTGCCTCTTCCCCACCTCCCACTTCTGCCTACCCCCTCCTGTCTTTGCCAATGAGTGGTATAGGGATGGGAGTGCAGGATCTGTGCAGGAGGGGGTGAGGGTGCAGTGTGTGGCCAGGAGGGAGGGTGCAGGAGCTGGCTGGGGGAAAGGCAAAGAGGGGTAGGGTTTCTAGCCGGGGAGTGGTGGTGCAGAAGCAAGGAGGGGGGAGATGCAGGAGCAGGCTGGTGGTAAGGTGTTAGCAGCCAGTTGGGGGGGGGTGGGTTAGCTCGCGAACAGCTGGGGGGGTCAGTATGCGTAGCGGCCAGAGGGGGGTGTTGGCAAGCTCCTGCACCCTCCCTTGCTCCTGCATCTCCCCCCTGGCCAGACACCTACCCTCTCCTTGCTCCTGGACCCTTCTTGCTCCTGAACCCTCTCTCCTGGCTATGCACCCCCCAGCCTGCTCATACACCCTCCCTTCTGGCCATACTTTGCACCCTCTCTTGTTCCTGCCCCATCCCACTGGCCTGACATTCTACTCCCAGACTGCTCCCGCATCTTACCTCTCAGCCAGACCTCGCACGCTCACCCCCTCCTGCTCCCCATCTCTTGCCCAGATCCAGCATCCCCCATCTCTATCCCACTCACTGGCAGACACATGAGGGGGGGTTGCATGAAGGAGGGAGGAGGCCACGCAGCTCCCGCCTCCCAGGAGCACTGGGGAGGCAGGATGCAGATGACGTGTCCTGTCCTGCACACTGAACCCCCTCATTTTTGGTCCCATCCCAGATCCTATGGGGACCCACAAAGTCCACTAACCCTGGAAGCCCAGAAGCATTAATCTGTCCTGAGGCCTTCAACATCAGTCCTCTCTCTCCCCACCCTGGGACTGGAGCACCAGAGAGTGAGGTGTTTTAGTTGGGGGCCACATCAGTGAGGGTTGGCGTTTTTTGGAAGCTTTTTTTTTCCTTCTCACTTGTGTGGTCCCCAACTGATTTTTCTGTGGGCCAGCGGCCCACGACCCAAAAAAGGTTCCCCACCCCTGCCATAAATAAAGACAACATTGAAACCTATTCTTTTGGACATATTTTACTTTATTTAAAATGAGGCCTGGCCAACAAGGCCCCAGTTGGGACGCATTCCCAATCTGGCTGCAGCGTCTTGGCAAGCCCTGCGGTCCAGCCCCAGTCTGGCTGCAGGAAAGGCTGATGGCAGCCCCCATCCTGTTTGCAGCATGGGTAGGAGGGGAGGCCACGATCTAGCTGTGGCAGACAGAGGGGGTTGGCAATTGTAGCGAGCAGGGGATGTAGCCCCCTACTATTACTTTTAAAAAATTTAGATGTCCCTTCAAAACGAAGTTTAGTTCCTGTCCACAGGGGAGAAGTGTGTCTCACTAGTCACCATGGTAGGCTAACTTTTAAGGTTTAAGCTATGGCCAACTTGTGATGGGCTTTGTCATGGGGTGGGTATGCCCAGTCTCCTCAGGGGCAGGGCACTAGGCCTCTCAGAGTGCTTTACTCCAGGTGCATCTCCGTCCCTATGGTTCCAGGGCAATAACTACACCCCATCCCCGATGAGGCAATCCATCCTAGTGGCCACAGTCAATAAAAACATCCCCTTTTTGAAGAATAGTGAGGCTCAGCTGCCAGAGTCAATAATTGTTGCTTTCCCTCAGGGCAGCGAGGCCTAGTGGACAGAGTGAATAATAACCCTATTTCTTTCCCACAGGGCAGCAAGGCCTGGTGGCCAGAGTAAGTAATCACTCCCTTCTCTCAGGGCAGTATGTTCTGGTAGCTGCAGTACCAAAGTCAATATCACTCCCCCTTCACACAGGACCGCATGGTCTAGCAGCCTGAGTCAGTAGCAACAGTTGTTGCATCCCTGTTTGGGGGTTAGTGGGGATGGGGTACCAGGTCCACCTTCTCAGCTGGGTCCCAGCCCAGGGCCCTGTCGGTGGCGGCCCCACCACTAGCTCAGTGGGGAGAATTCCTGAAACACTGAGTTCTTGGAGATCTAACTCCCCAGCCTGGGCTACTTCCTATCAGACTCTATGAAGCCTCCACCTTTTCCACTCTCCTATGTACTGGGGGCTTCCGGCTGTTCCCCGCTGCCTGGCCTGTGTGGTGTAGTGTATCTGCAGCTCTTCCTCAGAGCTCTGGCAGCACCTCCTTCCCCAGTGGCAGCCCAAACTGAACTGCTCCACTGGCCTTTATATGTGGCCTCCAGATGGAGCATACCCGAAGGGGCTGTCTTGGCCAGGTAACCCTGGTTAACCCTTGCAGATCCAGTGTGGGGTTGGAACACCCTGTCACAGACTTATTTCCCTGGTCAACAGGTATAGCACATGTCTTTTCTGTGTGGGGGAGAACCACATCCCCAGTAAGTGTTTGGTGTATAGATTCTTCCATCAAGGACTTACAATCTGAGGGACACGTGACTGTTCAGGCAAAATGTGCATTAATTCAGACCAGGATAGAGATGTCAGCCTAAAAACCCCCAAAGAGTTTCTCTTCAGCAAGTTCCCCTCTGAATAGACCCCACATCCTGGATCCTATCACGGAAGAAAAGTACAGAAGGAAACGGTAGCAAACCTTGTCACATAAGTGTCAAGCATCCAGGCCCTAGGCCTTTGGCACTGGCTGTTTCTGTTCAAATAGTTGTGCCATCAGCTATTTGTACTGGTATTGACTAGAGATGTTTCACGGTGGGTGGGGCAGGGGGAGGTGGGAGCTGTTACTTGCTGGGAACCGATTTTCAAGCTGGCTCCCCATGCGTACTGGCTCCTGTGGAGCCAACTCTGCCCCTCCCTCCGTGCTGCTTCCTCTGTATCAGGCAGCAGCAGGGGTGGGCAGGTGGAAGCCAGTGCGTATGGGGGACTGGCTCCTGCAAAGAAGCCCCCCCTCACATAGGCATCAGCTTGGGGCGACGCGCAAGTGGGAGCTGGTGCTTGGGGCGGGGGGGAGATGTCATTAAAGCTCTGCAATGTGGAATTCAGAGTTGTGGTATTGACTGCATACATTTGTGCTATGGAGTTTTGGAAAACAGGAAATAATGCTGCTATAGGCCAGTCTAATGGTTCTAAACTCCAGGACATTGATGTGTAAATCCAAGTTGTCCAGGGACCAGGTCCCTCGAATCTGTAGCTCCCAAGCCTGTTTTTGTCATGTCCATGATGAAAAACTTTATTGGAGAGTGGACTGAAAAGGGTGCCCCTTTATTTGTGTTTATGGGATAAGAGGCCCCAAAGGCCTGTCACCTACTTAGTTAGCAGTGACGTGGTACTTTTCATGGCCATGGTAGGTTTGGCTGACAGACTTGTTACAAATACCTATTTAGTCTCCAGTCTAACTCCCAGACTTTCTAGAAAGTCTGCCCAACCACCCATCTGCGAACCCCTGTCTGCTGGTCCACGGCACATTGCCAGGCCATGCCCCCAGCTTTTAATTAGTCCTGCCGGCAGGGTAGGGAAGTAAGTGTCTAGTTGACTCAATTAGTGGCTCCCAACCCCATTGCTGCTTCTGTCAGAGAGAGGCAGCAAGGGGGAGGGAGCAGGAACCAGTGTTTGGGGGAACTGGTAAAGTTAGTAAAATGTGTAAATGCTATCTGAGGCAGCAGGAGGTGGATAGGGGATGCTGCTGTGAAGTAGTCCCTGTCTGCAGAAGTCCTAGTGGGGATCTGTGCCCCCCCATGGACATGGGCTGTTGCTGCTAAGCAGCACCTGTTCGTGGCCACCAGGGGTGGCCAGGAACAGGGAATGCTGTCTGAGCAATCCCTGTCTGCGGCCAGCCCTTGCTGCCGTGAACAGGGGCTGCTAGACTCAGCATGAGCCAGGACCTAGTAGTCCCGACTCACGCTGATTGCTATTGCTGTGCCTCTGCATTTTAAATGTGGTAAGAGCCCAGTGGTTCTTACTACATTTAAAATGCAGAGCTGCAGTGCGGGTGGCTCGAGCCGGCATGAGCCAGGACTGCTCAGTCCCAGCTCGAGTCGGCTCCTCAGGAGCTACCCCCCCTGTGGCTCTGCAGAGGCACTTACCGACTAATCATATAGTTGATACAAATAGTACGATTAGCCAAATAATCGCATTTTAACATCTTTACTGCTGGAGTTCTCCCTAAGGGAATTCCCTTCCCATCCACTTCCCATGCAGCAGCAGGGTTAGTGGGGTGGCTGGCAGTTGGGTGTGCTGTGGCTAAGCTGGGGCTGTGGTGAGGCTCTCCCTATTGGGGAAGCCTCACTGTGGCCCCAATTCCAGCTCTGGCTGCAGCACTGGGGGGTGGCTGAGGCCATGTGGTGGGTGGCCAGGGCTTGTTCCAGTGGGAGGGGAGGCTGGGACCTGCTCCAGCAGGAAGTGTGAGGGGGCTTGGATCAGCTGGGGCGGGGTGTGTTCTGGCAGCTGAGGCCAAGGCCACCTGGTAGGCAGCTTCTCTGGCAGCTGGGACTGAATTATATAACATGGCGGGGGGGAGGGTGTGTAGGAGTCAGGGTTGGAGTATATGAGGAGCCTAGGGCAAGGGGCTGGGGTACATATTTTGGTGGGCAGGCAGCATTTTATTTGCATATTTACATATTAATTATTTACACTATGAATATACAAATATGCAGATAAAATGTTAAGAGTCTGCCAAACGTCTGTGAATGGGTTTGCTGGTCCCTGGTATAAAAAATGTTGGGAACTACTGCTCTACAGCACCATGGACAGAAGATCCTTCCAGGCTAAATTTGCTGTAGTTGTTGGTTACTTAAGTACCACAGAGAAACTACATCCTACAGATTCAAGAAATCCTAGTTTAGAGCAGAAAATTGTCTTATCAGAGGAGATAGTTCTTCCTAAATGGAAGAAGTTCTCAATATGGGATGGCCAGTGTTGTCTGGACTCATTCCAAGTCTTGGTTTAGGAAATCATAGAGTGCCTGCTGCATGTGAAACAAATTATCTTTTCTTTCATTTCTATTTAAATTCCACTTCACAGCATTTTCATCTTATCATCCACTGTATAATCATGCTCTTCTCTCAAGTGGCTTGTTTCAATCTGAAAAAAAGCTCAAGCTTTCTTCTCACCAAACTCCATCATAAGCACTTTAATATTCTGGTTTCACCCATGTACTGATGGCCTGTTTTATGGTATTCCTGGCTAGCTTCCTGCAAATCCAAATCTCCTGTAACATTCTTGCTCATAAGTCCTTCTCACCACCTGTATATGAGGTCACTCTGGATAAGATGAATTACTTATTTGCCTCAATCTTCATTGCAGAGATTGTGAGAGAAGGTTCCATGACTGAAACATTCTTTTTAGGTGGCCAATCTGAGGAATTGTCCCACATTAAGTTGTCAATAGAGGAAATTTTGGAATAGATTACTAAATTAAATAGTAATAAATCATTAAAACCAGGTTGTATTCATCCAAGAGTTCTTCAGAACTCAGATATGAAGTTCTGCTATGCAGACTGTCCCTTAAATCAGCTTCTGTCTTAGATGATTGGAGGATAGTTATTGACATAATCTTTGAGGGGGGGAAAAAAACAGTTTGAGAGGCAAATAAGTTTAAACTGATTTTGGTCAGACACACAGATAAATATGAAATGTTGGGGATGAGTTAGCATGGCTTTTGTAAAGGGCAGTTGTACTTCAACAATCTATTAGAGTTGTTTGAGGGTGGTGTTAAACATGGAGAAGGATTATCCCATGTATAAACTGTAGTTATATTTTCAGAAAACCTTCAAGGGGTCTCTCAGCAAAGGCTCTTAAAGTAAGCAGTCATGGGATAAGAGAAAAAGTCTTTTCTTGGACTAAAACTGGTTAAAAGAGATGAAACAAAGAGTTGGAATAAATGGTCAATTTTCAGAATGGAGAAAAGTGAATGGTGTCTGGCTATGATCTGTACGGAGACTAGTGCTATTCAACATATTCATAAATGATCTAGAACAAGTGGGTAAACAGATGGCAAAGTTTGTAGACTACACAAAATGATTCCAGATAGGTAAATCCTAAGTAGATAGTGAAGCATTACAAAAGGATCTCACAAAATTGGGTGACTGGACAACAGACAAGCAGATGAAAGTCAACTATTGATGAATGCAAAATAATATAAGTTGGAAAACCATACAAAACTGGGGTCTGATTTAGCTGTTACCATGCAAGAAAGAGATCTTGACATCATTGTGCATAGTTCTCTGAAAACATATTTTGGCTATCCCCCTTCCTTTCCTCCAAAAAAGCTTGAGAGTGTTAGAAACCATGTAGAAAGGGATAGATGGTAAAACTGATAATATCACAATGCCACTATGTAAATTCATGTATGTCCACAACTTGAAAATTGTATGCAAAAGTTTTCTATTAGAATTGGAAGAGGTATAGAGTAAGTAAGAAACAAAAAAAGATTAAGGATCTGAAACAGCTTCCATATTGGGTAAGATTAAAAGGACTGGGACTTTTTAGCTTGGAAGACTAAGATGGATATGATGGAGGTCTATAAAATCATGACTGGTGTGGAGAAAGTGAGTATGGAAGTGTTGTTTACTTTTTCACATAATACAATAACTAGGGGCTATCAAATGAAATTAATAGACATCAGCTCTTAAACTAAGGATAGTAGAGTCAACCTGTAACTCAGTGTTGATTGAGTTAGAACATAAGAATATAAGAATGGCCATACTGGGTCAGACCAAAGGTCCATCCAGCCCAGTATCCTGTCTGCTGACAGTGGCCAATGCCAGGTGCCCCAGAGGGAGTGAACCGAACAGGTAATGATCAAGCAATCTCTTTCCTGCCATCCATCTCCACCCTGTGACAAACAGAGGCTAGGGACACCATTCCTTACCCATCCTGGCTAATAGTCATTAATGGACTTAAACTCCATTAATTTATCTAGTTCTCTTTTAAACCCTGCTATAGTCCTAGCCTTCACAACCTCCTCAGGCAAGGAGTTCCACAGGTTGACTGTGCACTGTGTGAAGAAGAACTTCCTTTTATTTGTTTTAAACCTGCTGCCCATTAGTTTCATTTGGTGGTCCCTAGTTCTTATATTATGAGAACAAGTAAATAACTTTTCCTCCTTCGCTTTCTCCACACCACTCATGATTTTATATATCTCTATCATATCCCCCCTTAGTCTCCTCTTTTCCAAGCTGAAAAGTCCCAGTTTCTTTAATCTCTCCTCATATGGGACCGGTTCCAAACTCCTAATCATTTTAGTTTCCCTTCTCTGAACCCTTTCTAATGCCAGTATATCTTTTTTTTTTTTGAGATGAGACCACATCTGTATGCAGTATTCAAGATGTGAGCATACCATGGATTTATATAAGGGCAATAAGATATTCTCCGTCTTATTCTCTATCCCTTTTTTAATGATTCCTAACATTCTGTTTGCTTAGTTTAGTTTAAAGGTTTAAAAGAATGGCAAGTGTACCTCGCCCCCCTTCCCATTCTCCTTCCAAACTCCCTCTTGACTGCCCCTGTTCACAAACCTCCCTGATTTCTGACTCTCTGCTTTATAAAGCCCTATGCTTCCTGATAGCCCCGCCCCCTGACTAAGGCACAGCCAGTGAACAGACACTTCTAGATTTCAAACCTTGTTTAGAAGCTCACAGCTTCCAACTGCCGTCCACAGCACATGATCTTCAAACACACACCCGCACACTTGTGTGCACTAAGCACACAGCAAGTAACCTCCAAACACAAACACACATTGCAGACAGCCACTTACCTCAAGGGTCCTGTCTTTGCTGCTCCTTCGGCTGGAGAACTCCCTGTTAGCTGCCCATGTTCGCAAGAGTGAACAGACAGCCACTGTTGTGAAGAGCAAAACCATGAAAGGATTAAAAAACTAGATAAGATCATTGAGGATAGGTCCATCAATTACTGTTAGCCAAAAGAAGACGATGGGTGGTGGTGGTTGGGGACTCCCTCCTAAGAGGGACTGAGCCATCCATCTGCCGTCTGGACCTGGAATCTCGAGAGGTTGCTGCTTATCGGGAGCTCGAATTCAGGATGTGACTGAGAGGCTTACCAAGCTGATCAAACCTTCGGATCGCTACCCCTTCCTGCTTCTCCACGTGGGAACAAACGATACGACCAAGAATGACCTTGAGCGGGTTACTGCGGATTATGTAGCGCTGGGAAGAAGGACCCAAGAATTCGGAGCGCAAGTGGTGTTCTCGTCCATCCTCCCTGTTGAAGGGAAAGGACTGGGCAGGGATCGTCGAATTGAGGCAGTAAATGCGTGGTTGCACAGGTGGTGTCGCAGAGAGGGCTTTGGTTTCTTCAACCATGGGACACTGTTCCGGGCACAAGGATTGTTAGGAAGAGATGGGATCCACCTAACGAAGAGAGGAAGGAGCATCTTCGCGGGCAGGCTTGCAAACCTAGTGAGGAGGGCTTTAAACTAGGTTCGTTGGGGGACGGTGACCAACACCTTGAGGGGAGTGGGAAAGTCGGATACCGGGAAGGAATGCAAAGAGGAACGAGCAGGAAAGGAGGACCCCTGATTCGAATGGAGAAGATGGGGCGATCAACTGGTTATCTGAGGTGTTTGTACACTAATGCGAGAAGCCTGGGCAACAAACAGGAAGAACTGGAGGCCCTGGCCCAGTCCAAGAAATATGATTTAATTGGGATAACAGAGACTTGGTGGGATGACTCGCATGACTGGAGCGCTGTCATGGAAGGGTATAGACTGTTCAGGAAAAACAGGCAGGGGAGAAAAGGAGGAGGAGTTGCACTATACGTAAGAGAGCACTATGATTGCTCTGAACTCCAGTACATAGAGGGAGGAAAAACCTGTTGAGAGTCTATGGGTTAAGTTTAGAGGTGCAAACAACAGCAGTGATGTTGTGGTTGGTGTCTACTATAGGCCACCGAATCAGGCGGATGAGGTAAATGAGGCTTTCTTCGGACAACTGAGAGAAGCTTCCAGATCGCAGGCCCTGGTTCTTGTAGGGGACTTAAATCACCCTGACATCTGTTGGGAAACCAATACGGCAGTACACAGGCAATCCAGGAAGTTTTTGGAGAATGTTGGGGATAACTTCTTGGTACATGTGATGAAGGATCCGACCAGGGGCCGTGCGCAGCTTGACCTTCTGCTCACAAACAGGGAGGAACTAATAGGGGAAGTAGAGGTGGGTGACAACCTGGGAAGCAGTGATCATGAGATGGTAGATTTCAGGATCCTGACCAAAGGAAGAAAAGAGAGTAGTAAAATACACACCTTGGACTTCAGAAAAGCAGATTTTGACTTCCTCAGAGACCTGATGGGCAGAATCCCCTGGGATGCTAACATGAAGGGGAAAGGAGTCCATGACAGCTGGCAGTATTTTAAAGAAGCCTTATTGAAGGCACAGAAAGAAACCGTCCCGATGCGTAGCAAGAGAGGCAAACGTGGTAGGAGACCGGATTGGCTTACAGGGGAAATCCTTGGTGAACTTAAGCACAAAAAGGAAGCTTACAAAAAGTGGAAACTTGGACAAATGACCAGGGAGGGGTTTAAATGTATAGCTCGAGAATGCCGGGGGGTTATCAGGAAGGCGAAAGCACAAATGGAATTGCGACTGGCTAAGGATGTGAAGGATAACAAGAAAGGTTTCTACAGGCATGTTAACAAGAAGGTGGTGATCAGAGAGGGTGTGCGGCCCCTACTGGATGAAGGAGGTAACCTAGTGACAGATGACGTGGGGAAAGCTGAAGTACTCAATGCTTTCTTTGCCTCTGTATTCACGGACAAGGTCAGCGCAGAAGTCCAGGAGCCAAATGACGCAAGATGGGATGAAGATGGGCAGCCCATGGTGGGTAAAGAACAGGTTAGGAACTATTTAGAAAAGCTAAACGTACACAAATCCATGGGTCCGGACTTAATGCATCCGAGGGTACTGAGGGAGTTGGCAAATGTCATTGAGGAGCCTTTGGCCATTATCTTTGAAAAGTCGTGGAGATCAGGAGAGATCCCGGATGATTGGAAAAAGGCAAATGTAGTGCCCATCTTCAAAAAAGGGAAGAAGGATGATCCAGGGAACTATAGGCTGGTCAGTCTTACTTAGGTTCCTGATAAAATCATGGAAGGGATCCTTAAGGAATCCATTTTGAGGCACTTGGAGGAGAGGAAAATGATCAGGAATAGTCAGCATGGATTCACAAAGGGCAAGTCGTGCCTGACCAATCTGATTAGCTTCTATGATGAGGTAACTGGCTCTGTGGGTATGGGAAAGTCAGTGGGTGTGATATACCTTGACTTAAGCAAGGCTTTTGATACGGTCTCCCACAATATTCTTGCCAACAAGTTAAGGGAATATGGATTGGATAAATGGACGGTAAGATGGATAGAAAGCTGGCTAGAAGGCCGGGCCCAGCGGGTAGTGATCAACGGCTCGATGTCAGGATGGCAGTCGGTTTCTAGTGGACTGCCCCAAGGTTCGGTTCTGGGACTGGTTTTGATCAATATCTTTATTTAATGACCTGGATGAGGGGATGGATTGCACCCTCAGCAAGTTTGCAGATGACACTAAGGTAGGGGGAGAGGTAGATACGCTGGAGGGCAGGGATAGAGTCCAGAGTGACTTAGACAAATTGGAGGATTGGGCCACAAGAAATCTGATGAGGTTCAACAAGGACAAGTGCAGAGTCCTGCATTTGGGATGGAAGAATCCCAAGCATTGTTACAGGCTGGGGACCAACCAGCTAAGTAGTAGTTCTGCAGAAAAGGACCTGGGGGTTACAGTGGATGAGAAGCTGGATATGAGTCAACAGTGTGCCCTTGTAGCCAAGAAGGCTAATGGCATGTTAGGTTGCATTAAGAGGAGCATTGCCAGCAGATCCAGAGATGTCATTATTCCCCTTTATTCAGCTCTGGTGAGGCCACATCTGGAGTATTGTGTCCAGTTCTGGGCCCCCCACTACAAAAAGGATGTGGACGCATTGGAGAGGGTCCAGCGGAGGGCAACCAAAATGATTGGCTGGAGCATCTGACCTATGAGGAGAGGCTGAGGGAGTTGGGTCTGTTTAGTCTGCAGAAGCGAAGAGTGAGGGGGGATTTGATAGCAGCCTTCAACTTCCTGAAGGGAGGTTCCAAAGAGGATGGAGAAAGGCTGTTCTCAGTAGTGACGGATGGCAGAACAAGGAGCAATGGTCTTAAGTTGT
Source organism: Pelochelys cantorii (assembly GCA_032595735.1). Taxonomy (NCBI): domain Eukaryota; kingdom Metazoa; phylum Chordata; order Testudines; family Trionychidae; genus Pelochelys; species Pelochelys cantorii. Next base: position 17,339,642 of record CM064337.1, read on the forward strand.
GGTGGGAGAGGTCCAGGTTGGATATTAGGAAAAACTATTTCACTAGGAGAGTGGTGAAACACTGGAATGGGTTACCTAGGGAAGTAGTGGAATCTCCATCCCTAGAGGTGTTTAAGTCTTGGCTTGACAAAGCCCTGACTGGGTTGATCTAATTGGGATTGGTCCTGCCTAGAGCAGGGGGCTGGGCTTGATGACCTCCTGAGGTCTCTTTCAGCTCTATGTTTCTATGATTCTATGAAGATGGTCAGGAATTCAGTATCATGCTTTTGGGGTTGCAGAAACTAGAACTGAAGGGATGAGTTGGATCACTTGATTGCCTTTAAACCTCCTTGCAGGAGGTATAAGGGATCTGCCAAAAAAGGCTTTCTTTCTCAACAGATCCCCCTCTAGACTGCTGCTTTTTGCTGACAAAATGCTGAGTCGGCAATATGCGGCGGCCATTTTTATGCAAATTAGGTACGGGATATTTAAATCCCTGCCTCATTTGCAATGTCGACATGCCTAATCTGCATCCCTCTGCTGACAGAGGGATGCAGTCTAGACATACCCTAAGAAACCCCCTGCTTCTCTAATCTTTTCCATCCATGTGCAGAACACATTTTTATGTGCACTGAGGCATGTGTGAATGTGCACCACCAGTAGAAACAAAAACCCAGTAGTGGTGCTCTGCTAATCAGCTGGGCGGCATTTGAATCTCTTCTGTGTGGTGTACAAGCATGCAGCTTACAGGAAACTCTTGCCTCTGTCTCCTTCAAGCTGGGAGAGGGAGAAGTTCACAAGAGGCAATGCTGCCTCTAGAGCTGCGGCGTCCAGCTGGTTATGAAGCAGTAGCCACGATAGTAGCTACTGCTATAGTGAACTAGCCACACTCAGCTGGCCAAGTAGTCACATGTGACTAGTGTGTTGGACACCATGGTTCTAAAGCATAATGGCAAGTTTTGAATTTTAACTTAGTGCACCCCAATACCTGCTATTTTTTGATCATCTGATTACAAGGGGATCATAGAGGAAGCATTTTCAGATGGAGAATAGAAACATTATGCCAAACAAATGATATGTTAAGCTCTGCTGGGGAAGCAGCTGTCTGAAATATCAAAAAATGGAAATAGTGGAAAGATATAAGCAGTTCTATCAACTTTTCTAGCTACTAATAATTAATTTGGAGAATAAGTGTCTTGTGGTCCTTGCTGCGTAGGATATAAAATGTGGCTTATGTCTGCAAAGTTATTAAAGTGTGTGTGTCCTATGGTGGTTTAGAGGGAGGCAGAAAAGTTGAGATTTTCAAGGTTAAATTACTTGAAGGGGTAATCTTGAAAAATTTCTCCTGTAAAAATTGAGTTGGTGAGGATTTTTTTCCATGTGGAAAATTCTCTTTTTCTTTAAAGAGTTTTCAAATTTGGAGGCTTAGTTTACAAATAAGATTTTAGGTTTGCTTTCACTGCAATATTAGCATTGTTTTAGTAATGTTTTGGTATAAGACAGTAATACTTGGGATTTTTTTTTATTTCCAACCAGACTTTGTAGGGGAGGTATCTAAATAATCTCTAAAGTGTGCATTAGAATGGTGCATACTTTTATTTGAGTTTATTATAGATCCACTCAGGATTAAATACTCAATCAACAAGAGCAGTGAATCCGCTGACCTCAGGATCTGATATACTTGGGTCCCAATGGAAGTTGTCTCCTGAGGGCTGTACTATTTTGGTCTAATTTTGACTGTTCGTCTTGGATGGGCGATTTTTGATTTGCAGGAAGTCAAACCAGATCATCTGATGGTTCCTCGTTTTGGCAGAAAGAACTGCCAATTGTGCAGAAATTTGCAAAGTGGTGATTTGACCATCTTAGTACAACTTTTAATTGATGATTTTTTTGAACTCTGCATTTAAACAATCACTGAATCAAGTTATCCTTTCGCAAAAGATTGGTCTCTTTGGACACAAAGAATATTGCAAGAAATATGTGTTAACGTTTTTGTCAAGGCATTATCCCTTATTCTCTTGGATTGCAGAGTTGTATGTCTTGAAAAATGTATTATTAATCATTATTGTAGTCACTTTGTTTCCAAATATGAATCTGTTTCACTATTTTCTGCTGATCTCTTGATTCTAGAACTCTCCAGTTCCATAGGAACAGTTTAGACCTATCAGGTATCAGTAGTTCTATCTTGGAGAAATAATCTTTGCAGGCAGATCAATGGGTTTTTTCTGAAAAATAAATTGTTAATCTGATTTCTGTATTCCAGTTTGGTCAAGGTTTTTTCCTTAATTTTTTCCTCTAATCATATTTAAATAGGAAAATACAGTTGTTAGTAAGGTTGCTAATTACTGAAGAGTACATTTGAAAACTAATTTCACTTAATTAAAAAGCTAGTTGAAATAATGCAGACCAAATATATCAGTAGTATTATTTCACTTTATGAAGACCAAATCATTTTACTACCCAGGAAAAACTGATTGAATGTGAATCTTGTAATTATACTCCTCATTAGCCACATTGCAATGCCCCTCTCCCCATTTATGAATGACTTCTACCTTTCTAAGTTTTGATTTCTAACCTCCACAGTTGGAATAGTATTCGGATTATGCCATGGTATGAGAGAGGGTAGACAATCCTGTTTTATGAGATTGAAAAAGAGAATTACTTCTTGTTAGTGTTTTCCCTAAGCCTTCACATGGGTTGAATCTCTTTCTGTGCAATGAATTGGAGGTGGAAGAGCTGTCAAAGGAGTACAGGCTGAAAGGACCACAGAGTAACTGTTACTGGGAAAGCAGGAGAAGCTGAAACAAGCACTTGTCTTCAGTTACTAACAGTTTCATTACATTTCAGGTAGGGACCAACATTTTCAAAATTTCCATTGTCCCACTTAAGAACCATACTTTATCACTTGCAGCAGGCAGAGCAGATGGATGCAGAGATGCAAGCAGGGATTTCCCCTATGTTTCTGACACCCACGCTAAGTGCCTTTTTGCAGCTCCCTACAGCACTAGGAGCCCTTTTCTGTTCTGATAGTATGCCTTCCACCCTCTTTCCACTCCCTCCCCCCCAATCCCTGGCCAGGGATTTTCCTCCCCAGAAAAAATGTGACATTCAAAAAGCAACATAATTTTAAAGGGTGAAAATAACCCCACACACTTAGAACAGTTGTTGATATCCAGACTCCTCAGAATCATCATCTTGCTTTTCTGTTGAATAGAATTATACAGACAAGCCAAATCTTGAACAAAGAACCTCAAGAAGCAAGTATTTTCCTGTCCTGCAAAAACAAGGAATCCAAGACTTCAACCCTCAGTTCTGTACTCTGTAAAGTAATTAATTAGCATTGTTCCTCCTATTTGTTAATATCTACTGTTGCATCTGAAGTCACATTATAAACTCTTAGTTCTGGGGAGTGTGCTCCTATATTTTGTATAGCATTTATAACAATGGAGTGAGTGATCAGAGAAATAGGAGCAGAAGTGTGAAAGGCCAAGATGAGGGAAACATAGGCTTGGCAGATTTCAGGCTTTGTTTAATAATTAATTAATGATTAATCTTTGTTTTGATGTTTCCTTAAAACATAAATTTAAAAATTTTAACAGTTGTGGGAAATTATGGGCATAGGTCAGATAATGTGTAGGGTTAGTGATTATTTTGACAGGCGATGTTCAGATTCAAAACGTTAAAGCTTTATAGTAATTAAACACAGATTTCGTCTTCGCATGTCAGAATATGCAAAGTAAATAACCTTAAATCAAACTCTTAGGCAGAGTTTAAAAAAAGTGCTTTAGAGTAGGGATGTAAGCGACTAGTGACTTGACTAGTTGCTCCCTCCCCCTCACAGAGGCAGCAAGTGGGGGGAGCAGGATCTGGTGCTGGGGTGGGCCGGCTTAAAAGCCCATCCCCCAAGCCCCCAGCACCGTCTCTATAGGGAGAAAGGGTAGGGGTGCAGCAAGGAACTGGTAGTGCTTCCGCCTTTGAAATGTAGTAAGAGCAGGCCTCTTGCTACATTTCAAAAGCAAAGTGCAGCAGGGAGCACGGGGCCAGTGGGGAACTAAAACAGTCAATAAGGGCTGTTTGAGTCCCCTGCTGGCCCCGCTTTCCCAGCGGTGTTTCTGCCTTTGAAATGTAGCAAGAGCTGTCCTTATCACCTAATCGAATAGTGGATGCATATTGCATCAGCTGTTCAATTAGTTGATTAATCTGTATTTAACATCCTGAATTCAAGAGCCTCTCTCTAAATTTCTTTATCAAAGGAAACATTTTGTGTGTGCCTGTATGTGCATGCCTAAAGTTGATGTTTACTGGCATTTACCAATAGAAGTCTAATCCTTCCGAGGCTAACTATATTGAAGGCCCAGATACAATGTGCATTGCAGTAAGTGTATGTCAGCTTCCTCTTGGCCACCTTCCAGGTTGCCGAGAGATACCTAGCCACTGACTTCCCAAGTGTTTTATGTTGAGCATGGCCAGTTTTGTGGTCAGTGGCTATAGAGCTGTTTCCTCTGCCCCCCTCTTTAGGTAAGAGAAACTTCAAGACAACCCTTCAAGGTCTGGTTTCAGGTCATTAAGGTGTCTGTGCCCAGGGCTGTCCTTAAGGAGCTGTGGGGCCTGAGACAACCAACTGCGCCACCACAGGTCTTGCCCCCACTCTACCCCTTCCCCAACCCTGCTCCCTACTTTCTTGAGTGATGGTGGGAGCACTGCTGGGAGCACTCTGCCAAGGCACCTGCACCCTCCTGAAGAGTTGGGCCTGAGGCAATCAGCTGAGAGTGTCTGTGGATGGGATGGTTCTGTGTCTACCCTTCTGAAACTGGGACACACAAAGGTAAACTGTCCCGCAGATGAATGTCAGGGAGCTAGTAATGCCTCATAGCACATTTTGTGTCAGCCCATGCAGAGAGAGGTTGGGACATTAGGCAGTAGGCTTAACCGTATGAGTACAGATAGGAGTGTATATAATGTGCAGGCATATGATTTTACATTTCAGTCTTCTGCATACATCATGTTATACTCTGGAGGGCTGAATCTGGCCATAGCCCGAGTGAAAATAAGAGGTGTGAATAAATGAGTCTTTTTGGGATGACAAACCCTGTGTGGTATACATGTCAGGTTCTGGAAGGCGGTCACGACTTTCCATGAACCAGTCGATGATTTCTCTCTTGCACATCCAGTGACAAAGCGATTCTTAACAGGCTTGCAGAAAATGTGCCCAAACTTGCCATCCTCCTTCCCCGGTGCCACCTTGGGACTTAAACCTTGTTCTTGACACGTTCACCAGGCCACCTTTTGAACCACTAGCCACCACATTAGCACAATATTTATCCATGAAAGTGGACTTTATAGTGGCAATAACATCTGCAAGATGAATGGATGAAATTGCAGCCCTCATAGCTGAACCACCATTCACTACTTTTACTAAAGATAAGGTTATGCTCAGGCCTCATCCCAAGTTTGTCCCAGAGGTTATATCGGACTTCCACCTAAATGAACCTATATACTTACTCTTGTATATTCCTGAACCTCATACTGCCACGAGAGAATCCATCTTGCACACCTTGGATATGAGATGAGCCATCACATTCTACTTAGATAGAACAAGGAAGTCAGACAGACCCTTCATCTCTTAGTCCGGTCCCCGTAAGGAACAGTTGTCTCAGTGCAATGTATTTTCAAATGGATTGCAGTCTGCATATATAGCTTACAAACTTCATGGAAAACAGCCACCACAGATTATCAAGGCTCACTCCACATGTTTGATGGCCACAACAACAGCTTTCCTACATAACGTACCATTAGCAGACATTTGTAGAGCTGCGACATGGTCCTTCTATCACACTTTCACACAACATTATGCCATACAGAGAGGACCCATACCTGCCACCACTCTGGTAGACACAGTCCTTCCTTCTCTACATAAATGACTCCAATGCCCACCACCATGGGTACTGCTTCTAAGTCACCTGAGTGGAGCACTCACAGGGACACCACTCGACAGAGAAGAAGTTGTTACTCATCCTGCGCAGTAACAATGGTTCTTTGAGATGCGTGTCCCTGTGGGTGCTCCACTACCCTCCCTTCCTCCCCTCTGCTTGTAGTCATATAATAGATTTCAGGTAGAAAAGGAACAGAGGAAGGTTCGTGCCACATGTGCACCTAACAGACAACAACAGCGCGAGATGCCTAGTGTGCAAGTGTGGTGCGAGAGGCGCTGCTAGGCAAAAATCTCCAATCAGCAGCATGAAGACACTGAGACCTGAGTAGAGTACTCACAGTGACATGCATCTTGAAGAGCTATCATTACTGCACAGGATGAGTAACTTCTTCGAGTGCTTGCTCATGTCCATTGCTTTTAGGTGTGCACGCACTGCGTGCATGGATTGTCGGAGAGTTTTCTCTTAGCGGTACCCATCGGGCCAGCCATGGAGACCCCTGGAGTGGCGCCGCTATATCATTCAGTGTATGTATATCCCCGATGGCCCTCCATTCCCACAGTTCCTTCTTACTGCCCGTGATGATGACACTTGTTGGAGCTCCCTTCTTGCTTGTTCACAGGTGTGATCTCAGTGGTATTCACAAGTCCTTTAGAGTAGTTAGCACCTAGTTGATTCCCTTGGAGGAAACAAAGTTGCTTTCCCTGTTAAGTACCTGTATAGATAGTGTTAGATAAGTTGTTTGGTTGGGGCTCGCCCATTGCGTCCCCTTCCCTCCTGGTTCTCGGGGCATGCTAGGGCCTCACTGCTTTCAGCCCTGTGCTGACCCACACGAGTTGTATTTGAAGTGTCTGGGTGAGGCCCATGTCCAAGCTAACTGCAGAATCTGCCATACTTTTAAGCCCCAGACTCAGTGTGAGAGAGACTCGGGCTTGAAGATACTCATAGAGTCAGCGCTCCGCCCGGCAATGGACACAGCACTAGAGTCCTGCAGTGCACCGCCCTCGGTGTGGGAGACACTGGGTTCGTCAGGAGCCTCGTTGACTTCAAGGTGTCCTGAGGCCTGGCCCCAGTCACAATCCCTGGTGCCCTGCAAGAAGAGGAGGGTGGAGAGCGGCAGATCCCTGCCCCAGCACGTGCCTGCGGTACGCCCTTAGTCAGGGCACCGTGTTGCACCTGCTCTGTCCGTGAGGGCCCCCCGCTCCTGGGCCTGAACACAGCCAGTCGAGCGTGCCTAAGGGCTACAACATGATGGAGGAGCCTTTACTGGTTAAGAGGCTCTCCACATCGGATACGTTCAAAGGGGCGCGGGAACTGATTGAGTTGACCGTGGACTTGCCCTCGCCTTCTCAGGAGTGCTGGGACCATCCTTGGGCTCATGTTGGTCCAGTGCTATGGACAGGACCACCCCCCGCACTGGCGCCCCATCCAGTGGCGCGCTCTCTGGCACTCACATTGACGCCGGCACTGTTGGGCTGTGATGCTGATGACCTGTCTCTTTCTCAGGAGTTCAGAGAGAGTTCAGCATCAAGCACTCTGATCCCAGCAGCCCAGTCCACAGCCGATGTGGCACTGGGGCAAGCTGGCATCCATGGCTCGGCACGCAGAGGGGCACCAATCCTCAGGCCTGGCTTCATCTCTTCCGTGCTCTGAGTCCAACTATTTATCAGAATCCGACCTGTAGTCGGTGCAGTCCTAGGGCACCAGTTTCTCGCTCCTGCTCCCAACGCTGTTCATTCTCCCGGCCCCACTCCAGGTCCCCGCACCACTCTAGACCTTGGCACTGCTCCAAGTCCCGACGCCGCTCTCACACTCGGCACCGTGATCGCCAGGGCAGCATTTCGTGCTTGTCGCAGTCTTGGCCACTGCAGTAGCAACACCTGGAGCAGTGGCTGTTTTGGACTCCGTGGGTGTACCACTAGGCCCAGGGGCGTGCTCCCTCCATGGCAGGCTCCTTGCATCTGGGCAACCGGGCACTGCCCGTGGCAATGGCATTGCCCTGTGCCCCAGCACTGCAAGCCTTGGTGGCGCGGAGTGACTCCCCCCAGCCCCACCAATTGGGGGTGGAGACCAGGGGCCCTCTGGACAGTCTGCCCCCGTCTCTGGTGTCGGAACAGCTGCTCGAACTGGAGGACCCAACTGTCTGGGAGTACCCGTCGTCTTCTCCCAATGAGGTGCTTGGGCTGGCTTCTTCGTCGATGCCGGCTAAGGACTCCTGGGCCCATCAAGAGCCTAGGGATCCAGCTTCTTGAATGGGCCTTGAAGGACTCCAACCCAACAGTGGACATCCTCAATGCAGAGGTGCCGTCCTGTGTGGCCCTACCTTTGAACAAGATGGTGGGCAAGATAACCAAGGTCCTCTGCCAGACACCAGCATCTATTCCACCCACGGACAAGAGGGCAGAACGGCAGCGGGTGCGAGAACAGGTGCCAGGCTCGATAGTGGTGCAGGCGGTGAACCACTGTGCGCGCCAAGATCAGCCAGCTTCAACCCCCAAGAACAGGGAGGCCAAGCGGTCTGACCTGCTGGATTGCAAGGCCTGTGTCTCAGGGGGTCTCCTACTCAGGATTGCCAACCAGCAGGTTCTCCTGAGTAGGTATGCTTTTAACTCTTGGGCGGCTATGGACAAGTTTGGTGACTTGCTGCTCCAGGACTCGAGGCAGAAGTTTAAGGCCCTCTCCGAGGAGGGCAAGATGAGTGTCTCAGGCAGCGCTCCAGGTGGCCCTGCACTCTGCGGACATAGTAGCGACAGGACCATGGTGACAGGTCTGGTGCTGCGCAGGGGCGCCTGGTTACAAGAGTCTGATATCCAACCAGAGATCCAGGACCACCCTTTTGAGGATGCAAGCCTGTTTTTGGATTGAACTGACACCAGCCTCCCCGGTGGTGGATTCTAGGGCAACCTTTAGGTCCCTAGGTATCCACACTCCTGCCCTGCAAAGGCACTCCCTCCCTAAAACCCCCCCTCGCCCCTTCCAGCAGGGCAGACCGGATTTCTCCAGGTGGAGAGGCCGCTATAATAACAACAATAATGGAAGCGGCAGATGCCAATCCCATTCATCTTCTGACACGGGGGCAGGCCTCTCCAGCAAGCCCCAGGGCCCCAGGCCGAATCTTTGAAGGTGCGAGCGAGGATGCACCAGTCTCAGACCAGAGGCCAGTTACCAATCAACTTTTCCCCTTCCATCATGCCTGGTCGCATATTATAACGGACCGTTAGGTTCTGGACACGGTGAGGAGGGGATATTTCATCCCCTTCCGTTCCTGCCCCCCTTCCCATCCATTTTCCCCGTCCCTCTTCAGGGACTCCTTTCACGAGCATCTTCTCAAGATGGAAGTGCAAAAGCTCCTTGACCTGGGGGCAGTAGAGGCGGTGTCTTCGGACCTCAGGGGAAAGGGTTTCTACTCCCGATTTTTTCCTGGTCCCGAAGGCCAAGGGCGGTTTCCATCCCATTCTGGACTTGAGGGACCTGAATGTGTTCATAGTAAAATCCAAGTTCAAGATGGTGACCCTGGCCTCCATCATTCCCTCCCTAACTTTAGGAGACTGGTATGCTGCCCTCAATCTCAAAAGACACCTATTTTCACATCTCTATCGCACCTGCACATAGGTGGTTCCTCTGCTTTGTGGTGGGCCGTGACCATTATCAGTTCATGGCCTTTCCACAGCCCTAGGGTTTTTACAAAGTGTATGGCAGTGATGGCTGCTTTCCTGAGGAAGCGTTGGGTCCAGATTTACCCATACCTGAATGATTGGCTGGTCAAGGGCTCTTCCCCGTCACAGGTTGTCAGCCACATAACTCTTACAAGGGACACCTTCCTCAGGCTGGGCCTTATACTGAAGGAGGCCAAATCCACCCTGGTTCCCACCCAAAACATAGAATTCATGGGAGCCTTCCTGGACGTGACAAGGGCAAAGGCCTCCCCTCCCCAGAGAGCACTACGTGATGCTGAAAGAGACCATGTTACGGCTCCAGTTTTTTCCGACCACAGCTGCCCGCTTATGTATGTGGCTGCTAGGGCTCATGGTGGCCTGTACCTACGTGGTGAGATTGGCCAGACTAAGGTTATGGCCACTCCAATTGTGGCCTACAACCCAGCTTTGCAGCATATGGACACATTGGTGACGGTGCCCTCAGACATCCTGAGCTCCCTCGACTGGTGGTTGTGCGAGGAGGCCATGCTCAAGGGGATGCTGTTTTTCGGTCCTCCTCCGTCCATCCAGCTGGTAACAGATGCTTCCGATATGGGCTGGGGTGCCCACTTCGGGAGCCTACGGACACAAGGTATGTGGGACCTGGAAGATCCCTCCCATATCAATGTCAGGGAACTGCAAGCTATTCGCCTCACCTGTGGGGTCTTCCTTCCGCAGCTTCGAAACAAGTGTGTTTTGATTCTGACCCACAACATGGCTGTGATGTTTTATATAAACAGACAGGGTGGTGCTCGCTCTTATCCCCTCTGCAAAGAGGCTCTCCTATGGGAGTTTTGTGTGGCTCACAATAGTCACTCGGTGGCCGCTTATTTCCCTGGAGCCCAAACGACCTGGCAGACCACCTCAGCAGGTCCTTCCAGGGCCATGAGTGGTTGTTCAGGGCGGATGTAGCCTTCTCCATTTTCTGCAGGTGGGGGTTTCCGCACCTGGACCTGACACGGGTGGTGAACAACAGGAAGTGTCCCTGGTTCTGCTCTCTATTCAGGCACAGCCCTGGGTCTCTGGGAGATGCACTCATGATCCCCTGGCCTCAGGGTCTGTTGTACACCTTTCCCCCCTCCCCATTGATCCACAGAGTAATTCTCAGGGTAAGGGAGTTCTGGGCTTCAGTAATCCTAATAGCCCCAGCTTGGCCTCCTCAATATTGGTTCCCGGACCACCTCACGCTCTTGGTGGAGCGTCCTCTGGCCCTCCCTCTGTACCCGGACCTAATCTCTCAGGAGTTTGGCAGGCTCTGGCACCCGAACCTCCGCTCCCTCTCATGCCGTGGATGCTCCATTGCCAATGGCGGCAGAGAGGCAGTGCTCAGAACAGGTTCAGGCAGTACTTTTGGAGAGCCGGAAGCCTTCTATCCAGTCTTCCTACTTGGCAAAATGGAAAAGTTTAGTAATTTGTTAGGTAACAAGGGGTTTTCCCCTACGGAGGCCCTTGTGCCAGCTATCCAGGACTACCTTCTCGAGCTTAGGCTTCAGGGCCTGGCTCCCTTCTCGGTGCATGTGCACCTGGCAGCCGTTTCGGCTTTTCACTGTGGCTCAGGGGGTGGGACCGTTTTCTTGGACCCCATGGTGCACCGGTTCCTCAGGTGCGTGAGCCTGTGCCCTCATGGAGCCCCCCTTTGAACCATTGGCTACATATTCCCTTCTGCACCTTTCCTGGAAGGTGTCCTTGGTGGCCATTACCTTGGCCAGGCATGTATTGGAACTCAGGGCCCTAGTAGTGGACCCCCTGTATAGGGTCTTTTTTAAAGTCAAGGTCAGGCTGCGCCCCCACCCTGCCTTTTTGCCCAAAGTGGTTTCGTACTTCCATGTCCACCAGGATATTTTACTCCCTGTTTTTTACCCCAAGCCCCATATCTCTGGGACAGATCAGGCTTTACACAATCCGGACGATAGGCGTGCTTTAGCCTTTTATTTAGAGAGGTCCAAGCCCTTCCGCAAGTCCCTCCAGTTGTTTATAGTGGACAGGATGAAGGGCCAGCCAGTGTTGGCCCAGCGTATTGCATCCTGGATCACCGACTGTATCAAAGCATGCTACGAGCTAGCGCAGGTTCCGGCCCCGTCTGTTGGCGCACACTACAAGAACTCAAGCATCTTCCATGGCTTTTGCGGCCCACATGCCCATTGTGGAAATTTGCAGGGCTGCTACCTGGTCGGTCATCAGTACACACTTTTGCAGACCATTATGCCATTACGCAGCATGCCAGGGAAGATACTGAAGTAGGTAGGGCTGTGCTGCAGTCCGTCTCTAGGTAGGCTCCAACCCTGCCTTGTGGGGTTTGGCTTTGGAGTCTCCTAAGTGGAATGGACATGAGCAAGCACTCGAAGAAGAAAAAATGGTTACTTGCTTTTGTAACTGTTCTTCGAGATGTGTTGGTCATGTCCATTCCACATCCCACCCGCCTCCCCTGCGTTGGTACTTTCCAGCAAGAAGGAACTGAGGGGGTGGAGGGCCAGCGGGGATATATATGCACTGATATAGCAGCGCCACTCCAGGGGGCTCCCTGGCTGGCCTGACGGGTACCGCTAAGGGAAAACTCTCCAACAATCCGTGCATGAAGTGCGCGCACACCTAAATGAAATGGACATGAGCAACACATCTTGAAGAACAACAGTTACGAAAGTAAGTAACCATTTTTTCCTGTGATGAATCCCTTCATCTTGTAGCCAGTTGGAATGGATGCTAAAGAAGGTGAGACATATTCCATATTGTTTATGCAGATATGCTTATTATATTAATATGCCATAACTGAGAGATACTTGAATTATTTTGCATAAAGCATCATTGGAAAAATTGATTCACTGAATATGATTATCCCATTTGTATGCATGTATCATTTTTGTATCTGAAGTTAGGAATTGTATTTGTATTTCATATATGCTAGTGTGGGTGACTCCTGGAAAAGCCAGACAGGGCTGATGGCCCATCAGCAAGGATTGTGAAAAGTATGCCTTTCTATACTGCTACTTACTTTTGAATGCTAGAATCCTAGTCAGGTGACCTGGTTACATGATACTAACCATCACCTTGGTCTGTTGTATTTTTCTACTGAGTAGTTGGGAATCACACATGATTCCTACCTTGTAGAAATTCTTTATAAGGTTGGGGAGGAAAACAGAGATGGCCTTCGGTTTGCTTTTCCTCTGGGTCCCAACTAAGAGAGTCACTTTAAAACACTAAGAAACTAAAGGATTTGAAGAGGACAGGGGAAACTGCTGGACCCAAACTAAAAAAATGCCTTCTTTAATGCCACTCCCCTGTTCACACTGGAAGAAAATCTAGCTTAGTTTGCATGCTTGGTGGTATTTTCTCTTCTACTCTGTAATCTGCATTGTTTGCTACTAGGGATGTTAAATATTGGTTAATTGAATAGTCAAGTAACCTCATGAATTCTTATTGGTTATTTGACTATGCTGTAGTACCTGGAGGTGGGGCCAGCAGCCAGGGAACTCTAGCCCCACTCCCAAGGAGCCCCCTGCCACTCCACGCTGCTACCTCATTGATGTGGCCCTTAAGTGAGACACCTCACTCTTCTGGCACTCCAGCTCCCGCGGGGTGAGGGGAAGGAACAGGGAGGACTGAGGTTTAGGGTTTCCCATAGGTCAGAGTTACTTTTCTGGGGTTACAGAAATAGTGGATTTTGTGGACCCCCTTAGCTTCTGGGGTGAGAACAAAAATGAATGGCTCAGTGTGCGGGATAGGGTGGGATAGGGATGCAGGATCTGTGTGGGAGGTGGGGTGTAGGACGAGGTGAGGGGGGAGGGCTATGGAAGGGAGTTTGGCAGCAGGAGAGGGTGTGGGGTGGGCGTATGAGAGGGAGTTCGGAGGTTAGGGGAGGAATGTAAAAAAGGTGAAAGGGAGAGAATGCAGCCTAATAGCTAATCTGGGGAGGGAGGCAAAGAAGTGGGGAGTAAAGGAAAGTGCAGCTTCTGCAAAGTAAAATTGTATCCCCCCCTCACATTTTCCCTCTGCTCCAGCATCACTCTCCTCAGCCCCATGACTCCCCCCACCCCAGCCTGATGTCCTGCATTGCCCGATGCTCCTCAGTGCAACCCCTGATCCCTCCCATCCTGCCCCTGCATCCTCCTTCATCTCCCCCCCCCCCCCCACTCCTGCCTCCACATCCCCATGCACCTAGATTGCTCACCACCAGGACAGCAGCACTGGGACTCTCAGCATCCCTGGAAAAGCACTGGTATGAGGAGAGGGGGCGAGACAGTCTCCCTTCGCTGCTTGGCCCAGCCCTTTGCCTGCAGGAGGTAGCTCCGGGGCTGGGGCAGGCAGAGCCCGGGGCTGCCTAGGGCTGGCTCCAGCCCAGCTAGGCACAGCAGAGTGCTGAGGAAGGGGCTCCCTGACCCCACATACAGCTTGGCCAGGTGCAGTGGGGAAGGGGCTCCCTGGCCCTGCACACAGCCCACAGGGAACGTGTGCCGGCTGCCTAGCACCGGCATAGTGGAGCAGGCCCATCCCATCCCCCTCCAGAGCAGGAGGCAAGAGCTGGGGATGCATGCAAGTGTGTGCATGCGCGCCTCTTTCTCTTTCCCCCTCTCCCCCCCCAAGCTGGTAAGTTAATAAAGAGGGGCAGCCCTGCCCCTCTTTGATCCAGCCCAACTGGAGCATGGTGCAGCATTGGCAGGCTGAAAGCCGAGGCTGTGCCATGCCCTAGCTGGGCTGGATCATGCATCCGCTTGGCCAGCTGGCCACAACAATCGAATCTTAGGAGCACTGCGATCGATGTGTTGATGACCACTGTTCTGTGGTAATAAATAATACGTTATTTACAAAGGAAAAATATTTGCCTACCCCAAGTATTTTCTTCCAATGTGAACAGGGGAGTGTTATTAGTAATGAAAGGTGTAAGGTTTCTGTGGGTAATTCAAGAGAAAATTATATACCGTTAAAGACATTCTTATAGTAATTTTAAGTTTAAAGTTAGGAAACTTCTTAATAACTAGCACCCAAAAAATCTTAACTTTACCCTGAATTTGTTGATCTCTTGAGACCTGAGCTAACTTCCATTGTAATTGGAAATGGAGTGTTATTTGTTATGCAGTGTTGGTTTAGATTACACTTTGAATAGGTTTTTTTTAGTATAAGGAACATGTTTGTGATTAGAATTGTAGCACCCCCTCTCCACCTTGTTACCTTCTTTAATGCCAATCTGCTTACAGGTTTTGATGGATAGGTCTGGGTTCTTCTGGATCCCGCCACCCACTCAACTTTATTTTTTCCTATGGATTTATTTGGCGGTGCCTCCGCCCCCCTCACCCCTTCCTGGCAGGGTGACCAGAGCAGCTTGGGAGGAAAATTCTAACCCAGGGTAATCCCCACGTACTTGCCAGATAGTTGGAGACTCCCAGAAAATAACACAAACACATACACTATATTAAACACAATTATATTAAACAGGAGACAAATATAACATAACAGGGTAAAGCACTATTTTTAGGGTCACCGGTGCCCAGCAACTGTAAGATTAGTGTCCCGTTGGTACGCGTACTTTGTTGGGGCCCTTGATGACTTAAGACCACAAATTTCTTTTCTGTAGTGGTTTAGCAGTGGGGCTGACTGGGTCCAGTATAGCCCAAAGGACTCACAAGTGGGAGAAGGTGGTAAATCCCTCCATAGGTTTAATATGCAGCAGGTTATAAAATCTTCAAACAAATTCCCTGACTTACTAACTAAAAGATGGTGCACTCACACACTCCATGAATGAGCCTCAGGTTCAGAGATGACTCAGTCACTGCAGAGGAGCTGGTCTCTTCTGGCAGGGATCCTCTTCAGGCAGGAATCAGGCTGCTACAGTCCCAGAATTTCCCCTCACCACAAAGGGGTGCGAGGCTCAAGGTGCAGGCCACACAACTGCACCAAAATTCAAACTATAATCTCCTACCCCAGCATTCAGACACACACAGCAGGCACAGTGACTGGTCTCACCCAGGGGGCCGGAGAGCCAACTAGGCTTGGCTGGGGAAGCCTCCCAGCAAACTCCACAAACTGGGAATCAACAGTGGAGAAATAAAACCCAGCTGAGGGATCTTGCCTTCAGGTCCCTAGAGGCTAGTTCTCAGGGGGAAACCCTGCATGCAGGCCTGGGGCTTACTAGCTCCCACACAGCCAGCCCTCCCCTTGCCCTGTCTGGCTCCAGACTCCCCCAACAATGGCTCCTCCTTCCCCTCCTGAACTCCCTGGGAGGGGCATCTTACTTGCTATGGGTTGCCGGGCAGACTCTGTCCCTGGTAGGGAGATGGAGCCAAGGCAAATTCAGTGTGCCTCTCCCTGAGCTGCCAGCAGACAGAGCCCTGGGAATCTAAGTAACCTCCTTGGGGGTTACAGAATATTCTTGTTAAATCATGAATTATGTTTAGTCTGTATTTATACAGTAATGCCTCTGATTATATTTTGTCTAATTAGTTTCTGTGGAATTTTTCCTCAGCTGGAACAATTACTATTTTTATGTTCTAGTATACTCCAGTGATGGGTCGTCGTCATCAACAACCATGAGCTCAATGCCCGTTGGTGACCAGTGCCTCCCTCATTTCCTTCATCTTTCCCTGTCCAGTGTGGAGTGGCTTAGTTTCTGTAGACTAGCTCCTCACCAGTCTCCTATATCATCTACCCATTCTGTGTGAGGTCTGCCTCTCCTATTCGGACCATCCATTATGCCGAATACCAGGGTCTTAACTTTTTTTGCTGGTTGTTCATTCTGCAGATATGCCCGACTAGCTCTAACTTCGGTTCTATAACCTTCTGCAGTAGGTTCTCTTTTGGCTGTATCTTCCTATATAATTCCTCATTGGTGACCACCTGCATCCATCCTAGTCTCAGGATCTTTCTATAACAACTCCTCTCAAAAGCCAATATCCTTTTCTGATCTTTCGTTATCACCCATGTCTCACTTCCGTACAACATGCTGCTAAATACACACGTTTTCAAGACGCTCAGCTTCGTTCCTAAGCTAATTGCTCTACTCTTCCAGATCTTATCCATCACCTTCAACTCACTCTTGCTTTCACTATTCAAATCGCTATTTCCTTCTTACAGTCTAGATCATACGTCTTGTTGCTCCCCAAATACGTGAACTTCTCTACGTTCTCTAATTCAATCCCATCTACACTGATCTTCCTTCCTATTTCCTTATCTCCAAATACCATTGTCTTTGTTTTATCAATATTCACGATCAGTCCATACCGTTTCCTTTCCTCATTTAGCACCTGCACTGTTCTCGCTAGCTTCTCTTCATCTTCCTCGATGATAACTATATCATTTGCGAACCTCAAGTTGTTAATTCTCATCCTGTGTACAGTGATGGGTGCCATAGAGAATTGACATAAGCAGATGAGATTCCAATAGGTCTGAATTGATAAGGTTTCCTTTGATATTTGTGGATTGTATAAAACAAAACTTTTTATGAGTAAAAGTGAGAGATGTTAGTTTCCTAACCTCTTTTAGGTTTTAGTCAAGTGTATGGGGCTTTCTTCTAATTAAAGTTGGATTGATACTAAGAAAAAGGGGTTATAGTGACATCTGGACATGGCTTCAATAGTAGAGTCACTACTTTTGTGACTCAAAAATATTTAACAGGAATCAAAAACACTCTTGTATGAAAAAGGATGTTGCAGGTTTGTCCTGTTACTTAGAGAACCAAATTGATGGCATCTGATCGAGAATTTTCATAAACTATAGAGGAAATGTTTTCAGTAGCAGTCAGGTTGAACTACTGCCAGACCTACTTTAGACTACCAGAAATTTCTTGTCATGAAATTGAGTTGGATACTAATGTCTTGAGCCTTCTTCCCTAAACTTGATATTTCTTTGTTTTGGGTTTAAGAATGAAGATAAACTCTATTCCTGCTCTGATGCCAAATGAATGTCCTTGGAGTGAAGTTATTAGTCACAAGGGATAAGAGAGCAATATTTATGATCCACAGCATCCTTGTTCAGAAGGATATTAAGAAACTTAATCTAAGCACAGTCCATACCAGAAAACAATGTGGAGTCTCTGAAATGCATTAGTGAATGACTCTAGAATCTTTATATGTAATTTTATTAAAATCCTCAATTTTTAACATTCATATTGACTGTCCAAAAGAATTTTCTCTTCAGAATTTACATATTGTAACTTTTGAAGATGGAGGACATAAATAGAGTCAGGGTGAATAAATACTGATTTAAAAAAAATGTACATTTTTTTTTTAAAAAATGTGTAAAAATAGTCTAGATTTAATACAAAATATGTTAAAGGCCTAAATAGCTTGTAATGTATTATAACGTATACATGAAAAGTGTAAATGCTAAATCATGAGTCTCTATCAAAATGTTTGATGAGAGACTATTTTAAAGTAGAAAGATGTACCCCCCGCTCCCGATTCTGACTTTTGAGGTCAAGTTTTATAAATATGTTGCCATAGTAGTAAATAGGCAGTGTATCATTCATAATTTTTGAATATTCTAAAATGTACAATAAGAATGTGAAAATATTAAATCATATAGTTTAAATAAATGCTTATTTTATTGTACTGTCCTCGGAGCCCAAAAGATGTAACACATCTAGTAAAAAGTTTCTAGTTGTAAATCAATGGTTTAATGGTTATATCAACCAAAGAGAACACACCTTTTTTCAGAAAGTAACTAGGTACAACTTGAAAGGTTGATTAAAATTGGCTATTTAAATCAAAACTGCACTTACGATTTAGATCACCGTGAGTTAATCAGTTCCCTCAGTAAGTAGTGTTATAATAACTCTTTCAAAACAAAGGATTGTTATACAAATATTTTTACAACTTAATAATATGTAGTCATATTCTGACACAAATCTTTTGTATCCAAATATTTATTTAATCTATCCATCATGATAAAAGACTATGACATTACCATCACCTAATTGTTACTACTGCCAAAGTAGTTGTCATGTGAGCTACTTCATGTAGAGTTTGTCAGAAAACTTAATTTAAATTCTGCGAATTTTCTGCAGACCAATTTGAAATGAGTTAAACTTGTATTCTTCTTTCTTGGCTAGACAATAGCATGAGACCTATTGATACAAACAGCAATTCACAACAGTAAGTGCCCCTTTCCGTGTGCAGTACACAAGATTGACGCTCATTATTCACAATCTAAAGAGATTAGCATGACACAAGGTAATTCAGTGCCAATTGATCATTCTTATTAAAATATCAGTAGTTGGAGTATTTGAAACACATATTTTGAAAAAAGCATGTTGATGTTGTTAAGTTATTTATAAAAACTAACCTATCCCAGTTTTGTGTGGTGTTTCTAAACCAAATTCTGTTTTCTTAAGGTGTTCTATTTTCCCAGGCATCAGCAGGTCAGTATTCATGAGCAATTTCACAATAACAAGCTAATGTGAGACTTAAAAATCTACTTTTCAAAAAATAGTTTTTGTTTCAAATATCAAGAGGTTACATAAATAGCAGTAAAAGTGTCTTATGAAAGCTGGTCTTTTTAACTTGAAAATACCTCTTTAACAGGCTGTAGATGTAACAAGCTGATAAAATTGAGAAATGATTTCAAGTTATTGGTAAAATCATTAGCAAGAACCACATCTGCTAGCAATAAGTCACAACAGAATCTTGGGCAGTCACCACTTCTCTTGATTCGGGGAGTGCAGTGTAGTAATTCTGTAATTGGTGGCAACTACCTCATTAGATCAAAGTAGTACTGATATTCAGTAAATAATTTAAAAAGTTAATGCCTTAAAATTGAAAATTTGAGCACTCTAACTGGCGAACATAATTGAAGGTAGTTTTTAGAGAAATATATTGACTGGTAGTCCAGTAATACATTATTTTAATAGTTTATAGCCTCAGAAAAGGAAAGACTGGAAGGAAAATAGCTGTTGAATAGTGATATTATGACCCTTAAATGATCATTCTTTTGTCTGAGGTTTTTTTGCTATCTATTGTTACAAGTATTACTTAAGATTAGTATAACTGAAAGAAACTGGAGAAAGCAGCAGAAATTTTTCTTTTGTGTTTTGTTTCTTTTGTGTACTTGACAGCCATTTGTATTTAGTCAGTTCATTGTTGCCCTTGTATAGTCAATCAATTTCTGTGGCTCTTTCATACAGAATCAGGAAATAGAAACACTAATTGAAAAATACAATTGCAAAACCACAAAAATTTAGCAAGAAACTCAGTAACTACTGTAGTATCATAGAATCATAGAACCATAGAGCTGGAAGAGACCTCAGAAGGTCATCAAGTCCAGCCCCCTGCTCTAGTCAGGACCAATCCCAACTAGTACCTGATAGCTAAGGCATTTTAAGAAAACCAAGTACTTACTGATGTCAGCTTAAACATCAACAAAATGGCAAAACACAGAATTATACCCAAGTCCAATTATGGGTTAAAAACTAAAACAATGGGTGGATGAAGCAGTTTTCCATATCCGTAGAAGCAGACTATTTGAGATACATTCCTCAGATGAACGCAGAGATGAGTCAGATTGGATTTGCATTGAATCATAGAATTAAAATATTCACTAGATTACAAATATTAAAATAATATGGAAACTGAAATCTCACAAGAACTTGTCATCTTATTTCCAATCACTGTAGCATGAATTGTAATAAAATCTATAAAAATGAACGATTTATTAATAGGGATGTTAAATAGTGGTTAGTAATTTCCATCGACTGCTTGATTAGTCAATAAGGGGGTTTGCTGCAGCTGCGCTTTTTAAATGTAGTAAGAGCTGCCGGGCTCTTACATTTAAAAGGCAGAGCTTCAGCATCTGGGACCCCCACTGTGCTGCTGCCTCTTCTGCTCCCCACCCTCTGCGAAGATGGTTCTGCGGGAACCGGCTTTTAAGCTGGCTCTCCCTAGCACAAGCTCCTGCTCCCCTACCTTGCTGCCTCTGATACAGAGGCAACAAGGGGAGGAGGGAAGTGACTAATCAAGTAATGACTTGACTAGCTCACTACATTACTACTTATTAGTGCCCCAAAATAGTAGCTTCTCGATTAGGGGTGTGAATGGTTAACCAGTAAGCATCACCCAGAAATCCTGGTTAACCTGCAGCCTAGCCAGAGCAGCACCTGTTTGTATCAAGCCTGGCCTGGCCTGAGCAGCTCCCGCCTGCCCACTCTTGTTTAAGCGGGGTTAACTGGTTAAACATAATGTTTAACCCATTAACTGATTAAATGGGATTTTGCATTCCTGTTCTCGATATGTGTTGTATAGGAGAAGCAGTAGTAAAACACTGTTGAACATGTAACTGAAGTATGGTACTGAGGCCTGGTCTGCGCTACAAGGTAAGGTCGATTTTATAAAGGTTGATTTTTAGCATCCAATTTTGTGACATCAAAGGTGTATGTCTGCACTGCATGCAAGAGTGTTCAACGTAGTGCATCCCCTATTAGGGTGGCTACCGTCAACTTTGACAGCAATACACTGTGGGTAGCAAACCCACAGTTCCTGCCACCCCTTTGCATTCTGGGTTAGGTTCTCAGTGCCTGATGGGACCAAAACAATGCAGTGGGTGATTCTGGCTACAGTGTCCCATAATTCACTCGTCTCCCCTCTGCTTTAAAGCAACAACCATCTTTTTGCACCCTTGTTTCTCTGGTTATCCATACAGACGCCATAGCAAGTAAAGCATGGACTCTGTTCAGAAGCTGGCAATGGCAATCACAGCAGACTTCTCACGCCTTCTGCTGTGGCATGTCCAGAGCCTAGCCAGGAGCTGCTGGAGTGAGGAAGAATGTGAGGCGGCCACTAACAGACCCATGTAGGAAGCACTTGAGTGGAGCAACTGACAAGTGCTGGCAGCAGTTGATCCTCTTGACACAGTGGAATGCTGGTTCTGGTGCCATTAGACAAGCACAGTTGGATGGGACCACATAGTGGCTGCAAAACTTTCACATACATAAAGCCTCTTACATGGAAGTTTGCAAATTGCTTTGCCCCACTTGGAAGCACAGCAATACTAGAATGAGACCCCCCTCTCTGACAGTTAAGGAGTGAGTGGCAATAGTCCTGTGGAAGCTTGCAACACCAGACAGCTACTCGTTAGTTAGGAATCACCCACTCCAAATTATATCTACAGTAGGGACTGCTGCGATCCAAGTAGCTAAGGCCATCAATAGCCTTCTGGTAAACATGTAGGACAAAGTGCCACAATGATAGGTACTAAGTGGGTGATAGGTACTAAGACAGGGATCTGTGTTCCATCTAACTGCCTTGTCAAACAGTACATAAACAGCAAGGGGTACCTCTTGATGATGTTGGATCACAAAGGCCATTTCATCAACATGAATGTGGGATTATTGGGAAAGGTGCATGAGGTGCACATCTTTAGGAACTCGGGTCTCTTCAGAAAGCTGCAAGATGGAACTTTCTTCCCAGCCCAGAAAATTACCTTTGGAGGCATTGACATGACAATAGTGATTCCTGGAGACCCAGCCTATCCCTTGTCCCTCTGGCTCATGAAGCCATACATAGGCAGCCTGGACTGCAGTAAGGAGCAGTTCACTACAGGCAGAGCAAATGCAGAATGGTGGTAGAAGATGCTTTTGGGCATTTAACGTGAAGGTTTTGCAGGTTAGATTTCAACAAAAGCAACATTCCCATTGTTGTGGTAGGCTGCTGTGTGTTCCATAATATCTGAGACAGTAAAGAGGAAAATTTTATGGCAGGGTGCGTGGTGGGGTCAAGACAGAGCCCGTAGCCACTGATTATGAGCAGCCTTACACCAGGACAATGAGAGCACATTGAGAGGCAGTGCAAATCAGAGAGGCTTTGTGAATGGCCACACAGCAATATGACAGTTGTATATGTTGTTCTTAAAGAGGTGCTCCTGTAGTGTGTGTCAACTATGAACATCAGGGTTACCAATTATAGAATAATTAAATACTAGGCTTGATCCTGGGATTATCCTAGAATAATTAAATAATTATTTAATAATTAAATACTGGGCCTGATTCTGGGACTAAGGGCCTGTCATCCCTGAAGGTGGTGATTGAAACTTCACAAAGGGGCTGTGCCCCCTGCTCCCTGTGCTCGCCAACCCCCTTCCCGCCTTCCTAGAGCACTGTGGAGGAGTATGGGGGGAACCCATGTGGCTCCCAGAGAGGGGGGAGGCCATACAGCTCCAGCCCCCTGAGCACTGTGGAGAAGGGAAAAGAGGTAGGAGGCTGGACAGCTTGGGGGGGGGGGAAGGGGCGGGGCAGTGGGACATATCCTGTAGGAAAAGATTTTTTTATATAGAGAGAGAAATAAGCTAGAGGGCAGTGCTTTAGCATAGGCTTATGGCACATGGAACTGTTGCACAAAGTGTAGCAAACCTTAAGAGGCACTATGGCAGCACCGTAAATGCAGGGAAGTGAGGAAACTAAACTGTTAAAGCACACACTGGCCAATTTTGCCCTAAGAGTTTTCGTGAGAAGGACAGCAGCTCCTGGCTGGGCTGGCTCTAAACATACAGTGCTTGCTAATACCTTGTGGGAACTCACGCCAAGTACAGCCTCACGGCTGAGTTTCTGCAGCGCCTTGGAGATCATCTCTGTCTCTCGCTGTCAGCTGGAAAGCACCGTGACCAGCAGCAGCAGGGAGCATGGGGGAGTGCACTAAAGCTCTACAGCTGCCTGGCCAGCCCTGGCTCTTCCTACTCACCCCGTGTGCAGGTGGCTGCAGCAGTGTAGGGCCAGGGGCACTTTGGCCTTGTTCAATGGTCCATTGCTCTGGGAACCAGTTGGTCTCCTACGGGCCTCGCTCGGCTCTTGCAGTATGCCCCGTGAGGGGGCTGAGTGCTGGTCTCTGCAGGCTGCTGGGGTTTGGTGGCTGAAGCCACGGGGTGCTGCGCCTGGGGTCAAGCATGCCCCTGCCATCTGCAGAGAGCTCTGCCTGGGCAGTGCCACGCTGTGTGTTGTGAGAACCGCGCCACAGCACTTCAGGACTGGCTGCCTGGGACAAGGTACATCTGAGACGTTTGCATCACCTCTTCTCAAGGGCAAGCAGCCATAGCAGACTGGGAGGTGAAAGTGATAGGAGGGACTGTTGGAGAACCAGCCCTCAGCCCAAGGTGGGACATGGGCAAAGGAGGAGACAGGATGCTTTACCCTCCAGGTTTAGCTACTCACAGTTGCCTCAGTCATAGTGTCTTCTTTGTAACTACAAACCTGTCAGCTGTTGCCTTGGCGTTCCCCCTCTGAGTTAACAGGGTTAGCAGCAGGGAGGGAGGGAGAAGGCTGGGCAGCTGAGAAGGGAGGGGCAGCGGGACGTAGAGTGATGTGACGACATCACACGCTTGTCCTGCAGGATAATTTGTGTGTGTGTGTGTGTGTGTGTGTGTGTGTGTGTGTATATATATATATATATATATATATTAAAAATATGGGGAGAGAGGGAAGGGTGGTAATCTAAGATTGGGCAACAGTCTTCAGTTTGCATTCCCTGCAGTCCTCTCATCGCGCTCCGCATCTCCTGCAGCATTGTTCTCCTCCATGCGTTTAATTGTGCCCTGTCATTGTGGGTGGAGTGCATTTGCTCATTGAATATGTTATCCTGATCATGTTTTGCCTTCAGACTTGTGCCAGCCGAACAGCTGGAAGTGCTGGGGGAGTGGGCAACACACTTTTGCAACCGCTGTAACGACAAAAAAGGGCATAGTGGCAGGGCAGGGTCTCAAACTGTGCTTAGTTGGGGATATGTAAACAGATTTGCACTGCCTTGGTGCAGTCAGTTACATGGTTTTCCTTGCTTCATCCAGTTTGCTGTGCGCAATATCAGTCTTCTCTGAATCATACAGAATAAGAGGATGCGGATTCTGACTGAATGTGGGCAGAAACCTGGACCTTATGTTGCAATGCTTTGTGCTACAATGATGCCAGACCACGTACTGCTGGCTTGGCATGGAAAGGTGTCCTACCCTGAAGGACAGAATAAGGCAGGCCTCCCCAGAAACACTGTGAGAAGGATGAAAGAGTATCTCTAGGAGAGCTTTATGGAGATGTGCAGTGAAGATTCCTGTTCAGTCTCCAGAAACCTTAAGCTTTTATGTAGACCCCCTCTGCTGTGTAGGCAGAGTGGCCGCCACAGATCATACCCCGTTGCTGTAACCCACCAGAAGTGTTCTCCCTGCCATCAGGGCCTGGCAGTGATACTCTTGGGAGGAGAGGACTATCACCATAGTTATAAAAAGTTCCTAGCTTTTGGTGCGATCGGATGCTCCACTCGCCTGCTGACCATTCTTCTCCTCCCTCTTTGTCATCCACACTGTCCTCCCCCCTGTTGCCCGAGGCTGTCTGAGGAGTCTCTTTGGAAAATCCATGGACTGGGTTGGGACATTTGTTGTGTCCTCCCTTGGATCCCATGCAGCATGCTCATAGAAAAGACATGTTTGCAGTGCTGACCCTAACCATCCGTTTGCCTCCTTCGTCTTCTGGTATGTCTGCCTGAGGCCCTTTGTTTTCATGCTGCATTGTTCAATGTTCCTGGCGTTTCCTTTTTCCATTTTTCCTTTTTCCTATGCAATCTTGGCATAGATATCAGCATTTCTTGTGCTACTTCATACTTCTGCCTGAATAGATTCCTATCCCCACACAGCAATCAGGTCCAGGATTTCCTATATGCTTCATGTTGGAGCTTGTTTGTAACCCATGGCATCCATGATCAGATGTGTTGCCTGCTCTGCGGTCTGCTCGCAATGCTGGCCAAACAGGAAACGAAATTCAAACTTTCCTGTGCCTTTTCCTGTGCACCTGGAGATCAGCAGAGTTGAAAGTGGTGGTCAGCATGGTCACATTGGGGCACTGTGTGACACTTCCTAGAGGTCAAGAACGTTAACTTTTACAGTGCTGCATTGGCACCAAGGATACAAATGGTTAACCGATAAGCTTTAACAGGTGGTGAGGTTTACCAGTTCCAATGAACTGGTAGGGGTGGGAGCAGTTCCCTGTCTGCTGCAGGCAAGGACCTGCTCCTGCCCCTTGGTGCCCACTGCAGGCAAGGACTGCTCTGAGCGGCTGACTGGAGCAGTCCCTGACTGTGGTGGCCCTCTTGTCTGCTCCCATTTAATCAGTTAACCGGTTAAACTTAATTTTTTAACCAGTTAACTAAACAAACAGGGTTTTACATCTCTAGTCTGCACTGCCCTAAAGTTGACCGTGCAAGGCTGAATTTACTGTTACTGGTTTAAAAAAAAAAAGTCAATTTTGGTACTCCGGCTTAGCACTCCTTAAAGTCAGCAGAATGGGTGGGCTTGATGGTGTGGACTCATTGTTTAGAAAAATTGACCTAATATGGCTGAGTTGGACATGAGCTGCTAGTGTAGACCAGGCCTGAGGATAAGATTTAGTGACATCTTTTGCCTTTTCATTGCTTTGCTCATATCAAACATGGCACTTTTGTCTCAGCCTTCAGAGAAACCTTTGTGTTTTTTCAAAAATCATCTACATTTTTGAGAATTTGTGTGTGTGTAATTGAACATAACAGTAAACAACTGAAGTAGTTTCACTGGTGCCTTTTGAGAATTGTGCACTTAGTATGATTTTCATTGTATGCTGAGTGTGAAAGAATTCTCATACCTTAGTGAGCTGGGATAGTAGGGAGTATTGGATTCCTTTATTTCTCCTCTTGGGGAAAGGGGGGAATTCATAGCATATGTACAGGACTCGCCGAGCCACGGCGAGCCCCACTCGCCAGCCGCGCTGTCCGGCGATCTGCGCATGCACAGATCGTTCTGCGCATGCGCAGATCGCCTGAACCCGGCTCTTCCGGGTTGTAATCTATTCGCCACGAGCGAGTAGATTACATAGATTGTCGAGCCCTGCATATGTAACTTGTTTGAGGCAGCTGCCTCAAACTGCTGCTTCTGCAGAAGACAAAAGCAGAACAACATTGAAGATAAGGTGACAGCAGCTGCTCAGGTCTTACTTTCTTGAATGTCATCTGCTAGGTTGCTGAAGTGTGGTAGATACTATGGTAGTTATTTTAACTGATTTTAATTCCTTCAACGAATATTAACTGCTTGATAATGTTATTGTAAAATAAAGGATGCATAAGAAATGTAAATACTACATTTTGGGATTTTTTCATTATGTACTTGACATTTTTTGTCCAGAATATGGATTTTTGAGCCACTATCCTTACTTAATTTTTTATTTTATTTTTTTTCAAGAATGTGGATTACGGATTGAATTATTTCAGTGTCAGTTTTGTTGAAGTTTAAAAAACATTTTGAAATCATGGCAACTAATATTCCCTTTAATCTCTTCCATGCATGTGTGGATATTTTTCATCCATGTTCAAAATACATTTTTATGTTCACTGAGGTATGAGCGAATGTGTACCAGCATTAGAAACAAAATCTAGCTATAAACTCACTGATAATCATCTGGGCAGCATTTGAATCACTCCTGAGCGATTGCACAAGCACACATCTTACTGGGAACACTGGTGGCAACCATTTAATTTAATTTGAATGTTGGTTGATTAGCATTAACAAGTTTGATTCATAGTATCTTTAAAGCTTTATGGGAAGACTTCAAAAGCAGCTAGGAGATTTAGGAGCACAAGTTCCATTTAGAGTCAATGGGACTTTTGAAAATCCCTCATATTGTGTTTACCTAAGGACAAATTGAAAGCAGTTGTCCTATTTGTTGCCTTTTTAAAACAGATAATTTGATTTTCTTTATGAGTTTTCTAAAAGCTCGCAAGATCTTTCAGTAACCACAGTTCTTAATATGCTAGAAGTAGTCCTTTCCAGAATTGAAAGGATTGCGGGACTTGAATAATGACAAACTTTTATGGTGGTTTTAGGACATAAAAAAGTATCTAGTGGTAACTAGATTGAGACCAGTATCATGCATTTTACTTGTAACTTATTCAGTTTTAAATCTTGATATGTTCCTTTGCTGCATTAACTTGTTCTGTCACATAATCTTCCCCTCTTCCCCAGCAAATGAGTTTTTTTTAACAATTTATAGTGGCTTTGTATATAACAGTCTAGTTACAGTAATTGTAGAACTAGTTGGTTGATAATCTGTCATGTGTAAGGTCATGTGTCAATACTTTTGTGAAAGTAGCAAAATGTTACTCTAAAAAGCAAAATTCAAGACTTAAGATCTAGTTAGATTTTAGTTTTTATAAGCCTTTCAAACAATAAGGTTTTGAGGAAGCACAATGTTTAGGTCACACTTTCAAAATTTCTGTTCAGATTCCACTGGCATAGATTAATTTGCAGCATTCAGTCATCATCTGTGCCAGTAGGTGAATTGTTTAGGACCTCATTGATTAACCACCTCTTGAATTGTGTAACGGTAATATCAGGAACATCATTATGAGTAGAGTGATGTGTTGTCCTCAGAATTATTATGCTAATAAGTGTTTGTACTATGCACTAATGAAGACTCTTCTTGTGCAAAGCTTCCATTCTGCAAAAGACTTGCAGTCAAACCATATAGCTAGTTAGCTAGGGAAATATATATGCTTAGAGTCAAAGCCCTTGCACAAATAAGCTGCCATTGAAACTCAGCCAGTCTTTTTCCCTCTAGAGTCAGACCTGCAGAAGCCAGTGAAATAGAGTAATGCTGGTGGTGTACTAGCTGGTGGTGATGGTGGTGGTTGTAGTCATAGTAGTAGTACTACTACTAATAATTTACTATTGGTACTATAATAATATGCTGGAGAAACACTTTGTAATAGTCATTGTACATATACATATTAAGTACACAGGATCAGACCAATGATCCATCTAACCCAGTATCGTGTCTCCCAAAAAGGACCTGGTGCCAGATGCTTCAGTGTTCCTCAACCAGGAATCTGGGGCTCCCTGAGGGCCACAAGCAGATTTCAGGATATCCACCAAGCACAGTTGCCCTGCTTGCCATTCCCTAATGCTGATCCTGCCTTTTTATATACAGAAAAACAATTGTTGTGGCACAGGTGGGCCATGGAGTTTCTATAATATATTTGTGGGGGATGGTCCTCAGAAAGAAAAAGGTTAAGAATCCAGTCTGCTTGTTAATGGGATAACTAGTTTGTTAGCTACCCAAACCTGGTTTTATCTGGTAATCAAGTACTCCTTCCTTATTCAGGACTTGCCTCTGGGTCTGACTGGCTAAACAGTGACTAAAGTGATGGTTCTTTTGCTGAGTGCCTGCACTCTGTCATACTCCTTTCAGCCCCTTTGAAAATTCCAGCCTAAATAGTGAAAAGGAAATGGTGAGAGGAAAAACAGAAGTAGAAAAGGTGAAATCTTATATTGTTGGGTATAGTGGTTTAAAGGAAGAACAAAGTATAGTACTTTCCAGAGTTCCAGTTCAGTGTCCTATCTGCTGGATCATGCTATCTCTCCAGTTGAAGCTGTTGCAAATCTCTAGACAATTGGTGATACAATAAAGGGTAGTCCATCTCACTTTTATTATATAGTTAGTTGCTGGCTTACTCTGTATACTCAGACTGGAATTATTCCATGTCTTCTGGAGGGACTAGGATTTTGAGGAAGGAGGGAAACAATAAGAACAGTGTATTTCTTATGTGGAGAGTATTGATCTAGTTTTCAGGTAGGTTGGACGTTTTCAAGAAGCTTTAAGGAATTAAATATTCAGATGTAATGGACTTGAATGTATCTTGGGTACCTAAATCTGTTAGGCTACATCTACACTGCACGCTTATTTTGAAATGAGATATTCTGGAATAGTTATTCTGAAATAGCTTATTTCGAAATAGCGCATCTACACTGCAGGGAAGCCTCAGAATTAGTCCAAGGCAGGTTTCTCTAATGTAGACATGCTTTCTTGATTTCGAGCCCCAGAAGGCACTGAAGGAATAATTTAGAATGGCTCTGGTGAAGGGCTGTTTTGAAATAGCAGCAGTGGAGCGTCTACACACGCATTATTTTGAAATAGCTATTTCGGAATAGGCGTTACTCCTCGTAGAATGAGGTTTACGGATTTCAGAATAAGCTGTCTATTATTTCAAAATTATTTCAAAATAACGGAATGGCTGTGTAGATGCTCGCATTTTCATTTCAAAATAACTCTATCTCAAAATAATGGTGCAGTGTAGATGCACCCTTAGCATCATGAAAATCCAAGCCTACTATTCTTTTCTAGTTCTGAGACAAGTAGCAGGTGAGATATTTACCTATGTGTAATTCTGTTTCTCTAAAGATAATTTTCAGCATCCTGACTGACCCTAACTAACTTTACTTCAAAATTTGGAGTTGCACTTTTATGCAGCATTTCTCTTAAACTTTGGTATTACGTTTTTCAGTAAGGTCCATTTTTAACTGTAAGTTGGCCATCCTGAATTGGCTTTTATTTAATTTTTTTCCTTGGGAGCTTCATCTTCCATAAAGTCCAAGGAACTGGCTAACATCTGGATGATGTAATTTCATTACCAAATTGTGGTTCTTGACAAACATTAGGGAGCTTAACTTTATCTCATTACCTCTCTTCTCAGAGGTGGTAATATATAGTACTGGGAGTTTTGTGAATATTATGATTTAAAAAAAAAATCTTGGCTGAGTGTCCTGAGAAGCCTTTTCTGCACTGCACCAGGGATCGATCACTGCAGTGATTGATCCACTAGCCGTTGATTTATCACTTTGACTCCGGTACTCTTACCAAGACAAGAACAGTAGCTGGCATCAACAGGAGAGCAGCCCCCACAGACCTTACTGCATGCAAGATACCCCAGTGATTATGCTTGACTTCAGCTACGCTATTTGTGCATCGCTGAAGTAGATCTGTGGTGCCAGTAACTGTAGACAAGGCCTAAGATTATTCTATTATCTTCTAATAAAGGAAGATCACTTAAATATGTTTTGGTTCACAGAGATTTCCTGTTCAGTTACTCCATATACAGCAATACTAATATCATTGCTAATTTAAAAAATCTGATTGCTAAACAATAGAATGTAGTTTAAAAACATATTTGCAAGGCGTGCTTCAGCTTACCACCATGCATGTATGAAACAGCCTCATTTATTCAAATTCATTAAAAAGTTATTCTCCTATTGATTAAAATAATTATATTAATCAAAGTGAGTAACCTTATAACATCTGACATACCTGTAATAAATATTTTGTAAAATATAATAAATAACATCAGTGTAGATCCAAAACCACATTTTATTATGGAACAAAATGAATGGAAGTTTTACCAATAATGTAATGATAGTAGAGTTAGATGAATTCTGAGTGCTTTTCAAAATCTCTTCAATTTTTTTTTGTAAATCACTGACATTTTTGTAACGTAGTATTTGAGATTTGAGCTAGACATTTTTCGAACACACTTTAAACCTTTGCTAAACAATTTTTAAAAATTTGAATTACTAATTTGTTTTGACGCTATAAGGTCAGGAAAGTACACCAGCCTAATTAAGATTGAAGGTTGCAAATAATCTAGCGGGACTGGTATCCTGATTTGAAAGAGAGAATTTGAGGCCTCAGTGCTATTGTAAGAAGTTCATAAGTATAAATTGATAAATGTAAAGACCCAAACAATTACAGTTTTTCACTATTGATCAAATAGTATTTAAAAATCAGACATTTCTCTCCCACTAGGAGGCTAAGATAGGGATGTTCAGGGATCTGTACTGGGATCAGTGTTGTTGATACAAATAATGAAGGGAGCAGTGAAACTGAAAAATTTATACAAATGATCCATATGTTTATGGGTTCTAAATTTACTGTAAATAACCACTGGTGGGTGGGTTTTTGGGGAGGGAGGTTATGGAGCAAACAAGATGTTACTGTAAACAGCTCAGTGAATACACTTGCTCCACGTGCAGAAATTCAGAACAAATGGTGTTCAATTTTTATAAAGAAAGGAATGGAGACTAAATAACAGCCTTGTTATATAATGACATAATATCATCGGTGCTCTGTCATAACATTTTTAGGATGACCGAATCCAAAAACTATGTTATAAAGAATGTGGAGGAAATAAAAAAATGTAGAGAGAGGCAACAAAAATGACTAGAGGTATGGAAATTCTTCCACATGAAGAGAGATTAAAAGATTGGAATTAAATCAGAGGTGACATGACAGAGCTATATAAACCAAAGAATGGATGGTGTATGTAAGGTCAGTCGGTCTACCCCTGTTTAGCGGTTATACAGCTGTCCAACATCTAGATGTAGTCCTTATTGTGGTATTGGAAAAAAGCCCAATATGTGAGTGGCAAACCATTCCATATTAGCTACAAGTCCACTTGCCAGATGGAAGGTGAAGCATGCTTTGCTTCATTGCTTGCCTTTGTTCTCAGCTTTGTGTCTCTGATGGCTCTCTGCAGTGACTGCAGTATTTTCCCAGTTATCAGTGGGCGTTTTTTGAGGTCTTGCTTGATCTCGTTGCTGATACTGAGCTTTGGCCTTCTTCTGCATTGTGGGGAATTCTTAAGTTGGCCAAATCCCACAAATTCTCTCATCCATCTAGCAAAATACAAAGCCCTTCAGAAAGGGCCAGAGCCCGTAACCACAGTATTAGAGGAGAAGCTCAAGTTTGCGGAAAAACAAAATCAGGGTTATGCACAGTAGTGATAAAAGCAAATTGTTTGCCTTTTATTAGGGTATTAAACTATCCTTGGTAGTATCTAGTATGTGGGCAATGGATCATTATTCTGATAAAGACAATGCTGATGATATTAAACATGGAACAAGTTAGATGTCTAAATTTAAAATTGTATAGACATATTCTTGTAAAATATTTTAATTCCTTATTAAATATGCAACACTGGAAAAATGCAACAAAGTGCTAATCTAATGATTCTAGGCACATTGCAGCACACAAGCAATAGTATTACTCTCTGATTGTAGCTACTGTAATATGATCAGTTCTGTCTAAAGCACATGAAACGTCCAATAGTCATTTCAAGCATTATTCACTTTTGTGGTGTTTTATATATTTGTTTGAGTGATTCTGTAATTTAACTAAACCTTTGGCATTTGAAATAGTACCTTGTACATTATCAATAGGGATAATGTAGTCAAAACCTTTGGGAATACATCATAGAGATTCTCAGAATTTGTGCTTTTAAAATCCCTTTTGCATTATGACTCTGTATGCATGTGTGTAGATTTACTGTTTGGATCTACATTCATGACTTAGACACTCTGACTGATGGTGGAAGGTCGTAGGCAAGGAACATGGAGCTGTATGAGATAATTTGTAGACGTGATTATCAGTTACTTGCCAGTACGGTGAGAGGGATGTAATATAGTTGATACTACTTACTTTTTTCTGAAATAGGAATTGTTACAGCAAAATATTGGAATTTCTCTTTGGTTGGCAGCGTTTCAAAGCGGCAACGCCACACAAAGCCTGGGGTCCCCAGCTGATCCCGGGCTCCAAGCAGCACTGCTGCTTTGAAATGCTGCGAGGAGCCTGATGCTGGACTTCCCGCGGCATTCAAACTGCATGGAGCAGCTTACCCTGGGCTCTGTGTGGCGCTGCTGTTTTGAAGTACCCGCCTTTTCCCCCTGCCCTTTCTTGCCTCTATCTCATAGAGGCAGCAAAGGGGGGAAGCGACTAGTAGACTATTCTATCAACTAGTCCTTAACATCCATAGTACAGTCTTGATGCGTGCATAAGACCATCATTCTTTTCTTTGTATATCTCCTTATTGAAGTTTATCCTGAATTTTAAATGTAGACTATTCTTAAGAGATCTAAGCTTTGTTTTTAAAAAGAAAGAGCTGTTATAAAACTGTTCCTAATTTCTAAGTCTCTATCTTTGTGAAATATATGAGTTAAAATTCAGTTCAAATAATTTGCTTTTCTCTGCATCACCATCTATTAAAAATTCTGACTTAATCCCAATCCCTTTAGTACTGTATTGAAGATTACATATTCCTGGGCTGTTTGTTCAGCAGTGACTTTACAAGTTGTACCTACTGATACATTTAAGTAAAATTTGACCAAAGATATGTTTTCACTTAAGAGTTATCTACTATTCTACCTCTTCTCTCTATTTAGTCTAGCTCATATGAGAGTGGTCACATTGCAAAATAGCACTCTAGTTGGGTTGTGCACACTCGCACTATACTCACTTCTTGTGATGGCAAGATTTCTGGGGGTACATCCCATGTTTCTTAGTTTTGCAGTAAAATGAGTCTCTCTAAAATTTTTCGCAAGTGAATTGTGTGAGAATTTAGACATAGGAGGAGTAAAGGCATTGGAGAAATATTGAACCTTGAGTGGTATTAGCCTGTGGTTTTGTTAACACCTGATAAGTTGTGCATACTCAAGTTTTCAGCCAATTTGAGTTAAAAGTACTACCAGACTCAATTTCTTTGGTGTGAGGTAGGGATGTTCAATTTAGGTTAATCATCTAATCTAATAGTCGATGCAATTTATCTCGACTATTCAATTAGTCGATAAGGGCGCCTCCACCTTCGAAGTGTAGCAACAGCCCCAGGGTTGTTTCTGTACTTCAAAGGCAAAAGCGCTGAGGGCAGCATGCAGTTAGTGGGGGACTCAAGTAGGGATGTAATAGCATAGTCGATTAACCGATAAGCAAACATGTATAGGTTAATGCTATAGACTACATGCATTTCCCTGTCAAATGTACTTTGCCAGTACATTTTTTAGCAGGGTGGCCAGGAGCCTAGCTCAGTCCTGACTTGCACTGGGTCCTGGACCTACCCCCGATATGGCTCTGCATTTAAAGTGTATTAGGAGCCAGGTGGGCAGGCAGCCCGGTTCAGTTGCAGCTCGTGCTGGGTCCAGGAGCTCAGAGCCCTCCCCCCAGACAGGGGCTGCCCAGGGACTATAGAATAGTCGACTAACCGATAAAAATTCATGAGGTTAATCAACTATTCAGTTAACTGATATTTAACACCCCTAGATTTAAGTAGTCCCCCGCTGGCTCCGTGCTCCCTGTGGCATTTCTAAGTGGCAGCACCTCATGGAACCCGAAGTCTGGCTCCGGGCTCCAGGCGGTGATTCTGCTTGGACGTACTCTCCTTCCCCCCATTGTCTCTTTCTGATAGAGGCTGGGGGGGGGGGGGGCAGGGGAGAGGAGAAGCAACTAGTCAACTAGTGTGTCGACTTGTCGTTCACATCCCTAGTGTGAGGGACTGGAGTTAGGGGGCAAATTATAACTTGAGTTAACTATGCAGTGAGGTCAGCTTCCAATTGTGGGTAGAGTTTGAAGCGAATTTAGCCCTTTTGTATCATCACATGTGTTCATAGTGAAATCCTTAATTGATACTTTGTAACTTACAGATATAATTAAATGACTTGACTAGTGTCACAGGAGACCCTTTTTGTTGTTTTATTAATGAATCAGAATGGTATTACACTTTTTTCTTAAACTTTTAACTAGGATAATTAGATTATAGTCAAGGTCTTTTACTTTTGGCTTTTGCAGTTTTTTATTATATACCGAAAACATTCCCAAGTTTTGAAAAATGCATTTTTTTTTACCAAATTTTATCTACATTTTGGACAACTCAAGAATGCTGTTTAAAAAAAATCCAATACAAGCTTAACCTCTCTAATATGGCACACTCTCTGGTCCGGTGACATCTGTGGTCCGTCATGTTTTCAGTTAGCTGAATATCTACTTATCATGGGTGTTGTCAAGTTTCCATGGTCCCATAAAGTTTGTTTACAGTGACCAGTCCTGGTTCTCGGTGTTCTGTTCTGTTGTTTAGCTGTAATTAATACCAAATGCCTTCTAAGAGCTAGGGATGTTAAAGACTAGTCGACTATCTGATAAGCATTTGCTTATCACATAGTTTTTTGACTAGTTGATATCCGCCCCTTCCCCCCGCGTTGCCTCTCTATGAGAGAGGCAGCAAAGGCGGGGGGAAGGGGTACTTCAAAGTGGCACTGCCATTTTGAAACCCCAAGGATCAGCTGTGCAGCAGGCTGCACCTTTAAAACACCGCCTCTGCATGAGTCAAAGTGGCAGTCCTGGAGCCTGGGGTTAGCTGGGACTCCCCAGTTGATCACTGGCTCCTAGTGGCATGCAGTGTAGCGTGGAGCCCCCGCTGGGAACTCTTGTGCATTTCAAAGAAGGCATTCCGCATGCAGCCCGGAGTCTGCAGGACTTCCCGCTGGCCCCAGGCTGTACGCAGAGTTCCGCATTTCTCCTTTGGAATGTACAAGAACCCCAGGAGGGCTCTTGTACATTTCAAAGGAGGAATGCAGAAGTGCCTATCGACTTAGTCAATGGAAATTCTATCGACTAGTCAATTAACCACATTTTAATATCCTTACTAAGAACCCAGCAAGCAGTGGACATTTTGGTAATGCTGCTGGACCAGTGGTCTCCAACCTTTTTACACCCAAGATCACTTTTTAAGTCTCAGAACAGGCGAAGATCTACCACCCTGCCCCTTCCTTGAAGCCCCACCCACTCTATTCTCCTGTCCATCACTTGCTATCCCCAGCCCTTATACACTCTGTTAAACAGTTTATTTTTAAATTATGCAATATATAAAATTAAAATCACGTTTATAGTTATGAAATAAGTGGTCTGTTTTTAATTCATGCTATTTAAATGTCAAATGAAGCATTTACAATTATACATTGTTCTGTGCTATTTTGTAAATCTAAAATCAAGTATTGATAATTATATATTTTTTCTTCCAATAACAAAGTCTCAGTGTGACACCTGTGACTGAACAGTATCTGCCAGTGTCTTGAAGTCTGGGTTGTAGTCTGAGATTGCTAGTTGTATACAGTCCATCAGATGGGCATCTGTGATCCTGCACTCAGCCTGGGAAGCTTGCTCCAGCATAGCTGGAGCTAAACGCAGCCTCCCTGGGCTGAGCACAGGGCAGCCGGGCTGGAGGGAAGAGAAGTGGCTGACCGGCCAGCTGGCCATGGTGCTCAGCCAGGGTGCACCAAGCTCCACGTGGGCAGGCGCAGAGGAGAAGCCGCCAATCAGCTGGAGCACTGGGCAGCCTCTTTCAGCTGAAAGCCACAGTCAGCCGGCTGGGGTGTTTCAGCCCTCCCGACCTCCCAGCTCCCACCATTCCTCGCAGCTACTCACCTGTGTTGTTGCTCGGTGAGTAGCTGCTCCTCAAATGAGGCAATCTAATGTAAATGTACTGCGCAGGCCGCAGTTCAGAGAGGGCTCGAGCTACTCTTAGAGTCCCTGAGATCTACCAGTAGATCGCGATCTACTGGTTGGTGACCACGGTGCTAGACAATATTGACCTCAGATGGTTCAGCAAATTTGGTTTGGCACCAGTCATTTTTTGAGGATGTTGAACTGAAGAGGTTCAACCTGTGTATTTTGTTAGATAGATGTGCTTCTGTTAATAACAAATTAATCAAAATGCAACTCTGCCTGTTAAAAGGAGGCAGTGTAGTGGAAGATACAAACACACATGTGTACATATTTGTAAGTCAGTGCTCAAGTCCTAAAAACAGAAGTGCAACAACGCCTCAGATTTGTCTTCTCACTCTTGAAGGAGAGATGGCAGTTTGGTGACCTGAGAAGCTTCCATCTTTCCTCCCAGGGTAGAGAGAAAAATCAGAAGTAGTTTTATTTTATTTTTTTTACTATTTTTTAACCTCTCTTGGTGTTATATTTACCCAGAAGACTTTGTCAATATTTTCTATGATTTTTCACCCATTTTTAAAGTTTTTGAAATAAACATTTTAAAGTTTCCAGGAAATTATAAAAAGAAATAAAGAAACAAAGCACTTATTTTCTGTTTACAAAGTATGGTGGTACATCACTGCTAGAAATGACATAGCTGTACAATTTTAATTCTTTTTGCTGTTATTTTTAGAACGATCTACAAAGTATAGAAAGATGATGATAAAGTTGTCCTTGACATTTTTGTTTCCAGGGGAATCCAGAGTAATTCCAAATTAATGTGGTGGTTAATTTCACCCAGGATTCAGGAACTTTTTTTGGTGCATTTGAATTATCTTGTATACACATATAAGCAGCATATGCTACAGTATGTTGTTATTTTAACAATATATTAGAAAGTTTATTTAAAGAAGTAACTAGGTCAGCCTCTGGATGACCTGTCTTCTAGAGTTTCTTTAGTTAGCTTTAGGCTAGAGCTCCACCTTGTGATCTTTCAGCATGATACATTTTCTTTTTAAAAGTTAATAAGTTAATTATGTTTCCACAAAGCTCATGGTCTTCTGAAATTCATGGATAAACTCATAAGTCTACCTAATTTTGCCAACAAACACTGAAAGCTGTATGAAATATATAAATGTAAAAAATTTAAATTCCTAAGTACGTAAGAGCTACAGTTTCATGATAATTTGATATATATGTTGACCTTAACATAAATAGATGCATATACTACTACTAGTTGCCAAAGGTCTGGCTTTAAATGCGAGTTTATTGTGAATAATGTGGAGTTTTTTGCTCATTGGAATGGCATCAGCAAAATAAATTCTTTTGCTTTCTCACAATTGATTGCATTGAAGTACTTTTTAAAAAAATATATTATAAGTTAGAAGATCTAATAAGATAAATTTATAACAAAAAACATGTCTGCCGTTTTGCTGTTTATAGTCCTAATCCTTCTGATAACCGTAGCCCCCTTTTTATCCAATTTTGCTGGGATTAATGTTCTAAACTCCTGAGTCATCCTACTGACTTGGAGAACATCATTGCAGCCCTATAGTATTATGTAAATAATTTATTGACATCTTGTCATATTGAGAGAATTTCTGGCCGAATGCTAGGATCTCTTTTTTCTGAACTCCCAAAACCAATCCCAAAACACTTCTACTTCTGTAACACAGATTCTTTAGCTCCAAGAGAAAGATTCATATCCTTTTGCTCTATAATTAGAGCGTACAAGGTCAGCACTTAAGGCAAAATCATGTGGTATTCATTCTTATTTGTCCTAGGATCCTAATTATGCAACTTACAAGGAGTATAATCTCAAAACTTGAGATACCTGGTTTTAATAGATAATGCTTTAATTTCAAAATGAGATGCACCAAATATGTATCTTGAATTCTATGGTGAGATTATTTTTGAACAGTTTACAGATTCCTTTACACAATTTGTGATGATTATATTTAAAAAGTTATTGTGGTTATATGAAATTATATTGGCACAGATTCTAACACTGAGACAAATGTGATGTAAATACAGAACTAGGAATGTATTTAAATTCCTATTCACAACACTAACTCCCTCTGCGCCTGCAGGTAAATAACTGCCTTTCTTTGTGTCAGGGTATGTCTACACTACAGCACTATTTCGAATTAAGTTAATTCGAAATAGTTAATTCGAATTAAGCTACTTCGAAATAACGCATCTACACACACAAACTATTTTGAAATAGTGTTTTGCTATTTCTGAATAGTGCGTCCACACTGAGTGGACCCTGAACCAAAGTTAAGGCTGGCCGGAACCAGTGCCGGCAGGGTATCAGGTTAGGACTTAGTGTGTGGGGCTTTTGCCTGAGGCTAACTGAGCTCCATGCTTAAAGGGACCCTACCCCCACCCCGGACAGACAGTTCTCAGGGTTCCCCGCTTGCTTGTCTACCTCGATGAGGGACAGCAAAGCAGCCCTGTCTTGGAGTGCCCTGAGTGCCCGCACTCGGGACACCACAGCACTCGGCCACGTGGAGCCAGAGCTGCCCCTGAGCACGCCAGTGCGTCTTGTGGGGTCGTTGCCATCAGCCCGGCTGCACTTGCTGCAGGCTGCCATCCAGGGGGTGCATCGGGGGGCTGTCAGGATCCAGGAGGCCCTGCAGGAGAGCGTCCACCCCGAGGAGCCCTCAGAGCCTCCCCGGTCCTCCCCACTGAGGACTCATGTCCCATTCCTTCCTCACGTCCTTCCACTTACCCCTCCCGACCCCCCCTTCCTGATGTCAAATAAAAGACACGTATGTTCAAAAATACAAACTCGGTTTATTGAACAAAACTGGGGGGGGAGAGATGAACCTCTGGGGAGACTGGGAAATGGAGGTGGGAGAGGGAAAGAGAGAGGGTGGGAGAGGGGTGGGAGAAACCTGGGAGGAGGGATCTGGAAGGGGGAAGCAAGGGGAAGAAGGGGGAGGAGAAGCTCAGGGTTGGGGGTCTCGCCGGACCAACCTGACTTTCATGCAAACCTGCTCCTGGGTTCACATGTGGCCTTTGGTGGCCAGGCTGGCAGCTATCCTACCATAGGCAGTCGTGTTCCTCCGTCTAGGGCTGAGATCATGGAAGCTGGGGGCATCCCCCCCCAAACCTGAATAAGGTCCATGATCTCCACCCTGGACCAGGAAGGCACCCACCTTCTCCAGCCCCTGGCAGGCTCCTGGGAGCTGGCAGACTGCTCTTGCTCTGGGCTGGCAGTCTTGGAGCTGGCACAGGCACTGTGGCCAGGGTCTACTCCTTTAATGGCTCCGGGGCTGGGGGAGAGGAGAATAAGTTTTCCTGGTTGTGCCCAGAGTGGCCACCAGGGCTCCCTGGGAAGGGCTGGAGGCCCCCTATTTCGAATTAAGTGTCTAAACAGCACTTAATTCGAAATAGCTGTTTCGAATTTGGTGTTACTCCTCATAGAATGAGGTTTACCAAATTCGAATTAAGGGCTCCACTATTTCGAATTAAATTCGAAATAGCGGTTTGCATGTATAGACGCTATTAAAGTTAATTCGAAATAAGGGCTGTTATTTCGAATTAACTTTGCAGTGTAGACATACCCTCAGATACTCAAATTAAGGATAAGATAGGAGTTGATTTAAAAATTGTTTGTTTAAAAGAAGAATAAGGTTGTGAAGATGCATCAGCAACTGGAATATAGACTACCTTAATGTTCCTTTCAGAGGTTTTCTATATATAATTTTCTAAACTTTTAATACGGTAAACTGAAAAAAAAAATCAGTGGAACTGTATTGACCATCCACTATGGGTCATTACTGGGGTTTATTGACCCTTCTGTTACAGGAGTATACACACATTTTTCCCAGAGGGCTTTTACTTGTGTTCATTTAACAGCAGACTAATGTTGAGACTTTGAGTGCCTTAGGTTGTTTTATAAGTTTTGGATAGGACTGTGCTGTGGTGATTACAGGCTAGAACTGAGCATTTGACTATCGCAAAAATATTTGGTAAATAGGTCAATTATGTGCAAATGGTCAAATATTTTGAAGCATGAATCTATCATAACACTAACAGTAACAAAAAAAAGTAAGATTCTCCAGTTGGCTTAGCTGTACATACTTATGTCCAATTACAAAAAACAGGCTACTTGAGTTATTTTAATTCAGAAAAATGTGAAACTCAATGAAACAACGTTCTAAAAACAAAAAAATAGCTTTTTTTTAGCAGTGTTAGATTAGCATTTAAATATCAGTGTTATTCAGGGTGAAATGGTTATTCAAGACTGAACGGTTACAAAAAATATATAATATGAACATTACAGATATACAGATAATTTTGAAATGCACTAATGTTAGATATCAGGCCAGATCTTCAAGCATCTCACTTTCCATTATCTTTATCATCATCAACTGCTTCGATCTTTGTGGTCATCAGAATCATTAGTATCATCTTCTCTTCATCTGATGACTATCGAATCAACTCTTAATCTGTCACTTCCTGGTCTAATTTTAAATTGATACATGGTCACCACCTTCCTAATAGTGGAGGTCTTTAGTCCATATTTGGCTTTTGAATCTCCCAAATTGATATATTTCGTTCTGCACATCCTTCTAACACTCTAGCTAGAGTATGAGGATGACATGATCTTTTCCATTGTGATGAAGGAGCAAGCTGCTTTGATTCAGCTGTTGGGATTTCACTTCACATTGTTTTACAACTGAATGGGCTGCTTGTTGTTTTATAATATGTTACCTTTATCAGAATTGATTGTATATCCTTGAAATTTGCAACAGTCACTGTGATATGTGCTCAATAGGGATGTAAAAGTAAAGTAGTTTAAACAGTTAACCAATAAGCCTGGGCTCATTGGTTTCTGATAACAGATACACACAGGCTCCCAACCTGCTCTGCTGGCTGCCACCCTGCACTGCTGACACTGTAACAGAGGCAACAGCGTGGGGGGTGGTAGGTGTGCACTGGCTTCCCGGAAGCCCACTGCTACACTGTTGGCAACAGATCCATAAAACAGAAGGTGTGCATATCCACTTCTCAGTAATGCTCAAGCAGCTTTCACATGAGCCATTTTATAGGTCATAACTGAAATAACCACTTGACCTAACATAAAAATGGCCATACTGCATCAGAATGATGATCCATTTAGCTGACAGTGGCCAGTGTCCCATGCATCAGAGGGAATGAACAGAACTGTACAATTATTGAGTGATCCATCTGTGGTTGTCCAGTCTCAGATTTTAGTGAGACACCTAGAACATAGGATTGAGTCAATAGCCATTTTGGGCCTAATTGTATTTTATGTAAGCATTGATGGGCCTAATTGTAATTTATGTAATTCTTTTTTAACCCCAATTATACTTTTCACAGCCTCTCATGGAAATAAATTCCACAGACTGACTATGCATTGTGTGAAGAGGTACTTCTGTTTGTTTTAAACCCGCTACTTATTAATTTCATTGGATGACCCTTAATTGAAGTATGTGAAAAAGATGCTAAAAATGCATGACGAGAGATGTGATAGTGTACACATGTAAATGGTTAACTGATGGTAAATGGTTAACCATTGAAAATTTTAAAAGTTACGTGTTTGTACATGGGGAAGGGAGAGAAGGAGGTAGCTCTATAGGGGCTAGTGCAGTGTGGGGAGCTGGCCTTTAAGCCTGCTTCCCCCACATACTGGCTCCCATAGAGTCACTCCCTTCCCCGCCATGCTGCTGCCTCTGTAGAGCACATGGGAGGGAGCAGTCTGTATCAGAGGCAGCAGCGCAGGTGGAGGGGGGACAGGGAGAAGCTGGTGCTTCCTCTGTATCAGGAAGTGGCGAGGGTGGGGGGAGGGCTTAATGTAACCGCGAAGGTTAACTGATGAGTTCAGGCTCATACTTAAACCATTTACATGTGTACACTATCACATCTCTCGTCATGAAAGCTGTTATCGCGCTTTCTCTATACAAAAAAGTTCGTCGAGTACTTGCTTATGTCCATTCCATCTGGGTGTGTGTGCGCCCTGTGCACAAGTTCCAGAAGCTTTTTTGCCCTTAGCAGTACCCGTTGGGCCAGCCGGGGAGCCCCCTGGAGTGGCGCCCGTATATCCGTGCATATAATCCCCTCCTGGTCTTCCGCCCCTGATGGTTGCTGAAATGCTCTGCTTGCCTTTGCAAGTGCGCCCTTAGCCTTTCTTATGTAAATAGTTCACTGATTAGAAGTAGTTAGAAGTTGTTAGTTTAGGTAGATAGTGTTAATAGTTGTTTCCCTGCTTCCTTCCCCAAGGAGGACATGTGGGGGCCTCAGGGTTTTAACACCCCCCCCCCCGCCCCCCCCCCCCCCGGGTTTGCAATGCTCCAAATCTATGCCCCGCGGGGACCTGCATAAAGACTGTTTAAAGTGCCTGGGGGAAGGCCATTTAACAGACGCGTGCAAGATCTGCAGGTCCTTTAAACCGCTCATGCAAAGAGAGAGAGACTCCAGACTTAAACTTCTTCTCGTGGAGTCAGCACCATCAGTAAGGAGCGAACCGATGTTGACCAGGAACGCGGAACACTCACCTAGGCACACGGCAGCAGCGGGGCACTGATAGGCACCAACCTCAATCTCTGGTGTCGTCAGCCACCAAGAGGGCGAGAGGTTGCCTGAGAAGCGGGACCGAGGCCCTCACCCGCAGGAGCTGGTGTGCCACAGAAGGAGTCCGGTGAGATAGGGATCCCCAGTGGTCCGGGACTTGTCCTTGGAGGAGGTCCGGAGGCCATCCATGCCCGAGACATCCATGGTGGCCCAGGAGCTGATAGAGCTCATGACCTCTTCGGGCCCGGTGCCGTGTGGCACGGAGAAGCGCACGTGCTGCGAGAGCGAGGTGGCTATATCAGCCCCAGCACCGCAGTTGGCTCCGTCGAGGCAATCACCCAGGCAGGAGCCTGGCGCAGTGCCCACTACACCACTAGTGGTGGCACCACCGGTGCCGCACCTCCGGTGCAGGGGGCAACATAGGGGGAGGACGACTCTCCCCGTGCCACCGACACCACATTCGTCGGCATCGAGTCACCCGGCACTGGAGCCCCATGCTATGCCGCCGGCGGTGGTACCGCCAATAGCCCATAAACCGGCAGCTATGGCTCACCATGCACATCAGGGAGAACAGGTGTCTTCGGCACCGCTGTTGTCCGCATAGGAATATTCCTCAGAGTCCGACGTTGAGTCTCTGGCCTCGGCAGCTTCCTCATGACGGTCGGTCGCTTCCAGAGT
Organism: Pelochelys cantorii; assembly: GCA_032595735.1. Classification (NCBI taxonomy): domain Eukaryota; kingdom Metazoa; phylum Chordata; order Testudines; family Trionychidae; genus Pelochelys; species Pelochelys cantorii. The sequence goes on from CM064337.1 coordinate 17,383,513, forward strand.
CTCTTGCTCTTGCCACAGATCAACACGCCGGGACTGCTCCAGATCAGGTCACCAGTCCCCATCTTGCACCATTGGCATCTCCCCGATCTGGGGGAGAATACGCTCATCCAACCTGTCAACCACCGCCACCGGGTCCTGTGCAGAGCCTGGGCACCAGAGTGGAAACCACCAACACGGTCGGGGTTCAGCCCCAGCTACCAGAATCCTCACCCTCATCACTAGATGAGGCCTTAGCTGACCTGTCCCAGAGCATGCCTATGATGGACATGCGGACCCATCAGGAGCTCCTCAAACGCCTTGCACAAAATTTGCGGTTACAGGCTGAGGAGGTTAAGGAGGAGGCCGACCTGATGGTGGATATCCTCACGGCTGACGCCCCAGCAAGAATTGCTCTCCCGTTGAATAAAACGGTGGCATAGATAATGAAGACCCTGTGGCAGACACCAGCCTCCATACCCCCGACTCAAAAGGAGGTGGAGAGGGGGAGGTACTTTGTGCCCCGGTCTGGGCACGAGCACCTCTACGCCCATCCACCACCGGGTTTGGGGGTGGTCCAGGCCGCCTGCCAGAGAGAGAGGCGGGGGCAGTGGGGACCCACTCGAAAGAGCAAAGAACTGAAGAAGTTGGATCTGTTGGGGAGGAAAGTTTATGCTATGGCGGGTCTGCAACTGAGGATTGCAAACCAGCAGGCAATGCTCAGTAGATACGCATATAACTCCTGGGTGGCGGTAGACAAATTCAAGGCCCAGCTTCCTCAGGCCTCCCAACAAGAATTTGCTGCTTTTCTGGAGGAAGGCAAAATAGTCTCCAGAACAGCACTGCAGGCCGCCCTTGATGCGGCGGACTTGGCGGCTAGATCCATGGCCACAGGCATAGTCATGTGTAGATGCTCATGGCTCCAGGTCTCCGGCATCCTGCAGGAGGTCCAGGTGACACTGCAGGACCTCGTATTTGAGGGCTCCGGACTATTCTCGGAGCAAACAGACGGCAAGCTGCATACCCTTAAAGACTCCAGTGCAACGTTGAAGTCCTTCGGTATCCAACCCCAGCCCCGCAGCGTCGTCCCATCAACAAAAGGCCACAGAGGGGTTATCAGCAAGGCCTGAGGTTTGACAGTAGGAGGAAGTCTAGGGCTACCACCACTAGGAGGAGGTCATAAGGACCCCCTGAGCAAAACCAGGGACCCCTAGCAAGTCCCAGGGCCCCAAGTCAGGGTTTTGAAGGTACGCTTGAGGACGGAATTCCAGCTGCTTCTCTAGATTGACCCTTCTGCCCCAGACTGTCCCCCTTTTACCATGCCTGGTGCTCCATTACCACGGACCATTGGGTGCTGGACACGGTGCAAAGGGGATATTCTATCCCATTCCTTACACTCCTGCCCTCCCATCCCCTTTCCCTGTCCCTCTTCAGGGACCCCCTCATGAGACCCTGCTCGGGCAGGAGGTCTCCACGCTGCTGTCCCTGGGGGCGGTACAGGAGGTCACGCTGGTATTCAGGGGAAAGGGGTTCTATTCCTGGTACTTCCTTAACCCAAAATCCAAAGAGGGTCTTTGCCCCATCCTACACCTCAGAGGGCTCAATGCCTTCATAAGGAAGTCAAAGTTCAGGATGGTGACGTTAGCCTCCATCATCCCCTCCCTTGATCTAGGAGACTGGTACGCCGCTCTTGATTTGAAGGATGTGTACTTCCATATCTCAATTGTCCCCCATCACAAGAAATACCTTCGGTTCATGGTAGAGCTGGACCAATACCAGTTTACAGTACTACCGTTTGGCCTCTCCACGGCCCCCAGGGTGTTCACCAAGTGCATTGCAGTAGTGGCAGCATTCCTTCGAAGGCGAGGTCTGCATGTCTGTCCCTACCTAGACGACTGGCTACTTGGGCCAGTCCATGGGCCAACTACTGTCCTATATCAGACTGACCAGGGAGACATTCTCGAAGCTGGGACTGATATTGAACAAAGAGAAGTCTACCCTTACTCCCACTCAAGTGGGAGCACGTTTGGATGCGACGATTGGGAGAACATCCCTTCCATGTCCAAGGTTCCTGACCCTGGGGGACATTATATGAAACCTCCACGCCGTTCCCATGACCACAGCACGAAACTGCATGAGACTATTAGGTCATATGGCAGCGTGCGCATATGTGGTGCGGTATGCCAGGTTACACCTCAGACCACTCCAGAACTGGCTGGCAAGTATTTACAGGCCAGCCCACGACCATATCAACATGGTGGTCACGATCCCCCTGTTGACCCTGAACTGGTGGTTGGGGAAAGCCAAAGTGTGGGAGGGGGTCCTGTTCCAACAATCCTCCCCCTCGATCCAGCTGGTGACCGATGTGTCTGACTCAGGATGAGGTGCCCACCTGGTGGATCTCCGCACACGAGGTATGTGGTTGGAGTCGAAGAAAGACCTGCACATCAATGTCAGGGAACTGAGGGCAGTTCGATTGGCTTGTCGGGTATTTATGCCCCGACTAAAGGGGAAGTGTGTCTCGGTTCTCACAGACAACACGACGGCGATGTATTACATCAACCATCAGGGTGGTGTTTGTTCTTCTCCCATGTGCCAGGATGTGCTAGCCCTCTGGGATCTGTGTATTGCACGGGATACATTTGCAGGCCACCTACCTACCGGGTTCCTGCAACACCCTGGTGGACCGCCTCAGCTGGGCCTTCTCGGCTCACGAATGGTCTGTCAGGAAGGACGTGGTATGCTCTCTCTTCCTAATAGACCTTTTTTGCTTCTCAGGCCAACAAGCAATGCCCCAGGTTCTTTTCGTACAGGGGTCAAGGCATGGGTTCCATGGGGGATGCCCTTGTGGAAAGGTGACAGTGGGCCTTCTGTATGCTTTCACCCCGCTTCCCCTTAATTCATGAGGTGATCATGAGGGTCAAGAGGTATGGGGCGAAGCTCATTCTTATAGCCCCGGATTGGCCCCGGCAACATTGGTACACCACTTTGGTGTCGCTATTGGTGGAGGAACCTGTCCCCCTCCGGATGGTCCCAGATCTCCTAATGCAGGAGCTCGATCAGGATCTGCTGTGCCACCCGAACCTTCAATTCCTCCATCTTAGGGCATGGTTGATCAGTGGCTGCTGGGTGGGGAACTCCTTTGCTCAGACCCCGTAAAGCGTGTGCTCATGGAAAGTAGGAAACCCTCCACCAGGTCATCCTGTCTGGCTAAATGGAAGAGGTTTTCAATTTGGTCAGACAAACGGGGGGAGACCCAGAATGAGCCCCCATTCCCCTGATCTTGGACTACTTCCTCGATCTCTAGAGTTGGGGTCTGTCCACCTCATCGATGAAGGTGCACCTGGCAGCCATCACAGCCTTCCACCAGGGAAAGGGTGGGAGATCTGTCTTTGCGCATAATATGGTGAGGCTCTTCCTGAAGGGGTTGGACAGATTCTACCCCACATTGGACAGCCTATACCTCAGTGGGATTTGAACCTGGTGCTCCGGGTGCTCACGCGCCCGCTGTTCGAGCCACTGGCCATGTGTTCCCTCTCCCACTTTTCCTGGAAGGTGGCATTTCTAGTAGCCATCACCTTGGCCAGAAGGGTATCCAAGCTGTGGGCCCTCTCCTCAGAGCCACCGTACATGGCAATTTCTAGGGATAAGGTGATGCTGCGCCCTCACCCGGCTTTTCTCCCTAAAGTAGTTTCACAATTCCATGTGTCCCAGGAGATTTTCCTACCAGTGTTTTACCCAAAACCACATGCAGATGAGAAAGAAAGAGCAGTCCACTCGTTGGCTGTCAGAAGGGCTCTTGCCTTTTATTTAGACAGGACACAGGCGTTTCGTAAGTCCACTCAACTGTTTGTATTTAATAGCAGCCAGGATGAAAGGTTGTCCGGTGTCAGCTCAATGTCTTTCGTTGTGGATCACGTCGTGTATTAGGACCTGCTATGATCTAAGAGGAAAGGTGGCCCCGCCCCTCATGGCCCACTCTACTAGAGCCCAGGCCTCTTCGGCAGCCTTTTTAGCCCAGGTGCCGATTGTTGACATCTGCAGGGTGGCCACCTGGTCCTCGGTTCATACCTTTGCCAAGCATTATGCTATCATGCAGCAGGCTAGCCAGGATGCAGCAGTGGTGCATCAGTTTCGCTTTAGGTTCCAACCCCGCCTCCTAGGGGGTTTGCTTGGAATCACCTAGATGGAATGGACATAAGCAAGCACTCGAAGAAGAAAAGACGGTTACTTACCTTGTAACTGTTGTTCTTCGAGATGTGTTGCTTATGCCCATTCCAAACCCGCCATCCTCTACCTTTGTTGGAATCTCCGGTAAGAAGGAACTGAGGGTGTGGAGGGTCAGCAGGGGATTATATGCACGGATATACCGGCGCCACTCCAGTTGGCTCCCCAGCTGGCCCAATGGGTATTGCTAAGTGCAAAAAAGCTTTCAGAACTTGTGCACAGGGCATGCGCGCACACCTAGACGGAATGGACATAAGCAACACTTCTCGAAGAACAACAGTTATGAGGTAACTGTCTTTTTTTCCTGATGGACGACAGAATGACGTCATTATCCTGCTCTCGCACTCTCTGGCCATTAAAGCTCCACCTTCTATGCTCGGGGTTGGCAACCTATGGCTCAGTAGGGAGCCAAATATGGCTTTTGCAGCTCCAGCTCAGCCCCCGTCCCCACACACCCCACATCAGGGATCCTGTGCTGTTACTCCAGCCTTACTCCCCCACAAGGTTGAACCCTGGAGGGGTGGGGGACTAAGCCCCGAGGCTCTCCGCCAGGTCCGGCTTGTGAGGAAGAAGCGGAGCTAGAAGTAGCTATGTGCACTGCTGCTTCTCTTCCCCCTCCCCTGGCTGGTGGACAGAAGTGCAAGGATGTGCTTCCTGGAGGCTTTTCCTGCTGCTCCTGTTGGCTGGAATCTGGCCAATGGGAGCAGTGGGAGGCAGTGCCTGAGCTATGGTGCTGGGAGCTGCGCAAAAGCAAGTAAGTGGTCCCCACACTCCCCAAGCCCAGCCCCCGCTCTCCCACCCCTCTCACTCACCACCCTGCTGAGACCCCACATCCCCCAGCCCCCTCTCACACCACCTCTGCTGGGACCTGCACCCCCAGCCTGCTCCTATCTCCTACCCCCCAAGGCCAGACACCCTGCCCCTAGCCTGCTTCCGTGCCCTCCCCATTGGCCACATACCCTACTGCCAGCCCGTATCTGTAACCTCCCTTGCTCCTGCAGAGGCTGCTAGAGAGAGGAGGTTTGGCGAGCATAGCAAGCAAGGGGTGCAGTCTTCTAGTATACCCCTAATAATTTTTTGCTCTTCTTTGTATCTTTACAATTCTAATATCTTTTATAAGATAGGGGGACCAAAATTGCATGGGCATGCCATAGATTTATATAGTGGCATTACTGGATTTTTATCTCTTTTCATCTGTTGCTTTCCTGGTGATTCCTTACATCAGAGCTACACAGGCCACATGTGACCCACAGCCCATTTGTTTGTGGCCCACGATACAGTTTGGGTTTACGCGGGGCTCAACACATGTCCCACAGGTGGGAGCCTAAACAAAAACAGTCAATATAATGGTCTTCTGTTGATATGAGTTTTAGTAGTTAAATTCCTAGACTGCGATTGCTCATTAAAATTGTTGACATATGGGTGGACATCAGGGTAAATACTGCATTTTATTAATATCAGCAGAACTGACTTAAATGGGGCCTGCGTGTTGTATACTCTTGCCTTAATCTTTGTATTCATGCCCATCAGTGTGAAAGCTTTTTGCCTATATCTGCGCATATATATATATATATATATATATATATATATATATATATATATATATATATATATTTATATTTGCATGTATATGCAACCACACTTAAGTTGCGGCCCTTGGCATGTCCTGTGAGTATTGTTGTGGCCCCTGGGGCTTCCAAAGTTGAATAGTCCTGCCTTATATTATTAGCTTTTTTGACCCCTGCACATTTAGCAGATGTTTTCAGAGAACTATCCATGATAACTCCAAGATCTCGATCTTGAGTGATAACAGCTGAGTTGGATCTCATCATTTTTTGTGTATTGTTGGGATTGTTTTCCAACATGCATTCCTTTGTAATGATCAAGATTGAATTCAATTTTGTTGTGCAGTCACTCATTTTACATAGATCCCTTTGAAACTCCTCACCTTGAGACTCCACTATCTTGAATAATTTTATATTATTTTAGACTTTGTCACCTGACTGTTTAGCACTTTTTCCAGATCATTTATGAATATTTTGAATAGCTCTGGTCCTAATACAGTTCCTTGGTGGACACCTCTATTTAATTCCCTTCATTCTGAAAACCAACCATTTATTCCTACCCTTCATTTGCTAGTTACTGTTCCCTGAGAAGACGTGTGTCTTACTCTATTACTGCCTATTTTGGATCTTTTGGTGTGGGGCCTTGTCAAAGGTTTTCTGAAAGTCCAAGTGTACTATGTGCACTGGATCTCCCTTGTCCATATGTTTTTTGACCTTCAAAGAATTTTAATAGTTTAAGGCATGATTTTCCCTTCACAAATGCTGTGCTGAGATTTCCAAAGATTTTGTGTTCATCCGTGTGCCTGATAATTCTATTCTTCACTATTTTTTCAACCAGTTTGCTGAAGTTAGGCATAGCAGCCTTTAATTGGCAAGATTGCCTCTGGAGCCTTTTTTTAAAAATGGTCATGTTAATTATCCTCTAAGCATTTTGTATAAAGGCTGATTTAAGTGATAGGTTACATACTACAGTTAGTTCTCCAGGTTCATGTTTGAGCTCCTTTAGAGCACTTGGGGCTTGGTAACTTAATCCTGTTTAATTTAATTTGTTCCTAAATTTCCTCTGACACCTCAATCTCTTACTTTCCTCACATTTGTCAGGTAAAAAGAATAGTGCGGGTCTGGGAATCTCTCTCTCATCCTCTGCAGTGAAGATCTATTTGAAGAATTCATTTTAGCTTCTCTGAAATGGCTGTCTTCTCTGAACATGTTTTTAGCACTACAGTCATTCAGTGGGCCCCGTTGATTATCTTCCTGTGTTTTTATTTTTGTTTCTTTTACTAGTTACTCTTCAAGATTTTTTTTTAAAAAACTCTTCAATTTTATTTTTGCACTTGACATGTCAGAGTTTATGCTCCTTTTTATGTTCCTCAATAGAATGACTTTCTGTTATTAAAGGGGTTACTTTTGATTGGATAAACAGTGTCATATTTTAGATATGTTGTGGGTTTTTTAAAATTTGGAGTAATCATACAGCTTGAAACCTTTATTTAAAAAAAAAAATTCTAGAAGCTTACAGACATTTCACTTCTGTTACTATTCCTTATAATTTCTGTTAGCTTCCTCATTTTTGTGTAATATTTTTTTTTTTGTGGGGAGGGGGATTCTAATGGTAAATGCTGCTGTTATAACATTTCTTTGGAATTTCTCATCTCAGTGAGGATTTTAAACTTAATTACATTATGGTTGCTCTTACCAAGTGATTCAGGTATATTCACCTTTTGGTCTGGATCTTGTGTGGCACTTAAGACCAACTCAGCAATTGCCTCTGCTTTTGTGAGTTACAGAACAAGCTGCTCTAAGAAGTAATCATTAATGGTTTCTAGATACTTTACTTCTGCATCCTGTTCTGATGTGACATGTACTTCCTGTCCTGAGGTCTCAGTTTATTCATTGTATTTTTTAATGCTCAGCAATATATTGGGCCTGGGTGGTGATATTCAGTTGTTCATTGGAATAAGTAAAATATTGATTATGGATCTACTGCCATTAAGTTGATGGCATTGTCTTTGTGGCTATTGCTCCATCCTTCAGCCCATAGACACACATTAGGAACATCACCAATAATGACATCAACTGTCTTTTTCATGTTGTCTGCTTTGGCAGAGTACCTGGGAGCCATGAAAATTTCAGCCTGAACAGTTGAAATGTATTTAATTTTTAAGCATCTATAACATATTCTTATAATGGGAAGTAACTATATGTGGTGGTGCCAGCTTTGCCTATAATAGTTCACAGTTGCACTAGATGGCAGTATTTTTTTAATTTTTTGTCCAGTATGAGTTTTCTTGGTAGCATACTAGATGGACTGCTAAACAACTGTAGCATTTCTTATGCTTTTGTTTGTAACATGGAGGTGAGGAGCTGTTCAGAATTAACTAGATATTGCTTGTTGAAATTCTTTCAGTATAAAAGTTGATGTTAATCTGGCATATAAACACACTGAGGAGTAGATGTGCAGAAAAGCCAATATCTCTTACTCTACTTCTTGTGTGTTTCTAACATGTACAGTGGCATGTAGTGTACACATGCTGCGTGCCCCACTAGCACTGGTATAAATAACAGTGTAGACGGGTCCTGCTTGGGTGTTAGAATGTTAAGGACTGGTCGCTTCAACTGCGCCCCCCCTTTTGCTGCCTCTATCAGAGGCAGCAAAGGGGCGGGGGGAGAGGGAGTACTTCAAAGTGGAGGCACTGCACGGAGGCCAGGGTACGGGCTTCGTGTGGAGCTATCCCTTTGAAACGCCACCATGGCATTTCAAAGCGGCAGCACCTCGTGGAGCCTGGGTTCAGATGGGGCTCCCTAGCTGACCCTGGGCTCCCTGTGGCATTTCCATGGAACCTGACGTAAGCTGGGGACTCGCCAGTTGACCCCTGCTCTGCGTGGTATTTGCATGGAGACCAGGGTCAGCGGGGGATTGAGTGTCCCCTGCTGACCGCGGGCTCCATGCGGGCACTTCCGCTTTGAAATGCACCAGAGCCCCCACTAGGGACTCTTGTACATTTCAAAGTTGGCATGCCATGTGCAGCGCAGGGCCAGCAGAAATTTCATCGAATATTCGACTAGTAAATTAATCGATATTTAACAACCTTACTTGGGTGAATAGCATAAAGACAACACCAGAAGCTTAGGGTATACATTGTAAATAATTCTTTACAGTGCTTTGTATGTCTACACCAGTGTTCCTTTTAACTTTTTCTATCCGTGTGCAGAATAAATTTTGTTAATGTGCACTGAAGCATGTGCAGATGAGCACCTCTAGTAGGAACACATGCTGTTGACTCTGGGCGCTGTGCTAATCAGCTGGGGGGGCATTTGAATTGCTCTTAGGTAGCTGCCCAGCTGTACAGCTTATTTTAAGTGTCCCACTGTCTCTTTCTTGCCAGAGCTTTTTTCCCCTGTGGTCAAAGATTCTGGTTGTGCAAGAAAGGTTCCAGCTTTCTTCTGTCAGAATGTTTTCCTGCTGCTTCCTCCCTGCCAAAGCCTTTTACTGCCATTGATAACTACATACTGCAGTGTGGACATATCCTGCCTTTCACTGTGGTGAATAGCTACTGCCAATGTAGACAAGGCTTGAGTTCAAAGAAGAAATTTAGATTTTGTTGTTTAGATTAGTTTTCTAAAATGAAAGACTAATAAGGAATGCATGCACATTCTTGCTGCTTCACTTCTAAAATGACAGTTTTTCCCCTAATGTTGTTTTCCATTGTTGCTGTGTTTTTAGTGTTGTGAAGCATGAGTTTTGGGAGAGATTATGGAGGAAACAGAAGTTACAAAATTTGTAATTTAAAAGGAGAAAAATAAACTTCTGAAATATGTTAGACTAGTATAGTACAAGACATTAATGACAGTAACATTTTCGTGCAAAAGCAAGCAAGATTGACCTGGTTGTTTTTTGTTTTTTGTTTTTTTTAAATAGGAATTGTCTTTTGAGAGAGGAAGAAACGAAGCCTGCCTGTCGTAAACTGTTTTTTGAACATATTTCCAATACAGTGGTGGTCCAGAAGATGATAAAGAAATGATAGCAGCTCCAGAAATACCAACTGATTTTACTCTCCTTCAGTAAGTAATTAAAATTGGAGTGGCAAACTTTTAAACGTGCTAACACATTTCTTTGTAGCTGTAATTACACAATACAATGTTGCTTTCATAATTGCTAAAGAGAACAAAAATGCACAATGCTTATTGCATCCATAACAACATTATTGTGTCAAGTATTTACAGTTATTTAAATATAAAGTATTGCTTGAATGGCATCCTGAGTTCCCAGAAATAGTTAAAATAGACATCTTAAAACTGGCTTAACTTTATATTTTTACTGTAGGGGTTTTTTTTACAATTTTTAATGAAGCATTTTACTAGTAGGATAAGCTATTGTCATGATCACAGAATAGTTTTCATTATAGTAACATTTTTCTGATGCTTATAACTTTCTGAAAAACTTCACTTCAGATAAGAATTTTTCTGGACAGAAATATGAGTAATATCAAGTCTTTTTCGTCCTGTTTTGGGGAGAGATGTTAATTGAAGTTTTAGCCATTGATTAAAGGCTTAGTCCTTAACAAAAAAGCTGCTTTTCTGCTAAATGTTTGATCTTATATAATTTAAAATGTTTTTGATGAAGTTTAACTGTGGATGATATCATTTCTCAGATATTTGTGATTTCATCCTATTGGTTATCTAGTCATCCATAATCTTTCAGGGTAGATAAAATCTGGGTTTTTAATTTTGTTGGTGGTAGGTTTTTTTGGATTTATTTTTTCTTTAAATAGAAGTGAATACTTTTATAGGGGAGAAATACAAAATGTTCATAGGTACAGAAACCTTTTAAACCTTTATTTCTTTTGTAATTCACTTGGAAGAAATTCTAAAATCCTTTGTTTGAGTAATGACTTCAGTTGAAAGGTACCTAAGATTTGGACTCTACATATCTTTAATGCTTTTATGAAAAGTACTTTTATTAGTAGAGTCCAATAGATTTCTAAGGTTAACTTTGTCAGGGAGGAACTATTTAAATCTCTAGTCTAATCAGTGTCTTAAGTCTGTTACTGTGTACCCCTTTTTTTCCCTTCTGCCTCCAAGAAAATTAAATACTCAGAAAACTGTTAAATCAAGAAAAATGTGTGTGAATTGTTTTCCTGAAAGTCTGTAGGAATCTCTGGAAACTAGTGAAATCATGACAACAAAAGTACTAAGAAGGTATAACTTAACTGTTGGGAGAGGAAGCAGCAATTCTTTCGGCCGTATTTTCTAGGGCTATAAAATGTTAACTGTACCAGCATGCTTACCCAGTCATTGGTTAACCAGAGGGCTGTGCCCTGCGGAAGCAGCCCTCCTACTTGTTGCTCAGTGGGCCCAGCTGGAGCAGCCCCTTGCTTGTGGTGTGGTAGGCCAGGCTGGAGCAGCCCCTGCCTGGAGCATCCACCACTGTGCGACCCAAGCACCAGCTGCTCTGCCCCAGCCTTCCAATGGTTAAGTGGTTTAAAAAATATAATTTTAATTAACTGGTTAATTGTTTTAATGGGCACTTACATCCCTATTATTTATAGGAAATAGTTGTAGCAGTTTAAATTAAGTTTGTTTAAACTTATGCAAAATTCTGTATGGGCATCTTTTAATTTTATCTTATTTTGTTTTAGATTAAATTAATCTTAATAAGTTTCAAACAAATTAAAATGAACATGGCTTAAACCCAAGTAAATATGTGTACACAGGCTTTTTCATTAGCTTAATTAAATCTGTTGGAATCATAAGTTATACTAGTACAGCTTTGTTGTGTACAGCAGTGCAAACTGATATGTTCAGAATTCTGATTTTCACACCTATTAAACTCACATGCCAGTTTTTGGGTTCAACTTTTTTTTTTTTATTCAAGAATAACCACCCTGTTCTCATTAATGGTTGGGGATGATTTGCAATCATTATGAATCCTCTTCTACAAAACGAAGAACGACAAAATGTTGCATCTGATCATTCTAAAATTTAAAAAATAAACAAGCTTTAACATGTTTTTTGCAACTACAGGGGCTCTCAACTTACTGCAGTCTTTAATGTATTATAAAGCCACAAGTACAGACTCTTTTTTCCCTTTTACATCTAGGGATCTTCAAATGACGTCCCTTTGAGTACTCCACTGTAAGTGTTGGATTGTACTGGCACCACAGATCAGAGATTTTTCAGCAGTAGTTGACTGGGCCATGCACATGCCATATGTGTCTTATGGTGGTAGCACCTTAATGCATTGCATCCGTGGCCTTCTCTACCTTTCTCAGCTGCAGATGGAGCTCCACAGCACTTTTTTCTGTTAACTCTGACAGAAGGAGAAAATAATAGAATTAGTCAGTTAATAGTTACCATAGCATTCTTAATTACAGTTATTTCCCCTTGTTTAAAAAAAAATTAAAAAGAAAAAAAAATCCTCAAGTTTTCTTCCAATTCAACCTACCCTAGATAGTCTTGGTTATATATACAGTTGTAGTTCTTCTCCTCCTCCTTCTCCCTTGGCATGTTCACTGCCAATTTGAAGGGGAAAAAAAAAAGAAAGAAACATAATGATGATACAGAAACATGAGGAAAATCCCACCATTATGATGCCAGGATCCCTAGGCTTCAAGAAATATGACACTTGTTGCCAGCCTGTGCCTATCACTTATGGCCACTCCTCTTGTTTTCACTGCCTCGGTGAGACCCACATCCACCTACCCCCATTACACTACTCTTACATCCAGAACCAGGCACAACAGGGAACTTCACCTCAAAATAATCCTGATGGAGAAGCCCCTTCAGCTGCCTCATTGACCTCTTCAAGAGGCATTACAGACCTCCATGAAAGGCAAAGCCCCTATTTGCAAGGTCTCCAGGAAGAGGGCTAGAACTCCAGCAGTCAGGGATTCTCAGAAAAAAAGAATATTCCCAGCTAAATCACTAGCCAGAGTGCCAACCTCAAGAAGTAGCAAAGAGGATGTCTCTAGACCACACCAGCATGGGCAACTCTGGAAACTGACTCGGAGTCGAGGCCTTCTGCCTTCTTTACAGCACCAACCACCATGGCATGGGAATAGGCACCGAAGATAGTCTGGGTTCTTATGTCACCTCCACTGGTACCCCCCTCCTGCCTGTGGCACCCTTTTAGATACCTGAAAAACACTATCATGTCCCCTCTGTCTTCTCTTTTCCAAACTAAACAAGCCCAATTCCTTCAGCCTTCCCTCATAGCTCATGTTTTCTAGACCTTTAATCATTTTTATTGCTCTGTCCTGGATCTTCTCCAGCTTCTCCACGTCTTTCTTGAAATGTGATGCTCACAATTTGGCACAATACTCCAATTGAGGTCTAATCAGCACAGAGTAGAGCAGAAGAATGCCTTCTCGTGTCTTGCTCACAACACACTGTTGACTCATTTAGCTTGTGATGCACTATGACCTCTAGCTCCCTTTCTGCAGTACTCCTTCCTAGACAGTCACTTCCCATTCTAGATGTGTGAAACTCCTAAGTGGAATACTTTGCATTTGTCCTTATTAAACTTCATCTTATTTACTTCAGACCATTTCTCCAGTTTGTCCAGATCATTTTGAATTATGACACTATCCTCCAAAGCAGTTGCAATCCCTCCCAGCTTGGTTTCATCTGCAGACTTGATAAGCATACTTTCTATGCCATCATCTAAATTGTTGATGAAGATATTGAACAGAACTGTTCCCAAAACAGACCCCTGCGGAACCCCACTTGTTATGCCCTTCCAGCATGACTGTGAATTGTTAACCATTCTCAGAGAGTAGTTATTATCCAGTCAGTTATGCACCTACCTTATAGTAGCCCCATCTAAGTTGTATTTGCCTAGTTTATTGATAAGAAGATCATGCAAGACTGTATCAAATGCCTTACTGAAGTCGAGGCATACCATGTCCACCACTTCTCCCTTATCCACAAGGCTTGTTATCCTATCAAAGAAAGTTATCAGCTTGGTTTGACATGATTTGTTCTTTACAAATCCATGCTGGCTGTTACCTATCACCTTATTTTCTTCCAAATGTTTGTAGATGAATTTCTCAATTACCTGCTCTATTATCTTTCCTGGCATAGAAATTAAACTGACTGGTCTGTAGTTTCTTGGGTTGTTCTTATTTTCCTTTTGATAGATGGGCACTGTATTTGCTCTTTTCCAGTCTTCTGGAATCTCTTCTGACTTCCATGATTTTTCAAAGATGATAGCTAAAGGCTCAGATACCTTCTCTATCAGCTCCTTGTGTATTGTATGATGCATTTCATCAGTGCCTGGTGACTTGAAGACATCTAACTTTGCTAAGTAATTTTTAACTTTTTTCTTTTTTAATCTTCTAAACCTACACCATTTCCACTAGCATTCACTATGTTAGGAATCCCTTCATCATCAAACTTCTTGGTGAAGATTGAAACAAAGAAGTAATTAAGCACTTCTGCGATTTCCAAGTTTCCTGTTGTTATTTCTCCCTCTTCACTGTGCAGTGGACCTACCCTGTCCTGGGTCTTCCCCTTGCTTCTAATATATTTATAGAATGTTGTCTTGTCACCCTTTATGTCTTTAGCTAGATTGAGCTCGTTTTGTGCCTTTGCCTTTCTGATCTTTCCCCTGCACACCTGTGTCGTTTGCTTATATCAGAGATGGGCAAAAGGGCCTTGACAGGCCAGATCCGGCCTGCCAAGCAGGTTGATCTGGCCCACGGAGGCCCTGCTGCTTCCCTGCCCCCAGGACAATTAGCGCTTAGGGGTGGGGGAAAGTGTGTTTCCTCCGCCCTGCCAGGAGTGTACGACACTTAGAAGTGCCAGGCGCTCCTGGCAGGGTGGGAGGAGGCTTCACGCACTCCTCTGCCTCCAAGCCCTGATTGGCCTGGGGGCAGAAAGGGGAATGTACAAAGTCTCCTCCCACCGCCGAGGCATGGGCATCTAAGGAGTATATCCGGGGCGGGGAGGGAAGGACTTCATGCTCTCCCTACCTTCAGACCAATCATGGTCTGCGGGTAGGGAAGCAGGGAAGTATGCTGGCCCCACCCCTTCTGGAGCGGCCCGGGGCCACTTAAAAATTTTTTTGAAGTGACCCCCGGCAAAGAATTATTGCCCACCCCCAGTTTATATTCATCTTTTGTAATTTGTCCTAGTTTCCACTTTTTATATGACTCCTTTTTGATTTTTAGATCATGCATGATTTCCTGGTTAAGCCAAGGTAGTCTTTTGCCATACTTTTTATCTTTACAATGCAATGGAATAGTTTGTTTTTGGGCCCTTAATAATGTCCCTTTGAAAAACAGCCAACTCTCTTCAGTTGCGCATTCATTATGCAAATAATGAATATGAAAATATGCAAATAAAATGTTACCAGTCTGTAATGGATAAAATTTTGCAGATATTATATCTAAGTATACTATAATCTAAGTATACTATATCACACTAAAAACAATTTACAGAAAGAATTCTCCTCTGGCTGCTTTGTAGGGCAGCCCCCCCTCCTGGGGGCAACTGGCACCGTCAGAAGGAAGTTTGCAGGGAGGGGCACCTACAGGGGCAGGGGGCATTTGGGGTACCCTATTTAGCAACTTAAGAAATTGTGTCAGAGGCATAGGAACTGGTACCCTCAAGTGCTACCATCAGTCACTTCTGCCCTCTCCTGCCCCATGGGGGGGAGAGCTGCTACTGTATTTCCCCTTCTGTACAGCCTGTGTCTTTTCCTTTCCCAGCCAGGCTTCTCTTGCTCCCACAGTCTTCCCCCAACCCTCCTCCCTGCACCCCCCCCCGTCCCTCCCTGTGATCCCCCTCAGAATTTCCCTCCATTTCACCCCTGCTGCCGTCCACCACATAAGTCTCCCCTGAATCCTCCCCCCCCCACCTCCCTGCAGCATCTCCTGCAACTCCTCCTTCTCCTGCCTCATACATCCCAGTTCCCCCTCATCCGTCTTTTATGCCCCCACCCCTCTTCAGCTCCATCCCAACCCCCCACCCCGAGGGCTGGCTCCCCTGGCCCTGCACACGCTGGGAGCTGGTGGCAGCTTCCCTGGACCGGGATTGCAGCCAACTCTGCTAGGAGTGGACCGAGGCCAAACCCTCCCCCTGCAGCCCGGGTGCACTAGGATCACTACTTATGTGGGAGGGGAGTGGTTTTCTCTTCCCTGGAACAGGGGCTGGCCAGGCTGGAGCCAGTTTTCAGTCCATGAAAGGACCTTTATTTAAGAGCCTTTAGTGAGGAATCTTGTCAAAGGCTTTCTGGAAATCTAAGTATACTATATCCACTGGTTCCCCTTGTTCACATGTTTGTTGACCCCCTCAAAGAACTCTAGTACATTAGTAAGACATGATTTCCCTGTACAGAAACCATGTTGACTTTCCCTGGACATATTATGTTCATTTCTGTGTCTGACAATTTTATTCTTTACTGTAATTTCAACTAATTTCCCTGGTACTGGCGTTAGACTTACCAGTCTGTAATTGCCAGAATCACCTCTAGCGCTCTTTTTAAATATTGGTGTCACATTAGCTATCTTCCAGTCATTAGGTACGGAAGCTGATTTAAAGGATAGGTTACAAAACACAGTTAATAGTTTCGCAATTTCACATTTGAATTTTCAGAACTAGAACTCTTGGGTGAATGCCATCCTGTCCCAGTGACTTGTTACTGTTAAGTTTATCAATTTGTTCCAAAATCGCCTTTAATGAAACCTCAATCTGGGACAATTCCTCAGATTTATCACCTAAAAAGAATGGCTCAAGTTTGGGGATCTTCCCAATATCCTCAGCCATGAAGACTGAAGCAAAGAATTTATTTAGCTTTTCTGCAATGACTTAATCATCTTTGAGTGCTCCTTTAGCATCTCCATGATCCAAGGGCCCCATTGGTTGTTTAGCAGGCTTCCTGCTTCTGATATACTTAAAAATTTTTTTACTATTACTTTTTGAGTTTGTGTCTAGCTGTTCTTTAAACTCCTTTTTGGCTTTTCTTATTATATTTTTACACTTAATTTGACAACATGTATGCTCATTTCTGTTTTCCTCACTAGGATTTGATGTCTTTTTATCTCTCACTGCTTTTTTTACTTGGTTGTTAAGTCACGTTGTGGATGGTGTACATGCAAGCAGCTTGACCCCCCAGGGAGGTCCATTTCCTCTTGTCTTGGAATACCTATTAGAACTAAAACAGTTGTTCCTAGCTATTAGCACTCTAAGGGTCCACTTGGTGGCTATTGAAACATTCCACATCCATATTGACGGTTTCTCTCTTTTCATACACCTGACTTAAAGGGTTTTCTTAAAGGGCATCCAAAATGTGTACCCTCCAGTCAGACGACCTATGCTGACATGGGATCTTAACCATGTTCTGCAGACCCTTACCTTTTCCCCCTTGGAATCGCTAGCCACCTGCTCTTTTTTTCGCCTCTCCATGAAACTCACAATAGTTGTAGCTATCACTTCAGCCAGAAGAGTAAGCAACATCAGATCACTAATGGCTGAACTACCCTAACCACATTCACCAAGGACAGGGTCATTATGCATCTGTACCCCAGCCTTTTTAACAAAAGTAGCTGCTGCCTTTCACATTACCCAACTGATTAATTTACCCGTTTTCTTCCCCAAGTGATGTCTACTTGCATATGCACATGCTACGCTCTCCAAGATAAACCAATTCCTACCAACTGAAGGACTCGCTCCACTCAAGCCGTGGTGATCTTGATTGCCTTTTTACATAATGTGCAGCTTCAGGACATATGTTAAGTGGCTATATGGACACCAGAACCCACCTTTGTTAAAGATTATGCCATCACTTTGGGACCCATTCCTGGCACAGCAGCAGGCCTAGCAGTCTTATCCTCTACTCTCAATCTATGACTCTGAATGACACCAGCCACGGTGGGTACTGCTTAGTAGTCACCTACAGCAGAGCACCCACAGGGACATCACTCAAAAAAGTTGTTACCTTGTGCAGTAATGATAGTTCTTTGAGATGTGTGTCCCTATGGGTGCTCCACAACCTCCCCATCTCCCCTCTACTTTGGAATATGTGTATTCTACTTGGAGGTAGAGAAGGAACCAAGGAGGACTAGTTCATGCATGCAGTATGTTGAGGCGCGAATGCTGTGATATCTATGGTGTGTGCACAGCTCAGCATCTGCTGTTGAAAAAGCTCTGATCTGCGGCAGTACAACTCAACACCCCACACTGGAGCCCCCACAAGGACCACATCTAAAGGAACCATCATTAACTTCTATAGTTTAAAATCATGATTCATCAAATGCAAATGTTGTAAGTTCTATAACAGTAATTTGCATACAGTGCATATGTAGTATAATTTAGGATGCACACAAAATAGTGTTTAAAACAAAATTAATGAGAAATGTAAAAATACTAATTTTACATATATGAAATTTAGACAAGTTAATATTGTCGTAGCAACAGGTGACCTCTTTGTTTCCTATGTCTTAAATTTATTTCTAGCATTTTAAAAAATGGTATGTTAAAGTAAACGCATAGTTAGGAATACAAAAATTGCTGTATTTGCCAATATTTTAGAAGGCATTGTAGAAAACTTCTGAGTTTTGAAACAAAGTAAATGAATTCTCTTTCCCTATTCTCTTAACACATGTGTAACTCCCATTGATGTGCTGATACGTTTTCTAATAGTACTAGGAGAATAATCCTGCTTACAAGCTTTGGGCAAGAGAAAAGCCTTCAGGTTTGCAACAGTGTAGCAGATGTTAGGAAAATGTACTGAAGTGCAATTTACAAGTCTCACTGAACATACATGTGAAAGTTTCATGCACATTTGTAATCTGGAAGAAGCTAATAAGCTCCAGTTAACCTATTTTTGTCTCCCTTTGCCCCAAGGTGTTAAGACTTTTCTTTACACAAGGAAAAATTCTCTTTTCTTCTGCTATGAAACCTGATTTAATGAAAAATTCTTCTATACATTGATCTTGAAAATAGTGATCTTTCATCCTAGTCATGCTTATAATATTTCAAAAAGACCTATGTTGAACTAATTTATCCTCGTGAAACACTTTCAGTTAATTGCAAATATTATTCAACAATATGTTCAATTGTATTTCTTTAGGTGTCTAAAAATGAATTTTTCTACTTAGAGTAGTGTCTCTATGGGCATGTCTACGTTACTCGCCAGATTGGCAGGCAGCAATCGATGCAGCAAAGGTTGACATATCATGTCAAGAATAGACACACTAGATTGAACAGTGAACACTCTCCTGTTGACTTTGGTACTCCACCAGAACAAACAGAATAGGTGGAGTGAACAGGAGAGCCTCTGCTATAGACTCAGCACAGAAAAAACACAGCAGTAAATAGATCTAAGTACATCGGCTTCAGCTACATTATTCACGTAGCTGAAGTTGTGTGACTTGCGGCTGCTCTGCTTCAGGTGATTAGCAGTGGCTGTTCCGCCTTCTGCATGCTCTGCTGATATTCTTGTACCCATTGCTGAAGCTGCATCAGGCTGCATGTGTGAACAGCACTTAATATATGGAGATATACCTATCTCATAGAGCTGGAAGGAACCTTGAGAGGTCATCGAATCCAGTCCCCTGCCCTCACGGCAGGGCCAGGTACCATCCCTGACAGATTTGCCCTAAATGCCCCCCTCAACTATTGAACTCACAGCCCTGCGTTTAGCAGGCCAATGCTCAAACCACTGAGCTATCCCTCCTCCCACTTAGTTCTCAGCTCAGTTTTGCAGAAGCAATGGGCTCCTCTAGTACCAATGAGAGAGGAAAATCCTGTAGCTCTTCTGAAAATAAAACATGGCTCTGATAAGGACTTGTTACCATCTAACAGAGATGTTAAGAACAATACAGAAGACCAGTACCATTGGACTTAACTTCTCTTGTGATATCTCTTTTGGGTTCTTCGGTCTCTACCCAGGGTTCTCCTGCATACCCATGTAGGAAACCGCTTTCTCAAAGAGTGGGAGGATGTCTGGGGGCCTTGTGGTTCTTGGTGGGATTATCTCTGTATGCTTTCCCCTCCATCATGTGGTTCTCAGTGACCCTATTCAAGTTCTTAGGCAGCTTATCGCCAGCAGTTCTCCAAGGTTAAGACCATCTCTCACCAAGATGATAGGGAGGCTGAAGCTTTTCCTCTCAGGCACACTGCTCAACAGAAAAAAAGGTTTGAAGATCAGGAGGCTGAGACAAAGAGTATACCTCATAGGACGGTTACTCAGAGAGAGAGAGAGAGAGAGAGAGGTTTTCACCCTGTGCAGGAACTATAAGGAACTGTAATATTTGATGAAAGGTGTGTGGGAATCAAGCGAAGGGAATCACCCATAGTTAAACATTTTGAAGAGCTAGATATGGCACAGGGTAAGTAATGTCTCTTTTTTTCTGAATAATCTCACCATTTTACAAAACATTAATTTAAGCAACTTTTGTGCATTTAACAATCTGAACTTCTTACTCTTTGCACCCTAATTCAGGAATGCATCACCTATTCAGGACAAGACTTAAATATGTGCTTATCTTGGTGCCTTGTGTACAAGCACCTAAGTGCTGAACAGGACTGAATTAATTCACACATGCTTAAGTACTTTAAATCAAATCTAAATTTAAAAACAAGTCAGGAATCAAGAGTATTTTAACATTTTGAATCAAGGACATCACTTGTTACTAATAGTATAATTTCATCAAATATGGCAGAAATGGCTTTATTAGCCTTCGCCTCTAATTTCTAGTGACTCATTGACAATTAAATTAATAAAAGATATTTGTAGTGCCAAGACTTTTAAAAGCACTTGGTAAACATGTTTTGAGCAAACAGCATGTCAACATTTGTATTAAACACAATATTTTTATTTTCTTGGCTGTCCAATTTGTTTTACAGAATTTGAATTTTGATAAAATACAAAGCTACTTCAACTGTTTAATTTTTTAAAGATAGAAACTAGGTAAAAAATAAGTTAGTAGTATGCATAAAAATGGTAAAGCGGGATTCTTAAGTCTCTCTTCATCACTAGTTGGAAAAAACCCAAATACTTTTTAAGTTCTTTTGTTGTTGAAAATTCAGACTTTTTCACCAGCTACAACGTTCAGTAATTCAATTTCTGCAATTTTTTAAAAAGAAAATTCCATTGCCATTTGATTTAACAAAAGATAAATAAAAGTTTCCTTCAAAAACAAGGAAGTTATGATTCTCTAGCATGTTAATTAATTAGTTAGAACAGATATAAAACAAAAGGTCCATATTTAAATATTTGTTCATATTGAGTTGACATAGGTTTATTGATGTTGCAGAGAATGTAGCTACAGTTATTTTGACAGTAAGGATTCTGATGTACTATGTAAATATTTGTCTGTCGTTACAGGGAGTCTGAAACACACTTTTCTTCTGATACAGACTTTGAAGATATTGAAGGAAAAAATCAAAAACAAGGCAAAGGAAAAGTATGTTCAGTTTATTGGGGGTTATTGAAATTTTGTGCAGAAATTGTTTTAATGCTTGTTTAATGCTTGTTAGGTGGTTGTACCATTGTGGGAAAAATTTAGCTAGAAATACCTACTTTTTCTCTTAAAAACATTTTAATACCTGTTGTTTCTTCTTTGAGGAGATGGTAGTGTGTGTATGGATTCTGGGTGTGCATGTACTCCAGATCTGAGACTAGAAGATTTTTTGCTAGCAGTTGCTGTTGTTATGCACCTGTGTCCCTTATTTCCTCAGACTCTAAATGAAGGGCATAAAGGGTGATACTGACCGATCACCTTCCCAGTTCCTTCCATCTGGGGTTTGACACAGAACCTATTTAGTGTCTGCAGCATTAGGTGAAATTCCTATCAGTAAGTAGTTTTTTTTTAAAAAAAATCTGAGGTTTTATAATTAGAGTAGCTCCACCCAAATCAGACACCCCCCCCCTTTTTTTTTTAAAAACGGTACCTGGGATTCCCAGGTGGTTACCCATCCAAGTACTAGTCAGGCCCGGGACGGTTTACCTTCCGAGATCAGGGTCGTTCGGTCCACTATAATGGTAGGCCAGACATCTCCCTCTTACTATGCCCAGGATTAAAGAATTGCGTGTCCTGCCCCAGGGCCTTTCCATTCAGTGACAACCATGACAACAGTCTCTAATGCCTTTGGGAAGCTCATATTCTGGCCAAGAGTAGCATCTGCTGGTCATTTCCAAGTTTAACCTATCAAGTTCATGCATGCAAGCTCAGATTATTCTTAGTGGGCCGTGCAACAACGCCCCTGTCTGACCCTGGTCTGTCAGATCTCATTGTAAAACTGAACATAGGCACCCAGAAGTGCCTTTGAACACTTTGAAGTGCCTTTGCCGTTTTTGGAGTCAGTTGGAGAAGAGGTAAGGACTCTTCCAAACAAAGGTAGGAGGTCACACATTCTCACAAGAAACATGAAAAGTCACCCTTCAGGTTCCAGTCCAAAAAAAAGACACTCCATCTATTTAAGTTGTATGAGACTCTGCATCCCAAGATGTTGATACCAAAAGTTTGCAAGGAGAAGAATACTGTTTCCTAGCACAAATAGCCAAGAATGCTCTAAAGCTCATTCTTACCAAAGGAATGGAACAGTCCTCTCTGCTAGCAAGGGAAAGAAGGCAGCCGATGCCACGCACAAAGATAGAACTGCCGTACCCTGAGACATAGCTGCAGGTGCAAAAGGTGCTGGCAAGACAAGCACTTAGCACTACAAAGATGAAGTCCAGCCTGCTTCTTCAAGTCAGGGGCTAAATGCACCACTCCATAGGACATTGTCAGAGGTGAGCAATAATTTTTGGTGGGGGTGCCACTCCAATAATTTGTGAGTCGTCAGGGGCCACACTGTTCCATGGTATTAATGGAGGAGGTGCGGGGTTTGGGATAAGGTTGGGTGCAGAATGGTGCTCAGGGTAGGGGATTGGGATGCAGGAAGGGGTGCAGGGTCCATTAGAGGCTATGGGTGGAGGAGAAGATTCTGACTTGGAGGAGAGGTACAGGAGGGGGAGACTTGTGAGGAAGTTGTGACTTGGGGCAGGGGATGGGAGTGCAGGGTCCAGGAAAGGGTATGAGTGCAGGAGAGGATTCTGACCTGGAGGAGGAATCTAGGAGGGAGTGCAGTGTTTGGAGGGAGTTGTGACCTGGGGCAGGGATTCAGCAGAGGGTGCATGGGTTTGGGTTGTGACCTAGGGTAGGGGTGCAGGATCAGAGCATGGGCAGGGAGGGAGGGGATCAGGTGCTAGATGCAGACTCTGGCTGGGAGGCGCTTACCTTAGGCAGCTCTCAGCCAGCAGCCCAGTAGGAACTTCAGGCAGGTTTTCTGCCTGCTGCATCCCTGCACGCTACTCAGAGTGGCTGGCTGCAGAAGCCACATGTTCTCTGTGTGCTGCGTGCCTTTTGTGAGCTGCTTATGCTTTCAGCATGGCCCAGGCAGCGCCTACGGACTGGTTTCCGACCAGTGGGAGCTGTGAGATCGTGTTGGGGGTGGGAGGCAGCACATGATGGTGCACCTGCCCGCTGCCCACCCTCCAGGAGTGCATGGTGTGCAAATAGCACGTGGCCCCTGCTGCTGGCCACTTTGAGTGGTGTGCAGGAGTATGGCAGGCAGGGAGCCTGCCCGAAGTTCCTGCTGGGCTGTGGGACAGTGGAGGACCAGATCTGGGGGGCCATATTTTGCCCACTCCTTACCTTTGTAGTCCCAGAAGATCACCTTCTGTCAGATTTGGTCCTAATGAAGGAGGGAAGTCCTCACCCAGGCTCTGCAGGAGAGGGAAAGCCACTTAATTCTGTCAACAAGTAGAAGTGTAATAGGATATACCACCCTATAATGCTGTTGGCATCATTCCTTCTTTGGTAAAGTCCAGTATCAGTGGGACAATGTCACTGTGATATGGAGATTCTTTTGTGGTTAACTGCTGTCTGTTGTCTTTAGCACTGTCGACATCTGTCTCTAAATAGTGGCATGTAAGATATTACTGGGGAATAAATATTAATATTCTTGTATGATTTGTTTACAGGGTTTGTACAAAATGTTACTGTGTACTAGAATTACAGTTTTAAAATGTCTTTAAACCCATGTGAAAACATAAGTCCTGTGGCACCTTATAGACTAACAGATTTATTGAAGCATCAGCTTTCGTGGGCAAAGACCCACTTCGTCAGATGCAAGATTCAGACCAACATGGCTACGCCTCTGATACTTATGAAAACATAGTCTGCGTAAGAGAAAAGAATGTGGGTTTATCTCAGTTTACCAATAGGGAGTATAGGGCCATCAGATTAAGCAGGGGGTGGGGGGGGGAGGGACAGAGATAGCAGGAAAAAGAATAATATGCATTTTAGCAAACCCCTCGGGGTGGAGGGCAGTAAGGAGGAGCCTGGAGCTTCCTTCACCTCCAGACTCTGTCATCTTCCTCAAAGCTTGAATAAACTTTACTATGAAGGGTAACCTTCAGGAAAATCCATTTCAAATGTTTACAGGTCTGTAAATAATTGCAAACGATAAGCTATTGAATAAACTAATTGTGTATACTACTACTGTATTATCAGTGTTTATCCATTCATGTGTTTTATGAAAGCCTGTGACACACTGGTAAGTAATATTATGAATTTTATGCATTCACACACAAAGAATTATGGATATTTATAATATTATGCTTTATAGTTTTTTATTAGGGAGAAATGGGCCTTTTCTGATCAGGAGGAAAGGTAGCTATCTACCTCCAAAGATGACCTTTTGAGTCATCAAAGTTGAATGATTTTGTTTTGTTGGTTTTTTAAAGAAGTAGTATGGCTACATGCTGTACTTCCTTTTCGTGGTCTTTACATCTCTTTGGTGATTTGGTCAGACCTTAAATGTGTTTGGAGTCATGAAAATAACACATGTAGGGGCAAAATTAGAAAGGCCAAGGAACAAAAGAGCTCAAACTAGCGAGAGAGATAAAAGTTAACAAGAAAATGTTCTACAAAACAAAGCAAGAGGAAGACCGAAACCAGGGAATGCCTGTTGTTCAATGAAAAAGAAAACAATTACAGAAAATATGGAAATGCTATAGGTGCTTAATTAATGACTTATTTGTTTAGCTTTTCACCAAATAAGTTGGTGGTGTTTTGGCACCTAACATAGTGAATGCTGGTGAAAATGGGGTAGGTTCAGAAGTTAAAATAGAGAAAAAGTTAAGGATTACTTAGACAAGTTACATGCCTTCAAATCACCTGAGCCTGATTAAATGCATCCTAGAATACTCCCAGGAGCTTCCTGAGGAGATATCTGAGCCATTAAGTATTTATCTGAAAAGTCATGGAATTTGGGAGAAATTCCAGAAGACTGGAAAGGGTAAATATAGCATCCATTTATAAAAAGGGAAGTAAGGATAGCCCAGCGATTTAAATCAGATTAATTTCTGTGCCTGGAAAGGTAATAGAGCAGGAATCCATTTGCAAGCATCTTGAAGATGGGGTGATAAGAAGCAGCATAGATTTGTCAAGAACAAATCTTATCAAATTACAACTAATAGCATAATTTGATAGAGCAAGCCTTGTGGAAGGCGTGGTGGTGGTAGATCACTATGTAATATAATCTAGGTGTAGCTACTATAAGGTGGGTGCATAAGTGACTAGATAACTGTTCCAAGAGAGTAGTTCACAATCATGCTGGATGGGCAAAACAAGTGGGGTTCTGCAGGAATCAGTTTTGGGAGCAGTTCTGTTCAATATCTTCATCAGTGATTTAGTTAATAGCATAGAATATATACTTGTAAAGTTTGCAGATTATACCAATCTGGAAGGGTTGCAAGTGCTTTGGAGGATAAGACTATAATTCAAATGATCAGGACAAACTGGAGAAATTATCTGAGGTAAGTAGGATGAAATTCAATAAGGACAAATGCAAATTACTCCACTTAGAAAGGAACAATCAGTTGCATACATACAAAATGGGAAATAACTATTTAGGAAGGAGTATTGTGGAAAGGGATCTAGGGGTCATAGTGGAACCACAAGCTAAATATGAGCCAACAGTGTGACATGGTTGCAAAAAAAAAAATCATCATAATTCTGGGATTTATTGTCAGGAGTGTTGTAAACAAGACATGAGAAGTTTGTTAGGCCTCAGCTAGAGTATAGGCCTCCACTAGAGTATTGTGTCCAGTTCTGTTGACTGATTGGGCAAGATCCAGAGAAGAGCAACAAAACTTATTTAAGGTCTAGATGGTTTCCATGGAAGTTCCCTTCATGCCTTCCCCATTCACAAAAAGATTGATCAGACTATACTTTCCTGCTAGGATGGGTAGCCAGTATGAATGAACACACACAGCACGAAGTACCTGAACTCACCAAAAATCCAAGCTCTACACACAAATCTTCTGGAACAGCATACAGTAAATGAAGCCTTCAGATGATTCTTGCCATTTAGTTGGATATCATGAAGGCTGTTTGCCACATCAGCAAACAAGGAGGAGCGAGGTCAACCTTTTTTGCAAAAAGTGGCCAATCTCTGGAACTGGTGTATTCATCACCAGATCATTCTTTCAGTAGAACACCTTCCAGGAGTTCGCCACATGCTAGCATACAGTCTCAGGAGGTATGATGAAGGGAAATTACATAGCTTGTTGGTATGGATTATCTTTCAGCTCTGTGGACACCTATCATGAAAGAACAAAATAAGTCCCATGTACTGCTCCAGAATGGCACAGGGCCACGACTTTAAGGGAAGATGCTTTTTTAGTTCAGTGATCCAGGAGACTACTGTATTTTTTCCTGTCACTTTCTTGCTCCATATTCTGAGACAGGCCAAACGAGGGAGCATCGGTGAACCTGATTGTCCCCTAGTGGGCCCAGGTAATTCTGATGTCTGAGCATTCTCCAGATGTCTGTGCACTTGTGCATTCAGATTCATCCCTTTTCAGACCTGAAATAAGGCTAGACCTGACTCAGGAATAAGGTTAGATCAAATACACTAATCCAACACCCCTCCATCTTTTTGCATAGTATTTGAATGGATAACAAACATGGAAAAGTCATGCTCATAGGTGGTACAAGCCATCATTAGTAATGGTGGGAAAGATTCCACGATAAAATCCTGTACAGCATAATTGAAGAGATTTTTAGAGATTCCAGCACTACTTGATACCCTCAGAAGGCACTGACATCAGTACTATTTTGGATAACTTTCTCTCATTGAAACCTTTAGGTCTTTTTCTTGACTACCTGCTGGTATCCGTGGCAGCTGTTAGCACCTTTCACGTTTTTGATGGTCAACTATTTACTTTTCATCTATCCTCCTATAATGTGCTTGCTACATGGACTTGTAAGAATCCTTCTGCAATATCAAAATGTAAACCTGACGTGCGACCTCACCTTAGTCCCATTGTTGATGCCAATAGCTGTTTTGGTACCCCTTCACCTTGAAGTATCAGTTTTGATGCGTTGGTTGAGGCTCCTGTGGGACATTTCTTGCCGCCTCATGCTGGAAGACTTGCTTGTCCTTTTGGAGACTGCTTTATCCCATTCTGCAGCATCTGGGAATGGATACATTTTGATTTTTGGGTGCTGGAGATTGTCCAGAATCAATATGACACCCATTTCTCATGCTTCCCCCTTCTCCCAAACACTTTTCCCCAGCTGTTGTCAGGGAACTTTCTCACACAAGTCATTTATGCTAAGCAGTAAATAATTATAAGCCATAAACTAATGATAGGAGCTAAAGAATCTGTGCCTGTGCATCTTGGAAGCAAAGAGTTCTAATCTGTCTACTTCTTGATATCAAAGAAAAAGTAAAGTTGGATACCCACACAGGCCCGCAGAGTGCAAGCAGAGAAATTAAAGATGGTCACCTTCTCAGGAATCATTCTAGCATTAAAAGAAAGATATTTGTTCTTGATCCTTCGTTCTCAGCCTTCGACTGTCAGGACATACATTTCCATCATACCATATCACAGGTATGCTGAATCAGGAGCACTATTAGTACAAAGTACTCCTTTTCAACCTCTCACTGATCCTCCAAGGTACTTTTCTGCGGTGGCAGCCCACTTAAACTCCCAAGGCATTATGATTTATTCTTACCTCAGTGATTGTCTAAGTGCATGGTGTTTCACAGTGGCTCGATTGAGCTATTCAAGCGTTCGTGGCACTCTTACATCTTGAAATATATGCAGATCTGGTCATTTCATCTAAAAAAAATCTATTGGAGTTGGAAAAGGTATAGAAAAGGCAACAGAAATTAAGGCTATGGAAGAGTTTCCATATAAGGGGAGATGAAAAAGACTGGAACTTTTTAACTTGGAAAAGAGATGACAAAGGGGGAGGGGGGAAAGATATGATCAAGGCCTATAAAATCATGAATGGTATGCAGAAAGTAAATATGGAAGTGTTACTTACTGCTCGCAACACACAAACTAAGGATCACCAAATGAAATTAATAGGCAGCCGGTTTAAGACAAACAAAAGGAACTCTTTGTCAGAGAACGTTGTGAAGGTGAAGACTACAGCAAGGATTCAGAAAAGAACTAGCGTTCATGGAGGATGGGCTGGGATTATGTCCCTTTCCTCTGTTTGCCAGAAGCTGGGGATGGGCAACAGGGGATGGATGACTTGATGATTACATGTTTGTTTCATACCCTTTGGGGGATGGGGGGAGAACGGGCATTGGTCAGTGTTGAAAGACTGAATACTGGGCTAGATGGGCTGACA
The DNA here is from genome assembly GCA_032595735.1 of Pelochelys cantorii. NCBI lineage: Eukaryota > Metazoa > Chordata > Testudines > Trionychidae > Pelochelys > Pelochelys cantorii. Next base: position 17,411,924 of record CM064337.1, read on the forward strand.
CACATGGCTGTTCCTATGTTGTTAAGTTTGTAGTGATTTGATAGTTGCTTTTGATTTGATTGCAGACCTGTAAAAAAGGGAAAAAAGGCCCAGGAGAAAAGGGGAAAGGTGGAAACGGAGGAGGGAAACCTGCTGGTCCAAATCGGATGAATGGACATCACCAACAGAATGGTGTGGAAAACATGATGCTGTTTGAGGTTGTTAAAATGGGCAAGAGTGCTATGCAGGTAAGATCTGAGTCTCTTTAAGACTTAAAGGGATGCTCAATTTCTAAATTTGGCTACAAATTAAAAAATTTGTAAAACAAGTTTTTATAAAAATAAACCCACTAAAAGTTTTTTCCCAACTAAACAAAATTTAATGATGAGCTTTTAAAACAAATATTCCCCTATAGTGTTTGACACCCAGATTTTGCATCACTAAAAACCTAAATGTGAAATTGACTCTAAAGAAGTGAAAGATTCAATTGATTTTCTTTGGGAAATTAAACAAGTAATGTGTGAATACTGATGTAAAATGGAAAGACTTTTAACAATTTAATTTTAAAAAAATATATTTGTTTACATATGATTTTTAACTTATTTCTAAGTATCTGGAATGACTAAATAGTCATATATACATCACATTTATAGTTATCAAGAATATGTAATAACTTTGAAGCTTCAATATAAAGTATGTGGGGGATTCCAGAGCTTGCTAAAAAGCTAAAGTAGGGAGGATTAAAATTAATTATTTAAAAGGAAGAATTTTGTAAATGGCAAGGGTTAAACTGCTGGTCTCGAATAAAGTTGCTGCCACAAATGAGTGCCATTCAAATGATCTGTTCTTCTTTGAGTGATGTTGCCGTGGGTACTCCACAGTTGGTGTTGGGCTCATCCCGGCGCCACGGATCGGAGACTTTCAGAGCGGTGTTCAGTTGGACAGTGCGAGCGATGAGCGGCGTTCCTGCCTTTGAAATTAGTGCGTGCAGCCCAGTTCCCCTCAGTTCCTTCTTCGCTGCCCTCAGCTATGGACAGAGCTCCAGTCCTCTCCTCCTCAGTGCACTTCTGAAAAGCAAAGTAGCAGTAGTTAGTTAGACCGGGTTGAATTACCCAGTACTTCTTTCCCTTCTAATGCAGTTTAAATTTGTTTAAAAAAAGCTTTTTCTCTTCAGCTTGTTCATAGTTTCGTTAGACTAGCAGTTTACTGCCATGCAGCAGCAAACTGCGGCAAACTTTATAAAAAAAACACAAAGAAACCAAACACAGACTGCTTTGCTCATAACATTCACAAGCGCCATAGTCCGCCACCGGGAGACACGCCGGTCTCTCCTAAAGTCCAAAGATGCAACAAATGCCGAGACTCTGTGTGAGCTTCTGATGGTCACAAGGAATGCATACACTGTTTGCAGGGGGGAGGGGCACATTTTTCACCAAAATGTGTCCACTGTCACAGTCTGACAGCAAGAGCTCGCAAGGAAAGAAAGCTCAGAATACTCATGCTGTCCATTGACAGAGCCCTAGATCTCCCCCCCCTCCCCCCCCCCAGCTATAAAGGGGGCAATTAAGGGCTTGGGTGCGACGTCCCCTCAGTGGAACCCTTCAAGCAGCTCACCAGCCCGTTCCCTCCTGTCATAAATGAGTAAGGGAGATGAACCTGTCACCTTGGGCATGGTAAAATCTTGAGCCTCCTCACTAACAGGCTCAAAAGTATGCTCTAAACAGGCTGCAAAACCAGCTACCCAGCCAAAAAGGGCACCTACTAAGGGCCCTGAATTAACAGAGGCACCACTGGCAAGGTGATGTTGCTAGCACAGTCTATTTCTCCAGCATGGTGCGAACCCCTGGTGCAGCTTTCACCTTGGGCACTGAGAAATAATGGGGCTAATTCTAACTGCCCTCCCATACCTCACACTAACCCCAGATCTTCCAGGGTATCAAGTGCACTCATGCCTCCGCCACAGGCACCGGTAAACTCGGCAACAGGGCACAAGACATCAACCCACTGCTGTTCCACAATGCAAAATGCATGCTCCACCAATAAATGACAGAAGAACTAGAACCAGATCCCCCTCTGAGCCTTCGGCACAACTCCACTCTCGCTCCCCATTATCAGTAAGAGGCTTGCTGCTCTCACCATGCTCACCTGCTTTATCAAAACTCAGTGCCTATCACGGGGATTCAAGGAATGTTTTCTCTTCACAACACTCCTCCCCAGACAAAGTGCATGCATCATATGGGGACTACAGACTCCCCGTTATCAATAGCCCCGCACACCCTGTATGGCAGTACTAATCCCAGCATAATAGCAGTGATCCCCTAATCGCTATTGGATACCACAACACACCTACACCTGTACACTGCCTCTATACACTCAGATCCATCATATTCCCCGTCTGAGGGCCCGGACCTCGAGGAAGGGCAGATTGACATAACCATCCAACAATCGGATATGCCACCAAATGATAGCTCCTCCTCTGCTCCTGATGAAGCAGTTATCCCAAATAACCCAACACCTAGTGACGACCTCAAACAATTCCAGGAGTTATTCAAAACAGTGGCTGTCAATCAGGAGGTCATCTTATCAGAGGTGCAAGAAAAACACCACAGGCTTTTAAAGAATCTTCAGCCCTCTGTTAAATCCAAAATTGCGCCATCTCTAGATGAAGCAATACTTGAAGCAGCCGACGAAGTATGGCAAACCTCAGCCACAACCTCCTAACCAATAAAAGGGCTGATAGAAAGTACTTTGTCCCATCAAAAGGCATGGACTTTCTATACTTATACCCTCAACCCAGTTCTTTAGTGATTGATGCTGTGAATCAAAGGTCTAAAAATTCTCAACACAAAACACATACACAAGACACAGACCATAAATACCTGGATGTGTTTGGGAGGAAAATGTACTCTTCCTCAACTCTTCAACTTTGCCCTACTTGCCAATCATGATTTTGACAGCTATGCAAAACTAACAGAGCTCATGCAACACCTCCCAGATGACAAGAGACCTCTACTTAAAACCATCATTAAAGGGGGATATAGTATATCCTGTACAGCTCTACAAATGGCCCTCGACGCCACAGACACCACGGCGAGGCTACTGCAATGTCTGTAGTAATGAGATGTGCATCTTTGCTTCAAGCAACTGGTGTTCCTAAGGATCTCCAGGCCAAAGAAGAGGACCTGCCATTCGATAATTCCAGATTGTTTGCTGCAGGGATGGACAAGGCTTTGCATTCTAGCAAAGATTCACGCACCACCTTACGCACATTGAGGATGTACACTCCCCTCTACCAAAGGAAGTGCTACACACCCTACCAAAGACACAGATACAGCCTTTGGCAGACAACAGCAGTATCGATCATTTGAACAAAACTGCTTCCGACCAAAAAACCAACGCAGAAGAACCCCAAACAACTGCTCTTCCATGACTCAGGTCTCTAGACAGCACATTTGGGAATTTGGTTGAGGGTCTACCTGACCTCCCTTCGACATTAGTGCTAGGCGAGTCCAACACATTCCACCACTTCTTGCGTCCCTTTTACAATCAATGGGCAGCAATCACCACAGATGGGTGGGTTCTAGAAATCATCAGCTGCAGATATTCTATCCCTTTCATGGCTATACCTCCACCTTCTCCCTCCTTCTTCAGGGACCCCTCTCACAAAACATTGCTCTGCCAAGAAGTTCAACACTGTGTCAATATAGGAGCCATAGAACAAGTCCCTGGACAATATGAAGGGAGAGGGTTTTACTCAAACTACTTTCTCACTGAAAAGAGAAACAGAGGGTTGGAGGCCTATCTTAGACCTCTGTCAATTAAACAAATACCTTTGCAAGCAATGCTTCAAAATGGTTACCCTCACCATGATAATTCATGCGCTGGACAAGAGGGATTGGCTTGCAGCTCTCGACCTCCAAGACACATATTTCCATATCAGGATACATCCCGTGCACAGATGTTTTGCATGCTTCACAGTAACACCAGTCCATTTTCAGTAGAAAGTCCTTCCATTCGGACTCTCCTCTGCCCTCAGAGTCTTCTCCAAGACCCTGGCAGTTGTAGCAGCGCATCTCAGATGAAATGGTATCACAATGTTCTCTTATTTGGACAATTGCCTCATCTGAGGTCCCTCCCAACAGACCACAAGGGACATGATCAGATTCACAAAGGCCTTCCTTCAATCTCTAGGCTTCATTATCAATGGCCAGAAGTCCACACTACGCCCCCACACAATCCCTAGAGTTCATAGGGGCTCACATAGGCATGTGCTGTTGCGGAATCTATCTCCCCGATCACCATTTCAGCAGTATAACAAGCCTGGTCACAATCATAAGTACCAGCCTAACCTTCCCCATTCTAAATTGTCTCAAAATCATGGGACATATGGTAGCCACCACATATATCATCCCACATGCCAGACTGTGCTTTCAATGTTTTCAACATTGGATTTCCTCAATTCATACACCACCCAGCTGCCACATCCACAGACACATTTCGCCTCCTCCCAAAGTCCTTACCTCCTTACAGTGGTGGAGCCAAGCACAGAACCTCTGCAAAGGGTGCCCTTCCACCAGGATCAACTGTCCAAACAGATCACTGCAGATGCCTCACTGCTACATTGGGGTGAACACTTCCAACAAAAATACGTGCAAGAAAAGTGGTCCAAAGACGAGTTCAGAATCCACATCCACCTGCTCGAGTTTCGAGCAGTTCCCAATGCGTGCAAGCAGTTCTTTCTACATATTGGAGACTCTTCATGCTTATTGTCACCGACAATATGACTTCTATGTTTTACATCAACCGCCAAGGGAGTGCGAAATCCCCTTCGCTATGTGAAGAGGCGATCCAGCTTTGGAATTGGTGTATCCTCCACAACATAATCATCATGCCAGCATACCTACCCAGGGACAAGAATATCACGGCTGATACCTTCAGCTGCAACTTTCTCACAGTACACGAATGAGAACTCCATAGTCAGATCACCCCCAAGCTGTTCCAGTGCTGGGGTTGACCGCAAATAGACCTCTTTGCAACCAGACAGAATTCCAAATGCCCCCAATTCTGTTTGAGAGCGGGCATGGGATATGGCTCTCAAGGAGATGCAATGCTCCTTCTATGGGATGCTTACCTATTATATGCCTTCCCTCCTATCCCTCTCATCCCCAAGAGTTCTCCGGAAGATGCAGGCAGACGGGGCCCATGTAATTCTAGTAGCCCCAGCGTGGCCTTGACCAACATGGTTCCCATGTTTTTATCAACTGTTTCTGCAACCTCTCTGCCTGCTTCTGAACCACCCAGACCTCTTCTCCCAGAACAAGGGCGTGATACTTCATCCCCAGCCACAAACATTACACCTGACGGCATGGTACCTATCTGGTTCTCCGAAGCAGAGCAACAGTGCTCCTAACAAGCGAGAAATGTCCTGATGCATAGCAGGAGACAAACAACATGCAAGACTTAGCTGTACAAATGGCAGTGGTTTACGCAGTGGTGCACAGAGCGGAGTCCAACCATCTATGGCTCCGCTCCATCTGATACTGGAATACATTATGCACCTGAAACAACATAGTTTATCCCTTTCTTCACTCCAGGTTCACATGGCTGCGATTACGGGCCGCTCCCCCATTGATGGGTTCTCTATATGCGCCCACCCCATCTCTAAGAGATTTTTGGAAGGGCCTACAGAGCCTTCACCCACCACGTATCCCCATATTCCCCATGTGGGATTTAGAATTGGTCCTCCACTCACTCACAAAACCTCCCTTCGAGCCAATGGCAACTTCATCACTTAACTTTCTCACCATGAAAACGTTCCTTCTGGCAATCACATTCTCAAGGAGGATTAGCAGACTTGTAGCTCTCACAACCTCGACTCCATACCTGACCTTTCATGGGCATAACATTTATTCTATGGACCCATCCCTCCCACCTTACCCATAGTTGGTTCCGAATTTCATATCAATGAACTGATAGTCCTTTCCACCTTCTACCCAAAACTACACCGCTCAAGGGAAGAAGCCATATTATACACTTTAGATGTCAGAAGGGCCATTGCGTTCTGTCTGGATAGGACTCAGCCCTTTTGTCTATCCCAGAAATTGCTGGTATCCCTAGCTGAAAGGTCGAAGGGAAAACCACTTTCTTCCCAGCACACATCAAAATTGATAACATCCTGCATTACAATCTACTACTCGCTCCAGAATAGGGCATTACCGACGACTCCCAAAGCCCATTCTACCAGAGCGATGGTGACATCAACTACCTTCCTCAGTGGAGTCTCACTCCAGGAAATAAGCAGAGCAGCGACATGGTCGCCCAGTCACTCACACCATCATAAAGCATTACGCGATTCCACCATGCTCCACAACAGATACTGCAGTTCTCTCCGCAATCTGTAACAATTAACTGAAGCCCACCTTCCATCTAAATGGGCACTACTACATAGTCACCCACAGTGGAACACCCATGGGGACATGACTTGAAGAAAGAGAAATTACTCACTCTGTGCAGTAACAGTTGTTCTTCGAATTGCGTACCCCTGTGGGTGCTCCACTACCTGCCCTCCTCCCCACTTCTTCTGCCACGAGGATGTCAAACAAGAAACAGAGGGAAATCAGGCTGCGTGTGCTAACTTCAAAGGTAAGCATGCCGTTCACCGCTTGTGTATGCACAACCCGACTGAACACTGCTCTGAAAGTCTTTGATCCATGGCACTGGGATGACCCCAACAGTGGAGCACCCACGGGGACACACATCTCGAAGAACAATTGTTAATGCATAATGTGAGTAACTTCTCTTTGCTTATCTGTATCACATAGCAGGAGTCAGGAAATTTGAGACTGAAGTTTCTTGATCAGGCACTTCTCCATCTCCCCTTACTAACAGGGTTGCCGGGCCTCTATACTAAATGATCAGTTGGAGGGAACACTATTTGTGCTTTTTACTCAGTTGCATGTACTTCATGAACTATTGCATGTACTTTATTGTACTATTACAATAAAGAAATGGATGCCTGCTTTACCTGTCAATATACACGAAACACAAAACTGAACAGTTTTGTGTTTGTGTATATTGACAGGTAAAGCAGGCATCCATTTCTTTATTGTAATAGTAAAGGATAAAATGTACTCCGTGTTAGTACATTTCAAGGGGTCCATTTTGCTAATGGGAGATGACTTTTACATTTGTGTGTTCTTGAGAAATTGTTGGGAACCACTGCTTAGCTTCTCATCAATGTATCAAAAGCTAATAAAGAGGTTTTGTTTTGTTTTTCTCTATACATCTTCTCTTCCCCTCCCCTGTGACTCAGTCTGTAGTGGATGACTGGATAGAGTCATACAAACATGACAGAGATATAGCTCTTCTTGACCTCATCAACTTCTTTATTCAGTGCTCCGGCTGCAAAGGTAAGATGTATATTTTTGGAAGCATATTACGTTAACATATAGTTCTAGCTATCCTATAGCTACTCTTTTTTTAGATTGCCTACCAGCTCCCTTTTTAATAGCCTTTGCTATTATGCTGATGGTGAAGAGAGTGCCTTCTCACTCTTAGGCTGCATCTACACTAGAGCGGGGATCAAGGCTCTGAAATTGATCCACTGGCTCTCAATTTGGTGGGTCTAGTGAAGACCTGCCAAATTGACTGCAGATTGTTCTGCATTTGACCCCTGCACTCTACTCCTGATGAGAAGAGTAAGGTAAATGGATAGGAGACCGCATGATAACTCAGCCTAAGTTACATTGACTCCAGCAACATCATTCACATAGATAGAATGGCGTTCCTTAGTTTGAGTTTCTGAAGTAGTGTAGATGTAAGCAGTGGGTTAGTCTGTACTAGGCATTCATTATACTGGTATGGTTAAAACTGTAGAATCCCACTACACTGGGTGTAGTTATACCAATATAAAAAGTGCTGTATATCACTATAGCTATTCTGTACAGAAATGGGGATAACTTGGGGGTGAGCAATAATTTTCACAGGAGGGCCAATTCATGAATTTTTGGTATGCGGTCATGAGCCGGTTCCACTCCCCCTGCATACTCCCCAAAGGGGCAGGGCCTGGGGTGGAAGGGGTGATGTTGGGGACTAGCCTCCCCCCCACCCCTGAGCTATCTGGGGCTGAGGCTTTGAATTTAAAAACACAGTAAAGGGCTCCCGACCCTGCCACCACTGTGTTGTCTGGCTACTGCCCAGGGTTGCTATAGCTATTTAAAGGCATCATGGCTCTGGCTTCTTCCGGGGTAGCACCACAACTGGGTGTAATGAGCATTTAAATAGGATCATGCTGCTTGAGCCACCGCCTGGAAATTCAATGGCATGGGTAGTAAGATACAAATAGAAAATGGCCAGATGCAGTCCGGGGGCCAGATCAAAGTGTTAGGTGGGCTGGATTTGGCCCCTGACCGGCCATGGCCTCCATCCATCCCCATCTCACTACGGCAGCCTGGCCCCCATCTAGCTGAGTTGCACATCACCTCTACATTGGTGCACATAACAAAATTCATTTTGCTCGGGGTGGGAAAAAATTAGAGGGAACACTGGTCTTGACAGAGAGGTTATACTTGAGATGTATAATTCCCCTCCAACCAGGCTCACTCATTCGTCTCCATTTTTTCCTTAATCTCTCTTCAGAAGTGGTGGCTCTAGGTGATTTACTCCAGAGTCATGTGTTGTTAGTGTAGATAGATGGAGTATAAACTGATTTTTATCTGCTATTTCCTCATCTCTTAAGTATGCATCCAGTGCCCCCTAGAGAATCAGTCTTTTTCTTGAAGCCCCCCCGCCCCTCCCCATCCGCCTACCCTCGCCCATCCTATGATAATTCCAGGGCTCAGTGGTGAGGAGTTTTTGGGCTCTGGCTTGAGGAAGTAGGAAGCCTTGGGCATAGGCATAATTTGACTTCCGTTGATGGGAGAGGGCAGGATCCAGCAGGGCTCGGGCCAGCTCTAGATGGCAGGTCACAGAGAGAGAGCACCATCTTTACCCCCTGATTCGCCTCAAGAGGCCATCTATTCTGTCTTGGTTGGGTGTGTATGTATGAAGAAGTGCAATCAAAAATGATAACTCAAAGGAGGAATTAATCTCAAAATGTTTGAAAACCTCTAAAGGTGCAGGCTGGAGGTTAGCTGGGGCTATGTGTGTAGCTCAGGGTGCAAGAACAGGAATAGCTAGGGTCTCTGTTCGGGCTGGGGGTAGCTAGGGGCTATGCATTGGCGGGGGTAACTCAGGGTACAAGCACAGACGTAACTAGGGGCTTGAATGCAGACTAGGGATGGCTTGGTGGAAGCAGCAAGGCACTAGGGGCTGTACCCAGACAGTGGGTAGCTGATGTCAGGAGGGAGGTAAATGGGGCTGTGTGTTAGGAGATAGCTTAGTTTGCAGTGTCAGAGGCAGTTAAGGGCTGCGTGCGGGCAGAGAGGTAGCTCGGTACAGGGACAGAGATAATTAGGGGGCTGTGTGGGCAACGAGTTCGCTCAGGGTTCAGGGACTGCTCTCCGAGGGCTATGCTGGCTCTAGAGAAGGGTCCATCCTACCTGGGTGGCTCTTATTGGCTGCAGTCAAATGGGGCTGGGAGTTGAGGAGTAGCAGTAACAGCAGAAAGAAACAGGTGCCCACTCCATAGCACTAGTTACAGCAGTGGCTGTGGTGCTGCCTTGCCTCAACCTCTGATCGGGCTGGAGGCCTGGGCCTTAAAAGCAGGGGTGGAGGAGAGGAGCATAAGGCTGGGGTGGGAAGCTGTCCCTAGTACTGCTCTGCTCACTGGATAAGGTGCTGCAGTTGTGGGAGCATAGGGCTGATGCCCTGGTTCCTTTCAACTCTGCCCATGGACATAGGGTTTTATCCCGATGGATAGGACTTTCTTCTAGGGTTTTAATGCAGAGGAAAGGGAGGGGCTTCAGCCTCACAGCTGCACTCAAACTTTCAGTCCTCTGAGGGGCATAAGATAGAGACTTCAGCCCTGAAGCTCTGTTCCCAGCTTCAAGCCCACAAGGGGTACTGGGCTTTAGCCCCAGAGGAGCACTAGAGCTTTTGGCTCTACACTTAAGCCATGCAGCTCCTGGCTTTAGCTCTATGGAGACACCAGTGCTTGAGCCCCGTGGGCACACCATAATTCAGGATTCCTGGCTTTAGCCTCACAAATACACACACCTCCAAAAGCACCACTGACTTCAGTAGTGCATCCTTTTTATATTAGCTCCAAAGTTCCAGAGTTCTTACTGTGAACCAAGTATTGAAACAGTGAATACAGTTGCAAGAGGAATAAAGAGGTCTGTTTTATGCCATCATATCACTTTTTTAAATCTATCAGTTAATGTTCAGGGGAAATAGACATTCAGATATATGAAATGTAGTTGTCCATAGCTGAAAACGTCAACTTATGGTACCAGTTAGTATGGAAAAACATTCTACAATTCTATTTAGCATCTTTGGATACTGTATGTTCACAGGAATACAATCTCTGATCCAGTATTGTGATCAGATGCAAATGCCATTCATTTGCAAAAGATTGTAATTCAATCTTGAGTGGGAGAAGCCTTCTAGGAACCCTTAATTCCCAAAGAATATATCCTTTTTCCTCAAAGGCATACACCACATCAGACCTCTGGATGAGCATTGTGGAGATTGGTTCACTCTTCAGTTTGTCATTGCTGTCCCTTAGTTGGCTGGAAGGGTTCCTAAAGAAGGATATAGTGGTGGTTCTCATTTGGAACTCTGAGCAAACTTTCTCTATAGTAGTTCTAGTTCTTTCTGCCTTAAAACTTTATCATTTTTCAACCTTGAAAGTTAATTTTTTGGTTCATTTTTTACTTCAGATTTTTTGAGAGGGGGAGGATTGATGAAAAGAAAGATGCAAGACTTCATGTTTTATTCCTATTTTAGTGTCTTCATTCTGTGAGATTCTGAGCTCATTCAAATACTCGCATGTCATTTTGAGTTGAGCACGTCACCTGAAAATGTCTTTCCTTAATGGTTATATCACAATTGCAATATTTTGCAGGGAATTATATAACTTTGTAAAACGACTGTATTCAAATTTTCATGAGTAATTGAGTCTCTACTTCTAGAAGTTGGAGCCAACCAATCTGTTTTTAGACGCAAAACATTGTGTTACTAACATTTTTTATTATTTGAAGGGGAATTTCTGAATCTCATAAACTCAGATTGTATATATAATGTTCCCCAAAATATATGCAGGTGCCTCTGCTGTTTAGCATCAATAGTTGCATTAACAATGCTCCAAAGAATGTTAGTGTACAGACAATGACTATGTTTAGTCTAAATGGTATATTTTGTCTTGCTGTGTATTATTATTTTATATGAGAAGATTTAGATGCTTTAAGTCTATAAATTGACATTTGCCTATTTAACTTGTTTCAGATGCCAGCTAATCTGATATTACTACTTTTATATCTACAGTATTAATAATATAATGTCTGCATTGTAGGAGTTGTTACAGCAGAAATGTTTCGACATATGCAGAATTCTGAAATAATCCGAAAAATGACTGAAGAATTTGATGAGGTAACTATTTTAACACATACAAGTTCTGAGAATCTCCTACGATCTCATGAATTTAAAATTCACTTACTCTGATTGCCTGATGACATTGCTCCCAATTATAAATGTCGAAACTAGGGGCAACTATAAAATATATTAACAATATGGGGGAAAGTAGTTGTTAGAAAAAATATCATATTTTACAAGACTTTAAAACTATTTAGTAACTCATCCCATTACTGAATCTCAAATGATGCATCATTTCTTCATGAAATCAAATGGAGATGTTTATTCTATACATTGTTGTGAATTTTTAAGTCAAATTTGAATTCAGTCTGTGTTTTTCAATTTCTCGTAAACAAAAAAGATTTTTCAAGCGCTTGTTCATATGCATTCCAATCAGGTGTGCGTATGTGTACAAGCATAATAGTTGGAAGTTTTTTTTCCCCCCTTACCCACTAGCTATAGGATTGGCCTGGGCCCCCTCCTGGAGTGGCGCTGGTAATGGCACCCAATATAGGGCCCTGCTGACCCATACCCTCCTCAGTTCCTTCTTAACTTCAGTGATGGTAGCTGGAACCTCCCATTGCTCTTGTCTTGCCTTGCAAGCAGATAAGCATTCTCTTTCACTTTTGTACATAGTTAGTTGTTCGTTCGTAGTTATAGTAGTTCTTAGTGTTATCATTACTAGGATAAATTTGTTAGGGGGGTTCTCCCCATCCTGTTAGAACCATTTCCAGGGCATGATTCATTCTCCAGGCTTCCAGTCTTATGCCAAGCGCATGCTGAAAAGTGATCCCCACTGCTTCTGCCTAATTTGTCTGGGTGAGAGTTACTAAAAAGACTCGTGCAAGATTTGTTGGGCGTTCCAACTGAGAACTATGAGAGAGAGGGAGCAGCAGCTTTTAATTTTATTCATGGAAGCAGCACTGCAGTGGCAGGCTGACCCAGGCATCATGGGCATGACACCTAGCACTTGTCTGTTTTGAGCATTCTGGTTCCAGTGGTGAAAGAAACTGCACCAAAGAAGGTCTCTGGGACCACCATGCCACTCTGAGACCCACTGAACTTCGATGTAGTTCCCAATCTCTGCATCAGAGGGAAAAGAGGGACAGGGGATGTGTGTCTGGTTATGAAGCACTGCACTGCAGTCGAGCTGTGACTGAGACCTTTACCAAGGCTGTGTTGACTCCTGCCCAACCCAGGCAATCAAGTCCTGGCCAGCCAAGTTCACTGGTGCCCTCTGAGCACCTATCTATGCCCTCCATGTTAGGGATGTTTCACGCAGCGCAAAACTTAATATGCCTTATGGCCCCATTTTCGCCATCCAGACAGGATAACGTAGTGGCACCACAAGCTCCATTGAAACCACTGGCACAATCTAAAGGGGATCAGGTGATGATCATTTGTAGATCTCCCTCTCTGTCGTTCCTGGGACTTCTGTAAATCTCCCACCTCAATTAGATCTCCCCTCTCCCCCAGCTTGTCATACTCAGAGTTGGAGTTGGAATCTGTCTCATACCAGTCGGTGTGCAGCAGCAGCAAGTCTGCATCCTGGCACTGAAGAAAACCCCACCTTTCCCAGTGGCCACCCCAATGACAAAATCTCCTTCATTGGCCCTTTTGGACCCTCTTCCACCAGGACAAGAGCCAGGGATCATGTTTGGGATCAACATCTGTGGCGTCAGTGACCACCTTCTCACCACGTGCCATAGAGTGGTGGTCACAATTCATAGCCCTGACACTGAGGGCGGCATCAACCCCATTGTCGCTGGATCAGGTCTTTGCCACAGTGTTCCTGTGGGCCCAGATGTTCTAGCGACTCCAGCATCTGCCCCAGTGTTGGATCTGCCACCTGTACTGGCAATAGGCCCGATGCCAATGACAGATTCCAGGAATCCAGACCTTCAGGCACCATCCAGCCTGACTACAGTGGCACCCTCTGCCCTATCTTCCTTGGCACTTATGCCCATATGCTTCCAGTTCTGTTTAGATGTAGAGCAGGAGTCGGTGACTTATGGCTTGCTAGGGAGCCAGATATGGCTTTTTTGCAGCTCAAGCTCCCCCCCTCCCCCCCATGGTCTCCCTGCAGCAGGGACCTTGCTCTGGTGCTCTAGCCTTATGGACCCGCACAAGGCTGGAACACCAGTGCTGACTTCCTGCGGGGGAGAAGGGCCGAAGCCCCGAGCCACCCACTGGATCCAGCATGTAGTGAAGAAGCCGGAGCCAGAAGCAGCTGCACGCTGCTGCTTCCCTCCCCCGGCTGGGGGAACAGCAGCACATGGACATGCTTTCTGGAGGCTTTCTCTGCTGCTCCCATATGCTCAAGAATGACCTTGAGCTGGTCACTGCAGATTATGTAGCGCTGGGAAGAAGGATCAAGGAATTTGAAGCGCAAGTGGTGTTCTCGTCCATCCTCCCTGTGGAAGGAAAAGGTCCAGGTAGGGATCAGGTCGATGAGGTAGAAGAGGCTTTCTTCAGACAACTAAGAGAAGCTTCCAGATCACAGGCCTTGGTTCTCATGGGGGACTTTAATCACCCTAACATCTGTTGGGAGACCAATACAGCAGTACACAGCCAATCCAGGAAGTTTTGGAGAATGTTGGGGCTAACTTCCTGGTACAAGTGCTGAAAGAGCTAACCAGGAGCCACACAAAACTTGAACTGCTGCTCATAAACAGGGGAGAATTAGTAGAGGAAGTAGATGTGGGTGGCAATCTGGGAAGCAGTGATTGTTAGATGGTCGATTTCAGGAACCTGATGAAAGGAAGAAAGGAGAGCAGCAAAATACACACTCTGAACTTCAGAAAAGCAGACTTTGACTCCTTCAGGGAACTCATGGGCAGGATCCCCTAGGATGCTAATATGAGGGGGAAGGGAGTCCAGGAGAGCTGGCAGTATCTTAAAGAAGCCTTATTAAAGGCACAGGAAGAAACTATCCTGATTTGCAGTAAGAAAAGCAAATATAGTAGGCGACCAGATTGGCTTACCGGGGAAATCCTTGGTGAGCTTAAACACAAAAAGGAAGCTTACAAGAAGTGGAAACTTGGACAGATTACTAGGGAGGAGTATAAATATATTGCTCGAGAATGCAGGGGTGTAATCAGGAAGGCCAAAGCATAATTGGAATTGCAGCTAGCAAGAGACATGAAGGGTAACGAGAGGTTTCTACAGGCATATTAGCACTAAGAGAGTGATCAGGGAGGATGCGGGGCCCTTACTGGGTGAGGGAGATAGCCCAGTGACAGATGATGTGGGAAAAGCTGAAGTACTCAATGCTTTCTTTGCCTCTGTCTTCTGTAGTAGAGTCAATCCCACTACTGGGTCCCTTGCCAGGCCACTGTCCCATAGTTTAGGAGTCGCAGTATAAGATTCACTTGCCTTGTTTTGGTGTTTGTCATCTCCCTGCAGCCTTTGTCAGGGCTGATGCTGTTCTTCTTGACTCCTCCGATCTCCTTATCAGTTGTCTTTCTCCACTCTCCAAACGCCTTCTCAACTCTCTCTCCCTCTCCCATCCACAGGGAGGGTTTTTAAAGAGGCCTTGTGGAAGCCCCAATCAGCTTCACCTGGATCTTAATTGATTTGTAGTGGCCCTGTCTCAGCTGCCCCTAATTTGCCAGGATTGCTGCCTCTTTCTGCAAGAGCTACCTCTCTCCCCTTCCACCAAGCCCTTGAACCTGCTCTATCTCACCTGCTGTCACACTTCACAGACAAGGTCAGCTCCCAGACAAATGCACTAGGCAAGGAAGTATGGGAAGGAGGTGGACAACCCTTTTTATGGTTTCTGGTTTTGTAATGTTCCAATAGTTCCTTGGCTTGTGAGCTTGGGATATATTTCCTGTGTTTACATGGTCCTTCTTTTAATTTAACTGTGAGTGTCTACTGTATATTTGAGAGAGTGAGTCTGTCTGTCTGTCTGTTCAAGAACTCCTCCTAAATGGTAAGAGCTAGGACCACTAAATTTGGCATACAGCTGCTGCTTATAATTTGAAGCAAGGTAAGAGTTTGTTTGTGCCGGGAAAATGGGATGTGTCTGGAATGGGATTGCTTCTCATAAAACCATACAGAAAAGAGACAGAATCTTCAGGCAGCTGAAATGGGGCTGTTTGGGAGCACCGCTGCTCCCTCCCTATCTCTATCCAGAACTGTCCAGCCCCAAGTCTCCCACCCCCCCAGGTGCCCTATAGGGAGGGGGGAGCAGAGGCTGAAGGCCCCTGCCCCCCGATTTGTATGGGGACATTGCTGGCTGTTTCCCTTCATCAGGGAGTGAGGGGAAAGTGCATAGTTTGCAGCATTCCTCACTCTGACTGGGGAGTACAGTGGGCAAATGAACCTGGACCTGCCCCAGCCAGGGGACATGCACCCATCCCCAGGCTGTGCCTGTTGGAGCTGCAGCGGCCATGAAGAGGCACTTCTCGCTGAGCCCCAAGCTGCTGTGATGACTGAGTGCTACAGTAGTTCTCTCCCCCTGGGCCAGCTTGCATAATGAACCCCTTATTCCGAGGCCTGCCCCAGAGCAATGATTTAAAATGAAATAGGTACATTTTCATTTTATATATATATAAAAGAAAAGGACCTGAGCAACGCTGGGCAAATCTTCTAGTACTAAACATTTTTGTTGTTGTAGTGGGGGTTCTTCTGTCAGTTTGTTACAAAAGAAATTGAATCAGTGAAATATTTATCCAGTATATTTATTGTTTTTGTACAAAGAATGTCAAGGAATTCCATCAATTGAATGCTTGTTCTTTACTTGTCGATTATATTTTTGCTATTCAAATATAAGCTGGGTGAAAACTGAACTGTCAGTTTATGCCAGCAGAGAATTGGGCTCTCTGAATCTTTTTCATCCTTCAACTCACCTGTATTGTATTCTGTTATATTCTACTCCACAGTATATAAATATGTAGTTTTTATAATTTATGTGCTGATGAATGTTTGAAGATATTATTTTTGTGTTTGTAGGATAGTGGAGATTATCCTCTCACTATGGCTGGTCCTCAGTGGAAGAAGTTCAAATCCAGTTTTTGTGAGTTCATTGGTGTCTTGGTCCGACAGTGTCAGTATAGTATCATATATGACGAATATATGATGGATACAGTCATTTCACTGCTTACAGGATTGTCGGACTCACAAGTCAGAGCATTTCGACACACTAGCACACTGGCAGGTCAGCATTGTTTTATTTGAGCTTCTGTATAAATTTACTTTTCAGTTTTCAGTTATCAAAGAAGATACTGTTTCTAAAACTTTCTGCACATTTGATATTCAGCTCTTTCACATTTTCTTCTATTGGGTTTAGTCATTTAGTTTAATTAATTTTTTTGTATTCTGGATCAGTTTTTTAGTTCTAGTTTTTATAACTTTTAAAGTAATTTTTAGTATTATAGTATTCCTTAGAAAGAGTTAGCTTGCTGTGCTGATTATATAAAACAACCTGATTCTTCCGAGAGAGGGTTAATTGAGTCCTGATGGCTTACATCCAGGTGGCTTTCTATATTGTGCAGATCACAGACAAGTGGGAGAGACTCTCTAAAAAGATGGTCATTAGAAGTGTCCAAATCGTAGATGATTTAAGATGAATTTTGTGTTGTGGTGGTGGTAATTTCTATCTCATTAAAATTAAATCCCAGGAACGGGTTTTGACTGTTTTTGTGACCAAGTTGGTGATGGCTGCTGAGACACTGTCAAAGCATTTACGATGAACAAGCAAATAATGTAAACCCATATTACTGTCTAGAGAAGACACTTATTTTATCACATCATTTTGCAGTTATCTTACTTGTATGATGCCATATTATTGATGTAAATTCAGTTACTTTGAGCCTAATTTTAACTAAATAATACTTCCACTGAAGTAAATGGGGGTATGTCTAAACTACATCCCTTTTTCAATAAAGGGATGTAAATTAGACATATCAAAATTGTAAATGAAGCGAGGATTTGACTTTCCTACACTTCATTTACATAATGGCAGCCGCGGATTTTTTTTCAAAAAGCCGTTTTTCGGAAAAAAAAATGCGGTTAAGACGGGGATCCTTCAGTAGAAATGCCCCATTTCAAAAGATCCTGTAACCCTCATTTTTTGAGGCCGCCATTATGTAAATGAAGTGTGGGAAATTCAAATCCTGGCTTCGTTTACAATTTCAATATGTCTAATTTACATCCCTTTATTGAAAAAGGGATATAGTTTAGACATACCCTGGGAGATGGACCTGACTGAAGACTGCAGGAATTATTTCATTTGTATGTTAATTTCGATCAATGGTTTTCAACCTTTTTTTTTCATTTGTTCATTTCAGATTTTTTTTTTAAAGTAAGCGGTGGGAAATCTTATCTCTGGACCCTTAGGGGTATATGCACCACAGCTTGAGATAACGCTATTCTGTTGTGAAACGTGGTAACCTTTCACAACCCCTGTAGAGGTAATTTCTGGATACTCAGGGGTCCTCAGATCACATCTTGAAAGCCACTGATTTACATCAAGTAAAGTGATCATTGTAAATTATGGCCGTGATCCTGCAGCCCTTACATGAGCAAATCTTTACATCAGGAGCAGGGATGTCAATGTGTAGTTGAACACTTGATTAACCGATAAGCCCAGGCTTATCGGTTAATCTTATTGACTACACTCCCCCCACCAGCTGCCTCTGTATCGGAGGCGGGGAAGAGGCGGGAGCTGGTGTCTGTGGGGAGCTGGCTATTAAGCTCCTGTAGAGCCACCTCCCCAACCACCCCGATGCTGCTGCCTCTGATAGAGAGGCAGCAGCACGGACGGTGTGTGGGGAGGAGGAGACTGGTGGGAGACTGTATACCAGCTTGCCGCACATATCAGCTCACGGGAGCCGCTTGCTCTCCTGCTCTGGGCTGCTGCCTCTCTACCAGAGGCAGGGGTGGGGGGAAGGGAGTCGATACGCGTGGGCAGCCAGCTTTTAAGCCGTTTCCCCTTGTGGACATACCAGGTCTTGCTTGCCACCCGGCCTGCTGCTTCCAATACAGAGACAGTAGCGTCTGGTGGCAGGGGGCTGCCCAGTAGTGCACTAGCTGCCAGCCCCACGCCAGGGGACTATCTAATAGTCGTGTAACTGCTAAAATTTGATACGGTTACACTGACATCCATTCAGTTAATCACTATCTAACATCCTTAATCAGAAGCTGCATATGTGTCAGTAGAACTCCTTTTTGTAAAGTAAAAAGTCAGATTTATATTTTTGATACATGCACTCCATTTAAAGTAGGAATAAAGCAGTCATGATTTAGTTGGTCCGAAGTGTTTCTAACATCTAAAAATGGCTACAGCTTCCTGGGGTTTCTCCATTCCATAAAGGTCATATAATGCCACAATATTCAGATTTCAAGTTGGTTCTACTCCTCTTTGTGCTAAAGTTCCTCAACCTATTGCTGTTCTACAGTGATATTTGATGGTATTCTTACCCCTTCCTTCAGCATCTACTTCTAATATACTATTTCATCCCAAACCTTTGTGGTTTTTGTTTGTGATGTTATTACAAAAATTATTGTGGGGCTAAATAAATTGATTGCCTCTGGTTTAATGATTAGACATACATGGTTGTTTTCTGCTAAATGGAGAATAATTTACCAAAAAAAAGCCCCACCAAATTTAATTTTTAAATTATATACTACATTTTAGTCAGTTATTAGGTTTCTGATTAGATAATTCTATTACACTCTCTATGCAAATAAAATACATGAATCTTAAAGAAAGGTCTTTTTTATAAAAATTCTAATTGAGGAGAGAGGACAACCCAATATAGTCAAAACTGTCATTAAGGCTATAATTTTGGCACAGAAATGTTTAATAAATTTCACGGCAGGCGTGTGGGGGTAGAAAGGGTAAGTCACAGAAGGGTCAACAAATAATGTCGTCGTTCTTTGAGTGGTTGCTCATGTCCATTTGAATCAGGTGTGCGCACCGCGTGCACCGCGTCTTCCGGAGCGTTTTCCCCAGCGGTACCCGTAGCGCCGGCAGGGCGCCCCCTGGAGTGGCGCCGCCATGGCGGAGCATAAGTACCCCTGCCAGCGCTCCCCCACCTCAGTTCCTTCTTACCACCTGTGACGGTCATTGGAGTGTGTCTGTTAGAGTAGTTAATGGTTCCCGTTTCTCTTAGTGTTGTAGATAGTTGTAAATAGTTCAATTAGTTAGATAGTTAGTACTTCTTTGTTGTTTCCTCTCCCCCTTTGGGGGTGAGGAATGCCTGGGCTGCAAGGCTTTAAGGCTTGCGCTGTATGCGCTAAGTTCATGCCCCAGGGAGACCCTCACGATAGCTGTTTAAAGTGTTTGGATGAGGGCCACCTAGTAGATGCCTGTAAGATCTGTAGGTCATTTAAGCCGTGCATGAAGAGGGAGCGGGACTCCTGTTTGAAGCTTCTCCTCATGGAGGCGGCTTTACAACCAGCACTGACTGGAGGTTCCACGGTGCACAGTGCACCGGCGTCGACACGTGACGCTCCATCCCTTGCGCGGACTTCGGTACCAAGGCCTCGGTACCATTCTCACTCCCCGGCGCCGAAGAAGCCAAGGTCATCGCGGGGTAGGTCTCCGAGCCAGAAGTCCAGGTCGAGCCTACACGGTCGCCTCGAGTCCCCGGTGCAGGCGTCTCCCAAGTGCTGCTGGGCGGCGTAAGAGAGCTGGACGACCATCAAGTCCAGGTCAGCTACCCTCGCATCGTCCCTCGACGCTGGACACTTTTGAGGCGGCGCAGGACCTGATTAGTCTCACTACCTCCCCTCCGTCATTGGTTGAGGCAGAGAGGTTGAGGACTTTGATGCCGGGAGCCATGTTGGGACCGGTTTCCCCCCCGCACCGGGTGGATTGGTGGGCACCAGCTGCATATGCAGCGGGACCGTCCCCGGTGGGACCAGTACCGCTTCCCTCTACCTCTGTGCCAGCCTCGGCGCAGGCTGCCAGGCCTCACGCGGCGCCCGACTGGACTCGACCCCTGTCGGTGCTGGGGTCTCTCCCGGAGCCTATCTTGGCTGCCCCGGTGCTGTATTACTCAGGCCTTCTGGCATCGTCAACAGCACCGTCAAGGGCACCATATTACTCAAGCCTGGTGGCGCCATCAACGGCACCGGCCATCTTGCCCCGGGTGCCGCTTCTGTCTTCGGCACCGGGATCTTCGGCACCACTGCAGGTACCGGCCTCGGCCCCGTGGGCCATGCCGGTACCACCATCGCCAGTAACGCCGATCCCTTCGAGGGTGACCACTACGGCCCCACTGCCTTCCATCCTGCCCGCTGTGGCGTCTACGGGGGCAACGATGGGGGCACTGTCTTTGGGGCAATTGGACTTAGGAGGTCCACGCCCGCAACTGGCACCGACTTCGGCACCACAGTCCACATGCACCAGGTCGATGCTGCACTCGGCACAAGGGCCTGCCTTCCCGGCACCGGCAACGGTACGCCCGCACGGTGCACACGCGGGCAAGCCAGAATCTATGGCCAGGTTTGCCCCACCGATGGTCCCCGGGCACTCATCATCGGCGCCACCCTCGCCTGAGTCTGATTACTCTTCAGATTCTGATGTGGTATCTTTCAGGTCAGAGTCTTCGGGAGCTTCGTCACATCATAGGTCCCGTTCCCGGCACCGGCGTGACCGTTCGAGCATGCAACAGACTTGGCCGCCTCAACCGCAATGGCCCTTTTGGACCCCGTGGGCATACCACCAGTGGCAAGGGCCTGTGCCCCCCTCTGCGGTGTCCAGTGTCTCCGGGCACCAAGCGCCCCCGTTGGCGTCGCTGTCACAACCCTCTCCCTCACCCCAGAGGACTGCTACTGCCGATGCCGCTAGAGACCTGCAGGCTTCGGTGCCGGAGCCACTTCCACACGCAGTGCTGCCTGTCCACCCGCCCCCTCAACCAGGCCCTACACTGGATCCGGTGCCGATTCAGGAGTCGTCGTCGTCCTCGTCTCCTGATGAAGCTTTAGCGGATCCCGCACCGTCGTTGCCAACTATGGATGTTCAGTTGCATCAGGATCTGCTCTGGCGTCTGGCCTCCAACCTGGGTGTCCCAGTGGAGCCAGTCGTGGAGGACACGGATCCCATGATAGACATCCTGTCCGACAATGTGCCCACCCGATTGGCTTTGCCACTCAATAAAACTGTGGCTAAGATCACTAACGCCCTGTGGCAGACTCCCGCTTCCTTAACCCCTACCTTAAAGGGAGTCGAGAGGCGCTGTTATGTCCCGCAGTCGGGGCACGAGCACCTATATTCCCAGCCTGTCCTGGGGTCCTTGGTCGTCCAAGCCGCGGCCCAGAAAGAGAGGTTTCCGCAGCCGGGGCCGTCCCCGAAGGCTAGGGAGCCCAAATGCCTTGACCTGATGGGGCGTAAGGTGTATGCCACTGGTGGGATGTAGCTCCGCATTGCTAACCAGCAAGTGATGCTGAGTCGTTACGCTTATAACACATGGCAGGCAATGGATAAGTTTAAGGATAGGCTCCCTGCCGAGGCGCGTCAGGAGTTTGCGGCTATGACCACGGAGGGCAGAACGATCGCCCGCACAGCTCTTCAGGCTTCCCTGGACGCTGTTGACTCTGCAGCCTGTACCATGGTGTCAGGCGTAATTATGTGCCATGTTGCCTGGCTGCAGGTGTCTGGGATACCTTTGGATGTCCAGACTACGATTCAGGACCTGCCTTTTGACGGCAAGGCATTGTTCTCGGGGCATACTGACTCGAGGCTCCATACGCTTAAGGACACGAGGTCCACTCTCCGGTCTTTGGGAATCCACACACCGGCTCCTCAGCGACGTCAGCTTCCCTACAGACAGCTGGGGAGAACGCAGTCCCAGGTCCCCTGTGGGGATTACTGGAGACGCTGCCCTCGTGCTCCCCGTGGGGGTGCGGGGGCGGCTGCGGCCCCGTCGTCGGCCAGAGGTCGTCGTCACCGCCCAAGAGGGGACAACCCCGTGGGGTTGGACAGGGCCCCTCTCAACAGTCCAAACACCAGTTTTGACGGTCCTCTAGAGGGTTGCGCACCAGTTTCCCCCCCGGCCCCCTGTTTGGGGCCAGGTTATCCCGTTTTGCCCGCACCTGGGCGGAAATCACCACCGACGCCTGGGTTCTGAGAATAGTCAGAGATGGCTATACTATCCCTTCCTGGGCTCGCCTCCTTCCAACCCGCCCGCCCCCCCCATCCCTTTTCAGGGACACCTCTCATGAAGGCATTCTCTGTCAGGAGGTGTTAGCGCTCCTCCAAAAGGGAGCGGTAGAGAAGGTCCCTTCACACCTAAGGGGCAAGGGGTTTTATTCCCGGTATTTTATTGTTCCAAAACCCAAGGGCGAGGTTCGTCCCATCTTAGACCTCAGGGACCTCAACAAGACGGTAGTAAAATCCAAGTTCAGAATGGTAACCCTGGCTTCTGTTATCCCGGTATTACAGTTAGGAGAGTGGTACGCAACTCTTGATCTCAAGGACGCTTACTTCCATGTGGCAGTAAGACCCAGCCACAGGAGTTTTCTCCGCTTTATTGTATCCCATTGTCATTTCCAATTTACGGTGCTCCCATTTGGTCTCTCGACAGCACTCAGGGTCTTCACGAAATACATGTCGGTTGTAGCGGCGTTCCTCCGCAAAAAAGGGGTACACGTCTTTCCGTACCTAGACAACTGGCTAATTCGTGGTCGATCCTACGAACAAGTGGAAGCTCATGTTTCCCTTACAAGGACTCTCTTCATAAGGCTAGGCCTCATGCTGAACGAGGAAAAATCATCATTGACTCCCTCTCAGAACCTCGAATTCGTAGGGGCTCTCTTGGACGCCAAGGTGGCGAGAGCATTCCTCCCCAGAAACAGGTTCCTGGCTATAGTGGAGCTGGTCTCCGAATTAACCCGATTCCCCATTACGACCGCCCGAGTCTGCTCGAGACTGCTGGGGCACATGGCGGCATGTACGTATGTGGTACGCCATGCTCGAATGAGGCTCAGACGGCTGCAGGCCTGGTTAGCAAAGGCATTCAACCAGTCCAGGGGTCTCTGGGGTATGGTTCTCACGGTACCCCCAGAGGTGATTGCCTCCTTACGGTGGTGGACTCAGGAGGCTGTGTTGTGCAGCGGGGTCCCATTCACCGTACTTCCCCCCTCACTCACACTGGTCACAGATGCCTCAGACCTGGGTTGGGGAGTGCACCTGGGGCGTCACAGGACCCAGGGCTTGTGGTCTCCTGCAGAGCAGACCCTGCACATAAATGTCCGGGAGCTCAGGGCAGTCAGGAGAGCCTGAGAGACCTTCCTGTCAAAGCTGTCACGCCGCTCTGTCTTGGTACACCTGGACAACACGGCAGCTGTTTTACCTCAACAGGCAGGGGGGAGCCCGGTTGCCTCCTCTTTGCCGCGAGGCTTTGGAGCTGTGGGACCTGTGCATAGCACATGATATAGTTTTGCAGGCAGAGTACCTACTGGAGTGCAAAAATTTGCTGGCTGATGCTCTGAGCAGGTCCTTTGGAGCCCATGAATGGTCTCTCAAGGATTCAGCCCTTCGTCAGGTCTTCCACAGGTGGGGTTGTCCCCTAGTAGACCTGTTTGCTTCAACACACAACACCAAGTGCCAGAGTTACTGCTCCCTCTTGGGGCTGGGGGAACACTCCAGGAGAGATGCCACGACCGTGCCGTGGCCGGTGGACATCCTCTATGCATTCCCTCTGTTTCCCCTAATTCCCAGGGTTCTGACCAGGGTCAAGACCTTCAGGTCCACGGTCATCCTGATAGCCCCTCGGTGGCCCAGGCAGTTCTGGTTCCCTATCCTGGTGGATCTGCTCAGCGAGAAGCCTATAACGCTCCCACCGGTTCGGGATCTCCTGACCCAACCTTGGGACGGGGGGGCTCATGGTTCACCTGAATCTCAGCTCTCTCCACCTGATGGCCCGGTTTATCCGTGGCTGACCCAACCAGAAAGGGAATGTTCCCAGGAGGTACAGATGGTGCTCCTAGGTAGCAGTAAGCCATCCACCAGGCGGTCATACACAGCCAAGTGGCGGTGGTTCTCGTCTTGGGCGTCCAGAAGGGGAGTGCACCCATCTTGTGCACCTGTCCCGTTCATTCTGGACTACCTTTTCGAACTCAGGTCTGGTGGACTCTCTACCTCCTCTGTCAAAGTCCATGTGGCATCACTCTCTGCCTTCCATGTTGGATCGGCAGGAGTCTCGCTGTTCTCTGACCCTGTGGTGAAGAGGTTCCTTAAGGGTTTGGACAAGTTGTACCCCTTGGTTAGACCCCTTCTCCCTGCTTGGGACCTTAACCTCATGTTGTCTAGACTTGTGTCGCCCCCCCTTTGAGCCGCTGGCCACGTGCTCCTTGAAGCACCTCTCTTTGAAGGTTGCGTTCCTTGTAGCCGTTATGTCGGCTCGCAGGGTCTTCGAGTTGAGGGCACTAACTGTAAACCCGCCCTACCTAGTGTTCTCGGAGAATAATGTGAGGCTCCGTCCTCACCCGGCCTTTCTCCCTAAGGTGGTGTCACCGTTCCACCTGTCCCAAGAAATTTACCTCCCGGTTTTCTTTCCAAAGCCCCATGCCTCACCTGAAGAGCAAGTGCTCCATTCCCTAGATGCTAGACGTGTGCTAGCTTTTTACATTGATAGGACTAAACCCTTTCGCAAATCCACGCGATTGTTTATTGCTTTCGCTGACAGAATGAAAGGGCTCCCCATATCGACCCAGAGGTGGTCCAATTGGGTCGCAGCGTGTATCAGGGAGTGTTATGCCCTGGCCAGGAAGGTCCCGCCCCGGGTTACAGCACATTCCACCAGGGCACAGGCGTCCTCTGTAGCCTTTGGGGCGCAGGTTCCAATCACTGAAATCTGCAGGGCGGCCACGTGGTCATTGGTCCATACCTTTACGGTGCACTATGCGCTGACACAGCAGGCTAGGGAGGACGCAGGACTAGGCTCTGCGGTCCTCAGCTCTGTATCGTAAATATGTTTGTTTTTATCTGTACCACATTGCACTTTTTCTACAGTTCTCTGTGTTCTGTTACTTGAATAAATATGTTTGGGTGGATCAACTTTCGTGGACTTCTCTTTCTGGGTGCTCTGACCCCTCCTCCGTGAAGTGGGGTTGGCTTGGAAGTCACCTGATTCGAATGGACATGAGCAACCACTCGAAGAAAAGAACGGTTACTTACCTGTAACTGTTGTTCTTCGAGATGTGTTGCTCATGTCCATTCGATTTCCCCCCTACCTCCCCTTCGTCGGAGCGTCTGGCAAGAAGAAACTGAGGTGGGGGAGCGCTGGCAGGGGTACTTATGCTCTGCCATGGCGGCGCCACTCCAGGGGGCGCCTTACTGGCGCTACGGGTACCGCTGGGGAAAACACTCCAGAAGACGCGGTGCACACGGTGCGCACACCTGATTCGAATGGACATGAGCAACACATCTCGAAGAACAACAGTTACAGGTAAGTAACCGTTCTGTTCTTGCTACCTCAGTGTGTACGAGCATATAATGCGGAGAGGCCCAGGAGCAGGTATTAGAGAGGAAGCCCTCCCTATATGCCAGCTGCAGGAGCCTGAGCCCTATTTCTAGGGTTGTGTCCTGGTGCCTAGGCTTGGCTCACAACTGAGTTTTGGCCCATCCATACAAGTTTTTCTAACTACGAGAGGGGTGGATGGTTGAAACTTGAGTGGCATTGTGACTTAGTGCATGAGGTGACAACGCCGCTTGATTTGGAGGTCTGATGAAATGTACTTTTACAACCATATCCAAGACTGTTCAGATTTTATTCATGTTCATGATTTTTGTGCTCTCCATGAGAAAATCTTAGTTCTAACTTTGTGACTTCCTTTTGATGAAAAAGAGAAATTGTGATTTGTTTTTTGGAGATTGAGTGATTGAGCCGTGGACTGTATTAAGTAATTTTAATGGGAGAGTCGTCTTAACTTAATGTTTCCTTGGCAACACAATTTAATATTTATGTGGTCAGCTAAATGAAATAAGGCTGTGTTACGCAAATGTATATTTTGTGGTTCAGAGATCACAATGATGGTCAGTATGAAAAAATAAATAAGATAGCTAATTGTTGAGTATAAATTATAGGGTATTCCCCCCCCCCCCCCGTTTTGTCTTATCTGCAGTTTTTATGCGTTATTTGCATAGATAACCAATTTGAATAAATAATACTGTTTTAAGTAATTTTTTATCTTTTCTACATTGATAATTAAGAAAATTATGCTTTTATTTAAGTCTAAGGCATCCATAGAAACTGCAAAGCTTAAAAGAGGAGTTATATTGAATATATTTATAACACTTCAGTATAGCCAGAAATTGTATTTACAAGTGGCAATAAAGTATTTTACTTGAGTATATTAAGTATTTAATATAACTCATCTGTTTTCATCTTTTTTACACAGGTAATTTTTAAAATCAATTATTGCTTTTTACTTTTTCTCTATAGCTATGAAGCTGATGACTGCTTTAGTAAATGTGGCATTAAATCTTAGCATTAACATGGACAATACACAACGGCAGTATGAAGCAGAGCGAAATAAAATAATTGGAAAACGAGCTAATGATAGGCTGGAACTCTTGCTACAGAAGAGGAAGGAGGTTAGAGCAATTAATATTTCTATCTACTGATATGCAATGAAGAAGGGAAAATGTTAAAATCACAACAATTAATCTTGTAAGAATGTTTTTGCAAAGGAGAATTTTTGATTGCCATTTTGCTTCATCTTTAAATTGTACATAACTGTCATTATTTTGCAAACACCTGAAAACATGGTTGTGTTATAAAAGCTAGAAATTTGGAAGGTATACATGGGATGTATCTCATTTCAATGCTCGGCCAGTGGTTCCATTTGAGCCAAGCTAGGTAATGAACAAAATTTGTCATCCTTTGACTGCTTTTTTTGGATGAGGGTAAAGATATACCTGTCACAAAAAAGAATCTCAGCAGAAAGCCCTTTGAGCTATATTTTTGTCCTATCTGAAGTCAAAGTTGAGGTAAAGCTGACAATTTAAGTTGTCTCTAATATTTCCTTTCTGAACAGAGGAAACTGCTAATTTACTGCTGTCAGCGTTGCACATTTTCATGAGTCCTTATTCATTTTATATATTAAAAATGGCAAGTACTTTTCAAAATAAAAGATAAAAAATACATAGTCTTCTCCCCCATATGTTAAAAATATTCCAGTTGATTAAAACAGAAAACAGTTAAATGTTCATTTTTATCCTTTATGCACTTATTTACTAATTTTAGTGTTTAGATTTAACAATGGAAATACACTATTAGATATTTCTAGTAAAATGATCTCATGTTTGCCTTCCAAAGAACTTCCATTTAAGGAACACTTCCTTTGAACATTTACATATGAATAGTCCTGTTTAATCCTTTGGAACTACTCATATGTTTACAGGATTAGGTCTTGAAGAGGCAGCACATAGATTCCACAAGGGAAAAGATGTAAAAATCAAGACGGCTGTGGCTTATTTTGCCCCATGTGTGTTTGGTTGTAGTCTTTCTCTATTAGCCTTTTATAGCTTTGGTGAACTCTTCCATTTCCTTCTGATTGTATGTTTGTAGCTTGTTTTTATTTAACATTGCTTGATTTCAGTTTGTAGTCTCAACTATGCCTAAATACTTCTTAATTTTCCTATTTTGTTTTTTCTCATCCATTTTATTTAATATTGTAAAAGTTTTCTATATTCAGCCTTTTTCATTAAATTCGTTTTAACCTTTTTTCTAACTAATCATTTCCTCTTATCATCATAGTGAGCCTTTTCTGCTAATTTATCTGTTCTTCCCAGGTTACTCCCTTTTTCTTCACTTTCTTTTGACACTTTGATCCTGTGGGATTATTTGAATTTTGCTGCAGACTCTTTCCTTGAACCTCCACATGAGAAATCTTATGGCCTACCTCCATATCTTTTCCTTTTCATCTCATATCCAGCTGACAATGTCACTTACCAAATATGCCAACTTTGTCTGTTACCATCTCTTGGTCTATGTCTTTGACTGTTGCCTCAGTCTTATGCTCCCCCATTCTTTGTAGTCCCTTCATAATACTGCTACAGAAATTAACTCTTGCCTGCTGCTCTAGCAGTATGCATCTATCTTTTCTATTCTCTTAATTGGTTTTCCTTCACTTTCTGCACTAAATTTAAGACCCTCATCCATTGTAGCTTTGCAGATTTCTTCTGTTCACCCAAGCTCCATAGTTAACTGGGTCCTAATTTGTGTTTCACTGTTGTATCTGTTCTTTCTTACACTTTGTCTCTGTATGTGAAAGTTTGACTGTTTTCCCGCCATCATTTGTAATTTTCCACTTGTCCTTTAAATTATAGGGAGAGGGTTAAAACAACACCAGATGGGGGGGAAACGATGCATTTAATGTAAATTACTCATTCCTGTAAACAAAATTGTAGACAGAAGGAGTTTATTGAAGGTTAGAACCTCTTTGTAATAGAGGAGGAAAACACATGGCCTCTTTTCTAGCTGTCAGCATTATAGTTATTGACCTCTGCAATATTTCAAGTATCTTAAGTTTTGTATCATGATGCTGAAAATTGGCACTTCAGAATAGACTGTCCAAACAATTCTTTTTAGCAGAATCCATCATATAAGGCTCATAAATAAAATATAGATTGAACCTCTTTAATCTGGCACCACTGGGACCTAAGCAGTGCCGAATCAGAGAATTTGCTGAACCAAGGGAGGTCAGTATTGTCTAGCAGCATTACCAACACTTCCACTGCTTACTGGGCTTTTAGAAAACACTGAGGTGTAAATTAGAGGTAAATAACAGCACAGGACACTGAGAACCAGGACTTGTGGCTGTAAGCAAACTTTATGGTATCATAGGAAACTTGGCCACACCCATTGTGAGTGGACATCTGGCTAACTAAAATTATACCTGACCACAGATGTTGCCAGACTAAAGTGTGCTGGACTAGAGAGGTTCAGCATGTAATAAACATAATTATAAAATATTAATTTGTTGTACTCTATTTAATGCTAAAATAATCTACTCAAATTTTATAACCCATCATTCAGTAATTACATACTATTTTTTGTTTTCAGCTTCAAGAAAATCAGGACGAGATAGAAAATATGATGAATGCAATATTTAAAGGTGTTTTTGTGCATAGATACCGGTAAGTTTACTTATTCTATAATTTGTAGCTTTGTGAACTTTCTAGATTTGTTGTAAATACTCTGCCTTTCACCATTACCTTTTTGTTTCCCTCTTGCAGAGATGCAATAGCTGAAATAAGAGCTATCTGTATCGAAGAGATTGGAATATGGATGAAAATGTATAGTGATGCCTTTCTTAATGACAGCTATTTAAAATATGTAGGTTGGACTATGCATGATAAGGTAAGTTGTATGTTTGAACAGTGCTGTTTGTACCTATGAGTCATTTTGGGGAAAAAAATCAGCTCATCTGTTTTCCAGTTGGTGGACTCAGAATTAGCATTTGGGCAGAGAGAAAACCAATTTAAAAAAATACGTTCAGTCTGTGGTCCCATTTATACAGAAGTCTGTGGCTAGTCATCTATTGAAGTCTAGTGGTATAGTAGTGGAATACATATTCAGTTAACCTAGTTGTATATGAATAATGTAGCACCATATCAGCCATAATTTTCACAGTTTCCATAAAGTAAAGTACATTCGCCTACATTTTCAGAAGTGAGCGGCGATATTGGATGCTTCAGTGTAGGGCTATGTCTACACTGCAGCGCTATTTCAGGATACGACAGGTATCCTCAAATAGCTATCCTGCATCTTAACAGCAAGTCCATTATTTTGAAATATAACAGGCTCACTATTCTGACATCCCTGTAAACCTCATTCCACAAGGAGTAAGGGATGTTTTGGAATAGCGGGTTACTTCAAAATCTGGTGCTGTGTAGACCACATCAAATTATGAAATAAGCTATTTTGAAATAACATCGAAATAAGATAGGCAATTTGCGTAGCTCAAATTGCATATCTAATTTTGACCTACAGTGCAGTGTAGACGTACTCTAATTGTCCAACTTGACATCTCTAAAAGGGGGGTGATCAGAGGGTCATATCTACACACATTGTAAAAATTAGGTCACTTTAAGGCATCTTAAATTGGACATTTCAAAATTGCTAGTCACTTTTGGAGACAGAGGCAGCAAGGGGGGCAGGATGCGAATAGTTGAGAATATTAACTGATGAGCTTATCAGTTAATCATATTCTTGACTACTCGTTTACATCCTTAATGTACTCGTGTACTGAATGCCTTGGTGTAAGGAAGGTGTGTTTCTCCTTTCATACCAGAGTCCTGCCACTGATTGCTATCCCCAGCACCAAGAAAAAAGTATTAGAATACTGAAGACTGCAAGGCATGGGGATCAGAGTAGAGTGCAGTCAATCCAGTCATTCTTCTGCCTTGGTACTGCCTAAGCCTGTACCATTGACTCTGGCACCTATGCAGTTACCATGGAGTCCAGAACCAGAAGGGGCTGGTGGCAGCACACTGTGCCAGTACCATCTCAGTACCAACCATATCAGAGGTATTTGTGGCTGCCAGGGATCTCCTCTCATCAATACCAATATCGCTGGCACCACAAAAGTCATCATAGTCGGTGCTGGCGGGCAAGGTGAAATCAGCTGGATTTTACACTTGGTACTGTGCCAGCCTCATGTGCCCAAGGTGCCCTTTGGTACTATCGAGCAAATTTTCAATTCTTGCCATAGCACTGATCACTGGCATCAGGAATGACATCACTGTGGTCAAAAGAAGATTTATTTTCTTGCAAGCCAGAAACTGGGTCCTATTCTTTCCACTCCCTAAGCCACTCTTGCTACTCCTCCAGACGGCTCTAGGCTTTCATTGATTCTGTCACAGGAGTATTGTCGAGTGGTTGGTCTGTGGACCTGCACTGGTACAGTGGGCCCTCTGGAATCTGTGGGTGTTTCCCCCAGCTTCTAGGGCATGTTCCAGATTCTCCTATTTGATGGCCTTGGAAAGGTGTGTCACCTGACTGTGCCATACTGCTTCAGACTCCAATACCGGTTCCCAAGAGCCAGCTCAAAGGGACTCTGCAGATGAAGAAGAGTATTCACAGCCAATACTAGCACCTTCCTCCTCCTCCTCCCCAGATGGGACAGTGGCAGAAGGGGGCATGTCACCTCCCCCAGGTGTCGTACTAAGTGTGGTTAAAGGATAATTTCAAATCTGGGTATTCAGATGGAGGTAGTAAAAGAGTCCTTCCACAGCTTGTTGGGACTCCGTGCAAAAATTGAGACAAGCTTGTGTAAGAGTCTAAGCAGGAACACTACTTCCCGTTGGATGAGGGAAAATGAGTAGCAAGGGTCTCTTTATATGCTGTTCTGGATGAGTCTCACCTAGCTGCTGCATTCATGGTTTCTGCAGTAACCATTTGTCAAGAGTTCCTGATTACAATCCTCTGGCTCCTGCAGGAGATCGAACAGATTAAGGACATGCCCTTTGGGGGATCCTCACTCTTTTCAGACCAGAAGGAGGTAAAGCTAAATGACCTAAAGGACTCAAGAGTGGCCTAAAGACCCCGGTCTTGTACACCTTAGCCCTGTAGAGGAAATACTCCAGGCCACCACAATCCTTCCAGTACTCTGCCTGGCTACCTGTAAGGACTCACATAGAAAAAGAAATAGGGGTTATAGGCAGAGACTGCCACTCCATTCTATCTCTGCGTCAATGCCTGCCTCCCCTGCCCCACCAAGACATCCAGGGGGCTCTAAGTAGGTGGGTTGGATGCAAAAAGATACTGTCCCATTTCCTATGATGCCAGATCCTGTTTTTCCTTTATTTGCAAAACACCTTTTCCACTTCCTCACTGCTTTATCTGTTGGGTATTGAGCACTGTAGAAGTATGGTACACCCTCCAGTTCATTTGTTCTACATCCCCATCTTCCTGTCTCATCCCTCTTCAAGGCACCTCTCAAAAAAATTCTGAACCAGGAGATTCAATTGTGCCTTTCTAGTGGGAGTCCTAGAAGAGGTTGAGCAGATATTAAGGGAGAAGGATTTCTTCTCTGGTTATTTCTTACTTCGGAAGGCCAGGGAGGTCTCATGCTTATTCTAAACCTGGGCCAACTCAGCAGCTATCTCAACAAGAATCTACATGTCTATCCTGGCATTATTCTCTCTCTCTGATCCCAGAGACTGGTATGCTATCCTCAGTTTAAGAGACTCCTACTTCCAAGTGTCCATGTACCATCGGCACAGAAGGTTCTTCAGTTTCATAGTGAACCATTCAACTACATATTCATGGTGCTCTCATTAGATCTATCTGCATCCCCCACAGTGTAAACAAAATGTATGGCCATAGTGGCAGCATTCCTGAGGAGATCAGAGGTAAAGGTCAACCCCTATCTGAGTAGCTGGTTAGTCAAGGGCCAGATCAGGTGTTCAACTCATCCAGTTAACATTCAAGGACCTACGCTTTCTAATGGAGTACAGACAAGTCTGTCCGTTTCTTGGCACAGAGGATAGAGTTCATTGGACTTGACTCAGGATAGAACATCCCTTCCAGAATTATGTTTCCAATCAGTCCGTTCCCTGGTGACACCTGAAAGGTCATCCATCACAACAGCCTGAAACTGTGTGAGTATCCTAAGATACATGGCCTTGAGCACTTGTGTGGTACAGTACATGAGACTGCACTGCTGATCTCTGCAGACATCGATGGCTTCAGTATACTTGCCAAACTGCCTCCATCTGGATCCTGTACTTGCAGTGTCATCACAGGTTCTCATCTCTCTAGATTGGTAGTTAGATCCTCTCAGCATTTGCGTGCGCATAGTCTTAATCTGCCCTCAACCATCAATGATTCTAGTCTCAGATGCATCAGTACTAGGGTGCGGACCTCACCTGAGGCCCTTTACAATGCAGGGCTTTTGGGTGGATCACTCTTTTCATGTCAATATCAGAGAGCTCAGAGTTGTTCATATTGCCTGTCAGATGTTCTTGCTTCATATTGGTGCATAGTTTATTTGCTCTTACAGACAACAGTGCTACCATGTTTTGCTTAAATAGGCAAAAGGGAAACTCATTCTTCCCTCCTTTATCAAAACACGGTCCATCTATGGGAATTTTGTGTATCTCATTCAGTCAGCTTCGAGGCCCCTTACCTTCTGGGGATGCAGAATGAGCTGGTAAATCATCTGAGCAGTTCTTTTGCCAGTTACCATGGGGAGGAGGGGGAGGGCGGCCTCTGTGTCAGGATGTTGCCAGAGACATTTTCCGACACTGGCAGACTCCCCAAATAGACTCATTTGCAAACAAAGACAACAGAAGGTAGAATTGTCATCAATTCTGCTCCCCATAGTCTGGGTTCCATCATGGACCCCCCTCCTGCTATCCTGGACTGGACATCTTTATTAGGCTCTCTCTCTCTCCCACCAACACCGCCCCCCATCACAGTGCTACACAGCACTATGAGGGATCAAGTGGGTTAAATTATTCTCCACTCTGCTAGACCTGTCTGTGGTGACTCTAGTCTTGCTCCTGGATTTGATGATTGAGGACTGCAGTCAGCTGCTCCATCCAAACTTGAGTTCCCTTCCTTTAACAGCCTGGAAGCTCCATGGTTAAACTCCAGAGAACAGATTTGTTAGGAGTAGGGAGATGAAGGCTTAACCGATTAACAG
The DNA here is from genome assembly GCA_032595735.1 of Pelochelys cantorii. NCBI lineage: Eukaryota > Metazoa > Chordata > Testudines > Trionychidae > Pelochelys > Pelochelys cantorii. Next base: position 17,446,025 of record CM064337.1, read on the forward strand.
GTGAGGCTCGAGCAGCTCCTTGCCTGCCTCCGGTACAGGCTGCTCCAGCCCTGTGTAGGTGGGGCCTGCTGTGGACATTCTGGCAGGTGTTCCAGCCCAGTAGCGGGCTGGGGGGCAGCACCCCCATTCACTCCCCTTAAATTGGTTAACTGGTTAATCAGTTAAACAGGGTTTTACATCCCAAGTTAGAAGCAAGTTTGCCAGTTCTTACTAAGTAGTAGAAACCCTTCCATCAGGACTACCTACCTGTCAAAAGTGACTAGTCGCTCCCCCGCGCCCCTTGCTGCCTCTGTCAGAAAGAGGCAGCAAGGGGAGGGAGCAGGAACTGTTGCTGGGGGGAGCTGGCTTAAAAGCCAGAACCCCCAGCACCATCTCTGTGAGGGGGCAGAGGAGGCAGAGTGCAGTGGGGAAACGGCACGAGCGGGAATTGAAACAGTTCCGCTATCCCCAGTCCGATTGCTGCTGCTTTCCCTTTGAAATGTACAATAGCTGCATGTGGCTCTTGTACATTTCAAAGGAAGAGGCACAGAGGGGAACCCTCGCCAGCAGGGACTGCTTGGGTCCCAGCTGGTGTGGGTTCCTGCTGCTTCTCTCCCTTTGAAATGTACAGGAGCTGCGGGTGGCTCTTGTACATTTTAAAGGGAGAGGCGCAACAGGATAGCGAGCACCCCCCTTATCGACTTGATTAGCTGAATAATCAATATTTAACATCCCTAGTCAAAATGTGAGTGGTTCTCCCTCTGGGCTTTCCAAGTCAGAGGCTTGCCGATGCATTTATCCATTCAAAATATATTTGACAGTTTGTTACACCTGAAATGGCAAATCTTAGCAGTTTACCTCTGTCAAGGTTCACCTGGCAGCAATATCCGCTTTCCACCCTTGGGTGGATAACTGTACTAATTTTTCCAGTGACTTGACCGACATATTTCCCAAAGGCTTAGAAAAGTACACTCAATTATCGGTCCCCATTCCCCCTCAAGACCAGAACCTAGTATTGTCAAAACTTAGGGGACTACTGTTTGAGCTTTTAGCAATGTGATTCTTGCCACCTTCCAGGAAGGTATAGTTGTTCCATGAATTCTGGTTCCTCTTCCTGTATCACCATTTGGGAGCTCCCAAGAGCGAAATGCACATGTGCAATCACTTGAAGAAAAACGTTGTTAAATTTTATAATTTTTATTCTTTGAGATGTTGCACATTTCCGTTCCATAAGCCCCTCTCACTCATCTACATTAGAACCAGTGTTCCCTCTAAGTTGTGCAGCAGCACAGATTCACAGGTGATTAATCAGCCCTGCCCAGTCAGAGGCTCAGGGCTCCCTGCATGGAGCTGACTGACTGGGCAGGGCTAATTAATCACTAGTGAAGCTGTGCTGCTACTCAATTTGGAGGGAACACTGATCAGAACGTCTGGAAAGAAAGGCGAGAGAGCCCCATGGTGAGTTGGTAGAGCTGGGTGGCTGGAGAGTGGCAGGTGCTGGCCAGGCACCCAGCTCTGAAGGCAGCATCCCCTCAGCAATCACACAGAAATAAGGGTGGCAGAACCATAATATTCAAGCCTTTCTTCTGTGTTGCTGTTTTCCAAGCTGGATTGTCAGAGTGGTTGCTGAAGACAGTATAGAAGTAGGGGTGGCAATGTTGTGGTAATCCTTTCCTTCATAACATTACCAGCTTCCTTTTGAGTTAGGCCCCCTACAGTTAAAACTCCATGAAATTGCAGATTTAAATATCTTAAATAATGAAATTTATTATTTTTAACATGCACTGACTGTGAAATTGACCAAAATGGACCTTGAATTTGGTAGGGCCTTAGATATGTGCAACACATCTCAAAGAACAACAGTTACAAAGTTTATAAATGTTTTTTGCACCCTGAAAGTGTATGTAGTGATGATACCAATGTAATTATGAAATTGTCATGATAACTGTTAGCTTGTTCAAAAGAAGAGGTTATGATAATCTTGCCAGTGATGTGAGAAGACAAGATCATGTGAGCCACATGAACTGAATTTTATTTAAAAACAAGTAGTCCTGTGGCACCTTAGAGACTATAGAGAGAGAGAGAGAGAGAGAGAGAGAGAGTCATGAGCTTTCATAGGCAAAACCCACTTCCTGACTCAAGCTCATCTGAGGAAGTGGGTTTTGCCCATGGAAGGTCATGATTTTTATATATAAATATGAAAATCATATATATATATATGAATAAATATATATATATATATGAAAATCATTTGTATATTTGTTGGTTTCTAAGGTGCCACAGGACTACTCATTGTTTTTATAGTTACAGACTAACATGGCTACACCTCTCTGTGAATTCTTTTTATTTAGCTAATTTAGATTTTAGAATGGAAAATTGTATATGCTTTGAAGATGAAATACACTTCAGATACTTGGTGTTAATCCAATTCTTAATCTTATTTTAGCAAGGGGAGGTAAGACTCAAATGTCTTACAGCTTTGCAAGGACTTTACTATAATAAAGAGCTTAATTCCAAATTGGAACTGTTCACCAGTCGATTCAAGGTAAGTATATATAGTTGGATATTTTCAAGAAAACAGACTGAACGCTTTTTACAAATTTGTTCTGTTTTACATTGTGCTGTTTTGAAAATTAGTTTTCTTTTTTGTTCTTAGGATAGAATTGTGTCTATGACTCTTGACAAAGAATATGATGTTGCAGTCCAAGCAATAAAATTACTTACTCTTGTTTTACAGTAAGTATATATCTGCTTCTGACCAATATGAAGTATGCGAACGTTGACTAACAGTAACTCTCAGATACTTTTAGAGACCTTAATACACAGTCTGAGAGAAGTTTGTCCATCTTAAACTAACACAATGTGCTGTAAAAAGAGTGATATTTCCAGCCAGGATATCATCCCAATCTACCACACTTCTACATTTAAATGTTAAAAATATTATGATACTCATTTCAATTTATAGTTTTCATAGCAGAGCTAAACTAAAAAGATGTACTGCTGATGGGATGCATATGCTAGGAGGTACTAACTGAAATAAGCTGTGTCATGGTCACAAAGTAGCGAGTCTTGGATATGTTTGAGAAAGTGTTAACTTTGTGAAATGCTGTTTTAAAAACAACTTTATCTTGAGACACTTTCTGACTATCAGTAGACAGTTAATTTCAAAGATATTATCTAGCTTGGACTAGTATAGTTTTAGATTAAGGTCTTTTTCTAAACTATATACTATAAGGGAAATAGATACATGTCACTAAAATCTTAGAATGAGGTTAATCATGCTACAGGCCACTGCCATAATCTTGATTAGCTTTATTGGAAGAGACCTTCTTTTTTAAATGATTGAGGACATTTTAAATACAAGGTTTTCTTTCGACTCTTCTCTTTTCTTGTGGCTAATAGTTAATATTTTTGTCCATGTATTTTTTTTTTTCTTTTTCTTCCTAGGAGTAGTGAAGAAGTTCTGACAGCAGAAGACTGTGAAAATGTCTATCATCTGGTTTATTCAGCTCACCGGCCAGTAGCAGTAGCAGCAGGGGAGTTTCTTTATAAAAAGTGAGGGGCAATATATTTAATGTTAATTGATTACCTTTTTATTGTATGGTCTAGCTAAAAATATTATGGATATTATTTACCTTTTAGCTAGAAAAAGGAAAATCTGAGTAAGGAAGTAGATGTTAAAATATTTTTGTTTTTAAAATATGGAAGCATTGTACATCACAGTTCATTCGGACAATATGTGACAAAGGCATAGACAACTTGTAGTGAGATTTAAGTTTTAAAAAAAAGTCACAACCCATGCCCAGAGAGAAGAATTAGTCCTATTTGAGAATCCCAAAATAGCAGTTATACTGGCAAGACCCTACAAGTTGTAAACCTGTCTTGTGAAATATTTTATAAAATTTTTAAAATACCATTTCTGTGTGATGCAGCATGACTTGCATAAAGAGCTCAAAGTTTTCTTGCTTCATGTGTGGTCAGCCCAGCTAAATTATGTGAAGAATATACCCTGATCTCATGAAGGTAATGTATTAAACTTAGAAGTGAAGATGTTTTAGGGAATGGACTAGAACAGGGTCTCCAAACTTTTAAAGCCCAAGATCACTTATTGAATTTAAGTCAGTCCAGAATCTACCTCAAACCAAAATACTCCAGCTCCTCCCCTTCTTCGAGGCCCTGCCTCCTCCCCACCCGTTCGCCAAGGCCCCACCCTCCTCACTCTGTTAAGATAGGTTACAGGGGGGCGGGACAGTGACATCAGCGCCCCCCTGCCTCTATCTCACTCACCCTGCACTACAAGCGGGAGGCTCCCAGGGGGCAACTCTGATTCTCTGGACAGCAGTAGCAGCAGGGCAGTAGGGGGAGAGGGCAGCTGAAGTGCCTCCCAGCCAAACCAGTCAGGATCATCTGTCAGAGGCTCCAAGATCTGGTGACCACTGGACTAGAATGTGTATTGGTACATCTGACAGCTATTGAAGTTTAGATTTCGTCTGTGACCATTCATTTTTCTCTTCAATTTATAGTAAAAGTTACTCTGTTCAATCTGTATTAACTAATTTGTAAATCTACAAATCTATGGGATTTGAATTTGATCCATACCAAATTTACCCTTTTGCATTAATGCTATTTCTTTGTAGTGTGTATTTCTAGTGGTTGTTAGTTTGGCTAATGTACTCATGATGGGAGACTTCACACACTTCGTGTAAAAGGGTTCTCAATCCTTTTACTTACTAAATTGTGACTATGTAGCTATTATATAGTTACTGAGTTACACTTTGGAGCAAGGATTTTGTGTGTGGACCATTTTTTAACAGCTTCTTGCACAGTGATCCAGTCTCTCAGGTAGTATATAGGGGGTCATAATGGACCACAAGCTGCATATGAGTCAGCACTGTGACACTGTTGAAAGAAAAAGCAAACCTTATTTTTGGATGTATTAATAGAGGTAATGTAAGCAAGACAGAGAAACTAGTCTTCCACTCTACTCTGTATTTATTAAGTCTCAGCTGGAGTACTGTGTCTAGTTCTGGATGCCAAGTTTTAGGAACGATGTGGACAGTTTGGAGAAGGTGCAGAGAAGAGCAACAAAAATAACAAAAGGTCGAGAAAACATGACCTATGAGGGAAGATGGAAAGAACTGGATTTGCTCAATCTAGAAAAGAGAAAATTGAGAGGGGACGTGTCAACAACTTTCAAGTTCCTAAAAGGTTGTTACAAGGAGGAGAGAGAAAAAATATTCCCCTTACTTCTTGTCCTATCCTCAGAGGTTAATGGGCTTAAATTTCAGCAAGGCAGGTTTAGGTTGGAGATTAGGAGAAACTTCCTAACGGTCAGGGTGATTAAGCACTGGAATAAATTGCTTTAGGAGGTAGTAGAATCTCCATCGTTGGAGATATTATGAGCATGTTAGACAAACTCCTGTCGGAGTGGTCTGCGGTGCTTCTTGTTATGAGTGCAGGGGCCTGGACTTGGTAACCTCTCAAGGTTCCTTCCAGTTCTATGTAGATGTAATAAATAACAATTACTTAGTGCAAAGTGCTTTTGTAAGACACCTATATTCTTTAGACTATTTAGAAGATGATATACAAATGGATCATTTTGTTATGCGGACCCGTTATCATCTACGGAGAGTATCAGTGCCTTTAAGACTTAGGCCTCAGTCCTTCAGACTTTGATACTTGCTCAACTTTAAACACTTAATTAGTGTATTGGACTAGGGATGTTAAATTTAGAATAATTGACTAATCGAATAGTCGATGCATTTTGCATCAGCTGTTCCATTAGTTCATAGGGCGCCTCCACTTTGAAGTGTAACGAGCCCTATGGCTATTGCTACACTTAAAAGGCGAAAGCATCACATGGAGCCTGGGGTCAGCTGGGGACTCCCCCACTGACCCTGGGCTTCATGCAGCGCTGCCGCTTTGAAACACTGCAGGGAGCCAGTGCCAGGCTCCATGCAGTATTTCAGAGCGGCAGCGCCGCACGGAGCCTAGAGGCAGCGGGGAGTCCCTACCTGATCCTGGGCTCCATGCGGCACTGCTGCTTTGAAACACCACGTGCAGCCTGGGGACACCCCAGCTGGCCCTCGGCTGCATGCGGCGTTTCTAAGCAGCAATGCCGCATGAAGTCCGGGGTCTGGCCTCAGGCTCCATGACACGCTGCCGCTTTGAAGTGTCCTTCTCCTCTTACCCCACCCCTTTTGCTGCCCCTTTCTGATAGAGCGGTGTTACTAAATCTTTTTTTTATAAAGTACTCCTTTAAAAAAAAATTAAGTATTCGCAGTACCAACAGTTTTCAGACATACAATTTTTTCTACCACTGCAACACATTTGTTTAAACAACTTAATCATAGCCGTGCAGGCGATTAAATTTTTGGGTGTAAGAAGTACAAAAATAATAAAACGCAGTAAAACTTAAAACAAAAATTAAGTTTTCTCCAAATTTCAGTTGTGTTCACATACCCCCCAGACTTCTCTCGAATACCCCTAAGGGTACTCGTACCACTGGTTCAGAAACACTGTGATAGAGGCAGCAAGGGTGGGGGGGAGAGTGACTGTTTGACTAGCCTGTCGACTAGTCGTTCACATCCCTAAGTTGGACAACTTTCATGCTTAGAGTTAAGTACTTACTTAAGCTTTTCTGGGATTTAAGGTCTAAATCCTGCATGTCACTAATGCAAAGGCAATTGTATCAATTCCTGAAACTTACAAAGAAGCCTCTTGGAGCTTAAATCATGCTTTTTCCAACTATGTTCAGAGAGTAGATCAGATAATCTGTTTCAAGAAAGCATGCTTTTGCCAAGCACAATTATTTAACTCAGAAGTTGATTACTTTTCTAAAACAAACATCTAAAGAGCAGTGTTTCAGTCTCCAATTTAATACTTCCCTCTCCCTTCTCCTGATACTGTTTTCATTGCTTCCTAGTGTTCTGAATGGGGAGAAGGGGTTTGGAGCAGCAATTTCCTAGGGAGTATGGAAGGTCTAGTTAACAATAATTGGACTTCATGAAGTTCTGGAGGTCTGCACTGATCTCACCATTTTTCTTAGAAAATTTTGTGATTGCTATAGCATCTATCACACAGTTGTGAGCCCATGTAACACAGGCCTGGTCTAAGGCCTACCACAATGAACTTGTGTTTTTGGCCTTCATTTTACTACAACAGTGAAATCAAAAGACCTCAGCACTCATACAATCAACCCACCCCCTTTCAAAATAATCTATATCCACAAGTAAAACATGTATATTATATAATAGTCTGCATCAGTCTGGTAGTAACATCACTGTCCTGATATAAATCAAGTATGGCAATAAAGTCTGTATAGTAGTGTTGCTTGCTGCAGTTCATTTATATCTCTAAACTATGACAGTATTGTCCAGTGTAATTGCATTTTCCCTTTCCACATTAATACAAGTATGTTTAATAATGTAATAAACTTAAAGTTAACAAACTTAACAAAAACTTGGGCATTCACTACTGCAGGATAATGAGTTAACTTAGCTTGGTTAAGTTTTTAAAAAATATTTTACATTAAATAAGAACATCCGAGCATGAATTATTTAGGCTAAAATTAAGAATGATTTGTCCTTTCTGGTTAAGAGCATAAATTATCACCTTCTGGTGTCTAGATATATGATTCTGGAGTATAAGGGCAAACAGGTAGGTGTCTTAATAGGAGTTACATGTTCCTTGGAAATGTTCAGCATTAGTTACTTTTGGAAACAGGGTTCTAATATGTTTAGTATGTTTCAATATAGCACTTCTTGTTTCCTTCAAGGAGAAAATACTTTGTTAAAATATTTTATTTTCATAGGCTTTTCAGTCGCAGAGAGCCTGAAGATGATGGACTACTTAAAAGGAGAGGGATACTGAGTCCAAATGCTAACCTTGTGAAGACATTGGTGTTTTTCTTTTTGGAAAGTGAAGTAAGTCGAGTTTCATGTTATCTATTTTATCACTTTGTCTGAAAGAGTTCCATTCTTTTGTGCTCTCAGGTACTACATGGTTTCCTGTTTTAAATGGTTAAATGGAAGCTTTATTGAAGATCTGCAGAGTATAAGAACCCATTTAATGCATTAGGCAGCCAGTCTATAATGGAATTATAAGCTCCAAGAAAATGAAGAACTTAGAAGTTTGGGCTTTGGGTCCCTTGCTAGTTGTTGAATGTCTCCTGTAAATGAATGGGAAATAGGAGTGTGTGGTGTCTTTCAGGGTCAGACCTGTTATTTGGGAAAATTAGGCACAGATAGGTTTGGATTCAGGTAAGTCACAAAGATTGCTTTCTGCTGCTTTAAATTCTGTCCAAATAACTGTTAGTGACTCAGGAAATTGGAAATGTTAAATAGAAACCAAAGAAGAAGTTGATCAGAATGTATCTTAAAAGTCACCGTATTCCATATTTGCTGTAACAGTGTCAATCTTTCTGAATTAATCTGCCACCAAGTTAAAAATCTTTTTTCCTTTGCAGTCAGATACCCATGTTGCAGGCAAAAAGGAGCAAGAGTAGCCAGCTGCATTCTAGCCACTTTTATGACTATCTTTTTCATTGTCTGGGGAACATAACTATTGTATTTTTTTTTAGTTACATGAGCATGCTGCTTACCTTGTGGACAGCATGTGGGACTGTGCAACAGACCTCTTGAAGGACTGGGAATGTATGAATAGTCTTCTGTTGGAGGAGCCGCTCAATGGAGAGGAGCGTAAGAGATTTCATTATACATTGCTATCCAAATTGATAAATTGTTAATTTTTCAATATTTGATATAGTTAAGATCCCAAGTCACCCACTTTTTTTAGAATAATTTAAGTAGAATGTAAATAATTTCAGAGTGATGTGAACTGCTCAGATTAGGCCACCAAAGATTTGGCTTCTTACAGTCATAGTGGACATGGGATAGGCAATAATTTTTGATAGAGGGAACACTCAATTTTGGTAAGTGGTTAAAGAGAATACTTTTCTATGGAGGAGGTGCCAGTTTGGTACAGAGGTTGGGTGAAGAAGGGAGCTTGGGTAGGGGACTGTAGTACAGGAGATAGTGGGAGGTCTGAGAGGGAGTTGTAACCTGGGACAGGAGATTGGGGTGCAGGGTTCAGAAGGGGGTATGGGTGCAGGAGAGGATTCTGACCTGGGAGAGGGGTGCAGAGTATGGGAGGGTGCAGGGTGTGTGCGCACCAGGAACAGGCTTTGGCTGTGAGGTGCTTACTTAAGCAGCATCTGGCCAGCAGCACACTCCTGCAGGCTTCCAGGCTTGCTCACAACCCTAGGCCACTCCTTATGTCTCTGTGTGCTACGGGGGAGTCTGTGTGTGCGGCCCATCCTCAGCAAAATTTCTCAGCACCTCTTGGCTGGAAACCAATAGGCCAATGGAAGCTGAGAAATTGTGCTGCACTTTCCCCACCCCCAGCAAAATCTCTAATTACTTACATTTTTACTTTAAGTGTTTCAAAAAGCCCAGATTGTTTGTGTGGCCTCTGCATATTCACTCTCTTGGGCTGTGCTGGTAGTATCTCTTGGACTAGTGGAACCTTCCTATAGCAATGCCTATTAGAATGCTGAAGGGACCCATCCCTCTCCTTTCTGCTTTGAACATTGGGTGGCTGAAAGTAAAATAGGCAGTGTAGTGTATTGATTGCTTGAATTCCTTCTAATCACAACCATAGACGGAGCAGGAACCTCACAAAGTCCTTGGGCAACTGATTGATTTTGATGAGTCATTCTTAGATTGCCACTTTCACATTTTAGTTGGATGTTAGTTCTTTATTTTCTATAATTTCTTTTATTGTATTTTGAGTAAAAACGGTATTTGGTCCTTCATTTCTAATGTGTGAAAACCAAAGACAGTGAAACTAGGTTTAAAGAGGTAAACTCTTGCTCTGTGGATTTTCCTACTTTGGGTGCACTTGTGTGTTGTTTGACTAGACAGACGGAGAGATCCCCTGCTGTTTTTATTACGCCATATGAATCAGCTTCACAAGGGCCAAAATAGAACATGAAACATTCTTCCAAGCAGTGCTGTTTTGGAAATCATGAGCAACTAAACCTTCCTGTTCCAAAATGCAGGGAAATTTAGGTGCTGGGAAAGGAAACTCTACTCTGACTGTGAAGGGGTTGAAAAGACCAGCGAAATCCCAGCATAAATCTCAGGCTGTGACAAGATCTTAACCAACTTTTGCTGTTCACCGTGAATCTGCAAAAGTTGGGTATGACTCCACATAAATGCCTGGTCTTATAGGTGTCTGCCTCTGCAGAAAGAACCAATCCCGGAGAGCATGTTTCTAGTGATCTGGGACTTCCAGACCCATACTCTGAGGTGCAAAAAGTGGTACCTATAAGTTGCATCCTCGGCACATTGAAGGATTATATTAAGGCCAGTGTTGTCATAGATTCACAATTTATCATGGATCAAACACTATTGTTCTCATGCTCCAGAACCTCATTGTAAGCCTGATAACTCAGAGGTTTTGGTTCTTCTGGATATATATAGTTGTTGTTTGTTTATATTACTGTAGCACCTAAGAGTCCTGGTCACAGACCCAGGAACCCACTGTATTAGGCATCATACAAATCCAGTACCATGATGGTTGATGATCAAATCAGGAGCCCTTGTTGCAGCAACAGAAAAGTTAATATAGGGATATTCATCTTTCTGTAAGTGTTCACCTGAGTGTAAAAGGGCTGAAGAAAGGAAAGTGTATAAAGGGTTCAGTGGAAGTGTCCTATACTGGAATTGTCCTGCATGGTTCCCTCATGTCTGTCAGCACTAAGTGAATAGTTTTCTTCACTTGTCCCAGACACTCAATCTGAAGACTAGAAGGGCCTATCAAATTTTGGAATGTGCATATGGATCTGATGTTCAAAACTGTCCGGATGTTATCAAGGAAATATCTTCCTTCCTTTCAGAAGAGAGCTCCAAATTCACAAATGTGTAGAACAGCTTGATACTTCCTTAAACTTCCCTTCAGTAATCTTGAAGCAACTGTTCACCTGTTTTTTGATATGCTGATCTCACCTGCTAGGAATAAGATTAACTGGCCAGTTTTAGATGGTTTATTACAGCTGGTAAAAAATGCCTGATGAAATTCATCAGCTTGACTGACAATTTCTGAAATATTCGATAGGTTATACCTGCTTTCTCCTGAGTACTGCAAGTTCTCCCAAACTCATCCAGGCCCAAATTCATCACCCTGGGAGATGACTGTCCAAAGAGCTAAAGAGGGTCATGTTTTCTCTATCCCTTCAGATAGATCTTGAGAAACAAGATGATGTGGGTAGAAGGATGCTCTCCTCTGCTACAGTGGGAATCCGAATGGTGAACTAATGGGCAGTAATATCGAGAAGTAGTATTATTTGGGAAAGTCACTTCTGGCAGTCATTGCCAGAAGACTGAAGTAAACTGGCCATAGCGCTTATTATTGAAGGTCAGTTGCTAAGTACATGTTGAGTGTATTCTTTGATGCTTTTGGTACTGTTAGAGCAGTGGCATCCACGTGTATGACTCAAGATAGGTTCATTTGTATTTCATCTGGAAACAGGAACTAGAATCAGAGATCTCCCATTTGATGGTAAAGGGCTGAACAGAAGAGGGTTAGAGAAAGTGAAAGAAAGCAGACCTGGTATAGGATCTTTAAGGATTTCTCAGTCCTCTAGGAGAATATTTTAGATGCCAGTGTTCCTTTCCCAAAACAAACATGTCTATTTTTTCTACTTCCATTGTGGAAGCATCAATAACACCCTATTCAGCCTCAGCCCAGGGGGCTGCTGTAGCCTTGCAGGAGATTCACTGAGGATAGGCTCATCTCGTCCAGAGCAGCCCCTGTCTGTGGCAGGCCTGGGCGCCCTGCAGGCAGGGGCTTCTCCAGTGGGTCTGGGAGCTAGGAGCTGGCCATAGCTCTAGTGTGCAGCCTGGGAGCTAGCAGCATTCCTAGCCTGAGTGCAGAGCTGGGAGCCGATGGCCCGTATCCTGCATAGTTGGTTACTGGTTAAACATTAGGTCAACCTAATGTTTAACCGGTAAACTGATTAACCATTATTTTACATCCCTGTTAGAGATGAGACTTCTATAGCCCTGGCTATGAAAACACTGTATGCCAAATATAGACAGCATGATTATGAGTTTGACATTGTTTAGGGATGGGTTCTTATGTCTGGTATGGTGGACTTCAACTTCAGGGAGTCTTCAAAAGTGTTGTATGCAATTCCTTAGCTCTCTGTTTGCAAGCAAGAAGAATATAATTATTATTATAATATGGGTGGTCACTCTGGAGGGAATGAGGTCTTGTGGGGATGTCAGGACATAAACCTATTTGCAGTGGGACACAGCTCTAAATGTCAGAGATTTTGCATCAGATCAGACCATCAGTCCCTCATCATAATTTAGTTAAGAAAAGACTGTATTTAGCCATGATACAGATTCTTGAAATCAGGGATAAGACCTCTTGTGCAAGAATACTTGCGCAAGAGGGCCAGTGTAGCTAGGGAAGAACTGTTTTGCGCAAAAAAGCCCTGATGGCGAAAATGGCGATCGGGGCTTTCTTGCGCAAAATCACGTCTAGACTGGCCACAGATGCTTTTGCACAAAAGCACTTTTTGCGCAAAGGCACCCGTGCCAATCTAGACACGCTTTTGCGGAAATGCTTTTAACGGAAAAACTTTTCTGTTAAAAGCATTTCCGCAAAATCATGCCAGTCTAGACGCAGCCTTTGTTGTTTTTTAAGTTCTTCCTGTTACAGTCTAACTGGGCTACCCCTCTGTCAGCCGGTGGTCAGGGCAGTGCATGTGTGTATGTTACACCCGAGTCTTCAACTGCTGAGACACAAGGCCCCGTCGCAGTGGGCAGTCTAGGTGAGACTGACGGGCGCCCCGAGGAGTTTAACGTCCATGTCTTTACCGCTAGGATCGGGATCCTTTCGCAGCGGGCAGCCAACAGGCCGACAGACGCCCCAGAGTTTACAGGGAGAGCTTATTACACCTCAGATTTTGACTGCTAGGATACACAATCCCTTCGCAGCAGGCAGCCTGGGGAGGCTGAGAGATGCCCCAACGGATCTGTCCCCTGGAAGCGACATGATCCAACGCTCAAGCTCTCCCTATATCTGTCCCTGAAGACCGGCTGGAGTTTTTTTAAAATTGTGCTTGGTTCTGTTACAGCAACTGAAGGAGTCAGGTCACAGCTTAAACAGTTACTATTTTATTGTTACAGGGTAAACTTAGCTGTTAAATGCTACTACTGTGTTACAGATAACACAGCCACTACAAAGGACAGGACAGAAATTACACTAATAAGTCACTTACAGGTACCATGAAACCCTTTTGGTTCTCTGAGCTCTTATTAAATGCATGCAAAATAGACACCTAGCAGGTATATATTCTCACCCCTGCGTTCCAGACTTGGCGTGGCCAGCGTCTTTCTCTCAATCCCTCGGGAAGAAGTAGGGCGAGGTTGGGCGTCCTACAGACCTCGGGAGACAACCAATACCTGCCAGCAGGTGTAGATGATTGGAGCTCAAATGGGGTGGGCTACTAAACCCCTCTTTACCCTTTGGGTCACGTAGGCTTCTTTCTGGTCTCAAGTGGCCAATTAGGAAAAATGGCTTTGAATGCCAAGTTTCCCACAAAGGATGCAAAGCATAATTCACACCTGGGAAAATGCAGACAATGGGCACCTCTGGTATGTGATGGACGAAGATTCCTCTCCTGGGACAGTGCAGGCGTGTCAGTTACTGGTACTAGCCATCAGGGCGACGGGAGGCCCCCGGGTCGTCAGCTAGCCCATTTACTGTCTGGTTTCTGTTTATGGTAGAGTCAGGGACAGGCAGCACACCTGCGTTCCCAGGGCTTCAAAGGCTGACTGCCTTTCTCTTGCTCTCTGGGGGGGGCGGGGGAACAAGATGGGGTTCATGTCTGGCTACACTCTCTGAATTATTTCTGAGAACTGGTGTCTATATCACATGCACAGGATGAAGCAGGATTACAGTCTCTGTTTAACTAGGTCTCCTTTTGTGCTATCTGGAGGGAGGAGTACTGTTTGCCAGACTCCCAAGAATGCAAATTCTTGGGAATGCAGAAGTCATTTGAAGAAATAAAGGATATTGACGTGTAATCATTTGTTCTTGAGATGGACTCTAAACATTGACACTGCCTGCCTACCTTACACTTTTCTTTAGACTCCTAATTTTGACTTTGAATCTGAAAATGGTGTGGAAAGTATTTGAGACAGACATTACACCAGGTCAGCTTTGATAGCCCTGCTCTCTGAACATTTGGAGCTGCAAGGGAAGGAAAAGCAGGAAGTATGAGGGTACCCTAATGTTTCCTGCTATCAGAATGTTCCACAGGTCCAAGTGGCACTGGCCTTTAATCCCAAGATCTGAATGAGAAGAATGACTTTTATAAGTGAATAACATTAAAGTTATTCAGCTTCATCTCCTGTCCAGTCCATACTGGGATACTTCATTTGAAATTCCAGTTATAGGTGAATAACTCTAACGTTCTGTTTACTGTCCCATTTATATACCAATGTGCAAAAATAATTAAATACCAAAAATAATAGATGGGGGGGGGGAATAGGTAACAAGTGACACAAGTGTAGTCTTATTTATCCTTGGGGAGAAAATACCAAATTTACAGCAGAGATCACATGATCTGTTGCATCATTTCCCCAAATTTGTATATTTTCTGTCTGAGCCTCTGTGGTGCTGAGCAAGTTCATTTTCTCTTGATTTCAATAAGAGTTCAGGGCTCGCAGCATCTGACTGGATCATAAACCCCTGGCTTACAAACTTCAAAATAAAGCCTTGTTGCTTGATCTTTAAGTAATTTGGTGTGTGTGTGTGTGTGTGTGTGTATATATATGAGACAAATTGCTGTTATGATCTGTTTTGTTTTTAATTTCAGCTTTAACTGATAGACAGGAAAGTGCACTGATTGAAATAATGCTGTGTACAATTCGACAAGCAGCAGAATGCCATCCACCTGTGGGAAGAGGAACAGGGAAAAGGGTATGGCCTATAAGCTTTATTGTTGTAAGAGAAATTCTGTAAAATTCTAACCTGTTGTTGTTTTTTTCTGTTATTTTAGTATTCAGGTCTCCTGTAACTTTTACTTTGACTGTACTGGATAATGCATGTAAAATAGTTTAGTCCAAAACCTGTTTAAAAAACAAAGTCCGTTTTTAATTATGAAATCTTTCTTATATCAATAATGTAGGTGCTAACAGCAAAGGAGAAAAAAACACAGTTGGATGACAGAACAAGAATTACAGAGCTTTTTGCAGTGGCACTTCCTCAGTTATTAGCGAAAGTAAGTTTAATTGCATTTGATGGTAATGGTTGTGTTGTCAAAATGTTGGGCAAATAGTGCATGTCTCCCAATGTCCTCTATATCACTAGAAACTACAGTATATTAGATGACTTGTTCAGCTTTTGGTTTGAACATGTGTTACTAATAAATAGGCTAGATGTTATATAGCTTAGAACTTTATTGTAATAACATTAAAAAAAAAACCCAAAACAAACTTGTGGGCCTTAATTATTTTTGTTAATTTGACAGTATTCTGTAGATGCAGAAAAAGTGACCAACTTGTTGCAGCTGCCACAGTATTTTGACTTGGAAATCTATACAACAGGACGATTAGAAAAGGTAAGTGACATAAAATGAAAAAGAATGGGGAATAAAACTGAACTGAGACCTTGTCCTTACTGAGACTTCGGGAAGCTTCACAGGTGAAATCTGCTTGTCTAAATACTACTTGGTCTGGTGCACCTATGTGAATGAAGTTAAGGCTTGAGCTTCATGGTCTCCACTGGCTATTTGTCTTTGAGAGTCTGAGAGCTTAAGTTTGTGCTTTTGAAAGATTTCTTTTCCAAGGTCAGTAGAGGAGAGTTTTTCCAGACAGGTGAATGGCATATGAGAGCATCCTAGTTCTGGGCTATTAAGGTTATTATGTTTAAGAACAGGTACACCATTTGGGAAATGAAACTTGTGCTAATTTTAGTCTTTTCTTTTGTACATACTAAAATATAAAACTTCCATTTAAAACGTGTCAATTGACCTACATGGTTGTAAACTTTTTATTTTTAGTAAAATTGTTCATAGTATTACAATTTGAGAGTTGATGCATTGATATTTCCTCCCTACAATTATATAGAGAAAATATACTTGATACGTGTTTATACACACAGGAATTGCTTGATTTTCCATTTTGCTTTTGATGACTAGATATTACTGATGATTAGATATTTTGATGACAATATTGCAGGTGTTTCACACATTTAATTACAACACAGCTGAATAGTTTTTCTTGCAACCATTATGTACAAATTCAAGTACAGTAAAACCTGTGTTATCTGGCACACTCGGGGATTGGGGCGTTCTGGTTATCTAAAAATTCCAATTATCTGAGGGTCCCATCAACCTAGGGAAAACCAATGGACAATAATAGTAAAACTTACTTTATTAAACGGAAACAGTACTGTAATTATTATAAGGCACAGTAACATAAATTAAAACTAAAAATTTAGTCATTCTCTGAATCCAAATCACTGGTACATGTAGATATATAAGGTTTAGCTGCACAAGGTACAGAAGCTCTCTGCAGCAACTTCCTGGTATCAGCCTGCTTACAGGCCTGCTGTCTCTTGTGCATAAAGTTCTTCTGAAAATTATACAGCTGCATTACTACTTGAGATGAAAAAGAAGAATGGCACTCAGCAAATTTGATCAAAGTTGAAAGACCTGGACTTGCATCAGACCAGGAAGTTTTATCTTCAGGCTCTTCTTCCTCAGAATCATTTTCAGGTGGCAAAGACTTTTCTGGGTTGAAAACTTTTTCTATGATTTCAGTATCACTAGGGCTGTTCGTCACTTCTGCATTGTTGTCCATGTTAACCCAATCTTAGACTTCATCGTCTTTCAGATTCTTGAGTGGGTTTTTAGGCTCAGCTTGCTTCAGTACTTCAATGATATCTGTAATTTCAGTCTTCCTTCTTCTGATGTTGAAGCCTTCAAAATTTTCTTCACCAGACGACCCCTCTGCGAATATAGAATTCAGCCATAATCTTCTCCAAGATCTCCTTAAAGTTTGACTCTTAACTGTATCCCATGCACAAGCAATATTGAAGATGGCATTTTTGATTGTGTACTGGGATTGAAATTCCTTGATGCTGCCCTGATACTGGATCAACTGTTGCATGAAGTCTTTCTCGTAGATTCAGAACTTTAAGTTAATAACTCCTTGATCCATTTGTTGTATGAGAGATATTACCTTGGGAGGAAGGAAGACAGTGAAAATATTTCCTGAAACCAAATCCATTTCAGAAGAATGCGTTCTGCAGTTGTCTAGAAATAGGGTGACTTTACTGTCGTCTGGCTTGTTTAATTTTCTTAAATTCTCTTTTTCTGCAGGCACAAAGGTGTGATGGAACCAACTTGAGAAAATATCACAATTCACCCATGCATTATATTGTGCTTTGCATTCAACAGGCAAATGAATAACTCCTTTAAGGGCTCTAGGTTTAACATATTTTCCAATAACTAAAAGTTTGATTCTATAGTAATTCCCAGAGGCATTAGCACAAATAAGAACAGTCAGACAATCCTTATTCTGCTTGAATCCTGAAGCAGAAGACTCATCTTCACCAGCCAGAGCTGAAGTTGGCAAACAACGCCAAAAAAGGCCAGTTTCATCTGCATTATATATTTGATCTGCACTTAGTTCATGTTCAGAGACCAATTTCTGAAAGGATTCACGATAACTTTCGGCAGCTTCGTGATCTGCTGATGCTTTTTCTCCAGACACATCCAATCTTCTGATGCCATGTTGAAGCTTAAAATACTGCAACCACTGTTTAGAAAATGCACAAGGCTCGGTCAACTCCATTTTTTTTAATAAAAGTCCTTTGCTTTTTCAATCAGCATTGGCCCTGAAATTGGGTGTCTTTCAGATCTTTTCAGTGTGAACCATTCATTCAACACTTTATCAAGCTGTTCCAATTTCGGTTTATGCAGTGTATGGCGTTTTTCAAGTCCTTTCTTGGTCTCCGATTGCGCAACAAATCTTAAAAGTTTGTCCTTTGGGGCCTTAATGTCATAAATTGTTGAAGAACCAACATTGTATTCATCCATCAACACTTTTCTATTTACACCTTTTTCTAAACACCTTATAATGTCCAGTTTTTGACTTAGAGTCAATACAGCTCTCTTTCTCTTCTGTCCAGAACTTGTTGATGGTTTTCTTGATGCCATTTATCTTGAATGACCAAATCACTTAAGCACTATCTGGCGAGACGCTACAGTACAAAACTATTGGATCTCAGCCTCCATCTGGGGAGATGCTGTGGAAGCTTCCAGAAAGGTCAAGCACAGTGGTGCGCAGCCTTTTTGGAGCTGCAACCCCTGCGCTGCAGGAGTTGTCAGCTGCCTGGCCCAGCCTTTTGCCAGCCGGATTAAAGCAGCATGCCGTGAGGCTGCGCTCAGCCTTGCGCTGGCAAGATCAAAGCGCAGCGCCGCACGGCCACGCCCAGGCCCTGGTCACAACGGGAACTGCATAGGCCAGGCTGATGGCACAGAAGTCGCAAGCAGTCTCCCCCCACGGGGGTTAGGCACCAGGGACTAATCACAGTGCGCAGTAAGTAATTAATTTGTGCCCTTGGGGGGCTGAAGCTGCCGGGGGTCTGCTCAGCTGTGGCAGTAAGGATGTGTGTGACAGCTAGGCAAGGCTTGCTTTCAGTGCCACGAATAGAATGCTGGGGTCTGACTGCCACTTCCCTACTCCTCAAAGCCCGAAATAGAACCCAGGTATCAAAGCACCGCGTGGCCTCGCCCAGCCAGATCAAAGTGCTGCGCCAAGCTCCTAGGAAATTTTCCAGTTTCTAAAGTTTTCCAGATAGTTAGGTGCTGGATAGCACAGGCTTTACTATATTTGAGACTGGGAAATAAATGTGCAAGCACCCCCATTAATTCAACCAGTAACTAAATTTTTTTTCTTTTGTGTATTGTATTGTATTGTATTGTATTTAAAGATGTAAATTTTGGTATGTGTTTTAAACTTGTAGTCTTCTCTAACTCCCCCCCCCCCCCCCTTCCCCCTGCCATTTATTTATTGTCTTGCTTCTCTCATTTTCTCCAGGGAATTGGCCATTTTTCTAGAATAGTGTTCTTATATTCCATATGAAGTAGTCATGAAAGTAACAAAACAATCTAAAAAAATCTTGGCTTTCATGATTAGAATATAATTTGAACTTTGTTTTTACTTTTGTAGCATTTGGATGCCTTATTGCGACAAATTCGGGATATTGTAGAGAAGCACACGGATACGGATGTTTTAGAGGCATGTTCTAAAACATACCATGCACTCTGTAATGAAGAATTCACAATCTTTAACAGAGTTGACATTGCAAGAAGTCAGTTAATAGATGAGCTGGCAGACAAGTTTAACCGACTTCTGGAAGATTTTCTGCAAGAGGTATATCATATTTTGTTGGCTCAGTGTCTGCAAAGCACACTAAATCTATTCTAATTTACAAAATTTTAATATAGTAGTCTTAGTAATATATCATTTATATATATAAACATACTGTTTCTATATAATTTAATATATAATATTATCATCATATACCATTTCAAGTCTATTTTTTATTATATTAAGAAGATGGTGGTGGTTCAGTTTACCATCTTCGCAGTGTAATTTGGGTAAAAATCTATTGGTGGTTTTAAAACAACTTCATAGTTTGTCTCGTTATGCTTTTAAATTCAGATGGACCTTGTAGTTTTTAAATATTCAAGTTGCAAAATTTGTATATGATTATTTGTTTCCTATAGATTTTTGCAAATAACACTTTTAATTGATGTCCATACTTTCTGTTATGTGCTAGTTTTTGTTGTCTTTTACCTGTTTTATTTTTTTAGTGATTTCAGTTATGTGAATCATCAATGGCATTTGTTGCAACATTAGGAAATATTTTTTTTGTTTAAGCACTATTATCCCTCTGTAGTTCAAATATTAGTCGGAGGTAAACAACAAGGATGAAGATGAATTATATAGAACATACAAAGTATTATTCTGTGAACAGTATCAGAAAAGACATAATGTCATTAAGACAAACCAGGTACTGATATGGTATCTTAAGAAAAATGGTGGAAGTTCCTTAGCATGTGACATTTAAAATGAAAAAGGACAAAGAATAAAATGCTCAATATTGACTTGAGGGACTTTGCCTTACGAGCCTAAGATTCCATTGAAAGATCGATAAAACTTAGATTCCTCTTTCATGTAAACTCTTATACATTTTTCCTCAAGTAGTAGAAAAGTTAGATTCTCAGGTTTGTATCTTGACCATCTGTGAGATTTGTGAAGACTTTAAGCTCTTATGTCTGTTACCAAGATTGATATGGTGTTTTAGAATGCAGCGTTGAATCTTTACATTGTGTATTACTTTTTCTAGATATATAGCAATTGTTTCAGGTTTATATAAGGTAACCAGAGTAAAAATCTAATTGGCATTTCATTGTGAATGGTACTTTTAATCAAAACCTTGAAATGCGGGCTTCTAAAAGGGGGCAAGGAGATGAGGCAAGATCTAAATTAGGGTGAATCAGTCAAGCTCCACTATACCAGTTTTCAGGAACATAGCAACTAAGAACAATGAGCTCTGTGGGGAAGGAGACCTCAATCTAGATGTCTTTTAAATGTTTACCACAATTCAAATTAATAATATTCTTTTCTTAAGGATTTTGCTGATGAATAATTTAAATGCACTTTGTTTTTCACATTATTATTATTGCTTATTCATGTAATTCTTCTGTGGCAGGTAAGTATTGGCCATTCTGTAAATCCCCGTGTGCGTAAATGTCCTTTATTCTTGACACATTTCAGTGGAAAGTGAAAGGAACCCCAACTAAAATCTGTACTTTTAAAGGCAGTATTATCCATCTTCAGTATCTAAACAAAAAAGAAAAATCACCTTTTGTGTTTTCTAAAACTTGAAAACTTTACAAACAAGTTGTATGACATCCATATTCCAGTGACAGTGAATTGTAAGAAGGTATTGTCCTGACCTACTCCACAGTGAATGAGAGGTTTACTGCTATAATTAAAACCAAATTTTCTTGACTTTTTGTATATATAATACAACAGTTAGTCTTGCAAAGACCCAGCATAGGCCTCTGCATCAAATGAATTCTGCTACAATATTACATCTATTTGATTTGTATGAAATAACTTTATACCTACGTGCCCCCTCCCCCAGTGTCATGACTCGTAGTTGGAAATACTCGTTGATGCTGAACATGAATTAATTTCTCAGTGATTATGTGGAGGATGAGATTTTCTGCAACTTGGCTCTGCTTCCCGGGCTTCTGTTTCTGTGATATTCAGATTCTCATTCCTAGTGTGTTACAAAGAAAGGAAAACCCTTATTTGCTCATCTCCCTTACTTCCTTAGTTCTGAGCTACTGTACTGTACTACAACACTGTACTACAACCTGCCTTACTCTCCAGCAGTGCTTCTAGTTCTTCCTGCTTGTTGGCTGCAAGTTGGATTCCATCTCAGAATCCTAAACACCAATGCATGCCTTATTAAAACTATGCATAGAACAGGCAGTGAAAACCAGTTACCACCTTCTTTGAGAGGAAAGATAGAAAGCAGGAAGCAGCTCCTGTCATGACAGGGAGAAAAATCAGTGTCATGCACAAATGGCAAACTGAGGAAGAAATGCTGGAATTCCAATAGTAGCTGTGTTGCAAAAGTGTGGCATCCATTGCACTTGGATTGAGATCAGTGATCTACCTGTAGGGGATGTAAATGAGTAGTTACCTAGTCAAGTCAGCTACTTGCATATCTCTCCCCCCCCCCCCCCCCCGATCATGGTGGGGGGAGAAAAGCAGGAGCTGGCTCCCCCCCGCACTGTCTTCTGCAGTACGTGTACACACACACACACACACACACACACACACACACACACACACACACACACACACAAAACCACCCCCCCCCCCCCCCGATGCCTCTGTCAGGTCCAGGCTCACTGTGGGCAGAGAGGTGGCAGCTGCCCCTGTCTGTGGCAGCTTGCAATAGCTGCAGGCAGAGGTCACTCAGGCAGCAGTCCCTGGCTGCGGTGGCGGGGTTGGCGGTGTTCAGTCTGGGACCAAATTCCCGCTGCTGCTCTGCAATTTAAAAGGCAGTAGGAGCCGGGCAGCCTGCCTCCCCACCCATGGCCCCTGCTGCGTTTTAAACTGCTGAGCTACAGCACGATTTGGTCCCGCAACTGGCGCAAGCCGCGACTGAGCCAGGCTGCCTATTGACTAATGGAATAGTTAATAGAATTTTTATTGGCTACTTAATTAGTAAATTAACCTCATTTTAACATCCCTACTACCTGTTAGATAGATTGTTTCAGATTTTTTTGGACCTGGGTAGTCCATCCTGTGAGAAAATCTGTGACCCAGATACTTTTGAGGTTTGTGGTCCTTCCTCCACCTGCAAATACAAAATTATAAAAGTCTAGGGAAGATTATAGTTTGGACTGCAGCTCTAGGCTGGAAATCTACTCAGTAGAGAAAAAGCCTTGCAGTCTAAGCTTTGCAAGCCAAGTTGCCTGGCACAAACCAGCTGCAGGTTTTTATGGCTGCACAGACATACTCAGAGAAAGCAAAGCTCTTTGGCTCTTCATAGAATAACCAACTTTCCAACCTTTCCAAGTAATTGAAGGAAGAATTGGACTTGAGTGGGGAAGGTATAGGTTGCACTGCTATAAACCGGAGCTCTCTGCTCCGGCAAAATTCTGGACCATCGATTTTCTAGGATCAGAGAATCCTAGTGAGCTGTGTGCAGGTAGGGGGGACCGGAGCCCAACACTATGCGGGGGGAGGAGGGGTCACAAGTGGCCCGCCCAGCTGAGCTGTGGGAGGGTGACATGTGGCTTAGGTTGCCTGTGGGGGTTGGTGGGTGGCTCAGCTGGGCTGCAAAAGAGGGAGGGGCAGGTAAGGAGAGGGCTCTGCTGGGCTGCGGGGGGAGGAGAAGGATATCCAGTGGGGGGGGGGAGTAGCTGGGCTGCCCGTGGAGGGAAGGGGCTCAGCTGGGTAGCAGTGGGGGCCAGAAATGACCTCCCTGCTCTGGGAAGAATCCATCATCTAGAACCAATCAGGTGCCAAGGGTGCTGGACCAGGGAGACCCAACCTGTATTTTGTTTTATTATTACTATTATTATTATTCCTATTCCTGGAATTTTATCCAATTTGGTATATCTTGTCCTTCAAAATTTTAGGCATAGAGTTTTTTTCCTTTTGTAGCATGCGTAGCTCTGTAAGATGTTCCCTAACCTAGCTATGAGTACAGTGCAAATTGCAGACCAGAATGTGCTAGGAATTCACAAAAATGATTAAACTTCTCCAGACCGCTGTCATCCTCTTTGTGATGCTGCTCTTGACATAACTCTGTTCACATTGTATTGTTAGTGGTTGGTGGAAGGATTTTGTGGGGCTGTGCTTAAGAAACAGAAGATATATGTAGATTCCCCTTTTGGTGTGTGCTTTCTCTAATGGTAGCATGCTGTATTAGGAAGACCTATGATGTTGCCATTAAGGAATCTTCATTATATGTAAGTTTAGCTTTGTTAGCATGGAGGGAAATAAGCATGAAGTCCATCTTCAAGCGGGTAAGGACACTTCCCGCATGTTGTTTCATAACAGATTTAGGTATGCTGTTCTGTGTCCTCTCTTCAGAAGCAAAGGGTTATACTCTCACTTCTCCAAGCAAGCAGAAATGAGGAATTGTTAACTCAACCAGTCAGTCATAGGAGACTGAATCTGGTCTAGCTAGCACACTGACTGGCTTTTGATAATTGTCAATAAAAACTTGTGCCATTGCTTTTGACTCCCCTTCTCTACCAATGTATTCTTATAGTACTAGGGATCCCTACAGAAATAGAAATGGGCATTTGAGGAGGGATGTAAGTAGATAGTAGAATAGTCAACTACCTAATAAGCATATGCTCATCGGGTGGTCGAATGACTACTCGACTAGTCGCTTTCCCCCACCTCCCCTTGCTGTCTCTATCAGCGGCAGAAATGGGGAGGGTAGCAGGAGCCAGTGCTGGGGTGATCCAGCTTAGAAGCTGGCCCCTCCCCTCACCCCCCAGGACTGTCTCCACTGGAGGCACAGTGGGGGACTGGGTGTGAGCTGGGACAGCTGATTCCTGGCTCGCATCCGGTCCCGTGCTGCGGCTCTACCTTGTAGTAAGAGCCAGGCAGCTGTTACTATATTTAAAAGGCAAGGCCACAGTGGAAGTAGCTCCCAGGGCCAGCAGCTAACCCTGCTGTGGCTCTGCAATTTCCCCCCTTACTGACTAATCAAGGAGTTGATGGGAATTCCATCGACTACTTGATTAGCTGATTAAACGAAATTTGGTATCCCATATTTGAGGTGGAGGTTATTGGTGTTTTTAAAACCTTTCATCTAATGATCTCAAATCACTTTACAGGGCATGAATTTTTATAAATCTAAAATTGATCTATTACTGCAAATCTGTTTTGCAAAATAGAAAAAAAAGTTGGCATTCTAAATTTATTGCAAGGTCAGTAAATAAAGTCAGTAAGTTATTTTTAAAAAGATGAAATGGAAGTAAAGTTAAATGACCTGACCAAGGCTATACAGGAAGTTTTAGCGATAGATCCCAATCCCCAAGTTTGTTGCATTTGCTGGAAGATCTTTCATCTTTATGGTTTCTATAACCAGCCTCCCCTCAGAAATAGCCTAGTTAACTGCAAGCACAAAAAATAAATACTGGACACTTAGGCATCTCTAAAAATAACCCAAGACACTTAGCAGAATTCTGCCATGTGACTCCGGTGAATTGAAACCCCGATACTATAAGAATTTATTAAAACTAGAGAGAACCAACTGTGAAAATTAAAGTGGGTTTGAGATCATTTGATATGCTGCTACTTAATTTGGGTACAATTATTAGCATTTCAGAGTATTTTTAGTATGTTGTTCATACTTGTCCATAACTTATAAGGTCTCTCCCTTGTTTATGGAACTAATTTGATTTAATTTGGCTTTTTAAATATTAAAGGAGTTTTCTTCTACAGAAAAAATTAAACATTTATATATATGATTTTCTTGGGCAAATTAGATTGCCAGAATAGCCTTTCCCCAGATAAGCATAGTGATGGGCATGTATTGCGTAATGATCAGCCATTTTATTTAAGAAATTTTAATTATCTCCTCCTCAGCCTTGGCTGAAATTATCCAACAGCCAGAGGAGCAACCAGCTCGTTAAAATTAATTTGGTTGTGAAGTGTACCCCAGTGACTAATAGTAATTAACTGCCTAGGTACCACATGGTGGGATGTGATATGTTGTATTTGACTTGTCAGGGAGCTCTTGGGGGAGACAGAAGCAGGGGGCAGAGAGAAGTTTGGAAATATGATAGAAATCAGGGAAATAATTTCTGTAAAGTTTTCTATCCAGCTCTCTTGTTTTGGTTTAGAGTTGAGCCTGATCGTGTTCCTAAGGGGTTCTTTGGTTAGGTGGGAAAAGAATGTTTATAAGTTTGAGGTACTTCATATGGCACTACTGACCAATGGTCCATCTAGTCCAGTATCTGCTGTGTGATAGTGGCCTCTGCTGGATTCTGTGGAGAAACTTGAATCACCTTCTGAATACACCTACCTGTTTGTGGTTATGACTTATTCTAGCTAATGTTTTGTATCTTCTTGTAACACCACTTTTCCTAATAGATATGAATTATTCCAAAATGTGTTGATGTCTTTATACTAGTTCATATGACACATTTTTTTTACTGCAACTCTTACAACCAAATATTTATGTAATAGGGTGAAGAACCTGATGAAGATGATGCTTATCAAGTCTTGTCTACATTAAAGAGAATCACTGCTTTCCACAAGTAAGTGGAATCTCAGTCTGAATATTTTGATTTTCATATTTGCAATATATTATTGTTTCTTATTCTGTTAAATTGATTGTTTTAAACTTTGCGTGGAATTCATTTTTGTTTGATTTAAATACAAAAACATTTATACAGACATATACTTGACATGATTTAAATTGAACACTTAAAAGCATAGGATAGTTATTAAATACCAAATTCCAGAATTAGTGCAATGAATTATAGCCATTTCATGTTACAACATTTCTTCATTTTTGCTTTCTCCAGTGCTCATGACCTCTCAAGGTGGGATTTGTTTGGTTGCAACTACAAATTATTGAAAACTGGTATTGAAAATGGAGACATGCCAGAACAGGTATTTAAAATATACATAGATAAGTATAACAGTGAATTTACCTTTTTAATATTTGTATTGGGATTTTTTTCATCTAACTCTTGTATTTCTTAATCACAGATTGTTATTCATGCACTGCAGTGTACTCATTATGTAATCCTTTGGCAGTTAGCAAAGGTTGCTGAAAGCAGTTCTACAAAGGTATGTCATGCTTGAGCATTAAGACGAATGGAATGTATAATCTTTATAAAATTGAGATAGTCTGTTAATTTCCTGTTGTAATCGGTAGCACCTTTAGGCTCACTCCCATCTATCCTCAACTGAAACATTTTTAAATTAAGATGGAAAAATGAGTGAATTCACACAATGCTGTGAATTCCGTCCCCTTCACTTTTGCATTCCTGTTTAAACTGTATCATTGTGTGTGTTTAAATAATTTTAAGATAATGGTAGCAAAGCTTTTCAGATGAAATTAGCCAGTATGTCACTGTGATATATATCAGAATAAAAATCTTAATACAGAGTATAGAACCAAATGTAAAAAATATAGTATAACCAAGGCTCTTTGTGCCCTTCAGGAACTGGATGTAAATTCTGAACAAGCCCTGAAGTATCTGTGATAATTCATTTAAATGAAGAGGTTTTTAGGTATTAATTTTAATAAAACAATCTGGGCAGTATCCTGCAATTTGTTTCTGCATTGGTTCAGCCTGTACTATTTTAATGTTTTTTGCATTCAACAGATTTTCTTTTTAGTGTTAACTTTAATAATGGAGTTATGCATAATCTAGAGAGAGCTGAAGATTTTGGTAACTGTATAGGTAAACCTTGAAACTCCTGGCATCTGAGAACACATGGGATACAGTCTGGGATGCAGATAGCTAGATGCTTCAACTAAAATGACCCTCTGTGAAATAGAAAATAATATTGATTCTTATTTATTATCATTAGCTTCCAGACTGAACAACCATTTTAGATTAATTTGTCAGTTTACACCCTTGAGCTGCTGCTTTGAGAATTTGCAGATTCAGGAAGACAGTACTGAATCACTTTGTATTCAATTCAGATTTAAAAAACATATTTAAATAAGCTCTATTTTAAAAAAAGTAGAGGAGTTACAGATATTACACTTCTGCTGGAACATGCCAGTTTTTGTTACTTACGTTTTCTGTTTTTTTGTTTTTGTTATTGTTTGTACAATAATGTTTTCCTCTCCTTTGCTGCTGCCTGAAAGAGCTGCTCAGGCAAGCAAAGCTGACTTGGAGTATACACAGGGCACATAAGCTGCCTATAAACTGTGAAACTAGCTGTGAAATGAACATAATCGAGAAATGAAGAAGTTTTCTCTGATTCTTTTCCCTATCATTGTTACAAGTAATACTTATTATAACTGGACAAAATTTTCTCATAGAGATGTAATGTGACTCTGTTCCTTAAAGATTTATTTGGAACCATATTGGAGCACATTTTGGGGGCAAATTTCAGGGTCACAGGATCATGCAACATTGGAACCCACAGCATGATCCTGTTTGAAAATCCTAGGAAAACTGTTGAAACTGTTGTGAAAACTCAGTGTCATTTGGGTAGTAGGGAGGAGAGAGGTATCTAGCTTTGCAAAGGAAGCATGTGGTAATTCCACATCTAAGACAACTTGTGAGAAGCCAGAATAGATGGCGCTTTTTGGTTTTGAGGCTAGAAACAAATTTTCATCATTTTAGAAGAGGTTGTTCTCTGGCTACGCCTACCCATGTTGCAGTGAAAAGTGCACTGCAACTTTCTGCAAAGCACACTGGAATTCTCATCAAGTCTAGCAATAGGAACATAACCACATTTTGTAACCCCAAGTTTAGATAGTGACATTGTATTTCTGTATTTTTTGTCACTGTATTAAGAGTTTTAGACACTTGAAACATAAAATAACAAAATTAAAACTAATTTTTGTTGTTCTTATAATGAATGGATGTTAGTGGGTTTGAAGTAAATCTATTGCCTAATAATTAAAATAGTAGGAAAGAAACAAAATTCTCAGCATATTAATCCTACTTGAATAACTCTAACTCACTCCCTAAACACTTTTTCAAATTGTGTATTAAATTACCTTCATTTTTAATGGTGGATCACAACACATTTTGTACAGCATTCATTGAAAAATTATATTTTCTTTATTATTTCCACTTGCTCTTAATTACTGCGAGTATTTTTTATATAAAGAACATTTTTTGTTTCTGCTTTTTATTCTGTCATCCCAGTTCTTCAGTGCTCCAGTAGTGATCTTACTGAATCAATAATACACAGTCTAAAGATTTATATAACAGACTGGAACTACATGAAAATAATCTATTGGCTAAACACTACACATTATAAAAGTTAGTAAATTATTAATAGAACACAAGCTATAATGAAAAATTCATTTGGATAATCAAACTTTTACCTGTTAAAAGTCAAGAAATTGCAAAGTGTGACTACTTTACCTAGTGGTTATTCTCCTTTTCAAATGCATAAAATTGTTCAAATTAGGGAATTGACTTAGAATTTTTTGTCCTCTGTAGTTTTTGCAAAAAACAAAACAAACAAAAAACAACCCCCAGAACAAAAACAAAACTAATGATTTCTTAGTATTCTGATTCTTTGTGGTGTCATAAAGAATCTGACAAAGCAAAGTCCTAAAAGACTAGCTTCTGGTGTGTGGGGGTGCTGGAGAATAAAGGGGGGTTCATTAATGAGTAGTCAGGTACCCTGGTTTTGATGCTTAATAAATAAAACAAAATGGAATTGTTTGAATTGTGGTTTAACAAAAAGTTTAGTGCCTGATAATTAGGTATGTCACAAGGATGATTGAAGAAGTAGAGTTAAATACTGAATAATAGGATTTAAGAATGGAAACAGTGACCGTTCACTAAAGATGTGTCAGGATCCCAGTAAGAGTAATGAAGGCCAAGGGTCAGACCAGGGGGAGTAGCAGAGGCGTTGGCAGTTGGGTTCCACACCAGGGTTAATACCAAGGGTAGGAGTCCACGTCAGGATTCATGCTCCAAGTTGGAGCACAAAGCTAGGGAGTAAGGAGCACGGATGGCAGTTAGAGGAGATCTGTGGTATTGCCTGGACAGTTCCTGTAATAGGATTTATATAGGGCAGGGAGCCAAACAGGAGCCATGAGGCTGCTTTCTTAGATACCTTTAAGGCAGAACTTCTCACGGTTTGTGGCCACATTGGATTATGGAAAGTGGAAGCAATCACATTTTTGAAAATTTAAAACGTCCATAACTTGGTTTAAAATTAAGTCTGTTCTATTGTATTTAGCTGCTTCACTGCTTCCAACTGATTTCAGTTGATTACAGTTGACTGTCAGTTGAACATCAGTTCAACTTGAGGATAAAGTTTGCAGCAGAGAGCCAGAAGTGGATGTGGTGCATTAGGCTTAATTAATGATCTTGTGTTGTTACAAAACTAGCTTAGTACTGACATTGTGAATAAACTGAAGTGGAAATCAGGATGAGGTTCATCTTTGGTGGTGCAATGCATGCTATTAAACTGGCAAATTACATTACTAATCTCTAGAAAATAAATGTATGATCCATTTCAACACTTCCAAGATGGGAATAAATAAATTTGTTTAACGAGTGAAAGAGAAGACGTAATTAAAAATGTCTTGCTCATGTGTTGTAGTTCCATTGACTTCATATAATACATTTCTGTGGTGGATAGAATGGTTATATGTTTCATGTCTACTGTGTATTTGTCTGTGCATGCTTCTGTCTGTCCATCCATCTGTCCAAGAGCTTCTCTTAAATGGTAAGAGCTAGGACCACCAAATTTGGTATACAGCTTCCTCCTATCTTAACTTAAAGCAAGGTAGCAAGGTAAGGGTATGGTGGTGCCAGGAAAATGTGATTGCTTCTCAGCAAAGCAGTCCCTTTACGTTTTATAACAGGGATGTTTATATGTATAATGACCACAGGGAGGCAGCAAGGGGCCAGAGATGGGGACCAGGACAGCTATAACCCTATTAGGGCAGCACTGGAGAAAGGGACAGAAATCTACTATATATCTGAGAATTAGTTTATTGGTGTATCTGTCTCTGTGTGCCTGAAATGGGGTTGCTTCTCACAAAAACATACAGAAAAGAGACAGAATCGCCAAGCAGGTGAAAGGGTCTGGCTAGAGACAGGTTTCTTTCCTCCACTCTCCAATCTGGGGCTGCTCTAGCCCTGAGCCTCCCTCCCCAGGTACCTTTTAGGAAATGGAGGAGGGACTGAAGCTCTTTCCCACCTAATTTGTACAGGAACATTGCTGATTGTTCCCCTTTGTCAGGGGGTGAGGGGAAAGTACACAGTTTGTTGCATTCCTCACTCTGGCAGGAGAGAACAACAGGGCGACAAACCTGGACCTACCCCAGCTGGGGGAAATGCACTCCTCTCTTGGCTGTGCCAGCTAGAGCTGCAGCTGCCGTGGAGAGGTGTTTTTCTCCTGGCCCCAAGCTGCTGTGGTGACAGTGCTGGGATAGTCCTCACTCTCTGGGGTGGGTTGCATACTGAACCCTTCATCCCTAGCTCCACCCCAGAGCAATGATTTAAATGAAGCATGTATATTTTCAGTTTCTTTTCCAAAACACAAAAATGTAATGAAGGACCTGAGCAATGCCAGGTAAATCTTCTAGTATTTTATAAAAATACATTAAACAATAGTAAGGTTGCAAAGACAAGCATGTAAAAAGATCAGGCATGTTGCTTGGGCTCAAGAACAAGTTAAACTTAGGCTGGCATCAGTAATGAGTTTTCTTGTAGGCTACCCATTGGAAGAGGATATGTAAAACTGAATCTGTGGGTTTTACATATCTTTCTGTTATAGCGAGTCACGTGTGAAGTGTCTAAAGTCTACTAGCGGTCAGTCCCCTGTTTAGGCTCCATTATCCAGGTTTTGAACATTAGTGACGTCACCAGTCTTCCTTGCCACTTAGATTAATGGAGTAACTTCTTTAGATTGCAGCAGTAGTAGTCTATACTATGTCTATAGTGGTAGTCTACTAAGTTTACAAAGGACATGCATCTGGCAGATGCTTTTTCAAAGCCAGCATAGTTGAGTGGATGAGATTTAAGTCTGCCGTGTTAGAGACCTGAGTTTTTTTCCCAGTTTTTTTCCCAGTTGTTTTTTTTTACAAACTCTCAATTATTTTTTTCTCTGAAATAATGTTGCTGCTTGCCTCTCTGCTAGGCTAAGGATGTTTATCCTTATTGATAATTCTGTACACTTCATTGCCTTTATGATTGACTTCCTGTGATCTTGAGGTTAGACTAGAAGTTGTGGTCTCTAGCTCATAGCCCAATTAACTTTGCTGTACCACAAATGATAATAGAGGATTTATTTTACCTGTGTCCTGTTAGAAGGTCCAGTTTTATGGAGCTTTTTTTCTTCTCCCTTGATGACTAAAGAGCTATTAACTGGACACTTCACCTTGAATGGTCCCATAAAATGTATGTAAACTGCTGTTACACTTTGTATCTACCTATGCCATTCTGAGTACATTTCCTTGACTTGAAGATCTTTATGTAAGCTTCTCTTTCACCAACATGATGATGAACAAGATTAATTCAGTTTTAGCTATGTTTACCTAATTTTCTTGGAGTGCTTTCACCATCAGAAGTCTCTGAACCTGAACACAACACTTCCCTCACAGATTGTTTTACTTAAAAAAGACAGGAAAAGCAGCAGTAAATTTTTGCTTGCATTTTTCAAATACTGTCTGGGGGAAGGGAGCAGAGATCTCCCATTCATCCACTCATAGGTGCTCTTTAATCAAAGAAATAGGAAAGAAATAATAGCTTCCAGCTTCAAACCTGAAAGCGTTTCTCAGCTCCTTGAACATATCTTAAACTCAGTCTTCTAAGAATGTTTCCTCCAGTATATCAGGGGGATGAAATATTCAGTCTTCTACAACATACCTCTGTCAAGTTCATATGGGTTGGAATTTTCAAAAGCA
Source organism: Pelochelys cantorii (assembly GCA_032595735.1). NCBI lineage: Eukaryota > Metazoa > Chordata > Testudines > Trionychidae > Pelochelys > Pelochelys cantorii. The sequence continues at coordinate 17,478,221 of CM064337.1, forward strand.
CCTGAAAGTAAAACACCTAGCTGCTATTTGAAACTATAGAATATTTATTTTTCAATATAAAGTTAAAATGTGTAAAACTGTATTTAATTTCTATTTAAAATGTTTTATTTTTAAAGGAAGACCTTCTGCGTTTAAAGAAACAGATGAGGGTATTCTGTCAAATCTGTCAGCACTACCTGACCAACGTAAACACTGCTGTTAAAGAGCAGGTTAGTGACTATTCTGAGCCTTACTTTTTTATAACAGTGATTTGATGCTCTTAAAAGCGTTTAAACAATCTAAATGAGAAATAATTCTTTTTTCCATTGCCTACATGGGTATGTGCTGCTTTCTGGATGCTTAAGCCAGTGAATTGCCGTGTCCAGTAGTGCTGCACATGTACTCTACTTCGTTTCCCCCTGCACTATATCAAAGAAGGATATTTGCCCAACTATTGCTCATTTCCATCAGACAATCAGAGGCAGTAATATGAATTTTCAGGAAATAGTTCTACTTTGTAGTAATAATATAGTTTTGATTACATTTAGGAATAATAGTTCTTAAAGTGCTTGTTCATATTGATTTCAGTTAGGTGTGCATGCGTGCACATGCACAGTGTCCAGAAGATTTTCCCAAAGCAGCACCCAAAGGGTTGGTCTGGGCACCCACTGGAGTTATGCCTTAATTTGCACCCAATATAGAGCTCTCCTGATTCACCAGCTCTCATTTCCTTCTTACCAACAGTGGTGGTAGGCTAGAACTTCCCATAGCCCATGCTCTTGCAAGCACATTGTACCTATATACAGCTATATTTTGTCTTAGAGTTCTCCTTATATAGTTGGTGTTAGTTTTTGGAAAGATCTCTCCATTTTTTGTCCTGATTCCCTGGAACTATGGTATGCTGCAGTCCCTGGGGGTACAAAAACTGCCTGGTCTCTGCAAAGCACATGCTAAAAACCAGTCCTCAGTCCGCCTGTTTAAGGTGCCTTGGGGAGAGTCACCAAAGGTATCACTGTCAGATTTGCCATGAGTTCCATCCTAGAACACTTTGAGAGAGAACAGCAGCTCCAAGTACTTTTTAAGGAGGCTGCTGTATGCCCCCATTGAGACCTGAACTCAGGGGACCCAGCACTGAGCACCTCCTTGTTAGCTTGAAGTGCCCAATCACCATAATCCATTTTGGTGCAAAAAAAGAGACTCCTTTGGGCACTGACACAGAACTTCTTGAGGCTCAGCTGTGAGAGTAGACACTGATCCCACTCAGTGGTGCCTCAGAAGAAAAAAAAAGCGATAGGGCCAGGCCTCAACTATGCTTAAGGAAGTGAGATCCAAGTTGGTCAACTCCTCTAGATCCCTGGATAGGCCCGTATTGACTCCTGCCCAAGAGCGGGAGTTCAGTTCAGAGCCACACCCTCACTGGTCCCAATAGACCAGCAACTGCCACTTCCCTCAACGTTAAATACCTTTGAAACTGCTAAGGACCTGCTGCAGCTTATGACACCTTTCTTCCCCCTGAGAAGGGAGGATTCTCTGGCACCTCCATCATGCCACAAGGTGCAATCAAATGGAAAATCAGCAATGATATCCAGGTGTTCCCTTTCTTCAAGAACTGTAGCACCCCTTCACCCAGACAGAGAGCCCAATTGTTATTGTGTAGTGCCCAGGTACTCGGCACTTCTGTGATCTTCTAATTCAAAGAGCTTGGAATCTAAGTCTCTCATCCACCGTTCCAAGAGGAATATGAGTTGCTGGTCGAGGTTGAGACAGAACAAAAGACACCATGGCTTCCACAGTGGCCTTTCTGGACTCCCTTGACATTTCACCAAAACCAGGAAGGTTTCCAGGGACACTTTTCAGCACGATCTTCAGTAGCCTCAGCCACATTTGTTCTACTGTTGACCATGCACCACACTTAGGCACCTACTCTCACGCTGATGCCATCAGTGGCTGTGCCAGCACCAGCAGCAATTTCCATGTTGATATCTCCTTCAACATGGATATCAACCACAGCACTGGCAACTTCACCACCTTGTGAGTGATTCGGGCCACTGACAATGGCACAGGTGTCATCTCTGCTTCCACCTCCTCAGGCAGCAAGCTTGACACTGATCCCTCCCATGGGCCAAGTGGAATACCCCATCAGTGGGGTATGAGAGTGGTTCCACAAATAATAGATGATGCTACCTTCATACTAAGAAGAATGGATGGATGAAAATGCCCCACACTGTCCCAGAAGGTTGTCATCTCTCCTCGTCTTCACCATACAATTCTGTGGCTCTCTTGACAAGCACAGAAGAGAGTGTCTTCCTGTTTGCAGTTCTGGTTCCCAGTATAACGTCCCTGGCAGCTGAGTTTGGATGAAGTCGTAGGGGAAAAGCAGCAGGACAGAGAGTGGAAGAGATTGGACAGAGATTGTATTGACTCCATTGTGCTAGGTTCTGTATAAGCACTGAACAGAGTAACAGTCCCTGTCCTGAGGAACAGATGGTTTTTTCTCCTGTTGTTGTCTGAATCTTTACACAAGTGGAGAAAGTAATCAAGGCATGCATCTTTTTGTGACTATTAAGGGAAAACAATGAAATTGTGTTTAGAAATAGTAGTGTCAAATAGACAATAAACAAACCAAAGGACACAGAAAAAATGGTTTACATATAGTGAGAGCTGAGGATGTGAATGGTTAACTGGTTACCCGTTAAGCATCACCCTTAACGGGTGAGTACATGGGAGCAGTCCCTTGCTGACAGTCCATAGGAGGAGGCACAGCAGGAGTGGGAGCTAGCCACTCCGCATGGGAGGGAGGGGGAGGAGAGGGGAGAGGAGAGCTGAGAGCAAAAGCTGACCCTTCCACACTTGGGGCTGCCAGCTTCTGCTGTTGGCAGCCCCAAGCATGGGGGGAGGGAGCAGAAGCTGCCCCCCCCACTCCCACTTAATCAGTTAACTGGTTAAACCTAAGGGTTAACTGGTTAACAGGGATTTTACATCCCTAGTGAGAGCCCTGTCAAATTCTCTTTATTTATAATTTTCCAATTTTTGGGGGGGTAATTTTTGTTTTTGTTTTTATCCCCCTTGGTGGTAAAAAGGGTGTTGGAGGCCTGTCTCTGAAGAGCAGGGGGCAATCAGGTCCTTCCACAATTATAGGTAGTCCTGTAGAAAGTGGAGAAGGTCATTGTGACAGAGGGGTAGTTGGGCCAAACCTGAGCAGCACTGTAAATTTTTCAGCCAGGTTGCAGTGTCTGGTGCAGGAAGCCACCGCTAAGGAGCAAGTATGTTCTGTTTTATTTCATTTGTTTCTTTTTGGGGGGTTTTTTTTCATTTTATTTTGTGTTTTGCATTTTTAAAAAATGTGGCGGCTCTATGTTGAGCATTGTTAATTGTTGTGTGAAATTTTCTGACTTTACTGCTATGTTGGTTTTATTTTTGAGAGGAGGGCCAATATTTCTTTAATTTATTTAATATTTAATTAATATTTCTTTAGGATCATGCACTGAATGTAAAATATTTTCTGTCTTGAGAATATAAAGAGTTTTTTTGTTTAACTTCTAATTTATTTAAAATACATTTTTCTGATACAGAGCAAAGTTGAAGAAATTCAGTAGAGGAAATCTTTTTTTTTTTTTTTAATAGGCTTTCACTATTCTGTGTGATGTCTTGATGATCTTCAGCCATCAGATTATGTCAGGAGGGCGTGACATGTTAGAGCCACTTGTTTATACTCCTGATTCTTCATTACAGTCTGAACTGCTCAGCTTTATTTTAGATCATGTCTTCATTGACCAGGATGATGACAGCAATAGCGCAGGTATCTGTGTGTGTGTGTGTGTGTGTGTAAAATATGTCAGATGTTTTCACTGTTCACTTACTCTTCTTGCTTGTGCTCTTGCATGTGTTCTCTGTCCAATGTCCATGTTCTTACATGCTCTTGCCAGTTCTTGTAGGCATGCAAACACAAAAGTATATATGAACATAGAGGCAGCCATTTGACATTACTCATGATTTTGGGATGTTGGAAGTAGTGCTGGGGGAGACAGAGTTGGATTGGTAGTCAGAAAACAGGTGAAATGATCAATGGTAAATAATTTATCACTTGGGTGTGTTTCTTGTGTGTTAATTTATTTAGTAAGTTAAAGTAAGATATGTGAACATCTTGTAATTTGTTTAGGAAGCTCTTTGGTTTTGATAACTTAAGTTATCCTAGCCAGTTATCTTATAAGTGTTTGAAGAGTAACCAATGCTCTGAACAGAGAAATTGTTTAGGGTGATGCAAAAGATATTTTTACTTTTTAATGTAAGGAGGGAAGTATTTAGACATAATATTTGCTGAGGGAGTGGGGGAGGCTCAGACAGATTTATTAGATCAAACAATAGTCTCCTATGGAAGTAGTAGAAGTTCTATCTTGTGGGATTTTAAAAATAGACTAGAAACATGAGAAAAGGTACTGTGGAGAACAATCAAGAATTGGCAAGCAATGCCATGAGTGTTCTTCCAACTCTTTCTTCTGTATATGTATTTTAAAAAAAAATCCTGTAAAATAAATCTTTTTTTGTTCAAATAAAGGGCCTCAACTTGCTGCTGTTGAAGTCAGTAGTAAAATTCCCATTGATGTTGGGGTGCAGGGTTAGGCCAAAAAAATTTCCCCTAAAATACAAACACAATGGGTGAGCTACATTACTTTCTCAGAAGTCTGAAAGGTTTACTGGTAAACACACAAGAATCGAGAAACCAGAGTATTCTAGTTGCAAGATTACTCTATGACTTAGGTTAATTGTTATCCACGTGATTTTAGTTATCCTGTGTTTTAAAACCACATTGTTAACCTTGGCACTGAACTTTACAGTTGGGATTGTGAGCTTGTATTTTTACTTTTCTTCGCTGCACTCAAAATAAATACTACTTAATATTTCACAAAGCAGATGATTAGTTCGTAAGGGTGTAAAGTTAAATAGGGACTTGATAACAGCTTGAGATAATGAAGATGTAAGGCATTTCACATTTACATTCGGTTCAGATTGGTCCTAGTATTACAGAGACTTAAAAATAGTTACAATCATGTGGTGTAGAAGTTATAAAGTGTCAGCCACACAAACTTCTGGAAGAGTTGGCATTGTTGTTGTTAGTTTGTAAAAAGGCATAGGATTTTTGAGGGTCAGGTGTTTCCCCACTTAAAGGCATTTCTTCCCATTACAGTGTTGGTGTTTTGCATAAGATTTTATTAGACTGTAACTATGTGAAGAATGAAAAACACTTTTTTATTGCTAAAGAGTAGAAAATAAATTGTAGTAATGAGGCTGCCTTCAGCAAACGTTTAAAAAGTTTTAACTTAGCAAAATATTGTCACACAACACTGAAATTCATAATTTGTCACAGTAATCTGGCTCCTTTATTGTTAGTAGTTACACCTTATGGTAAAGTGTAACACCTTCCATTCAGTGGTCTCAATGTACTTTAGAAGACTTAAACCTTGCAGTTTTCCTTGGATAGGTGGTATTCCCATTTTTTAGACAGGCACGGTAATTTGTCTCAGGGTAACACAGAGAGTCACTGGAAAAGCTGATGATAGAATTCTTGAGCCGTAACTCCTTGTGCTTGACTGTAACACTCCTTCATATAGAAATAGAAGGCTAAAATGTAAAGTGTTCAGCCACTTAAGTAGCTAAATGAGCTGAATAAAAACAGAAAAAACTCAGTAGTTTAATGCTTTGCATACCTTCCAGATGGACAGCAGGATGATGAAGCTAGCAAGATTGAAGCATTGCACAAAAGAAGAAATTTGCTTGCAGCTTTTTGTAAACTTATTGTATATACTGTGGTTGAAATGAATACTGCTGCAGATATTTTCAAGCAATATATGAAGGTAAATTTGAAGATTTTGTATAATAATAAAATATTAAAAATACTTCAGTATAAAAATTGTACTTGTAATTAAACCTTCTGGGTGACTGTTTCTTTGATTATGTTAAAGATATATTTAAGCCCAATATAGACGTGCAGGTGTTCCCTAAATAGTTTTCTATAGAGAGAGTTGCAAAGACAACTTATTATGTTAGAGTAACACATTCAGTTTTATTGTCTAAAAATATTTCCACAGCTCATCTTTAACCCTTTCAGTAGATTTATTTTCCCATCCTGATACATGATATTTTTAATTTCTTGTGTTTAGGAAATTAACAGTTTTTGGGGTTTTTTAAAATCTTGTTATGATAGATGAACTGAATGATGCCCAATTCCAAATGAAAAAGAAAATATAGAAATTATTTTTGACACACAAGGCCTTTTAGAATTTTGTAGGAAGGAAAAGTTACTGTGTCCAGAAGAGAGAGATTTCCAAGAAATAGAAATTTTGCTCCTCTCACATAGATGACTGCTTTTGTTCAATAAATAATACCGTCTGTTCCTGGGTTACAGAGCCATACCTGGTAATCCTGAACCTTCTGTCTCTGTACATAAAACTAGTTTGCTCTTTAGCTGTACAAAAAGAAAAATGAACTATGCTGTGACAATCCCCCCTCTGAGCCTGTGGCTATACTCTAGCCATACACCTGTAGCATTGCTAGTGCCGATGCTCTAGGCCAGTGTTTCTCAACCAGTGGCATGAGTACCCTTACAGGTACTCAAGAGAATTCGGGGGGAGGGATGTATGTCAACACAACTGAAATTTGGAGAAAACTTAATTTTTGTTTGTTTTACAGCATTTCATTATTTTTTTACTTTACACCCAAAAATTTTCATCGCCCACCCAGATACGATTAAGTTGTTTAAACAAATGTATTACAATGGTAGGAAAAAATTGTCTGAAAACTGTAGGTACTGGGGGGGGGGGGGTATTTTTATTTATTTATTTATTTATTTATTTATTTAAAGGGGGCGGGTACTTTATAAAAAAAAAGTTTGAGAAACACTGCTCTAGGCCAGTGACTATCAATCTTTCCAGTGTATTGTAACCCCTTCAGGACTCTGATTTGTATAAGTAAACCAGTCAGTGGTTCTCAACCAAGGGTATGTGTATCCTTACACAGAGGTTGTCCATTGCCTCATCTAAATATTTGTCTAGTTTTACAGAAGGCACTAGCAAAATTAGTACAAACTAAAATGTCATAAAGTGACTTGTTTATACTTCTCTGTATAGTCTACATTGAAATGTAAGTACAGTACTTATATTCCAATTGATTTTCTTTATAATCATATGGTAAAAATGTAGTTTTTCAGTAATGGTGTGCTGTGGCTCATTTTTTGAATTTTTGTGGCTCATTTTGTAAGCAAGTGGTTCTTAAATGAGGTATAATTTGGGAGTACAGAAGACTAATCAGACTTCTGAAATAGGGATGTAAAAGCCTGTTTAACTTTTAACCCATTAACTAATTAACTTGTCAACTTATTAAAAGGGGGGGGGGGCGTGTATGTGACAGCCAGGCTGGAGCATGCCCTGTGTCATGGGCAGGGACTGTTCCAGCCCGACTGCTTCCGACCACTTGCTGGGCTGCTGGCAGTCTCACTCAGGGCTAGAAGCAGCAGCAGGGCAAGGGGAGAGGGCTGCCAGCTCCTAGCCGGTGCAGCCTTACACAGGGCAGAAACAGCACCTTGGGGGGCGGGGGGGGGGTGGACTTTGGTTACCTGTTCACATATCTATTCTGAAAGGGGTATAGTAGTTTAGAAAGGTTGAAAGCCATTGATCTAGATGAATTCAATGTGCACTCTGGAAGAGCTCTACATAACCTCAAAGATGTATGTACCCCTGGTTGAGAACTGCTGCTCTAAGCTAATGAAAGAGAGATCTTTCCTTGACTTAGTTATTCTGGCCCCTGTGAACAGTGGTGGCAGTGTCAGCAGGAGAAGCTGTCCTGCTAATGTACTTAAAATCATAGAATTACTAGAACTGGAAGGGACCTCAAGAGGTCATCAGTCCAGTCCCCTGCCCTCACGGCAGGACCAAGCAGCATCTAAATCATCCCTGATAGATGTCTATTCAACCTGCTTTGAAATATCTCCAGTGATGGAGATTCCACAACATCCCTAGGCAATTTATTCCAGTGTTTAACCACCCTGACAGTTGGGGAAATTTTTCCTAATGTCCAACCTAAACCTCATTTGCTGCCATTCAAGCCCATTGCTTCTTGCCCTGTCATCAGAGGCCAAGGAGAACAATTTTTCTCCCTCCTCCTTGTAACACCCTTTTAGTACTTGAAAACCGCTATCATGTCCCTTCTCAGTCTTCTCTTTTCTAAACTAAACAAGCCCAGTTCTTTCAGTCTTCCCTCATAGGCCATGTTTTCTAGATCTTTAATCATTTTTGTTGCTATTCTCTGGACCGTCTCCAATTTCTCCACATCTTTCTTGAAATGTGATGCTCAGAACTGGACACAGTATTCCAATTGAGGCCTAATCAGTGCAAAGTAAAGCAGAGGAATTACTTCTCTTTTCTTGCTCACGACACTCCTGTTAATGCATCCCAGAATCAAGTGTGCTTTTTTTGCAACAGTGTCACACTGTTGGCTCATTTAGCTTGTGGTCCAATATGATCCCTAGATTCCATTCTGCAGTATTCCTTCCCAGACAGTTGCTTCTCATTCTGTATGTGTGAAACTGATTGTTCTTCTTCGGGTGATGTCCCCGTGGGTGCTCCATGTCAGGTGTGGCGACATCCTGGAGCCTCAGAGTGGAGTCTTTTACTATCAGTGTTTGCAAGCAGCGCATGCGCAAGGGGAGCTCGCACTGTCCCTTGATTCTTACCTCATGCGCACTGCTCACCCCCTCCCTTCTGTTCCTCTGCTCCCATCCTCAGCTTCAGACGGAGTCCTTCACTCTCCTCATCTTCTCGGGGGAGTGAGAAACCTCTCTGGTTTCATTCCCCCATCCTCTGTTGGTTTGCATCACGACCCCTTTCATCTTTAAAAAAGAAAGTCAGTTTTCTGTCAGCACGGAGCACCGGCTTCTCCGGCTGCTAATCCCGCTGCCCTCCCAGTCAACTAAGTTTCCCAAAAGAAAGAAGAAGAAAGAGACAAAAGGGGGAAAAATTGACAGAAAGAAACCCCCGCGGACATTGCAGTAACTGTCACAGAGGCAGTCTTAATAGACTGCCGGGCTCCTCTGGCTTTAAAAAAAGTACCACCTGCCAGGAGTCCATGCCAATGTCGGACGAGACATGCGGATTGCATTCTCTGCCTTGGGGAGACACACGTCCCCCAAAAATGTGACCTCTGCAGCTCTCTCATGGCGAGAGCCAGGAGGATAGAGAGCTCCGCCTCTGCATGCTGCTGCTGGATAAAGCCATGCAGCCAGAGGACTCTCAGCAATCCACTCACCCTGCTAGAAAAAGGGCTGCTTCACCAGCTCCAGCGCCACAGGCAAAGAGGGGACGATCCCCTGCAAAGTCTCTGCCCCCGACTCCATCCCCCCATGAGGAGGGAATGGACAAGCAAAGTACCCCCACACTGGGGAAGTCAGTGCCAGAAGCAGCACCGCAACTCCTAAAGCTCATTCAGCCTTGGTGCCGGGGAAATCAGCCCCGGCATCGCAGACTGGGAATGGACAAGCAGAGTACCCCCCGCACCGGGGAAGTCAGTGCCTCACATTCACAGGAGGCAGTAATACCGGACGAGACTCAGGCATCAGACGACATGAAACAATTCAATGGGCTATTTAAGAGGGTGGCAGCAACACTGGACATCCACCTCCAGGAGATGGGGGGAAAAGCAACATTAACTGTTAAAGAATATATGTCCCGCTTCACAATCCAGAATTGCACTTCCAATTGATGAAGCAATTATGGAAGTCTACGTAGAACTCTGGCGGACCCCTGTCTCAAGCTAGCTGACTTGTAAGAAGTCTGATAGAAAGTACTTTCTACCCCAAAAAGACCTGGATTTCCTGTTCTCCCACCCACAACCAAATTCCCTCATCGTGGATGCGGCTAATCAACGAGCAAAAGCCCCTCACGCCAAAACATCGGCTAATGACAGAGACCACAAGAAGTTGGACCTGTTTGGAAAGAAAGTCCATTTATCAGCCACCCTTCAGCTTCATATAGCTAATTACACTACCTTGTTGGCGAGCCATGATTTTGACAACTATTCTAAGCTGACAGAATTGATGCAACAACTCCCTGACTCCTCAGAGGCATTATTCATGAGGGGGACACAATCGCTCATACAGCTCTCCTCTTCACCATAGATGTGGCCAACACAGTGGCCAGGGTAACCACGACAGCTTTGATCGTGAGGAGAGCCTCTTGGCTCCTTATGGCTGAGGTCCCCAAAGAGCTCCAGTCCAGGGTAGAAGACCTTCCCTTTGACAAACTCAAGCTCTTCGCGTCAGCGACTGATGAGGTCCTACACGGTAGCAAGGACTCCTGAACCACCCTCCACACACTAGGAATGTATACTCCACCCTATTGTCAGAAGCACCATACCCCATATAACAAGACCAGGGATTGTTACTACAACTGCACCCAGCAAAGGCAGTATGACTCAAACCACCCCAGACAGCGCCCTCAGAGGAGACGTCCACTTCCAACTTGCTCCTTGGGCTCCCAGGCAACAAAGCAGCAGGTTTGAGGGTGTGGTCAAGGGCCTGCCCGACCTCCCGCTTCCTCCTTTGCCAGCAAGCCAGTAGCATTTCTTCAACAGACTTCATCCCTTTTACCATCAGTGGGACGCCATAACATCGGATTAATGGGTCTTAGAGATTATCCGTACAGGGTATGTTATCCCCTTTATGTTGCTTCCCCTTGCCTGTTTTCTCTCCCTGTCTGTCTTCAGGGACCCTTCTCACAAGATGCTCCTCCAACAAGAAGCCAGCCTCCTCCTTCATTTAGGGGCCAAAGAGGAGGTCCCCTAAGCCTTTTGAGGAGGGGGTTTTACTCCAAATACTTCCTGATGCAGAAGTGCACGGGGGATGGAGACCCATACTGGATCTACGCAAGTTAAACAAGTGTCTGCGAAAACAAAGATTCTGAATGGTAACACTGGCAGCAATTATACCAGCTTTGGACGAAGGGGACTGGTTTGCAGCCCTCGACCTTCAAGACGCGTGCTTTCATATCGCCATACACCTGTCACACAGACGCTATCTCTGATTTACTGCCAGCCGTGACCATTACCAGTACAGAGTACTTCCCTTCGGGCTTTCTTCGGCTCCCAGAGTATTTTCAAAGATCCTGGCTATAGTCACAGTCTATCTTCATCAACAGGACATCATCAGCTTTCTGTATTTAGACGATTGTCTCATAAAGGGCCGATCTCAGTTGGAATCTGCCAGCATGATTACCAAAACCAAACAGACTTTCAGCCGCTTGGGCCTCTTAATAAATGAATAGAAATCGACCCTACTCCCCACTCACGGCATAGAGTTCATTGGGGCCCACCTCGATTCTCTGACGGCCAGGGCTTACCTGCCCTAAAACCAATTTGCAGCATTGTGTGACATCGTTATCATGTTGCAAACTACCCCTACTACTGCCTACTAGCAGTAGAGCACATGGGGGCTACAACCTATGTCGTACAACATGCCCGCTTTCATTTTTGATCCCTATAACATTGGCTAGTATCAGTTGACAGGCCAGGCCTCCATCCCCTGCACAAACAGGTTGTGCTCCCCAACAGGGTGCGGGACTCACTCATATGGTGGACAGTTCCCTCCAACCTTCTAATGGGAGTTCCTTTTCACCAGCGCAAACAATCCAGACAGATCACGACGGATGCCTCCCTTGTCAGATGGAGCGGTCATTTACTCCATCACTCAGTCCAGGGTAGCTGGTCGGCACACAAATCCTCCCTGCACGTCAACCTCCTGGAACTCAGGGTCGTGAGGAATGCCTGCAACCATTTCCTTCCACTCATTACCAACCAGACAGTGCACATACTTACCGACAACATGACAACCATGTTTTACATAAACAGACGGGGGAGCTCGCTCCCCATCACTGTGCGCCGAAGCCATCCGCCTCTGGAATTGGTGCATTCAGCATGGCATAACCCTGAAGGCCTCATACTTATCCGGAAAAAACAATGTGCAGGAGGACGCTTTGAATGGAAACTTCAACTCCGACCACAAATGGGAATTACATCCAGCCATACTTATCTCAGTCTTTCAGCGATGGGGGATCCCAACAATAGACCTCTTTTCAACTCCCAACAATACCAAGTGTCATCGGTTTTGCTCGAGAACTGACCTGGGCAGACGATCCCTCGACAACTCCTTCCTCATCTGTTGGGACGAACTATTAGACTATGCCTTCCCGCCCATCCCGCTCATAGCCCAAGCGCTACACAAGATCTGGACGGACGGGGCTCTGGTCATATTAATAGCACCATCCTGGGCAAGACGGACTTGGTTCCCATTTCTATGTGCGATGTCTGTAGCCGAGCCATATCCTTGTCTGCTGTGGCACGACATCCTGTGGCAGGACAGGGGAAAATTGCTTCACCCCCAGTGTCACCCACTTCACCTAACGTGTGGCTCCTCTCTGGTTCCAGGGAACGGAATCCCTATGCTTAGATCGTGTGAAGGAAATTCTCCTACAGAGCAGAAGACCATCCACCAGGGCTACCTACCTGCAAAAGTGGAAAAAATTTTCGGCTTGGTGTCACTTGGCCCACACGGATTCTCATGTGGCACCACTTCATGAAATTCTTTACTACATCATCTCAAAACTGGGTGTCTATCGAATTCCTCTGTGAGGATACACCTTGCAACGATATCAGCTCTGCATGAGTGCATAGAGGGCTCATCGGTATTCGCACACCCCACTATGAGAAGGTTTCTGAAGGGCCTTCAAAATCTTTACCCTCTTGTCAGGTCGCCTCACCCTATGTGGGATCTAAACCTTGTCCTGGACACACTCATGAGGCCTCCTTTTGAACCGTTGTCCACTTGTCCACTGCAATTCCTGCTAATGAAGGTGCTATTCCTTATAGCTATCACCTCTGAGAGGAGGGTTAGCGAAATAGGGTCTGTCATGATGGACCCACCCTACACAATCTTTTCTAAGGACAAAGTCACGTTACGCCCACATCCAACTTTTTTACCCAGGGTGTTCACGGCCTTCCACATCAACGAACCTATAATATTACCAGCGTTCTTTCCCAAGCCTCATACATCCCCCAAGCAGGCCATGCTTCACACACTCGACATGCGATGAGCTCTGGCTTTTTATATAGACAGAACGCGATCATTCCACAGATCTTCTTCCTTGTTCATTTCCATTGCACCACAGTCGAAGAGTGTGCCTATTTCAACACAACGCATTTCTGAGTGGGTCTCATCATACATACTGTGTTGTCATGCACTCTGCAACAAGCTGTTGCCAGTGCCACCAAGGGTACACACTGTGCATGCAGCTGCCACCTCCACAGCCTTCCTCACCAATGTACCACTCAAGGACATTTACAGAGCAGCCACTTAGTGCTTAGCGAAGGTATGATCTGAGAACTATGTTATTATTCCACAACTGACGGCTGATTCAGCTCTGGCAACGGCGGAGCTGTCTACAGCCTCTAAGCGGTGACTCCGATTCCCACCATCCTGTCAGATACTGCTTGCCAGTCACCTAACGTGGAGCACCCATGGGGACATCACCCAAAGAAGAAAAAGGGAATTACTCACCTTGTGCAGTAACGATTGTTCTTCGAGGTGTGTCCCTCCATGGGTGCTCCATGACCCCCCCCTCCCCTTCCTCCCCTCTCCTCGGAGTCACAAACTGCTCCAGTGGAGAAGAGGAACTGAAGGGAGGGGGTGAGCCATGTGCACAAGGTGACAATCAAGGGACAGCGCAAGTTCCCCTCACGCATGCGCGGCTCGCAGACACTGCTAGTAAAAGACTCTACTCTGAGGCTCCAGGACGTCCCCACACTTGATGTGGAGCACCCACGAGGACACACACCTCAAAGAACAATCGTTACTGCACGAGGTGACTAACTCCTTTTTTCCTACCTAAGTGGAGTTCTTTGCATTTGTCCTTATTAAACTTCATTCTATTTACCTCAGACCATTTCTCCAATTAGTTCAGTTCATTTTGAATTATGATCCTATCCTCCAAAGCAGTTGCAACCCCTCCTAGCTTGGTATCATCTGCAAACTTAATAAGCGGACTCTATGCTAATATCTAAATCGTTGATGAAGATATTGAACAGAACCAGTCCTAAAACAAGACACTTGCAAAACCCCACTTGTTATGCCCTTCCAGCATGACTGTGAACCATTAATAACTACTCTCTGAAGATGGTTATCCAACCAGTTATGCACCCACCTTATAGTAGCCCCATCTACATTTTATTTCCCTAGTTTATTAGAAGAAGGTGAGACTGTATCAAATGTTTTACTAAAGTCTAGGTATATCATGTCCAGAGCTTCTCCCTTACCCACAAGACTTGTTATTTTATAAAAGAAATTTATCTGATTAGTTTGACCTGATTTATTCTTTACAGATCCATGCTGGCTGTTACCTGTCACTTTATTTTCATCCAGATGTTTACAGATGAATTCCTTAAGTATTTAGGTTGTCGTAAATTACATTGTTCGCAGAGGTGGATCATTCACATTCCTTAACCACATAAATTACACTGACTTAAGCTGTAGTGTGTACATAGCCTGGATGTGCAGTCTTTTGGGCTTTTTCTTAAACCACAGTGACAGAGGTTTTCTCCTGATTATTTTTAATATGCTTTCTAGATAACTAAGGAAGTGGGTTTTGCCCATGCAAGTTCATGATTATCTAGCTAATCTATCTATCAGACTCTGAAGTGCTACAGGACTATTCGTTACTTTTTAAGTAATAAATACAAATTCTTGATTCAATTTTAAATATTTTTGAGAAACAGCAGAAATTTTATTATTTTTATTAATTATTAATTAAAGAGCACAGCTACGGAGGCCAGCTAGCTCCCTTGTGAAAGTTGAGGAAGGGCTACACCTTTTGACTACACTCTCTCAGCCACTGTCACCAGAATTACTAAAACAATCTTTCCTCTCAGAAGCACTGGTTGCAGTACTTTTTTGGATTTATTAAGTATGGCTGCCTGTCAACCATGAAGCTCAAGAGGTCAGTCTACCTCAAAACAAACACTGTTGTTCATTAAACAGGATATGAAAAGCATGTTAAGCATCTGTTGAACTTTTTGAAAAATTCAGATGGATTTGAGTATAATTTTGAGAATTTTATAGTGGTGAAAAATGTTTTTAACACTGAATCAGTTAAAAGTTTTTCATTATTTTCTTAGGTACTGAACATATTTCTCTCAAGGTACATGTGAAATGAAGTACATAATAATTTTTCATTTTAGAAGGGCTTAGTAAAATGTATTTTTCTAAAATCTAAGACTTAAGCTGTTTTGTGTGGATTTTTTTCTAGTATTACAATGACTATGGAGATATTATCAAAGAAACAATGAGTAAAACAAGGCAGATAGACAAAATTCAGTGTGCGAAGACACTTATTCTTAGTTTACAACAGGTAAGAATTATTCATTTTAAATATTTATGTATAAATACAGAATAATAAAATATTCCTTGTTTGTAACTTTTCATAGG
Source organism: Pelochelys cantorii (assembly GCA_032595735.1). Classification (NCBI taxonomy): domain Eukaryota; kingdom Metazoa; phylum Chordata; order Testudines; family Trionychidae; genus Pelochelys; species Pelochelys cantorii. The sequence goes on from CM064337.1 coordinate 17,493,720, forward strand.
AAATTGTGTAGAGGGGAGGGTTAGAAGGAGGTATTAAAGTAAGGCTCTAAAGTATTTATGATGATTTAAAGAAAACACCGCTCATTCTGCTTTTTGCCTTCAAATATTGTTAATTGAAAGGTGGGGGAAAGATTGTGAAAATCTAATGAAGAGTGAGTCTATCATAATATCTTCCCATTCTAGAACAGTGAGTGGAGCAACATGTTCATTTTAATAACGTGATAAATACATTACAAATGTCCTTAATTACTTCTTGTTGAGCAGATCACAAGGAAAAGTAGCTCCCAGTTCTTTTGTTACTGATTCCTTTCTATTGAGTAATGAAAAAGACTTCATGTATTACACATCATTGCAAAGGCTTCACCCGTCTCAGAAATTAAAATCCCATTTAAAGTCCTTTTTAAGCAATAACACCAAGTGGACCCCCATTTACTTCAGTGGGGTGCTTTCTGTGTATAGGGCTCATTCACATTGACTTTGTTGTAGGACTGTAAGAAAAAGATGCAAGGAAAATGTTCAAGTAACTGCTAATTTCTCTTTGAATAGTTTTAACTAGCCAATTGGCTTAAGTTAATTTTTTGAGAAATCAAAAAATACTGCCATCTCATCAGCCTCCTCTGCATGTACCATATAGACAGCCTAATGGTCTAAAAAAGGTAATAAGCAGAATACTAATAAATGCCACATAATACCAACTTGACAGGAGTTCCAAACATCAGTGTGGTCTGAAAAAGAATACAGGACCTAGAGAATATAAAAAATATATTAAACTTGGAAAAATGCTTACCAGTGCATCTAGGAAAATACATTATAGGACAGATTCTATAATGTAGAAAGGAAGCAGAACAGCTGAAAAAAGAACATAGCACTGATAAAATGTCTATGCAGGGATAAAAGACTAGATCACATTTGGACAAGATCATCTGACTTAGGCTCATGTGGCTCAGGCTGTGAGGCTAAAAGTCACTGTGTAGAGGTTCAGGGTGGAGCCCAAGCCTCCAGGCCAGCCCAACATCTGCACAGTGACTTTCCAGAGTCTGAGCCTGCTGCTGGTTTTGTAACCCTGTTGGACATACCTGCAATGTACAAGAAATAAAACATTTTGCAGTATAACTGCAAAAAAGATAATCAACTGCATAAGTAGCCACTTCATGGTACAAGCTGGTGAGATTATTTTGTTCATGAATGCTTGTAGATTGTTTTGCTTCAGCACCTCATTACAAAAAACATACTGACAAATGGAAAGAAGTGTAGAGAATCGCACCGTGAGAAGCAGGCAGAATTGATTTAATAGGAAAGATTAAAAAAAGCTCAGTATGCTCAGTTTTGCTAAATATCGATATAGGCCTGCAACTCAGTAAAGGTCATAAACAATAGGGGATGAAATCTGGGCCCACTGAAGTTCATGAGAACTTTGCCATTGACTTCAGTGGGACCAGTACTTCATTGGAGAGTTGAAAAGAGGGAATTTTTATTTAGAGTGATACAAAGGGATGAACTAGAAATTAATGGCTTGAGTAGACATTAACACAACAGTAATAGGAGTTAGAGATGTAAACAATTAGCATCATCCTTACTGCATGATGCTTACCAGTAGCTGGTTAACTGGCATCCAGTCTGACCAGGCCCACCACACCACTCTGCGAACCTAGCTGGTAGCCACGAAACTGTCATTTGATTTGTTACGCGGTTAATTTTTTTTTACATTTTTTACATCTCAAATAGGAGTCTCATGAGAACCTGTATGGATAGATATATAGGAAGTATTTAGGATAGGGATCTGGGGAATTGTCCTGAGAAGGTGGTGTGCTAAACTATGCAGTTTTCTCATTAGGAATGTGCTGAAAACGCATATTCCAGGGTATCTAAATCTAGACTAAACATATTAGAGTCGTGGTGTCCAAATAGTTCTGAAGCAGTAACCAATATAGTGGCTACTGCTGTAGTGAACTAGCCACATTCAGATGTGGCTAGTGGCTAGCATGTTGGACACCACGATATTAGAGAATGTACTTCAAGGAGTGATTCTGACTTGGTAGGGTGATGTATTTGTGGACCTATGGTTTTTGAATCACCAATTTTCATTATTTTGTAAACTTAGCCTAATTATACAAAATGTATATTATTACTATCATGAAGTGAGAAATCTGTATTATATTTTAATCAGTCAGTATCTTTTTTCCTGATTTCATGCAGCTTTTCAATGAGATGATACAAGAAAATGGTTATAATTTTGACAGATCATCACCTACATTTAGTGGTATTAAGGAACTTGCTCGACGTTTTGCTTTAACATTTGGACTTGATCAGCTGAAAACAAGAGAAGCTATTGCCATGTTACACAAGTAATTGTCTCCTTCTTACTTCATTTTTCTAACTTTTTTTTCACTGATGTGACAATTGTTTTGTTTTTGTGAATTTACGAAAGTGGTGTATTGATACAAAGTGTTTTGGTGCTAATTGAGGATTTTTTTGTTTTGCAAATCAGGTAGCAGTGACAAAAGTGGTTTGCTGTTGTAGTTTCAGTTGATTCTGAGAGCCCTGTTTTTTAAACAGCTTTATGTGGAACCTGACTGTACTGCACCAAAATTAAAACTTGAAGCAGTGAATAATTTTACTGTTCAGCATCATTGTAGTTCCCATTATTTGATAGCATTTCATGCAGTGTGTCATTAAGAAGTGTTTTCAACTTTTTGAATGCTGATAAACAGAGCTGACCAAGTTGACTACTGATAGTACTCTTCCATGTCATGTTGGAGAACGAAATTCACTCCACATGCGAGAGGAGATCAAGAAAGATTATGGATACAGCAATTCCTCTAGTTCATATAGGACTAATACTGACAACTTTTAAAAGTGTCCTGTGCAATACATGTGGAAGAATGGTGTCTTTGACCTCGATCCTATTCTTCGTGGATTTAATGCAGGAGGAAAAGAGTGAAACAACAAATTAGAACTCTTTCAGTAATCAGATACTTTGGTCATGTGAGTGGTGCTATAGAAAACTGTAATAGGCCATTCTTCAAAATGTTTTTTTTAACTTCTGTTTCAGGGATGGCATAGAGTTTGCTTTTAAAGAGCCTAATCCACAAGGTGAGAGCCATCCTCCTTTAAATTTGGCATTTCTTGATATTCTGAGTGAGTTCTCCTCCAAACTTCTCAGACAAGACAAAAGAACAGTGTAAGTATTCTCTGAAAATTCTTAATAGTCTGAAATGTTAAATGAACAAAACATAGTTATATTTGATAACATTTTATTTTTCATCTTTCTTATTATCTAGGGGAAAAATTGCTTTTACTAATTGTAAAGTAAATTTTAATAATATTTAGACTAAATAGAAAATCAAAGGAAATATGAGTTATTACAGCAGGGTCCTTAATTTTTGTAATAATTACACAGTAATATTAGTTAAACTAAGGAAGTGTTACATGTTCTATAATTGTTACTAGGTTACTTGGTTTCCTCTGTTTTGCTTTCAAGTATTGAAATCATACCTTTCCGGAATAAACAGCATTAACAGTTGGAAAAACTTGCACTTCTTTAAGTAACTGTATATATTCTAGTAATATGTGTAATGAGCTAACCAGTGCAGCTTACATATGCAGCCTTACTGAGCGATGCTTTTTAGAACATAAGTGTACTTCCTCATCTCAACGTTCATGAACATTCTGAAAGTGGAACTATATAAGGGGACACTGTGCCTTCTCCCAACACAGTTCCTTCCAACTGCTAGCATTAGATGGAAGTGAACTGTTCCAGTCCTTTGGATCAGATTTGTACTCCTACCTTAGTGTCTTTGATAGCCTGTTGTTGTTTTTAGTGTTACTATAATTAGTGTTGTACTAGTAAGTGGAACTTTTAGGTTTGGTTCTATAGGCTGGCAGAACCAAAGAAGAAGCCAGGCTCCGAGGGATGTTCTTTGTCCAGCCATCTTTCTGGTCTTGGATGATCAAGGGAGATGTGTTGAGTGCATTAGCGAGAGTCATTCTTCTTCAGTTAAACCTTCTAATGAGAGGCAGAAAAGGCTGCAGTTGCTCCTGCTTAAGAAAACTCACTGAGAGATTGTTAGGTTTTAAGAGATCTTCAGATCTGAAGGGTAAGAGGTGTCTATCAGTTCCAACTGCATCAAGGTAGGGTGCTAAAAAATCCAAGGGATGTGTCTTTGTTGATTCTAAGTGTCATGCCTAGTTAGTCAGATCCTCCCGTTAAAGCTTAGAGAATGTTGAAGGCACCATCTGTTCAGACTGAACTTAAGGACCCTATGCATAGGTTATCAGTTCCAAAGACTAAAGTGAAGGAGAAGACAGCCACAGTCAGATCAGCACAGTTGTCTTTATCAACCTGGGTATCCAGTGATTGATTTGAAGAAGACTGTTGTGGTAGTAGAAGTGTATTGTTTGGCATCTGATTGTTCTTTGGATATGAATTAGAAATCTTTTGGGAATAGGAAAAGGAAGACCTTGTCAATTCCTAGGTCTAAATCCCCCTACTCCTGATAAGAGAGGAAGATACTCTCTCTGAACCATCTCTGCCCTTTTTCACAGTTAATGTCTCTTCATTCTTTGGGCTGTCTTTTCTCAACTGAGATCCATAACAGATCATATGACAGATCCACAATTGAAGAGCATCAAGAAAGAATCAAAAGATCTGAGCCTGCCAAGATTATGCCCCCAAAGTCTCAGCACTTTGTATCTACATTTTGGATAGTATCATGTAATCTGCTAAGGCAGTTTGTATTATCCCTGCCTCCTTATGTTCAAAATCTATTTTGAAATTACAGGCTGCTTCAATAGACACAGAATAGCTATTTCAGGATACTCCCGATATCTTGAAACAGCTCCACAGTGTAACGTACCCTATGTGAGGTGATAGTGGGAAGTGCATATAAACCTTATATAAAACATGCCATTGTTAACCTAGGAATAGGAATAAACCTAGGTTAGGAATAAATGGTAAATTTTCAGAATGGAGGGGGGTAACTAGTGGTGTTCCCCAAAGGTCAGTCCTAGGACCAATCCTATTCAATTTATTCATAAATGATCTGGAGAAAGGGGTAAACAGTGAGGTGGCAAAGTTTGCAGATGATACTAAACTGCTCAAGGTAGTTAAGACCAAAGCAGACTGTGAAGAACTTCAAAAAGATCTCACAAAACTAGGTGATTGGGCAACAAAATGGCAAATTAAATTTAATGTGGATAAATGTTAAGTAATGCACATTGGAAAAAATAACCCCAACTATACATATAATATGATGGGGGATAATTTAGCTACAACTAATCAGGAAAGAGATCTTGGAGTCATTGTGGATAGTTCTCTGAAGACATCCATGCAGTGTGCAGCGGCAGTCAAAAAAGCAAACAGGATGTTAGGAATCATTAAAAAAGGGATAGAGAATAAGACGGAGAATATCTTATTGCCCTTATATAAATCCATGGTACGCTCACATCTTGAATACTGCGTACCAGTGTTGTCTTCAAGTCGTCATTGTCAAGTCCAAGTCAAGTCTCAAGTCACTACAGTTCAAGTCTCAAGTCGAGTCCCTAAAGCTGCTTTCGAGTCAAGTCTCAAGTCTTAATTTAAAAAAATGTCAAGTCACTTTTGTACAAGCTATAAATATCGGCATTTTCGGACAATTTTTTCACCAAGCCGATTTAACAAAATTATCAAGTCTCAAGTCGAGTCTCAAGTCACAAACAATGAACTCAAGTCAAGTCACCTAGGCGACTTAAGTTGGACTCGAGTTCAAGTCGTGGGACTCTAGTCAGCAACTCTGCTGTGTACAGATGTGGTCTCCACATCTCAAAAAAGATATACTGGCATTAGAAAAGGTTCAGAGAAGGGCAACTAAAATGATTAGGGGTTTGGAACGGGTCCCATATGAGGAGAGATTAAAGAGACTAGGACTTTTCAGCTTGGAAAAGAGGAGACTAAGGGGGGATATGATAGAGGTATATAAAATCATGAGTGGTGTGGAGAAAGTGAATAAGGAAAAGTTAATTACTTGTTCCCATAATATAAGAACTAGGGGCCACTAAATGAAACTAATAGGCAGCAGGTTTAAAACAAATAAAAGGAAGCTCTTCTTCACACAGCGCATAGTCAATCTGTGGAACTCCTTACCTGAGGAGGTTGTGAAGGTTAGGACTATAGCAGGATTTAGAAGAGAACTAGATAAATTAATGGAGGTTAAGTCCATTAATGGCTATTAGCCAGGATGAGTAAGGAATGGTGTACCTAGCCTCTGTTTGTCAGAGGCTGGAGATGGATGGCAGGAGAGAGATCGCTTGATCGTTACCTGTTTGGTTAACTCCCACTGGGACACTTGGCATTGGCCACTGTGAGCAGACAGGGTACTGGGCTGGATGGACCTTAGGTCTGACTCAGTATGGCCATTTTTATGTTCTTATGTTTTTATGTTCCTGTCAGCCTGTATGTAAGGCCAATGAACTGTATCAAATCACATGTGAGGGGGTTTTATGTTTGTTTATTTTTCCCTGGCCACATTCTTTGATGGCTGCAGTAGTGAGTAATATGATTATGTCTGGTCAGCCTCTTTCAACCTCCACAGATAAAGAAGGGAAGAATTTGGATGCCCTGAAAAGACATTTTTCTTCTTCTTCTCTACGTATTAGAGCTTTGATTTACATGTGGCAATGTCTCACTAGAAATTCGATCACTATGAGAAAATGACCACCTTTGTCCAAGAGTTACCAGATAGAGGAAATTGGCCAGTGCTGTCTTGCGAGAGGGACATAATGTGACAAAGCATGCTCTCAAGGCTTTTCTTACTTTTGGTTCTTTGGCCAGAGTTTTAGCATATACTGTTACTTCAAGAAGATGTCCCTGGTCTATTGATGACTACGGACTCTATTCTGAAGATTACTATAGAAATCTCACCTTTCATAGTGATGTCCTTTTCAGTGACAAAGGCAACAAGCTGTTGGAAAAGATGTCTATTGCTCATTTGCTGTTTTCCACCGCTAGACAGAAACCCACCTACACCCTTTTTGTTACCAGATAAAATTTTATCCTCAATCTTCATTGACTCTTTTAACTCACACAGCATTACCAGCAAGCAGCTTCTTCCTTGCAGTCTCAATAAAAGACAAATTCATTCAATTCCAAGCAAAGCAAAGTGGAATACCAAAGATTCAATTGTACAGATTTACACATTTAAGATATGAATAAATGAAGTAATCTTACTTATAACTTGAGTTCTTTGATATAGTCACACTTGTTGCCCACTTTCTCCTGTTTCTCAGAGTCCTAACTTGGTTTCTCTGGGTCGAAAAAATTGACCTGGTGCAACTCCCACTTAATTGGCTTCTTTACACTCAGAATGTTTGTGGGGGATAAGAGAGTATACGTGTGTCCTTACCAGGCACTGCTTAGCGATTGTTAGTCTGCACGAGTCAGTACATTACCCATGATTGTGCATATGCCAAGTTACAAGTAACCTTCATTTGTTTATACACTAAATGTGTTTATAATCCTTAAAATAGAATTTTTATGTGCCACGAGTAACTTTAGATTGGCATAAAACAAGTATGATCAGTAGGCAAAGGATTTGTTTTTTTTATTGTCACATCAAAGTAGATGAACAAATCTAGACAACTTGTTGAGTTTGCTGTTGTCTAAGACTTTTTGCCAATTAAATTACCAAAGTCTTGGAAATTAGGAATGAAGATGACATTAAGATACAAGTTTTTGAGTTCTCAAATAGGTTTATTTTTCTTATAATATAAGAATGTCTTAATATATTTCTGCATACTTATAATCATTAATTTTTTATAAAGGTATGTTTACTTGGAGAAGTTCATGACCTTTCAGATGTCTCTACGAAGAGAAGATGTGTGGCTTCCACTCATGTCTTATAGGAACTCCTTACTAGCTGGAGGGGATGATGATACTATGTCAGTAATTAGCGGAATCAGCAGTCGAGGTTCTACAGTAAGGAATAAGAAAACAAAACCAGCAACAGGGAAGCGGAAAATACCCGAAGGTGTGACATTTTTCTTACTACAAAATATACTGACTTTTTCAGAAGCTAATGGAGCCAGTGTCATTTGCACAAGATTGAAATCTGACCACCCTAAGTTTCCATATTTGTCAGATTGACTAGCGTATTTCTGTCTTTTTTAATGCTTCTTTACAACTTAAATTTGTGTGTGTGTGTTCTTGCAATACTACCCTGAATAATAGAAGGCCTGAATGATGAGAGATTTGCACAAAGTGAAGAAATAACAATATATTTTTAGTGATGAGGCTTTTAAAATAGTTAATGCAATGTTCAGTTGTACCAAGGCATTCTTGAGTACATCTTACTCTGAAGATTCTTAAAAATTAAGAAATTGATCTCTAATGGACACCTGTACATATATTTGGAAAGATGTATCAATCTGTATTTGTCATATTGGAATAATTTGAATTTAAATTGGTGTGGGAAGTATATGCTGATACTGTTCTTCCCTTTCAGCTGAAGAAAGCAGTAGTAGTGACAGCATGTGGCTGAACAGGGAGCAGACAATGCACACACCAGTCATGATGCAGACACCACAACTCACTTCCACAATCATGAGGGAACCCAAGAGGTTGCGACCCGAAGAAAGTTACATGGGTGTATATCCAATGCAGCCTGAACACCATCAAGCTCCACTTGATTACAAGTAGGTAGAGACAACTAACATATGCATTGTATTACTGTTGAAATATGAAACCAGTTCACATTTAAAGGAGAATATGTATATTTTTTAAGCACACAAGTAACGTGGATGTTGGCTCAAAGACAACAAGAAGAAGCAGCTAGACAACAACAGGAGAGGGCAGCGATGAACTATGTCAAACTGAGAACTAACTTGCAGCATGCCATGTGAGTAAGAATGAGTTAAAAGATGACAATTTTTAAGGGGTTTTTTTTTGTTCATGGCGTCATTCATAGATCATATGTATCTACATGGTCCCCTCTTACACTTTTGAAATTTACTATTTTTGAGTTGCTTTGGTATCTTGGCAATTGGCATCTTAATAATTCCTAAAGATGTAAGCAATGGTAAAATGGAGATGAAGCTAAGATGGTAAAATGAATGTAGCTTATATAACTAAGCTATTTAAACTGCTTCATTTCTTACTATTTTTATTTTTCATATAGATTCTGAAGATTTAAAATAATAGCATGTCTTTTCATCATGACATGAGTTTGATACAAATGTGAACTTGAATCTGATGCTAAATTAATTGTTATCCTTGCAAAATTGGGGTATACTATATTGAATTGCACTTCAGAACACACCTTTAATGCAATATGTTCTTTTTGAGTAAAAAGATTGAGTTTTATATGTTTAGAAAAAATAACTCTTGCTTGATTCCAAGATCATGTTTGGTTTTGTGACTATTGAAAAACAAACACTCTTAAGTTCAAAGAGATTTAGTCAAAGAAGTCCAGTGATATAGACTTATGATTGTCCAAACTGACTTACAGAGATCTAAAAAAGTAGAACTGTAAAACATTGCTTACTTGTTCTAAATAACGACAAAACTCACAATAACAGTGTCTCCCACATAAGGCATTCCCATTAAGGATGTTAAGTATCTGGTAATTGACTAATCGAATAGTCGATGCATTTTTGCATCGACTATTCGATTAGTTGATAGGGCGCTTCCACTTTTAAAGTGTAGCAACAGCCCTAAAGCTGTTGCTACACTTCAAAGGTGAAAGTGCCGAAGCCTAGGTTCAGTTGGGGAATCCCCAGCTGATACCGGGCTCCAAGCGGCACTGCCACTTTGAAATGCACGGAGCAGCTGACCCCGGGCTCTGTGTGGCCCTGCTGCTTTTAAGTCCCACGCCTCCGTTAGATAGAGGTAGCTGGGGGGGATGAAGAAGAGGAGGGGACTTTGTGTGGCCTTGCTGCTTTTAGAGTCCGGGGTCAGCTGCTCTGTGCGGCACTGCTGCTTTGAATGCTGCGGGGAGCCCCGTGTCAGGCTCCTCATGGCATTTCAAAGTGGCAGTGCCACTTGGAGCCTAGGATCAGCTGGGGACTCCCCAACTGACCCTAGGCTTCGGCGCTTTTGCCTTTAAAAGTGGAAGCGCCCTATCAACTAATCGAATAGTCAATTACCAAGGGGAGAGGCGACTAGTTGACTACCTATTGACTGTCCGATAAGCATTTGCTTATTGGATAGAAGATGAGTTTTTCACATCCCTAATTCCCACTACAGGTTGGACCTCCCTGGTCCAGCACTTTTGGGGCCTGACTGGTCCTGGATGATGGATTTTGCCAGACTAGGGGAGGTAATTTCTGACCCCTCTGCAGCCAACTCTCTCTAGCTCTGGCCCCGCCGTTGGCTTTCCAGCCATCTCCTCGCTGTTGCTCCCACTTCCCTGCCAGGCAGCCCCACTCCCTCCACATTCACTGGGCTCCAGCTGCAGCCCCCAGCAACCCCACTGTCTCTGAGTGTCAAGTTCCTGGTGCCCTACTGGGCAGCCCCATTACCAAGTCTGGGAAGCCCCACTGCCACGTGGTGGGCTCTCGCTGTCCTGCCAGCCTAGCCAGCTTCCAAGCACTAGCTCTCCACCGGTGGACGCTCTGGTCCTGGAGTACCCAGAAGAGATTTCTGGTGAAGAAAGTTTCAACCTGTACCAATCATCTGGTTGTCAGTGAGTGAGTGTAATGTCATAACAGCTATTATCCTGGTCAAGTCAAATTCTAGAGCATTGGGGTGTGGGGGGGGGGGTTTGTTTGTTTTTTTGGTCAACAACTTTTCCCCTGGAGTACCGGCACCTTTTTTTTTTTTTTTTTTTAAAGACTGGTCCAGGAAATTAAAGGGGCCATGTTTTTCGGCCCCAGTCAGTTCCTTTTTTTTCCTCTTTTTGCTCAACATGTTTTGCTGCTATTTTGGGGGGGGGTTCCTCAAAAATCAAAAAGGGGTATGATGCTGAAAAGTTTGGAAACCACTGTTCTAGAACAAGCTCTTATTGGAGATGGTTTAAGACAAGTTACAGTGAACTTCATATTTTTAACAGTTGCAGAATAAAAACATATTTTTATCAAACCAAGAAAGTTAAAAATTAAACTAATTTTTTTAGGTAGTAAGGGCAAATACAATACCACACACTCATATAGACTGTTGTAACATTATGGTCATTGATGGGTTTAACATCAGCATCATAATGCATTCTGTAGCACAGTGACAATGACATTCTTGGGCCAAAGATTTGTAGTGGATGGGGAATGTGGGCAGGAGGCTTTGTAAGGGCAGATTCAAGAATTGCCTATAGCAGTGTTTCCCAATTTTATTTGGCCACGGAACTCTTTTGAACTCAAAAGAATTTTGTGGAATTCCTGACTGACTGCGCGCGCAGCGCTCAGTAGTGACATCATCGTCCCCACTCTCTGGCTAAGCTGGCATTACACAGAGACACTTATCGTGGCAAACAAATGAAAATTGTTTTCAATAAAATTCATAAATGAATGAAAATTCCATTCTATTACAATAATTCAGGTTGTAATGGAATTTTCTCGCGGAACCCCTCTTTTCACTTCATAGAACCCCGGGGTTCCGCGGAACACAATTTGGGAAACACTGGCCTATAGAGATCCAAATTTTTTATGATTTCCAGAACATTCTAGAAAGCTTTGGCCTTTGGGACCATACTCTCAGGTGACTGAACATTTGGCTTTAACCTACCTTTCAGCTCCTTCTAGAGTGATTCCTTCTTTGAGGGATATCCCTATGGATGCTCCACTGTAGGAGCACTCTCTGGATCACACATACCCACTTCCCTGTCTCACGCCATGAATGGCATGTGGTTAAAAAAAAAAAAAATCAATAGTGCTGTAGTACCTTAGAGGCTAACAAAAAATGTAGATGTTATCATGAGCTTTCTTGGCGTCAGTCATCATCATCATCAGAAACAACCATGGGCTCAACACCCATTGGTGTCCAATGCCTCCCTCACTATTTCCTTTCATCTTTCCCTGTCCAGTGCGGAGTGGCTTAGTTTCTGTAGGCTAGCTCCGCACTAGTCTACTATATCATCTACCCATTCTCTGTGGGGTCTTCCTCTCCTAGTGCAATGTCCTATATATTACCCTTTTAATCTGTCCCCTCCTTAGTTCCTTCTTACTGCCAGTGGTGACTATTGGAAGTTTTGGCTCCCTTGATTTGCAAGCGCTATTCATCCCTAGCTAGTTGTAGTCAGTCCATTTGTTTAACAATAGTTAATAGATAGTCATCTAAGCACATAGCAGTGGGAGTGAAGAGCCCTCCCTTCTCTCCTGTGTCCCTTCAGGTACTTTGGGCATGTCACAGCCCCAGGATTTCAAGCAGTGTTGCAATTGCTTGATGATTCCACCAGGCACCAGAATCAGACTAAGTGTGCAGCCTTTAAACCTTGCACCGGAATGGAGTGGGACTCTAGTCTCAAACAGCACCTTATGGAGACCACACTGGACCCTCGTCATCTGGACCCAGCTCCGAGTGCCTCGTCCACGAGTGCTGAGGACTCTCGTTCCTGATGTGCCGAAGCATCACGCTCGGCCTGCATACCAATTCACATAGTTTTGGACTCTCCCAGAACTGATACGGGGCCGATATACCCATCCTTCATGCCAGACTCCTTTTGAGGCAGCTTGGGGCCTCATTGGGATGATCCGGTTTCCTCCCACTCAAGACAGACCTCCAGCCCTGCACCAGACCTCTCAAGGAAAGCTTGCCATGCTGGGTCCTCTCTTAGAACATAAGAACGGCCGTACTGGGTCAGACCAAAAGTCCATCTAATAATGGCCAATGCCAAATGCTCTAGAGGGAGTGAACAGAACAGGGAGTCCTCGAATGTTCCCTCTCTTGTCATCCATTTCAAGCCTCTGACAAACAGAGGCTAGGGACACCATTCATACCTACCCTGGCTAATAGCCATTGATGGACCGAACCTCCATGGATTTGTCTAGTTCTTTTTTGAACCCTATTATAGTCCTGGTCTTCACAACATCCTCTGGCAAGGAGTGCCACAGGTTGGCTGTGTGAAGAAAAAACTTCCTTTTGTTTGTTTTAAACCTACTACTTATTAATTTCATTTAGTTCTTATGTTATGGGAACAAGTAAATAACTTTTCCTTATTCACTTTTTCCACACCAGTCATGATTTTATGGACCTCTATCATATCTCCCCCACACCCCATCTCCTCTTTCCTATGCTGAAAAGTTCCAGTCTTTTTAATCTCTCTTCATATAGGACCTGTTCCAAACCCTCTAATGTTTTTTTCATTACTCTTCCCTGAAACTTTTCCACTGCCAGTATGTCTTTTTTGAGATGAGGTGATCACATCTGTACACTGTATTCAAGATGTGGGACTACCATAGTTTTATATAGAGGCAGTAGTTTTATATAGATGCATGCTTTGGAGTCCCAGTACCGCCGGTCTGACTCACGGCATCCTGCTCATCAGTCTTCTCGGAGCCGTTCCCACCTAAGGGCTTCTGCGCTGAGCCAGTTTGAAGGATTCTTGATATTTCAACCAGCCCTGCAGTGACCAGCACTGTGGAACTCTACACCCCCTTCTCCACCCACACATAACTCATCCAGCTCCCCAGAAGATACGATCATAACCCCACCGTCAACTACGGGCAATGATTTTAAGTTGTTCCAAGATCTTTTTTAAGAGAGACATGCCGCAGACCCCACACAAGCTTACAAACATTCTACAAACATCTTCCCATGCAAAATTGGCCATCCCCATTAATGAGATGCTCATGGACCCCACTGAAAATATCTGGCTCACACCAGCCACAATCACCCCAACATCAAAATGAGTGGACAGAGAGTACTACGTAACTCCCAAAGGGGCAGAATTTCTATTTTCCCACCCGGCACCAAATTCCCTCGTGATAGAACATGCGAATCAGAAGGGGAAACAAGAAGCCCCATGAATAACTCCACACGATAAGGATCGGAAGAAGCTGAATGCAATGGGGAAAAAGGCATATTAGTCAGCAAGCCTGCAAATAAGAATGGCTAACTATACCACATTATTAGCAAAATACACACATCAGATCTTTGAGCAATTAACGTCTTTTATTGACTCAATACCAGACAATAAAAGAGATAAGTTTAAAGCAAATATCAAAAAGGACACATTAATATCTCATACAGCCCTACAGGCCATGCTCGACTCAGCAGACCCAGCAGCCAGATCTCTTGCTTCAGCTATGGTAATGAGACGAGCTTCCTGGCTTCAACTTTTGGATTTTCCCAGAGAGGTCCAGTCCATCGTAGAGGACCTTCCATTTGAGGGTACGAAGCTCTTTGCAGAGTCCATAAACACCTCTCTGCATACCTTGAAGAACTCGAGGGCCACCCTGAGGACTTTAGGCATTCAGGTATCTATTACAAGAAGAAAGCAAAACAGATCATTCCAGCAAAGATATAGACATACACCATTTAATCAACAATGACAATACGACAATAGATGCCAACCAAGGCAAACAGGCGGAGACAGCCCTCAGACCAATCCTCCGCTTAACAACCATCAACATCCAGGCAACAGTTTTGAAGTCCTGGTTGAGGGTCTGACAACCCCAAAATTTCCAAGGCAGCAATTCAAATCATCCACAGTATTTGGCAACAGACTAGCCAACTTTTATACAGCGTGGTCAGTCATTACCACCAACAAGTGAGTGTTGGAAATTGTGAAGACAGGATACTGCATTCCGTTCATAACCATCCTCCTACCACACCCCCTTTCCCTGTTCTACTCTCACTATTTCCTCACCGCCAAAAATTCGGGTGACTGGAGACCAATATTAGACCTACGCAAGCTCAACCATTTTGTCAGATACCAACAATTCAAGGTGGTCACTCTTGCGACTATCCTATCCACCTTGGAAAAAGGAGCATAGTTGTCTACCCTCGACCTCCAGGATGCTTATTTCCACATATCGATACATCCAGCACAAAGGTGATTCCTCCGTTTTACAATAAAAGACAGACACTTTCAGTACAGAGTGTTACCATTCGGACTCTCAACAGCCCCGAGAGTATTTTCAAAGGTGCTGGCAGTAGTCACAGCACATTTACACAAAAACAGGATTTTGATATTTCTGTATCTAAACGATTGTCTAATAGGAAGCCACACACAGCAAGACACACAGCACACTATCTCAGTAGTAAAAGCTCTCTTTGACAATCTTGGCTTACAGATAAACACTGCAAAGTGCATTTTGACTCCAACGCAAACACTGGAGTTCTTAGGGGAACATCTGGACTGCATAAGGGTCACAGCTTGCTTACCTCACCACAGGTCACTATTAAGGACCTGAGCAACAGCATGGACCAGTCAGATCATAACAGCACGACTATGCCTACAAATATTGAGACATGTGGCATGGCCACGTTCGTAGTTCCCCACACTCGACTATATGCATAAGACTATTACAGGCCTGGCTACGCACAGTCTATCAGCCATGAATCCACCCCTTGAACAAACGCCTCTCCATACTAACCAAGATAAAATCCACCCTGACATGGTGGTCAGTACACGACAACGTACGTATGCATCGGAGTGCCCTTTCAGCGCAGTCCACCATCAGTCACAGTAACGACAGATGCCTTGCTCCTAGAATGGGGAGTGCACATGAATCATAAGGTCGTCCAAGGTCAATGGACCCACGATGAAACCAGGTGCCACATAAACTTATTAGCACTAAGGGCAGTAAGAAATGCATGCAGACACTTTCTTCCCCTAATCCAGAGCAGAACAGTCCAGATTCTGACAGACAACGTCACCACGATGTACTACATCAGTAGACAGGGAGGAGCACGCTCCTACCAGTTATATCACGAGGCTGTGTATCTCTGGGAATGATGCATCGCACGGAACATAGACCTGGTCGCAACTTACTTTCTAGGCAAGGACAACTTAAGCAGGCAGTTCCCACAGAACCATGACTGGGAGATAAATCAATCAATGCTCATTCATCTATTCAAGAAATGGGGATTCCCAACAGGTCACCCACAGAAGTTCTCGTTGCCCCCTATACTGCTCCAGGGCAGGCATAGGCCCCCACTCCCTGGGGGACGCTTTCAGCATACGATGGACGGCTCACCTCATCTACGCCTTCCCGCCATTTCCCCTCAAGATCAAACAAGATGCAGCCAAAGTGATACTAATAACACCCAATTGGCCCAGACAGACATGGTATCCTTACCTGTTACAAATGACCGACCATCCACCACACCGGTTCCTACCGGTTGCGTCTCTCCTCACACAGAGAAACAGCCAGATTCCCCATCCATCCATCCACAAGCTACATCTCCAGGCGTGGATGTTAATTGAATAAGCAACATGGAAAGATCCTTCCCGGATGCAATAAAGCTTATCCTTGAAAACTCCAGAAGGCCTACAACAAGAAAGACTTATTCCTCCATTTGTGGGTTTATAGGTATGGGTTGCACACCAGGCTGTGAACCTTTTCCATTTTTCGATATATCACATATTTTACAATACTTGCTAGAAATACACAATACAGGCCTCTCCATAAGGGTACACCTTGCCGCTATCTCTGCTCTTCATGCCTTTATACAAAGACACTCAATCTTCACACACCTTTCCGTCAGACACTTTCTACAGGGACTCCACAACATGTTTCCTCAACGTCAGGACCCAATCCCTGCATGGGACTTGAACCTAGTGCTGAAAACCCTTATGGGTAAACCTTTCGAGCTTCTCGCTACTTGCTCACTACTACACTTGTCGATGAAGGTTGCCTTCCTTGTAGCGATCACTTCTGCCAGACGAGTGGGGGAAATAGCAGCCTTAATGGCAAACCCCCTCCCTTACACAATATTCCATAAGGACAAGGTAACACTATGGACCCACCCAAATTTCTCCCAAAAGTACTCACCTCATTCCACTGTAATGAACCTATATACTTACTGGTCATCTTCCCGAAACCCCATACGGACAACAAAGAAGCGGCTCTCCATACTCTCGATGTCCGCAGAGCTCTTGCCTTCTACCTACAACGAATGAAATAATTCCGAAAGACTCCACAATTGTTTGTTTCATCTACAGAGAGATTGTGGGGACTACCCATATCAAAACAGAGATTATCAAAATGGATATGGCTGCATAAAACTGGCATATACATTGTCACAGAGAGAGCCCCCACCCACTGTGCGGTTTCACTCAACAAGGGCCATGGCAACCACAACGGCATTCCTACAGGCAGTGTCCATGGAACACATATGCAGGGCCGCCACGTGGTCTTCAATGCATACTTTCACACAACATTATGCAATCCAGAAATTTGCTGAGGCAGAAACAAGATTTGGCCAAACAATACTGTCCATCATAGAACCTCAGCAAGCTGAAGCTCCTGCCTCCTAATACTAATACTGCTTGGTAATTACCTAAGGTGGAGCACCCATGGGGGGCACTCCTTGAAGAAGAAGGGAAGGTTACTCACCTGTGCAGTAACTGGAGTTCTTTGAGATGGTTGTCTCTGTGGGTGCTCCACTACCCACCTTCCTCCCCTCTGCTTCGGAATACCACAAGTCCAGGTCAGAGAAGAAACTGATGGGGGATAGCCTCCTTAGAACACCCACTGACTCTTCACATGCGCTGCCTACCACGGGACACTGACGAAACAAATCTCCGTTCAAGAGCTCAGCAGCGCTGAAGCACCTAAGGTGGAGCACCCACAGGGACAGCCATCTCAAAGAACTCCAGTTACTGCACAGGTGAGTAACCTTCCCTTACTTTCCACCCCTCCCCCATTCACCTCCCTATCCTTCTTAATTGACCCCTCTCATGAGCAGCTTCTAGAACAGCAAGTGCAACAGCTGGGAACGGTGGAATGGATCCCTGTGGAACACAGGAACAGGGGCTTCTGTTCTTGTTATTTCCATATCTTCAAGCTCAATGGGGACACCTAAATTGTTACCTAGTATGGTTAAAGTTCTGCATGGTCTTTCTGGTTTTGATCATCCAAGCCCTTGATCCCAGAGCCTTGTACACCATCCTTATCTCAGGACGCGTAGTTCCATATTTTTATCTTCAAAAGCCATAGGCACTTCCTCTGCTTCATGTTAGGGCAAAAATAGGCCGAATAAAAAGAGTGCAAACTGATACTATCGACTGCACCCAGGGCTTTTACCAAATGTGTATCGATAGTGGCAGCTTACCTCAAGACATTGAGCTGTCCACATCTTCCTCTACTTCGAGAAGTGGCTGATCAAGGGCAGCTCTAGGTCTCAGGTGCAGAGTCACACAGTGTTCATGCTGTCCATTTGCCACACTCTAGGCCCACTGGTAAACAATAAGAAATCTGTGTTGATATCATTGCAGAGGATAGAATTTATCAGGGCAGTTCTTGCTGCCTCTCTGTGAAATGGTTCAGAGCCTTAACAGACCTCACCAAGGTATCCAGATTCTCTGTGACTGTCATTTGGGGCACATGGTGGCATGCACCTATGTTGTACACCATGCCGGGCTTTGTATGCATCCTCTGCAGATCTGGGTGGCTTCATTCTTCTCCCAGTACTGAGATTTTGGTCTAGGTTATCACCCTTCTTGAGATGGTACTTACCCCTCTTCAGTGGTGGGTCAATCCGATGAACACCCTTCAACGGCTCCCATTCCCAGGTCATCCTTGCACCATTGAGCTGGTATGAGATATGTCGTACCTTGGCTGGGGAGCTCAGCTTAGGGATGGCAAGACTCAAGGCATGTGGTCTCCAGAAGAGATGCGGCTGCACGTAAACTTCAAGGAGTTTAGGGCAGTCTGTCTTGTGTGCGTGGCCTTCTGCTCTCATCTGACAGGAACAGTGGTCAGTGTCTGTTTGCAACCAGGTGGAACTGCCGGTCACCCCGGTCATGCTTCAGATAGGGCCCAGGCACGGGCTCCCTGTCTGACACATTTCCCCCAAACCTGCTCATCAACAAGGTCCTGCAGAAGACAAGGCCCACATCATGCCCCCAGTAACATTGGTGGCATTCCCCTTTTAGCCACTGCCAGACTGCCTGGACCTCCTGTCCAGAGACCACGGTTGCCTACTGCACTCCAACCTCACATCCCTCAACCTCATAGCATGGATACTTAATGGCTGAACTCCAGGGAACAGACCTGTTTGGAGGGCGTTTGCCAAGTCCTCCTCGAGAGCAGAAAACGTTCATCCTGGCAGGCCTACCTGGCAAAATGGATGGGAGTCTCACGTTGGGCAGCCAATCATGGAATCTCCCCATCAGATGCTCTGATTCATTCAGTCCTGCATTACCTGCTCCATTTGATGAACCAGTGTCTTGCACGCTCAAGGTGACTCTGGCAGCCATTTCTGCTTTTCATCCCCTTGTCCGTGGTGTCAGTCTTCTCCCATGACTTGACAGATTCTTCAGGGCCCTGGATTGGCTTTATCCTCAGGTCAGAAGCCCAGTTCTCTTGTGGGACCTGAACTTAGTCCTGGCCAGGCTGATGGGGCTTGTGTTCGAGCCTTTGGTCATATGCTCTTGGCCCCAACTGCTCTAGAAAATGTCCTTCCTCATGCTATAACATTGGCAAGGTGGGTCTCCGAGCTTTTCTCTCCCAAGCTGGTGTTGATCCCCCCACTGCTGATTGAGGGAGCCCATTCAACTAGGGCACAGGCCTCTTCAGCAACATTCCTACGTCATGTTCCAATCCAGGACATTTGTCAGGCACCTATGTGATTGTCTGTGCACACATTCATTTCACACTATGCTGCCATCACCCAGATTAAGAGTGATACTATGTTTAGAAGAGTTGTGCTGCAATCTACTTGTTCCTAAATTCCTACCCACCTCTGGGTGGATACTGCTTGGGAATCACCTACTGTGGAATGCACATGGACACTTGAAAAAAAGGCAGGTATCTGTTCCAATAAGTATTGTTTTTCAAGATGTTGGCCATATCTATTACACATTCTGCCCTCTTTCCCCACTGTTGGAGTTTGAGGCAAGAAGGAGCACACAGTGCCCCTAATACAGCACCATGGAGGCACTGCTCCAGAGGTCGCTAGTAGCACTCCCCAGAGAGAAAAACTTCCAGCACTGGTGTACATGGTGAGTGCACACTGCTATTGTGGAATGGACGTGAGCAACACAACTCAAAGAACACCAGTTATGGAACCAAGTAACTTGTCTTTTATTAAGGGCACAAAAGCAAACTATACTGCTCCATAGGAAAGATAGGAAATATGTCAAGAGACCACTCTGGCTCAATTGGAAGTATTCAAAGTACAAATATAAGCAAAACAAGCATGTGGGGGGGGGGAGAGAATTAGAAAGTCCAAGGCACAAAATGAGACATAACTAGAGATATAAGGGTAATGTGAGAACATTCTACAAATACATTAGAAGCAAGAGGAAGACCAAAGACAGAGTAGGCCTGTTACTCAATGAAGAGTATACCAATAACTGAAAATGTAGAAGTGGTAGAGGTGCTCAATGATTTTGTTTGTTCTCACCAAGAAGGTTGTAGGTGAGTGGACACCCAACATAGTGAATACCAGTGAAAATGGGATAGGATCAGAAATTAAATAGGAAAAGAACAAATTAAGGATTACTTAGGCAAGTTAGATGTCTTCACGTCACCAGGGTCTGATGAAATGCCTCCTAGAATACTCAAGGAGCAACTAAGGAGATATCTGAGCCATTAGCTATTATCGTTGAAAAGTCATGGAAAATGGGAGAGTTTCCAGAAGACTGGAAAGAGGCAAATAGAGTGCCCATCTATAAAAAGGGAAATACAGACAACCCAGGGAATTACAGACCAGTCAACTTCTGTACCAGAAAAGATAATTGAACAAATAATTAAGGAATTGCTTTGCAAACTTCTGAAGATAATAAGGTGATAAGTAATAGTCACCATGATTATGTCAAGAACTAATCTTGTCAAACCAATCTGATAGTTCTCTTTGACAGGGTAACAGGCCTTGTGGATTAGGGGAGGGGAGTGGTAGATATGGTATAGCTAGACTTTAGTAAGACTTTTGATACAGTCTCGCATGAGCTTCTAATTAAACTAGAGAAATAAAACCTAGATGAAGCTAATATAAGGTGCATAACTGCTTGGATAACCATTTCATCATCTGAATATATGGCTCCAGGATTTGAAGATGAACTATTCAGAGGCAGTTAAACAAATACTCTTGAATAGCAATACAAGTAGACATGCTTAGCTAAAAAAAGGATTTAGATTCCAATCCTAAAGTGCACCCAATTATGTCAAGACAGTGAGTGCTTCATTGCAGTGTTTCTCAACCTTTTTTTAATACCATAGACCGGTATAAAACTTTTGGAGGACTGGTAACATTTTTGCATATTAGCATATTCATTATGCAAATAACAAATATGTAAATAATATGCTACCAGTCTGCCAAAACCCCAGCCCCTACTGGGGGCCGCCACGGACAGCCTGGCAGCTGCTGCGGCCCAGCAGTTGTCGCGGCCTGCCATCAGTCTGTGGACCAGCAGTTAAAACCCGCTGCTCCATTGCAGCTCAACTTGAAATATATTTTTCATCTTAAAAAATAGAACTAAGCCTTTTTAAATAAGCTTATTTCTATCAACAGCCAAAAGATCAAAAGGGGAACAGTGATCTCATAAGCAACATCTACACTCCAACATTATTTCAAAATAACTAGCAGTATTCTGAAATAACTTAGTCTGTGTGTACACAGCAGGCAGTTATTTTGAAATAGTGTCAAAATACTGTCAAGCTGGTGGACTTCTTACTCCGACTCCTGTAACCCTCATTATACAAGGAATAAGGGAAGTCAGAGGAAGAGTGCTCTATTGCGAAACAAGTGCTGTGTAGATGCTCCCTTTGTCAAAATAAGATACACAATTGACGTAGCTCAATTTTCATAGCTTATTTTGACTTAAGCCTTGCAGTGTAGATGCACCCATACCAACCCATTACACAACTAACAACTTTCTGGAATTAGAGCACATTTCACCTCTTGCTCCACCTTGATTGCCTTTCTTAACAATGTCCCAATTTTTGGCATTTGCAAAGTGGCCAGATGGGTATCCATGGATGCCTTGAACTATCATTTTGCAGTTTCTCATCAGATGCTTTACTATGGCATGCTGTCCTATCATCTGCTGTAAATGCTGCTCCAAAGTGCCAGCCTTCTCGCTAAAGGCACTGCTTTATAGACACAGTGGAGTACCCATAGAGACATGAACTGAGGAGGAGGAAGAAAAGGTTACTCACCCTGTGCAGTAAACAAGATTGAGATTGTATTCTTATGGGTGCTCCACTACTTGCCCTCTTCTCCTTTGTTTCGGAGCTGGAAGATAAACTCTGGTAGAGCAGTAACTGGTGGGCAGTGGACTACAAAGCAAACTATATACATGCCACTGACCGGGCAAGACATGAGCACCTCTGTGATCCAGTGGGCACTGCTAATGAAGACTTCTGATTCCAGTCTTGCGGGGCGGGGGGGAACACTACTGCATCTACAGTGAAGCAACCATAGGGACTAGGGATATGAACAAGTAGTCGACTAGCAATTAACTGATAAGCCTAATCGAGTACTCGCATTTTCCCCCCTCCCCCTGCTGCCTTACAGAGGCAGCAAGGAGTGGGGGGGAGCAGGAGCTAGTGATGGGGGAGAAGCTGGCTTAAATGCCAGTTCCTCTCCCCCGCCCCCGCCTACCCCCAGCACCCGTTCCACAGTTCTGCCCCTACCGTGCGCTGCTGCTGCCGCTTATCAGAGGCAGCAGCACGGGGGGAGAGGGGAGCATCAGGGGAGGTTTCCACAAAGTAGCCTCTGCCCACTGCGGGCCCTGGCTTATCACAGACAGAGGCTGCTTCTCGGCAGCAACCCCTGTCTGCAGGGGGTCCTAGTTCCCCACAGGGCAGTCTCTGTCTGCGGCAAGCTTGGCCCCGCCATGGACAGAGGGTGGACCCCGGCAACACCCTCTGTCCGAGGGGGATCCAAGAAGAGGCTACCGCAAAGACCCATCCGAGGTCTTTGGGGTAGTCTCTCCTCCCACCCACTCCCAGTAGCCTCTCTCCACAGAGAACTCGGATGCCCCATAGACAGGCTGCTGCCACTCCCACGCAGGCAGCCGGTCCATGAGGGAAGCTGGTTTTTAAACTGGCTTCCCTTGCAGACCGACTCCCACCTGGCACCCCACACTGCTGCCTCTCTATCAGAGGCAGCAGCGTGGGGTAGCAGGATGCTCCCCCCGAGTGGGGCCAGAGCACACTGACTCACTGCCCCATCCCTGGGGACTATAGAATAGTCGACTAACGTCTAAGAAGTCATTTGGTTAGTTGACTATTCTATTACCTGATATCTAACATCCCTAATAGGGACATTAACCTCTTCTTCCAGCTATTTTCTGTAAGCTGTTCTTCACTCTTCTGATTTTAGTGTTTTTTAAATGTGCTTTTTTTCAATTTTTTTTACAAGTTTATCAGTCTCTCAAGGTGTGTCTAGACTACAGGGTTTTTTCAAAAAAAGTGGGCTTTTTTCTAAAAAACTTCACCTGCGTCTAGACTGCTGCCATGTTCTTTTGAAATTAAATCGAAAGAACGTGGCAGTTTTTTCGACCACGGAAAACCTCATTTTACGAGGAATAACGCTTTTTTTCAAAAGTGCTCTTTCGAAAAAAGGCGTTATTAAACATAAACAGTGCTTTTTCGAAAGAGAGCGTCCAGACTGCCTGGGTGCTCTCTTTGGAAAAAGCGGCTCTCTTTTTCGAAAAAAAGTGGCTGCTGTCTAGATGCTCTCTTTCGAAAGAGGCTTGTAGTCTAATTGTACCCTCTGTTATGATTGCTATTACTGTTAACATTGCTGTTTGGTACCAAAAGGTGGTTGAGAAGATTACTGCCTGTAAGTGGTGCCCTTTGTGTAAAGGTGGGCCTGTATTCAGCTCTCCCATCTGTCCTAGGGGGCTCTTTTTCCACCTCTTGCAGCTTGAGAGCTCAGCAGAACTGAGAATCTAATCTCTTATTCTTCCTGAGGAAGAAGATAATCAAAGTATCTCAGGAAGTCTTGCACTTGGAGAAGGTGGTTCAGTTTCTTTATGTGGTAAAGTAAAACAAAAGTTTTGCTTCATTAAGATCTCAAATCCAAATGAAAAAGGCCAGATAATACAAGCTCCTCAGACTGTGAAAAAAATAAGTTATTGCTTGGGTCAAATAAATTGGCCATGAGTCTAATATTTTCTGAGATCAGTTATGTCTGCATATTGATGATGGTGCACAGTAAATCTTATTATTTTTCCCATTCTCCTCTTCATATGAAGTAGGCAGGAGACCTTTTCATGGTCTGGGCCTAGTTTTATGTTGTTCATGTTCAGTGACAGGTAACCAGCCTTTCTTTAGTTCATCACTTTTCATTAGTATAGTAATTCATACTCAATTCTGTAGCAAATAGCAGGATTTTCTAATAAGTTTTTATCTTAGCTTGGATCCAGTGCTAAATAATTTTTTTCTTCTAATTTCTTCAGTCGACGTGGTACAAGCCTGATGGAAGATGATGAGGAGCCGATTGTTGAAGATGTGATGATGTCATCAGAAGGGCGAATCGAAGACCTAAATGAAGGCATGGATTTTGACACCATGGACATAGATCTGGTAAGAAAATTTCTTTTTTTTTTTTTATTTAAACCTATTTATATTTCACTCTTAATTAAAAGCAGTAATAATTCTCTTGTGGATTTTTTTAATCACCCTGAGGATGGTTTTAGAAGTTTTGGCAGGTTTGGATTTTTTGTTTTTGTTTTTTGTAAATGTGAAGATATTGGCAGCAAAGTTTCTTTGTTACTGCAACATAAAGGAATTTAGAATAGTATCCCGTGGGTGTATGGGGTGCACATTCATTCCCAGTGGCCAGGATTCAGCACTCTTCAATAGTGGTGTCTCTTGGTCTGTCCGACACCTCCTCATGCTCTCAACTGAGGGTGGAATAGAATGATGAACTCTCTAGTTCCTTTTTCTACCACTCCTTTTCCCTGAAACAGAATTTTCCAGTGTCTGTTTTTCCCCTTTAGCATTCTGCTTGATATTATCTGTAAATATAAATAGTGATTAAACTTTTGGATATTGAGTTGGGCATAAGGTGGGTCCCCTTCTTCCTTCACCCCAATAGTTCCCTCACTGTTTCAGGACCCCATTATGTCCAAAGTTCCAGGCTTCAAATCTGGAATGGAATGTCCCCTGGATTATCCCAATGAATGCCCTGCACAAGACTAGCTGTATTACCTTGGAGAAGCACACATTGCTTCAAAATGTGGCATCTTCTGTGCTTTCCTTCCACATGCCAGACAATCTCATGAGTTCAGGCTCTGGAGGTACTTCATAGCAGTGGTTTTCAAGCTTTTTTTTTTTTTTCTGGCGACCCAGAGCTGGAGATAAGGAGTTTGGGATCTGAGAGGGGGCTCAGAGCTGGGACAAGAGTGCAGGGGTGAGGCTGGGAATAAGGGATTCAGAGTGTGGGAAGGGGCTCTGGTGTTGAAGGGTTGAGTTGCTGGGAGGGAGTCAGGGCTCTAGGCTGAGAGTGCAGGCTCTGGGCAGGGGCCAGAAATGAGGGGATTGTGGTACAGAAGGGCACTCTGTATTGGGGTAGGACTCAGCTGGTACAGGGGCGTGGAATGTGGACTTTCACCTCTAGTAGCTCCCAATCAATGGCACAGTGGGGATGCTAGAGGCAGGCTTTCTGCTTCCCTGGGACCATGGACCATGCTGCACCCTGGCAGCGACCAACAGCAGATATAGTTCCTAGGCTGAGGCATGCAAGTGGCTCTGTGTGGCTATTGCCTGTAGTCACCACCCCCCTTCCAGCTCCTACTGGCCAGTAAGTGACCAGTTGGAGTATGAAACTGAGCTCAGGGCAGGTGCAAAATGCAGAGCTCCAAGACCCCACTGCCTATGAGCCAGACCTACTGCTGGCTGCTTCCAGGGAACAGTGAAGTATCAGAACAGGCAGGGGACTCGCACTACTGGTTTTCAAAGTGTGGGTTGTGACCCAGCTTAAACCAGCTGCCAAGGTCCTTTAAACAGCTGAGTAGGGCAACCCATGCCTTACATTCAGCAACCTAGAACTGGGTTGTGACCTGAAGTTTGAAAACTGCTGCCATATATAAATCTCCATGAGACCCTGCTTGAGCCCTTGCTCTGCATATCAATCCATCTGGCACCTCAGGGCAGCATCCCCGCTCCCCATTAGGGATGTTAAATATCAGTTAATTGAATAGTTGATTAACCTCATGAATTTTTATTGGTTTCTTGACTAGTCTATACAGCATCAGATCCGCCAGCAGAGCTTTCTTTGTCCTCTCCCACTGAGGCAGTATCACCAGTATGTCCATCACTAATGGACACCTGTAAGTGGTACCAAAATCTTGTAGGAGAATCAAAAACTCTTGTCAGGTTCTGCTAGAGGTGGTTCAAGATCTGACCCAGAAGTTCCTAGACTTTCTCCAGGCTGTCACTCTGTTCAGAGTGATTTGGCATATAGCTGCCATATGTGATCCAACCCTGAAGAGGGCTGAGAAACAATATGTTGTTTCACCCAAAGCAGCATAATATTTTTCTCAGCTTAATTCAAACTCCTTGGTAGTCCAGGTTGTCACTGGGAAAAGCTGGTTACACCAGCCAGATCCAGTCTTGTGGACAAAGATGCAAAACAGCTGGACCTCTTCAGAAGAAAGATTTTTTCTCATTGGACAGTTTAGTATTACGAATAGCAAATTACCAGAAGTTGGTGTCCAGATACGACTTCTTGAATTAAAACAAGCTACAGGTTGGACCTCCCTGATCTTGCACCTTTGGGATCTGCCAAGTCCCAGATGAGAAACTTTTGCTGGACCAAGGCCCCCCCCCTCCCCCCGCTTCCCCCTGCTGCTGGCCCCTCCATGCATTGGGCTTCCAGCCCCCCGGGGCAGCCCCACTGTCTTGCAGTCCTGCTAGGTAGTTGTGCCTCTGGATGGCAGCTCCACTGCCTCCAGGCCCCCCTGTGCAGCTCTGCTGGACAATAGCAGGACTGCTGGGTTCCTGGTTGCACCACCCTGCTCCCAGGCTCCTAGCCCAACCACTGGGCAGCCCTCCCCTGCTTCTGGCCCTGCTGCCAAGTGGCCCTGCTGCCTCCCAGGCCTGCTGGGTAGTTGCATTGCTGGGTGGCAGCCCAGTTGTTGGGCTCCAGCTGTGCCATTAGGCAACAGCAGGACTGACAGGCTTCCTGGTTTTGCTGCTGCAGGCCAACCCTGCTACTGGACTCCAGCTCCACTGCAGGGCTCCCAGCCTGCAGCCCTCCACTGGGACTCTCTGGTCCTAGAACATCCATGGTCCTGCCCTGTTTAGAGAATTTCAACCTGTATTTGACTTGGCAAACAAACTGCCTCAGGAATGCAGGCCTCATTTTCCTTGAAACCCTGGAGAGCATGACTCTTGGGTATTTTGCTACTTGTGAGACAGGTTTTATGGTTCCTGGAGTGGTCCAAACTACTCAAGACCTGCATTTGGCAGGTAGCAAGAGGGACTCTCATGGTATCATCCACTCTCTGGGGATACTCTAGTATATAGTAGAAAGCATTCCAGTCCTCCTTGCTGCTGCCCACTATCCCCATCATTTTTCAGGAGACGATGTGTATATATAAAGCTCTTGGAAAACAGAAGACCTAACGTTCTTCTTCGAGGAGTGTCCCTGTGGGCGCTCCACAGCAGGTGTCTTGATGCCTCAGTGCTTGAAACCAGAGCTTTTCAGCAGCAGTACCCTTCTCTACACACACACACACACGCCCCCGCCAGTGGTGGCGCACACACGTGCCGCCAGCCACCCCTCAGTTCCTTCTCAACTGCTCCTGGTTTGGTTGGAACACAGCAGCACTCCATGCATTATTCAAAATTAGTATAGTAGTTTGTTTAGAGGAGTGATTAAATAGTCTGTCCCGGTTACCCCTCCCCAGTAGTTAGTTTTCATAGATTTAAAAAAAAATGGTTTTTTTTCCCCGTTGATAGAATAGGTTCTTCAACCATGCCAGGTTCACTAGGATTTAAGCAGTGCCTGACATGCTGCATGTCCATATCAGTGTCGGACGGGCATGCCCAATGCATTCGATGCCTCAGCCAAGATCACTTACTGAAGACCTGTCACTTTTATAAAAGCTATAAACCAGATCTTTCAAGGCCAGAGAGCTACAGGTCAAGCTCCTCACAATGGAGAGACCAGCTTCCGACTCAGCACCTCAGGCTTCTCTGGTGCTCATCTCACCAACTGCTGCTTCAGATCAAGGTGCCTCTGTGCCCAGGGGATGCGCAGGCACCAGGGAAGTCCGGTACAGACAAGCCCCGAGGGACGGTAACCACTGAAGATGCATGCCTTGCAGTACCGGCTTCCAAGCCAAGGAAAACGGTTACTGTGCCGTCGGTACTGACACCCGTGGTACCAATGAAGCCGGCTCAAAAGAAGCTGCATGGTGCCGACAATAAGAGGCACTTGGAATCGTCAGTACCTACACCATTCAAAGCAGTACCAATGAAGGCTGTGGACATCTTTCCGGTACTGTCTACACCCACACTACAGGCGCAGTCCTTAGCGCACCCACAACTAATGGCACCAATGGTACTGACCTTTGCTCTGCTGAAGCCGTTGACCACACAACAGGCGCTCATAGTAGCGTCGGTACCAAGAACATGTCTGTTTGGTACCGATGTCTCCCCAATCTTACAGGGGACAAGTAGGCTACCCACCCCAACCAGCTTCAGCGCCACCTTTCTCAGGTGACGGTGATGACGAGGCGATCACTTTCTCTCCTAGGCAGTCATCGCCTAAGCCAGCCGCACAGCAGCAACAGCAACTGCCTCAAACACAGATGTGACAACCATTCCCATGGTTCCCTCCAATCCGACTACCACAGCCCTGGCAAGGGTGGGACTCATTTGGTGCAATTAAGGTGCAAGTTCAGCCTCCCCATATGGTGCTTTTTCCAGTGCGTCCTACACAGGAGCACAGACCCTCCTCCCCCACAGGGTCATAGGTTATGCATGAAGACATTGAAGAGGTCAGCGATTCACAGGGAGAGGATACATTAGCTCCATCCCACATTTCAGCCTCCTCTCTGGATGAGATGACAATTCATTCTCCTCCAGCTGCTGCAGGCAATGATTTCAAGTCCTTCAAGGGCTTACATAAGATAGTGGCAAACACCGTAGACATTTCCTTGGTGGAGGTGCCTGAATCTCAGAATAAGTACATTTTCTTTGGTGGCCCTGAAAGCTATCAGTTTTTGTTTGTGCAGCCCTCAGTAGGCTTCAAATTTGACATGCCTGTCCTAGAGGTTACATGCTGCCAGTTTTCTTCCTTGTCCTGTACTGCCCTCACTGGCTTTTTAGCCTGCTGTGCCTGCAGGATTAAATGCCTTCTATTGAGGAAGTCTTCATCTTCTCTGATGGAGCGTAGACTTGATACTTGGGCCTCAAGTCCTGTAATTTTTTCTTCCAAAATGGTGACCAGCTTGTACTTAGTGCAGGTGAAATCCCTTCTATCTTCTGGGAGGAAGACAAACATGGCACATGCTGTGCAGGTAACAGCAGCAGACCTATCACTATCCATACCTGCTTGCCTTCAGAGAGATTCCTCAAATGTTTTTAAATGCCCCCTTGAAGGGTGGAAGAGAAAAAAAATTCAAGGAAAAGACCACCAAATACTATGGGGCTTCCCCCAAGGCTAACTCCCAAGCAAACTCCCTCGTTCACTGTTCACTGCGTTCTCTCTGATTCCCTTTTTATAAGGCTGAGGCTAGGCCTGGCTGAAAGCCTTGCCTCTAATTCAGTCAGCCCCTGAAGGGCCACCTGGAACAAAGCACTCCCAATTTACACTTTTCAAACTTTCCAACTGCCGCTCTTTTCAAACCGCCAAACACACAGTCAAACAAATGATCACAGACAAATACTTTGATACTCACCCCACCAGTTCACAACATAGCCCCCAAAAGCCACACTTATCTGAGCTCCTCTCGGACGTTTCCCAGGCAAACTCCCCTGTTGGCTGCTGCCCTGCTCGCTGCATTCACTCTGGCTGCCTTTTTATAAGGCTGAGGCTAGGCCCGTCTCAAAGCCTTGCCTCTAATCCAATCAGCCCCTGAAGGCCCACCTGGAACAAAGCACTCCCAATTTGAACACAGATCAGGCATTTGAGCACAGATCATGAATCAGAACTCCACCCACTTATAATGTAGTTCCTCTTTCAGTAGTAGGGTTGAAGAGGAAGTGGAGCAGGGGGTCCTATCTTGGCATCTTCTTTGTAGTATAACAAAGCAAGAAGTGCCCAGCACATCACTCCCAGACTACCCAAGACGTAAGTCCAAATCGGCTATCTTCTTGGTGCCAGTGGTCAGCTCCACTGATATCACTCCCATCCCCCGCTACCTCCCAAGCTCAGGAATATTGAGCATGACTAGGCAGCAGTAATCCTGATAACTTGCTGGTGGCCAAGGCATTTCTACTTCACCATCATCCTACAGTTGTCTTCCCATCTGTTCATCCACGTACAATTAATTATTCTTCTTCAAGTGGTCCCCATGGGTGCTCCACTCTGGGTGCTGGTGCATCCTCGCGCCGGAGACTTTTTCTAGCAGTTTCTGCCGCACACGCCATAGCGCCCTCTAGTGCCATTGGAATCCGTTGGCCGTGTGCGTGGCATGGCTCCTCAGTTCCTCCTCTGCCGTCCTCGGCTGTAGACGGAGCCCTCTGTTCTCCTTGTTCTCTGTTAAAAAATAGATAATTTCCCAGTTGATTCCCAAGTTTTCCTCACGATCCAAGTTTTTTTAGCTCACTTCTCCTCTCCCAGTTACTTTAAAAAAAATTTTTTTTTTCTCGTTGCAGTTCGCCGCTTTTTTTCTGAGCGCCTCATGCCCGGTTCACCCAGCTTTAAGAGGTGCGAATCATGCCGCGACGCGATGCCCATGTCTGACGGGCACGCCAAGTGAATTAAGTGCCTGGGTGAGTCTCACCAAATGCAAAAGTGCCCGCATTGCTCCGGGCTCACTGCGAGAGCGTGCCGTGACTGGGCTAACAGGCTTATAACGCTCCTATACGAGAAGTCCCTTCAGCCATCTTCTGAGGACTCTCCAGCGACTTCAAGAAGGGCTTCCCAGAGTAAGGGTATGGAAAAGGATCATCCCTCTACCCACTCCAGCCGTACAGCCTCGAAAACGGGCCTTTCCCCAACTCTCTCGCTACCCTCGGCACTGACAGCTACACGGGTCAGCACGGGGGATAAGCCTGGCACTTCCTGCGCGGCACCGCGTAAGTCGGCAGAGGTGCACAAAAGAGCCCATTCGGAGCCGAGACAGAAGTCGTTGGCACCGCGATCTACGGCACTGGAGCCACTTGCAACTCCGTCCGCTCCAACTGCCCACAGCTTCGACCGCCCGGCACTGAAACATCATAATAAACCGGCAGCGTCTAAGAAGCCGCGCTCCAGTGCCGCCCTGATGGAATATCCTGCACCAGGGCACATCATGGCACCGCCCTCACTCGTGGCACCAATGGTACCAACAATACCTCCGGCTCCTATTCCCTCCCTCCCTCCCCCTCCCCCCCGGCACCCACACCGCCACCGGCGGTACCGCCATCGCCAAAACTGCACTGTTCGGCACCGAGAGATGACCGCACATGCGACTGGTCCCCGGTGCGAAGCCATACACCTTCGGCACCGCCTACTCCGGGTTCCTCTGTCCAGTATGTGCGCTCCCGACATTCTTCTGTGGCTTCTCAATCTCCCAGCGATGCAGGCACCGGGTCAAGGAGTAGATTTTCATCTCAACATTCCAGCCCGGCACCTAGACCACCCTCCTGGCAACCTACCACGGTGCAGTATGCATACCCTCCTCCTCCACCACCATGGTATGCGCAACAGTATGCCTAGCCTCCTCCACCATACGTCACCCAGTGGCAATCCTGGGAGTCACAGCCCAAGAAGAGCCACCACCGTGCGCCTTCCACGGTTTCGAGGCCGCCTCCAGCCTCTCCAACCACTACCACTCCAGTCACTGAGCCGACTTCCCCAGCTCACTCGGACATACGGGACTCCCTCTCCGAAGGTGAAGACAGATCCCCCTTACACAACTCATTCTCGTCCCCAGATGAGGCAATTACGGCTGAAGTCCCGCCTCCCGGCAATGACGCTAGGAAATTCCAAGACCTCTTTAAAAAGGTGGCCTTGGCACAGGAACGGGATCTCTAGGAGGTCCAAGTCAAACAAATACCAGCTTCTCCGCACCTTACAACCCCCGGTTGCCTCTAGAATAGCCATCCCCATGGATGAAGCGATCATGGGACCCGGCCGATATCATCTGGCAGACTGCAGCCTCCATTGTCCCAACGAACAAAAGAGCTGATCGCAAATATTTTATTGCTCCCAAAAACATGGACTTTCTGTTTAACCATCCCCTCCAAACTTATTAGTGGTGGACTCTGTTCGTCATAAGGGTAAACAACCAAATTTCAGAAATACCCCACAGGATAGAGACCACAAGAATGTAGATATTATGGGTCGCAAGGTTTATACTTCAGCTACTCTACTCCTTCGAGCATCTAACTACACCGCGATGCTAGCTGACTATGACCATGCCAACTATTCTAAATTGCAGGACCTTCTTCAACATCTTCCGGAACACAAGAGACCGGCCCTACTCAGTATTATGCAAGAGGGCCATAATGTCTACTGTACAGCTTTGCAGTCTGCTATGGATGCCACAGACACCGCAGCTCGCATTACCGCATCTGCCATTGTCTTGTGGCAGTTATCATGGCTCCAATCATCAGGAGTTCCGAGAGATTTGAAACAGAAAGTAGAGGACTTACCCTTTGATAAGGCCAGCCTATTTTCTGCTAAAACAGATGAAGTATTGCACTCTATGAAGGACTCCCGAACCACTCTCAGAACTCTGGGTATGTACAGTTCTCCCTTCAAGAGAACCAGGTACCAGCCATAGCAACGCCCCAGGGAGCCCTTCAGACAACAATCGAGATATGACTTCCGTCAGAGACCAAAGCCACAACGCCAACACCAACAGCACTCCTCCACCAACCCACCTGTAAACAAGCAGCAGGTTTGAAAGATAGGTCGAGAGCCAGGAAGCCATTCTTCTGTCATCAAGAACCGATACGCTTCCATTCCACCACTCTCTTTGGGCCTTCTGCCATCAATGGGCCCTCATTACATCGGACAAATGGGTTCTGGAATTGATCCAATACGGTTACGTTATACCCTTTACTTCGCGTCCTCCCACCCACCCTCCTACCCCGTCCCTCTTCAGGGACCCATCTCAAAAAACCCTTCTCAATCAAGAGGTTTCTCGTCTGATGCAACTGGGTGCCATAGAACCAGTTCCACCACCCTACCAGGGTCGGGGATTCTACTCAACCTACTTCCTAACCCAGAAGAAGAGTGGAGGATGGTGTCCCATACTAGATTTGAGGCAACTAAACAAATACGTTGCCTACCACCACTTCAAGATGGTAACTTGAGCAACGATCATCTCTGCTCTCGATCAAGGGGATTGGCTTTCAGCTCTCAACTTCCAGGATGCCTACTTCCACATTATGGTACATCCAGCTCACAAGCATTTCCTACGTTTCAGGATGAGGACCCAGCATTACCAATACCAAGTGCTCCCTTTTGGTCTTTCAACTGCTCCAAGAGTGTTTTCCAAAACTCTGGCAGTGGTAATGGCCGCGCTCCGGCGTCAAGGGGTCATGATATACCCGTATTTGGACTATTGCCTCACAAAAGGCTCTTCCTTCAAAGAAGCCAAGGCCATGACCAATACCACGATACGCCTTCTGACAAACTTCGGCTTTCATATAAATCACGCAAAGTCTTCTCTCATACCTACACAGAGGCTGGAATTTATAGGTGCCTATCTCGACACAGTATCAGCAAAGGCCACCTTACCCAAACACAGGTTCATCACCATTCATGACCTTATTGCTACCGCATACACATCTCCTACCATGATGGTCCATCAGTGCCTCAAGATTCTAGGCCATATGGCATCTACGAAGTATATGGTCAAATTAGCCAGACTCTACCTGAGGGGTCTACAATCATAGTTGGCAACAGTTTACAGGCCATCCAGAGACCAGCTCTCCAAAATGGTATCTATTCCGCCTCACATCCTCAATTCTCTCCAATGGTGGATGGTCCCACAAAACATGTTAGAAGGCGTTCCCTTCCAGAGTCCTCCGCCTATGCTCACACTGACGACGGATGCTTTCCTTCTGGGCTGGCGGGCTCATTTAGGGAATGCTACAACACAGGGCAAATGGTCGCTAGTGGAACAAACTTTCCATATAAACTTCCTCAAATTACGAGCAGTCAGATATGCATGCCAACATTTTGCCCAGCTCATAGCACACAAATCCATCACCATCATGACAGACAACACCACCTGCATGTACTATATCAATCGCCAGGGCAGCGCGCGCTCACCATCCCTGTGCACAGAGGCCATCAGGTTCTGGAATTGGTGTCTAGCTCATCAAGTCACCCCAGTGGCCTCCTATCTCCCAGGAGTACTCAACGTCACAGCGGACACTCTCAGCCGCACATTCCATGATCAACACAAATGGGAGATAGACAAACAGGCCCTGATCCCACTCTTCCTTCAGTGGGGACACCCAGACATAGATCTCTTTGCCACAAAGAACAACAGAAAGTGCCACCTCTATTGTTCCAAAGGGATCTTGAGAAAACACTCCCTCGGAGATGCTTTTTTCATCTCTTGGAACGCTCGTCTCCTCTACACCTTTCCCTCATTTCCTCTATTGCACGGAGTCCTCAACAAAATCAGGACAGACCAGGCCCGAGTTATACTGGTGGCACCTGCGTGGCCCAGACAGACGTGGTACCCTTACCTTCACAGGATGGTGACAATGGACCTGTTTCCATTCCCGCTATATCACGACCTTCTCTCACAGAACCATGGCACGACCTTCCATCTGGACCTTCGCAAGCTTCATCTCCACGCCTGGCTCCTCCAGGATGCCGAGATTACCTCTTCGGAACCGGTGAAGGAGATACTAATTAATAGTAGACGACTCTCCACCAGGAAAACTTACCTATATAAGTGGAACAGATTTGTTCACTAGTGTAACGATTTGCACACAACACGTCCGGCTTCCGCCCCTCTTCCTATTTTGTTGGACTACTTATTATCCCTCAAAAAATCAGGACTCGCTCTTAGTACAGTCAGAGTACATGCGGCAGCCATAGCAGCCTTTCACCACCCTATCGATGGCACTTCTTTCCTCGCTAATCCTCTAACTAAACAATTCCTTAAAGGCTTGCAGAACACTTTTCCACCCGTCTGCCCGCCGGTCCCTGTCTGGGATCTAAACCGTGTCCTCAAGAGCTTGACAAAACCACCGTTCAAACCGTTAGCCACCTGTAGCTGGCCTCATTTGTCCATGAAGGTCTCCTTTCTGGTCACGATAACTTCCAGCAGGAGAGTGAGTGAACTCGCGGCCTTAATGGCCGATCCTCCTTACACGGTATTCACTAAGGACAAAGTAATACTCCGGCCCCATCTGAAGTTCCTCCCCAGAGTGCCTTCACCCTTCCATGTTAATGAACCTATACACTTACTTGCCTTCTTTCCAAAACCACATGCTGATCCAGTTCATGCGGTATGGCACACGCTCAATGTCTGCAGGGCACTGGCGTTTTACATTGACCGCACCAAGCCTTGGCGCGCCTCACCTAGACTCTTCCTCTCCTACGCCGGGCGGTCTAGGGGACAGGCAGTCTCATCTCAAAGAATTTCTAAATGGATCATTTCCTGCATTTGAACTTGTTATGAGTTATACAGGAAACACCTACCTGAATCCATAATGGCTCATTCCACGAGAGCGATGTACTCTACTATCGCCTTCCTTAACAACGTTCCATCTGCAACGCCGCCACTTGGTCATCCGGTCACTCATTTGCGCAACACTACACGCTTTCTTCTTCAATTGCAACTTCTTTGGTGGTGGGACACGCAGTACTATCCTTAGTGACTACCACACGGCTCCAAACCCACCTCCGCGAGCTGACAACCGCTCTGTAGTCACCCAGAGTGGAGCACCCATGGGGACCACTCAAAGAAGGAGAAAGAGTTGCTCACCTTGTGTGGTAATGGTGGTTCTTCGAGATGTGTCCCCGTGGGTGCTCCACTACCTTCCCTCCTTGGAGCCTTATACTCTAGCAGGTAGAGAAGGAATGGAGGAGCCGTGCTGCTCCAGCGGCTTCCAGCGGCACTAGAGGGTGCTATGGCACATGCGCGGCACAGCAGAAACTGCTAGAAAAAGTCTCCGGTCGCCGGCGCGAGGATACGCCAGCACCCACGGGGACACATTTTGAAGAACCACCATTACTGCACAAGGTGAGTAACTCTTTCTTCCTGAATCTATTGTCCCAGAACAGGGGTACAATGAACCACCCCAATTCAGCTTCCCTGCATCTCTCATGTTTTTAGATGGACAGCGAAAACAGAGGGGAAAATCTGTACCACTAAAGAAATGATTCTCCCTTTGGTGCCAGCAGCACCACTTACTTCCTAAGGTGTTAGGAATTCTCTTCATAATGGATTCTCTTTGTATCTTGTCTGTTGGCTCCATATGATACATTCTTAATGTTTTTCCTCCCCTGTAGGATTGCTTGGTCTTTATCCATTCCGCTACTGCAAAGTTTCTGAAGGACGTAATAGAGACATTAGCTCCGGGTTCAGAACTGGATTGTGTATATTTGAACCTTGTCTTTTCTGCTCTTATGAGACCACTGTTTGAACTCTTGTTCTCCTGTTGTCTCCTGCACTTGTCTTTGCTATCAAGAAGGAGACTTTAAGTTATCTCTGTTAAAAGGGTTGGGGAGGGTTGTGGAGCTTGGAGCCTCTGTGGCAGTCTCACCTTACACAGCTTTTCACAAGGGTAGGATTTCCTTGCAGCTAAATCCAAAGTTCATATCTCTAGAGCCTTATAAGTTTCTCCTTAATCAGATTTTTTTATCTTCTGGTAGTTTACATCTCACCGTAGTTTGCAAAAGACAAGCCTCCCTTCTCTGTATGTATGCAGGGTTCTAGTCTTCTACTTGCACAGAATTTGCACCTTTTCAGAAGTTTTCAGGGCTGTTCACTACTGTTGCTGAAATAATGAAAGGGAAGGTTAATTCTTCTCCAAGGCTCTGTGGATTTTCTATATATTTCCATAGTGTATCCTTTGCTATAATCTTATGAAAGTCCCATCTCAACCTAGTTTATGAGCAGTCAGCCAGCACTGTAAGCCTTCTTACAGGGAATATCTCCCTCAGAGATATACAAAGCATCTACTTGTGGTTTCATACACACCTTCAGCAGGCATTGTGGTATGGTTCAAGGTTCAGTTGGAGATGTCGCCTTTGATACAGGGTGAATATCCATAGGGAGCAGGATTTGAAGACGAAAGGAAAGTTACTTACTTTATAGTAACTGGAGTTGTCATAGATGTGTGGTACATCACAGCCCACCCTACTTCCCCCTCAGGTCATCTTGTGATTTATGATAATCCAGAACTGGGGAAGTGGTTGGTTCATGGGACTTGTTCTGCCCTTGGTTGGGAGCATGAGGAAGTGTAGGCTTGAACAAGTAGATGCTGATGTTGAAGACTTTTTGTTCTTGGGCACACACAGTGCATGTGTAGTCTGTAGAAATAACCGTCGGGAACATGCATCTCAAAGAATTTCAGTTAAAGTAACCTTTTATTTCTTGAAGTTTATTTTGTTGAGTTTTGCATATATTGTAAAATATTTGGCACTTAATATACTACTTGTTCAAACTGTCATACCAAAAACAAAAGACAGTTTCGCAGGTAAGTTTTTACCTAAAAATCATTTTTACCCTTTTGAAGTATAATTTGTGCTCAAAATAAATTATTCTTTTTTGTACCTTTAATTTAATCTATTGTTAACATATTTGACATCTGTTTGCTTGCTTCCTTTTTTTAGCCACCATCAAAGAACAGGAGAGAGAGAACGGAGCTAAAACCAGATTTCTTTGACCCTGCTTCAATCATGGATGAATCAGTAGGTATAGTCAAAGGAGGGGAAAACTGAAAAGAAATTTAATTGTAAGAGTAAATATATAATAAACCTGGGTGTGTAGTTGGAAAGGAATACCCAAGGCACTGGAAATTTAATCAAATATTAAATATTGCCTTGTAATTATTTTGACAACTGGTATATAGTTGATGAAGCTATCTTCTGCTGTAATTTTATTTTGTAAAATTTTCGGAATTTGACTGTGTAATACAAGATAGTCCATATGACATAAGTAGTGGCTTTTTTCCATCACATGACAAGTAGTTAATATAAACAGTATTCTCGAATTTTTAAGTAGAGATGACAGAAATACCACATTCTGTTGATACTAAGGGTTTTCCAGTTTCTGATTTTCCGTGGTCTAAATGTAATTCCCTGTAGTTACGTAAAAACCAAAATGAGAAGAGAACAGTACTACTAATGTGAAAAGACATTTCCGTGGGAGCAGTTAATAGTATGTATAATATACTATGTGACTGGACTCCAAGACAAAGATCCTTGTTCTTGCTGATTGAGCCATTAGGGTGACTTCATAGCCAGTTGTCAGCAGTGGCTGGCTGGGGTCTCCTCACCAATCAAAATATGTATCCCTTGCATCCTTTGTGTTACATGGATTACAAAATTTAAATAGGGGAGAAATGTTTAAATATGTTTCCCCTGTTATCTATAAGGATGTAAAAGGTTAACCCCAAGCTAGAACACCCCACCTCCCACCCCCACCCCTCATGATCCTGGTTAAGCAGTTACACTTAACGTTTAAACATTTAACTTTTTAAACAGACTTTTGCATCTCTAGTTTTCTTTTTCACAAACCCTGTGATATCCACTTCAATAGCTATTTTTCTTTTTCCCCACCCATGTCTCTTCTGTTCCCAGCTTCCATATAAACTTATCATCATAGATCACCAAGCTGGACCAGAAACCTTTAATCTAGCTCCTTTAATCAGTCAGAGCCAGTTAAAAGTATTGTGGTTACTTTACTAATGCTGCTGATCACAGTGC
Source organism: Pelochelys cantorii (assembly GCA_032595735.1). NCBI lineage: Eukaryota > Metazoa > Chordata > Testudines > Trionychidae > Pelochelys > Pelochelys cantorii. The sequence continues at coordinate 17,532,808 of CM064337.1, forward strand.
CTGGGCTGGGAAGGGGAAATGGCAATTTTCCTTTGAAGTCCTTTTGTTGTCTGGTAGAAGGCAGAAAAAATGGCGAAAGAAATTCTGAAAGCTAACAGCTGAAAACATCCTTTCTCCTTCCCTCTCAGAACCAACTGTCATTTTTAGCCATTTTCAGCATTCTCTTAGTATTACAAAATTACATAGAGAATAACAAGCTGTAGCAACCCTGTAGCCAGACTCTGGTAGGAAAAAGCAAATATGAGAAGATGTTCTTTGGGTCCAGGAAACCTTTGTGGGGGCATGAGGAAGAAAGCAAAATTAGGAAAAAATGATTTGATATACGTGTAGTCAAAATTATAAAGGGGTGGTCTTTATTTAGTAGAAGGATACATAATATAAATTCCACTGAAGATTTAACACACACAAATCCGTCTATGCATCCATTTATCTGGCTCACATACGTACTCCATTTTAGCAGACATTTTCTGATAGCAGGAAGTCTTTCCTTAGTATGGACTTTTAATGGGATTTTTGTGCTCTCCTCTGATAGCAACACCAACCACCTGCTAAGCTTTATGTCAAATGTAAAACATAAGGCCTCCCCCATAATCTTGATTTTTATTAATGGTAGATAGTGGAATTGTTTTAAACATCTTTTTCATCTTATTGACATATTGATGATATTCAGCCTGGTAGCTCGTTTTGTTCCTCTGAATCCAGGATCCAATCTGATAGTTGTAACTTCAAAACGTAAATCAAAACCTACATGTTTACTATAGGCCTGCTTCTGTTCCTTTCCTGCCAGCTGTCTCCTCTGTACCACACTTTTACTAAAACACACCAGATCAGATACTTTTACCTGGGATTTTCCTATATATATTTTAAAAAGTTTTTTCTGCAGGATGACAGTGTGATGTCATCTTGTCACTCTGCATCCCACAGGAAAAGCCCCTCAAACCCCAGCCTGGCTCTTCCCAGGACCCACATTGAGGGCTGGGGCTGCCTTGGGCCCCAGCCCTCCCCTCCTCTTCCCAGCCATGGGAAAGGAGGGTTGGTATGACTTGGGCCCAGCTAGGGTTGCCAGATGGTTTCACAAAAAATACCCAACAACAACAAAACACACCAGGAAAAAGTTTGTTGAGGGGAAAAAAAAAAGTGGCCCCTTTAAAAGCCGCTGGTGAGGCTTTTTGGCCCTAACAGGCTGTCAGTGGCCGCCCACCATCTTGCCTCCCTGCACCAGGCCGAACAGCTCCTCAGTAAGCACTAGGGTTGCCAGTCTGCCTCTATATTGAGCCGGACAACCCAGGATTTTCGCCTCCTGGCCGGGAAAAAATCAGAGAGTACCGGACATTTTAGGTGTCCGGTATTTTCTGAATCTTTTTACCAGACAGGAGGCGAAAATACCAGACTGTCCGGTTCATTACCGGATACCTGGCAACCCTAGGCCCAGCATCTCCTGGGACAGCAGCTGCAAGCTACGTGGCCATTCCCCTTATCCCCTCCCCCCCCCCCAGTGCTCTAGAAGGAGGGGTGGGAATTGTGAGCTGCGTGGCCTTCCCATACCGGGGGGGGGCGGGGGGGGAAAGGGAGCCACACAGACTCTCATCTTCCCCAGAAGCCACGGGGAAGAGGGCCGTGGCTCGCGTGGCCTCAGTCAGGATGGGTGGGGGAGAAAGGATCCAGGGAAGACACAGCAGCATTGGGGGGAGAGAAGGGACCTGGGCTGGTGCAGTGGCAGGGGGCAAGTGTGAAGGGAAGGAGAAGGGACCCACGCTGGCGTGGCCAGAGACAAGCCTTCCCGGGAGCCAGGGTTGCCTATCACCGGGGGGAGGGAAGGGGGGAGCGTTGTGAGCATAGCACCAGGGTACACAGCCCCCTAACTTATCCTAATTAGAGCTTAAATTTAAACATACATCTGTACTTGCAGTTTATTAGCATGACCACGTGGTGGCAGCAGATGATAAATTACAGTATTGCAAGTGCATGTCTCCAGAGCAATTGAGTGAAGTGAATGTGCAACACTAAATGAGTTAATCTGCTTACATTTATCAGTTATGCTGTCTAATTTTGTAAACACACACACCTCCTGGGTAGGGTTAGTACAGGTTTGTTCATAGAACTGCTTGTACAGATACCTCACTCTTGGAGTTTGTACCCCAGTTAAAGCAGTTAGGATGGTCTGTGTGCCTCTACAAATTATCATGTGGATTCACAATTTAGTTCATTAAGAAGTTATGGTAGTTCCTTGTGATCTCACTTGTTTTGAGGTGCGCACGGTGTCATTGGCACACAGGATTACTGGTATCTCATCACAGTGTATTTGTTTGCCTCTTGTAGTTTAGTTCAGTTGCATGTTGAGTTAATTATTAGGGCCAAAATCAACATTAAGTGTTGGTTTGATACCAGGGAGAGTGTGAACATCGGTATTAGATACATTCTTGCTATTACAGGGAATGTGCACTATATTTTGATGATCAAAATCTTACAAAAAGCAAAGGAGGAAAATTAATGCATCCAGATATTTTTTTGGGAGGGCAGTTAGTCCTGAAACCTGCTTTTGATGGTTCAGGAAGCAGCTTCCTCTCCATGGTGTGAGATTCATCCTAGAAGTCTGCCAGAATCTTCATCAAGATCCAGCTTTCTTTCACTTAATCATGTGGTCTCTCTTTAAGTGAGGTTTTGGTTTTATTGAATTCCTTACTAGTTGTATTTTTCTAAGTAAGTTGCCTTTATCAATGCCCACTATTTAGTCTCTATATCCTGGGGCACATCTACGCAGCAGGGCAAAAGTTGAATTATGCTATGCAACTTCAGCTACGTCAGTTACGTAGCTGAAGTAGAAATAGCTTAATTCGGCATTGCCTACCCAGCAAGAAATCGAAAGGAAGAACACTCTTTGACTTCCATTACTCCTTGTGAAATGAGGGTTACAGGAATCAGAATAAGAAGTCCGCCAGCTCACCATTATTTTGAAATAATGGCTTGCTCTGTAGAAACACTCTTTTTTATTTCAAAATAATGTTGCTGTGTAGACCTAACCCTGGAGAGCAACTGAGAGGCAAGATATCTTTGTAGACACAATCTGCATCAGTACATACATGTGTGTAGGCCACTCAATCCATAGCTGCCTTTTAACTATTCTGGAGATTGCATAACAGGGTGCTCAACTTTTTTTTTGGTTAGGAGAAATTGTCATCTTCAAAGAATTCCAGATTAATTGTTAATTATTACCTAAATGAATAGAAATATGAGGAAGAGCTGTCATGGTTTTTTATGGTAGACATATTTTAATTTTTTGAGGACCCTCTAACAAATAAATACAAGATGTTTTGTTTTCAATAGTATAGATTCGATAATTTCTTCTTCATTTTGCTAATTTTGGAGTTAGGAAACTATAGAAACTTTGGAAGCATTTTTATGTGTTTTGATGTGATGTAAACTAAGTAGTGCACTCTGGTTTTTTTTAATGTTTAAGCTAGAATTTGTAGAAAAATATAGATCAAATAGCAAGTGAATTGTTAATATACATGATTTTTCTATTTGTTTTAGGTTCTTGGGGTGTCAATGTTTTAATACCGGATCAGCAAATAAATCCATGATGAAGTCATTTTCTATGTGGAAGAGGAAGTTTTTAAATACAAAATTGTGGTAGATACAGTGAAATTCTGAACAGATTTTTCTCTAAGGAGAATGACATGCTTTCAAGATCAAGTGCATTGAAGGGGCAGTTTTGTTTGCCTGCAAAATGAAATGTAAAGGACAAGTAAACAATTTGAGGATAAGCTACAGTTTTTGTTGAAAAACCAATATTTTATGTGTTATCAGATTATTATTTCAGAATCATAAGTAGTATTCCACCTTTGTTTTAATCTAACATTCTGAGAGGTGCTTGGTACAGATTTGAGCACCTCTTTTTATACACTTATTAGGTGTACTAAATAATCATGAACTCTGCTGGATTTGTTTAGATCCATGAACTGAAGTGACAGTTGAATTGATTTTCTAGAATTGCAAAAGCAGAAGAGTTTGGGCATTTAAAATTAAATGCTTAAATTGCATAAAGAAAAGCTTTGGTTTTAATTGAGATAAATCATGGAGAAAAGTAAACTTAAATGCAGAATTTTATAATTTTTTTCATCTAAAATATTTTTCAAATCAAAAAGCTTCATCCTAGCCTTCTCAGAACTGCCAGAAAATAACATAATTCAATCATGCTTGCCCCATTATCAACCCTGAAAGTTTGCTTGTCCTTTAAGAAAAATGTAATGTTGTGAAGTTCCTTCCAGTAGTGCCACTGTATTTTGTCTCCAAATAAAAGAAGCTTATTGTAGTATGTTTGCAGAAAAATTCTAAACAAAAATTATACAGCTTATTAGAGTGTGGGAATAGGGATCTAAATTTTAAATAAAATTATATATATATATAAATTGGTGCTGATTTTATAATTGCGCAGTTTGTTTAGTTTTTTCTTACTTTTAAATTCCAACTTAAAATTATGAGGTTTCAGAAATATATTGAAAGTTTAACAATGTTTAAAAATAGAAAAGCATGAGAATTCATGCTTTAAAAATGATTTTTAAATTTGTATTTTATATTGTTTTATCTATCTGTCTTTGCAAGCAGTCTTCAGGTTAAAGATACTTCTAACAGGTTACAGTACATTTCTTCTGTATGTAAATTAAATTGGATAATAGAAATTCATAAATCACCCCATAATATTCTTTGAAAGCTAAGCTTTAAACTCCATTTTTGTCCTTTCACAAATAAATTAAATCAGTTTAAAATGGAAAGTGGATCTATGCCATTTTGACATCAACATACTTTGCGAGGCTTAGGCAGCTAGACATCATTTTAAAGGAAATATTAACTTATATTACATATGTATATTTTTTGTCAGTTGTCTCTCAGTTCTTGAGGTATATTATTTTAATCATTCCATGCCTTAATACGCTTGCAATACAAGAATTTCCCCAAATGGGTGAACACAAAAAGGCTTCCTGTTTTTAGATTCAGAAATTAAACATTGGGCTGTGGTAGCCAAAAACCATAGATTATCTAAAGGATCATGATAAATTGTAATTATTTTACTAAGTCATGGGATAACAGTATTCTCAAAACCAGATCTGCCTAACTCATTTTACATAAATATTCTCATGTCTAAAAGTACTGCCTATATTGTTTTTCACACCACTGCATTTAATAGAACTGCTGAGAGGACTGTATATATGATTTTAAACTTAAATTGATTTTTTCTTACTCTTGAACGAGTGTTTCTTTGTGAAAGCAGTTCTTACAGCTTTATGTTTTCAACCAGCTAAAATGTTTTATATATTTACCTTAACCTGTTGTCCTCCACATTCTATTGTCCTAATTGTACTGTTTTCTGATTTGTATTTATGTCTTGAGACAGTAACTTTTTGAATAAAAATAAACCTACAGTATGTTGTATGTTTGATCTTTTTAAATCAGGGGATAGGGAAGGACATTGAAAATAAGGATGTGAGTGATGCAAATGTTATGTTTATAGAAATTAAATCTTTTTCCATGTCTTTTAAGTGTTTGTCTCAGAGTTGAGATAATGTATGGAAAACTGCACTGTTTTATATTTGTAATAAAATGTACAAGTTTTTAAAATGTGAATAAAGCACTAATTGGGTTAATAATTTAAAGTAGAAAAGTTATGCAATCATGATTGTTTTAAATATTATTTAATATGGGATAAACTTGTAATACAAATCTTTAGCAGTGTAAATACAAAGTAAGCTTTTAAAGAGGCTAGAACCTGAAAATAAAATTTAAGATTTGTACAATACCCTTGTATGCCAGGAAATCAATGACCAATTGGTTTAAAAAAATCAAGTGTGACAGTACCTGCTCTCTAGTATTTCTGTTCTTAAGGGTATGTTGGAGTCCTTTCCTCTACTAACTGACCTTGTCTGACATTTATAACTATTTTAATTCAGATGCTAGAAGTGGGTGAATGATCACATTGAGCAGTAATAGTTACATAAGTTGATATGTCATTAAAGGTGATGATTCTTTTTGTTGTAATCAATATCTCGGTGCTCAGCACTCTCCATTTGTTGCACACAACATCCTGACTCCTGGTACAGTAAGGTAAACAGTTCAAGCTTATTTTGTACATCCTGGTAAACATTTGATCTAAATGATACTTTTGATATTTGTACATTTTGAAAAAGATATTTTCACTGTCGACTTGTACTATACATAGAATGAGGTAAATATCAACACACTCTTTACTCTGTTCCATTCATTATTTTGTACATCTTTGTCATGTTGCTTCAAAACTGAACTGTCCCAATCTTTTCAGTTGTTTTACTTACGGAAGCCCTTTCCAGTTATCTCATAATTGAGTACAAGTTTCCATAGAGCTGCCAACAGTGATGGCCAATGGCAATGTCTTTTTTTCCCTTGAGTTTTGAGTTGAGAGCCTAGAAATGTAAGTTCAACTTACTCCTATCAATATGCATTTCCTCATCTGTCATCATATTACTCGTTCGTGTAACTTCTAGGTCCCTCTGAAGCTATTTGTGATGGTCTTTGGTCTTGATTTATCAACTAACTTCTTGTCCTTTGGAGATTTTGCCACTTTAGTACTCCTCTTCCTTTGCAGACCTGTAACAATGTCCTAACATACAACTTAAGGGCACCGCACCTTTACCCATGATGAAAATGTACACCTACTGTTTTATGTCTCTGAGGCAGATTTTGGATAAGGATAGTAGTTTCCTTCTCTTCACAATCTAAGTTTCCTTAAAAGCCTATTGTGAGGGACTTTGTCAAATGCTTTTTGAAGGTTCATATAATTAATAGCCTGTTTTACTTTATCTTCTATTTTGTTGATATGACTAAAGAATGATGGGTTAATGAAACTCAGTTTTCTTTAGCAGAAGCTATGCTCCTACTATATTATCATTATGTAGATCTTGGAATTTTATTTAATATTTAGATTTAATGAGTTTGTGTTACTGAAGTAAAGACTTACTGGCATAATTCCCCAGGATCACTCCTATCTCCATTTTTGCTACTTTAAACATATATGTTCCTGGTTTTTCAGTGGCATGAGCTATATACTTGCACTCGTGTATCTGTTTAAAAACCATTTGTGTACCAAGAAGACAAGCGAACATAAAATATCTCCAATATAATAGTAATTTATACAAAAAGAACAAACACTTGTCAGCTCATCTTCTCTTCCTCTAGTTCCCTCCATTACATGTGTCTTGTTTCTTTGATTATTTAAATTCTCTAGTTTTTCCTGACCGAAAAATCATGGCACCCTTTCGTGTTTACCTTCCTATTTAAGCAGATTTAATTGTGTATTTCTGCAGTTTCGTAAGTACTATATACTTCACATAATCAGGCAACATTTAAAAGTATATAAATACAGATAGTTTCTTTTACCCAGAGACTAATTATGGTGATAGGATTATTTTTGGATAGGTTTTGGATTAGGTCTTATGTTTGAAAATTTTGTTTTTAAGTAAATCCATGTCTACATTTCTTTCAGGGTATGATTATAGATATAAAAAAAAACCTTTAAAAACATAATCAGAGTTTCATGTTAATTTCCCTTTATGCTAGAGCTGATTTTTGATGGAAGAAATGAGGGCGAGAAATCAACAGTTTGTTTATATCACTGGTTTCATAAAGAATGAAAATCATGTTTCAGAAACTGAAAAATAGAATCCCCTCATTCCAACCTTTAAAGAAAAAGTATTAAAGGGCTTACAAAATGAGTTATAAAATAAATAAATTAAAAATAGAACTGGAAATAATTAAATATGAAAGGTGGCTGGGTGCATAGCATGTAAAATTCAAAATGATATGGAGCCTCAATGCTCCAGTTATTCTTCGGCTGAGAAGAAAAGCTAATTGTTGAAATATAAAACAAATACTAATTCAAGATACTAAAAACAAAATGATTGAGATGAAACTGAAATATTAACTTGTTATATTGCCAAAGGCAGAATTTCTGGTGACCTGACATGGAGCAAATTGCTTAGTTCTGAAATTTCCGGCAACACCAATGGAGTGTTGGAAGTTTAGATGAGAGAAGTAGGTCATTTGTAACAAGAAAATTACCAGGTAAGAAATTTCTATTAATCTATCCTAAGTAATGTCATTAGCCAAGAAATTTCTATCTTGGACAGTACAGTGTTCTAAATGAGCTGACAAAACTGAGTTATGTGAGACACGGATGACTGCTTCTTTGTAACCTGGCTTCCCATTACAATTGGGGACGCTGCTTGATCTGCCGGAACTCAGTTCTGGCGTAAGTCAGAGGTTCATAAGAACAGCCATACTGCATCAGACCAAAGGTCCATGTAGCCCAGTGTCCTGTCTTCCGACAGTGGCCAATGACTGATGCCCTAGAGGGAGAGAACAGAACAGGGAATCATCAAGCAATCCCTCGTTACCCATTCCCAGCTAGGGACACCATTCCTACCCATCCTGGCTAATAGCCATCAATGGACATAACCTCCATGAATTTATCTTGTTCTTTCTTGAACCCTGTTAAAGTCCTGGTCCTTACACCCTCCTCTGCAAGGAGTTCCACAGGCTGACCTGCGCAGTGTGAAGAAAAACTTCTTTTTGTTTGTTTTAAACCTGCTACCTATTAATTTCATTTGGTACCCATAGGTGTAGTAGGGCATAGGTTTATCTTGAATTGATATGAATACTCTCCTATAATTTCATCAATAGAGGTTTCTCTCTGAGCTGTGGAGTGACTGGACATCATCTTAGTTAACTGGTCTGTCTGCCCGTTGACCTAGATGATCTACAGAGTACTTCAACATACTGAAAACTTAGCAAGAACTTTTGTATGGAACTGCTATTAGCCACACCATATGATCATTCCAGGAAGCCATGTGTTTTTCTTTTTCTTTTAAGCAGCAGTTAAACCACAGTTCTTGAGTAACACGTAGCAGGTCTTTATTATCACATTGCTTTCACAGCTTTACATTCTGTTTTTCTAACATTTGAACTTCACAATAAGCAAAAAAGCAAACCACATCCACTTGTTTTTCGTATTATGCATGAAGGAGCTTACTGATAACCAGACGTGATGGACTTTGTTTAAACTTGTTTTAACATTTTGCTCTTTGTATCTTTTTATATATAGATTTTCACTTTTGAAAATACTGAATTGCAGTATACCATTTTATCCCATGTACCAGTTGGTGACAGATCGCAGCTCATCCCTTTTTGTCAGGATGAATTTTTTTGCCTTTCAAGAGCTGGTTTACTAGTTTCAGTTACTGAAGTTTTCCATTATAACAATGAGTTAAAATGCTTTAAAGTGTGTATAATGATGATTCTAATGCTCCAGCAGTGCAGTTATACCAATTAAATTGTGTATTTTTTTGTATTTACACTATTTTAAGGTTCTTTGTGTTAAAATTTTCTAAACTGTACGGTTTGTAATAATTGAAACCTGTGAATTAGTATTTTTACTGTGATAACTCTTTAAAGAATACTATTAGAAAATTGAAGATGAAATCTTTCATTTTAGGAAACAAAAAGTTTCCTATTACTTTCAATAGCTACTACTTGGTAAAAAGAAATTTGCTGAAGGCGTGATCTAAAACTGAAAGGTGACATTCTATTTTTAAGTGACTTTCCTTTGCAATGTCTTCCTTTATCTCTTGCAACACGGCATAGAATAAAAGTAAATTAAAATGTTTCCCTGACTCCCTTTGTGTTGGATGGGCAAACAATATGCAGGACAGAGCTAACTTTTGTATGTCTGGCATAAAGCAGGTAGTATTCTGTAATCAGACTTCAGAATAGCATGGTACAGGAGTTTTAGGTGCTTGGCTTCTTTTTCTGGGATTCATTCTTAACTTACCAAGCAGAATATCTGGTTAATTATAGGTTGTTGTTATGGTGTGGTAGCTTCAGGTTTTTGTCAGTTACACTTAAAGCTGTGGATCTGGGTTAACCGTCTGGAAGCAATTTCCAATCAGAAATTCTTTCCTTTTCCAGTCTCAGGCATTATGTTCAGGGCACTCAATCCATTTACAGAATTCAAAGGACTTCATGCCTTTCAAAGTTTGTTGGGTCCCTGCTTATAAAGCATCAGCTCTTTCCAGTCCAAAGAGCCTTAGTTTTCCTTAATGTTTTCAGATAATTTGATTGCCTTCTCTCTTTTCAAAGGGTAACAGAAATGGATCATGACTGGAATTACCCATTTAAAACCTAAAATAACTAACTTTTGTTTTTAAATTACAGGGGAAAAAAGTAATGGAGCAAGTCAAAGTCTTGGCCAAGAAGCAAGCTCTTAGACTAACATCTTCTGGAAATATAAATAACAGTGTTGCTACATCAGCATGAGAGCTCCAAATGGAACAAAAGGTTTATCTTAAATCCATGCTGAACATAGAAAAGAAATATGCCAGTGACATTTTACCTATGAAGACTTCTTCAGAAAATATTTTATTGAGAGAAAAAGTAATGCCAACCTTAACTGGCTTTGCTATCTTTTTTTATAGATTATTCCTGAAGAAGGCTTCATGGTTGAAATGTTACTCAACTTTATTTTCTGTTGTCAGTGTGATTTAAAGATGGTCTGTATGTTCCAGTCTCTCATCTGATATTTAACTAGTCAGAACAATCAAGCTAGATTCCATATGTTCATGTCCAGGAGTAGGCAATTATTTTTGATCGGGGCACTCCACAAATTTAATAAGTGGTTGAGGGTTGCACTCTTCTATTATATTAATGGAAGAGGTGTGGGGTCTGGGATGGAGGTTAGGTGCAGACGAGAGCTTGGGGTAAGGAATTGGGGTGTGATATCTGGTAGGGAGTTTGGGTGAAGGAGGGGATTTTGACCTTGTGCAGGAGAGGGTACAGGGTCTTGGGACTGTTACCTGGGGTAGGAGTGTAGGGGTTTGGGTTCTGACCTGGGACAAGGGATTGGGGTGCAGGATCTGGAAGGGGGTATGGGTGCTAGAGAGGATTCTGACCTGGGGAGGGGTATAGGAGGAGGAAGTGAAGGGCCTGGGAGGGAGTTGTGACCTGGGGCAGGAGCGCAGGGATTTAGATTGTGACCAGGGATAGCAGATTGGGGTGCAAAGTCGGGGGTACTTCACACACTGCCTTTCCTGCAAACAGGCAGCTGCTAATGGCTGAAAACTGGCCAATGGTAGCTACTGGGGGCAGTGTGAGAAGCCTCTCCCCAGTCCCCTTGGGCTCTGTGTTCAGAAATGAGCACACAGCCCCACAGCTGGCTTTACTGAGTGCCAAGATCCCACAACCTCCGTAGGCAAATTTCATTGCTTAACTACCCTGACAATTAGGAAGTTTTTTCTAATGTCCAACCTAAGCCTCCTTTGCTGCAATTTAAGCGTATTGCTTCTTGTCCTATCATCGAAGGCCAAGCAGAACAATTTTTCTCCCTCCCTTTTAACACCCTTTTAGGTACTTGAAAACTGCTATCATGTCCCCTCTGTCTTTCTCTTTTCCAAATTAAACAAACCCTGTTCTTTCAATAGGTTGTGTTTTCTAGACCTTTAATAATTTTTGTTGCTCTTCTCTGGATCTTCCCCAATTTCTCCACATTTTCCCTAAAATGTAGTGCCCAGAACTGGTCACAGTACTCCAGTTAGTGTATGAGCTACACTTGACCACTTTTCCTAGTGTAGATGTACCTTTGACGTGCCACACTTATCCTGAGTTGGAATTGTTTTGGAAAGCTAGTGTTAGTGAGCACAAAGTTGTATGGTGTATTTTCACCATGCTGTTATATTCAGCCTGTCTGAGGAGTACTATCTATTGTGACAGGGTCAGAACAGAAGGCTATAAAAAAAGTAGTAGAGGGAAGATATATAACCTCAGACTGAGGAGATCTCTGTTCCCAGAGAAATGGGGCTGCTTTAGAACCAACAGAGGCAATTGGGGCAGTGGAACACCTGGGGCTAATTGACCAGGCCTGCAGAGTCAGGCCAGCCTAGGCTAATTAGGACACCCGGGGGTAATTAAGAAAACCAGTTCAGATGAGCTATAAAAGAAGCTTTGCCTACAGTTGGGGCACATGCGTAGCTGAGAGGACGGAGGAGGGCACTGCTGAGAGTATGAGGAAAGGAGATAACACTAGGAAGACAAACCGGAGAAAAGGAAGGTGCTGGGGAAGATGTGGGAAGTAGCCCAGGGATCTTGGAGCTGTCTCATAGCAGGTGTTGAGGATTCGCATGGGCAGCTGCTATTAACAGGTTTCTGGGCTGGAACCTGGAGTAGAGGGTGGGCCCGGGTTCCCCACAATACCCATCCCCTATTTCCACTTGGGGAAAACGACTGTAGAGTTTATTCTCTCCGTTTTACCATATTCTGGGCAATGATGAAGAGAGCTCAACAAACAGCAATTAAAGCTCTAGGTGTGGTGCCTAAAACTATAGACTGCTCTGAGGCAAGCAAAACCTGCCAGGAAGTACAGGACCCACCAAGTTTTCATAGGAGTTTTTTCACGGTATTTAGACAGAAGTTGGCACATGGAATTACTTTTTAGAAAAAGCATTTTAATTGTAATATGCATATCTACACAAATACTCCAAAACAAAATACTTTATGATAGTTGCAAGTAAAACGTGACTGTTTAGAAGATTATGTAGCATGTTACCTTATGAGGGGTATAATGTCTGGTAACATCTGGAAAGACAGATTAGAAAGGTGAGTAGGAGAGAAGTTTCTAACCATGAGGAAATAACTTACTGAGACCATAAATCAGAAATTTATGTTAGTGCTTAACTTGACTGAGAAGTTCCTAACTTGATTTTATAACTATGTTATTTAAGGACTTACATGTTCTCAGTCTTAATGCTACCTCAATGAAGTTCTTTGCCATGGAGAATTTCCTTGCTCTTGATTACACTGATATTGTTAAAAATCTCATCTGAAAATCAAAACACAATTCTCTCCTACCCAACTTCCCGTTAAAAATGTGGCATTTGTGGCTGCTTTATTGTTCATCTTGGTTTCTTTCTCGTACTTTTCTTCAGTTTTTCTTGAATTAATGTATAAGCCTGCACTAGTAAATTAGGTTTATAAATTTGATACTGAAGCAAGACAGTATTTACATTTCTGTCACCTGACAGTTATGTAATGTTGCTGTTCATTCCGATGTTTGGTGACATCTTGAATGGAGGTAATTAATACCGACTTGTAAAACTGTGTTCCGAGAAAATGTACAGCAAGGGGCGATGGTTGTGCTCTACTTCCCTCAAAACCAGAGGGGGAACAGGCTCCAGTTGGGTGATAAGTACTTCCCAAATAATGTGAGCATTTTGCAAGGTAGTTCATCAGATGAAGGTAGCTTCATTGGACATTATGACGGTACTAGAGGCCCATCTTCTGCTAATGTAAGTTGTCATAGTTCCATTGAAGATCTGCCTGTTTTTAACTAGAGGGAGAAAGAAAGCAGCTACAATTTGTCATCTGCTGTAAAACTCAGTGCATAGTGTGACCTGTATGTGTAACTCTTTCAGCCTTTCTTCCATTTTGCACCTTCAGGTCTTCGCACATCAATAGCCACATCAGAAGAACAAGTTACAGAGTAAGTACAGAGGGAAAGTTTCTTGGGCACAATAATATTTTATTTTAAAGGCATTCCCCCCCCCCCCCAAAAAAAACCCCAACCCCATCAAATGTCATGATCATGATTATTACTGTGTTCATCCAGAAGAATAAGTAAAGAAAGTATATTGCTTAAAGCAGGTAGCAGACTTCTGTACAGTATGAGCATCTCTGAGACTCTTGCACTATATGTATTGTACAGACAGTATATGTAATTGTTTTCATTTTTACTTTAGCCTGGATCGTTCTGATGGTGGCTTCAAAGCAGAGACCTTTTCAGGGCTGAGAAGAAAGTGTATTTGTAAGTTTCTCCCTCTATCCATAGGCATATTTGGCAGCAAGCTGTTCAATCCGTGCTGTTTCTTTTCATTTCCTCTGTATAAGCAGTGTTTAACTGTGGGAGTATTAAAAAGCATAATTATGAATTTCTGGCCTTTCTGCTAATGAAATGGTACCTTGAATGAACCTAAATAAATAAATAAAATAAAAGCAATCCCAATCACCTTTAGAAAAGTAATCAACTGATAGGTTGAAATACACCAACTTCTATGTGTCTCATTAGGCCACCTCTAGGACGGGGTCTAGGAGAAGGCATAGAAGCAGAAAGTTTTTCAGGTGGGGAAAGGGAAATGCTGGGTAATATTTACTTGATTTTAGTTGGTATTGAAGATGATGAGAGAGATTACACAATTTCCCTGTGGTATTTGGGGTATTGTAGTTTTTACATGAGATGGCAAATCTGCTTTGGTAAGGCTCTGGAAGGTGGGTTTGTGTGCCTGGTTGTCTTTTGTGCTTGTGCTTTTGCCATAGGAAAGAATGTCAATCTAAGAAGTGGAGAATATGGTTTTGACTGGACTGAGGGCAGAAATCCCTTGACATTATGAAAAAATGTCTCACGTTTGGCAAAGAGTGCAGAAGGTAGCTGTAGCACAGATTTTGACTTGGGCGGAAGTACATCTGGATTTGGGGAAAGAGGATTCGATAGTTATCACTTAATCAGGGGTTTGAGGAAGAGAACCCAAACACATTTTGACAGTGGTCAAAAGAATCAAACCATATATTAAGGCACAACTTAATCCAATAAATAACATTTTGATTCCACACATACAACATCAAAGCTAAAGAGCCCCATAACCATAAGCCCTCCTATAATACAGAATAGAGTGAAACGTTAGGAAGCCAGTAAACCATAAAGCTAATAACATGAGAGAAATTGCAATCTAAGTGCTATTTATTAAATAATAAATTATTAAATTTTATAAGTAGGCATTACTGAAACTGAGTCAATCTAATCAGTAAAAAGTGTGTTGCATTTGTGCTCTTTTCTATTGTATTGAAGCATTTAAAACCTTCCTTTTTCTAAAACTGACATTATCCTTAGATAATAAAAAAGCTGCTCATATGATTGAAAAAGTTAACCATCAAAAAATTCTTGGCATAATATGCAGACAAGACAACACAATTTCATTTAAAAATTTGCACAAACTATTCAAATTTAAACTCTGATTTTACTTTCCGTATGCCAGCTCCTTAATTAATCTACTATATATTTGAGAGAGTTTATCTGTCTTTCTGTTCAAGAACTGTTCCTAAAGAGCTAGGACCTCCAAATTCGGTATGCAGTTTCCTCTTATCATAACATAAAGCAAGGTAAGGTTTGGTTGTACCAATCCCAGAATGGGATTAGTTTTATTAGAAGAATACAGAAAAGAGACAGAATAGCCTCCAGGTGCCATTTAGGGAGGGCGGGAGGCTGAAGCCCCTGCCCCTGTTTCTCACAGGGATGTTGCTGGCTGCTCCCTTTCATCAGGGAGCCAGGAAAAAGTATATAGTTTGCTGCATTGCTCACTCTGGGTGAGGAACACAGGGGCCAGATAAACCTGGATTTGCCCCACCTGTGCTCGCTGGACCTGCAGCAACTATGGAGAGATGCATCTCACCTGGCCCCAAGCTGCTGTGGTGAGAGAAAGCTGGAGTAGCCTGCATACTGAACCCCTCATCCCAGCCCCACACCAGAGCAAGGATTAAATGGGAAAAAAAAAACCCAAAATTAATAGAGTTAAGGAACCGAGCAACAGGTAAGTTTTCTAGTCACTATATAAATGAAAAGGAAGAGAAATCACAAAACTTAAATATAGTAAACCTAACCACTAATGATAAGGTTGGAAATGCTGCATTGACACCCTGCTTGTATAAGGGAAGACAGGAAACGCAGCTCACTGTTAGGATGATGAGAGATCGACCTTCACTGGTGGAAGTTCTGTTAACATGTCTTTTAATGCTCATCCAAATCAAACTTCAAGCCCTTTGAAGTTTGCCTGTCACAAATTTAAGTGTGCAACATTGCTATGAAAGAGAGAATAACTTTGGCACTGTTACAGGGCTTTGTCCAAAACACAGTGAAGTCAATGGAAGTTTCCCTATTGAGTTCAGTCAGCTTTGGCTCGGATCCAGTCGGGCAGTCCTTACTCTTTTGAATGGTCCCATTGGCTAGTACTAACCCATGTTTTTCTGGTCACATGAGTCAGAGCTGCTGCGTAGCTTCTCTGATCGGAGATTAGTTTTCTTTGGAAGTCTTTGGGTATTTGCGCCCTATAAGCCAGTGCTTCTTAACCTTTGTTTCTTTGTGGATCCTTAAAATATTTTGAATGGAGATGTGGACTCCTTTGGAAGCCTTATAGTCTGAGGACCCCCCGTGGTCTCAGACCACAGGTTGAAGACCATGGCTAGAAACCTAAAATAATCATCATCAGAAGTCTGGTTTAACAGATAGTGGCCCTGATCCTCCAGCTGGGTCCATACCAGTAGACCCCTATTGCAGTCAGCTGGGAACCACATGGTATCCAGTAGAAGGATAAAGGAGCCCAACACGTGCTTGTAGGGTTTATAATAGAAAAAGATTTAAAAGTTCACTTACAAAAAGAAGAACCTTGGAGTCTGTAAAGAGCAGCAGGAATTAGAAGAAGAGCCTAGCATTGCAGGATCTGCAATTTTTTTTGAGACTCATTAATATGCTGGTGGATATTGGAATAAAAAGACTGAGAAAAAGAGCAGGAGTGGTGTACTGTCTCTGAGTAACACAGATCATAGATTAATACAGTTCAAATGCTGAATTCCAGCTGTCTGATTTCATAACATCAAATAAGGAATCGATCTTAATAGCTAAATGAAGGGTTTTATCCTCCCAGATTAAATATAATAAGGCCGATATTTTAATACCTGCTGTTTCCATGATAAGGTTAATCAGAACCTTGCAAATAATTGGGGCAGACAGCACTGTAGGGGTACTCTGTACCAGCCCATGCATATTAGCTATGCTAGAAGCATGCTACTAATTCTTTCTTCCCTCATGTGGACCTATAGCAACTGTGAAGCAGTCAATGCAGCTGTTTTGATGCTACTGCTGCCATATTCAAGCTTCCCTTAGTGCAAGTTAGTTAAAAAATGAGCAGCATCTTGTGTATAAACTCTAGGCTTGTTTGGGGGATTATTGATTAATGACTTCAGCCCAGGAGCTAAGTCTGAGCTGTTTTTACTGAGGGGGCTGTCTCCCCGTAACATTGTCATTTATTTGTCAGTATTTCAGAATTCCCACCCTCCCTCCAGATCCTCCAGTATTTGCCAGTATTCCAGAATATGCAGTTTGGCAGATTCTGGGAAATCTTTCCTGGTCTGGTGGTTTCTCCCATTTAATTATTTTACAGACACAGATGATGATTGTAAGGGGGAAATGCTAGGTGAAATTGATGCATCTTGACTAGGACTAGGACTCAGGAGATCTGGCTTGTTCTTATCTTCTCCGTTTGTTTTCCTGACTGACCCTTGGCAAGTCATTTAGTCAGTACCTTTGTTTCCCTGTCTATAAAATGGGGAGGGGAGTAGCAAGTTCTGATTCATTAATGGTTGTGAGGGACTTTGAGCTTCTCGGGTGGAAGGAGCTATAGAAGCAGAAAGTATTTAGTTCTAATTTATCCCTAATCGTCTTTAAGAGCCCAGTAAGCAGTGGACATTTTGGTAATATTTCTAGACAATATTGACCTGCTGTGTTACAGCAAATTCTATGGTTTGGTACCAGTCATGTCCTGAGGGTGCTGAACTAGAAAGTTCAACCAATAGTTTGAATGGGGTTTCATCAATGTGTTTTAGTTAGAGAGGGGATAGTCTTGTGGTGATCTCATAACTGGGAGTCACTTAACCATTCTCTGTCCCCCATCTTTATTACAGATGATAATACTATATTTACCTGTCTCTCAAGCTCTTGTGTGACACAACTCAATTTTTAAGGGTTCATAGAGTCAAATATTTAAGAGGGAAGAATTTTTTGTTACTTGGCAAACTACACAAATTATCTGCATATCTTGATGTAGAAGAGTACAATCCAAAAGTGTGCCGTCTGGGCTTAGAATGGCCAATATAATCCTGTTATGAAATGGCCTCCACACATGCACTGGCTAGCTGAATGATCGAGTTACATGAAAAGAAGAAATGGTTTTCTTTAAAACATGCCAAAGGACATGACTGTGTCTATTGTTGCATTGCTGACATGGCCGTGCAATCCACCAAAATGTTACTGCACAAAACACGGCAAGTTGCTGTGGGCAGAAGACAGAAACTGTCATTTTACTGAGCTTTTAAAGACTAGAGAGGAATGCAAGCCCCATTTTAACTTTTCTGAAAGCTATCAGAAGTGTTTTGAGGGAAGCAAATGGAACATATCCTGTTAAAATACCCTTAAAAGAAGTGCAGATTCATCTCCCCACCTTTCACTGTAAGCCTGCTGCACTATATGAGTGCCAAGATGGCATTCTGAATTTGCTGTCCAGCATAGCTCCTGCTAGGTGAGTATGAGAACACCTTGATGTTCATCAAGTGCCCTTCCTATGTGCTAGGCTCCACATACTTGAAAGATATAGTCAACATTGATGCACTATTGGTCTGTACAAGACTCCTAGCTCACTAAGCCTAAAAGCTACCCCTTTCTTCGGTCAACAAGCTTGACAGTCTTGGACTTAAGGTACCTTCTGTAGCCAACATCACTAGTGGAGAGCTGGTGTCTCGGGAACCAGGAAACAAACTAGGTTTTAAAGCAGCTCTTCAAATTTCCCCTGGAAATAAACTGGAAGCAGGTGCAGTCACAGATGAAGGTAAAGTGTACTCCCACCAAGTTGAACAGTAACTTCATAGCAGGAGACTTCATGTGTGCCCAACAGGGCTAAAATCAGCTTCACAGAGGAAGTATATTTGCAGGATATCAGTGAGGCATAGTTGTATTGTTGAGGGCAGCGCATTTGCAGCCAAAAGACTTGTGACAGTTGTTGGAACCAAAGCCTGTTTCCCACGCTGAAATGTACAAAACAAAATTGTTTTTGGACTGCAGGAATTCATTCTTAGCCATATGCCTAGGATAGCAAATTATTTGTGAAATCCTTATAACAGACACTTCCCTTTTTGAAGCTATTTCCTGGGTTTGAAGTCTATTACTAGCCTTCCCACATTTGTCACAATACAGGTGTCAAGGAGAAAAAAAAAAACTCAGCTTCACTCTTCTTAATCCTTTTATTTTCCTCACCAGAGCCTTGCCTCCCCAAGAACACATGTTCAAAGTCCACTTTCAAAGAGGTTTAATAATGGAGTTGCGCAACAGAGCCCTCCATATGACAGGGAAACTGGCAAACTATAGAGCTTCTTGCTGGTTCTCATGAAGATAACCATTGTTTTTATTTTCTTACTATAAACATGAGGGAAAACCTTGGCCAGCATCAGAAAACACTGCTGCTTTTCACAAAAATTACTGTGATTATTATATAGCCCTTCAAGCTCATGACATCCTTACATAGCTTACAGTCGCTCTTTGGGGTTGAGGAAGAGGAGTGGAAAAGTTCCTGATCATTTCATTTCCACAGGGGACCAATGTGCCAGAGATGGAAAGTGATTAAAAACTGGTATGAAATCCTTGTGTTGCTGTATGGTACTCTCAGGACAGGGTGCCCTGACACAGAAATCAAAATCCCTTTATTGCTGCACTTCGCAGCTGCTTCCAAGTCCTAACATCTCAGGGTAGGATTTCTTAAAACCTAAACTGCTTTTGCTTCCTAACTCTCCTTCACTTTCAGTGTGAGCTAAGTGTCTGATTTCCTTAAGCTCTGTGGAAAATCCCAACTATTTCTATCTAATTTTCTAATCTAGTTACAAATTAACTAATATAGCACATGGTTTAAATCCACAAAAGAGAAGCAAATAAATACATAATTTTCATGCCTTTAAAATTACTGCAACATAACTGGCACTTATTATTTCCAAGTTCCTATAAGCTTGGGAGGGTCTTTCAATAAACTTTCTGTTATGAGGTCTTTTTTTTTTAAAGGGTGTTATTACTGGCAGGGCTAATAAAATTGTCCCTCATTTCCCACTACGAGTATTTAGCATTATATTGCTGCTCTAAGCACTCATCACTTCTGCATTTTAGGCCTCCGGATCATAGGTTGGGCAATGGGAGAATGAAGAGCACACAATTTTAGTGATCACCTATGAAAAATTAATATCAAGTGACTTTCTTAGCATCACACAGGAACTCCATAGTGGTGACAGGGATAGAATTGAGTTCTCTGGGCCCAGGGTCATAAGTTCCTCTTTCTTCTTCCTGCAATCCTCTGCCTCTCTTACTACCCACCTTTCAACACTCCTCGCTTGTGGAGAACGCCTTTGGTTATGGATGAGCTTAAGTCCACCATTTCACAGTACCACACTAGGTACCCACTTTTCAACCTGCGCAACAAGTGAGACGAGGCTTCCTGCAGACAGCATCCAGTGCACTGAATAGCAGATCCTGTACAAATAGTATGTGCTAGGATATTTGAAGGCTATATCATAATGCATGTGCACAAGGGGGACTGGATTATGGTTGTACAGACAATTGTTCATTGTAATGGTATTAATCTTCATCTTTTTGATTGCCTTATGACACCTCTGCCACTGGGATTCTGCCCGGGGTCTGTGCTGGAGTATCTCTGATTGCCAGATTGGCCTTAAACTGTGCTTCAGCCAATCGGTGAAGAGTTTATCTCTGAAATGGGTCCTACAAAGGGTACTGTAGTTCCATGAATAAATTATTTTGTGGTTGAAAGTTTAATTTTCCCACTTTTATCAGAAAATATGTGTCAGCCACCCAGCTAACTGATTAGCTGGCATATGTTTAATGTGATATGCATAATGGGGAGGAGGGCAGCAGACAGATTACAGTTGGGGACTTTTCAAAGTGATTTCTGAAAGTGTCTATGCCTTTTAATAACTCTGCTTACCACTGATTAAAAAGTAATTTCATTGCATTGCCATAGATAAGAGTTGGGTCTTTTCTTTCTCCCTTTCATTTTAAAAGCTCATTGCTGCATCTCTGTGAGCAGATAAAATGTTTAGGAGAGTGCTGACTCCTAGGGCTAGGCAGAGCTGATAAAATGAAATAGAAATTGCATTTTTTTTAAAGTAAGACACTCAGTGTTTGTTCTCTCAACTTCAGTTGGCATTTTGGCCTGGGGAAATTTCAAAGAGACCTAGGGGTGTCTCTGGGGGTGAGGTAATATTGTGTATTGGATCCACTTTTGTTGGTGAGGGACACAAGCTTTTGAATCGCACAAAGCCCCTGACGAACTCTGTGTGGCTCAAAAGTTTCTCTATCTCACCAACACAAGTTGGCCCAACAAAAGATATTACCTCACCCATCTTGTCCCTTTAATATCCTGGGAACAGCTGTCAAGCCCACCAACGCGGACTAGGGGGGAGTGCCCTGGGCCCAGCGATTCAGAAGGGCCTGCAGCGCCCGACCATCCATCCTTGCCCATTTCTAGGGCTCAGGCATAACCTCTCCTTATAGTAACCCACTTTCACCCTTCTGTGGGCTCAGGCATAACCTTATACTCTGCTGGTTTGTGGGGTCTTTTACCTGTGACAGAGACTTTCACAATAATACCCAACTTAATCACTATTTATTAATAATCGCCAAAAACCAGCATGCACACGCTAAGCATACAATGCTCACCACTCCCAATAAGCTTGATGGCCAGTCAGGATCAGGTCCATCTGGGGGATTCCAGTTCCTGCACAGTGTCATTGGCACAGTATTAAGGTCTGGCAGCTCTGATCTTAGAGCTGCGTCCTGGAACCGGATCCCAAAGAACTTCCTTGTGGACCCCAATTTTATATAGTGAAACTTGAGTCCTGCCTAGCTATATCTTAATCAATTATTTTACTAAAATTTTACTAACCAGTTGTAACATACTTTAACAAAATTATCTAACCAATCATATCCTTCTACCTTAATTGATTCATAACTAGCAAAATTAATTATGCAGCAGACAGAAACAATTTAAAACCAGACAGAGGTCATACAAATAAACAATATGGAAAAGTGGGAGCAATAATGATAGAACAATAAAATAAATGAGGTTTTTACCATCCCAACTATTGATAAGTAGTTTCTTGCCAGAGTAATAAAACTATCAAACTAAGTTTTCTTTAACTACCTAAGATTTGTTTCTTTATTTGGTGCTATTGGATGCTATTAGGACAGGGTCTCCTTCTTAACAGCCTGATATTACACTATTGTAGTATAATGTAGATGGAACGTCAGTATGTGACTTTGTGTCTTTCAGGTAATGGCTGATGCTTTTTCAATCTGGCTGCAGATGAAGGCCTTAAGTTCTACCTTCCAATATGGCTACAAGTCTTACAATATGGCTACAGAAAAATGCTTTCTCCTTATATTAGAACAATTTTAAAATTAAAAATGATGAACACAAACAGTGAAAAATTCTGTTTAACGAGAAATGTTTAGATCTTCACATGTTAATTTCAAGAAAGCTCAGTTACTTGAAAGCTTCAGTTACTTTGGTGGTGGTGAAGTTACATCTCTATGACCATCCTGGTTAATCTGCACAGTGTGCTTATATTGGTTTAAAAGTTGCATTTCACATCAAATGGTCACTAAGAGCTTAGAGAGACCACACTTCCATTTGAAACTTTCCAGGTGTTTTTAACTGAAGGAAAGTAGAAGCTGTGTTTTTATTTAATTTTTGTATTTGGTGAAAGTGGTGACCTTTTGTTTATAGTCAATTTGTTCGATTCCTTGCAAGTTGTTAGGCATGTGCCTAAGTATTAGTGCGATTCATGGCCTTGATCAGTCTCCATCCATTGTTTGTGTTGGGGTGGTTCATGAAGGCCATGAGAGGGAAGAAAACTTTTTAAAAATGTGGAATTATGACTGTATGACCATAAAATATTGGCAGCAGGACTGTAGCAGTACTTAAAACTACTTCTGAGTCACTTTACTCAGTGATTTACTTAATTTCAAGTTGAGTGTGTCCATTAATGGCATTGAAACTATGGCACATTTGATTTGTGCAAAATTTTATGCCAGCATGAGTGTCAAAGAACCTGCTTACATTGAGATGTTTAAGCATAAAATGCCAAGGGCACAAAGTCAAAAACAAAATTGGGAAAAAGAGAATAAAAAGTCTGACAAAAATAATAAAATATGGTATAAACACATTGATCTCATCTCTTCTATAAAATTATTTTAAAACCATTATTCAGAGTAAGTGTGGGCAGGTAGTGACTGATAGTAGTTACTAATTGGATGGAGGCTTAGTGAATTGGGTAAACCACCCATTAATGATTATGCTGGAAGTCATTGTAAGCACATTTCCCTTTTTGACATATATACGACTGAAATTTAGTTCTCGTTAAGTGACAGCAGAGGGAGTAAAGGAAGGAGGTGATGTCTGCTTCCAAATTCAGTGCCATCACAGAATGATATTTTAGGCATTGATTTTTGCTGCTTTTGCAATTTTTGAATGAGTTATTGTAGCAGGGTAAGCTGGAAAACATTGGCAGATGAGTCTCAAGATAGACATCCTCCTTCATCAGATATTGGGATCTGGAGTAGAAGTAATGCCACATGCTAAATATGGATTATGGTAACAATAACATTTTAATAAAAAATAATTTCTTTGTAATTCTTAGCCTTTAGAAATTGCTATATTTGACTTCCCATAGTAAGAGGCCTAGCCATAGGTGCTGGAACTAGTGGTGGTGCGGGTGATGCTGCACCCCTGACTTGACGTGATTTCCACCATTTACAGTGTTTATAGTTTGGCTCGCAGTGCCCCCACTATATAGATTGTTTCAGCACCCCTCGGCCTAGTTTCTAGTGCAAGGACATCACACTGTACTGTATTTCCTTGGGAAAATGTCCAAGCTTCAGAGACTAACAGCTCCCCTTTGCAATTTAATCCTGATTCTATTTTTCTGCAGCCAGGACTAGAGAATCTCTGGACTGGTTTGGTTACTGGTGTGATGTATTTATACAGAACCTAGCCTGATGATGCCTTGGTCCTGAATTAGGACTTTGGATGCCATTGCAGTGAAAATGAACAACAAGAATAATACAGATAGAAATGAAACTACAATGGAAAGGAGATTACACAGATAAGCTAGATAAAGTAACTGGATTTAGTAAGAGCTTGAGTGAGGGATGAATGGCACCATGGTGGGGAAAACCCTCGTTTCGCTCTTTACGAAAGCCTTATATCAAAAGTCCCCCCAGTGTCATATCGTTTAACACTGTTCTCAGGCTGGGCGTTTGAAAGGAACCTCAAAGAAAGTGCAACTTACTCCCTTCAAAATCACAACCTAAGCCACAAAACTCCCCCAGCCCGACTTTCATTGGCTGGTGAACACTCGTGTCAGGATACTGTTTCTCACATCCCCACAGACTTTATTTCCAAATGAACTCTTTCTCCACTGCCACATAAATCTTCTCTGGAAAGTTTGTGAGTGGATGGGAATGAGCTTTGCTAACCTAGGACAGGAGTTTGAGTTGTGGTTATATACTGGCATTAGAAAAGGCTGCTCGTCGTTTCACTTTCCTCCTCAAGGGCTCAGCTTTTTATGCACCTTAGTGATGCAAGCTCTGGCTTTTTGCTGACTTTTCCCTTCCTCGTAGGTGCGGATGCTTGGCTGCTGAAGCATAGCGAAAGCAAGTGCTGTGGAAAAATATGTAAATGGATAACAGATGTAAGAGGGAGCCATGGGATGAATATATTGCCAGTGCAGAACAATTGCCATATGCCTCCCAATCACATTTCCCCCTACTCCAATTGAATGCACCTGCGGGCCTCGTGGCACAGCATTTGGATTCATTGTGGGGGGCGCACTCACGTTCAGAGATGGCCTTGGGGCTGCTGTGTGTCTGTGTCTCCTATTTGTACTTTCCCTTCTCTCCCCCCTTCCACCTCCATCCACCAGAAAGCAAACATCATGAACCAATATTTACTTTTTGATGTGTTTTGCCTGCGGATATGCAATGAGAGGAGCATGCACAACAGAGGCAGCATCAGAGGCAAGTTGAACCCCTTTTTGGAGCTGATTCCACTACTTATGCATCCCTAAAAGTTACCTATTGCATCTTAGGTAAGCCAGGTCCCATTATGACATGTTGACCCTTCTGATAATGTTCTCTTGTACTCCCTTCCATGTGAGGAGCCTTGTGCATTACCATCGCTTAATAAGAATAGCAATCTTACAGAGCAAACTACAAGAATTTGTAGGCTCCCTTTTGGGAACTGTAGCATTTTGTATACCCTGTCATTTTATGTGCCCTTCTCTGAGAGACAAATCCCTGCCTCTGCATTGGACTCTTCGGAAGCTTTAATTGATAAAGCTCAATGGAAACAAAGCTCCTTAAACCTTTTGAAAGGAGGTGCACAGGTGAATGAGTCCAACTTACAGACCACACTCAGTGTTTACTAGACGCTGGAGACAAAATTTTAGAAAAAAAAATAGGATCTAAGCCCTCACACAGAAAGATTTGTGCAATTGTATGCTTATATTATTTAGCATGCAAGGGATATTTAGAGGCCCATCTGGCTCGCAATTGCATGGCAACTTTTTGTGCATGAATTTCATGCTTGATTTCCCCCCCTCCCCAATCAGAACCAAGATCTCATGGAACCCATTCTAATGATCCATGGCTGCTTGAATTTGTGACTGCTAGAGTTGCACTTTAGCATGTGTGAATTAAACCCGGATCCCAGAACACACCAGCTAACGACATAATCCGTTTTTAGATCACCTCTCTTTAGGCCAGTAACTAAAATATAAGACAATCATGAATTCCCAAGGTCGGTCTCCCTAGCTGTCAGAGAGCAGTGGTACACGTGAGCATGTACACACTAGTTTGTCGCTCTCACTTTTAAAGGCAAAGCAATTTGTTTCATTTTATGTGAGATTTTTTTAATGTTTGCATTGTCATTTGTACATACCCAATAGCCTCTGCCTGCTCTTATAACAACTGTGACTTTAATAAGGGGAGGATTATAAATGCAGAATGTAAAGGACAACTATAGGTCAGAGCTTTAGGTGATCCAATTTTTTAAAGTCCTGGCTATTGTGTGTGTGTTAGATGTGGATTGAGGGGGTCACTGACTGGATCTCGGTTAGGGTGTGGCTTTAGGAGAAAAGTCTGGCAAATGCCATCCTACCCATACATAGAATATGCAGTTGCATAGGGCACCACAAATTTGGGGCACCACTGGGTCTTAATGTCCACCCATCTTGCCTCTTCCTATCTCTGTTCTGTGTCTCTGCTTCCTCCGGAGAGGATCTAGTTAAATTAAAAGTGGAAAAAGCCTGCCAGACCTATTAACAGACCATCAAACTTGTGGAAAAGCCATTCAAGTGGTAATGAAGCCATTGAACAGGCATTTGCCAAGCCCAGGTATATACTGTCAGTTTCTGAATTTACTGTGTTAGTCGACAGGACCTTTAGTTTAAATTTTGTTTTAAAAATATTTCGTTAGTGTGCTGCTGAAGATTATAAAGTAACAAAATTGTTGTCCCCCTGGCTGCCATTGGGCATAGGGGCACCAGTGTAATAGTACTGCGTAAATCCTAAGGGCGGCCCTGAAGGCTGGCGTTAAAATGCAAGAGCCGGTTTGGATTCAGCAGCACCAAAAATCTTATGAGCTTTGCCTGTGTGATTTCATCCCTGATAAAATGGGACTATGGAGATGTTAGCTGATCTCATCTGATTTCCCCCATGCTGGGCTGAAATCCTTCCAGGAATGGATTTCCTCCAAGCTGGAGCTGGACAAGAGCTCTTTCTCAGAATAAAAGCCGGGGGGCGGGGTGGGTTCAGCTTATGTGAGGGTATCCTGGGCTCAAGGCTCCCATATGAAATACTGGATTTGTACACTCTGTTGTCTTGCCTTGTTCTCTGTGTATTAATTATGCCCAGCCGATAGCTTGGGAGATCTTTTCATAGTACAATAATGAAAAGCAATAGAATGTCTATTCTAAACTGCAGCAGACTCATGCAACTACACCCCCTTGAAAAGGAATGTGAATTTCTGGAAGCGATTGAATTTTGCACAGTTATGTACAGTAGATCAGCAAGAACTAATTTAGCAAAAAGGTGTGTTTCTGTCATTCTAATTCAGTAGGAAATATGTGGAATTCTATTCTTCCTTCTGAGGAAGGGGATTTGCACGTCACTCCCACTAATGGCAATTGGAGTTTTTTGTATAAATCCCTGCATACTGAAATAAAATCCAGTTCAAAACTTACTTCCCTGTTCAAAGAATCTTCTGGTTTGTTCCATCTTGTCACTCAATTCTCTTCTCTCTGTACAGTTTCCTGCTCCCATGACTCATCTGATATGGTTACCAATGTCCTCTCTGCCCTCTGAACCCCTTAACTGTTGCCAGCTTCTTCTGTTTCTGCTCCTTATCATCTCTGCTTGAATAATCCTCGGCTGACCACATTTCTCTCTTCCGCTGCCCATAACTCTTTGTTCCTTTCCTGTTCTATTTTACTTTAAATCCTACAGCATTTACTCATGCAAGGAGCCTTTCTGTGGGCTTGTTTGTCTGAGGAAGTATGTTTATAGTCAAGGAGGTAGGTTTCTAAAGTTGAATTCCACTGCATTGAGATATTTCAGCAGCATGCAAGCTTATACTTCTCCATTGATGGGGTAGTATTTGGTTTAGGGATGTTTAATGTTGGTTAATTGAATAGTCAATTAACCTCATGAATTCTTATTGGTTACTCGACTATTCTATAGCCCCCGGGGGTGGGGCCAGCATTCAGTGCGCTTTGGCCTCACTCCCAAGGAGTCCCTGCCACTCCGTGGTGCTGCCTCTGTGTCAAAAGCAGCAGCGCAGGGTGCCAGGCAGGAGCTGGTCCATGAGGGGAGCCAGTTTAAAAACCAGCCCCCTCATGGACCGGCTGCCTGTCACCCCACACAGCACACTGCTGCCTGTGTAACAGAGGTAGCAGCTCCTGTCCAGGATGGGGGCCGAGATCCCAGACCTGGCATGGGCCGGAACTGAGCTGGGCTGCCTGTTCACCTGGCTCCTAATACACTTTAAATGCAGAGCCACAGTGTGGGTAGGTCCCAGACCTGGTGCGAGCCAGGACTGAGCTGGGCTGCTGGCCAGCCTGCTAAAAAATTTACTGGCAGGGGGCTGGGATGCACGTAGTCTACAGCATTAACTGGTAGGTTTTTGCTTATCGGCTAATCGACTATACTATTATATCCCTAATTTGGATAGTATGGTTAGTACTGGAGTTCACCAGGACTATAGCTTAGTGCATGTGCCATGCACTTTGAGATATTTAACTCCATCATATACTATTGCATAACAGATAGCATGGCCTAGCACTTTTGTTAAACAGGTAGTACTAATTGTCTCTTATCCTGCCAGCATCTTTGCTTCTATATTGACTAAAAAGCAAAGTGGATTTTGCTGAATGCACTTGGATCTTAGATGTTTCCCGAACCATCAACAAACCCTCTTGCCAACATAACACAAGAATGAGTATTAAACTAATTATTGGCACAGGCCTGCTGCGAGTTCTGAGTCCACTGTTCAGACACTTAAGGATGGGATTGTGCATCTGCTCTTGGGTATCCTTAGCTTGCAAGTTTAAGTCTATGGTGGTAGAGGAAGACATTTCACTCTTAAAGATCATAAATGTGTGAATAGGGGAAAGAGAAGGCCTGGAGGTTTGTTGTTCTATTCCTGTTTTGTGGTGTGTCTCCTAAATAAAATGACTATTAAAATGTATATTTTGAAGGAAAGGAACAGACTGTCACTGTTTATGTGCCCACTGTGGGCACTGGCCTGCCTTTCATACAGCTACTTCGGAGACACCAATAAACACTTTAATTTCTTTTTTCTAACTGTGAAACAGGTTTTATAGGAATGAAATGTGACTGCTTTGTAACTGACAGGTGTCTGCACTGAATCGCTACTGCCCAGACACATGTAAAGTGAAAGGAGTGATGATCTCTCCTAATGTCTTTAAGTAAAAGTAACTTGTTTTATTAGCCTGGTGCCCTTGCCTATCAGTGTTGCTGCCACTGACTCCAATTTTGGGGATTTCACTGCTTGGCCATTGCATTTTAATTTCTTTCTCAAGCTTGGATTTCAGGCAGGAATTGTTTTCTCTAGGTTTTTAATTCTCCATCTTCCCTTTCCTTCTCTGCAGACCCTTTTTCTTTTTTCCTTTTCTTTTTGTCGGTGCTTTTTTGGAAAGCTGCTTATGATAATGACATGAGACAGTGAAAGTTTCACCACTGTTGATTAATGCATTTGGTGACACTCATCATGTTGCCTTATGGACTCTGGTTATTTTGTTGTTGTTTTCTGTGTGAGATTTATATACTTTGTTGAAGCAGAGTGATTCTGCTAGGATGAAAGCAAAAGCAGTTTTAGAATGAGAAATTAAATCAGGACTGCATACTGATCATTGCAAACTAAATAAATAAAAAGCTCTGGGCATTTAGGTGGTTCTGTTTAAACATGTGCATAGCTGGAAATGCAAGCAGTCACCAAGCCCCTGTGGTGGTAGCATCTCCATGATTTCCTGTGTTGTTGATCATACTGAGCATCAGTGGGAGGAGTGGGGGGGGAGGGGTAACACCAAGAGGAAGGCCTATCACTAACACAGAGGTGCAGCTAGCTAATTTTAAGAGCAGATCAAGGACAAAAAGACCCAGCAAAATGCTGCTTTCCAGAGATAAAACAGTGAATGTCTTGGGGCATACAAGTATCCCTGTCAGAATTTATGCTTTAAATTCTGAACTTTCACTGCCTTTTATCTGACAGAGAATCTTTTTTTAAAAGATAGACAAAAATTCCCCCTTCCCCAAGCAATCAACCTGGCACTGCTGATGCTCTCCGGAAAAGTGACACTGTCCCTTTAAACGCCCACATTTTTCTTTCCTGTGTTTGAAGGGCAGAGAATGTAAGTGGGCATCTCTGCAGAAGGAAATAATACCACAGGTCACTTCCATGACAATAGTCTTTGTAATTTCATGCTACCCATTTTTTTCCCTGCGGCTGTGAAAAATGCCGTGGGTGCATAACTGACGTCACCCAGATAACGTGGGCCGATCCTTCCTGAGTGTTCTTAAAAGACAGATTGTTGCTTACTGCCAATCTGCTTGGATATGGCATACGTCAGTTACTCAGAAGCACAGGAGCATGCTGGGCAGGTTATGTGAAGGAATCCATAGAATACTACTTTTTACGTGGTTAAAATTTGGATTGGTAGACATCTGCTGCCCATATGATGATTAGAACTTCTTTAGCAACTCCAAAGGCTGGTGAAATTCAGGCTAAATTCTGTGGTGATGTGCAAGGCTGTAGACATTGTGCATCAGTAAATGGATATAAGGGGCTCTAAGAGCTGTAAATATAAGCTGATGGGCCTGACATAGAGGAGCGAAGCAGAAAAAGCAGCTCACTGTAGTGTTTAAGGAGATGTATGCTAAAATGATCCTATCTCTCACCTCTTTTAGTACCTCAGACTGTAAGTTAGACCATGTTACACTCTGTGACATGTAGCTGTGGGTCAGAGTTACTTACATCCACTTCCTGATGCATAAAAATATACCCCCTTACAGAACATCTCTGAATCTGGGGCCTGATCCAAAACCCAGTGAGGTGTACTTCACCTGTGTTTAAATCAGGTCTCCCCTGTGTTCAGAGATGTCTCCTCATTTCTGTCTCTTTCCATGTGATCATAAAGCATGTGACTGGGTCAACGTCTCAGTTATTTAGGGTCCTAATTTTAGCTGGGCACAGACAAGAGAGAAGGTTAAGCCATTTTTTTCACAAAATAGTATTTCAAAAGCACAGGAAAAGAATGGGAGCTTGGTTAAAATTATGCACCTGCTAAGCAAACCGATTTTTATCTCGGAAACATTTCATAGGCAAGAAGGGGAGATGTTAGCAGAAAGTTCTGAGGGCACAGCGAGAATGGGGATTTGAGGTGCATAATCTACAGTGTGTGAAACACATTTGGCTCATTGATCTGCCATGTGTGAAATACTTCCCCAGCTTTTTCGCTCACCTGAGGATAGCGAGCATGGGGGAAGTCTAGAAAAGGGCTTACAGCTGGAGCACTACTGTGCTCCAGTGATCTGTTGCTGATGGAGTAGCCCCTTGAGTTGTCAACCAATGCAACAAAGAGATGCCCTGAAGATGCTGTCCAACAGTTCCTGGAGTGACAGCAGAGGGATGGGCTATAAAAGTGATATAAATCCCTATTGGATTTAACTTTGCAGCTTCTGTGAATGGAGCGAATCAACCCTTTGGATATTGAATGAAGGTCACGTCCAGTACCGTCCATGAAAGGATATATAGTTTTTGGCCTTTCTGTTTCGCAAGCACTCTTTGGAGGTTGTCTTTCTGCTGCGTGGCCCCACACTCTGAGCCTTGTTACTATGTCATAGCTTGCATGAAATACACGTTGACCCTCTCTAGGCCGGCACTCCTTAGTCTGGCAATATCCATGGTCCAGCATGATTTTAGTTAGCCAGATGTCCACTTAGCATGGGTGTGGCCAAGTTTCCTGTGGGCCCATAAAATTTGTTTACAGCCACCAATCCTAACTCTGTGTTCAGTGTTGTTATTTAGCTCTAATATACCTCCAAATGTCTTCTAACATCTCAGTAAGCAGTGGAAGTGTTCGGCAAATTCTCTCGTTCGGCACCGGTTAGGTCCCGAGGGTGCTGGACTAGAGATGTTCAACTTGTAGTGGCATAACTCAGTAGAAAGGAGTTGCATGACCTATTGTGTACTGTGAAGATGGGTAAAATTGACCATGTTGTACTTGAATGTCCTTTGCTGCATAGACTCTAGCAGACTAAAGAACATTTAACAGAATGCACCATTTCCCAGACAATTGTGAAGCTGTTTAGTGTAATAGGAAAATATTTCCTGGTGTAAAACACATTTTTAAAATCCCTTTACTCAAGCTAAGTTAATGCTACCAAAGCACAAAAATTATTTACAGAGATAAAAGTACAGCACTGTACATCACCATAATAAATATAAGCCCTTTCTTGTCACCTGCACTTATCTTGATTTTTAGAGCACTCTGTGGTATTTAACGGGCATTTTGACTCTAAGTCATGATTACAGCGGTACATAAAATAGAAAGATTAGCGTCTCAGTTGCCTGCTTAATATGTAAATGTATCCAGTTATGTCTGAGTGCTTTTAATGAAGTAACTTGTACTTCTGTTCCTATATATCATAGGTGACTGATGGAAAAAGCACTCTCAAAGTCTGCTGGAAACCACAAACGCTAGGCTCCTGTTTTTGTCTAAAGGTTCTTATTTTTAAACATTTGATAGATTCCTGGGGGCAAGGAAGAACCCCAATCCAGGTTGAGTTTAAACTTAAATAATGTGAATTTAGCCACACTCCTGCAATATCTGTAAATTATCAGATAAAAATAATCTATTAGGATCTTGTACAGTAGTCCACTTGGTCAATCTTCTTTGCTTGTGGTTTACATCTGAAATCTGCTGTAATTATTTGATGATACTTTGTATGAAAGATTTTAGATTGAAATTCAGTGTTGTTGTATTAAATGCATGATTCTCTCTAATAGTCTGTTTGCTAATTACTCTCATTCCCCGCCTTTCTACCAGTTAACGGAATGCAATTTTTGCAAAGTGCCTTTCCTGCAAAGTGTATCCCGGCATGTTTTGGTGAGTTAAACAATACAATTGCACAGATAAAGAAAAGATACCAGAGAGTAAGAAACAGGCCTTCCCATGTGAGAGACAAGCACTATTTGAAAGATGGCATCTGTTATCGCTAGATCTGGACCTGGAAAAGAGACTGGATTAGGCAAGATTTATTGCAGGTCTCCCTGTGATTCAGGTGTGATTCCCCCAGAATGTTCAAAGTACAGTCGCTAGGTCAAATGTGTCTTCCATAAAGCTCTGCGATCAGCTCTCATGGGAAAGAGGAGTCCATGCTCCCAATATACAATGAGATGTCTGATTTCCAGGAGCCTCACGCTGCAGGCTGTGCCTGTATATTAGGATCAGGGTGACTGTGAACCTGTCTAGTGTGTACAAATGTGTGGCCCTTAACTTCCCACGAGTTGCAGGTGTGGCTCCTTCTAGATGATTGAAGCTATGCTAGTGGGGGCCGGAGCCAAAGGCATGGGGCATCTGTGCTGGGTGGGGGGTGTCTTTGCTCCCTGGGGCTCTGCAGGGCAGATGGACAGGGTCTGTCCCCACTTACCAACAGACTAAGTGGGGTGCATCATGAGGGGATCTTTGTGCAAGAGATGGTGAGGGAGCAGGAAAAGGAGTAGGAGGATCAAGAAAACATTGTGTATCCTGTACTCTTGTACTTAGTTTCTATACATCATGTTTATCCTTGAGGACACAGTCCCTGCTTGGGGCACATGACTGGTGAAAAGTTTTTCAATACAGGAGACAGCATATCGTTCTGATCGGCAATCCAATTAGCAGGGCTACCTTTGATATGTGGCTTGAGAACATCTCCTCTGAGTCAGCATTCTTTCCTTCTGTCCCTAAAACCACTATGCTTGCTTTAAAAACACAACTTGCAAAATAAAGACCATTGTGCTGAGTCCCTTGTTGAAAGCAGGGAGGAAAGTTTTGCAGTGGTTGTAAAATTCAGGAAGATGCTGTGAGCTAAGCATTATATAATGTCCGCTCTTTGGGATTCTAGCTGTAAAGCTTCTCAGTTGCTGCAAGATCTCACAAAGATAAAATGCACTTCAGTGTGCTGCTGTCAGAGGAATTTAAAATATTCAAATCCTGTTATATCTTCCCCTTGCTTGCTTTCTTCTTTGCTCTTCCAGGTATTTCTGAGCTTCAGAACGCAAAGCTGTAGCACACAGCGTTTTCTCCTCTTCTCCACATCTGTCGAGAAATCCCACAAGCTTTCCTTTCGCTTCAGGAGACTGACTGGTGATTACAGGCAGGGCTGATACCAAGGCCTATTATTATTCCCATTACATGACCTTGTTTTCAGTTGCTGATAAGTGTAGATAACGCAAACTTCCACGGTTTGGGTTTCATTTTTCCATGTTGCTTCTCTACCCCCAAGCTCAGTTTGTGGGGATAATTGTACCCAAAACAGTTCAGCTACTTCCAAGAACAAGGCTAGGGGGAAATCCACTCTTCTGTTCATGTTACTTTTTTTGAGAGAGAGATTTCTTTTTTTAAAAAAAAATCTCGAACGTTCCCATGCTTTGGGGCTGGCACTTGAAATTTGGCATGGGACATGGCCTTTGTGTTTTCCCAGGAAAATATGCCCTAATGTGGCAATTTGAAATGTATCCAATTGAAAAGTGTCAGATCACACATGTGGTCAGTAGAGACTTCTGCAACTTCAGCAGCTGAAATATGCAGAAATCCCATCCTTGCTGTGCATGATCTGACCCCTCTCCCCCTATAGCTCCTATATGTGACTGCACTGCACACATGCCATTCCTACAGAGTGTCCCAAGCTTGCTTCCTGAAGCAAAGGGTTGCAGGGGTGAAGCTCGCCTTTCCCTGAAATGACAGCTCCTAGGCCATCTTAGTCAGGGTGTGCTGGGCACTGAAACTGAAAGCAGAGAGCTTGTCTCTCTCCTCCCCTAATGATCCCCTGGTGGTGTCCAGGCGGTGGAGGAGGAAGCTGCCAGACTCCAATGCACAGTGGACGAGACCTGGGTCCCAGGAGGGTGGGGGGAGAAGGAAGAGGTAAGTAGTCTGAGATGAGGGCCCTAGTGGGATGGGCTGGGACTGACGTCCGGTGGTGGTGTACGAAAGGGAAACTGGGAGTAGCAGTTGAAGGGAGGCTTAGACTGGAAGCTGGAGGTGGAGATTTGGTCTGGCTGTTCAAGGAGGCTGGGACTGGGAAAAAGGGAGGTGAACGGGGCAGATCCAAGGAGGGCCTGGAGTGCAGGGAGAGAACTGAGATTGAACTGGAGGAGGGATGTAAAATCCCATTTAAAAAGTTAACCTGTTAACCAGGATCTTGTGAGTGGGGGCCTTCTCCAGCCTGACTGGACCACCAGTTAACTGCTTCCCGGGTAACTGATTAACCCTTTACATCCCTAAACTGGAGAAAGAACCAGGGGGCATGGAAGTTGAGACTTGGTCAAGAAGCCCAGAGAGGAAGATTAGACTGGAGCCAATAGAGAGAGGGAACATTGCCATGTAGAGAGATGCAAAATGGAAGGGGAACTTGGACTGACTAGGTAAGGAGCCTGAGACCAAGCAAGTGAGAGGGAGAGTGATGACCCCAGTGGTCCTGCCACTCACTCTGGGGCTGGGATTGGGGTGTGGCACTGGCTAGGGCTGGGGAGCCAGAGCAGCGAGTGGAGATGAGGCCTCCATTTGGAGGGGAGGGGTCAATGGGATGGGGAAAGTGCTAGCCTTCCCAACTACCAGTTCACCCACTGCCCTTGCCCCAAACATAGGCTGTCTCTCACTCTTCTGCTGACTGACTGCACCCAGTGGAATCACTCAATTCCACGGCTAAAACGAAGGAGATGCTCTGTAGAGACACATAGTAGATGACTGTGGCTGCCCTAACCAGCTTATTAGTCTGCATAGAGAAGACAGAGAAAAGATTTTCAGAGAAATGGCGCCACAGAGGGGTGAAAAGTCCTGCTCAAAGTCGCACAACAGGTCAGAGACAGAGCTGTAATTAAAAGAAACCAGTCTCCTGACAGACAGTTGAGAAATGTGCACTGCCCAAATGTCTCTTTGCTATTTCCCCTTGTTCATCCCTTCATCATAGAAAACCTCACTCTGTTCCATTTCCAGTGGTTTCTAGGACCATCATTCTGCAGGGCCAAAATGTAGTAGTACCATGGGACCACTCATGTGCATACAGCTAGGGATGCGCTTACATACCTTGTTCTGTTGGGGTCCATTAGCAGAAACTGAAGGCTATTGTTGCACAAATAGGGGGAAAGTACTAGTTTAAGTAAATGTGTAATAATTGCTTACCAAAAATAGTGCATGCATCCCCCTCCACAGAGCCCTTTGATAAGTCCTAGATGTCATTTTGGTCTCCTCGCCTCATTTGCAAGATTATTTATTTTGGATAAAAGAAAAGACACTTCAATTTCTATAGCTGACATTCTTTGCTGCAGGGCATACATTTTATTTTCCACATCGTTGATCTGTTCCTCCATGTATCAGGCTTATTAATCAGATTAATAAAGGATCATTTAACTTCCTGTAGAGTATTATCGATCTCACAGAGATACTTGGCAAGTTTTTTCCATTCCCCCATCTCAAACATGCACGCGCGCACACACACACGTACACACACTCTTCCCAAGGGATGCTGTCTAAATATGTGTGAGGTTGAAAAGTATCCACTGGGCTCTTCTTCAGGCATGACACTTTATAGCCCCCTCTTGTTTGTTTTTCATTTGTCTAGTATATATAAAATCCATACGGCGAAGTAACTGGAGGTTTAATACAGATTCCCGACATATACTATCTGGAGAGTTTGCTGTTGTGAGTAAAATATGTTTGTGGTGTGGGTTATTCAAACTCAATTGATTTTAAATTCCACGGTCTCATATTGATTAACGGGTAATTTGGGGTCAGCATTAGATCACGGTTCACATAAAAAAATGTGGATTTCAGTCAGTTTTTCCCTCTCTTAACCATACTGAGACCCTCTGTCAGTAGGAACGAGATTTACCCTATCTAGGATTCAGCGATTTACCACATTATTGTCCTTTGTACCTCATCCCACCCACCTGAGAGTTTCAGTTCCATGGTGACTAAAAGCGAGAAGAAAAACACGAGATGGAATTTTCATCCTATCTCCTTTGTGCTCTATATGGCCTGCTAGGCCTCTGTCTCGAGCGAAGTGATTGGCTTGGTGCTGATCATGTTATCACCGCACTGCTCCTATCCCTCGACTATAGGAAAGACCAAAACAATAAGCTTCGCAAGCTGCATTCAGGCTTCCGAGCAGCTCTATTTTTAGCTCATTGGGCCCAGCCCTCAGCTGCAGCAGCTCTGTGAGGTTAAAATGCTTAGAGCCATAGTCATATTTGGAAATTGACCGAGTCTGGCCTCTGCCAAACCTTGCTCGGGGTTTAAATTCAGACATATCTTGTTGTCTGCTTCCCCACCTCCCGCATTGAGCTCCACTTCAGTTTAACCACTATGCCTTAATAAGGTTATGTTTATTTATCTGGCTTTTGGCATGAGAGAGAAAATGAAGTTATACCAAATCTCAGAATATAAACTCCAATAAGTGTGTCAGATGCTCATATGCAGTAAAGTAAAATAACTGCAGAGAGCTCATTTTACAAAGGGAATAAAGTATCTTAAAATGGATGGTGAAGACAGCTGTGAATCTTTGTCATCCTTATCTAATGGGGCTACAATTGCGCTCATGAATTCAAAATTATGTGCTAACATTTCTACCACTGCTGCTGCTGGTTCTGTTTG
Organism: Pelochelys cantorii; assembly: GCA_032595735.1. Taxonomy (NCBI): domain Eukaryota; kingdom Metazoa; phylum Chordata; order Testudines; family Trionychidae; genus Pelochelys; species Pelochelys cantorii. The sequence continues at coordinate 17,570,188 of CM064337.1, forward strand.
TAATTCTCCTTGTCCACCCCCATGACTGCAACTTTGGAATAGCCCAGGAAGAGATCTCAGAACATGAAATGTACTTTTCCTGTATACTAGAGATAGGGAGAAAGACAACAATGTCATGGAGTACAGCCTTTTATGACAGAATCTTCATGGTGATTTATGTCTGCATCCTTTGGAAGCATGACTTCATTTCTGCCCTTGAAATGTAGTTCAAGTAGCATTGTCACCACATGAGGGCCTTCTGCCAGTGTCACAGCTGAAGTGACTTCTTTGCTTTCCTAATTGGTTTGTATTTATGCTAGCAAGCTATGCAAATACCTGATAAGTAGAAGCACCTGCTTAAGTAGGGATCTTTCCACTGATTTCTCAAATGGGCAGACCTGGGCCACCAATCACATACAAAATATCAGCATTTCTGCTGCAGGAAGTAACAACATATGTCTCTTCTGTTCTGTACTTTCCAATATACCTGCAATAAATTTGTGGTTCATTCAAAAAACCTCCAGTATAGCAAGAAGAGAATGAGTTGGAACCCAGTCCTTGAGTTTGTTTTGTACTTCAATGAGTCAAAAATATTTAAACTTTATGGCAGACCAGAATAGGCTTAGTTCATGGCCCAGAACTCAGTCATGCAAGGTCCTGATCTACTTCTGAGAGCTTCTCAACTTTCTTTGACTTTGAGATTCAGGATGTGCACTCTCCTTTCAATATTGATCAAGCATATGCTGCCTTCTGGCAACACTTCTGGAACTCTCAGTTGCAGCTAATTACATAGCATGCCCACACTTGTTGTCTTCAGTCTGTACCTGGTAAGTCTCCTACCTGTGCTGTAGGTACACAGGTCCTCTGGTGAGCTAGTTAGATCTTAAACAAGGTGCCCTAATGGGACTTGGGAGTGGCAAAGCAGATGCATTTTTTAAAACTATTCAGGTACTTTAAAACTGTTGTGAAGTGGGAAGGTTAAGACAAACATTGAAGGGGAACTAGCCGGTAATGCATAAAGGGAGATAAAGCTTTGAAAGGCTGAGTATGAATGTAGAAAGAAAATTAATTGAAAAACAAAAAAATAGAAGTTGCTCTAAGACAATTTGGTTGATGATGCACAACCATAATGCTGGGCTTCTAATTCCTCAGGCAGTAGCTTCACAGTTTGACATTGCTTTCTGCTTGGCAGCTGAGTTTTAATTCCACATCAAATTATAAAGCCATAGAGATCCTGGGCATTTCCACAGACTCCTGAACAGCGTTTTAGTATATTTATTTAATGTAGCATCAAAGCATTCAGTTCTTGAAGACGGGCTGGAGCTACTGAAATTTTGGACAGTCTCTTCTGAATCCTGGATCTGCTCTGTGAATAATTATTAGTAAATGAATAGACTGATGTATGACAGAAAAGTGCATGTACTATATAGGATAGCACAATGGATTACAGCAATAGATAATAAAAGTTGAAAACTTTTCTTGAGTTCTTCAGGTTCACACACCACATAGCGCATTCCACTGTCATGGGGATATGCTCGATTCCAAACTCTTGCTACTTTCATTAAAAACCTGAGTTGGGCCTGAGCCACACAGTTTGGATTTGGAAATGAACATTTCCAAAGTTCGGTGGGCAAGTGTAGGCTGGATTCAGAATTTGGCTCCATTCCATTGTGGTGAGCTGGACCAGCCACAGAATTCAGATACAAAGTGAAATCCTGTCCCCACAGATGCCAATGGGAGCTTTGCCACTGAATTCAATGGGGCCAGGATTTACAATGTCTTGGTTTCCATAGTTACATTCTCTATTCCATGTCATTATTATTGAAATGATGCTATGGGGGGCGTTTTATGAGAAAACCCCCAGTTTCTCCACCAAGAGAAATGGCTGCCACTTCTGACCATCAGTTTCTGGCTGACAAGTGCCAAATCAGGTGTATCGCTTATCCTGAAGATCAAATAACATGATGCCCATTTATCAGAGGTTAGAGAGCAGTCTGAAAGCAGCTTTCATCTTGCCTATGTCAGCTGGTTTCCTAAAATGCAACTACGAATGGACTAGATTCTCCTTGGTTCTGATTTTAAGATATGTATTTGGGAGTAAAGGAGAAATTTCCTCTTTAAAAATTAAAATCATCGTTGTGTAAGTGATACATTTTAGACTAACTTTCCTCATCTTAAATCAATACGGCACTTTATAGCACCCTGTCAAACCCACAGACATCAGTTCACTCTCTCCTCAACGGCCATCAACCTAGCTCTGAAGTGGAAGGCAATGGGCAAGAGAATAAACCTGCTGCAGGAGGAGAATGGAAATTTGGAACCAGGATACTAATGGCAGCCTGGCTTTCTGTAGAATAAAGGATACCGAGTGGATCAAAAGAACTGGACTACCACTGTCTCCTGATGTTCATTTGTAGGTGGGCCATTTATCAGCTGCTAGCCAATCATAGTATTTGAAATACACAAAGAGGGATGCTGTTGGCTGCTGTGGCCTACCCTCTGTATGACTCACCTCCATTGACGTATTCCAACACTTGAGCCCTGGTTGGGAACAGCCAGCTCTAATTCACACAAAACAGACAGGATCTTGTGTTTTAAAGTGTAGCTGAACTCTGAAGAGTAACTCTAAAAATGCAGCTGGAATAAACCACAATAGAATGGGATTGATGTAGAATCAGGCTTCGAATAATCTTGCTGAAGATGTAATAGTATTTCATTATAAAGGAGTAAGTCATATTGAGTAACCTTACAAGCTAATCAGAATTCTGAGCAGAGAAATTAACCCAGTATAATTCAATTTCAGAACTTTTACTCTCTTCACTAAGTTAATATATACTAAAGTATTTTTAAATAACGTTTTGTTCTAAAACATTAGATTCAAATTTAGACATTTCCGTGTTTGAATTATGGAATATTAATTCATATTTAATTGCTTTGATTTGCACTGAGAGTTTTAAACATCTGTCTGAGAACTACTCAAACTAATTTATCATACAGCATACAACAAAATATTATCTGTTAGTGTTTAGACTAGAGCATTCTCCTGCCATCAAAGGAAATGAAATAATAAATTTGCTCAAGTGGAAAGACTTGGCATCCTTAGCAGAAATCAAAATTTCCTAGTCTCTGCATTTAGATGGCTGGGAGTCAGGGGGGAGGGGGGAAGAAGGGGTGAGGAAGAACGAGAGAGGTTGAGATGTGAATCATGCAACTGGAATTACCATTAAAGAAAGGAAAATGCTTGATGTCATAACACAGCATTTTTATTTCTGGGGCTTCCATGGGAGAAAATTCGTAGGAACAATGGTTTCCCTGGGACTCTTTAGGAAAAGACTGGGGCAACCTACTGTATGGCCATTGTCAGAGGAGCTGATTTATGTGGGGATCTTTTTTTAAAACTTTTTTGGCTCTTGATTGTATTAATTTATCCAGGGAGGGGTTGGCCACAGCCTTCAGAATTCATTTGGGGCAATTTAATTAAGTGAAGTTCAGTTTGGAGGCTGGATGGGAGCTTTGGAAGAGGTGCCCCTGGAAGTAAAAAAAATATATATATTCATAGGGTATGGCTTTCACTCTGCCAGCGAGCACAGGACAAAGGTGAGTTATATGACTCTCTCATGGGCATTACTTCTCCTACCCCAAACTTTCATTTTTCATTTGGACAGTGGATGATGTTCAGTAGCTTCTTTTCTCTTGGCTTTGTTTCTATTATTCTGGGTGCTTGGTTGATTTGTGCCCTAGTGAAGCTGACATTATAGGATCACCTCTGTTAGGTGAAGCTCCCTATTTAAAACCCATTTCAGTAGAATCATAAAAACATTTAATGTCTTTAAACATGTCAACATGCTGCTGGACCAGTTAGGACTTTACAGTCAATTCAGCTCAGCCCGAAACGCTCAGTGCTTGTTCCCAGGTACTCAGCTGAATCATGATCAAAACTGAAAATCCCACTCATTCTTGAACACCAGAGAAGAGTGAGCTCAGATGAACTCTGCTGTGTGCTCTGCAAACTCTTCTTGGATCTTGAGGCTCAGGCCTGGAAAAGCCCAGCTGGGTATCACCAAATATAGAGGTTCTGCAGCAGAGGTGAAAGTAAGCAGGTGCTCCCTGGTGCGCAGCTTGGGCAAGAGCTGGCAGAGCTGTAGCAAAAGGCACCAGGAGCCATTTAAAAAGCTGACAGGGACCTGGGCTGCAATAGTACAGTACCTGTAAGAAATTTTAAGTTACTTGCATCACTGTTCTGCTGTATGGAGTTTGTGTTATTATTGTGCTAGCAATGTGAGAGGCAGAATAGAACCCAGCTCATCCTGCCAGAGCTGTGTTGGGTCTAGCCAGGGAACAGGCAGTTCTAGCTTATTTCGGTCACTAAAATATGCAGAGATGATTCTCCATGCACTCAGTGGGCACAGCTGTGGAGTAATCAGTGTTGCCAACTCTTGCACAGTTTGGCAATGTTCCTTGAATGCCAGCTCCTTGAGTCCGGTGACTAAGAAACAATCTCAACTTTTACTTTTTAAAAATTATGTTCTTGCTCTTATGTTTGCAGAAAAATGCTTGGAAGTGTAACCTGAGGGCCACCTAAAAGTTCATTGATCAAAAGGGGGGGGCGGGGAACAACCCCAGGGTTGTTCCTTAAGAATCTCATTATTTTTAATACAGTCATGATTTTTGGGAAGGTGAACTCATGATTTCTGAAGACTTGGGATTGGCAGTTCTGAGTAGTGTCATATTAAGAATAGCCAATTTTCTCCCCATAAATGCATATTAAGGTCCCAACCAAAAGGCATTGTAAAATAGACACTCACACATGGTACTGAGTTTTTTGTCTGTGAGAGACTCTCTCTCTCTCAAAACCTTCGGCTCATCTGAGGAAGTGGGTTTTGCCCACAAAAGCTCATGGTACTATATATATATATACACACAGACATATACTATATACTATATATATATATATATATATATATATATATATATATATATATTGTATGTATGTTAGTCTCTAAGGTGCCACAGGACTACTAGTTACTTTTAGTTACAGACTAACAAGGCTCCCCCTCCGAGATCTGTTAGGATTGTGATTCCAGAGAGTCTTAGCATTTCAAACCAGATGCTTCAGTTTCTAATTCATTCCTTTCAATTTCCTTTGAATTTTTAGTTTTTCCGGGAGAGGTTCTCAAATATATTGCAGGACTTGCATTGCACTCTACTCTCACAATTACTGCGCAGTATTACTGGGGGTCTGTGAATTTAGAAAGGTAGTGCTCAAAGTGAGTGAGGATGGCACGTTTTGGCCCATAATACTTCAACCATTTCAGATCACTCTAACTCAATTCATTTGCTCATCAATTTACCAGGTGCACCTTGAGCTCTGATTTCATTTTGTGTTTCTAGACCCATTGATAAATGTGACTTTCAGTTCTACACCCTCTTTAATATGAAGCACTGTGCACAACTTGGTAAAAGTGGGACGAGATGGAAGGTTTTCAAAGTGAGAGAGAGATTTCAGTCTTCTCTCTTTCTGCCAAGCTGTTTTACAACCAGTCTGTAAGCTTAGTGGCAGACATCCTTGATTAAAATTAATCTTTCAGTTAATCTAGAGCAGTGGTTCTTAACCTTGGGGGTAATTACCCCTTGAGGGGTAATTTGGCATTTTTCAGGTGGTAATAAGTTTAAAATAAATAGGTGTTCAATTTTGTTCAACATAATGCATGAGAAAATGAAACAATACAAATTGTTAATCGTAATTTTCTTTTTGTCTATTGCCCATTTTAAAAAGGAAGAGGGGTAATTTTGGTTTATTGGTTAAGCTTAAGGGGTAACAGTGCCAAAGAGGTTAAGAACTACTGATCTAGAGAGTCTCTTTATTAGGTGGAAATGAAAACTGTGTGTAACTGGTAAAATGTTTGTTGAAAATTGAGCCTTTTAATATTGTGTGGGGAGAATTTTGCTCTGTTACACAAGCATATTCTCAGGTTAGATGCATTGAAAGCTTATCATTATAACTGACTTATTTTTAAATGAGCTTTCTGTAAAGCAATGTTTAATGATTAGGGAGAATAGACGTATGTGACATTTCTCACAAAATACTGTTACAGATTAAGACATGGCTTTGAGACTGTGAGAGATGGTAAAAGTGACTCATTTTTTTAATATAAGAAGTGGAATCCAAACTGAATGAGGTATATAGGCATCAGACGTATGGCAATCAGTGTTTATTGTTAGGCTATGAAACATGAAATTTCATGTCAAGAGAATTGTCAAGAGAATATTGACCAATCTTTCCCATTATTGTGCATAAAAGAAGTGGATGACTGGTAGGAGGACAGCCTTTAACACTAGCATCAGGAGAAAAGTAACATAATCCAGGCATGTTTCTGATATACAATATCCTATAAAAAGGTGTGAGAAGGTGAATGGATACTTTGCAACTGGTGGCAGACAAGTCAGAGGAAAGTTGAAATAGAAATTAGTGTCTATCCATTTTTGTGAAAAGATTAGAGTACACCAGCATATTTTCTGACAAGTGCATGGGGATAAATTCTTTCCTGATATATGTAGACACAATACCATCTGACTTTAACAGGAATTGCTTCCACTTACACCAGGTTGCATTTGGTCCTTGCTCTAATTGACAGTTTGTGGGGACTTGCCATGGTATAATTATGAATTCTGTTTGACATTGTGTTCTGTATGTATCTACAGCTAATGAAATTCTTGCACCTAGCAGAGAGTGAACAGTGGAGTGTCATGAATCTTGATGATCATCCATTCCAGTGTTTCTCAACCTGTATAAAAAAAAAAGTACCCCTTTAGAAAAAATAAGTACCCCTAGTAGCTATAGTTTTCAGACACACACAATTTTTTTCTACCATTGCAACATATTTGTTTAAACAACTTAATCGTTGCCAGGTGGGTGATGAAATGTTTGGGTATAAAAAGTTCAAAAATAATAAAGCACTGTAAAACTTAAAACAAAAATTCAGTTTTCTCTAAAAATTCAGTTGTCTTGACGCACCTCCCAGACTTCTCTCAAGTATCCCTAAGGGTACTCGTACCACTGGTTGAGAAACACTGATCCATTCAAATGAAAGTCCCCACAGGCAGAAACTTGGCTTGCAGGAAAATGAATTTTTCAAGTCTGGATTCCAGGTGGATGGTGATCAAGACATTACCCAATGGGGATTTTGAGGCTGGTCGGGGGTCACCTTGCAAAGAGAGTTCTGTCATTGCCCACTTTAGGGAGAAGAGAACAGATCAGAGTCAGAAGACAAAGCTCTGCAGGAGGAAAAGAGGCAGAAGAAGGATCCTAAATTCTCTAGAGAATTCTGACCAAATCCTAGAAACACTTGAGTTCCTTTTCCTTTGCTTGTCTTTCGTACTAGGAAAAGTGAGTTTCTTTTCTGAGGACTGCCAGCCCCACCTTTTTCTTCTGACTTGCTCTCTCTGTTTTAATAATTTGCTGTCCTGCTCACTGGCAAATGATAGAGTGAAAATAGCTAGCCTTTTGTAAATTCGTACACATGCTAATGAGTTAGTCCTTCAACCAATGGCCTCAGGATCCTCCATGTCTCCCAACATACACCTGCCATTGCACACAGCATGTAACAATTAGTAGCTAAGTATCTGACCCTATGCCTTAGAAAATTAATTGCAAAACTGTCATTGGCATCAATGGCGCCCGATGAAACCCAGCGAGTTCTGTTAGCAGGGAAGTAGCAGTATATTACAATAAAATCTTAATAAAAATGATTCCCTTTTAAAAGATGTAGTCATATTTAAATTGTTGATGCCCAAATAATTAAAATTGTAACTTTTTCTTAACGGCACAAGTTTTGTTAAAGACCAATTTCACAAGCCAAATACACAGGGAAGGACTAGAACTACAATTCATTCACAAGTTTGATACTCATGCTAATGGTTTAAATAAAGATACCGGATGGCTGGGACACTATCAACCTACCAAACAATGAAGGTGTCAATGGTTCTTTGTCTGTATAGTATCTGGTGTTAGTACTCTTCTTCTCTAGTTGCCTACTAATGGTTCTCATCTTCCTCTTTTGACTATCTAGTCTTTAGGTGCTTATATACTATTTGTTTTTTCTGTTACATTCCAGCTCAGCTTTCCCCTTGATATTTTATACCCCCTGCCTCTTCTTGTTCCCCCCTCTCATTTTTTTCCTTTTCCCCCTGCCCCCTCCCTTCTCCCCTATTTATTTTAGTTCTGGACATCCAACACTCAGTCATCTGAAGAAGTGGGCTGTGCCCACGAAAGCTCATGATACCATCTACATGTTTTGTTAGTCTATAAAGTGCTACCAGACCATTTGTTGTTTTTATTGACTCAGTTGTTTTTCTTTTACAAAGGGTACTCTTACTGTAAAGAGGACACTTGGTTGATCATAGCCTTGGGCCTTTCACAAAAATTGTCACATGGTGCATAAAAGGCAACTGTTCTCACATAATACATCACTGCAATTAATTGTTTAGACACATGATTATTACCAAAGGGAAAGAACATATCATTATGTTGATTGAACAAGGATGCATTATTAATGGCATTAATTGGCTCATAGTCAAAAGGGTACAAACCAGCAATTCCTGTTCATGTCCCTGTGGAACTGATATTTGGAGCAATGCACCAGTATACCCCCTGCAAACGTATGCATGTAAATGGTAAATGTAGTGGGGAAAAAGCATCACACCATGATTTGTGGCTGTATAATGATATTCTGCTGTTGTGTAATAGTCAGATTCTCTCAGTGCAACTTGTACGAAATGAGTCTTAATTAAATCTGTCATCGTGCTGCATATAACCCCCGCTGTCTCCCCTGTGTGTACTTTGGGCAATCTGCTAGATTTCAGATAGGTAGCTTTTCCCTATGTAATGTTAAGTGGTCAACAGATTTACACTTAAAAAACTCAAAGTGAATGACCTTATTTGTACCAAGATCATACACTACTCTGTTTAGAGCGGCCAGTAACCTTTTTCTTCCAAAAAGTAATCTTGAAAAAGAAATTATGAAGAATGCTACAGGATTTAGCAGGATGGAAGTCAAAAGAATACTCATTTATGCTCTGAGCAGTGTAGAGGAAGCTATTGTTAAATCACACAGGATCCTTTCTGTGTATTAATTACCATACAATATAATAAATATATTCTAAAGTATTTCACTGCCGATTACAATCCATATGTATAAGGGGACAGCATATCAAACAAGTAATGTCCAGAGGCATAATAGGGCAGGATGAAAGCTGGTGGAATGGTACATTTCAAAGAGAATAACTGAGAGCAAACAGGTTTTGTTTTGTTTTTGTTTTTCTTTAGAGAGTCAGTTGAAAGTCAGAAGACAAAGAGAAGATATGGGTCTTGAGATACAATATGAAGATTTTGTTCCAGATGGACACTATTAATTGCACCATCAGGCATAGAGAGTCTCAAGTATGATCTATTTTGCATATATTGTGTTTTATTAATGATCATTCTTTTGTTTCTAGGCACCAAAGGCTCTGATTCCAGTGGACAATGATCTACTTCATACAAATTGAATATGAAGATCACACTCTTGTTCAAAAAGTTCACTTTTCTTTTGACTGGCAGCAGGGAGAAGGCTGTGTTGCATAGGGGTTCTCAAACGTCATTGCATTGTGACCCCCCCCCCCCCTTCTGACAACCAGAATTACTACATGACCCCCAGGAGGGGGAACCAAACCAAAGCCTACCTGACCCTGCTGTCCTGGTTAGAGGTGGGGGCAAAACCAAAGCCCATACCCCACCACCACAGGCAGCGGTGGTCCAAAGCTCAACAGCTTCACCTCTGAGAAGGGGGCCTGTAATCTGAGGCCCATCTCTGAGGGCTTTGGCTTCCATCCCCGGTGGTGGAGCTTGGGCCCTAGCAAGTCCAACACCAGTCCTAAAAAAACCCATTAAAATGGGGTCATGACCCACAGGTTAAGAACTGCTGTGCTATTTTGAAGAGTTTGGTTGGAAACCCAACACATTTGACCAATGCACATAGATGGGCACTTCCCACATGACATTCCATTTCCCCATTGAATTTACTACTTACAAGCGTACATTTGCTGGGAATTGTTGCTCCTACAATCTAATGGCGCTGACTACCGATATCCAACCCTAACTTCATGGTGACAGTTACAAGTTTTATCCCTATTTTGTTACATTAGAACCTGAAATTTCACAGACTGACGTTTTGGCCAAATACACAATGAAAAAAATGTTACCATCCCATTAAGAACCTGAAGCATCAGTGTTTTTCCCCCATCGGTACTGAGTCAGTAAATAGCATAAGGAAGTATAATAGCAACTCAGAAGAGGTGACTATTACATTGGTCCTTCAGATTTTAGTTTTTATTGCTTAATTTTATTTTTAGTGTTTTGCTTTTTTGTTAATGAAAGATAAAATGTGTGTCTGAAAAGGCACCAATCTAAAATGAAGTGGTCCTCATTTTGCACTGAGCATTCTGGAGGAGGATCTTCAAGCCTTTGAAGTGTCAAGAGGGAAGATTGACTTACGTAATAAGGTTTATTATGTATACTGTAAAATGGAGAACAAAATCCTCCATTTTTAAAAAAAAAGCTTAATCTGTTCAGTGAAGGATCGAATTAAAATATACAATAATTATTTCTATTGTAATAAAACATAAGTCTTGAAATAAGAATCAAAGTCCCTGCTCAAGAGCGTTAACAATCTAGGATTTAAAAAAAGAAACGGGAGTAGGACGACAAAGGAGCAAAACAAAAGAAAAAAGGGAAAAAAAGATAATTTTACAAGCTTTCCTCAATTAATTTTGAATATATAAGGTAATTTTAGTGATTTTTTTCTTTAATTGAAGGAGGATTTCATGTAATGTACAAGGTATTGCATGTCTTCTTGTGCACAAAGTGTTAAAAGGTTTATCATAATGGTTTTCACAGGATCTTTAAGTCCGTACGTACATCACTGGTTGCATGTAACACTTCAATTTTCAGTTGATCACCTTGAAGCATATTCCATCTTGCATGATGCTTATGTTAAACCGCACAACTTGTAGATAAAAAGCAAACAAACCACAATTTTGTAGAAGCAAGACCTGAGGTACTAAGTGGCATCTTTTCTAGCACTGAGAGTTGCTAACTAATGGCCAGGGTTGCTCTGTGTGTGTGCAGGCATGTGTGTTTTAAAGCAGCTTTATTGTCTACAGTTAGTAAGTCACCATACCATGTCGTATATAATTGCTGTGAGGTCTGTCTTAGTCTTCCTCAGGTTAATTTTGATTCAGTAGCATAAAATTCTCTGCTACAGATTTGCAAATAATAAATGTTCAATCTAGGATAGCCGCCTTTCTATGGAGTCTGCGGTCACAATTACACATATAGTCACTGTAAAAAGAAGGGCTCCCACACTTATGAGGCAATTAGTCAAGTATATTTTCATATTCATGCAGTTGCACATGCTCAGAGAGATAAGCGATATCCACAGAAAAGGCCCTTGAACTAGATCCATGAAAAACTCCCTGGGCTCTGGACCACAAGGTTTACACGCTGTCACTCAGCTTTTTTTTTTTTTTTTTTTTTTTTTTTTAAGGTCAGAAGTTTGCTTGCTAGGTTTGACAGTATTTTACTCAAGTAGGCAAATGTTTTCATTGCTGGGCTTTCACATGACATTTCATAAGTGCCCTGGGCCATTTCAGGTTCTTCCTCTCAATTCTATTTGTTGGGATGGGTTGGGTGATAGAGGGCCATGGAGCCCTTCGGTATGTTTCAGTAAGTCCCCAAGTACATTAATGATCTTTTTCAAAAAATGTTAGACGATTAAAACTGCATAATAGCGATACCCATCTGATATAAAAGCAAAGTATTCTTTTGACCAAATACTTCATCTCTTTACTACCCTGACAAATGTGCTCTTTGAAGCAGAAAAAGGCATTTGACTCATCATGCATATTTTAGTTTAATTTAAAATGACTTCAAGATACAGTGGTACCAACATACAAAATACAGGCTGGACCTATCTTGTCCAGCACCCTCCGGACCTGACTGAGGGAATTTGCCAGATAATGGGAGGTCCCCTGACACCAGCCCCTCAGCCCCCTGCCCTTCCCCACTGCTGGCTCCTTCAGCCTGGCTGGGCTGTCTGTGGGACAGGCAGCTTGGCTATGTCTACACTGCCCAGTCTTGTGCAAGAACATATGCAAATGAGGTGTGGCGCACCACTTATTTTCAGGCAGAATGGCTCTTGCACCAGAGGGGTTTTTTGTGCAAGAAGGAGCAGTGTAGACTGCTCCTTGTGCAAAAATGGTGGTTCATTAAGTATGCAAAGGAGGTGCAGCAATATTCATTGCCACGCCTCATTTGCATATGTTCTTGCGCAAGACTGGGAAGTGTAGACATAGCCCTCTAGTCTCACTGCCGAACAGCACATTGCCTGATTGTGCTGTTGTGCTATGCTTATAAGAAGCACACGGGATCCTTTTCAGGGGAGAAGGCAATGCATCGTGTTTATTGAGAATACAGTAGAGAAGCAGTTAACATATGCTTTATAAAGACACACATACACACAAGTCCTGCAATTGGTGCATGGCCAGGCAAGGCTGACTGAGTGAGGAGTCGGGGTTCCTCAGACTCGTCTGAGGCTTGGCTTGCAGGACTGAACCCAGAGTCCCATGGCAAGAGCTTCCCCCCTTATCCATGTCAGTTCCCATTTGAGTCTATGGGTTTTGCAGTGTCATGCTGCCATCATCCACCCTTAGGAGGTGTTAATCTGTGTTCTCCAAGAGTTATCCTTTGATGATGATTTTCAGGATTCCCATCGTTCTCTCTCACTCTTGGTGGGGTCTCTGCCTGTCTCCAGGATTCATCAATGCTGCTAATTCAATTCAGCCTCAAGACACAATGCATAATTCCTTGTTATCTTCAAAGTTTCTACTACTTCTTGATCACATGGGTGTCTGTGATAGCTTTCACACACACACACACACACACCTTCCACTCACACCACACAATGGTGCAGTTTCAGACAAGATCAATAATTACTAAAAGACTCAACTTAGTTTGTGATGCAGACATGAGGAACAACTTAATTTGTAATGCTAGCAGGGAGCAAGGCCTTACAGTAAACATTATCTAATCATGAGAGACAGAGAGAAATAGAAGCTACAGAACTTATAAGCAAGTCATTATACATGAAATTATACATCATACTTATAGTCTTATAACCAATACTAACTAAAATATACATTCTTCTTCGAGTGGTCCCCGTGGGTGCTCCATTGTAGGTGTTGGGCCCGTCCCAGCGCTGCATGTCGGAGACTTTCAATAGCTGTAGTCAGCCAGGCTGCACGTGCGCGGTTAGCGTCTCGTGCTATTCGCACACTTTGATCGTTGCGCCCCGCCCGGCTCCCACAAGTTCCTCTCACCTCCTCCTCGGCTGCAGACGGAGTTTGTCTGTTCTCCTCATCCAGTCAGGATCCTGTGAACATAGTTGTTAAGTTAGAGTTAGTTAATTAGTTGTTCATAGTTATCATTGAAGTTCTTTCTTGTTTAAAAAACCCCAACTTTTCATTGAGGCATTGTGGCTTTTGCTGCTTTTTTTAAGTAGCGGCTCTTGAACCACTTTGAAAGACTGCCTCGTGAGACTGAGAGAAACCCTCAGAGAGTGGGATGAATTCAACATGCCTGGGTCCCCAAGTTTCAAGAAATGCTTCCTCTGCCACAAGGCCATGCCACCTTCCGATGGCTACTCAGCAAGTATCCGGTGTTTAGGGGAGGCACATGTCCTGCAGAAGTGTGCCCATTGCTGCAAACTAACTGCCAGGGCATGTCGGGACAGAGAAATGCACCTCAAAATGATTTTATTTGATAAGGCGCTCCAGCCTGATAAAGCCCCAATGCCGCAGTTGGGTGTGATGCAGAAGTGCAGGGCTTCTTCCCCAGACGTAGCTGCGCTTAAAAAGATAAAAGCGTCTCCCACCCGCTCTTTTCCTGCCGAACTGGCCAGCACAATCAGCAGAGGAGACAAGCCCCGCGCATCTGGCATTGTCTCTGGACCCTGTAGGTTCACTATGGCTTCTAAGCCTAAGAAAATGGAGACCTCGGCACCGGATAGTCGGGCACCACCGGCACCGAGATCTGCTTTGGCACTGAAGATTGAGGTTAGGCAACAGTCCTTAGCACTGATGATACCTGAATCACCATCAGCATTGACGCCATTGGAGCGGCCGGCACCAATGGACGCACGGCAGAAGTGGGCCCTGGTGCCGTTGGCACCTCAACCTTCCCAAACACTGATACCGACAACATTGCCTCATGAGGGGGTTCATTGCCACCGTCTGCAATGGCATGGAGTAGCACGGCAGCACCGAAGAAAGCCGCACAGAAGACAAGTAACCGTTGGAGTCCGATATCTCCTTCTCCGACCTTTTCACCTGAACCATCCCCTTCACCACCAGGGTGTCACTCCCCTATGCAGAGTGTAAATAGGTGTCATCATTCCAGCATTCATTACTCCCCACGACGGAGTCCCCTATCACCATACTGGGAACCATCGCGAGATTATAGGAGGCATTACTACAGATATCGTTCACTTTCTCCAGCCCCTTTCTCCAGACATTCACTGCATACCCCGGGGCACTCAACTCATGCCACTTGTTGCCGGCGATATGACAGCGTCATATCATCCAGACGCTCATCACCAACCTGCTCTGACTGCTATTATGAGCATTACCAGAGGCTAGGTTACTCGTCGTGCCGCTATTATCGTTCCCATTCATACAGACGATCTCCATGCCATTGTCTCATCGCCACCGACCCAGCGCACAGGTGATTCCTTCGCTTTGTGCTCGGCAACAACCATTTTCAGTACCGAGTTCTACCATTTGGCCTGGCAGCCTCTCCCAGAGTTCTGTCAAAGACACTGTCAGTAGTGGCCGCATACTTATGTTGCAAGGACATCATGATTTTTCCTTATCTCGACAACTGCCTCATAAAATGCTAGTCTCGGGAAGAGACCGCCCATATGGTCTCACTAGCCAGGCAGACTTTTGACTCTCTTGGTCTTATTGTCAACGAGGAGAAGTCCACAATAGAGCCGACGCAAGCTATAAATTTTATAGGGGCATGGCTCGACTCTATCACGGCTCGAGTATACTTGCCAATGGAACGTTTCTGCACAATTCAAGATCTAATTGCCATCATGATGCATGCCCCCACTGTATCAGTGCTCACTTTTCTACAGCTCATGGGGCATATGGCTGCCACCATGTTCATGGTTCAACACGTAAGACTTCACTTCCGCTGTCTTCAGCATTGGCTGGCATTGGTATATATTCTGTCAAAACACAGCATTCACAAAATCATAACATCTCCTATCCATGTCCGTGCATCCCTGTTATGGTGGACCAAAATGCACAATCTCATGGCAGGTGTCTCGTTCCACCGGCCGCAACCATTGAATCAGGTAACCGCAGAGGCGTCCCTCACTGGCTGGGGTGCCCATATGAATGGCATTTACAGTTCAGGGCAAGTGTTTGGTCTTAGAGTCCCTTCTCCACATAAATCTCCTCAAGCTCAGGGCAGTATCCCTCGCATGCAAACACTTCCGTGTTCACATTGTCGGCACAACCATCAGGGTTTTGACAAACATCTCAATGATATATTATATAAATTGACAGGGAAGAGTGTGCTCCTGATCGCTGTGTGTGGAAGCAGTCCAGTTGTGGAACTTGTGTATTCAAAATGACATCACGTTAATAGCATCATACTTACCTGGCACGAGCAATGCAGAGGCAGATTCACTCAGCAGACATTTCCCGCGTGATCACGAGTGGGAGATTTGCTCTGACATCCTTCGCACCATCTTGTGCCTCTGAGAGTCTCCGGAGATAGACCTGTTCACCACCTATGAGAACAAGAAGTGTCGTCACTATTATTCAAGAGTGGGCATCATGAAATGATCCCTAGGGGACGCATTCTTGATCCGGTGGAACATGCCCCTGCTCTATGCATTCCCCCCGACTACTGATACCTAGAATGTTAGAGAAAATCAGCACAGACTCAGTGCAAGTAATCCTCAGAGCCCTGGCATGGGCGAGGCTATCATGGTATCCCTTTTTACATCAGATGTCATTACAATGACCCTGTCCTCTTCCCCTCCTATCAGACCTGCTTTCTCAGGACCAGGACTCTCTCCTTCACCCGAGACCAGAAACTCTACATCTAAAGGTCTGGCTCCTAGCTGGGTCAAAGCAGCTGAGGGGCTCTGTTAGGAACAAGTAAAGACGGTATTAATGCACAGCAGGAGGGAATCTACAAGAACAACATACCTTGCTAAGTGGAGGAGATTTGTAGCTTGGTGCTCAAATAAACAGATTGACCCACATGCATCACCACTACACCAGATCCTTGACTACGTTCTTTACCTTCAACAATCAGGTCTCTCTATCTCCTCTTTGAGAGTTCATTTGGCAGCAATCAGTGCCTTTCACCATTCTATAGAGGGATTATCGGTATTTGCTCATCCAACCACAAAAAGACTAATGAAAGGGTTCGCGAATCTCAATCCCCACGCAGGCTGCCTCCACCCACTTGGAGCTTGGACTTGGTGCTGGATACCCTAATGTATCCCCCCTTTGAGTCGTTAGCCATAACTTCTCTGCACATGTTCACCATAAAAATGTTTTTTCTATTGGCAATTACATCTGCACACAGAGTTAGTGAGCTGGAAGCCTTGATGGCTACACCATCGTTCATGTCCTTTACCAATAATTCAGTGATATTGCAGGCTCACCCTGCATTTGTTCCCAAAGTTTGCTCCAACTTTCATGTCAATGAACCAATTGTACTACATTCATTCTATCCAAAGCCCCATGCCTCTGCACGAGAAGCTCTCCTACATGCCCTCGACATACATCAAGCAATTGCTTTCTATATCGACAGAATACGGGACTGGCGTAAAATGGACCACCTAATGGTATCACTAGCGAACCGGTCTAAAGGTAATCCCCTGTCATCTCAGCGCATTGCGAAACTCATAGTAACATGCATCACTACCTGCTATTCCGTTCGCAACAAAAGCCTTCTGTATCTCCCAAAAGCACACTCCACAAGAGCTATAGCTACAGCTACGTCAACAGCCTTCATGCAGGGGGTTCCTTTGTGTGACATCTGCAGAGCAGCTGCATGGTCATCGAATGCCACATTTATGAACCATTATGATATAGTGCAAAGATGGGCCACAGATTCCTCTGTGGCTTCAGTGGTACTCTGTCATTGACAAGCCTTGACTCTGGAGCACATTGTGAGTACTGGTATGTAGTCACCTACAGTGGAGCACCCACGGGGACCATTCAAAGAAGAAGAAGAAGTTACTCACCTTTGTTCAGTAATGATGGTTCTTCGAGATGCGTCCCTGTGCATACTCCACGTCCCGCCCTCCTCCCTGCTCTGGAGTCTCGGTCTATTTCTCATTACAGATAACTGAGTGGTGAGAGGAACTGGCAGGAGCCGTACCCTGTGCGACAATCATAGGGCGCGAACAGTGCAAGATGCTAACTGCACATGCACTGCCCGGCTGACTACAGCTATTGAAAGTCTCCAATCTGTGGCGCTGGGACAAGCCTTACACCTACAGTAGAGCACCCACGGGGACAATCTCTAAAAACCATCATTACTGCATGAAGGGGAGTAACTTCTTCTTTTTGCTACTGTTTCAGCCCCAACCCCACAGCCTGTGGCCCCGGCTGTGCTGATTCTGCTGGGCTGCCATGGCCGGCTTCCCCTCCCTGGCTGCTGCGGCCGCAGCCTCGGCCCTGCTGCCAGGCAGCAGGCAACCCCAACTGCGCTGCTCCTGTCACAGCCGCTGCTGCCCAGGCTGCTGCATCCCAGCCAGGCTTCCCCTTTTGGGCTGCTGTGGTCCCAGCCCTGCTGCCGGGCGGCAAACAGCCCTGATCATACTCTGCCCAGGCTGCTGCGGCTCCACTGCTAGCAGACTCACTGAGCTGCACCAGGTTCCCAGCTGCTGCCTTCCTGCATCAGGGTGCTCTCATCCAGGACCATCCGTGGTCATGCCGTACCATGGATGTTGCTGGACGAGAGAATCCCGGATTTGGGAGGTGCAACCTGCAGATGTGTAATTTCTGTTATGTCTGGTGGTAAAAACACAGCAAGCTCAATTCTCCAGTGTTAATGGCTTGTCATTTATCATTCATTTCTTTCATTATTGCTGTTTTTATTGTTGTTATTAATATGCTATTTCTGCAGCCCTCCAAATCATCATGGGCATGCTGCAGAACAAATACAGAAAGAAACACAGTCTTTGCCCTGAAGAAATTGCCATCAAACCTTAGAAGAAACATGATGGATGAGAGTAGCAAATGAGGGGAAGGGATGGGCAGATAGTTACGGTAGTAAGATCACATGTTTACTCTGTCACTTTGTACTTGGATTGTAAGCTTTCCAGAGCAGGGACTGTTTTTTGTTGTTGTTTGTATACCACCTAGCACACTGGTGCTCTGATCTCTAATTTAGGCATATACACTCTATTGTATGTGAAACTGAATAATAACCTTGTCCCATGTGGGAATGAGTTTTATGAAGCAGGAATGAGTTTTATGGAAGGATTTGAATGAGTGGTTTCTGGTATAGCAAATAGGCATGAGGGCACCATAGAAATAAAAAAAAGAAAAGAAAAGGAAAAGGCACTCGTGCAATCTCTCCTCATGTGGAACTTTCTCTTAGTTTAGATGAACTTGTGTGTGGAGGGCTTGCAAGTTTGGATCTTTGGCATTAATTTGTGTATGGTTTTCAAAATAAGCTCATGGGCTGAGATCTTGAAACCAAAGGAGGCTACATAACCTTACTATCATAAATACCACTGTTATTGACTGCTGACTTTGCCTTGACATTCACTAAAACAATAAAGAAATGGGACATACTAACACCTTTATAAAAATTATTAAAATTTTATGTAAATTCTAACCTGTCATAATGGTTTTAAAATAAGCTCAATAATTTTAGGTAGTAAATTAAATTAAGAAATTGCATTTAAATAACATTAAAGTTATGACACATAATGATAAATCAGGAAATTAAACTAAATTAAAGCTGCATCCTAAACATATGCATCAAGATTTAAGAAAAATGACAAAGAAGCGATTTAAGGATGGGACTGTCAACCTTATCTCTGTGTTTCTTGATTTGTTAGTGCATTTGTCTAAGAATATTAATCTCAAAGCTGCTAGCATTTTGCTTCCCATATGATCAAGCAAGAGAATACAGTAGAAGGCAAGGGTTAATATTTTTAAATTGTAATTTCTTTTCTGCACTTAATTTTCATTAGAAATTAAAAGGGGGAAAAAAACCCAAGATCTTTGTGTTGGAAGATAGAGAAAAGAGTAGGCTAAACAATGCATGGGGAGCGTACATATTTCTGTTTAAAAGCCAGAATAATGTACTTGATGAAATAAAGTGGTTTATTGAGTAAATATACATGTTTTGAGGAAAGTCAGGAGCTAATTATATAAATACTGAGCAATTCCTGCAAATTGCCAAGTGCCATAATCTCACAGATTCAAATACACTTGAGCAGCAGGAAATGAGGAAGGACAATACTATATAATCACTGATATATGTATGTGACATGCAAGTTCTTCTCGTTTTACATATATTGCAGGGGAATTTATACAGCATCTTTCAGGCAAAGATCTGAAAGCACATTGCAGACATTCATATTTTCAAAATACTCCTGTGAGATAATGCTGTTAACCTAGCTAGTTCTTATGTAGCACTCTTCCTCCATAGATTTCAAATCACTTTTCAATATCAGTTTTGTTTGGATGGAGAAACCAATGCATAAAGAGATGAGTGATTTGCCCAAGACCCATTTTTTTAATCAGCAAAAAGATGGCAACTCTATCGCATGTTTTGCATCAGAATTTTATCCCATTCATCATTAACCAGTGGTGATTGCCTACATGGTGCTTCGATACTAATATGATGGGAATTATATATGTACTATGACAGTTACACAGGAATTTCCACCTGGCAGAATTCATAGAAGAAACCAATATCTCTGCTCTGCTTTCTACCCAATTCTACTTGTACCTGAAGTGTTCCTTATGATTCTCTTGACAGTGTGCAACACTCTCAAGTTCCATGTATGTCCCCACACAGCTTTTTTTGTGTTGAGGTGGGGGGGGGGTAGAGGCTTGCTACCTGTTCTGCAAGAAAAATTGTGCATAGTGGGAAGACTACAATAACTACACAGACTCCAATATCAGAAACTTTTACTGGAAAATTTGCTTTATTTTTTTATAGTTCAGAGATTTGTGTTTCTTCAGACTGAGAATGATACAGTAAGGGATGGAAAGCAGTGCTCAGTGGGCATTGGCTACTTCTGCAAACATTCTTTTTGTGTTCCTCGTTAACCAATTTGTCACAACCAATATCAGTTCAGCCCTGGAGATGATAAAGCACTGAGACGAGAGTAATAGGAAGAGAGACAGAGAGGAAGAGAAGAGTTTAGCCTAAAAGAGAAAATGAGCTGCATAGAGGGAAACAAATCTTACCTCTAGGCAATAAAATGTGGATGCACATTATGTTCTAGCATGCACCATTTTTTGGAAAAATTGTGACAACCAGTAATAGGAGTTCTGGATTGCTGTGCTAAAGGCTGATTGCACATCACTTACCGCTGCTATAGGCTTTGTTAACTGCATATTTTCATATGAATGGAGATCTTTTTCTGACAAGCTTTTGTGTATAAATTCCAGTGATTGTAACGCTGAGTTTTCATGAGAACAGCTCTTCACCTTTTGAAGGAAGAGGGAGACTAAGGGGTCAAAAATTAGTGATCTAGTTTCATGTAGCTAGATTTTTTTTCTCTGATAGACAGCAATCTGTGCACTACAGTAATGGAAAAGTAATAAGGCAGCACAAATGGACTATTATAAGGCTTTTTATAGAAGTGCTATAAATATTTTATCCCCATGTAACTCTTCCAGTGAAAGTGAAGGATGACATTTAAATACATGGAAAGAGGGAGCTTCATCTCATCTGTGCAAGAGTCTGATGTTTACCTTCTTGTGACTCTAAGATGGATAGATACCCCATAGTTTACATTGGACATTTTCCTAGGACTCAAGCTATGTTTACACAGCAGCGTTATTTTGGAATAAATAACGTTATTCCGAAATAACTGCTTGTAGTGTAGACACGGACTAAGTTATCTCAACATAATGTCAAAATACTGTCGAGCTGGAGGACTTCTTACTTCGTCTCCTGTAACCCTCATTTTCGAGGAGCAAGGGAAATTGGAGGAAGACTGCTCTTTCTCGCACTTCCTGCTATTTCAACTTAAGCTACACAATTGACGTAGCTCAAGTTGTGTAGCTTTTTTAGGCTTTAGCCCTGCTGTGTCGACGTGCCCCCCATTCCAAATTATTGTTTAGGATCCAGTCAGAGACAGGAACACACTTTTTTCATTCAGGAGTGAGAGACCTGCTCTAAATATGGGGAAGGGGAAGGGGGTTGAGGCAAACAACCAATCACCAGACAAAAAATGTATGAGGTTCACAGGTAAAAAAATCAGTCTGCTAATGGCCCTGCTGCTGCTCCTATTTCGTGCTGTGCCTATTCCTGGGTGCTGGAGCCCCCCTTATTGGAACTGTTGCTGCCCCTAGAGTGAGTGTGTTCTAAAATACAGATCTCCCTGACTGGATGTTGAGGGAGATGTCCATGACTTCAATATGTCTTAGTTACCAGAGCTGATCAAAATGATCATGGTTTTTTGGGTGTGTCTATTAACATAACTTGACCCTGTACAGTTTATGTGAAAAAATTTCACTGAAAAGATGGCCTGAACTCGTGTTTTGGGCAGGACTGAGTAATAGTTCATAGTAAAAGCTCCCACAGTGAATATAAACATCAATTAAATCTTAATGTTATAGTCTTTACATTTTAAACTGCAAGCTGAGTAGTCTGAGTAGAAAGTGTTTAGCTCCAGCTAAAGAGTCTGTCATAAGAGAACTATCAAAAGGAAGGAACAAAATGAATGCAAAGAGACCCTGTCATAATTTATTTATTTATTTATTTATTTAATTAATTTACAATTTTTCCCTGTAAACTTTAAATACTTAAGGATTTAAGTTACAGTTTCTGGGCAACTTCCCTTGGAAATGGATTTCTGTTGTCTCTTGGAGTAAAGGGCCAAATTCCCTGCAGCAGTTAGCTGAAGCATGTAAGATGTTTCACTCAAGATAGCCAGTCCTAAGCTAAGGCCTGGTTTACACTAGAAATGTCAAGTCATTAGAGTAGGTGTCTCAGGGCAGTGAAAGATGCAGCTATAAAACCCAGCCCCTGGTGTAGACAGTGCTCAGCTGAGCGAAGAATTCTGTCAACCTGGCTACCGCCTGTCAGGGAAATGGGTTACCTACACTCACAAGTGAACTCCTCCCATTGACACAGGCAATGTCTATACTGAAGAGCTAGAGCAGTGGTGCAGTAGCATTTTAAGTGTAGACCTACACCGAGTGAGAGCAGCTGTCTTGAAAAACAGCACTGGATCACCCCAGACGGATTTAATTAGCAACACCGAGTGCTTGCATGAGCACCTTAGGAACCGTGTTAACTCAGAGTGCTGCATCTTCGCTGCACTACTGGCTCCCACTGCAGCAGTGCTCAAGTTTCAAGTCATATTCCTTAGCTAGAGCTTAAAGCACCCCCCAATGCTGGGATGGCAAGAAGTGGGCTGTGGCCTGGATGCAGCTTGCCAGGGTTAGCCACGGGGAGGCTGATAGGTGCTTTATGTACCTGTACGGCCACTCTCAGGTCCCACTGGCTGTGGCTCGCTGTTCCTGACCAATGGGAGCAGTGGGAAGTGGTGTCCTGGTCTGTGCCACTTCCTGCAGCTCCCATTGCCCAAGAACAGTGATCTGTGGCCAACAGGAGCTGCAAGTGGCCAAACCTGCAGACATGAGGGTGAATAAAGCACCTGGCAGCTACCAGACGCTCATCCTGGCCAACCACATTCACATCATGGACCGTTCATTGCCCACCCTGCCTTAATGTTACCTCGAATTTTTTCTGTGTAGACAAGAATTGAGTTCAAGGCAACATGTGACTTACAGCTCGAGCAGTGAAGGGGAGCACAAGACAACGTCCTCCTCCTTATTCCCTTTGGCTTGTTGGGCAGATGATGCCTCTCAGATGTCCTTTGTGTCACTCTCCTTTCTGGCGTGAAGCAAGGAAATTCATTTATATTGGTAGCACTATCTCCCCATTTCCTGGTTCCTGACTGGCCCACAGATCTATGCCAGGGGAATGGTCAGACTTTGTAGCCTGACAGCCCTGGTGCCTGAAGACTTCTATTCATCCCTAAAATAGTCCAACATGGGCAATGGGAGAACAGCTTCCTCGTGCTGCTCTGCCAGTATGTCACAGCCCTGCCCGGGAGGGACCAACCTTGGCATCCAGTGGCAGGATTTTGTGCCTTTGGCCCAAAGCTTCAAATCCTCATTCAGTCTGCTGAATCAGGCTGCTATTTAATGCCAGTTGTGCAAGTACAATTTCTATTGTGAATGTTTGGAACGTGACTAAAAATACCAGCTGACTTTCATCAGCTCACCGAACAGCTGTCAGATGGTATCAGTCAGATTTGGATTGAAGACATTGACCTAGCAGTACATGTGCCCCTTTACCATTCTCTTGAACAATCCTGTCTCCCTTTGCTTCACTGCTGATCCTGGAAAAGGTCCCAAAGGCATGTTGGAGAAATGTAAGGAAGTACATGGGACTGGGAGGACATTCTGAAGAATGGGAGCCCCTACTCAAAGCACAAAAATGTTTCTCCCCGAACATTTTTCTCACCTCTTTTACAATTCAATTTAGCTGATGCTTGAAATTAAAATGAAATATACCTACTGATGCACTATTCTACCATTGAATGCCAGGGCTCCTCTTCTGTGCTAGTTGATGGATTTAATCGTAGGTGGCACATAGATCTAGACAGAAAAAGCCCACCACACAAATTCCTAAATTTTCTGCTCTCCCAAAAGCATGTGCTACTTGCTTTGTGTTACAAGGTTTTAGCCTGCCCCTACTTCCAGTCTCACTTTAATAGAAATAAAATTATTGTGAGCCAAATGCTGGTCCTATCAGTGCAGTTTATGATACAAGAATGAAACATGTACTGAGTCTAATATGATATAATATTTTTTTTCTCTACAGGTAAAAATGAGTCAACTCCATGACAACTGGTGCAGTCTTTGATTTGGTAGAGAAATAAAAGCCCTTCCCAGTGTCAGAAGAAAAGCATTATTTTTTCCTTTAAAATTTTTTCTTCTGTTCCCTTTACTTCATGTTTTTTCGGGACATAAATGATTTTCTTGCGGGTGCAACTGGTGGGAACCAGCAAAGCAAGCTGTGCCCAATGTACTTAGATAAAACTTCAAAAGAGTAATCAGTGCCACTCAAATATTTTATTTCTTCTGTATTAAAGTTTGTCCCTGCTTTACTGTCAGCATAGTTTGTGATGTGGATGTGCAGTGAAATCCACCCCCAATATTCTCTGTATACACAATCTTTACAATGACAACTATATCTCTATATTTCTCTGTTGGGGTAGCTCTTAATAGAGCAGCACCAGAGCACATTTTGAGTGATTTATGAAAACTCCCCAGTTCTTCCCATGCAAAGAGAGAATAAATATAGAGCTGTACTCTCTAGGGAGGGGCAATCACATTTGTAGCTGTACCTGGAAGAGAATCATGGATTGAAAAAAAGCCTAATGGTGGTGGAAGCCTAAATGGGGGAGGATTATAAAACAGGAAGTAAGAGCAGGAGCTGCAGTCACTTCCTAGAGGGAAAGGGAATTGATCAAGGTCAAGAAGGGCCCTGCATCCGGCCCTGGACTAGGGAATTTGGCAAGAGACTGAGACACGAAGTAGCCATGGGGAAGTTCTGGTGGCAAGCCTCAAGATAGCAAGCAAGCAGAGAGCTGGGGCAGTAGCCAAGGGAAAGACACTGAGAAGACCAAGGTTGGCGGGCAGAGGGTCCCTGGGCTGGAAGCCAGAGTAGTGGGAGGGTCTTGGTTCCTCCACCAGCCACTGGGAAAGGGCACAGGAGCTGGAATGGAAGGCTGTCTGAAGTGACATAAGGACAGCTTGCCCAGTGGGACTTTGTTATCCAGGCAGGGAGGACTGAGTAGTGACCTGACTGAAGGCCTGATTCATGAAGAGGCAGCACCCTGAGTCCTGGAAAAAGAGGAGCTTTGTGAGCAACCAAGTGGGCACCTGATGGGTGAGAGCTAATTTGGAGAAGGTGAGGAAAAGAGTCACAAAAATAATTTGAGGGTTGGAGAAATTACCTTGTTGTGAGAAACTTAGAGGAAGCTTATCAAACAGAAGGTTTGCAGGGTGGCTTGGTTGTGGTGTATAAATACCTTCCCTGGCCAAAAACACTAGGTACTGAAGGGCTCTTTAATCTAGTGGAGAAAGACAGAACAAGAACCAATGGGTAGAAACGGAAGAGATTTGAAGAGGAAATAGGGTGACCAGGTATCTGATTTTCGACCCACAGGCCTAGCTGAAAAAGGAGCCTTGCAGCTCTGGTTAGTACTGCCCACCAGATCACTAAAAGTCCGATTGGCAGTGGTGCAGGGTTAAGGCAGGCTGGTCTCCTCTTGTCCTGGCACCGGGGCTGAGAATGAGAGAGTTGGGGTGCAAGTTGGGCTGCTAGGTGGAGAGGGGCACAGGATTCTGTGCACTGCCCCCACCTCGAGCACTGACTCCTCACTTCCATTGGCTACAAAACAGGACAGGCTGGGATCCTGACTTAGCCTGATTGCACTGCTGACTGGCAGCCATCTGAGGTAAGTCCAATCCCCTGCCTCAGCCCTGGCCCCCCAAACTCAGAGTCCCCCCTGCACTGCAAAACCCTCATCTCCAGCCCCATACCTAAATTCTCATTCTTCTGCACTTCAACCCCTACACCAGTTCAGAGACCCCTCCCACATCCTGAACCCCTTATCCCTGGCTCCACCCCCAGCCCTCACCCCCTCCTGCACCCCAATCCTTTGCCTCAACCTGCAGCCCCCTCCTGCACCCTGAGCCCCTCATTTTTGACCCTACCCCAGAGCCTGCACCCCCAGTTATTGCCTTCATCTCCTCCTGTACCCCAACCCTCTGTCCCAGACAGTGAAAGTGATTATGGGTGGGGGACAGTGAGCCAGCAAGGGAGGGGGAATGTAGTGAGAGGGGGCTGGAGCCATGGGGAAATGACATGGCGAGGGTGTTTGGTTTTGTGGCATCCCTACCAGGAAATAGGCACAGGGAGGGTGATTAACCATGGGAAGTGGTGGTTTCTTCATAGAACCATAGACAGAACTGTAAAGGACGTTGAGAGATCATCAAGTCCAGTCCCCTGCCCTCACGGCAGGACCAAGCACCCTTTAGATCATCCCTGATAGATGTCTATACAACCTGCTCTTAAATATCTTCAGAGATGAAGATTCTGCAACTTCCTCAGGCAATTTATTCCAGTGTGTAACTACCCTGACAGTTGGGAAGTTTTTCCTAATGTCCAACTCTCTTGATGTCTTCATAGCCAAACTGGTGTCTTTCTGGAAGATATGCTTAGCCAAATACAAGTGGTAATTTATTACACAAATTATTGGGCTCAGCACAGGGGCAAGTGGGTGAAACTTAATGGCCCATTACACAGAAGTCAGACTAGATGATAGAATGGTCTCTTCTGGCTTTAAGATGCTCTGAATCTATGACTGCCTGTAAATGGTACCATCTGGGTATGCATTTGAGATAATTGCAGAGATAGATTAGACATGCAATTGCATGTGGTCTAGGACTAATGAGCCTTCCACCCCTGCGGAAATGATATTTGTGCCAAATTGCAAGGTGTTTGGTGATTATAGGCAAATATCTGTTAGGAACTAGGATGACAGAAAATTCATTTTTACTGGTGACTAACTGTAAAGCCAGGTGTATTTTCACAGTATTTTCTTTAGATTCTTGTACTGCTCTCATAACAGTGGCATCTGATAACCATCATGGTATATATGTACTGAAATCTGTGTTTCTAGGCTTAAACCTTTCAGTTCAGGCCCAGATGCTCAAAGATGCCATCCACCCTGTGAGCTGAGGTTCTCAGCTTGCAAAGACATACTCATGCTAGGTTTCATCAAACCACCATGTTGAAAATAGCAGTGTAGCTGCGATAGCATGGACGGCACCCCCAAGAATGGACTGATGGGATCCACGAAGGTTTGTATTGAGGGCAGCTGGACATGCCACCGTTACACTATTATTGTTGAGAGCTAGTGTGAATGTATCTACGTGAGCTGGGAATCACCCATTAGCTCAGCTTCTAGAGAGGTAACCAAAGGTATTTAGGTGCCTATGGGACCTCTGAGAAACTGGCTCTCAGTTATTAGTGCCCTATGTATAACTAGGATGTGTCCCGAACTTCCCAAATTTATGATGGATACTCACATTTGAGCTTTTTGGCTCTACCTAATTAAATAAGTATAGGGACCAGTTGTCATTCAGAGCAACAATTCTATTGATTTCAATATAGTCACACTTGAAATGGGAGACTTTCCTGAGGAAGGATGTCAGCCCTGGGTTCATAGGACTTTAAACTGTGAAG
This sequence comes from Pelochelys cantorii, assembly GCA_032595735.1. Lineage (NCBI taxonomy): Eukaryota > Metazoa > Chordata > Testudines > Trionychidae > Pelochelys > Pelochelys cantorii. The sequence goes on from CM064337.1 coordinate 17,597,819, forward strand.
GCCCTCAGTAATCTGGAAACTGTCTTGTTCTGTTTTTCTTTTAAATGACCTTCTGTGAAGTGCAGTCTGTGTTTCCATGCTGTCTTTTTATCACATTTGCCTTGTGAGCTCGTATTAATGCTGTGTGCGCACACATACCATATATGACGCTGATGTTTTACTGAACTTTAACAATATTATTCCCCTCATGCTGACTTTATCTTCAATTAATATCTTGCACAGTTGTTTTGAATGTTTTGTGTGAGAGGTGACACTAAAATTGAAAGTTACCTAATATACTGAAAATCATAAAAAAAGACAGCAGTGTTTTAATGCGGTTTCTCTGTCGCTTAATTTTTTCTACCTTTTTGTGTCAGAAACACTGCAACAGTTGGTTATTTTGCAGTTGCATATACAATACCTAAGCAGAGATGACACATGTGATAATATACCTGCATCATCAAAAATAGCAATTCAAGCATGTTACATTTTAATCTTGCTTTATTGTCCTTTATACAACGTCTTCCCGTAACAGTTGAGTGGTGGCGTCAATTTCATAGAGGTGTTGAAGGTCAGAGCTATTTTCAGCCAAGTAAAATTATCTGGGCATTTTAATGACACACTTAAAATGGCTTGGGTAAACAAGAACGAAATCTTTGCAGAGGTTTGATGAGTACTGGTTTCTGATATATTATGAGCAATGCCATTATTGCATTATTTACAGCTCTCCTAGACTGAGTCCCCAGCTCCAGACACCTATTTGTACAGCATCTAGCACAACGGGCCCCTGATCCTGATTAGAATGTGTAGGTGCTAAGAGAATACTAAAGTCGTTGGAACAACGACTGCCTTTTTATTAGGGGTATATCTAGAAAGCGGCGGTATTTTGGAATACATCAAGTATCCCGAAATAGCATTTCCCACGTCTTAACAGCACTCTTATTATTTTTAAATGCAATCGAAATAATGGGCTTGCTATTCTGATGTCCTGGCAAACCTTGTTCCACAAGGATTAAGTGACTTGTCAGAATAGAGATCTATTTCAAAATAGACTATCTCGAAATCCACTCGAAATAAGCTATGCAATTTGCATAGCTCAAATTGTACCGTTCCTAGCAGAATGGATCTCAATCCAGTTTGGAGCCCATAGGAGCAACTGTGATATTAAGCTCTTAAGGGAAGGGACTACACTTTACTAGTGTGTACAGTACCTAGAACTGGGGTAGGCAATCATTTTTGATGGGGCGGCCACTCTGAGATTTTGGTAAGTGGTCAGGGGTTATACTTTTCTATGGAGGCATGGCAGGGCACTGGAGTCTAGGGTCCAGGAGGGGTTATGGGTGCAGGAGATTATTCTGGCCTTGGTGAGGGGGGATAGGAGGGAATTCCAGGTCTGGGGGAGAGTTGGGTGCAGGAGGGGCTGGGGTGCCAGAGGTAGACTCTAGCCAGGAGGCGCTAACCTAAGCAGCTCTCTGCCAGCAGCTCTCAAGCAGGCTTCCCTGCCTGCCAGAAGCCCCTGGCAACTGGCTGTTCCAGGTGACTCTCTGCACTTTGGGGTGGAGGCTTCGCATGCTGTCACTGCCTCCAGCAAAATCTCTCAGCTCCCATTGGCCTGTTGCCAACCAATAGGAGCTGAAAGATTTTGCTGGTGGTGAGGGCAGCATGTGAAGCCTCCCTCCCTCCCCCTGAAGTGCAGAGAAGCACAGGGAGCAGCTAGCCTCTTTAAGGGGCGCTGCTCCATCCCGTACCGGCGGTCAGGCCTGATTAAAAGGCTTGGCTGGTTGGCTCTGGCCCATGGGCCAGATTTTGCCTGCCCCTGGCCTAGAACAATGTGCTGTGATCCCGACTAGGGCTTCTGGGCAGTTCTGTAATACAACTGTTACATAATAATAAATCTTATAGAAAACCACGGAGAGCTAGGACCCTTGTGTGAGAACCTGTGCCCATAAAGTCTTTTAGGCCTGTCCAAGCTTAGCTAAGTGTCTTCTGTGGATTTGAATTGAACTGGACATAGAGCATCCATCACTAATTTTCAGAGGACAGTGTGGTACCCAGTAGGAACTTCACTGTAAGGTACTAGAACTCCAGGTGGTATTACCTTTTGTGCTGTTCCCTCCACTCCCCCCTCCTCTTGGCCATAGTGTATTTCATAGTGCCCATTTAATAGAACAGTCACTGGAAAAAGAAAACCCTGGATGTATGTTCAAGCAGAGCTGGGGAGAGTGAGAGTACAATATTCAGATTACTTCCAGTCTCCGTGGACCAGTCACTTACCCTGGGTCAATTGTACTCAGCTCTCAAACCAAAGATAACGTGTGTAGCAAATTCTTTGACAGACTAAGTAAAGGTTTCTTAACTGGGAAAAAGAAAATGGGAGTGATTCACGAGGTTAAAGCAGGTAAACATAAACACACAACAGAGGCACAAGCTGAACTTCAAAAGGTAATAAAAATAGATAGAAATTATCACAAGCTTTTATTTAAGTCCTTTTGGGCTAACCCAAGCCAAGCAGTAAGGGGACCGCTTGCCTGTGTTGACAGATTTCTGTCCATCAGAATGCAGACAGCATAAAGATAAACATTTCTCCTTAACAACCATTTTTTTCCCTTCCTTCCCTCTCTCCTCCCCCACCATAGGCACAGGGGTGGGATGAGGCTGCCGGCTTGTCTGAATCTGGCCCTCAAGGCTTAGGGCTCTCCCCAACCCCCAGCATGGGGGAGCCCTTGCTGGTGCTCCAGCCCCCTTGCCATCTCTCTGCAGGGCTGGAGCACACAAATAGCTTGGTCTCTGGTATGTAGTTTTTTTCTTTGCTTCTTGCTTGTGTGCGGTCTCTGACTGATTTTTCTGTGAGTCAATGGCCTCCAGCCCAAAAATGGTTCCCCACCCCGATATATAGGGTTCACAGTTTGGTTCAGTGGCTCTCAGCACTCACCACTAAAGTTGTTCCAGCACCCTGCCTCTGGCGTTCAAGCTGTGGCAGGAGGAGGGTTTGTGCACATACTCTTTTCTGGGGCATGTGAGAACAAGGGTGGGTTTGCAATCAACAAGGCCTCTCATTCACAATGGCATATCTGATGTCAGTAGAACTTCTTTTGTTAGGGAGGAGATAACAGCACTTGTGGTAAAGTAGCTTTTCACACTGCATAATGTTTCCCCTCACTAGGCGATGGGGTGGAGGTTTACAGCCTTGGCAAATATTTTTATCGTTACAGAGCAAATATTTAAATAGTATCATCCAACGTGCGCTATCGATCATACAAGCGGCACCCTATAAGCATTCCATAAAATCTAATCACATTCTTATAACCCTATTCCGGCCATGCTACCACGCAGATGAACCGGACTGATTTCCAACTCTGTGCTTGTCAGTGCTCAGTCAGGCCTAGAACCATGACATGAGCTGCTATCTGGTCGGCCAATGTCACACCAGCTTTACAGTTGCTCAGATTAATTAGTCTTTATAAGTTATGCTGGATGCATTCCAGGAGCACTCATAGCTGAAATCAGGTTCCCATTGAGATCAGTGCTCTGCATACATGTCGCAAGAGCCTGTGTCTGCCCTAAAGTGCTCACAGGCTGGGTTGGCAAAACAGAATAAGGAGCGTCCTTATTCCCATTCTAGAGACAGGGAATTTAGGCCCAGAGAGATCCAGGGACTTGCCCAAGTTCACACCAAGTCTTTGTCACGGCTGGCACATAAGTGACCTGGCAGCCTGCTGTGTTCCACCCTACCACCCATCTCCCAGCCTGCAGGAAGCAGAGAGCCCGAGCCCCAGGATGCTTTGCTTCCCATCGCCGTGGTGAAGTAGAGCACGGGAGGCTGGGAGAGGGCAGCGGGACAGAGCGGTGCAGGCTGCTGGGTCGCTCCAGCTCCCACTGCCGTGGTGAGTGCAGGAGAGGGGCTGACCCATGCTGTTGCCTGGTGCCAGGCCTCCTGGTAATCCCCCCAGCTCACAGGAGGGGCTTTGAGCAAGGCGGTGGGGCAGGGATTGAAGGAAGGATGGGGGGTGGAGCAGAGATGGGGCAGGTCCTGCAGCGGGGCAATTGCCTTGTGACCCATGCGTAGGATCTTGGGGAGGATGGGTTGCCCCAGGCCTCCCTAGGGACTGCCCTGCTTCCACCCAGACCTTTGGCTGTTAGAAATAAAACTGGAACATTAACAATAGAAGCTGTTCAGCACAGGACTCTCTCTCCTGGCCAGATACTTCAGAGCACAGCAGGCTCTGCCTTTCCTTGATGTGAAGCCTTCCAGACTGGCTTGTGGGCAAGTTGATAAGACTGCTCTCTGAACCCTTTGGATCTGGCCCTGATGCTGCCATTGCTGAGCATACCCAGCCAGGACTGAGTCCTCTCCAGACAACCTCACTGGGAGAGGAGGGAGACCAGTACCATGCAGAATCCGGCTTAGGGTGGTAGAAAGAACACACACTGTGGGCTCAGCCCACTGATCGCTTCTGGGGGAGCCTTCTGAGCCATTCCCTGCTCACTCTCAAAGCAGAAAAGCTGAGCTGTGTGGTCTGCTAGGCCTTGCTGGCACAACCATGAGAGAGAACAGTATTCCTGACCTACTGACACACCCCAGCATTTACTGCTCAAGGGCCGGCTCTGTCTCATGGGACAAGGTTTCGACTCTGACCCCTGAGCTGGATCCCAGTTAGCAAGATTGACTCTGAACTTGGCTTAGGCTGTGGCAGTGGGAGCTGATCTGGTTGTGCACAAACCAAAGCTTAGCTGAGATACTGAGGAGGTTTTCTTCAGCCTGGGTGTTGTAAGAGCCACCCTAGTGCCTTCTACACAGCCCTCCCCCCCCCCCCACTCCTCCACTGAGCATGATCAGTGTGTCCCTGTGCCAGAAGGGTCCCTGGAGACTATGGGCAGCCCATTCAACTTGAAGCAACCCTTACTCAAAGATAGGCATGGGGGCTTGCCTGGTACCAAACCTCCCTTGGTCAGGATAGCAACAGTGGCTTAACATTCACCTTTGCCCCTCCCCAGTCAATCCCCTTTGTAGAAAGAGTCGGTGTGGAAGTCATTGATTTTTGTGTGTGTGTTTTTTTGTCTTGCAGGTATAAAAGTGCGATGTTTGCAACAATTTTCTTTCCGTTTTCGGTAATAAATATTGCATGCTCAAACATCAAACCAGATCAAACAACTTGCAACCCTATGGATCTGTTTCTAAGAATGCTCTTAATGCTCAAAAAGTGCAGAGATTTCCTGCAAACACTTCAGTGAAATCCTAAACGTGGTCAAATGACATTTGCAGTGCTGAAGCATTCTCATTTTGTTTTTCCTCTTCCCACTTACCATGCATGGTTCTTCTGATATCACCCATTAAAAGTGAAAATGGGTCAAGAAAGAGGAAAGTTAGATAAAATCCCCCAAACAACTTTAGAATGAAGGAAGTGTGAAAAAAAAAACCACGCTGCATAAGCTTTATGTGGGAAAGGTGCTTAGCTTAATGCTTGTCACCAGGCACACAGCCATATTTCCAGTGCATGAAGCTCTATTTTGTTATGCAAATAGTTTCACGACTGATTTATAAAAATAGTAAACAGGGAAACTGAATCCAAACACTTTCCTACATGAGGTAGTGAACACCTTGCCATCCTAACTGGATTAGAAAGCAGTGATGGGCAACCTAGGCTAATGGATGGGCCATGTGAGTGGCCCCCCCCCTTCATCTCAGTGGGCCACAAGATTGTCGTAACCAAGATGGTCTCCTGGAATAGGGTAGTTTTGCTAACTGTGCTTGGGTACCTAGCATTTGCAGGTGTGCTAATTGAACTGTAGCAGCATTTTGACTGGCTGCAGAGGGAGCGCCCAGCCCTCTCAGTCAATGTTGCATGCAATCAGCACGCACCTCACATCATGTGTCCTGGCATTACATGAGTGTCACTTTAGTAATGCCAGTAGGAAAAAACCTACATGGACAGAAACCAGTGGAATCTGGAAACCCTGCGCCTGGGCAGCATTAAACAAAATGTCTCGTGGGCCATATGCGGTCCATGGGCCGCAGACTGGCCACCTCTGTTATACAGCTGTTGTAGATACTGCTGGTGACATTTTCAGGCTCTATCAAGCTCAGATTTGCCTCAGGAATTGCTAAGTCTCTGAGCATAAGCAGCTTCACATCTCCTTCTGCCTTGGTGCCCTGACTCAGGCTGTGGCTATAGCTAGGGCTGAAGTAATGCAAGGACATCAGGGGCTGCAGGCTAAGGGGGAGCCCTGCAAAAATAAATTATGACAGGAGTAGGGAACCTCCAGCTCGCAGGCCAGATAGAGCCCCCTGCTTAATTTCAACTGGCCCATGGCAAGTCTCTGCGCTGTGGGCTGGAAGCCCTGATCCTGAGTTCCTTCCTGCTGGGCTGGAGCTGTGAGTCCTGGCTTGCGATGATCAGGGAAGCTCAGGAGCTGCCCAAAATAAACGACTTGCACCCCTAATCTCCTGCTTTAGCTCTGAGCCCCCTCTCTCACCCAAACTCCTTCCCAGAGCCCACACCCCCTCCCTGAGCCCACTCCAGCACCCTAACTCCTGCCCTCACTCCACACACCCACCTCCACCATGATCTCCTGCCCTGAGCTCCTTCCTGCACCCCAAATCCCTTGGCCCCCACCTGGAGCCCTCTCCTGCATCCAACCCCCTCCTCTTCAAAGCCCACACCCCTCAGTTGGAGTCCTCACCCCCTTCTGTATCCCAATCCTCTGCCCCAATCTGGATCCCTGTGTGTCACACTGAATCCTTCATTTTTGGCCCCAGCCCAGAGCTTAGGGGAAGCTCCAAACCTCCACACTGCTGCATGTGGTGATTTTATTTTAAATTAGAAAAGAGACTTGTACACAGAGACCCCCACAAAATCTGATAGCCCCAGACCCCCCAGGAGAGTTAATTTGACCCTGGTTTTTCCTAGGGCAATAGACATGGAAGATGGGGCCTGAGGATTACATGGTACTAGAGGTACATACTGCTCAGAAAGTCCCAATTCCCACTCCCCCCGATTCTCTTTCTATGGCTGGCCTCTATCTGTAGAACAGGGTGAGCCAAATACCAACAAGTTGCCTGTGAATTTTGGGGACATTTGGTTCCAAATGCAGCTGTTGTGGTCTGGGCCTCTCTCTGGCCTTGATCATTGTGACTGATTGCACTGAAGCAGGGCAGTGAGGAATCAGGTCTCCAGTTACTGACCCAATAGGTCTAGTATCTGACCAAAGCAGAATGTGCCATTGCCCTGCGCTAGGTATGTTGCTCATGCTCATGCGAAGCACTACCTAAGGGACCACAGGGGGATGAACCAGATAGCACTGAACAGCTATACTTGTTCAATGGCTTTAGCCCTGACTGCATCAAAGGGGCACAGGTAGAAGCTGCTTATGCTCAGTAATGCTGATGAAGGAATACAAGGCACTCCCATGTATTGACATGTTGGGTGCAATTTGTCCATATGTGGAAATTTGTCCATACCTGAAAAAGTCTTAAGTGTGTGCCTGGGGGGGGGGTGAAAGGGGGGGGGAGGTAAATGTTTAGCCTTTTAGCAAACAGGCAACTAGATCATTTGATCAGGTGCAGTACTAGTGATTTCAGACAGCAAACACCCCTAGGAACCTGTGTCAGCCCATAGGAGCTGAAGGAAATTGATTTTTTCATTCAGGTTGGACATGTGTGTCTGAGTTTTTTCTACCCTTTGTTTTACCTGCTTCTCTACAGCACCGCAAAGTCTGCTTTGCTAATAGTGTCAGGAAGGATGTGTGAGAACTCTCAGCATCTGACAACATTACATCAGCACTGCATGAAGTTCACAGCTACAAGAAGCCAGAAAGGACAATGTTATTTTTGAACAGCTGAAGGAAAAATGTTTCCAAATGTCAAATGCAGTTTCTAAAATATACTGCCCTGATCTACACTAGCTTAATCTACCCAAGGCTGTGTCTATACTGGCGCGATCTTGCGCCAGAACTATGCAAATGAGGCTCAGCATGGAATATCGCCAAGCCTCATTTGCATAACTAATGAGCCTCCATTTTTGCGGAAGAGGCTCTTGCGCAAGACGGAGCTGTCTATACTGCCCCTTCTTGTGCAAGAAAAACCCTCTCGCGCAAAGCTGTTATGCTGATTATTTTCAGGCATCACAGCTTTACACAAGAGGGTTTTTCTTGTGCAAGAAGGGGCCGTGTAGACAGCTCCGTCTTGCGCAAGAGCCTCTTCCGCAAAAATGGAGGCTCATTAGTTATGCAAATGAGGCTTGGCGATATTCCATGCTGAGCCTCATTTGCATAGCTCTGGCGCAAGACCGTGCCAGTATAGACACAGCCCAAGTGTTAGGAATAATGTATCGTCTGCTTTGAAGTGGAAGCCCCTCTGACATTAAGAGCATTCACATACCATGCAACTACATGAAAATAATCACCTGCATTATCTAAGCACAATGGGTTGAGATAACGTATTTTCAGCTGTAACACATGCTTGGTTTCCATGGGTTTAAAGTGACCTCTGGTACTCTTTTTGGGTTTGATCCTGCAAGGTGCTGAGTGCCATCAAGCTACCAAAACCTAGCATGGCTGTTAAGGAAGGAGGTACTCAGCTTCTCATAGGCACTCACTTTAAAAGTGGCATTTGCTGAATCACATTAATTCTGAAAGGAAGGAAGAAAGAAAAGGAGATGAAGCTGCACACTGTTGCTGTAATGACCTAGTGGTGGGTGCCACTAATGAAAACATTTTCACAAACATTTTTGAAAACATGGTGCCTCCTGATTTTGCACCCCTGGAATTATCAGTAATGAATAAGAATGACAAATAGGCTAGTTCCTTCCCTGCCATTTGTAGACTCATAGAATACTAGGACTGGTAGGGACCTCGAGAGGTCACTGAGTCCAGTCTCCTGCCCTCATGGCAGGACCCAGTACTGTCTAGAACATCCTTGATAGACATTTATCTAACCTACTCTTAAATATCTCCAGAAATTGAGATTCCACAACCTCCTTAGGCAATTTATTCCAGTGTTTGACCACCCTGACAGTTGGGAACTTTTTCCTATTGTCCAACCTAAACCTCCCTTGTTGCAGTTTAAGGCCATTGCTTCTTGTTCTATCCTCAGAGGCCAGGAAGAACAATTTTTCTCTCTCCTCCGTGTGGCACCCTTTTAGATACCCGAAAACCACTATCATGTCCCCTCTCAATCTTCTTTTTTCCAAACTAAACAAGCCCAATTCTTTCAGTCTTCCTTCACAGGTCATGTTCTCTTGACTTTAATCATTCTTGTTGCTCTTCTCTGGACCTTCTCCAATTTCTCCACATCTTTCTTGAAATGTGGTGCCCAGAACTGGACACAATACTCCAACTGAGGCCTAATCAGCATGGAGTAGAGCGGAAGAATGACTTCTCGTGTCTTGCTCACAACACACCTGTTAATGCATCCTAGTGTAAGCAGGGGCTGAACTGCTGCTTGCTATCAGCCAGCTAAAAGGAGGGGTGGGTGTGCCCACTACAATTGCTTAGCTCTGCAAGGTAATTAACTGTTAACTGTTGATATGTAAATACAGCTCAGGACAGAATACGAGGTGTGGCTATGTAAATCCCATTCAGCCAGGGCTGATGGAGGGTCAGTGTTGGAATGGAATGTGGAGAATTGTAAATAATTTGGGACTGTTGTGCGGGTCACTAAGCATGCTACTTCTAAATGTGGGAACTGTAAAACATGCCACCAGTGCTTGCAGGAAAGACACCACCATCATGGTAAGAGGTCTCGGAGGAACAAGCCTCCCCCCTTCCAGAGTTGAGTGAACTGAGCTGGGGGGAAGGGGTAAAGGGCTGGAATCAGCCTGCTTCACACCTGCTAGGTGTGAGCTGTAAGACTGGCCCAACCTGTCCCCTTTCCTCCTTTGTTTTAAGGACAGACCTAAAGCAGACTCCCTGAGGAGTCTTTTCTTTTGCTAGTCCAGTGGAAGCTGGATTCCTTTGCCAGTCCAGCTGGTGGCTAAAGAGTTGAAATCAGTGAGAGCTGAAATCACTGGTTTGGCTGAGAGCCAGCCCCATTGCAGCCAGTGAAGTGGTGGCAACCAGCGGAGTGGCTGGTGGGAATCACTGGCTGGTGGCGTAACATGGCTGGTAGGAGTGGTGGCAGGCGAGGAGCGGCGACCAGCGGCGTGGCGCGGAGCGGCGGCAGGCGAGGAGGGTGACCAGCGGCGGCAGCAAGCGAGGAGCGGTGGCAGGCGACCAGCGGAGCGTCCAGTGGTGCGGGACGAGACAGCTGGTGGAGTGTGGCGGAGTGTTGTAAGGTGCCCCCTATATATCCCCCCACCCCTATTTCTACCCAGGTTGGGAGGTGAAACCGTGCGGGTGAACTTTGGGACTCTGGGTGGCACGGACTAGGGACAGAGACTCTTTGGACTTCAGGTGATTCTTGGCTGGGGGGCGGGGGGGCCTTAGCTCATGTTTGTGTTATTAACTCTGTTTGTGGTGTTTTCCCCAAGTTAATGCCGTATGACTTCTCTCTCTGTTTCATTAAATGTTTCTTTCCTACACTCAGACTCAGTGCTTGCGAGTGGGGAAGCATTGCCTCTCAGAGGCACCCAGGGGTGTGTGAATTTCCCAGATTACTGGGTGGGGGCTCGAGCCGGTTCTGTGTGAGATGGACCCCAAGATATTGAACCCAGCCCTGGTTACTGCCAGGCCTACCCGGCAGAAGGGTTACACTAGAATCATGTTTGCGTTTTTTGCAACAGCGTCACACTGTTGACTCATATTTAGCTTGTGGTCCACTATAACCCCTAGATCCCTTTCTGCTGTACTCCTTCCTAGACAGTCGCTTCCCATTCTGTATATGTGAAACTGATTATTCCTTCCTAAGTGGAGCACTTTGCATTTGTCCTTATTAAACTTCATCCTGTTTACCTCAAATCATTTCTCCAATTTGTCCAGATCATTTTGAATTATGACCCTGTCCTCCAAAGCAGTTGCAACCCCTCCCAGCTTGGTATCATCTGCAAACTTAATAAGCGTACTCTCTATGTGGCTATTTAAATCATTGATAAAGATATTGAACAGAACCGGTCCCAAAGCAGACCCCTGTGGAACCCCACTTGTTATACCTTTCCAGCAGGATTGTGAACCGTTGATAACTACTCTCTGAGAATGGTTATCCAGACAGGTTACCTTATAGCAGCCCCATCTAAGTTGTATTTGCCTAGATTATTGATAAGAATATCATGCGAGACCGTATCAAATGCCATACTAAAGTCTAGGTATACCACGTCCACCACTTCTACCTTATCCACAAGACTTGTTATCCTATCAAAGAAAGCTATCAGATTTGTTTGACATGTTCTTGTGCAAGAGGCCAGTGTAGACAGGCAGCCAAGACATTTTGCGCAAAAGCAGTTTAAGTGGAAAAAAGCCCTAGTGGCCGCTTGGATGCTCCGTACCTGCAGGCATCTCCTGGACTTCCTGGTAACCCGAGCCCCCTTAAAGGCAGACGCAGCCTGCAGAGGCCACAAGGCAGAAACCCTTCTGCCACCTCTGCCCAGAGCTCTGCCACGCGGCTCTCCTGCCTTCCCCAACAGCCACCAGACCGCCAGCCCAGGATGGCCGCTCCAGGGGGGGAACAGCCACCCGCACCCCCAGTGCAGGAGGCCGCAAGGGGCAGAAAGTGAAGAGCCCCGTCCTGGTCCCCAGGGGAGCTCGAGGCCCTCCTGGACCTGTGGGAGGAGGAGGAGGTCCTCCATGACACCCAGGACACCTGTCGCTGCAACGCGGAGATCTTCCGCCGCATGGCCCAGGCGCTCTCGAGCAGGTCTGGGCTAAGGTGAAAGAGCTGCGCCTGGGCTATGTCCGGGCCAGTGAGGGCCAGGGGGCAGGAGCCAACAGCTGCCCCCACTACCAGTGGCTCCACCAGATCCTGGGCCAGGCAGCACCGCATGGCCCGTCCGTCCCTGTGGACACGAGCAGGCGCCCCCTCCTCCCCCCCGTCACCAGGCCCAGTGAGGTGGGGGAGGAAGACGAGCCAGCCAGCGGGTTGGAGGACGAGGGCGGCACTGTCACCCTGCAAATGGAGGTCCTCTCCGGCAGCTCCGACATCTCCTGTGCATCCTCGGAGGCCGGGGAAGGATCCAGTGGTGAGTGTTGCACTTTGTCCTCACAAGGGCGGGGGGGAGCCAGGTGCCCGGGGAGGGGCAGGAGGAGGAGGGAGGGGGAGGGAGCATCACTTAGGCAGTGTGAGCTGCACACTGTGTAGCATTAGCAGTATGCAGCACGTGCAGCCACGTGCAGCCTGGTGACCGAGCGGCAAGTGTCCGCAGCAGGCAGCTCCAGGGCACGCCTGGGACCATGCTGCTCACTCACGTCTGGACCAGGGGGAAAGGGTGGATCCCGGCTGGAACCAGCCAGGGCCCCAGGGGCTCAGGCCAGAGCCCACAGCTCCGCAGGGGTGCAGCACACAGAACAGCACACAGTTCCACGCCTCGCTGTGAGGCACAGCCAGCTGCTGCTGGGAAAACCGCAGCGTCACAGCCCTGTGAGCGTGGCCCCCACTGAGTCCCTCACCTGCTCCCGGTGCCTTGGCTGGCCCCCCGAGGGAAGTCCCCACTGCGGCCACACATGTCCCTGGGCTACCGTATTGTGAGGGCTAGCAGGAGGGGTAGGGGAGAAGCGCTCGGGCTGGCCCTAGGGCCACCTGAGTTTTGCTGCAAGGATGGTACACTTCCCAGTCACCCCGGGTTCCGTCCAGGAGACAGCTACGTGATGGGGATCTGAGATCCCAGACCACGTCTGCCATATGTGCTCCCAGGGCACTGTGTGGGGATTCATCTTGCTCCCTGTCAAACACCATTGATTAGCCCAAAGCCTCACAGCCTCCTCCGGCAGGGAGTTCCACAGGTTAACTCAAGACACACGCCCTCCCACCCCCCAAGTGGCCAGGACACAGACCGGTGGTTATAATACATGGAGGAGCACCCTTCTCGGGGGGGCAGTGCTGTATGCAAACATACAACACGGGGGGGGACAGGACGAGTGGGCCCAAGCCACAGTACCGTGGTGTCACCTGGCCTCAGGGGTGGAGGGCATGGGGTGCGGGGATGGTGGCCGGGCTGCCTGACTGACCCATCCTTTTCTCTGTTCCCTGCGGCAGGACCGAGCAGGACCGGGGGGACCCTTCAGCCCTGCGGCAGCGGCAGCACCCCCAACCACCCAGGCCCCAAGCTGGTGGGTCCAGCAGCGGGACCACCTGCTTCGGTGGCATGTGCAAGCTGTCGAGCGAATAGAGGCAGCCATCACCCGGCGGGTGGAGGCAGACGTTGAGTGGTGCCAGCAGACCTGGGGCCACTTCCAGGCCCACTGTGACCAAGTGGCAGATGCCCTCACTGCCCTCACCGCTCACATTGGCCATGCCATGCACTACGGCATGGCAGTGCCCCATCCACCCACCATCCCTCCTTTCCAAATGCCCGTCCCCCCCCTCCTGCTGCTGCCCCTCCTGTTCCCGCCATCCCCCCCCTCCTCCTGCCCCTCCTGCTCCCGCCATGCCCCCTCCTGCTGCTGCCCCTGCTGCCCACCTCCCCGTGCTGCCTGCCCCAACGCGGCCTGACCCCCCATGCCCAGGTCCGCCCCCGCAGAGGCAGTCGCAGGGGCCACCCCTCCCAGCAGTAGCTCCCTGCTCCCAGTTCAGAGCCTCCTCCACCCTCCCAGTTCAGAGCCTCCTCCCCCCTCCCACCCTACATCCCCCCATCCATTGTAAATAAAAGGTTTGAAACGTTGTGTTCCAAAAAAACCTGTGTTGGTTGTTTATTGGTAGGTAAGGGGAGGGGAGGAGGGAAGGGTTGGGGATGGGCGGGAGATGTCAAGGGAGACAGAGGCGACCCTACTATGGGGCCTGGGAGAACATCTCCGTCAGGGCCTCCTGGATGCGCACCCCATCGTGGTGTGCCTGGTGGATGGCAGCTGTGCGGGGCTGTTCGAAGGCCTGGCCCTCGCTTGCCATCCATGCTGGGAGGAAGGCCTCCCCCTTCCGCTCCACGAAATTGTGGAGCATGCAGCACGCGGCCACTACCTCTGGGAAATTCCGCTCCCCCATCTCCAGACGGGTGAGCAAACAGTGGAAACGGGCTTTCAGACGCCCGAAGGCGCACTCCACTTGGTTGCGGGCCCGGTTGAGGCAGTCGTTGAACTGGGCCCGGTTGTCGTCTGGCCTCCCCATGTAGGGCCACATTAGCCAGGGCAGCAGGGGGTAGGCCGCGTCCCCCACAATACACGTGGGCATTTACTGTCGGGGACGTGCCAATCCCCGCTGGGGGAAGAAAGTGCCCGCCTCCAGCCTCTCAAACAGGCTGGAGTTTCTTAGAATGCGGGTGTCGTGTGCCCTGCCAGACCAGCCCGCATAAATGTCCAGGAAACGGCCATGGTGGTCCACGAGGGCCTGGAGTACGATGGAGAAGTACCCCTTTCTGTTTATGAAATGGGCCGCTCGATGCTCCTGGGCACGAACAGGGATGTGGGTTGCATCCAGGGCTCCCCCGCAGTTGGGGAACCCGAGGGCAGCGAAGCCGGCTACCGTAGCCTCCACATCACGCAGGCGGATGACTCTCTGGAGCAGGATGTCATTGATGGCACGGACGACCTGCAGAAGGGTGCAGAGAAACACAGGGGAACAGATCACATAAGGCAGGGTGAGTGCGTGCTCCCTTGGGGGGGGCCCCCCTGTGATGCTCTCTGTCCTCATATACACACACACACACGCCCCATGCCCACCGCCCCCCCCCCCCCGACCAGCAGGCCTGTGCAAAGGAGGGATGGCCCAAACCCCTGGGTGACCCAGCCTGGAGTCTTGCCTGCCCCTGGGCATGGAGTGCAGCACCCTCCCCCCTCCCATTCTCCCTGGGACTTACCTGCATGACGACGGCACCGACGGTCGATCTGCCCACCCCGAACTGGTGTGCCACTGATCGGTAGCTGTCCGGGGTGGCCATCTTCCATAGTGCGATGGCGACCATCTTGTCCACTGGGATGGGTGCCCGCAGCCAGGTGGTGCTTCTCTGGAGCGCAGGGGTGTGCCAGGCACATAGCTCCAGGAACGTCTGCTTTCGCATGCAAAAGTTCCGGAGCCATTGCTGGTCGTCCCATTGCCCCAGGGCCAGCCGGTCCCACCAGTCGGTACTGGTGTCCAGTCTCCACAAGGACCTCTCCACAGTGGGGTGGGGATGGCACAGGGACGCCACTGCCTCCATGGTGAGGGAGTTCAGAGCGAGGTCCTGGAGGAGGAGTGCAGCAGCCTGGAGCAGCAGCTGCAGCCGCTCCAAAATGGCCGGAAGGGGCCAGAGCAGGCACAAGACCACCCCTGGCTCCATTGCACAACAAACGAGCTGAGAGCAAAAAATCAGCCAAAGGCACTAAAGGCAGAAGGCAGTGGTGTCCAATAAGGCAGAGGGCAACCACAACTAAAACTGCTACGGCTGTCAATCCCTGCAAGAGGTCCTAAAGCACGCAGCAGGAGAGAAACGGCTTTCCGGGGAGATCCCTTTAAGCACGTGTCTTGAAGGAGTTCCAGCCCCCGCCCCTGGAAAGGGCTGGTGCCCTTTTGCCTGCTTCAAAATAGTTCCAGACTTCTGCTTTTGCGCAAAAGCGTCCCGCCAATGTAGACGCTCTTTTGCGCAAAAGCGCATCGTTCTTACGATAAGTCCCGGACCAACATAGACGCTCTCTTGCGCAAATACTCTAATGCAAAACTCTTGCGTTAAAAGTATTTATGCAAAATCTTGCCAATGTAGACATAGCCCAAGTGTTTGTAGATTAATTCCTTAATTACTTGCTCCATTATCTTTCCTGGCACAGAAGTTAAACTAACTGGTCTGTAGTTTCCTGGGTTGTTCTTATTTCCCTTTTTATAGATGGGCACTATCTTATCACCATTTCTTGTGCACCCATCACAATAGTGTCCTGCTCCCAGCTAATTTTTATTTGTTATAGAGGGACACCAGTTGCGGCTCGCAGCGCTTTCAGTAAGAGCAGTTTGCCCAGCTGATGCATTAATGATTTCAAACAGCAAACACACCTACTGAGACAGGAGGCCAATTTCTGAGCTGCTCCATACAGAAGGGACCAGAATAGCTGCAAGCCACCTTTGCTCATCCTGACTTCTGGGTCTGGGTGGGGATATGCTTGGCCCAGGGCTTTGAATGGCCTCCTATGAGCTGCTATATAGTCCCTGAGAGCTGGTGTATGGATTGCTCTTGCTCATACCCAGTTCCTTCCACATACACCTGCCCCACATGTTCCTATGCCTAGCGCTGCATGGGGAGGGTGCACAGGGCCATTCTGCTAATACTGTGCCACCCAGGGAACCACTCTATGCTGGGCGTATTCCAAATGTGGGTCACCTGAACTACCAACCTCTGCATTCACTGCCTTTGTGGAGGTCGAGCTGCAATAAAGGGACCATGGAGACCTGAAGTTACTCACCCGAGAGGCATTAGTGACTGACAGATTTGGAGTGGGTTTAAGAGTCAGGTAATTTGCTTTGGTTCTTACAGGGACATGCCAATCGGTCAGCTCAGCCCTGTGGAAATGCATGTATTTTCAGGTGTGATTCCCTTCACTTTGTTATTCATACACTTTGTTTTACCCTCTTTACCTTTAAAGTCTTTGCTACCATGTGCAAAACATACAATGGCCTTCGGTTCTAGATTGCCTCGCCTTGCCCATTTGATAACACATCTGTGTGCTTGTGCCAGGGAGCCCTAGTATAGATAATTGAGGCCAGGTCTAACCCTCACTTTTTCCAGACTTCCAACATTTTAAGCCCTTAAAAGACAAACACTGTACTGAAAACACTAACTAACTCTTAACAGGCGTGGTGCTTCGACTGTGGCTCTTAGTCTAACCATAGCTTGTGCTTTTGGGGTTGTGGTGAGGAGAGCGTTGCTTTTTGCTAGGGAGCTGGTATGCTTCATGTACCTGTTATTCACATGTCTTTTGAATGCTCTGAGTCACATGAATGCTATCAAATGGCACATCTGCCTTATAGGTGACAGCAGCACCTACAGCTCTGACTGTCGGTAAGAGAAGTCTTTAGAAGAGCTGGAGGTGGGAACACATCCTGTTTATACCAACCAGTGAGTGAGCAGCTGGATAGCAGGTGGGTGACTGCAGTGAGCTGTGTAACAGTCACTAACCCCAGTCACCTCTCTCTAGCTGGGTTGTATCAGGCTCTGCTTGGTTCATCTTCAGAAAATGGATTCGCTGAACATTTATCATGGGAACATCAGCCGGGAGACGGGCGAGAAGCTGCTGCTGGCTACAGGGATGGATGGCAGCTATTTACTGCGAGACAGTGAGAGCATCCCAGGAGTATATTGCCTGTGTGTGCTGTGAGTACAGAAAGTCAAGGGAATCTAGGGTCTGCAGCAACACCCCTTACCTGGTGTCTGTATAAGTGTCGGGGAGCCAAAGCTGCCACCTAGAATGCAGCTGCAAGAGGGTTTTATGGGTCTCAACTCCATTTAATGAAGTATCATGAGCATGGAGACCTTCCAGTGGGCAGCCCATTTGGTGATCCTGTGGCTTTCCTCGCCCTCCAGCCTCTGGCTTCACAGCATGAGTTCTGCCTTGCATTACATTTGACAGTTAGAAGGGTCATCTTGCGGCAGAATGAGCAAACATTTCTGTGTGTACAAAGCCTTGTGGGGACTTCGCTTTGCATCGCCGACTTCAGGCTCGGGAGTGTGTCCAGGGTTCTCGGGCCTTCGCAGAGAAAGGATAGGCGAGGACAGGTTCCTGCCCGGGGCTGCTTACTCTTAAATGTGACACAAAACAGTGAGCAAAGGCAAAGCTATCTCAATGATGGGGTGGAGAGAAGGAAAGAGGAATGAGGCTATAACAGCTTAAGCCATGCACTTTAGATGGTATACTGCACGTGCTTCTTGCTCCTTTGGCTTTGCCTGTTGCCTGTCTTCCTCTTTACTACACTGAATAGCAGGACAGCCCAAACCTTCCTTTCCCCAGGGGGCTCGTAGGGAGGAATATTGATGCTTTTTAGGCATATATTGAAAGTGAGAGCTTGCCAACTCTTCAGGGCCTGATTTTGTCTGCCTTAGTAAAGGGAATATATCCCTGCGCGCTGGGAGTATTGCTGCTGATTTCTGAACCTGTCAAGCAGAGCTAGATAATAAAGAAAATGGTGACAATGTATCAGGATGATAGAGTTGGGGCATAGGGAGGAATTCCTATGAGGTGTCTGTCATAGGTCACCCACTTGGAGAGAAGGCACTGATGAGTCACTTCTGAAATGGAGATGAGCTGACAAAGGGCTTAATATTTATGGGGGGTTGGAATGACAGAAGTGTGAGTACTATTAGCGAAGGGCGAAAAATCCAGAGTATTAGCTTTGAGCAGGCACGCTGAAGTGCTATGCCACTAAAAGAACAAAGAAATGGCCAACAGGTCTGTACCGAGAGCTACTTTAAGGAATGAAAGAGGGAAAAGGGATATTAAAAGGATATGCTAATATCAGCAAGAAATTACCAAGACAAAATCAATGATTATTATTAACTAAAAGAGATAAAAGAAAAAAAGAGCAGGCTTTTGTCCATAAAGAAAGGATAAGGTAGTAAGTATATTACTACATAAGAACAGCCATACTGGGTCAGACCAAAGGTCCATCTAGCCCAGTATCCTGTCTTTCAACAGTGGCCAATGCCCAATGCCCCATGACCCAGAGGGAGTGCACAAAACAGGGACTCATCAAGCAATCCCTCCCCTGTCACCCATCTCTAGCCTCTGACAAACAGAGGTTAGGGACACCATTCCTACCCATCCTGGCTAATAAGTATTGATGGGCCTTCTTTTTTTTGAACCCTGTTAAAGTCCTTGTCTTCACAACATCCTCTGGCAAGGAGTTCCACAGGTTGACTGTGCAGTGCATGAAGAAAAACTTCCTTTTGTTTGTTTCAAACCTGTTACCTATTAATTTCATTTGATGACCTGTAGTTCTTATGTTATGGGAACAAGTAAATAACTTTCGCTTATTCACATTCTCCATACCTGTCATGATTTTATAAACCTCTATCATATCCCCTCTTAGTCTCTTCTTTTCTAAGTTGAAAAGTCCCAGTCTTTTTAATCTTTCTTCATAAGGCATGCGTTCCAAACCCCTAGTCATTTTTGTTATTCTTTTCTGAACCTTTTCCAATGCCAATATATCTTTTTTGAGATGAGGTGAGTCAGGCGACCACATCTGCACACAGTATTCAAGATGTGGGTGCACATAGATTTATATAGAGGCAATAAGATATTCTCTATCCCTTTTTTAATGATTCCATTTAAAAGAATATGTATATCACACTTTCCACCAAAGGTATGAATGTTCTCATTGACATCACTTGGTTTTAGCCTTGACTTTTAAACTGTGCGTATTATTATTATTTCACATATGGGTAAAGTGAGGTGTAGAGCCACATAAGAAGTGTCCCAGGCCCACATCAGAAGGTTGTAGCCAAACTGTAAACACAATCCAGTTCCATTTTTTATACATCTGTTGTTGTGCCTTAATCACAAAGAATTGTCCTGTCTTTCCCTAGTAAATGAGAATGAAAAACAAACATTATATAATTCCAAATTGGTGGACACATCTAATATCTGCTTTACTTCAGCCTTTAACAAGACAATCAAATTTAGGGATTAAGAAGAAGTGTACTGAGTTAAACGCTAATGCAGATTTGAGGTAGGTAGATATGAAAAGCAGTGATACATCTCTAGTAAAAGGAGCCAGCTAATAAATAATGAGTCCAAGCATTCTTAAAGAACTATCAGAGGAAATGGGGAAATAGCTACTTATCATTTGTAGAGTTAGCCAGAAGAGGTGAGTGGTAGCAGGTAATTGGAGTGTCATGTACAATATTATCCAGCTTTATGAAAAATGGAGCAGGACTCCAGGAAACCAGACTAGCTGGCCTACATTCATTACTTAACATATAATAAGGACATGGAACTGCAATTAATCAGTAAACATTTCTGGTGCTATTAAAGGCAGTTTGTTTATATGAATGTTAGGAAGGTCAGGTTTTAAAGAGAAGATTAGGACAGTTAACTATGATGCTCATGGATTCTGATGACAAATGGGCATGCAATCAATAATAAAGCAGCTTCCTAACTGTGCCTGGAAAATGTGCAAAGCAGAAATAAATGTTTGCATGTAGGGATACATTTGCACAAACAAAGGATGAGATAACAAATTACTTACCTGGAAACTATAGATAGTAAAGTGTTTGTAATCCAGACTATAAGGCTGTGTCTAGACTGGCAAGATTTTGCGCAAAAGCGGCCGCTTTTGCACAAAAACTTGCCAGCTGTCTACACTGGCCGCTTGAATTTGCACAAGAACACTGACGTTCTAATGTAAGAATTCAGTGCTTCTTGCGCAAATACCTTGACGCTCCCGCTCAGGGATAAGCCCTCTTGCGCAAGAATACTTGCACAAGAGGGCCAGTGTAGACAGGCACCTTAATTTTTTGCGCAAGAAAGCCCGATGGCTAAAATGGCCATCGGAGCTTTCTTGCGCACAAGCGCGTCTATACTGGGCACAGATGCTTTTGTGCAAAATCACTTTTTGCTCAAAAGCATCCGTGCCAATATAGATGCTCTTTTGCGGAAATACTTTGAACGGAAAAACTTTTCCGTTAAAAGTATTTCCGCAAAATCATGCCAGTCTAGACGTAGCCTAAGTGTTTAGGAAAAGTTTTTACACCTTTTAGTGGAGATCTATAATTGAGCGGCTAGAACAACGTTGTACAGAGAACTATGATTTGACATGGATAGAAATCTGGTGGCAGAATCACAGAGATGAGCGGTAGGTTCAGGACTGTTCAGTACAGTATTTCAGTAATGAGTGTGGTGCAAGAAGTAGATTGTACAATATAAACTAGGAGACAATGAGTTGATGATTTCAGAGTGATCTGGCAATGTGATGGTAATTTAGATACGTGTATGAAATAGTCTACTATAGCAGGCAAAAAATGTAAGCTAGCCGAGCAACACCATAGCGAAGAGGAGAGATAGCAGACAATAAGTCATGGTTGGTTGTAGATGCTTGCTGTGATAAGGAAGAACAAATCTTAGACTGGCACGTGTCCAGGGAGATAGCACATGTATGACTGGAGTGACAACTGTACATGTTACGGAGCCTTGGCAAAACCAAAAAGAGATGTGTGTAGAAATTGGGCTTTATCACTGCAAACCCCCCCTCTCCCCAAACCCCCTAAACCATTAGTAAACCATAGAATGTATTTCTGTATTAAATTCTGGGGGTGTGATCTTGACTTCATACCTGCTTGTAAAGCACACAGAATGGTGTTGGCTCTATGCAATGAATAACAAATAAAATAACAGTGATGCTATTAAAATACCCCCTTTTAATCAGCACTCAGAAACTCCAGTGGTGGGTGCTCTAGGAATACCTAGAGAGTGTTTAGGTAGAAGATGTACCACTTACTATACCAGAGATCCAATCACTATGAAATGATTTCTGAAATGGTAAAGCCTACAAGTGAACAAAAAAAATATATATTTTCCGTGAAACATTTCAAATGAACTGAAAAGTTTTTGCAGGGTTAATTTTTTTGATTAATTGGAAACAGCAACAAAATTGGTTTGCAAAACCCCAAACATTTTTCAGTGTTCCCTCCTTCCATTGATTACAGTGTGGTGTAAAAAAATAGCAAGGTTTGGTTTTTTTTGAAGGGAGGAGTGTTTAAAAAAAAAACCCAACAGATTTATTTTGAGCCAAATGAAAAATTTCTTCAAGAAGCCATTTGTTGATGAAAAGATTGTAGCCAACTCTAATAAATGTGGATGGCCAATCCTCTGCATGACATTGCTGATGGGAAGTGAGTTTTTGGTGTCCAATTACTCCCAAAGCATTAGGAGCAGTATGCCCCCAAAGTTTTTAGAGTCTTTCCAAAAACTTTAAGAAGTTCTTTATGCCATTTTTCCTCCCTATGCATCTCCTGGCTCACTTTGAATATAATAAAGGCAGCAAAAGCTGTGGTCAGCCTCGATTGTCTTTTATACTCTCAATTAAAATAAAATCCCATTCCTAAGCAGAGTAATGACCTTGGAACGGGAGAAGAATCAGACTCTGTTTGATAAATATTTACCCAGGAAACTTTTCTTTCCCATTGCTCTGTACCTGGTTGTTTTGAGTGAGAACTGCCTTCCTCCACTTCCCCATCAGTTCAGGCCTAGACTGAAGTGCCCTAAGCCACATCGTGCAGACAAGAGCCCACAAGACTTCAAAGAGAAAACGGGTTTTGTGTGGCTGTGGCAAATTACAAAGATACACTTTCTTTCATCAATATTTTAAGACCACAATGATGAAGGGGAAACGGTTCATACAGTAATAGGTAGGTTTTGATTTGTTTTGGGGGTCTCCCGTGGCTCTTGTAAATACAGAGATGCTCCCTGCACTTGTCTGCAACATTTTAAAATGAAGTGTTTTCCCTGGGCCTCCCTACTATGCGACTTGTTTAATACCATTATTAAGTGAATAACGTTGATTACTGCTAGAGTGGATGTACGGCTGCATGTTTCAAATATGCTGGCCCAGGAGCACAAAGATTTCAATTCATCATCTTTTGATCATGTCAAAAACTGAGATGTTTCTTGCTATTCTTCAAAATTAGGATGTTTCTCAATGAATTTTTTTAAAGAAATGGTTCCATTGGGTAAACCAGTTGGATATAGCATGCAACGCTACAAGATTTTTTTTATTGGATCTTGAATTTTTTTCTTATGTTGTTCTTTCTTTTCTAGCAATATGTTCTGTTCATGGACATGTTCTGTTCTTGGCTTCCCATCTAAGTTACATGTGCAGAGACATGTAGCTGCATGTGCAATTTGGTAGAACCAGTGTTGGTTATACTCCTACTGTACTAATATTTGGGGGGAGCTCAAAATTTGTAGGACATGTCAAATGAATGTGAGCAGCTGTTTCAGCCTTCTCAATATCTATTAGAATATATTACCGACCACCTGACCAGGACAGGGATACTGACATTGAAATGCTGAGGGAGATTAGAGAGGCTACCAAAACAAAGAACTCTATAATAATGGGGGATTTTAATTACCCCCATATTGACTGGATACATGTCACCTCAGGAAGAGAAGCGGAGATAAAATTTCTCAATGGCTTAAATGACTGCTTCTTGGAGCAGCTAGTGCAGGAACCCACAAGGGGAGAGGCAATTCTCGATTTAGTCCTGAGTGGAGCGCAGGATCAGGTCCAGGAAATAACCGTTACAGGACCGCTTGGGAATAGTGACCATAATATAATAACATTCAACATTCCTGTGGTGGGAAGAACACCTCAGCAGACCAGCACCCTGGCATTTAATTTCAAAAAGGGGAATTACACAAAAATGAGGAGGTTAGTTAAACAGAAATTAAAAGGCACAGTGACTAGAGCCAAATCCCTGCAAGCTGCATGGAAACTTCTTAAAGACACCATAATAGAGGCCCAACTTAAATGTATACCCCAAATTAAAAAACATAGCAAGAGACCTAAAAAAGAGTCACCGTGGCTTAACCACCATGTAAAAGAAGCAGTGAGGGACAAAAAGGCATCTTTTAAGAAGTGGAAGTCCAATCCTAGTGAGATAAATAGAAAGGAACATAAACACTGTCAAATCAAGTGTAAAAATGTAATAAGAAAAGCAAAAAAAGATTTTGAGGAACAGCTAGCCAAAAACTCAAAAAGAAATAACAAAATGTTTTTTAAGTACATTAGAAGCAGGAAGCCTGCTAAAAAACCTGTGGGTCCCCTAGACGATCGAACTATAAAAGGCGCAATCAAGGACGATAAAGCCATTGCGGAGAAACTAAATGATTTCTTTGCTTCAGTCTTCACGGCTGAGGACGTTGGGGAGATTCCCAAATCTGCACCGTCCTTTGTGGGTAATGAATCTGAGGAACTGTCCCGGATTGAAGTGTCATTAGAGGAGGTTTTGGAACAAATAGAAAAACTTAATGTTAACAAATCTCCGGGACCGGATGGCATTCATCCAAGGGTTCTAAAAGAACTCAATGGGAAATTGCTGAACTATTATCTGTGGTTTGTAACCTATCCCTTAAATCGGCTTCCGTACCTAATGACTGGAAGGTAGCCAACGTGACACCAATATTTAAAAAGGGCTCTAGAGGCGATCCGGGCAATTACAGACCGGTAAGTCTAACTTCAGTACCGGGCAAATTAGTCGAAACAATAGTAAAGAATAAAATTGTGAAGCATGTAGAAGAACATAATTTGTTGGACAAAAGTCAACATGGGTTTTGTAAAGGGAAATCCTGTCTTACTAATCTATTAGAGTTCTTTGAAGGGGTTAACAAACATGCGGACAAGGGGGATCCAGTAGATATAGTATACTTAGATTTCCAGAAAGCCTTTGACAAGGTCCCTCACCAAAGGCTCTTGTGTAAATTACATGGCCATGGGATAAGAGGGAAGGTCCTTTCTTGGATTGAGAACTGGTTAAAAGACAGGAAACAAAGGGTAGGAATAAATGGTAAATTTTCAGAGTGGAGAGGGGTAACTAGTGGTGTCCCCCAAGGGTCAGTCCTAGGACCAATCCTGTTCAACTTATTCATAAATGATCTGGAGAAAGGGGTAAGCAGTGAGGTGGTAAAGTTTGCGGATGATACCAAACTGTTTAGGATAGTCAAGACAGAAGCAGACTGTAAGGGACTCCAAGAAGATCTCACCAAACTGAGTGATTGGGCAACAAAATGGCAAATGAAATTTAATGTGGATAAGTGTAAAGTAATGCACATTGGGAAAAATAACCCCAACTATACATACAGTATGATGGGGGCTAATTTGGCTACGACAAATCAGGAAAGAGATCTTGGAGTTATCGTGGACAGTTCTCTGAAAACTTCCACACAGTGTGCAGCGGCGGTCAAAAAGGCAAATAGGATGCTAGGTATTATTAAGAAAGGGATAGAAAATAAGACCCGGAATATCTTACTGCCCCTGTATAAAACTATGGTACGCCCACATCTTGAATACTGTGTACAGATGTGGTCTCCTCACCTCAAAAAAGATATTTTGGCCTTGGAAAGGGTTCAGAAAAGGCAACTAAATTGATTAGGGGTTTGGAACGGGTCCCATATGAGGAGAGGTTAAAGCGACTGGGACTTTTCAGTTTAGAAAAGAGGAGACTGAGGGGGGATATGATAGAGGTGTATAAAATCATGAGTGGTATGGAGAGGGCCGATAAAGAAAAGTTATTTATTAGTTCCCTAAATAGAAGAACTAGAGGACACCAAATGAAATTAATGGGTAGCAGGTTTAAAACTAATAAAAGAAAGTTCTTCTTCACACAGCGTGTAGTCAGCCTGTGGAACTCCTTGCCAGAGGAGGCTGTGAAGGCTAGGACTATAACAGAGTTTAAAGAGAAGCTAGATAATTTCATGGAGGTTAGGTCCATAAAAGGCTATTAGCCAGGGGATAAAATGGTGTCCTTGGCCTCTGTTTGACAGAGGCTGGAGAGGGATGGCAGGAGACAAAGCGCTTGATCATTGTCTTCGGTCCACCCCCTCTGGGGCACCTGGTGCTGGCCACTGTCGGCAGACAGGATACTGGGCTAGATGGACCTTTGGTCTGACCCGGTACGGCCGTTCTTATGTTCTTATGTTCTTATGTAATGGCAGTTTAAGCTAAATACGACATCACTTTTATACTGTGCTTTTTTTTAAGTCAACTATTCAGATACTATCCTCCATTAAATCTATGGGGAATAATTAGCAGCTGAGTGTTAAACTCTCTGAAGCACTGCTAATGGCGACAGGATAGACTCCTGTCTAATTAGCTTTAATTTTCTTCATTTGTTCTGTCATCATAACCATGGTATCTGAATTTCTTGAAGTGCTTCAGTGCAGTCAATGTGCCAAAGCGTTCCAGTACAGGGCAGTAAGTACATCAGCTATGCATGGTGAAGGTAGATTCCGGATCATGAGTCAGCCTTAGGTTCACATTTCTTTTATTTTCCATTTAATATTTTTCATGAAAATTTCATAGGACTTGTATTTTCTTGCACTGCACATAATAGTATTTTAAAATGTAACAAAAAATGTCTGGGCAGTGAAGCTCTCTACACTGAAGATTAATATTCAAAATTGCACTCACCATTTACTTGTGTAAGAAAATTCTTCACTTCACATTGCTAATTTCTACTGATGTGAATATTTCATTGTCAAGAATAATTTTTTGATTGATTTTATGTAATTAAAATATTTTTGTGATCATTCCAATAAGACTCAGGCACTCTATGTCATGGATAATTACTAGAGCAGATAACAAATCTTCTGACAGCACTTCTGTTAGAAAGTGTTGTGTCACTGAAATTGAAACTTTTCTTGAGATTATGTTGATCTTCGTAAAATTGAAATGAAAGAGTTTGTCGCTGCAAAACACATTTCCATTGAGAAATATATTTTATTTCAATATTTCAAATAAAGAAAACCCAATCATGTGATTGAAAGAAACCATTTCAATTGACCCAAAATTTCATTTTGCAGAAAAATTAGACAATTTTTCTTATTTGGAATGAGAATAAATATCAGAATTGAGGAATTTTATGAGAAATAGAAAGTCTAGTTCCTGTCTAGTTCTCAACAATCATTGAGCAATACAAGTCAGCAGAAAAGAGTGTAGCTGACAAAGTGAAGTTAATATCCAAATTAGCTCTAGTCTAGACTTTGAAGGTTTACAATTGATGCTGAATCACTGGGTTCTTGAGGAAGCATGGGTAAGCTTTCCTCTATAGCAGGCTGTATCTAAACAGAACATAAAAAATGCAGCTGCATAAAGCTAAACAGCAAACACCTAAAAATGTAAAGGTGTTAAAATAGTAATGACACTAGCACAACTGTGTCCAACCCAGTTCTCATATACTGTCCCACACTAAAATAAATCTCATAGGCTACATCTAGACTGCCCCCTCTTCTACAAGAGAATATGCAAATGAGGCGAAGCGGTGAATATCGCCGCACCTCATTTGCATACTTAATGAGCTGCCATTTTTGTGCAAGGGGCTTTTGTGCAAAAAGAAGCCATCTATATGGCTCCTTTTTCACAAAACCCCCCTCTTGCGCACGAGCCGTGCAGAATGGCTATTACACAAGAGGAGGGTTTTGCACAAAAAGAAGCAGTGTGGACGGATCTTTTTTGTGCAAAAGCCCCTTGCGCAAAATGGCGGCTCATTAAGTATTCAAACGAGGTGTGGCGATATTCACTGCTTTGCCTCATTTGCATATTCTCTTGTGCAAGAAGAGGCAGTTTAGATGTAGCCATATTTTTGTGAGGTTTCTGCCTTCTTGGGATAAAATCTCAAATAAAATGCTGTTTTGTGAGATTTTTGGCTGCTCCTGAGATAGAATCAGAAAGTTAATGGTGACGGGGGCCCCCAGCTTTAGTTAAAGTGTTCAGAGGGTATGAGGGTCTCAAGACCCCATAGAAAAAATTGCTTGTAAAGGTAGAGGATCTCCAGTTTTTTTTGCCAAGATGTAAGTGGCTCAGACATAAGGGCTGTGTCTAGACTGGCCAGTTTTTCCAGAAAATCAGCTGCTTTTCCGGAAAAACTTGCCAGCTGTCTACACTGGCTGCTTGAATTTCCACACGAACACTGACGATCTCATGTAAGATTGTCACTGTTCTTGCGGAAATACTATGCTGCTCCCGTTCGGGCAAAAGCCCTCTTGCGCAAATGCTTTTGCGCAAGAGGGCCAGTGTAGACAACACAGTATTGTTTTGCGCAAAAAAGCCCCGATCACGAAAATGGCGATTGTGGCTTTTTTGCTCAAAAAGCGCGTCTAGATTGGCATGGACGCTTTTCTGCAAAAAGTGTTTTTGCGGAAAAGCATCCGTGCCAATCTAGACGCTCTTTTCCGCAAATGCTTTTAACAGAAAACTTTTCCGTTAAAAGCATTTCCACAAAATCATGCCAGTCTAGACGCAGCCAAGCTGATTACACACCAGAAAAGGAGACCACTAGTTAAGTTATGATCCCATGTTATGGTATGTTACTGGTATGTTATCATGTGTTGAAGATGCAGAATCAAGAGGTTATATGCAAAGTGGTATAAATTATGCCAGGAAAATTGTGATAGTGAGTCTAAACTGGTGTAACTTACAAGTCAAGTGGTCAGATGAGAAATCTGTCAACCAGCAAAAGCAACTTCCAGCCAGAGGCTAAAGATTTAAGCAAAAGTAGACATTCTCCCTAGTTTAACTTACACCTCCTTCTGGTCTCTCCTGGCAAGTCTATACTGCAGGGCAAAAGTCGAATTAAGATACGTAACTTCAGCTACGTCAATTGCATAGCTGAGATTGAAATAGTTTAATTTGGCTTTTGGCGCTGTCTACATAGCAGGGAGTCAAAGGAAGAACACTCTTCCTTCGACTTCCCTTACTCCTCACGAAATGAGGGCTACAGGAGTTGGAGTAAAAAGTCCTCCATCTTGACATTATTTTGAAATACTGGCTGCTGTTTAGATGTGCACTACACATCAGTTATTCTGCAATAACGCTGCTTTGTAGACATAGCTTCCATGAGTCAATTGCTCCTGGTTAATCCACTTACAGACATATAACTTATTACATCCAAAATCAGGGTATGTCTACACTTGCACTCTCTTTCGAGAGAGGGATGCAAATGAAGACATTTGAAATTGCAAATGAAGCCAGGATTTAAATATCCCGTGCTTCATTTGCATATTCACGTTATGACGCTATTTCGAAATAACAGACGCTGTTAAGACGTGGTTATTTCGAGATAAAACTCTTCTCTCAAAATAACTTGTAAACCTCGGTGTATGAGGAATAAGGGTTACGTATGAGGAATAAGGGTCAGTGTTTAAAAACAATGTTAAGGATGCAAGTCAAGAACTCATATGTTAATCCATACAACTGTGTGCATATGCATTATGACACAATCTTTAATTACATGTTCACGTGCTATTTTTCCACAGTGCCCTGACTAATTCTCTGCATGGGTCAGACACTGTTCACTGAATCAGCAGCTACTCAATATTTTATTTTCTCTTCACGGTTCAGAGTGTGACCCCAGGCATTATTTATTGCATGCTACTTAAATCCTGCTCTGAAGTCAGACATTAATTTCCATGTGGCTTTTCAGTGGCGCTCATCATTATATTATCTGACTCCAAAACAAGTATTAATTAATGTGTTTTCAGAACACCCACGTGAAGTGAGGGGCTGGTATTATCTCTAGTTTGCAAATGGGGCTTTGAGTCATAAAGACATTCAGGTCTAAAGTATCTATGTGTTTTCGATGCCCAGTTTGAGATCCCTCAGCACAGATTTTACAGGGTATTTAGCATTTGATTGGACTTTATATGTGTGTATAGCATAAGTTCCATTAAGTTCATTTCCAGCTGGGAGTGCTGACAGCATCTTCCCTCTGCATCTCCAAACCTCAGTGACAATGCAGCCATGTGGGCCAGCTTGCAACACCCGGAGCAAGGAGCTGGGCCCACTGGAGCCACAGCTGTTTGATGGTGGCAGATTTTATTAAATGTCACAATTATTGTGAACACTGTGACCCCTGTGACAAAATCATAGCCTTACTCATGATATGCACAGAGGGGTTACATTAAAATCACACACACAGCCTTAATTTTTGCCTTTCCTAACTCCTGAGCGCTTGACTTTCTAAAACCTACATAATGGCCCCCACCAAAAAAAAAAAAAAAAACCATGTTAGAAGAATACTGAAGTTGCAAACTGAAACAAAAAATCCTGCACATGGCACCACAGTGATACTCACATGTGTCATCAGCAGGAGGGAATCTTTAGCTCTACCACACAGACTTTTACCACCTGAGCTAATGGAGTAGCTCGTAGCTGCAGTCAGTTGTCGTTGTCTATATAGACAGCCACACTTTTGGCCAGTGGGTTTCCCAGACAGTTGCCAAGAGCAGACACATCTTGGGTTCCAGTCTGTTCTGGAGGCAGTATGGCCTACAGGTCCTAGTTCCTCACCAGCCTGACTCCTTTTGTACTTGTCCTAGTCATGTCTCTTGCCCCTGTCACCTCACTCCATTTCCTCTGACCTCAGCTTCCAATTTCCTTGCCTAGACATTCTGGCTGCCCTCCCCCCTCCTTCTGCTCCTACTCCTGGTTTTCCTCCAACGCCTGTCAATTCCCAGGCCCATGCTACCCCCACCATCTCCCAGCTTTAGTCTTCCCTCCCACAGGTTCCATGTCTGTCTACCCCTCCACCCTCCTCTTCATCTGGCCTTTGTTCTTGCCTCATTACAATCTGACAGCACCCTCTTCTCTGCTGCCTGGGCACAAGCAGCGGCAGCACTTCAGTTAACAGGAGAGACAGTCACTCGCCTCTCAGTTTCTGTCTCCAGCATCACATGGACCACAGTAGCAGGAAGCAGCAAATGCAATCAAAAGCCTGCTCAGTGCTGTACCCCCAGGTTAGAACATGCCCCGTGCATATGGAACTGTGAGACATTAGCAGCCAAACTAACAAGTCTCTATTGAGCATGTGCAAATTGCAATTCTTCAAAGGTCTCCAATGTGGCCAAATATAGATGGCTTCACTTATAGACAGCAAAAGGCACAGTCTTGAAACAAAGCCAATCCTTCTGGCATATTCAACGTATGGAGGCACGCAAGTCTCTTAGGCTACAGCTACACTGGGAGTTTTTGCGGCAGAAAATATGCTAATGAGGGATTCATTAGCATAAGTTGCGATATCATTAGCATATTTTCTGCTGTTTCTTTTTGCGCAAGGGGTTTTTGTGCAAAAATAAGCAGTGTAGCTGCTTCCGGTTTGTGCAAAAACCCCGTTTTGTACAAGATCCTTATACCTGTCCTGGAGAGGCATAAGGATCTTGCCATACTGCTTCTTTTTGAGCAAAAACCCATGCACAAAAAGAAATGGCAGAAAATGTGCTAATGATATCACGACTTATGCTAATTTCTCATTAGCATATTTTCTGCCTCAAAAACTCCCAGTGTAGACAAAGCCTTAACGAAATGATTATATGATTTTTTTTTTTAAACCTGGGCCAAATTTACCACAGTAAATCTCATTTTCTATTGCTTATAACTTTGCCAAATTTTAACCAGCCAAATTGAAATGTTCCATGTTGGGTAGCTGCTTCAGGCTAAAATGTTTTGGGAATGTTTCTGTTTTCTATTAGATTGTTTGGCCCAGGTTTAAAAAAAAAATCATATAATCATTTCATTAAGGCTTTGTCTACACTGGGAGTTTTTGAGGCAGAAAATATGCTAACGAGGGATCCATTAGCATAAGTCGTGATATCATTAGCATATTTTCTGCCATTTCTTTTTATGCATGGGGTTTTTGCAAAAAGAAGCAGTATGGCAAGATCCTTATGCCTCTCCAGGACAGGTATAAGGATCTTGTGCAAAACAGGGTTTTTGCTGGTTGGGGGGCACCGTCTCCACATCTGGGACTGTCCAAGCCCTGAGCCTCCCACCCACAGGTGCCCTTTAGGGAGGGCGGGGGGGAGGGGGGCTGAAGCTCCCCCCCCATTCATACAGGAACATTGCTGGCTGTTCCCCTTCGTCAGGGAATGAGGGGAAAGTACAGAGTTTGCTGCATTCCTCACTCTGGCTGGGGACTGCAGGGGGCAGGCGAACCTGGGCCTACCGCAGTCGGGGGACATGCATCCTTCCTCTGGCTGTGCTCACTGGAATGGCAGTGGCATGGGGAGGCGCTTCTCACCTGTCTCCAAGGTATTGTGGTGAGAGAGGGCTGGGGTAGGCCTCTCTCCCCAGGATAGCCTGTATATTGAATCCCCCATCCTCGGCTCCAGTTAAGGACCTGAGCAACACCAAGTAAATCTTCTACAGGTTGGACCTTCCTCGTCCAGCACCCTCAGAATCTGACTGGTCCCAGATAAGGGATTTTGCAGAACCAGAGAGATCATTGCAAGCCACCTACCACTGCCCCCTCCCAGCCCTGGCCTGGCTGCTGGCCTCCCGGTTGGCTCCCCTTCTGCCACCAGCCCCGCTGCCCTGCTGGCCCCACCAGGCTTCCCTGCCCCGCTGGGCAGTCCCGCAAGGGAGCCCCACTGGCAGCTTGCTGCCTGCAGCCCTCTGCCCTGCCAGCCCACAGGGCTTCCAGGTGCCAGTCCTCCACTGGGATTGTCTGGTTCTGGAGCATCTGTGGTCCTGTCAGATTAGAGAATTCCAACCTGTAGTGCTCTATAAAGGAAAAAAAAAACACCTCCTCATATAAAGCAAAGTGTAGTTCCTGGAGAAGGAACTTTGCTTTCCCCTTGGCAGAGTTTTCCTACTTATGGTAAAGTAAAGACTGTTTTCAGCGAGAACTTTTGTTCTATAGATTTAAAATCGCTCTCTTTGTCTATCTAATGTGAGGTGAAGTGTGACCTAGCAGTCTCTTCTTCTGTACTTTTAGCTACTGTTATTTTCTAAGCCACCTCACAAGCAATTAGGAGTTATACTGTCTTTTGTCTCTGATTTAGAAGCAGGGCATGTGACTTCATGTAGGCCTTGGCACCCCATAGTGCCAGGTGCTCCAGCTTTGCTTCATTCCATGGTGCTTCACCAGCATAACACTGGGGGACTGCAGGGTGGAAGTGGGCCCACTGAATGTGACAGTCACTTTTACATCAGGGATTCTTAGACCTGGGCTTTTAATCTGGGCCATTTTAAAGAGTGGAGAAGGGATGGCTGAGCTCACCTCTGGGGGAGGGGTTCACATTGTCTCCCACACTAACCCTGCAGAAGATGCTCTTTTGTACAGGGAACCATCTGCCAGCTGAGGCAGCTCTGACAGCTCCGTTCTGTTGATGTGACAAGCCCTCTTCCTGAACCTTCCATGGGACATGAGAGAGACCACCCCGAAGGGAAAAATTGGGAGGCAGCCCCTAGAGCAAGCTCTCTCCCCTTATCCTCTCCCAGCAGTTTTTTTCCCTCTGTATCAGAGACTTGCCCTCACCCTGAGCAAAGAGTGCAGTTCTGATCTGACAGCGAGTAGTTCATTTGCCTATAGATGCAAGGAGGCACCGTGTGAGGGCCAGGATATGCGTGAGCCTGTCCTGTCACAGGAAGAGTGGTTCCCATCTGAGCTGATCCAGAGGGAGAAAATTGAGGTGACAGCTAATGGACCGCTTGGGAATAGTGACCATAATATAATAACATTCAACATTCCTGTGGTGGGTAGAACACCTCAGCAGTCCAGCACCCTGGCATTTAATTTCAAAAAGGGGAATTACACAAAAATGAGGAGGCTAGTTAAACAGAAATTAAAAGGCACAGTGACTAGAGCCAAATCCCTGCAAGCTGCATGGAAACTTTTTAAAGACACCATAATAGAGGCCCAACTTAAATGTATACCCCAAATTAAAAAACATACCCCAAATTAAAAAACATAGCAAAAAAGTGTCACCATGGCTTAACCACCATGTAAAAGAAGCAGTGAGGGACAAAAAGGCATCTTTTAAGAAGTGGAAGTCCAATCCTAGTGAGATAAATAGAAAGGAACATAAATACTGTCAAATCAAGCGTAAACACGTAATAAGAAAAGCCAAACAAGATTTTGAGGAACAGCTAGCCAAAAACTCAAGAAGAAAGAACAAAATGTTTTTTAAGTACATTAGAAGCAGGAAGCCTGTTAAAAAACCTGTGGGTCCCCTAGACGATCGAACTATAAAAGGCGCAATCAAGGACGATAAAGCCATTGCGGAGAAACTAAATGATTTCTTTGCTTCAGTCTTCACGGCTGAGGACGTTGGGGAGATTCCCAAATCTGCACCGTGTTTTGTGAGTGATGAATCTGAGCAACTGTCCCAGATTGAAGTGTCATTAGAGGAGGTTTTGGAACAAATAGAAAAACTTAATGTTAACAAATCTCCGGGACCGGATGGCATTCATCCAAGGGTTCTAAAAGAACTCAAATGGGAAATTGCTTATCCCTTAAATCCCTTAAATCGGCTTCCGTACCTAATGACTGGAAGGTAGCCAATGTGACACCAATATTTAAAAAGGGCTCTAGAGGCGATCCGGGCAATTACAGACCAGTAAGTCTAACTTCAGTACCGGGCAAATTAGTCGAAACAATAGTAAAGAATAAAATTGTGAAGCATGTAGAAGAACATAATTTGTTGGACAAAAGTCAACATGGTTTCTGTAAAGGGAAATCCTGTCTTACTAATCTATTAGAGTTCTTTGAAGGGGTTAACAAACATGTGGACAAGGGGGATCCAGTAGATATAGTATACTTAGATTTTCAGAAAGCCTTTGACAAGGTCCCTCACCAAAGGCTCTTGTGTAAATTACATGGCCATGGGATAAGAGGGAAGGTCCTTTCTTGGATTGAGAACTGGTTAAAAGACAGGAAACAAAGGGTAGGAATAAATGGTAAATTTTCAGAATGGAGAGGGGTAACTAGTGGTGTCCCCCAAGGGTCAGTCCTAGGACCAATCCTGTTCAACTTATTCATAAATGATCTGGAGAAAGGGGTAAGCAGTGAGGTGGTAAAGTTTGCAGATGATACCAAACTGTTTAGGATAATCAAGACAGAAGCAGACTGTGAGGGACTCCAAGAAGATCTCACCAAACTGAGTGATTGGGCAACAAAATGGCAAATGAAATGGCAAATGAAATTTAATGTGGATAAGCGTAACGTAATGCACATCGGGAAAAATAACCCCAACTATACGTACAGTATGATGGGGGCTAATTTGGCTACGACAAATCAGGAAAGAGATCTTGGAGTTATCGTGGACAGTTCTCTGAAAACTTCCACACAGTGTGCAGCGGCAGTCAAAAAGGCAAATAGGATGCTAGGAATTATTAAGAAAGGGATAGAAAATAAGACCCAGAATATCTTACTGCCCCTGTATAAAACTATGGTACGCCCACATCTTGAATACTGTGTACAGATGTGGTCTCCTCACCTCAAAAAAGATATTTTGGCCTTGGAAAGGGTTCAGAAAAGGGCAACTAAAATGATTAGGGGTTTGGAACGGGTCCCATATGAGGAGAGGTTAAAGCGACTGGGACTTTTCAGTTTAGAAAAGAGGAGACTGAGGGGGGATATGATAGAGGTATATAAAATCATGAGTGGTGTGGAGAGGGCCGATAAAGAGACGTTATTTATTAGTTCCCTAAATAGAAGAACTAGAGGACACCAAATGAAATTAATGGGTAGCAGGTTTAAAACTAATAAAAGAAAATTCTTCTTCACACAGCGTGTAGTCAGCCTGTGGAACTCCTTGCCAGAGGAGGCTGTGAAGGCTAGGACTACAATAGAGTTTAAAGAGAAGCTAGATAATTTCATGGAGGTTAGGTCCATAAAAGGCTATTAGCCAGGGGATAAAATGGTGTCCTTGGCCTCTGTTTGTCAGAGGCTGGAGAGGGATGGCAGGAGACAAATCGCTTGATCATTGTCTTCGGTCCACCCTCTCTGGGGCACCTGGTGCTGGCCACTGTCGGCAGACAGGATACTGGGCTAGATGGACCTTTGGTCTGACCCAGTACGGCCATTCTTATGTTCTTATGTTCTTATGGTGCTACTGGGGAAACCCTTCATTCACAGTGCTAAAAATCTGCCTGTGTGTACGCTGTAGCTGGTTTTACTGGCACAGGGTGCCTCGCTGCAGGGGAGGGGAAAGGACATCATACTGGCACTTTTGAAAACAAGCAGCCTCTCTGTCCTGATCCTATACATGAATGTGAAACAGGTTAAATCATGACCCTTTGTCTAAAACATCTGGGGGCTGCTGCCAGGCAACTGTGAGGGAGAAACTCTGCTCATCAAAATCAGGTTGTGGGTAAACTGATGGTAGAACCTGCTTTAAAGTGGTAGTGAAGTTCCTGCTGTTTAACAGAAAGTTTTATGATAAGATCATGTTCGTTAGAAAAACAGGCATCAAAAGTTCTGTAATTCATTTAGCCAAAGCGCTTGATTAAGAGCTGCCTTCTGGGACAACTTAGAGAAAGGTGCCGCTCAGTTTTGCATTCAGCATAGTCACAATGGGCCAGATCCTCGCTTTCAACACCATTGGCGTCAGTGTAGTGTCACTGGTTTGCACCAGGCAATGATCTGGTCCGATGAACCTGTTTTTCCACTGCCTTGCCCCTTGTGTGTGCCTTCACAGGTGTGCAACATGGCAGTCCAGAGTGTATTAATGATAACAAATCAAAACAGTAGCCGTTTGCACCCACTTGAGGAATTAAAAACTTTGTGACAGCTGCTAATAATTCTTTTGGTGAATTACTTCCAAAAGCTGGAAACATGTTGGAGGTTCTTATAATGGCTTTTCAGAAACAAGTGGCTGAGTTGCAATGACATGACACATAAGCAAATGTGTTCATGTGACAGCTGTGTCATTTATGACTTCTGTTCTTTTGTGATAACTACTGAAATTTTGTGTATCACTTGAAAGAGCCGTAATCTGTAGCTGCCCTCTGAAAAATGGCTATTTAGGCACGATTAAATATTTTGGTATGTCTTGGTGTAAAGGCCAGAGTACTGTGAACCTATTTCATTGTCTGAATGCCATTGGACCTGATTCCCCGTTGTCCTGCATCTTTCCCCCTTTGCAAAATGGGTCTGATCTGTTACAGGTTGCACCTCCCTAAACTGGGACTCTCTGGATCTGGCAACATCCCTAGTCTGGCAGGACCATAGATGTTATGGGACCAGAGAGCCCCAGGGCCGAAAGCCCAGTGGCAGGAGAGCCGGCAGCGGGGAGCCCTGCTGGTCCGAAAGCCCAGTGCATGGAAGCTGATGGCTAGAAGCCCTGCCAGGGCCAGAGTTGCAGAAGTGGGGCTGAGGCCAGCAGCCGTGATGCTGGTGACTGGCATCCAGCAACGGGGCCAGGCCCAGCATTTGGCAACCCAGCCTGGGCCAGTGTCTGGGGCCAGGGCCGGCGTCAGCAGAGCTGGCAGTCAGCAGCCCAGCTGGGGCCGGCAACCAAGCCAGGTTGTTGTTGGTGGGGGCTGGGGAGGGGGAGGGGGAAGGAGGGCGGTGTCCAGCTGCCAGCCAGGGTTGGCAGTCCAGTCAGGCTGGGAGCAGAGGAGTTCGCTGAGACCAAAAGCAATGCTGGTGGTGGGGGGGTGGGCTGGGGTGCTGGTGACAGGGGACCTCCCCTGGTCTAGCAAATTTGGGTCCAGTCAGGTGCCAAGGGTGTAGGACCAGCGAGGGCCAACTTGTACCACCTACTTTCACTTTGCACAGCAAGTAGCTTGCCCAAGTAGCACGTCACTAACATCTGTCACGCTGCTTTTAAGTCACATCTTTAAACCTTGGTATACCAACAAGCTCATGTGAAGTGCTGGGCTCCTACCAGCAAGATTGCCTCCCGCTGCCAGGAGATGCAAAGCTGCTCTGATGTGCCACTTATTTCCAGAACGGAAAGTATGTTCAAAATGACACGGATTCATGATCGCAAAAAGTGATCAGTGTGTCCAGGGGATTATTAATGCTCTTGGGCAAATCCAGGATGTACGTGCAAAGGCAGAGCTCTGCGCGCTACAAACGCATTAGCTAGAAAATGCTAGTTTGCTTTGGTAGTGCAGTTTTAGATTTATAACTAAAATAGGTCTATTGCAACACACCCACATTACAGTCTAAAAAGCAAATCACTTAGTGGCACTGTCATGCACTAATGACATCTACTCTGTTCTTATTCCACAGGAAGTGTGTCTGATAGATAAATACACCTATAAAAGGTCACTGATGGGAAGTTAAAATGTTCACCCAGGTTAAATTTTCCAATATAGAGCAAATGTAGATCTCACAGAGATGGATAAACCATGCTGCCCACCCCCAAGTCCTAACACAGTACATTTCTGGGGATTCAAGCCTTGCTTGCTGACTGGGGTCCAAATTCTGCATTTTTAAACAGAGTTTACATTGACTAATTTATTGCTAAGGAAAGGAGCTTAATCAGCTCAACTAAATCCAACATTACAGAGCGACTGCATACTAAACACGAGAATAGACATGACTAATAAATACATGTTGATTCTTTCACAGATACAAGGGTTACGTTTATACCTACAGAGTGTCCAAGACAGACACAGGTTCCTGGAGTGCCGAGGTATGTATCACTCCTTCTCTTCTAAAAGTCCCCACAACGGAGTGTAGGTATTGATTGCAGGAATATGCTGTTCACCTTTCTGCAATATCTGATTCTCATGTAATTTAATCATTCTCAAGTGAGGTGCCAGGTCTGATAATTTTGAATGCACAAATTCATTCTGTCACAGTTCAGCTGTTACAGAAATGCACCAGTGCATTAGTTTGCATCATTTTAAATGGCAGCAATATTGTGTTTTCCTACTTTGACAGGCACAGTCAATATTAATTTCTCCTCTGTCAAACATGCCATTAATACCAGAATATTCAAAGCAATTCCCTATAATTTACATTTTTAACTTAATTTCTCTACAGATTGT
This sequence comes from Pelochelys cantorii, assembly GCA_032595735.1. Taxonomy (NCBI): domain Eukaryota; kingdom Metazoa; phylum Chordata; order Testudines; family Trionychidae; genus Pelochelys; species Pelochelys cantorii. The sequence goes on from CM064337.1 coordinate 17,636,265, forward strand.
ATTCATCAATAGCACAAGGCACATACATGACAGCTGAGATTTGATATAACATTCATCGTCACTTGTGCTGTGAGAAAATTCTGGACTGGTATAGCCATATGTACAATTATCACAGTGATTTAATTTTGTGGCAAAATTTAGGTTCATGTGACTACTCATCTTTATTTATTTTCAGACGTTCATGCGCTCTGTCTAGATTTAGTCAGCCTATTAATTCATAATTAGCTTTCAGGTTGCACATTAATGAACACTGATTTAAAAGAATTAAAATATAATTTAACAGGCTTAGTTCTTCTGGCCAAATTAGAGCAGAGTATGTTGTATTTGCACAGTAAACACCTGAACCAGAGTCTCATGTCAGTCAGGATCCAACCCCAGAGCTGAATGTGCTTCACACCTATTCCTGCTAAGAAAAAAAATTACTGTCTCATCACTGTGCAAAGAGCTGAAAAAAGCCCACCTACCATCTGTTATTAAAATACAGGGACTTGACTGTGCAGTCTGGCATTGGCTTCAGTGGGCATCTTGTGTGCAGTGGGGAAGGCCCTAGCATTGGACCTGAAACACAGCATGTGAGCACATAGTTACTCTTCCCAAACCAGGGAGTCTTGCGCAGTCCCAAATCTGAAGCTACAGGAGAAAATTCAATAGGCCAGATTCTGGACTTACCTCATGTACAAATCTCCTAGCCTCCGGGAGGATGTAGGGCAGAATGTATCCCATTGTGCTCCTTTCCTGAAAGGAAACTGGTACTTTCATAAGCTGTGGGCGAAAGAGCAGAAATTGCTGAGGGACATGGTGGCACTATGCACATTGTAGGAGGACAGACTGCTCCAATAAATGTTTGGCAGGGTCAGGCTGGAACCCGGGCAAAGCCAAGCCTTCATTTTGGGAGCTGGGTTAAGCAATCACTGGCTGGCTCCATCTCCCACTGTGGTCTTAGAAAGGGAGGCATGAATGCAGCACCAGCCAGCACACCCTCTTCCAGCAACAGCAGCAAGGTAGAAAGCTCGTAGGGTTGGATCCTCCTCTCGGCAACTGGAGATCCTGGGTGGTGGTGGGGGAACCTCTAACCCCTAGGGAATGGGTGCTGAGCAGACATTGGCAGGCTAAGCTCTGCCCTCAATCACACCTCCTTAAATGCGAGTTACTCAGGTAGCATTTGCTCCCCTGCCCCCCACCCCATCAGCTGCCTCCCTTCTCTCTTTCTGAGGTTGGGTTATTTATGAAAGAATCAAGGTGGAGCCTCACAGGAGACAATTTCAAAACGCTGACATCCAGGCCCCACCAAGTCGGTAGCAAAACTCTCATTATCTTCAGTGCAGCAAGGGTTTCCCCCACTGGCGGTGCAGAGGCGCAGCTTGCCAGGAGCACATCACCACCTCACCACCACAGGAGTGTAAATGTTGAATAGTGCAAAGGCTCTGCCCTAGGGAGCTGGGTGAGGAGTGTCCCGGTGTCCCGGCCCAGCAGGGAAGGCAGAAGAGACGTGCTTAGTCATTTAACAGTTGCTTTAGACAGGCCTCCTGGGGGGGGGGAGGGGCGGGGACGGAGGAAAGGGAGCAGCAGCAGCCTGAAACCCCAGGTCCTTTAAATTGCTGCCAGAGCCCTGCATGGCGCACTGCAGGCAGTGCTGAGAGCTGGGGTGGGGGAGGGTGTGCTGTGGTCCGGGTGGTGCTCAGGGTTGGCTGCTCTGAGCCTGCCCAGTCCACTGGAAGGCCCACCCCTTCAGGTGCTCAGAGCTGCCCTCCCTACCCTGCCCAGGGTGCTGGCGAGGTTGTCGGCTCCCTTGACTTTAGCTGTCAAGTAAAAGCCCTTGAGGACAGTGATGCTTTGTGATGAGTATCTGCAAAGATTAAATAAGAAGGATAGACAAAGTGATTTCAATTCTCTAAGCAACAGTTTACAGGTGCTTTTTGGTACAAAGAAATGAGAGATATGATTAATTAATAGATGTAAAAAAACAACAACCCCACCACCATAAAACTTTAAGAAGCAGACTGGATCCAAGACAAACATCATCAGGCACTCTCGGTCTTCTTTTGGAGCACCTCACTAGTGACTTGGAACAATAGCATAGGGATTCTTTATTAGGGTATGTTTACACTGCACGGCTATTTCGGGATGCCAGAGGTATCCTGAAATAGCTACCCTGCGTCTACACAAGCCACCTATTATTTCAAAATATTTTTCGAAATAACAGGCACGCTATTTTGCCATCCCAGTAAACCTCGTTGCACGAGGGATAAGGGAAGGCTCAAAATAACTAGTTCTGTAGATGTGGCAAATTTCAAAATAAGCTATTTCAAAATAGTTTCAAAATAAGATAAGCAATTTGCATAGTGCAAATTGCGTATCTTCTTTTGAGTTTAGGGTGCAATGTAGATGCACCCTTAATGTCTCAGTGAACACCAGGGTATGCTGACTGCCCCTGTTGATGTTTTTAAAGGCCTGGAAAACTAGATTAACAAGCTGGAGCCTAAAATAAAATCATGAGTAGGACTTAAAGGTGGCAGATGAGAGGGCTGATATAGACTATCAGTGTAAAGAAAGTTCTACCAGTATCACTGGAGAATTGTCTGTGTAATTGTTATTGCTGCTGAAGACACAACAGAAGAGCTCATTTTTTCCAGATCCCAGGTGGAGCTCACATTACAGCAGGAGGTCAATTTTTTTTTCCACAGCTTTTTGCTTTGTAAAGTGAGGCAATCTGACAGGGAAGTGACTGGGTCCATACGTGGCATTCCCCACAAGGGGATCACTTCTTAGAGCGATTGTCCCGACTAGATAGCAATTCTTCAGGGGTGGCCAACCATTCTGGACAAAGAGCCACGATAGCAATGGATCCAGCACGAAGAGCCAGGGCAAAGTTGTCAAGCAAAAAAAAAAAACCAAACCCTGCCCTTTTTGCCCCTTCAAAAGGAGCCCCCCCGGTCGCGTTTGGTTGAGAGAAAAAAAAAAGCTCTGCCCTTTTAAGAAAACGCATTTAAACACGTTTTGAGGATTTTTGGCCACAGCAGGCCCCTGCTGTCTGCCTCCATCTTTAATTCTACATCTTTCATGGCTGCACTGGACTGCTCTCCTACCTAGGTCAGCACAGGGAGCCGGGAGGAGAAGGCTGTTTTTGGGTCCCGGCAGGGAGGGGGGGGCTTACGAACCACGGGGGAGGGGAGAAGGGAAGAGCCTCATGCGGCTCGCGAGCCTCGGGATGGCCATGGCTGCAATACTTCAATGGCAGTTGTGTGCTTGAGTGAAGAACAGGCCTCCCTCCCAGACTCCTGCCCTGCCTCCACCATCACATTGCCAGTTTCAGGAACCACCAGAAGAGATCCTGATGGTGCTGAAGGCCCTTCACTTTCATGGTGTGAAACCAAGCTCACAGTAACCCTTGCTGAGTTTTACTTGCTATCCTTCCCTTGCACCAGCGGATCTGGCTATTTCCTTTCATTCGTTCTGTACAGTAGAACTGACAGATGGAGCAGGAATCTCTATAATACTCCTAGGACTTTTTTAAAGCAACATTTCTTAGTTTGTTCCCACAGTTTTTATTCCAGCAACATTTTAATTGACACGAGTGAGAGATTTGCCCAAGTGACACTTCAGGTGCTCATCTGTCTTGACTCCAAGGCTTTATTCCTCAGGACGGTTATTAACAGAGAGCGCTGGCTCACTGCAGTGGGCATTTTAGTGAATGTGTTGAATCAACAGCCTCTCTGTTTTACCCCACGGAAGTGACAGGCATGAGGCGAGGAATGCGTCTGCTCTCCATGGCGGCCTTGGGAGACTGTGGTGATAGAAGCACCAGTTGGGGCGCAGTGCAGAGAACAAGGGCTTAGCTAGGACCGACACACACTGGCTACACTCCTGGGAAAGGGAGAGGAGAGAGGACAGCACCGCTCTTTAAAATACAAGCCAATTTCTTGGCATGCTGCTGTTTTTACAGTTGTGAAAAATCATACTGCTCTGGAACACTATGCGGGAGCTGGGTGGAGGCATTCCTCTATAGCTTGTTGTTGCTATAATTTATGTTGGTCTCTTCACTTCACAGACTGCACCGGGGGTCCACAGAAGATTGTTCCGGAAAGTACACAACCTAATTACAGCGTTCCAGAAGCCAGATCAAGGCATTATAACTCCGCTGCAGCACCCTGTAGTGAATGATGAGAAAGCTAAGCACCCACAAGGTACTGTGAGGAGCACGTGGGATCAGAATGGTGTAGGCCTGTGACATTTGCCATCAAATGCGCTAAGGAGGAAGATTCACTCTGGCCCCTCCCAACCCACAAGCAGGTGTAACCTCAGAGGCATGTAGACCACTCTGTGCTACTGCCTTAGCTACCTGCATGAGCTGAAAGCCAACTCGCTGGTACTAAACCTTTCAATGGTCTCCATGCCTCTAGTTACATGTGCATGGCTGTGGAACTAGTTCAGTGCACTAAGGAGCCAGGACCAGGCAGTCCCCATCATGTGCACACTGCAGAGCTACATCCACGATAGCAGACAAGGGCGTGGCAAAGCTGAGGTGTTAGTGACCTGCTTCCCTTAATGGGAGAAGAAATGCTCGTGAGGAGCTGAAGCAAGAGTTGCACGGTGGCTGTGCTGGTATTCTCCAGTTCGGAGGGGAGCGTCTGTTTCATCCCGTCTGAACAGCACTGACCGTTGGGTAGAAAGAATTCAGGCGTGTTTGCTTCTCTTACCCCCTAGTGTTCACTAAAACAGCATTCAGACATCGCCTAATGTCTGAAAAACTGGCATCCTCCTAGCACCTCGTCTAAATTGCGGGGTCTTGTTGAGTGTCTTGTGGTGCTTGCGAGGGAGTTTATATCCAACTGCCGCTTTGTATGTGAAAATATTTATTTTAGAACAGGCCATTTGCATCAATGATAGACAAGATATAGTTAACCCACATGCCTCCTAGTAAATACAAAGACTATGGGCTTTTGCCTTCTTGCAGAGTTCATACTCTTATGTTTGTGTTGTTTTTTGTTTTTTTTTTGTAGGGAGGAAGCAAGGAAATGACTTTTATTTGCATCCTTCATGAACATACTTCCCAGAGTCTGAAGTAATTTAAATAGGCTTTTATGTCTTTTTTGTACATACTCCAGCATAAAATGCTGTAGATTATAGACATTACAACTCTGTGAGTTTTCCTGTAATATTTTCAAAAATGTATGTTTAATGCAACTTCTAGGCTGCCATTTAAAAGATTGGCATGAATCTGTTGTTGTTTTTATAAAGGTATGGGAGAAAAATTACTGGCAATTGGATGACAATATTTCCATTTTCTCTTGGTGCTTGGGAGCTTTCTATGTGAATGTTAGTCAGTCTTTTGATATGAAGTTACCTTACTGTTTGATTTCTGATTGAAATTCAGCCCTGCACAAGTCCTATGTATCACTTAAGACCCATTTAGGTCCACAGAATGGTGGCTTTTATGCTGCAAATGTCTTGTGCTGGCTCTTTGTTCAAGAATGAATATCACCCCAGAAGCAAATTTCAAAGGTGCAGGTCTGCATCTTCCCAGGAATTCAATTTTACATTTGTATCATACGCATCGTCCACTGATTGCTGGATCTGATGGCATGCTTGTCCAATCTGGAAAAAATAACCTTTACTTTCCACCCAAGTTCAACAATCAGAACTGACCAGCACAGCCTGAATGTCTCAACTCCCGTCTGTGAGCTAGCCAAAATTTTAAAAATGTGTCGAATCTTTTTGAACCAAATGAATGTGAGGAAATTGTTTATGGATGTTCTGTGAGGTGGCTAATAATGTTAAATGGGGGAGGAGCCTGCAGAAGAGGGGAGGGTTGAGCAGCCTCTGGCAAAATGAGAAGTGACACACATTTAAAGCAAGGGCATGTGTGAGGTGCATGCTGATTGCACACAACGTTGAGAGAGAGCTGCACACTCCCTCTACTTCTTTGTGTTACTTTTGTGGGCAATGCAATTTGCCCCTAGGGGCTGCGTCTACACTGGCATGATTTTGCACAAATACTTTTAACGGAAAAGTTTTTCCGTTAAAAGTATTTGCGCAAGAGAGCATCTACACTGGCATGTGCTTTTGCGCAAAAGATGTGCTTTTGCGCAAAAGTATCCATGCCAGTGTAGATGCTCTCTTGCACAAGAAAGCTCCGATGGCCATTTTAGCCATCGGGCTTTCTTGCACAAGAAATTAACGTTGCCTGTCTACACTGGCCTCTTGCACAAGAATACTTGCACCAGAGGGCTTATCCCTGAGTGGGAGCGTCAGAATATTTGTGCAAGAAGCACTGATTTTGTATATTACAACGTCAGTGTTCTTGCGCAAATACTCGCGGCCAGTGTAGACAGGCAGCAAGATTTTGCGCAAAATCTTGCCAATGTAGACACAGCCAGTGTGTTGGAAAGCCACGGTAAAGCAAGAGAATGAAAGGCAATGTATTTAATCTTATTCCTGGGGCTATGGTTAGTGCATGTGTCTGAATTCAATCTTGCAGCCCACTGAGATGGAGGGCCTCTTGTGCGGCCCACTCACTGGCCCTAGCTGTCCATCACTGGCTTAAAACAAATGAGTCATCAAATTTCATTTGGTCATGCTGTGTGGGGAACAGGGTCATCCCTAGCTGGGTGCAGGGCCTGGGGCACCCCCCCACCACTGTAGGCCATGCCTCACCTCCACAGCTTCCCTCAAGCCCTGCTCTTGCCCCGCCCCTGATTGCCTCCCTCCCCCCCCCCCCCAAGCAATGCAAATTGGGGGATTATCAGGGGCTTGCCAGCAGGGGTCAACCAAGCCCCCGCTTCACTCACTGCAGCAGTGGGAGCCAGAACAGTCCAGAAGCCTGCTCCACTCCAGTCCACCCTGCCACCCTCTCCCAGCCCTCTGCGCCCTGCTTCTCTGCAGCAGTGGGAAGTGGAGCACCATGGGGCCTGGATCCTGCTCCCACAGAGAAGCAGAGTGTAGTGGGCCAGGAGAGGGTGGTGAGGTGGAGCAAAGCAGGCTGATGGGCCACTCCAGCTCCTGCCACCATGGTGAGTGCGGGGGAGGGGGGGCGGGCACAACCTCTACTGCCACCCCACACCAAGCCCCCTTGTAAGCCCCTGGAGCCTGTCCATAGGATGGTTGAGGCAGTCGCCCCAGAGCCCCCCAAAGTGTGGGACAGCCGTCCCGAACCATCCTCTTTGCCACCACAGCCTGGAGGGTAGGAGAGACTGGCTACAGTCTCGCTGTGTCCCTGTGCATGGGTGCCTGATCATGCAACCTGAAAATCATAAATTCAGAAGCCTATGTCTGATCCACATGCAGCCAGTGAGGTCTCACTGCTCTGTCATCTCTCAGGGCTGAAGTGGGGGATGGGCCTCGCACTGGGATGAGAGGGCTAGAATACACCATGTGTGTATGTTAATTAGGCCACGGAGCCTGGGTTGCCTGGATTTTTGAAAGCTTCAGTTGTGCAAATGGATAAATGCCTTTGATTTCACTCAGGCCAAAATAGGTGTGAGGGGGTGGACATAGACATCAGGTAAGTGGCGTCAGAAGAGCCAGGACAGGCATAAAGCAATGTCATTCCTATCACATTAGCACTTGATAAGTTGGTCCCTAATGGCCTACACTAGAAAACAGAAACATTTGCCTTATAAAAGTGACTAAATGTGCCACCTATATCAGACATATAGAAGGTATCATAAACCCATGCACGTTTACTAATTTTTTTCCCTCTAAATTATTTCCAACTCTCAGTTAAGCTGAAACATCTACAAATCCCTTCTTTCACCATAATATTTTATACAATGCTTGTGTGTATTGTTCTGTCGCTACTCAGCTTGGTTGAAAAGTTTTTCTGATCTTAATTATTTTGTACTGTGGCAGATCTGGACTGATTTACTGGTCAATAAAATATTTAAAGCTGCTCTTTCAGTGTTATATACGTCAGCAAACACATCAGCCACAGAGGTGCATATTACAAACACATCAATAGATGAGCTTGTATTTCTGTTATTTCTGGTCACAAACCCTTTCACGCCATGGCTGCGCCCCAAAAATTCTACTGTTTTCTTCTAAGGTTGCCAGGTATCCAGTAATTGAGTCGTCTGTCCGGTTAAAAAACCCCAGAAAATACCTGATAATGTAAAAGGCTGGTGGGGACATTTTTCCCCTGTGCGTCTGGAGGGGGGGAGGAAGCAGGGAGTGCGGGAATTTAAAGGTGCAGCAACCTTTTTTTTTTTTTTTGCTCAACCAATTTTTTCCCTGCCATGTTTTTTGTGACAGTATATGGCAACCCTATTTGCTGCGCAAAGTCAGGCCTTAAATGGCCATTATTGGCCTGCAGAACTCATTTGCACTGGCTCTTTCTTTTCTTTGCTGCTATAGGCTGCCTGCCTGCCTGCTGAAGCCATAGTAAACCAATGCCAGTTTTTCTGTCTCAGCAACTTGCCCACTGAGCTGCTGCTCTGCTACAAAGTGACACTACGACGTAATTGTAGTTACATTCCCTCAGTGCAAGGCAGTGTTTGCATCTGCTCTCATGTGGGTGAGGACCAGAGGTGACCGTGAGCTCGTGTGCCCAGTGTGCCATCCATCCCGGCAAGAAGGCATTGGTGAACTCAGGCATTCAGCTGCAGGAGGGGAGGCGGGGACACTTCCAGCTTGGCTCTTGGGGCCTGCCTGTAGGGAGCTGCCTTAAACAGCCAGGCGGGTGAAAGGTGCCAGGTGGGGGCACAGGCTCCACCAGTTTGGGACTGCCCCAAGACACCCCCCCCCAAGGAGCCATTTAGGGAAGGCAGGGGCTGAAGCTGCTCCCGCCCCACAGGATTCGTACCCAAATGCTGTTGACCATCAATGTCAGGGAGCAAGGGGAAAGTGTCCAATTTGCTGCATTCCTTTCCCTGTGGCTGGGACGGGCAGAGGAACTTTGCTCTTGCTACCGGACAGGAAGGGGGCGAGCAAACAGTGTCCCAGTATGAAGCTTCTGGGGTGCCCCCCCCCCCGCGCTTCCCGCACTGCACCCTGCCCTGAGGCCCCACCCACACGCTCAAGCCTGGCTCCTGTGCCTCCCCCCCCCACACACCCTGCTCTCACATATCCTCCCCTGAGCTCCTTACAGCCCCCCCCCCCACTCCAACACGTTCCAACCCCCTGCCTTGGCCTGCTCCCCACACACCACCCCACACTTAAATTGCTTATAGGTACAGGTTTGACCTCCCTGGTCCAGAACCCTCAGGACTTGACTGGACCCAGATAAGGGATTTTTCTGGATCGGGGAGGTCATTTCTGAACCCTCTGCTGCTGGCCCTACCTTCTCTGCCCCCCCACACTGGGCTTCCCGGCCCCCTGCAGCCCAGATGAGCCACAGGCCAGCTCCCCTCCCCTGCCCAGCTGAGCTACATGCTGGCTCCTGCACCCCCGCAGCCCACTTTGGCTGTATGTCGCCTCCCTTCCCGCTGGCCTCCCAGCCCCCCCCCCCATAGTGTGCTGGGCCCCGTTGAGCTTTCCGGCTCACGGATGTTGCCAGACCAGAGAATTCCGGTTTACAGAGGTGTAACCTGTAGTATCACAATTCTCTCAACCGCCTCCCTTGAAGGTCTTCCATCTGTGAGGGATGTAGTGGTGGTGGTTTACGCTGCAACAGTACTTGTAAGAAATGTGTTACTTTCACCCTGGTCAGGACAATGAAATGCATGGGCAGCGTCCTCTAAAACAGTCCCTGAGAATGTAAAGCTGGGTGACAAATTAGGGCGCTACATTGGCCACAGCCAGATATTGATGAAGCTGATGACGTAAGCTGCAGAGCTGAGCAATCCTTAGGCCATAAGAGTTATGTGGGATAGGCTTCGGGGAGGTGCAATGGACTGAAAAACTTGTAAGACTACGGCTGATGCTAGCCAGGTACATTGCTTTTAAAAGCTGCATGAAACAGGAGCAAAGAAACACTGTTTGAGGAAGCTGCAGATGCTAGTTCACATTCATACGCGATTACCCCTTCTTGTTGTTGTCATTGCATGCCCCAGTTGCATTCACTGGGATGGCAGCTTTAGATTACATCTGAAATAAGGTTCAGAGTGAGTCTGTTTCAGCAAAAAAACTACAGCAGAGTCCTGTGGTACTTTAAAAAAATGTATTTGGGCAAACGTGTTTATGGGCTGGAGCCCATGCTGTGAGCGGCATGCATTATATATGGAATAAGAGGGCCCTATTTTATACTGCATGACAATTAGTTTGTAAAATAACTAGTTACTGTAGGCGCATGGGCTTTCGGCAATTTGTGCGTCAGCTCACTGCCAACCCTCGCAGCTTCTCCCTCACAACTGCAGCCTTTGCTTTCCAGCACTGCCCCCACAAGCGCATCCTGTCAGTTTGATGTCTCACTGACCTTCCATTGCACAGGCTCAGCTTGCGAAAAACTGCCTCACACCCCCCCATGACTAATAGTCACACTCACTGTCCTGCTTCCCTTAACATATTCCAGCCTCAGTCAGGCGATGCCATCTTATTGCAGGTGGGGGGGTCAAGGGAGGCAGGCGTAGGGTCACCTAGTTCATGAATTACATTGAGTCTAGACAGTGCGGGCTACAGTCACAAAACCATTTCGACACCTAACTGCACTGAAAGCTCAGACTCATGCACCCATCACCCCCCCCACCCCCGCACAGTTGGATGCCCTCCCCCCGCCCAACGTCTCACAATGCTGTTCCCGCCTACACCTTCAGGTACCCCTATCCCCGGCCCTCCCCCCCCCACCCCAACAGGCCTGGGCTCTTAGGTGAGTACCCTACCCATACTAATGCAGGCATGTCTTCCAGCTCTTCACTTAAGGCCTCTTGAGAACAGAGTAGCTGTCTCTAACGCCAAGAGGGGCACTGAAGCTGAGGGTACATCTACAGCGCAACGCTATTTTGAACTAACTAATGCTATTCCGAAATAACTTAGTCCGCATCTGTACAGCAGGCAGTTATTTTGAAATAGTCAAAATAGTCAAACTGGAGGACTTCTTACTCCAACTCCTGAAACCCTCAGGCTACGTCTACACTGGCAGCTTCTTCCACAAGAACTCTTTTGCGGAAGAGGTCTTGTGCAAAAACTCTTCCACAAGAGAGCGTCTACACTGGCATGTGTTTTTGCGCAAGAGCATCCATGCCAGTGCAGACGCGCTCTTCCACAAGAAAGCTCTGATGGCCATTTTAACCATAGGGGCTTCTTGCGCAAGAAATTCATGTTGCCTGTCTACACTGGCCTCTTCTGGAAGAACTCTTGCACAAGAGGGCTTATTCCTCATGGGGAGAGGAATAACTCTTCCGGAAGAAGCCCTGTTTTACAATGCTATACTGTAAATTTACTTCTGGAAGAACGCTCGTGCAGTGTAGACAACCAGCAAGTTTTTGCGGAAGAACGGCTGTTCTTCTGGAAGAAGCTGCCAATGTAGACATAGCCTCATTGTACGAGGAATAAGGGAAGAGTGCTCTATTTCAAAATAAGTGCTGTGTAGACTCTCTCTATCTCAAAATAAGATGCGCAATTGACATAGCTCAAGTTGTGTAGCTTATTTCGAGTTAAGCCCTGCAGTGCAGCCAGGCCCTGAGAATGCTGAGCTAGATGGGGCTTAGCACACATCCCTTGGTTTGGCATTGGCTCGTTTAGGCCAGAAACTAGCTGCTAACTGGGAGGGGGTGCACAATGTAAAGGTGTTTTGGGAGGAATAACAGAACTGACATGAGGGGTAAACAGGATGCCCTCCCCAATCCGCCCTTTGCATCCTCCCCTGTCCCACTTTTCCCCTTTGCCTCCCTCCTCCCAGCCTTGCTGTGCCACCATAAACCCCTGGTAGGGGCGTGCCCCACTCCCAGCACTGTGTGACTCAGCCCCGGGAGGCACACCCAGCACACCTGCAGACTGGCTGGCAGGCTCCTTTCTCTCCTGCTGCATCTGCCTGCTCTAGTAAAGTCCGAGCCCCTTGTGCATGCAGTGCTGCCCCCAGGAGGTGTCAAGCCATGTATGTGCCAAAGGTGCCAGCAACCCCATGCAGCGTCAGTGCAGTTAGCCCTGGAATGGGCCAAGGGGCATGCTGTCTAGTCCTTTCCCACTCTGAACCTGCAAGCTCGCCTTCACACCCCTTTGCTGCCTGGCCGTGGCAGCATAAGGATATTCCATCCCCTAGGTTTTGTGCCAAGGCAGCAGTGCCTCCTGGTGGGGGCATCTTCCCCTCCTGCACCACCTCTGGCTGGACTGCATGGCTGCAGAAGCTGGTGCAGAGTGCAGCACTCAGAGGTGGAATTGCTGGTTCACCCGTTACTGGGTGTGAGGAAAAGCCCTGTCCCAACTGCTCCAATGGCCCTGCCTGGTCCCAATGTGCTGCCTACCTGGACAGATGCTCCACTGTGATGTATGCAACTGCTCTGCTCTTCCTATTTGGGAGCAGTCAGTCAGGAAACAAGAGCTACCGTGTTTTGATCTGTAAGTATACCTACACTTGGCCATTCCTCCTCTTTTGTCCCCCGACAGTTCAGTTCTTGGAAGTGCATTGCCATTAACCAGCATTTTACTCTCTTGCTGAAGAAGCATGACTGTACCATGAACGTGTACAGGAACTTGTATGTTGTGCTTTCACAAACAGGTGTTTAATAGTAATTTATTAGTGAACCTTTGTGACTCAGAAATAAATTACATTTCAGTACCAAAATTTTCCCCTTTCTTTCCCCCACAAATATTTTTGACCCCCCCCCATTCTTATCAAATGGCTCTCTACCAAGAAAATGTCACCCAGACTATTAGTTTGCAATTTTATTTTTAAAAAATGAAATATTCAAAGTACTTCTTTCCTCTCTTTCAAATATCGACACATAATATATTAACTTTTAATATTTACAACATGTTGTTATGATGCTGTTGTAGAAAATGCATGCTTCTGGTCTGAAAACCAGAGCAAAATGCAACAGACCATTAACTGCAGCCATTGAACATAACCTGTACAGTATCCAGTCACTATTCAGCCACAGGAGTTAGAGCAGGAATAAAAAAATTGGAATCTAGTGTTTCCTAGCAACAAGGCTTAGGCCTTTATAACACAATTTCTGTAGGATTAGAACCTCTAACTGTTAGGTAGAAACTGAAGCTCTTGGCATACACTGTAAACATCTTTACTTTTAATGAAAAAGCTAAAGAGAAATATGTTTTTGACATATACTGTGTGCTATGTTTCAATTCGACAATTTTGTCAGAAGAATATTAAGATTTCAATGTTTTATCATGGTTCATACAAGTAAAATATCATCAAGGACACAATCTGACATACTAACATTTATTAAGAGCTAAAGTCCACCACTAAGTCTAAGGAAATATTGTAACTGGCAAACACATTTTCTTGGACAAATAATGTAAGATGACAAATGCCAAGACAAAGCCACAGTAAGTTGAACTTGAGTAACTATCAGTTTCTTTTGAAAAGTAATTCCTCTTACACTCAGTAAGCTTTTGACCTGATAATGCTTTGTATAAAGGCCAGGCTTAAATAACAGTCAGCATTTTTATTTGTGTTTATTTTGTGGGAAAAAAACATTGTGGTGGTCTGATCTGAACGATGAAATGTTAGACTGATCACGTTGAAAGGAAGTTGTAGATTTTTTTTTTCTTTTGTTAAAATATGCTTCAACTTTTCTATCGGTGACTGTTTATAACACTCTAATCTTAGGCTACTATACCTTGGTTTCCGACAACATTAATCTCTATTATAGTTATCCTTCTAAAAGTATCACTTTATAACACATTACTTGCCCTCCCCGCCCCAGAGTGATTATATAAAGAGGGCTTGGTGAACGGGACTAAGTGCAGATTTTGAAAAAACAAAATTTCTGAAAGTGCATGACAACATGATTAAAAAAAGAGAGCTTCTAACTAGCATACAAAAATGAGAGGACATTAAAGATCTCAAACTAAACAGTTAAAATGTGTACACTGAGTTGCACATTGTCCAGTGTGTGTATATTTGGCTATATTCTACATACATATCTATACACCTTTGAAATGTTCTAGTTTTCTAAATAAACATGAAAACAGAGAAAACATTAGTTTTTACAATTGTTTTGCTGTCATAAAAATATAACATATATAGTCTCATGATAAGTATTTTGCTACAACATAGTTAGTGTGCATGAGTGCGTGTTTGTATTTTCACTTTTAGAACTAGTTTCCCAACCCAGAATGCGACCATCAATTTATATGATCTAAACAACCATAAAAATGTCCCATGTAAATTTTGCTTTGTTTTATGTTTTTGTCATTTGGGTCTCTAGGCTTTTGTGCAAAATTAAAAAACAAACACTAAGAAAATTGGCTTAGTCACTAAAAAAATAAACAAATGTGGAGACTGAAACATTCCCTGCCTCTATCTGACATAGTTCTTGGACAAGATGGTTTAGATCTATTCCTTCACAGGAGCTCTCTTAAATGGTGCTTGATCTGTTGGTAAGAATAACATTGGCCTCCAGTGCTCCTGTATTAATAAATACATGCCATTTTCTTTAGAAATGCTATTGCGTTCACCTCAAAAATGACACCATTTTTATTTTTCTCAATTTCATAACCAAACACAAAAAAGACAGTTTCTTATGCCACCAGAATACAGGGCCGTGTAATGTCATTTGATTCTTTATACATCCATATTTTCACAAAAAATACTGCCCAAAAATGTATCATATTTTCTATGCATAAATTGGAAAAATGCCAAATATGCTTTCAGAGACAAACTTGTAATACTTTTCACTCACTGACCTTTTGGCATAATAATGAGAATAATCATCATCAAGGCAGTATTAAAAACCACAGCTGTAGGTAATACAAAGTGCATTTCCTGCATATAATACAAATAGAATTTTAAGAAACTAAAGGCACAAGCTAACTAAATATGTATTACATACTAGAAATGCACAGTTCAAGGTAATTTACTGATCAGTAAGAGCTTCAAATATTTGTTTATAATGGATCTTTAAAGCAGTTTGAAAATGATACATCATTAGTGAATTGCAAAAAAGTATAATTGGTTAAAATATAAGTAAAATAGACTCTAATATTGACATCTTGGATCAGTGATAAAATACATCATCACATTTATGAACGCACTCTCTATATACAGTTCATAAATTATTTTTCATTGATTAAAAGAACATCAGAGGCTCAAGGATCTGAAGGTCCATTTTTAGGCTGGTGTGGAGGTATTCAAATTCTCCATGATTTTATGGGAAATTACAGAAATCAGTGCTATAATTACCAGACTTGGTCAGCTCTCAAGACTGCATGTTAGTGAGTGATGAAGCCAGTCGCAATATTTGGATCTGGATTTCAATCCAAATTTCTCCATTGTTTTGGGTGGTGTGTGGATGGCATTCTTCTGGATCAGTTTGTCACTGATCTTGCACCAGGGAAACTGCCCTTTGAATTCTGTTGGAGCAGGACTGAATCCATAAAGGGAGGCCAAAGTTGTGAAGTTGAGAGCTGGATCCAAATCTCCCCAAAGTTTGGGTGGATTCCCACCTGATTTTTCAGTTCAGGCTCATCTCTAAATTCAGTACAGTTTGTTTCACTTGCCCAAAAACAAAAACAAAACAAAAAAACCCAAACAAACAAATGAACAAAAAAAGAAAATAGGAAAAGAAACAAGCAAACAAACCCTGCTTTTAGCAAAAGTAAATCTGAGCAGAGATGATTAGATTATATTTACTATGTCTGTTTTTGGTTAAAATGTGCAATAATGTCACTGTTACACATACATAGATTCTAAGATAAAATTCCAATCCCTTCAGAAATTAACAGAGATAATTTGCACACAACCCCCACTGAGACAAGTAGGCCCTTTAAAAATGACCAGTTAAAAGAAGGAACATACACTTTGCTATGAAATCATTATATCGACAGCCCATGATTACTGGTGAATTAAAATTCATGCCCTACCACTATACCACTTTGCTACGTGCTCTGCAGACTGAGCCAAAAGACTCTAGAATCATTTCCCAAATGTCCTACACTTACTATCCACACTTAGGTTCACCAAATTCTGATCCTTTTTCGCACATAAATATTGAAACATACAGCATAATTATTAATGTGAGAAGGGGCTAATGTGATGATGAAAAACAGATACTACTCCGATTTACAAATGAATCCTAACAGAAGACTTCTTGTCCAGTGAACCAAAAGGATACTATTCTCTATAGTGAGAGAAGACTTTTTTTACCTTCACTGGCACAGAGGGCATGTGTGAATCCTTCCAGCAGCGTGGCGTTGTTTGTCTGGGATGTACTGAAAAAGTGCCTGCTCTAAAGCTCCCTGAAGTCATGCAAAAACTGTCGATTAGTCACTTGTGCACATTCCTGCCCACTTTTAGAGTCATGATGGCTAGCTATGGCACCTTGTGCAACGCCCACTCAGGTGGACTTTCAGCTTCTGTGCTTGGGGCTATGCCACAAGAATTTAGTATAACCTATGTCTGACTGAACCCTTGGGGAGAGAATCAAAGAAGACTGCCACATGCAAAACCCTACACAACATGACATTTATTATTGAGCGAATGGAAGGAGACTAAGGATGAGTAAAGATAAATGTCATGTGGGACAGCCTTTCTGTGCTACTCTTATCCAAAGCCTACTGTGTTTCCCCATGTTTTTCAGGTCTGAAACTTCACTTAGTAGTGAAAAACAAAATGTGCTGATATAAGGTTCTAAATAAACTTGTTCTTGTGAGCCATCCCATTAAAGGTTAATGGAAAAACTCAGGAGAGTAAGGACTATCAAGTGAGTAAGGGCTGCAGAATCAAGCTCTATAGCCATTTTTAATAATCTGAGTTATTAATGAAATAAGAAGACGTGTATCTTCAAGAAGAAAGCAGAAGACACAGAATTCTTAAATATTCTGCATGTATCTGCGATTTAAACAAGAGTGGCATCTTTCTAAGTTGTGTTGTTGACCCATTTGAACTCTGCTTCTGAAATTTTTGAATACTGCCACACAAGAACTAAAAATCTTCACTGTCATCGCTCAGAGTTAAACAAACTATATTAAAATACCATCTTCTGTCACATTTAAAGGCAGTTGGATATGTGTTTTCCTCTATATTTATATATACAGAGTTCTGATCTAGAAAAATCAATACAATAAACCATTTTATGTTTAAAAACAGGCAGTCTTTGGTGACGCAAAGGCAGAGGTTTTCTTTGTTACCTCCTGCCTATTTCATTCTGTCTCATAAAGTGAATATTGTTGGCACTGTCCGAAAGTTCAAGATACTGCTCTACAGATAAAACAAAGTATCCATCATAGCCTTGAACCCTCCCAGTGCTTAAAAGCTGCTGTTTTTCTCCCTCCGTCCATGCTCTAATGCCTTCTTCTCCTTCTTGCAGACGTCTTTGTTCCTTAGTCCAGGCCAGAGCTACTGCCCTCTGCCTGGCTATTTCTAAGACATGGTTCTTTTCTTCCTCAATGGTTGTCCCATAACGAACATTAAAGCACAAAGCACCATGTTGGAGCTGTATATCAGCAAACCGTCTAGTCCTCCCATTTATCACAGATGTCATCTGAGACACAGTAACATTGACACCATTCTCCAAAATGCGCCGGCCTCCTGTGTTGCCTATTAGAGCCAAGTCTTCTTCCAAAGACCCTAGCTTGATGAAATAGTGCGTGTCTCGTCCTTCTATGGTAAAATGCAGATTCTCAAGATAGTGAGCATTGTTGAGGATGGCAGCAATGCGCCGGCTGTCCTCATTTGCTACTCCTATAATGTCAGCAGTCACTATCCCATCCTTAATGGCAAATTTGATCCCTTTTCCAAACACAGATGGAATGGCTGCAAACCTGGGCTGTTTTCCTCCTTCAAGACATCTCCCATCACTGTACCTGGGGGTCATAGGAAGTTGATCCAAGGATATAAAGTTCCTAAGTTGTTTTTGCAGCTCACACTGAATGCCAAGGATAGTCTAGAAATGGAAACATTAACACAGTGTGAAGTAAAAAAAGTGTTAAGTACATTTTATTCCAGTACCATATGATATCAAGTTTCTACTGATATCTATAGCTCCTTGGAGTGGGTACTAATCCTTTACATTTGTCTGTAAAGCATCATGCACATCTGTGATGCAGTAACAACAACAAAACACTATAGTAATAAACTTTACAGTGGCCTGTGTGTACAGCTTACAGTCTCTTGAACTCTTCAGTGTCCCAGCATCAAATGAAGAATGCATTCATCACATATTGTATCTTCCTATCCAGAAAGAACTTAGGTGATAAGGTGAAAGATAAGATAAGGTGAAAATTCCTTGTTTGATCCCAGAAATTGCTATTTTAGTGATGAGTGTATCCTCTTGGGACTGGGGAGATCTGAGTGCAGTTCCCTGTTCTACCATGAACACCCTGGGTGACCTTGGACAAGTCACTGTGATTCAGTTCTCCATCTGTATAATGGGAATAAAAGGCTAGAGGAAAGGTTTTCACATGGTGGGGCATGAACTCCAGTGGAGGTGTGACAAGCTTATCAGACCAGTCTCAGCTGGTAGGACCAGGCTCTCTGCCTGTCTTGCTGCCACAGCTCCAGCAGTCACCAGTTACTGGAGTGCTGGAATGGATACTACAAAAGGGCAGTTGAAGACCTACCCAGGAGTACTGACCATGTGCCAGACACAGCCCCCTCCTGACTGTGGCTCCAAGGCCCAAAGCCCCACTAGCTTCCCTGTGCAAGGCAAGCAAATGAGGCTGAGCTGAAGGGCGATGGTCAGGATGGGGGTGTCCCTTGCAGGGGGTAGTGCTCATGAGATGCAGCCTTCTGCACCCCCTGTGAACCTGCCCTTCAGCATGGGAAGGTGGAGGAAGAAGCCCAGTACCCATAGCTCCCCAGCAGGTACCTTCCTCCTGAAGGGGTGTGTGTGGGTGTGTGCGCATGAGACATGAATTTCTGAAGGGAGATTCAGCAAAAGAAAGCATGGGAACAGCAGGGCTAGGATAATTCCATCCCTTAAGGATAAATACACAAAAGATCCTGAGGTGCTGAAATACTAGTAATGGAGGCTATATAGGTACCTAAGAGTTGTAGATAA
This sequence comes from Pelochelys cantorii, assembly GCA_032595735.1. Taxonomy (NCBI): domain Eukaryota; kingdom Metazoa; phylum Chordata; order Testudines; family Trionychidae; genus Pelochelys; species Pelochelys cantorii. The sequence goes on from CM064337.1 coordinate 17,655,317, forward strand.
AGCTAGTGCCCAATCCTTGAGTTCTTACTCAAGCAAACTCCCACTGACATCCATCCAGCTATTCATCCATATTCTTTTACTGTGCCCATTACTATACTATTTCATACTATCGAGTGACTTCAGTGGGAGTTTTGCATGTGAAGGGCCCTAACGTTAGTGGGCCTGAGTCTTCACCTCTTTGCACTGTCCATATTCATTCACACCTGGGCCTAGAGAGTTGAAAATGCTATTACTTTGCTAAGGTACCATTTTACACCTTCTTTACATGACTCCATAAGGTGAGAGGCAGTAGTTAATCAGTCCCTTCTGTTCATCTTATTTTGTAAAACTGCATTTTTTTTGTTGATAGATGTTCAATAAGGATCAAATCTGAAATGTGACTGTCTGCCCAGTGAATAGCTCAGATTTGTATTGGTGCAGTTACACTGACCACTAGCCATCAATTGCTGAAACATGGCTAATTTTAAGTCTAGACAAAGCCCGAGGCAAGTTTGAGACTTAAAACTAAAAAAACTAAAACTAAAACACCATTATCACCACCACTTGACTATGCTAATAAATCTGTTCTACAGAGTATTTTTACATAGGAAAAGACTTTTAAAGATTTATTATTTGGGTTGTTTTTGCATTTCTCATTGTGCATCATTCCAGTAAAAGCTGAATATCTGTTGATTTCATTTGCACTTAATATAAGTATGAATTTATTACATGAGACCAGTATCTTATTATATTTTCAAACAAGCACCTTCTTTCTTTCCGCCCCTCTGCTCGGGGGGAGCTCAGTCAATACCTGCAAAACTATGCATTATCTTCCTTCCCAAAACCCTCCTCTACCACGCTATCTGTAAAATGCCTAGCATTTTGACCCATACTGTCTCATTATTTCCTTGTATTGCCTCATTATTTCCCATCAGTTTGCATCCATCTGTACTCTTTTGCCTTAGAGTTAGATTGTAAACGATTTGGGGTAGAGAACATATTTTTATTCTGTTTCTGAATATAGAACCTTGTACAAAAGGGTACTGAAATTATAGAAACTATGATAATAAAATAAAAATAATGAAGGCGTAATGAACAAAAATAAACCCAGTTATGTGAATTGTTCTTTTCCTGAAAATCATCGCTCAGATCATGGTGGTCTGAGTTTTCTTTTAAGGTTTGATTCAACATTTTTCTATGTATTTTGTAACTGAAAATGATCCAGTTAACTAGCAAGCAGAACAGCTGCGATTGTAGGCAGACTTTTGCTAACCTTTCCAGGATCCCACTCTTGGGTTTTTGTTTGAAGCTGTAAAAGTTCATATGTTGTTTCCAAAGTTTCTATCTCTGGTTTTGGAAATCCAGGAAGCACGTTGTGTAGCTGGAAACCGAACAGCTCTAGCCAACTTCCAATATCTACAAAACAAAATAAGAGCATTCTTAGCAACAATACTCTTAATTCTTGGGAAGCTGAATGTGTTTTGTACTATTTCTAGGAAAAGTGGACAGGTGGGATGAAGCAAAAGTAACAGTGTTAGCTCTGCACTGGCAAAAGAAATTATGGTTCTTCGTTCTGACAGATGAGAAATTAGAACTGCCATTGGAGCTAGACACCTTTACCAAGAACTAATCAAATCTCAAAGCATTAATAACTGATTGACATATTGATTCGTTTTCAAAATTGGTTACCAGAAGAAGATACATTATTTTATCACATGGCATAGCTATCATCCTGTGTTCTGTATTGTGGATTCTTTCACATATCATGGAAAGGAATTCAGATAATGCTGCCTCAACTTTTTGCCTTTGCCTTTTGCAAATTCTAGTGCTTAGCAAAGACAGCAAATTCTAGTACTTAGCAAAGACAGCAAGCTATTTGCTTGCTTTATTGACTGAATCAAAGGTCACAGAAAATAGATAAAGCTATATGGGTAGTAGTAGGTTAAATACATTCAATTAAATTTATGCAAGTTGAGAGTCTACTCCTCTCCTCTGATGTGTGCAAATTTCACAAACTTGGATCCATATAAGGATTTGACCCAGAAGTTTTTTTAACAGGATTTTTTTTTTACCTGTAGTATACTTAGCGACATCTTGAATTCTGCCAACTGGATAGTTATTTTCAAACGAGTAGAGATTAAATGGTTTGGGGATGATGTTTAAATGTTTCCACACATGATGATTTGGTGTTGTCCAACGTCCAGCAATGACATCATAATCCTTTTGACCCAAATGCACTAATTTAGTAAGAGAATCATAGAGCCCTCCATGAAAACCAATGATAACCTGAAAATCTGGATAAGTGTCTTGGTAGATATCTCCATAAGGTGTGTATAGAATTTCTTTTATTACTTGACCCCGACTGCTAAAGACAGCTAGGGGTGTGCCAGTGTTGTCACAAGCAACATAATATTCTTCTCCACTGCTTAATTCCATCGCAATGAGATGGCCTTGAAGATCATAATATAGAGATGTTATTTCTGAGCTAGTATGATTGTATAAATGAGTAACTCTTATTGGATTGGAGAGATCAGCATAAAAGAACTGAAGGTGCTGTCCTAGACTTGATTTACTTGCAACTCGTCGTCCAAGCCCATCATAACAGTATTGCACAGTCCAACCAGACACTTTGTTGTAAGCTTTGTTCAAGAGACCATTGGAGTTATACTCAAATATTTCATTGCCTCTTTGTCTAAGAAACCCATCTTCATCCATTTTGTACTGAATTTCTCCAAGTCTAGTAATGCGATCTCTGAGATCATATCTCAGAGGAGTGAGACGGGCACTGTTTCCATGACTAAGCAAGTTTATATTTCCATTAAGGTCGTAACTATAACGCCACTGGGTTTTGTCATTCACAGAGACAGTTTGAAGTTGACCATCGGCATCATACTCATAAAAATACCTTGTTATGTTGGCATCTACTCCTACTCGTATATCACATATAACCATACGACCCATATTATCATACTGAATGGTCATCCAATAGGCTATGGACTTAAGAATTTCATATTGCACTTCAATCACCTGACCATTGGCACTAAAAATCTTGGTGTGTTTCATCACTGTGGTAGTTATAACTTGGTTTAAGTCATAATTGATTACACTGAATTTTCCAAATTGTTCAGTCCTTCCAGATACATCAACATATCGGTACAGATCTATAGGAAGAGGAGTCTCGTTTATCATGGCCTGCATGCTGGTGACCCGGAAATTGTTGTAACTGTAGTCAAATCTGGCATTTACAAGTCCTTCTTCACTAAATCTGAAGATCTGACGACCAATAAGAGGGCCTACATATAGCAAATGGGGGTGGGGAAGAAGAAAACCAAGAAAAAGTGAATTAGGCCCACAGTATATTTAATATACACAAAAAAGAAAAGATGTTAATCTAAATGTATTCTTGAGTCTTATTACTATTTGACTACAATATCTTTAAGTGAGAAAAATATTTAATTCTTCTCTCATGGATTTATTTAGTACCAAGGTACTCCTTAAATACTTATTACTTTTCTTTTAAACTAATGAAGTTTACACATAACTATGATTTCCATATAGTTATTCATAACCTAATATTAACTTGAAATTATTTTTAAAATGGGTAACACATTCCTCAAATAAATAATTCCTTTGAATGTTCTGACAGAGAAACTTGAAAAATGCAAACAGTAAAGCAATTTGATTTATTATTTAGCAAATGTCCACTTATTGGAAAAACAAATCATCAAATATTACGAGCCATTTCATTGCAACTGATAATAAGAATGTTACATATTTTAAATAGGATAGTTTTTATATGTCTGCAGACAAACAGACACATTTTCCTACTGCAACATACTGCAACATAAAAACATGATTTCAGTGGTAGACCTGATTTCAGGCTGTACACCAGATAGTGTTTGCAGGCAGAGGTGCCGACTTCCCTTCTAGCTGGTGAGTTCTTGCCCCTCTCCACATCAGACACTGCTCCTACTCCATCCCTTCCACCAAGCCCCGCTTCTTCTCACTCCCACCCCCATAGCACACCTTCCCCTCAGACCCTGCCCTACCTACTCCCCTGTGTGTACCACATACCCACTTTTCTCCCTTCCTCCCTCCCAGAGCTTCCTGAACACTGTAAATCAACTGTTAATGGCACTTCAGAAGTACTAGGAGGAAGGGGGAAGGGCAGGCATGGGGTGCACTCAGGGGAAGAGGAAGGGAAGAGATGTGGGAATTCGGCTGCCTATGTGTGCTCTGCACCCCTTATTTAGCACTATACGTGTGTCAACCCCTAAATTTGCAGGATCAGGGACCAAAGTTTCACTATAAAGTGTCACCCTTTAAAAATATTAATAGTTATAACCTACCTGTTTGCCTGTATCTGATGGTACAGATGAACCCATCATGCATTAGGTGTATTGTTTTAATAACCCCAGAGGATTCTTCATATGTAAATGTGACTTGAGTAGTATCATAAAGAATCTCTGATAGTCGGGACTGTTTGGTATACTTATAAAGGACCCTGCGACCTGTTCCAGGATACAGTATTTGCAAAAGTCGTCCATCTCTGGCAAAATCTTGTATGAAAGAAGCTGTGCTATCTGGTGGGGTGTATATATTGCGATAGTACCCAACTGAAAGCATGGTTTGCAAACCATGACGCACCATACTTGGCATGGTTACTGAGAGCAGATAATCAGACTGGTCATATTCAAAAATGTAGCGTCGCTGGCTGTGCAAAAGGACCATCACAGACTGCAATGAAATAGAAATGACATGTAAGCAACTGACAAAACAAATGATTATTAAAAAAGTAGATATACGAAAATTTTAAAAACCCATTGAAACAGATATTCATTTCTATTGTTTGTTTTTATTCTCTGTACAATGCAAAATAAAATTGTCAGCTTTGGAAAATATGTGGTCAAGGAGGTTGCTTAGAGACTAAAAAGGACTGAAATAACAATTGCTGCGAGGACACAAAATTGTCAAGGCAGATGTAGCCTCTGAGTGTATTACTCTGAAGCCTTACTTTAACTCAGTAGGCCACTCTGAAACATGTAGGGCACCTACTCAGAAGCAAATTCAGACAGAACCTCCCTCACTAACAAAAATAACGTACTTGCAAGTGTTCCTAGATGATGAGAAAAGAGGCAACATTCACTGTTGCTGATGATTTGCTTAGCTCTTATTGACATCCCACAGTGCTTATACCAGCTGCACAGACTTGCTCTCCCCAGAATGACTTCAGTACCATGATCCATCCTCTGTGTGCTCTTCTCTGCTGATGGCATACCCACCAACATTGCTGAATTTCACCAGATTTATTAAGGAGTCCAAATTATTTTAGGGCTATTTTTTGTGTAAGTATTTATCTCTCTGGTGTTTAACCTGTAAGCTAATTTCTATGAATAACTGATATTTGCTGTGTTGTTTAGTAGTGGGTGGTCAGAGAAATCACAAGATCTGCTTTCTGCTACCTGACTATATAATGGGGCTAACACTAATGGGGCTAATATACTGAGTCTCTGGAAACTTTCGCTCTCCCTGTTGAGAGCTATCATTGCAGAAATAAACCCAATACAAATTTATGTGGATTATTTGTAGAAAGTCTTTACAGTATTTGCCCAGCTCTAATAAGTACCATGACTGTTCTTGGGTAGTATATATCCTGGCCAAGTAACATGAATTGTAGTATGCTTGTGTGATGGGCTTTACCAATTCTGCACTGGACTTGCAAGGATTAGCCAGGGTTACCAGCTAATAAAGGCTAGCTATAAAGGCTAGGGGAGCAACTCAGTCTGGGCTGATTGTTGCCAGGGAAGGAGGTGCTGCCAGAGCACTGAAGGAAGAGCTGCAGACTGAACCACAGAGGCCAGTCAGCGAGGATTGGCCAGAGAAGCCCCCAGTCTCCAGGAAAGCGGCGAAGAAGGCTGTTACGGTGAGTCCAGTAGGAAGTAGTGCATGACAGGGTGATAGATCCCCGAGAGCTCAGCGTGTTTTGGGTGGATTCCCCACTGAGCTAGTGATAGGCCACCCCACCACTGACAGGGAGCTGGGCTAGGACCTGGTGGAGAGGGTGGGCCCAGGTCCCCGTATTCCATCCCCATTAACTCCAAGGGGGGCACTCCAACTGCTAGGCAACACAGCCCTGCATGAAGGGGCACAGATATTGATTTTGTGACTGCAGCTGCTAGGTCCCACTGCCCTGAAGGCAGGGAGTGATCACTGACTCTGGCTGTTAGGTCTCACTACCCTGAGGGAAGGGAGTGATTACTGACGCTGGCTGTTGGGCGTCACTGCCCTTCAAGAGGGGGGTGTTTGTAGTGACTGCAGCTGCTAGGCCTGACTGCCTCATTGGGATGAAGTGTGGTTCTTGGCCCTGAGCCACTGGGATCAATACACAGACGGGGTGACGCACTCTGTGAAAGGCCTCAGACAAAGGTGCCAGTTCGGGAGGGCAAGGTGGGGTGGTGGTGGGGGTGGGCAGCAGCTGTGTGCTTCGGGACATGGCTTGTTTTTCATCCCATTCTCCAGACTATCAGGGAGCTCCTCACCAGCCAGGTGTGGGAATGCAAGTACTTTCCCTTCACTCCCTGATATTCCGGGGAATGGGATGAAAAGCAACCCTCATCCCGGAGCACACGACTGCTGCACCCCCTACTCTCCCAAAATGGTGACCTCAGAGGCCTAACACCTTGCCTCTGAGGGGGACAGGCATACCCACCCTGTGATAGCTTGTTATAGCAAAGTACTTAGATTCTGACCCCATTTCTACAAAGCACTTAAGCACATGAATAGCCACATTAAGTGCTTTGTATGATTTATGCCAAAGTACTCAGGAACACTGTGACCATCCTTCTAGGACACCAGAACACTAGGAACAAATTGAGAAAAACAACTCATTTCTGAGCATAAACCCTGCCAGGACAGAAAACAATAAGGTTCAATCCTGCAAGGTGCTGAATGCTCTGGCCCTAAACCAGTTGACTCAAACACCTAAATGTCTGCCCAAAGGAAAGAGGTAGACTAAGCCAATCCTCTTTAAATTCCTCTTTTTTTTCTCCCTCGCTATTTATTTCAGCCTACCTTTGGTGAAAGACATCTGTCACCTGTACACAGGCCAAAGATCGTCAACATTTGCCATGCTCGAGTTACCCAGCAGGTGAAGACAGACTTTCCACCAAGCTTTTCCTGATCACTTAATTGCCAGTTTGTCAAACATTTGTAACATACACAGAGGTGTTTATTTTATTCTCACTTTCCAGTCCCTAGTCTGCAGTAAACCACTGACTGAACTCTCTCCCTACTGATGTGATGATTCTCTTGCTATAATGCTCCCTCGTCTGTCATTGATAGAGTATGAATAGCAAGTTCAGAAACATCTCTAATATAACTTTAGTGCCCCTCTGTGCCATTTTCACAGCACTCTGGTTTTTTCCACTTTTGTGTGGGACAGCAAAAGGACAGTACTGGACCTGGAGATATAATATCCTATCCAGTATTATCACTGTGTATTATAAAGATAATAAAAGGCAATTTCCTATTTATTCTAAAAATGCTATAATAGATTTTGAATTACGCAAGTGAGTCCTAATTGATTGAAAAGGATTTCATGGCCTAGCTCACAGGGATTGAAGCCTTCATGACGTTTTCTGATAAACAACTAGGCTGTGTCGACATTGGCAAGATTTTGTGCAAAAGCGGCCACTTTTGCACAAAATCTTGCCGCCTGTCCACACTGGCCGCGAGTATTTGCGCAAGAACACTGACGTTCTAATATACAAAATCAGTGCTTCTTGCGCAAATACTCTGATGCGCCCGCTCAGGGATAAGTCCTCTTGTGCAAGTGTTCTTGCGGAAGAGGCCAGTGTAGACAGGTAACATCAATTTCTTGCGCAAGAAAGCCCGGTGGCTAAAATGGCCATCGGCGCTTTCTTGCGCAAGAGAGCGTCTACACTGGCATGGATGCTTTTGCGCAAAAGCAAATCTTTTGCGCAAAGGCACATGCCAGTATAGATGCTCTCTTGCGCAAATACTTTTAACGGAAAAACTCTTCCGTTAAAATATTTGCGCAAAATCATGCCAGTGTAGACACAGCCCTAGAGTTTATAGCTTGGACTCTCCTTTGAGAATACACAAAACAGATACACTGCTAAAAATGACCACTAGATGTCACTTCCACTCAACATAAACATGCAGTTGCCAAAGTATTTTGTCTGGTTGCAAACTTTGGCTAGTCAGTGTTTTTTTACAGGAATAAGTTAATTAGTGTGACCAAGTTAAAAAAATATTCTGTAATATCATCATGGTGCCTTACCCATAGGAATCCTAACCCAGTGGCAGGGAATCTTACTCATAGGAACACTAGTTAGTTCCCTACACATAGCAGTCCTAACCTTAGGGAGAGGATTCATACTCACACGAATCCTAAACCTAGCTTTAAGAGCTATATCCATAGTAACCCTGACCCTATAACAGATAGCGCTACCCACAGGACCCCCTTAATTCTAGGGTGGGGAACCCCACCCATAGGAACCCTAAACCTAGTTCCAAGTGCCCTACCCATAGAAACCCCCTACATAGCTCCAAGTGCACCTTCCTATGGGGACACTAACTCTCACTCCAAGTTCCCTACATGTAGGATTCGTGCAGGGCCCCCATCCATACTCCTAACTCGAAGTGGCCTACACAAAGGAACCTTAAACCAAGAGAGGTGATTCTTCCCATAGGAAAACTAAACCTATCTCCAACTGCTGTAACTATAGGTACCCGAATCCTACGGTGAGAAGCTGAATCCATAGGAACCCTAATTCAGGAGCAGGGATCTGTGCCAATAGGAATCCTAATCCTAGGGTCAGAAGCTGAATCCATAGGAACCCTAACTCAGGAGCAGGGATCTGTGCCAATAGGAACCCTAATCCTATGGTGGGGAGCCCTACCCATATGAACCTAACCCTCAGGCAGGAAGCCATATCCATTGTAACTCTTACCTAGCTTCAAGTGCCCTTTCCATAGGAACCCTAACCCTAGCTCCAAGTGCTTCTGAAAATTTAATTACTCAGAAAGGAGCGAAGTTTTAATTAAGCCATAAAGAGAGCTAATTAATCAGATGGGGAAATGTATATATATAAATTGTAATTTTAATACACCAAAGTGAATGTCCTTATTGATTTTGTACTAAAAATAAATAATTGTGGAAGATTCAGACACTTATAGCTTCAAAAAACTATTAACACAATAAACAATTATTTCTCAGTGCAACATCAAACTTTGCTTGATGTACAAGGCTTTATTGGACCAATTCTGAACTTGCTCAATGACCATCTGAAATACTCACTGGTGACAATATCCACTGTACATATGGAGGATCATGTCAAACTTTCATTAATTCTCACAGTTGCATGCAGCGTTATTGTAGCTGTGTTGGTCCCAGGATATGAGAGAGACAAGGTAGGTGCGGTAAGATGTTTTATTGTGCTAACTTCTGATGATGAGAGAGACAAGCTCTTAAGCTTACACAGAAGTTGTCCCAATAAAAGATCTCTCACCTCCCATGGGAATTACAGTACAAAAATTCCATGTGAGCCAGTAGAAGTTTTGCCATTATTTCCTGGAGTGGGGACCAGGAGTTAGCCATATGTGTAAAAACTCCTGCACACTAGCTTATCCATCTATATTTGTGAATTCAACACAGATTAGGAAAAAATAAACCAGCTGAGAAGTTGAAATGGACAAACTCTTCTAAAATTTCAGGTCCAAAGAAGAAATATGAAGATACCTTCACAAGCTATTTTCATGGCACTGCCCGAATATGAAACCAAGCAGTACCAAAAATCTATTTATTTGTAAGTTTCTGATCAGTACACAGAGAAGAGAATTCCCGGTAAATTCATCGGAACCAAACTTCATAAATTTCTATGGTTTGTCAATCTTATTAACAAATGGTGATGCTGCAATATATGCAGACAAGGAAGGACACACATTTTTATGTGCTTTTCAAGCTATATGAAGTTTCTCTCTGGATTAGATTGCAAATGTATACTTTGAAGATATCTTCTGCTGTACACATTTAAGGTATTTGAGTCTCATCATCAAAAAAATTCAGTCTGATCATCAAAAAAATTGCAACTTTAGAAAGTACTAGAAGATTAATTTTTGGTTTTTAGAAAATAAAATTAAAATGTACATGCTTCATTTAAATCACTGCTGTGGGGTGGGCCTGGGTATGGGTGGTACAGTATGCAGGCTGCCCCAGGGAGAGAGGATTACCCTAGCCTTCCCTCAGCGCAGTAGCTTGGGACTAAGTGAAAAGCTCCTCTCCATGGTTGCTGCAGCTCCAGTGGGCACAGCCGGGGGAGGGGTGCATGATCCCCAGCTGGGGCAGTTCTAGGTTCATCTGCCCCCTGCACTTCCCACCCAGAGTGAGGAATGAAGCAAACTGTGCACTGTCCCCTCATTTCCTGACAAAGGGGAACAGCCAGCAGTGTTCCTGTATACATTGCGGGGGGGGGGGGGGACAGAAGAGTCACCTCCCCTCCCCTTCTGACAGGGTGCCTGGGAATGGGAGGCTTGGGACTGGGGCAGTTCGGGACGGGGTGTGTGTGTATGTGTGTGTGTGCTCTCAGCCAGCCCCTTTCATCTGCCTAGTAATTCTTTCTCTTTTCTGTATGATTTTCTGAGAAGCAATCCTATTCCAGGCACATCCAAACCTCGACCTTATCAAAGTGCACAGAAGTGTGGCTAGTGGCAGAACAGCATTTGCACGCTCCAGCCTGTCCTATGCCCCTGCCTGCACTGCTCCTCTCTGCTCTAGAGGTGTTAGAGTGACTGGGAGCAACAGGCTCACATCCAGAAGTTCTTCCTGATGAGCCTAGTCATATAACTTTGCCCTGAGAAGGCCAAACATCTCCAGGAGCTGCGTTAAGCTGCAGGCTTCTGTGGGCATTGCATTGCAGCAGGGGTGGGGAGCCTAGGCTTAGGGGCCGGATCCGGCCACACTTCAGTGCGCTAAGTTATGATAAGAGAAAACTGTATATTGAATGTGGGGGTCCTAGCTCTTACTGTTTCGGAGGAGTTCTGAACAAACAGACAGAAAGACAAACTCTCTCATATATATACTAGATCAATAACTTTAAACTTTAAAAATTTTAAAGTGGATTTCTTTGCATATAATATCACCTATCAGCTTTACTGCTTGTCTGGCTGCTTGAGTAATTTCTCCAGATTCCTGTGGTTAACAGGTTGGAAAATGTTTGCAAACTCATGGTATCTTGAATATTTTCAACTTGTTGCCACTATCTTTTCTTAGTTGTGGAGGACTCTGGAGACAAACTTGCAATATGGACTGAAATGCTCTTATACAATGACACACAGAAAATATGATGCCCCACATTGGAGTACTTTTGTACTCTTGTTAGGTGCCCTGTATTTCTATTGAGGAATGCAGATAATGGTTGTTGAGGAAACTCACTCACGAAGCCTTTACAAAACAAATGGAATAATTATTTCCACCTCCTTTCATTCTTTTTCAAAATGCTAGATAGACAGCCTTGGAAACTAATATTGTATGCACATGATACAATACAGGCAGTGGTACTATAAACTGCCTAACATTGTTGCATAATCCTGACCTAGAAGGGCCATCTCTAAGTCAGAGGATAATGCAGTTTCAATAGCCTTTAAATACTTGACTTCTAAACACATCTCAGCAGAGAGTGACAACACATTTCAAAAGTAAGGGTAAGTTTTGTGGGTTCCTTTCCACTTGCAACTGAACTGAGTCAATCAATGCATTTTACATAAGTAATTAACAAATCCTAATGACTCAAATGCTAATGACCTTTGTCCAGTGCTGATCTATGGCAGATATGAAACGATGCCTATAACTTTCCTTCCTGATTCTAATGCAATCCAACCCTGATTTTCCTTCACACATTTATAAAAAGTTTTAAAAAATATACTAATCTAATGAAGCACATTAAGGGTGCATCTACATTACACCCAGACCTCGAAATAAGCTATGCAATTTGAGCAACACAATTGCATAGCTTATTTTGAGTCAATTTAGAAATAGCTTATTTTGAAATTTGGTGCTGTCTACACAGCACTTATTTTGAAACAAATCGCTATTCCGAAGTGTCCCTTACTCCTCATGGAATGAGGTTTATAGGAATAGTGGGCCTGTTATATTTCAAAATAACAGGTGTGCTCAAAAGATGCAGGTATCCCGAAATATACTTGCAGTGTAGACGTAGCCTAACTGAACCGAAACAAAAATCAAAACTATAGTTTAATTCCACATGCCACTTATTCTAGTATAAATATGTTACCATTCAATTTTATTGTTTGCATAAATTATCCCTTTGGGAAAGTCTCTTTCAAAAAAGTGAATAAACTGGTCAAAATGAAATAAAAGGAAAACATATTTAGTTTTAATACTTGCCTAACTACAGTGTTCTACGTGATGACAGAACAAAGACATTTTATCTAAATATATAATTGTTTCCATTTACAGTTAAAAAGAGTTCTTAGTTACTTTTGCTAGAGACTTAGTATGACAGTGACTATATTTGTAATTTAGTCTTTATATTGATATGAATTTCCTGCCTTCAATATAATACTCCATTTTTAAATTGATTTACCTTTTCCAAGTATGTGTAGCTCCATATTTTACCATCTGCCCATGTTCTGGAAATTATCTTCCCACTTGGGTCATACTCCATTTTTTCAGTCCACGTTCCTCTCTGAATGTAGGTCACTAATCCTGAATGTGAGTAACTGATGTTGACTTCATTATATTTGCTGATGGGTGACCACTGAATTGGACGTCCTGTCTGGTCATACAGAATCCGGAGGGTGAATTTTCGATGGTCATCATAGATCTTTCCTGTTCTGGTTACGTGGTCAAAATCAATGGATAACAGGTTTCTGTTATGGGCCTAAAGATAAAGGTGTGAGAATAATGTGTCTTAGATGTTAATACAATTGCAACATTTCTATGAAAACCAAATGATCAACTGTATTATGTTTTTAATAGTATATGTATATAGTAATTATTAAGGATGAGAGTGCAAAGTTTCAGTGCATTACAAATAGCTGGAGTAAGACATTTGTCTAAAAGCAAGTTTTGTTCTCTAATTTTGGCACTCTGAATTACACAGGGAGATATTTACATTTACCCTCTCTCTATATTTATAAAGTACATTTAAAATGTTATTTTACTTACAGGGTTTAAAGGAAAGTAAATCCAGAAAGTAGAGAGTGAGATCTTTCATTTTAAAGTGTCTGCAAAGCATAATGTTAAGGGCTGTATTGTTCGTAGTTACTGTTGCTGAACAATAACATTGGCTTTGTATAACATCAGTTGTCCCCACCAAAGCATTTCTACCACCATAGGTGTATTGCAGCATGGCTTGCCTTGCAATAAGCAATCTGCCACCTGCAGACAAGACAAGACCTAAGCACATCACAGCTCAATGGCCAGTGACCAACTGCTGTTACCCGGGGCAACTGCAATAGCTGATACACTAAATGAAAATGCAAATGAAAATCTGCCCAGGAAAATTTTTTTGAGATTATTAGCAATAGCTTTGGAACCTAAAATTAGCACCTACCATTAGTTAAATCTCTTACACCAAACATATTTCATATTTTAGCACATTAGGATTTGCTTCATACAAATCTCCTATTTTAATGCCCTACAATTTCCTTTCATCTCTCTGTTCTTATCTTGTCCCAAGTCCTCCTCTTTTCTCCATTTTTCTTCTTCTTTCTTCCTGACTCCATACATGCAATCTAACTGGAAGAATTAAATAAACTCATTTTCCGGCCACACCAGAAGAAAGGAGGCAGAGGTCATGGTTTAAATAGTCCACAATTTTATTTATTTAAAATATCTGGTGGTACACAGCATTAAATATGGGTAATCATGCTTTTTCTTACCATAATCCCCAATATGATCCAAGCCACCCTGGTGCTTGGATCCAACCATGTCCCCCTCCCCAAAGGATAAAAGGGGCTAGATATAGGAACTCCAAACTGGCCTTCCTCAGCACCCATAAGGAATGCTTTCCTTTACATTCTTTTCCAATTCAGTTTATCCAGTAACAATATCCCTTTCATAATGAGTACCTGCACTGGCCATCTGACATAAGTTTTAACAAACTAAGCTTCAACAAAATAACCCAAACTCCCTCCCACAAGCAGGGATCCCAAAACTGCTGGGGGGAGAAGAGAGGGGAAGGTAAAAAAAACATAGCCCATCTCAGCCAATCTGATGTCGAGGGAAACATTCCTTCCCAGTTCCATAGGGAAAAATGGAAACTAGTGTCATGACCACCGTGGATCATGAAGGAATCTGGTGCTTTTTCAGATTCTATGAGTATGAGGGTGGAGTCTGCCAGTCCATTCTCCAGAACTGCATGGGATATTAATATCACCTCATCCTTTGGTTAACTGCTGGGGCAGTGACATGCCTCCCTGGCACTCCCTCCTTCCAAACCATGCAGCTGATTCATGCTTCTTCCCATTCTACACAGATGAACCTTCCCCCTTACACCACATCTACTACAAGGGAAGCCCTTACAGAAGCAACAATCTTTTTATTTCAAAAGCTTCAGAGGGGTAGCTGAGCTAGTCTGTAACTGGAAAAACTTAAAACACAACAAATAGTCTAGCAGCACTTTAAAGACTAACAAAACACGTAGATGGTATCATACATGAGCTTTCGTGGGCACAACCCACAGTCGACACTGTTAGATGGAATATATAAGCCCTCAAAGTAAAAAAAGTGAATATAACTCAATTGCTGTCCACCATTAAACAATGTTAGATAAGGGTCAGAGTTTGGTAGTTCTCTCTATACTTTAGCTTGTTTAGTATCATGGCAAACACACCATTATAATTTCCCTTAAATCATTTATTAAAATTACAAGAAAGAAGGAAAACAATTAAAGCATTTACAATGTAAAGTATTGAATCAGGTTTTCATGATAACAGCAGCCTTTGTTCCCTTTCGCTTTAGTTCCAGAGAGTTTTTACAAGGAAAAATCCAGTTTTCTGACATTATGGTATTTCAATAGCATACAGAGCAGGATCTCTGATTTGTATGGAGAAGGTAGGGCAATCAACTAGTTATCTAAGGTGCCTGTACATGAATGCAAGGAGCCTGGGAAACAAACAGGAAGAATTAGAAGTTCTGGCACAAAGAACTATGATTTGATTGGAATAACGGAGATTTGGTGGAATGACCCACATGACTGGAGCACTGTCATGGAAGGGTATAAACTGTTCAGGAAGGACAGGCGGGGGAGAGAAGGTGGAGGAGTTGCACTGTATGTAAGAGAACAGTATGATTCCTTAGTGCTCAAGTATTAGAGGGGGAAAATCCTGTTGAGAGTCCTTGGGTTAAGCTTAGAGGCGGAAGCTACAGAGGTGATGTTGTAGTCAGGGTCTGCTAGAGACCACCAATTCAGGTGGATGAGGTAGACAAGGTTTTCTTCAGACAACTAAGAGAAGCTTCCAGATCACAGGCACTGGTTCTCATGGGGAACTTTAATCACCCTGACTTCTGTTGGGAGACCAATACAGCAGTACACAGACAATCCAGGAAGTTTTTGGGGAATGTTGGGGATAACTTCCTGGTACAAGTGCTGAAAGAACCAGCCAGGAGCAACACAAAGCTTGACCTGCTGCTCACAAACAGGGGAGAATTAGTAGGGGAAGTAGATGTGGGTGGCAACCTGGGAAGCAGTGATCGTGAGATGGTCGATTTCAGGAACCTGATGAAAGGAAGAAAGGAGAGCAGCAAAATACACACTCCAGACTTCAGAAAAGCAGACTTTGACTCCCTCAGGGAACTGATGGGCAGGATCCCCTACGATGCTAACATGCGGGGGAAAGGAGTCCAGGAGAACTAGCAGCATTTTAAAGAAGCCTTATTGAAGCCACAGGAACAAACCATCCCGATGCGCAGTAAGAAAAGCAAATATGGTAGGTGACCAGTTTGGCATAGTAGTGAAATCCCTGGTGAGCTTAAACACAAAAAGGAAGCTTACAAGAAGTGGAAACATGGACAGATGACTAGGGAGAAGTATAAATATATTGCTTGAGAATGCAGGGGTGTAATCAAGGAGGCCAAAGCGCAATTGGCATTGCAGCTAGCAAGAGACATGAAGGGTAACAAGAGAGGTTTCTACAGGCATGTTAGCAATAAGAGAGTGATCAGGGAGGATGTGGGACCTTTACTGGATGAGGAAGGTTGCCTCTTGACAGATCATGTGGGAAAAAGGTGAAGTACTCAATGCTTTTTTTGCCTCTGTCTTCACAGACAAGGTCAGGTCCCAGACTACTGCACTGGGCAATGCAGTATGGGAAGGAGGTGGGCAGCCCTTGGTGTAGAAAGAACAGATTAAGAACTATTTAGAAAAGTTAGAGATACACAAATTCGGGGGGGAGATTTAATGCATCCAAGGGTGCTGAGGGAGTTTGCAGATGTCATTGCAGAGCCTTTGGCCATTATTTTTGAAAACTCGTGGCGATCAGGGGGGAAGTCCCAGATGACTGGAAAAAGGCAAATGTAGTGCTCTTCTTTAAAAAAAGGGAAGGACAATCCAGGGAATTACAGACTGACCAGCCTCACCTCAGTCCCCAGAAAAATCATGGAGGGGATCCT
Source organism: Pelochelys cantorii (assembly GCA_032595735.1). Classification (NCBI taxonomy): domain Eukaryota; kingdom Metazoa; phylum Chordata; order Testudines; family Trionychidae; genus Pelochelys; species Pelochelys cantorii. Next base: position 17,671,953 of record CM064337.1, read on the forward strand.
CAAGGAATCCATTTTAAAGCACTTGGAAGCGAGGAAAGTGATCAGGAATAGTCAACATGGATTCACCAAGGGGAGGTCATGCCTGACCAACGTGATTGCCTTCTATGAGGAGGTAACTGGCTCTGTGGATAGGGGGAAGTCAGTGGATGTGAAATACCTTGACTTTAGCAAAGCTTTTGATAGGGTCTCCCACAATATTCTTGCCAGCAAGTAAAGGAAGTATGGATTGGATAAATGCAATGTAAGGTGGATAGAAAGCTGGCTAGATTGTCGGGCCCAATGGGTAATGATCAACGGCTTGATGTCTGGTTGATTTCAAGGAGAGTGCCCCAAGGATTGGTTCTTGGGCCAGTTTTGTTCAACATCTTTATTAATGATCTGGATGAGGGGATGGCTTGCACCCTCAGCAAGTTTGCAGATGACACTAAGCTATAGGGAGAGGTAGGGATAGAGTCCAGGGTGACCTAGACAAATTGGAGGATTGGGCCAAAAGAAATCTGATGAGGTTCGACAAGGATAAGTGCAGAGTCGTGTACTTGGGGCGGAAGAATCACAAGCACTGTTATAGGCTGGGGATCGACTGGCTAAGCAGCAGTTCCACAGAAAAGGTCAGTGGATAAGAAGCTGGATATGAGTCAACAGTGTGCCCTTGTAGCCAAGAAGGCTAATGGCATATTAGGGTGCATTAGGAGGAGCCACATCTGGAGTATTGTGTCCAATTCTGGGCCTCCCACTATATAAAGGATATGGATGCACTGGAGAGGGTCCAACAGAGGGCAACAAAAATGATTAGGGGGCTGGAGCACATGACCCATGAGGAGAGGCTAAGGGATTTGGGCTTGTTTAGTCTGCAGAAGAGAAAAGAGTGAGGGGGGATTCCATAGCAGCCTTTAGCTACCTGAAGGGAGGTTCCAAAGAGGACAGAGAGATGCTGTTCTCAGTAATGACACACCAATTCTGGTTCACTGATTTTTGATTCCATTCTTTTCTTGTTTATCAAGAATGATCTTAACATAATTCTTGCATTATATTAGGAGGCTTTTTAATCTCCCTTTTGTACATTTTTCTTATCTACATTTTTGTTCTAGGTTATTGTGGCATCTTATGAATCTACACTCTCTTTTTACTGTTGAACTTACAATGATAGTAAATGTGTAGGCACAATATGTAGGCACAATATTACATATTGGATGAGGAGGGCAGAATGTGGATAGCATAGTTTGTTCCTCATTAGAGCTCACATAAATCAACAATAGCAATTAATAGTGCCAGCATTTTTCTGTACACATGTCTCAATGCACTGGATCCATGGCTTGTTACTCCAGCTTCAAATGTCCTCTGAGCAGAGAATAAACTAATTTTGCATTAAAATTTGGGGACAAATAGGTGAAATTAAGGAAGGAATTTCAGTCCTGTGAAGTCCAAATGAAAATTTGAATCCAGAGCTCTGGCAATGAAATATATCTATCCTTTTCTTCCCCTACCTATGTCCTCAATTTTTTTTCAATCATTATTTTCATTATGTTAAGTTTTAATTAGAGATGTACAATTATCAACTATAATCAAGGGAGGCATAAAATAGATTGTTTATTGACTTGTTTCTTCAAATTAGCAGTGCTCAATGTTTCCATTAATTTATTTTAAACAAATTGTGATATAACTCCTCACAGCAGGGATGATGCCACATTCCGTGTTTGTACAATTCCCTAACATGATGGACCCATGGTCCTAACTGAGGTGAGTGGACACAGCTCTAAAATAAATATTAAATAGTACTAGCCCAGACTATGATTCTCATGTAGTGTGAGTGATTAAAAGGAACATTTTTTTCTGTCTTCAGATACAAATCGTTTGGAAACCTAGAAGAAGCAGGTGTTCATTCTTCAACTGTCCTGTGGTTTTAAATGCAGACATCTCTAACTGTAACAGTGTTCATTTACAACAGCTGTAAATACATACTACAGCAGATGGCTATAACTTTCACAATGTATGTTCTAATGATAAAAAGCCCAAGTAAAAAGTAATTTTCAGTTGAACTACGTTTGTTGGTATATCTGTGTAACAAACATTTCTTAGTAAATTTACTTTTTCTGAAACTAGGATTGGTGATAAAACACATTAAAAAAAAGCAGAAGAGAAATCCTAACTAATATTATTTTACAATTGATGTATAAATTTAATGTTTTTGTTATCAACACTATGATTGTAGAGTAATCTAAATTCAGACATGAGCCAATGAATAAGAATTAATAACAGAACAGAAAAGGATGAGGCATATGCAAATCTTGCCAGTTTCATAAAATTCAGTGTTTTATTTCTGTTTTTTTAAATTTTGTAATTCACTTCTCAGAAATGCAAGGCAGAACTGGGTTTTCAGAAGGGATTGCTGAATTATGAACCCTCACTGCTAAGACGGCATAGAAATGCTGTTTTGAAATCCCAGTGGCCTTGCTTAAAGATGGTTTCTGAAATCTATGCAGAACTGAGTAACGAGAGAATATGAGAAAAATAAATTAGGATATTTCAATATCCAGCACAAGTCAAATGTATGCTTACAACTTTGCCAAATAAGAAGGAACTGGCTATCAAAGAATCAGATCCTCAGCTGATGAAAATTGGTATAGCTCCATGGACTTCAATTTTCAGACCCACTGGTTATCAAAAATGTGTAAACTAGTCTCTGATGGAGAGGTGGGCAAGAATTTTTGATGGGGAGCCACTTCTAGAATTTGGTAAGCAGTCAAAGGCTGAATTGTTCTATTATATTAATGGAAGAGGCCTGAGATGGAAGTTAAGTACAGGAAGGAGCTCTGGGTAGGGGTTTGGGGCGGAGTTGGGAACCTATCAATGGGAGCTGCCTGGGCCATACTTGAGGGTGTGTGCAGCACACAGAGACCCTGATCCCAAGGGGAGTGACACGCTGAGATGCACACAAACCCCATCCAGTAGTTGCTTTGAGTGACGTGTGGGGGCACAGCAGCCAGGGAGCCTTCCTGAGTGTCTGGCTGGGCTGCAAGACATTGGTACCAAGTAGAGGGGACTTCAGCACGTCGGCTACATGGAGGTCACTCAAGTGTATGGGCGCTGGAGTATTCTGGTGGGCTGGATCTGAATGTATGGCAGGCTGAATCTGACTCTCACCCCTGCTTTAGGTATGTGTATATTCTTGTACATCCAATGAAGCCAAATCAATTTGCAACATCCAAAGATCTCATCCAATAACTGTAAAGTAACTGGATACAGGACTGGTAACATTATGGGAACATTTATTTGCTAATTAGTATAACAAATATATTTGTTTAAGGCTATAGCCTCAAAAATTTTGACTTGAGTTTTAGACAGCAAGTTGTTTTTTTTTAAGTACAAATAAGTGAGACTGGACAAGCATCTAATTTTCAGTTTTGTAGACAGTCACTTGTAAAATATGGATTGTATCCAATTCTGAGCTCTCTCTAAGTTATACAGAAGAAAGGAGTAAGCAGCACTGAATTCTAATTGGTATATTACTATGCATCATGTGCATTGGTTTTAACAGCAGCCCTTGCTTCATTTTCAGAAGTCAATTAAAACAGAAGTTCAATTGATTAAAAAAAGAAGGCTTGCTAGATTAAAATTCATGTTAAAATGCCTGATTGTATGTAGATTTATTATTAATATAAAGACTTTGCACATACCTATGGACTGTTTTGCACATTTGGTGAAAGCACTAGGTCAGAGCACTGTACACTTACGTTTAACTTCAGAGTTCTCCACCTGATTGGTGTGTTGGGACCCTGTTTGGCCCCTACTACAGCATTCTGATTACTGTACTAAGTTACTTTTCTCTTTTCCATTTCTGGCAAGAAGAATTCTTACCATTCAATCATCCATTTTTAAAAAGAACATAATTTTTGTATCTTTCTTTGAGGCCTGCTACTAACATAAGTAGAATGCCTCTCCTTCAGGCCTGAATTAACAACCCTTTGGGTACTCACATGCCTTTGTGCTGCCTAATAATGGAGACTGGGAATTAAGAGCATTAAAAGTCCCAGAAAGGAAAAGTCTGCTACTTTTTTAAGTAGACTCTTTATCCCTCTCTCCTGTTGTCTGCTTTTTAATTTATTTCCCTATCACACAAAATCATTTGTACTGGTTACTTCAAAGTACTGAATGACTTGATTACTTTAATCACATCAGTGCTACATGTTAAGTGAAATAATTTGACATGAACTCATCACTTGATTCTTAAAACTTTTGGATTGTGCCACCTGTTCTTTTTATTGAATTTTGAAGACTCCTGCAAATCTATTAATCTCCAATGAGAATCAGTGTAATTCCTCCTCTTACTCATATTCTCAAAATTTTGCATCATACTCTCATACTCCTATGTTACAGGCTATTCAAGGCATGATCTAGCTATTTTAAGGCTTTGTACAGTGCCTATCCCAGGCTATGTCTACACTACAGAGTTTTTCTGGGATACCTCTATCCCGGAAAAACTCTGCTGCATTCAGGGAATGTGTCTGCTCTTTCAAAATATTTTTCGGAAGAGCAGATGCGCTTTTTCGGCATCTCTGTGTTGCTTTTTCCGGAAGAACAGTGTAGTGTAGACATAGCCTCATATTATTAAATGCTTAATAGTTTTATATTCAAAATGTGATGCAATATGAACAAAGGCAAATGTGCTATTTGTATTGAGTTGTATCCTAGCCCTCAAATGATGTAGCTTTTTTGGAACAGTACCCAAATAATAGTTTTCAGAGATTTGTGAAAAATAAACCCTAAATATATTTACTTCATTTTGTTTCCTGGACTCATGCTTTTTTTATTTTGTTGTTGTTGATGTTATACTGTTTTTCCTTACACATGGCATAGTTACCTAACACTGATACTCTGATTCTTGGTCTAACTGCACTGTTCATCATAATGTCCTACCAAATCCAAACTTCTTTCTTCAGTGTCAAAGCCCTACACAACTCCACTACGCTTTATATTTGACTTGTGATCCTATGCCCATTTAATCAACAATACGAGCTTAGATACTCAGTTTGTCCCTTTCTCTTTGAATTATCGCATATGCTATTCACATGCATGGAATGCCTTGTCTTGCCCACCAACACACCACAGTCTCTTTAGTCCTTCCAAAAAGATCACCTCTTCCAGGATGGTCATTAGAAGTGTTTCATTGTTAGCCACTCTTACAGCTTTAGTATTTCTTGTTTTTAAAAGATGGGAAACAGGAAAATAACCAAACAAAAATCCTAATGCAAGCACCAAGATGTACTGACACCTATGCTCATTGACCATGTGAGCTCCCTTGTTTAAGACAAAATCTCAAATTAACATGGCATAAAATGATTCAACTTTACAAGAGGAAAAAAAAGGTTTTTTTACCTTACACTTCAGAAGAAAAAGCAAAAAATATCCACCTCCCACTTGTATTTAAAACGATCATTTTATCTAGAAAAACATAATTAATTAAATTGCTCCCTTCCCTGGGAATATCCTCCTGGAGACTTCTCTCCTCTCTTTCCGGTAGGAGTGGATGAATGAGGTCTCCTGCATGTTAGGCCTGAATGATGAGCCCACAAAGCCTGCTGGTACCCTGTGATCTGCACACGAGCTGTGCCTTGACCATATCTCCGGCTCTGCATTATGAAATGGTGGTCCAATGCAGCAGGAATGCCACTAGCTTGGGATTCCTAAAGACCCCACCCTAACAGGGAAATCCCACTGTGGAGTGGGAATTGGAGTGGACATGGAGAAATAATATAGGGAGAATAATATTCTTTGACAAATCCCATTTTTATCTTGCCCAGTTCTCTCTCAGCATGCCCACTGCTTCCCCTCCATCTTCATGTAGCTATTTGCAGTGTCTCGGGGAGAAGACAGTTCCATATAGGCAGCTGAGATGCCTTTCTGAGCCAGAGTGTGGCTTCATGTGTGAATGGTCGGTTGGTGTGCATATCTCACACAATCAAGTTCTTTTTTGTTTACCAAAATAATAAAAGCAGGATGATACTACTGGTTGGACCTGCCTGCTCTGGCACCCATGGCACCTGAGTAGTCCCGAAGGAGGGAGTTTGCTGGACCAGAGGCAGTCAGGCCTTGGGCTTTCCCAGGTCTCCTCTCCTGGCCATTGGCCCAGCCAGTGCACTGCCCCAGTCACTGGCAGGGCTCCACTCCCCTAGCCAGCGGTGGTTCCTCACTCCCGCTTGGCAGAGGCTTCCCTGCCTCCCAGCCAGCAGGGGTTCTCGCCAGGCCCTGTTCTGGCTGCTAGCCAGGCCAGGCTCCATGCATCCAGGCCACTGGCCTTCCAGGCTCCAGGCTGTGGTCCTGCCAGATGTCACCAGACCAGACTGTTCCGGATCACAGAGGTTCAACCTGTAATGTGATGTGGCTGGATTTTTTTGGAGGGGTGGAGTTTCTATGACAATATGTCAAGTAAGTAATACACTGTAGATTCTCTTACTGAACAGAACAACTAATTGACTAGTGATTTCATGCAGTTTCAACTCAGCACTTGATCTCCGGGTGCTTTAGTTGGTTCATAATTTTTCAATAAATGGATATATTTCACTTTTAAGCATATTTTACTTCTCTAGGCCCAACCCTGCAATTGAGGAAAACACAGGTACTAATGAAAAAGTTAAAAATAATAGAATGCAATTTGCCAATTGAAAATTTAAGGTGAATATCAGACACAATATCGGGCAAAATGAAACACTTGAACATATGGCAATATAAGGCAGAATAGATGATTGGATGCATTTTTTACATTTATCACTTTTATGATTCAATGCAGTTAAATGTGCTTTGTAGTTACTTAAGCACAGTCTGAAAGACTATGCAGAAATGAACAAATTGTTGAATAGTACTTTGAAGGCCATTAGAACAACCCATGTATTCCTACAACATGCACTTTTGCCAATACAATATATTAGAGAACTGTCATAACCAAAATGAGAATTCAAATTGTGAAGAAGAAGAGGTGACCAAGACAATCTGAGGCAAGGCAAGGAAAACAAAATGAGGCTTTGTCCCATAGGCAAGATATGTGTGAGGAAATTTTGATCCAGTGATGTGAAAGGCATTCAGTCTGACAAGTTTGTTTCAGAACAGATGGGTGCTATGTCATGACAACCCCATTCTGATCATTGGTTGGACTCCTGATTCATTAATAGATTCACTGTCTTTTTGTCCTGTATTTGTACAGTCCTGACCCTAATGATCCATGGCTAGGGATTGTAGATGCTACAATCATACAGATAATAAACAATTCTAATATAATAACAATTAAATACTTAAAGAAGTGAATGTGTGTGTACATTATTACAAAATGGAGATTAAACTGAATAAATTCTTGCATTTGGCTAAGAAAAAAATCATGTAGGATTGGCAACCAAGATGTATCCTTGAAATATTTGATTAATAACCATCTACACACTATCTACATACATTCAAAGTTTAATTGGGCATAATCTAAAATAATACATACCTATTCATCCCATTGTTGCTAATCAATACTTTGAATGTTTAATATCCAACTCATTATACAGGTGTTTCAAGCAGTGTTTGTGTCAAAAATATAACTGGCTTCTTAAAGAACTTTTTTTTTTTTTACAAGTGAACAGTTGCTTTGGGTCTTACTGTTAATTAAATGCTGAATGTGACCATCTGTCATTGTAATATGTGAATTCTCAGGAAGGAAAATAAAAACCAAGGATGCAGTGCTAAAAATGATAGTTTATTAGGACAAGATTGTGACCTGGCTAGTCACAAGACTGTGACCTGCCTAGGGGAATGAGGGTTGCAATATGTGTCATGGGTACTATAAGGACAGAGAGAGAGAGAGAGAGAGAGAGAGAACAGCACCAAGGAGATGTAGCTTTGATTTTCCTTTGTCTCCCTGCCTCCACCAAATGTACTGGCCAGTGCGGTTGAGCAGCGCACTAGTGGAAATAATTTGCACTAGCTACAATACTGGGGGGACAGGCAGATATTATTTCCAAGCAGAACAAGAAGGAAGTCAAAGTATAAAGATTCACAATCTGTTACTGGGGCAGAGTATCTACTTGGTGGCCTTTGCACTCGGCATTTGCTAAAAATCACAATTTAGTCCTGAGTTGAAAGAGGAAAAAAACCAATTACATCTGGAGGTCAAGTTTTAACAACTAAAATCACACAACAATGTATCAGTATCCTGTGAACTTTGGAGAAAACATTTATGTTTGAAATCCATGACTGAGGCCCAGCTCTAAAATATACTCTTCATTGCTATTTTTGTAAAGAAACAAATTTCAATGTGATTAATTCAATTGTCTTCAAAAGAAATGCTGCACTTTAGAAAAGAGGAATCCTTACCCTTAACCTTCTCTCAAATGCTGAGATATTGCCTTTGGTCTGCTCTTTCCTTTGCCTCCATTCTATGAGGTTTGAATTATGCTCTCCAGGTAATGAGATATTGCACTTTCCCAAAGTGGGGTTGACGACACCTGCTAGAATGTGGGGCTCTGTGTTGAGAGTGATTTCCATTCCACTGGCAAAGGTGACCCTCATTGAACCATCCGGGCTGACCCGATAGATATTCTGTGTGTTGTCTGTCAATAGAACAAGAAGAAGGGAAAAATTGTGTTCTCCAGCTTTATTAAACAAATGTTAGATGTGCAAGGGTTATATTTGTCCATGGTTTATAGGCAGCTGTATATATATATCAACTTCTGTGTACATTTGTAACCTGGATGCCTTCAGACATGTAAACAAATTTTCAGTAGATTTGGGCCTTATTATTTTCATATTGTAGGCATCCTACATCTGGAATAAAGGCTGCCTGCTGTCACACCGTAGGTTTAAAAAAAATGAATTTGCCAGGTTGGGTTTTTGGCCACCTGATATTATGCTGATTAGTCTGTTGAGATCAATATGCCGCTAATATAGTAAAGCATAACTCTTAAATGAACTTAACAGAGAACCGAGGTTGAGTCTGACAGTTATATTTTTCAACTATCTAGCATAAGATCGTCTCCTCCAACCCTGTCCTCTTTATGTCATATGAAAGGGCTGTTGTGGGAGGGCCCTTTAAATTGCCCCTGAAGTGCCCCATGGAGGCGGGGAAAGGGGTGGGGGCATGCTGTGCTATGGCGGTGCTCAGGACTGCCTGGGAGCCAACTTCTTGCACTCCTAGCAGCCTGAGAACTGGCTGCCCTGGTTGTGCCCCTTCTGCCCAAGGGCTGAGGCTCTCCAGGAGCACAGAGGTAGCCCCCCCACCTTACCCTGGGGCCTGCAGAGGCTGTCAGCTCCCCTGTATGGCTGCTTTATGAGGATCCCCTCCACAAGCCCTGGCATAGGGAGCATGTCAGGGGTGCAGCTGGTGGCAGGAAGGTGTGTGTCAGTGGTGAGACAAGAACATGAAATGCCGCAGACCATTGGGCAAGTGTTAGAAGCTGCCACAAGTTTAGATAGGATTCAAGTATAATCTAAGGCTTCAGAGCATTCCAGGACTGGGACAGTGCTAAGGTGGTTGAAAGCCACTGTGATATGGCACTTCATATTCTTTTATGGAAATATGATTATTAATATGACTATGACATAACTAGAAAATGCTTTATGCAAAATGCAAGGACAGGTGCGTTCAAGTCACCTGATATGGGAGCCCATAATCAGTTTAGTATTTTACCACCAGGAGGGGGATGCTTGCCAACAAACAAAGCCTTCCTACCTTCTGAACAACCTATTTAAGGGGAGAGCCCAAGAGGAGAGGCAGGACTGCCAATCCTGAGAACATCCTGATTACCATCTAAGATATCTGTTGGAAACAACTGATAGGGTACATCTACACTAGCCCCCGAGATTGATCTAGGGAGGCTAATGAGGGTGACCGGAATTGCAAATCAAGCCCGGGATTTAAATATCCCGTGCTTGATTTGCATGTTCCCGGCCGGTCGCCATTTTAGAAATTGACTAGCCCGAAGTAACTGCCCGCATCTACACGCACCAGTGAAACGGGATTCCGATTTAAAGCCCTAACTCGAATTAGCTGGTATTCCTCCTGCAATGAGGTTTACCAGCTAATTTGAATTAGGGGCTTTAAATCGGAATCCCGTTTCACTGGTGCATGTACACGCGGGCAGTTACTTCGGGCTAGTCAATTTCTAAAATGGCGACCGGCCAGGAACATGCAAATAAAGCACGGTATATTTAAATCCTGGGCTTGATTTGCAATTCTGGTCGCCCTCATTAGCCTCCCTAGATCGAGCTAGGGGGCTAGTGTAGACATACCCATACTGAACATCAAGAAGCATTGGGCCCAGACTGGAGGCTTGTTCCAGTCTGAGAACAAAGATGATTACAGCTACTGTTGGGGTATGGTGTTACATGTAACAAGTTTCTCAGCTGGAGAGATATGGATTATTTTGCTTAGTAACTTGCTTTATTCTGTGTACTATTAGTTATAGCCACTTAAACCTTACTTTTTATACTTAATACAATCACTTTTGTTTATTAATAAAGCCAGTGTAAATAACTGGGGGGGGGGGGGGGGAAAGCAGCTGTGCATATCTCTCTTTATGTAAGAAAGAGGGTAGATAACATGAGCTTACCCTGTATAAAATTTTATACAGAGTAAGAGGGATTTTTCTGGGGTTCAAGTCCCATTGGTGCTGTACACCTGGGCACTGAGGTAAATCCCTTTACCTGAACCTTTCCAGAGCTGAACTGAATTCACTGCCTGTATTACACTGCATAGGGCTGTGACCCCATCCTAGTGTCAGTGCTGGAGGAGGCTGGAGGGCTTGGCTCCGCAAGACAGATAAAAAGGGGGTGCCCAGGAAGGCAGGAAGGTTGGCTCATGGTATTTCAGCACATCAAGTGATAGTCACAAGGGGATCTCTATGACTGAACCCATCACTGCCACCTTAAGTCTTCCTTCCTCAGGCTGTGAGTTCTATGCTGCACCCCTCAGGGAATATGTACCTTGCACCTGGAAGGTGTAATTTCCAGCTTGACATACACACAGTAGTTTTTATTGAGCTTGTGCACTAAAAATAGTGTAGCCGTAATAGCTTGAGCCAAGACAGGGACTAGCCACTTGAGTACAGACCTTGGGTCTAGGATGGGATCATATTCAAGTTGCTAGCCCCATACACCTGTAGTGGCTATACTTTTATTTTTAGATTGCTAGTTTGATCACCTCCCATCTCCTCTAAAAAGCCTACCACCACAAAAAAAAAAAAAATGAAACCTATTAGTAGACTGACCATTTTTACAGTGTCAATCTGGCAAGTCAATCTTTTGTGTGGTATTGCTTAGAATGACAAAAGTAAGCGCATTACAGGCAATTTTTACCATTTTGATATTACAATGAGAAGTCCTGTGGCAGCTTAGAGACTAATACTAAATGCATTTACCCATAAACTCTAGAGGTAGTAGAGGTTTAAGAAAAAAAGTCTACCCATGGACCCCTGAATACATTCATAATTGGAAGTACACCCACCAACGATCCATTTCAAGCAGTTACCTTGGTAGTATAATTAAAAAAGAACTAGCAATTTGTATTGAAGTTAGGAGGAAACAATCAAAGTAAGGTGACTAGAAGGCAAACTGATGAAAATGCAAGTGACTATAGTTTCAAATTAAATAATTATGGTGAAATAAACAGATATGCATTAATTACCTTGTTTTAAAGTGTATATAGTAGAGGTAGCTGAGAAGTTTGTAGCTGTAATCACATTTTCTCTGTTTGATGATTCAAGTTCTACTCTTGTTAGTTTTTCAACATCACTGTGGAAATTGCTGACCTCACCAGTTGGAAAGGTTGCATTTGTTAGGTGTCCTTCAAGGTCATACCTGAGAAAGAAGGGGATTCAAATGTTTACTTTGGAAAAGGTCAATATAAATTTGTATGTGCTCCTAAGAGCAAATATGGGGGCAAGTTTAAATAATGTTGATTGCCAACACTGTACCATTAATAAAAAGATAAATTGTTGACTTGAATTAATTATTAAATGTTGTGTAAATTCTTCTACTTTTGAATTCTTTACCCCTGATTTGAGCTATTTTTAGTACTGTTGGATAAAATATAATTGGTAATAGGTCACTTTAGTATAAAAACCCCACTCTCTGAATTACCTATATCATGTTAAGCTGCAATATGTACAATCCCTGGTGATTTAAACTTACCTTGGTGTGATACAGGAAAGATACCACTAGAGGTCACCCTGCATACAGATAACAAGAATGCCATTTTCTACTATTTGAATAAAAATCGTAGTTGTTTAATACAGCAAAATTCAAACAACATTTTGTTGCTGAAGATAAAATATTTAATATGGATGATGATTTAATTTTATAAAGCTAGCTACACGCAAATACATAGGATCTAATTTGTAATGGAAATGTTGCCTACTTTGGTACTGACTACTATGTGTGTTTCTCATAAAATTACTCATGTAAGAACTACACAATGCAACAGTAACTGGACCTAGACTGTCATTCAAGAAGAGCCCTGCCCTGGCCAAAGTTTTCACATTATCAAATTTGCTGAGCCCATTGGTTTGCTTGATCAGTGCCATAATCCACTAGGTCAATTCTAGCAGTTTGGTTTTTAAAAGGAAAATAGTCTCAGTGTTCTGTCTCTGGGTATCATTTTAACTTCTGGACTTCAGTGCTGGATTTATGTGCAAGCTAAGAAAGATACAGCTTAGGGCCTCAGATTATGGGGGCCTCTAAATACAAAAAAATTACTAGTTTTTAGTTGCATCCTTGCCTCTCTACCAGTACATATGTAAATATAAAACTTTATTATTTCTATTTCCACTGTCCTTTTTGTTAGAATAATGCACTTTTTTTTGATAATTCTATGGGGGCCTCTTAAACTTGACATAGTTTAGGGCTGTGGTGTCCAACGAGGTCTGAAGCAGTAGCCACTATAGTGATAGTGAACTAGCACCATTATTCTGAAAATGTAAATAATTTTGTGAGACTCTCCAAACATGCCAATTCTTGTCTTTTAATGTTCACAGAATGCTTCAACACTGGTTTTAATCAACAGAAATCATAGGATTTCAATAAATGGGACACTTGACAATTTTGTTTCACTGCTAAACCTCTAAACTGCTAAACTGCTAAAACGCAAAAACTTTTCACTGACAGCACACCTCAACTCAGCCTCCATATTTTCATCCAGTAACCATGATCAATACTTTGACTTGATGTATGTCATGACAGAAAATGATGCTTCACAAAGTTTATCAGTACTGAGTGAATTATTCTATTCAGGGAACATTGTGTATTCAAATCAGCTCACATTATGAAAAAGTGAATAATACACAGACCTGGAACAATATCGCAAATGGATTTTCACTTCCACAAATACATTTGTACTCTTTTAACTGAGGTGACTTTGTAGAAAGTCTGGTTGTAGGCTCACTCAAGGTCTCTTTCAAAATGGTCTCTTTCAAGGCTCTCATGTGATTTTGGGATTTTATTGATATTGCTCCTACTTAAGATAATGTGAGTTTTTTTTCAAAATGAAAACAAATTCATATCTCATCACTATAAGTTGTTAATAAGTATTTAAGCAGTACTATTTCGAATTTAAATAGTATACAGCAGGGTTCAGGAACCTTCTGCACGTGGCCCAGCAGAGCAATCCGCTGGCTAGCCGAGAGACATTTTGTTTACATTGACTGTCTGTTTTGTTTACAATGACCAACCACAGTGGCCAGGGTTCACAGTGGCCAGAGTTCACAGTTCCCGGTCAATGGGTGCTGCTGGAATTGATATGGGCCACAACACTTCCTGCAGCTCCTGTTGGCCAGGAACAGTGAACCGCAGCCACTAGGAGATGCTAGGGATTTTGCCTGTGGACAGTCAATATGTAAACAAAATTTATTACAGCCCACAAGCGGATTATCCTGATGGGCCTCATGCTGAAGGTTGGCAACCCCTGCAATATAATAATACTCTTTTGAGTTATAATCATCAGCTTAATGCAGGAGATTGACTACCTTCTCGTTCTGAAAAAATTATGCAGAACGCCACTCTGTGCTGGCATTGTTACATAATAAGGCCCAAGTCCTAGAATTCTCACAAGTGCACACATAGAAATTACAGGTCTACTTACATGAGTTAGGATTAGTCACTTGTGTAAGAGCATGTCTGCCTATATATGAATGGTTAGATTATAGTATTTTAAAGACTTTCTCCCCATATCTACAAAACATTATGAGGCCAGATTTCTGCTAGTGTGACTTGAATGGAGCCATTCCATTTTACAGCAGCAATCTGGCCATGGTCTTTGTTTAATGTGATGGCAGTGTTGCTGTAGTACAAAAGACTAAATTAGCTAAACAATGTCCACATGGCCCTAGAAGTATTTGTGCACAAAATGAGGGAAGAAGTTTGGATTCCCCATAAAAAGAAAGAAGAGAAAAATACAGCAGATGTTCTTTTCAGATGAAAACATGTTTCAGACATAACTGCTGAAACAACTTGCTTTTTTGCCAAATTAAGTCATCAAAGGCTAGAAATATTACAGTTCTCTCTCTGTCTCTCTACTACACTCATCTATATTATGAACACTTATTTACATTCCATCCCCCTTACTGATTGTATGGAAACTGACCAGCTTCCACAGCTGTTGGTTAACCTGACTAATTCATGTCACTATTGTTCATCATTAGAAAACTATCCATGGAAGCTGGTTAATCATATTTCATTTCCTGCCTTACAGAACAGATGTGAGAGGCTAGCTGGAACATTCAGATTGCCTATTCCTTATTGCCCCTTTATTGGAACTCATTTAAGAATATAATTCAGGGTCTGATTCTGCCACCCTAATGATGACATAGAATGAGATACTTTCAGTTTAGTGGGTCCAGTGTAGATGCCCAAATTGAACACTAAGGGCAGCCCATGCCGGCATCCTGTACTCCTCATTCTGAGAGGCGTAAGGGAAGCCGATGGAAGCATTTGCTCCTGTTGGCCTCCTGTAGCGTAGAGGCTGCGGTGGCTTGGCTTAAAGTAAGCCGAATCCAGCTATGCATTTTGTGTAGCTGGATGGCATACCTTAAGCTGATCTGCCTGGTCTAGTTTAGACCGAGACTAATAGTGGTGGGGCCGGGACCTATTGGTGTTAATTTAGGGCTTAGTTAACACAGCCCTCACTCATGTCAGTGACCATTTAATTGGCAAGTAATCCCACTGATTTCAGTGACACTACTCAAATGAGGAAGTGCTCACTAATGAATGAGATGCACAATGCGGCATGTACATCTGCAGCTCATTTTCATTTCTATATATTATATATAGTTAAGGATAAGAATGATTTCAAATAGAAATTGTTGTATTTTTTTAAAGGGAAACTTTTGTGATGTGTTTTTTCTCTCTTCATTTTTAACTGAGGCTCCTAACAAAAATCTTTCCCCTTTCATGGCTTTAATGATTCAATATTAAAAAAAAAAGATGACTGAAAATTGTACATTAGCTGCAATTTTATGCAAGCATTGTCTCAGCACTTCCATTTCATCAAATAATAGTAGATAGGTGACAAGTGCTTTTGTAGGTGGCTTTCCTCCCTCTTAATAATTTCTCTCAGAGAGGGAAACTGACATGCAGGTGATGTTCTGAACTACTCATTATCTTTGCTTGAATTCCAGTGTATGTATAATACATGTTGTTAAACAAACTCATCCCTATTTCAGATTGACAGTGTCATGGTTTGAACTTTTAGATTTGAATGCAAATCTGGTTTAAAAAGAAAAAATGATTCCAAGCAATTTCATTTGGAAGTTGTTTATATATTAATTCTCTCAGCCCCAACCCTATGTTTATGCAGGATTGAGCAGCAAATCAGATACATCTAACCTCTTCAAAACATCTAATTTTCAAAGTGAAAATCAAGGTGGTTGAGAAAGTACTGTCTGGTTAAACATTGAGCAGGGACTATCTTTCCTAGTAAACACCTCAGAGTAAAAAGGCTCACTCCATTCTGAAAACCTGTGCTTTTAACCATAGTTCTAATTACTGTGTGTTGTCCCACTGTCTGTAAATGTGTGTGTTATATTTAATCTTTCATGGGATTATTCACAGCAGGAATAATTATGTGTTTGGGCTCTAATGTAAACACCATGGAAGTTACAAGTAGTCATTACAATCAATGGGATTGTTTGGTAGTTTTACTGTTACTCCTGGCCAAAAGGGTTTGTAGGATACTACCCTAATACGATACCCTCATGGAAAACACCAATTGTAAGTGGTATAATGCTTCACCTGGACATATACAATTACTGCAAATGTATCATTGATAGAAACATTAATCATATTTAGAAGGGTGATTTAAAATATTTGAGAAATATATTTCTTTATTGGATTTTTTATTTTTTTAATCTTCTTATTTTGTAATAGAATAAGTAAATTCTATTGAATGATCTTTGAGAATAAAATAGAGTGAGGATATGTCTAGATTGCAAGCTTCTTTCGGAATAAGCTTTTCCAGAAGAGATCTTCCAGAAAAGCTTATTTTGAAAGACAGCGTCCACGTGCAAAAAGCGCAACAAAATAGTGATGTGCTATTTCGAAAGATAGCGTCCACACTGGTTGGATGCTATCTCACATTTAAGGCCACCCGGAACCAGTTCAGGCAGGGCATTAGGTCAGCAGTTGCTTCCGGGTGCTATTGACCAAGGCTGAGACGCAAGCTTACAGGGACCCCCCTGGACAGCCGTTTCTCAGCTTCTTCTGCTTGCTTGCCTACCTCTCTGAGGGACAGCAAAGCATTTGCAGTGTGTGCTCTGGTTGCCCTGCTTCAGGACACCACAGCACTCCTTGCCATGGAGCTGGAGCTGCCTCTGGGCATGCAATGGCCCCACGTGGCCATGCTGCAGTTTCTGCAGCAGTTTTTGCAGGCTGCCTTCCTGGCCCTGCATGAGCTCGACACGGAGCTCATCACTGAGAACCTCTGTTGTGTTTGGGAGCGATGCCCTTGCAACCGCACCCCATGGGTAGAGACACGCTTTTGGAGGCTGGACACCAGTTTCAACTGGCTAGTGATGGAGTGGGTGGACGACCAGCAGTGGCTCCACAACTTCCGAATGAGGAAGGAGACATTCATGGAGCTGTGTGCCTGTTTTGCCCCTGCCCTCCACAGATGTGACCCGCCACCCTCCTGGAGAAGCAGGCTGCCATCGCTGTCTGGAAGCTCGCCACACCAGACACTTACTGGTCTGTGGGCAACCAGTTCAATGTGGGAAAGTCCACCATTGGGGCCCTCCTCGTCAGGGCCAGCTTTAGGAAGTGCGGGGCCCAATTCGAACAGTTTTGGCGGGGCACCCCCCCGGCCCAGGATTTTTTGTTGAGGAAAAAAAAAAAGGGACACCCACACTACAAACCACAACCATATCACATCAGAAGTAGATCTGATCAAAATGTATATCAATATAGTTGAACTTTTTTTTTTTAAAAAGCCATCCTTTATTATGCAAAATTTTACACAAAATTAAATCAGTTGCCTTAAGTGTAGGTCAAATATTTTCAATTGCAAACTACCCAATCTTTTCAATAAAGTTTAAAGTTTGATTTTTAAAAAGTTACCAGAGAGCGTTGCAGTTTTCTGTTACATTGTTTTACTTTTTAAATAGCAAAAATGGAGTCTTTGTTAAGAAAGTGTCAGTTCTGTGGTCAAATTCCAGTCCTTAGTGATTTCAGCACCAATGATTTCACTAGGTAATATGGTACCTCACCACCACCATTGCCTCCTTTGCACTGCCCTTCAACACATATTGCCTGCATGTTGAGTCCAAGGTCAGTCTACACAAGATTTTATCAATGATTTTTGCTCAAGCGATCACTGAGACAAGACAAGGACTCTCAATTGATTCTAGTCAGCTCTGCCTTTAAACACTGGATGTAAAGTGTCAGATATAATTGAGGACTCCCAAATAGACTCTACACCACCAGAAATAAAACCTGTTTCCATCTTCTGTGACTTTCAGTTAGATGTGACTCACTATCCTCTGCTTAGTGTTCAAGTTATGGTAGACCCTAAGCCAGGTCATATTAAGTTCAGGTCTTTTTCCTTTTAATCATACAATATGGATAACAACATTTCATTCTCCCAGCTCCAAGTCTTAAGTGAATTTCAACCCAAAAGAGCCAAAATTGATCACCTTGACACAGCAAGTGTGTCTACTGAGCTCTGTGGCAAAGGAGGTAAGTCTATATAAATAAGGTCTGCTCGGGAAGCCTTTTCCTACAGTTGATTAACAGATGGCAGAAGATAGCTCATTCAGATCACTGGCTGATAACAGTTAGTCACCCTGACCAGTCATTAACCAGAGTCATGGACTCACCCTACTCTCCATTGTCTCTATGTTTCTCTGATGACCTGTGACAAAAAAAGGAGGGTGGAAAGGGAAACTGAAGGGAGAGACCTCTCTAAATTCACCAATCAAAGAGCAGTATTGCCAACCCCAAAATCACAAGGAACGCCTACATGAACTTATGAGAATGGTCTACAAATCTTAAGTTTTTTAAAAATAAAACATGTTGGACTTTTATTGGCCTTTTGTTTCTTGAGTATTTAGGGTTCATGTTTGAAAGCTTTCCTCCTTAGCTGTAAGGCCCAGAAGTATAGAGAACTTTTTTTAAATGAAAGCTGAGATTCCTACATAATCAATTGACTCCAGGCCTTTAGAAAAACACCAAATGTTTTGAGACTCATGGTAAAACAATGGAGGAATTCTTGTGAGCCCATGCTTTGCTCACAGTATAAATAAAAAACCCCCACAATATCTTCTCCACTAAACATCCTAATGAGATACTGCAAATGGTAAAACTGAATTCAACAGCTCCTGATATGAACAGGTATCAACCTAGTTTTTCATATTTGAGATGGGTTACCAGGAATCATACATGACAATATGAAATCTTTCCACTCTCAAGTCGGCATATTCACAAAGCACCTATAATTTTGATCCATGCATTTATTGGATAGTGAAAGAGAAAGGAGGGGAATTAGTGTAGATAAATGTTCAAATTAAAAAAAAAAAAAACCTGAAGGAATTAGGACTGGGCTCCTACATCTCACGTTCAGAACTGACTAAGACACTTATGACCAGATTTTCAAAGGTGTGTACAGATATCTGAAGATCCGAGTTGGCAACTGTCTCTTTAGGAGCTTAATTACCTTTGAAAATCTGAGCTTAGATTTCCAAGTCCAATTTTCAAAAATGACTTTAGTCACTCAAGTGGTTTTGAAAATTTTAACTGGGGGCCTAAAGAGACAAAAATAGACAAAAGGCAGGAGATATGGATGGTATTCCTTTTAAAAAGTGTGACATCTATTTTTAACTAAATTTTATATTATTTTTCTCCCAGGGGCAACTGACCCCTCCGGCCCCCTCACTACGCCACTGCCCCCCCTCCTGCAGATCTATCTTCTTATGCATGTGAAGATCTGTGAGAGCTGTCCCATGAATCTGCAGTTAGTGTCTGTGGCGCCTGCTTCTGAGTGGTGTCTCAATGCTGCCACATTCACCTCCAAAGAGGGGGCTTCCCAAAGCAGGCCCTTGCTGCTGACCCCCAAGGCATCCACAGATCCAGTCTCTTTTCAGTGGGCCCATTTCCCAGGGCTCATTGATCTTGGATCTGGCTTCCATCCCCTCTCCAACCTTTGCAACTGCCCAGAGGTGCTCACTTTCCGCCTTATACATTCCCACCTCATTCACCCCACAGGGACAGTCTCTGCCTCACTTGTCCCAGGGACTATTCTACCAAGACGTAATACAAAGTTTCCATGTAAAAGGACTCACTACAAAGCTAAAAACTTCAATGAGAGAATGATTAATACAGAGACGTGTCTACATCTGCTGCAGGGAGACACCTCTGCCTGCCTCCGCCCGTCTCCCCCAGAGTCTACAGCTCCATTGCAAAGCGGGGGAGTGGAAGGAAAGAGGCTGAGGCCCATCAATGGGACTGAAGCAGTCATGAGCAAGCCATGCCCGGGAGCCATTCTCCTGTCCATTGCCGGTGCAGTGTTGCTTCAGGCACGCTGAAATGCAGTCACCTCTTGGATGGGCTGGACAGCTGTTTAACACCTGCACAAGGTTTCAGGCAGAGGGCAGTGCAGGCTGCCTTCCTGTAGAGCCCCCATCAGAACTACTGTGCCCTCCTGGCTTAGGAAAAGAATAAACAGGAGGATTGGAAATTAACCTGCCCAGTCTCACGTCCCCTAGGCAGGGAATGAGCCATCTACATTAGGCCCCAGCTGGAGTATCATGTCCAGTTCTGGGCGCTACATTTCAGGAAATGTGGAGAAACTGGAGAAAGTCCAGAGAAGATCAACACAAATGATGAAAGGTCTAGAGAACATGAGATATGAGGCAAAGCTGAGGAAATTGGCCTTGTTTAACCTTGGAAAAGAGAAGACCGAAAAGGGACATGAGAGCAGCTTTCAAGTATCTAAAAGAGGATCATAAGGAGGAGGAAGAAAAATTGTTCTGCTTGGCCTCTGAGGTTAGGATGAGAAGCAATGGGCTTAAATTGCAGCAAGGGAGGTTTAGGTTGGACATTAGGAAAAACTTCCTGCCTGTCAGGGTGGCTAAACGCTGGAATAAATTGCCTAGTGAGATTGCAGAATCTCCATCACTGGGGATATTTAAGACCAGGTTACACAGACACCTGTCAGGGATGAGCTAGGGCAACTCAACTTTGGAAGCCCCAGGGGCCACACTGATACTTACAGAACATGCTGAGGGCCTCAACTTAAGTGTGGTTGCATATGCAAGCAAATATATACAAATAGCTTCTCTCACACTGACAGGCATGAATACAAAGATTAAGGCAAGACTACACAACACACAGGCCCCATTTAAGTCAGTTCTGCTGATATTAATAAAATGCAATATTTACCCAACAGCACTTTTCGTGTGACAGCACTTTTCATGAGCAATGACAGTCCAAGAATTTAACTACTAAAACACATATCAACAGAAGATCATTACACTGACTACTTTTTTCTTTTGGCTCCCACTCGCCGGCCACGTGTTGATCCCCACATAAACCCAAACTGCACCATGGGGCGCAAACAAACTGGCCGTGGGCAGCATACCAAGTTATTAATAAATATTTTATAAACCTTTACCTTTTCTCTCTGCTGCCATGTCTCCTCTCCTTGCTCCATCATCTCCCCTGGTGCCTGCTGCCCCCCAACTCCTCACCCTCCTCTGATGTCCTGACTCCTGCCTTTCTCACTGCCCTCAGTGACCTGCCCCCCTCCACCAGCCCTTCTCTCCCCCCTGTGCCCACTCTTCCAGTAGCCCCACTCTGATCATGTGAGCTACCCCTCTTCTAACACCTCCCTCTGCACACCTGCCCTGCCTCTCTCCTCCGGTGCTGGTCCCTCCCCTGCAGGTGTCTGTCCTGCTTCACCCCAGAATCCCCTGGCACCTGCACCTTCCCTTAGCCCTGCACCCTCCTGGTGCCTTCCCCTTCCCTTACTGCTCCTGCCCCCTTTGCCCTCTTTTTCCCTGATGCCCACCCCCTCACCACTCTCTGCCCCGTTCTCCTCCTGCCCCTCTGTGCCCTCACACAACTTGCTCCATCCCCACCTTTCTCATGCCCACCCCTTCTTTCAAGCCTTCTCCCAGCACCTCCCCCTCTTGCCCCCAATGCCCTTCCACTCTCCTCTCCTCTCCCAGCATCACCCTTTCCCTCATTGTCTGCACTTGGTCCCCTGCCATTTGTCTCTCCTCCACCCTGTCTCCTGGTGCCTTCACCTCCCCACCGCCCAAGCCCCTTCTCCTTCCACCCCTCCCCCTCTGCCTAAGCCCCTTTCCCCTTCTCCCCCCACCTCCACCTCTGCCTCCGCCCCCGCCCCTTTCCCCCGCCTCCTCCACCCCCACCCTCACCCTTTTTCCATCCCCTCGCCCACCCCTCACCTGCGCCCAAGCCCCTTCCCCCACTGCCCAAGCCCCTCCCTCCCCACCTCCGCCCCCGCCCCCACCCCCACCCAAGCCCCTTCCCTTCTCTGAAGGACCCCAGTAACTCTCCCCAGGGCCTCCCCACTAGGGGCCTGTGCCTCTCTGCCTTTCCCAGAACAACCTGTCCCTTCCCCCTTTCCTGTACACCCAATAAAAACAACAGTTTTGTTTTAAAAAAAAGAAGTCTCTGTTGTGATAAATGTAACTGGGGAGGAGAGAGGGGTTGAGAACCTGGATATGGGGTGGGGAGGGGCTGAGAACTTGGATATGGGGAGGAAGGATGGGGGGCTGAGAACCTGGATATGGGGAGGGGGATGAGTACCTTGGAGTGGGGAGGGGAGGCTCAGAGCTGGGGCTGAGACTGGCATGTGGTTCGGGTGGTAGTTCCACCTTGTGTCCTGGGACCTCGGTGACCTTGGGGATGGGGGGTTCCTGGGAGAACAGGGGGATAGGCAGGAGGGGAGGCTGGAGTGGGGTCAGGAATGGCAGGGGGGCAAGAGCTGGCATGGGAAGGGGGGGCAGGGACAGGAGCTGGACAGGCCATCATCTCCCAGTTGGTAGCACACATGTTGCGACCCTGCTGCAGCAGCTTGGTCCACGTCTGGGCCCGCCATTGTGCGTTGTCCCGAATCTTTTGGACCATGGGTTTTGTAAAGGGAAATCCTGTCTTACTAATCTATTAGAGTTCTTTGAAGGGGTTAACAAACATGCGGACAAGGGGGATCCAGTAGATATAGTATACTTAGATTTCCAGAAAGCCTTTGACAAGGTCCCTCACCAAAGGCTCTTGTGTAAATTACATGGCCATGGGATAAGAGGGAAGGTCCTTTCTTGGATTGAGAACTGGTTAAAAGACAGGAAACAAAGGGTAGGAATAAATGGTAAATTTTCAGAGTGGAGAGGGGTAACTAGTGGTGTCCCCCAAGGGTCAGTCCTAGGACCAATCCTGTTCAACTTATTCATAAATGATCTGGAGAAAGGGGTAAGCAGTGAGGTGGTAAAGTTTGCGGATGATACCAAACTGTTTAGGATAGTCAAGACAGAAGCAGACTGTAAGGGACTCCAAGAAGATCTCACCAAACTGAGTGATTGGGCAACAAAATGGCAAATGAAATGTAATGTGGATAAGTGTAAAGTAATGCACATTGGGAAAAATAACCCCAACTATACGTACAGTATGATGGGGGCTAATTTGGCTACGACAAATCAGGAAAGAGATCTTGGAGTTATCGTGGACAGTTCTCTGAAAACTTCCACACAGTGTGCAGCGGCGGTCAAAAAGGCAAATAGGATGCTAGGTATTATTAAGAAAGGGATAGAAAATAAGACCCGGAATATCTTACTGCCCCTGTATAAAACTATGGTACGCCCACATCTTGAATACTGTGTACAGATGTGGTCTCCTCACCTCAAAAAAGATATTTTGGCCTTGGAAAGGGTTCAGAAAAGAGCAACTAAATTGATTAGGGGTTTGGAACGGGTCCCATATGAGGAGAGGTTAAAGCGACTGGGACTTTTCAGTTTAGAAAAGAGGAGACTGAGGGGGGATATGATAGAGGTGTATAAAATCATGAGTGGTATGGAGAGGGCCGATAAAGAAAAGTTATTTATTAGTTCCCTAAATAGAAGAACTAGAGGACACCAAATGAAATTAATGGGTAGCAGGTTTAAAACTAATAAAAGAAAGTTCTTCTTCACACAGCGTGTAGTCAGCATGTGGAACTCCTTGCCAGAGGAGGCTGTGAAGGCTAGGACTATAACAGAGTTTAAAGAGAAGCTAGATAATTTCATGGAGGTTAGGTCCATAAAAGGCTATTAGCCAGGGGATAAAATGGTGTCCTTGGCCTCTGTTTGACAGAGGCTGGAGAGGGATGGCAGGAGACAAAGCGCTTGATCATTGTCTTCGGTCCACCCCCTCTGGGGCACCTGGTGCTGGCCACTGTCGGCAGACAGGATACTGGGCTAGATGGACCTTTGGTCTGACCCGGTACGGCCGTTCTTATGTTCTTATGTTCTTATGTTCATGTCCCCTCATGGACCCTCTGGCACCTGTGGCTCTTCCGGGGTCGGGTGGCTGGCTTGACTGGAGGTGATTGCCCCACAGTTATGGCTGGTCTGGCTGGGGAGAATAAAGAGAGGTGGTCAGTCATCCCTGGAGACACTGTCCCTGAGGCTTTGCCCTCATCAGCAAGCTGAGATCAACAGTCTTTGGCCCACAGGATGGTGTGCCCTGGGAGCAAGGCCATGTGTGGCCTGGACAGTGGGCCCTGCCTCATAGGGGCCCAGAGTACCATACTTTCTTCCCCATATACACACTCCGTCCCACAGACAAGCAGGCAAGGGAAATGTCCGGACACACTGGAATTCAATGGCCGGGAGAGGGACCTCGAACAGCCTAAGATTCCATCGGGGTCACACACAAATCTGCATCTGGCAGCGCTGTCCCCAGGAGCGGGTGGTGCTTCAAGTGTGCAGGCATGCCTGTGTGCCGACCTGTGTGTGCCCTTGTCCCCAGACTCCTTCCAGCGGTGGCCGGTGGTGGGAAGGCGCCCCCCCGGGGTGAGAAGTGTGTCTGGACTTCCCAGAGGCTGTGAGCAGGAGCCTGGGGGTGCCTATTGGGGCTGCGTGATGCAGACTGGCACTGCACGTGCATCCACATGCATGGACTGCAGTGCACAGGCCAGGCCGAGAATGTCTAAGAATTATTGCATCATAGCCCATCAGTGCCTACCACCCCCATCCTGTGCGTGTGAAAAACTAAGAGCACTCACCTGCTGATCCCTCCCCGGCCTCAGAGGATGCCTGGGAGACATCCAGGCTCTGGGGTACCAGCTCCAGGATGATGGTGCTGGCTGTTTCTTCCTCCTCCTCCAGCTCCTTATTCTCCTCCTCCTCCTCCTGGGATGGGACCCCCGGACGGGCAATGACAGATGTCTCCAGCCCCGAGTCCAGGATGCGGTGAAGTTCATTGTAGTAGGGGCAGGAGTGCGGTCCTGCCCTAGAGTGAAAGCTGCGTTCCTCGGTCCTGGCATAGCCCTGCTGGAGCTCTTTTACTTTACTCCGGAACTGCTCCAGAGGGAGGTGGTGGCCCCTTGTAGCCAGGTTCTCGGCCATCCAGCCATAAAGATCCACATTGCACCATGTGGAGTGGAGATCCTGGAGGGTCTCCTCCTCGCTCCACACCTCCAGAACAACCAGGATCTCTGCCCCAGACCAGGACTGAGCACACCTTTTCCTGCCCCGGCAGGTTCCTGGGATCCCTGTGCATGCTCCCTAGGAGGGCCAGTGGGCTCTTGGAGAGCTTGTGGCTTGGACACTGGTGCCCCTATGTATGGCAGTGGTATTCGTGTGGTGAGTTGCAGCTCCCAGGGCCGGCTTCCTGCCACAAGCCCTGTCCCGGGTGTTTGCACCTTTAAGAATTGCTGGGAGACAGGAACTATAGAATTGTGATAGGTGTGGATGGAGTGGCCAGCAGGGCACCTGTGTTATTTCCTGGAGGCCTCTTTTTTCAAAATAACTCCCTCTTCTGCGTCCACACACGCCTTTTTCTGAAAAAGCTTTATCCTGGTAGAATGAGCTTTACCACTGTCGGAAAAAGCCCTCTGTTATTTTGACTTTTTTGTCGAAATAACACTATTGCAATGTGGACACAAGTATCGTTTTTCTGGAATAACGGCCGTTATTATGGAAAAACACTGCACTATAGATGTATCCTGAGAGAATAACAGATAGCCTCTCCTCCCTTCCCCTTTTTTGCTACAGTGAAATCACATTCCAGTACTGCACAGGTTTAAAAAGGAAGTGAAATGCAGCATCAGAATACCAAATGCTAGCAGCTGGAAGAAATGGAGTATACTCTTTGTAATACAAAGCATGGGTGATGACAGTAAGTTATATCACCTGGCTTGAAATAATCAAAGTGTGAAGAAATGTTTAATTTAGCAAAACTTCCTAATGCTAGTCATACATGACATACACATTTAACATGCACGCTTTTGAATTTGTTGTCAGACAACATATTCCATGAAGACACAGGCATCTCCAAGTAAAGAAGTTTGTCCTACAACCAAAAGGGAACACTTATGAGACTTATGAGAAGACTGAGCTCTTCAAAAATAATGTTACTAGAAAGCCTGAGTTATGTTTGAACAAATGGCTTGCCAGAGAACAACGAACTCCAGCAATAATTCCATTAAAGCATTTTGAACTAAATGTCCTGTATACATTTCAGTGGGATGGAGTAAAAATAGCAAATGAAACCTGCCAAGAAAAACATACTTGAAAATGATCTGTTCTTGGGAGGTTATCAGCTATTCAAATGAAAGACAAAGCCTTGTTAATTATTTTAAGTAGTAACAGACAGGACTAGGAACTATTATGAAATCTTTTTGAAAAAGTGATTGACCAGTAGCTTACAGCCTGATTCCATAGCACTAATGTATTGAAATGGGGCATGTCCATATTGTCAGAGTTTTTACAAAGGAGTTAAAAATAAATGATTCATGAAACATTATATATAGACTATATATGAAGAGAGAGAGAGACTAGAGAGTGACTGTTACAAACTGTTTAGCTTCAAAGCTTATATATTTATTTATCTATATAAAAACGGCTGATTTTCTTAACTCCTATTTAGTTCAAAGACACATACATACATATATACGTGTATATATCTTTGAAGCTACATAGGATTTAACAAAATCAACAGTTTTAAACAGTCTAACTAAAACTCTTGCTTTCTGAGTTCTTCAGCACTCAATCTCTTGGGATCCCTTTATTTCACTAACTCTCCAGTCACCCCAGTGTCCTCCAAGGTAGGGATGTAAGTGACTAGTTGATTGCCCGATAAGCCTAGGCTTATCGGGTAGTCGAGTACCTACTTGACTAGTCGCTTCCCCTCCTTGCTGCCTCTATAGGGGGGAGCAGGAACCGGTTTCCCCAGCATCATCTCCGCAGGGCGGTGGGGAGGCAGAGGCGGGTGGGGAAATGGTACGAGCCGGGACTGAGCTCGCACCAGGTCCCACACGCTGTGGCTATGCTTTTTTAAATGTAGTAAGAGCTGCCAGGTATAATTTCAAGTACTATTTTGTAATACTTACTGTATACAGCAGGCTTTGACACTTTACTATTAATACTGCTGTATTGTATAAGCTTTGCAACAGCTCTACTTGTCTTGTATTGTGCCATGTTATTAGCAGGTTATCTTTTAAATTACTAGAATTGGCTTGAAAAAATACAATCTTCCTTCCAAATAACATACTTTATGAGACTTCAGAGCAAAGAAAAAGATGTTTGGAGTTCGGAACTTACTCGTAAACTGTTGTCCATCCATTCTCATTACTTTTGGTTGCTAGAAGACCTGTGTTGCCAGGGTATGTCATCAGTGCTAAGTTGTAGCCTTGAGCATATACTCTTTTCAGAACACCATTGCTGCTTATGGTTAGCCAGTATACCTGGCCTCCAGGCACCACTAGCCACAGAGGCAATCCACTAGCATCTCTGCGAATATGAACTGAATTCCCATTGCTGTTAGTGATAGTGGCAATGTCTCCATCTCCATTGTATGTGAAATTGTAAATATAGTCCCTTGTTATCAGATTCAGTGTGTGAAGGTGGGTCCCATTGGTGGTAAACTGATACAGTTCCTGGTCTGCTGGGGATGCAATCTCGTAAATATTCAAGTCACTGAGATGAGCCTTGTTTCGACTGACTGCACGGATGCGAATATTGCCAAGATCTGCTATGTACAGGGTGTCATCAGGAGAGACTGCTAGTGAAGAGGGTGCTTTCAGCTTTGCATCTTTGGCATATCCACCATCACCTGGAAAAGATATATAATCACTTTAGGAAGCCATAATTTCTGTGTTTACCATATCATAATGTGAGACACCACACTTGGCCTCCAGAATCTTTTATAAGAGTTAGTGCACCATTTTTTCCCAAAGAATTTAAAACCCATTATCTAAAATGGTGTAATTCTGAATCAGCGTCACTGAAGATTAACAATAAGATGCAGTTATCTCAGTTACACCAATTTTGCTAAATCCAAACTCCTGCTGCTGGGAAAACTATTACATTGTAAGATACAAAAGCACTAAATAATGACAGCTGAAGAGTCTCTTCTCACTTCTTTCCCACTGTCATATAGTCAAAGAACAATAATTCCATAAATAATATATCAATTCATTAAATAAATAGGAGTGATCTGGATGCAAGTGGAGATTAGTTTATATTAATAAAACCTCAACCCAACAGCCAGCATGTAATAAACTGCAGTGTAGAAAAAATGAGAAATATCAACAAAAACTCATGATAATTTTTGTGGCCCAGCTAAACTGAAAGGATCAAAGAGGGAATTTTGGTGATCCTGAGCTCCATTTACCTCCAATAGTGCAATCAGACCTCTTTGCAAGAGAGGGAGCTTCTGCAAGTTGATAGGAAGGACATTTATCTGCTAGAAATGGGCAAATAGTATTTGTATTATGGCACTATCTAGAAGTTGCCACTAAGGAGGAGAATTTTAAGTTGTATTTGTAGCTTCAAAAAAATCTCACTGTTGTGGAAATGCATTGAGTTGGCACGCTGTTTAGCCATACTGGCCATGCCCCCTTCACAGTCAGCACTGACAACTATCAGAATTGGACAGTACTGCACGGCACATCAATTCCTCCAGACTTTTCAGCTGGGGGCACTGCACCCTAAGGAATGCTGGTAGAATCTTTGTTGTTGAATATGGTCACACTGAGCAGAGACTTTTGAGGTCAATCTCATATATTTGAACCTGGTGTCACTTAGAGGTGCTTTCATTACTACTGCAGTGTGACATGTCAGTGAACCAAACCCTTTGGACCAGTTGTTTGATTTCATACTCTCTTCATATCAGATGCAAACAGTGCTTTTTGGTCATTAATGATCCCAGGGCCCTAAGGAGGGGTGTTAATTCCAATGTCCTGGCCAAATTCCAATCTGTGCTATTACAGCCAGCCTATTGACAATTCCTCTCTGTAGTACTGTAATTAGATTCAGTAACTCTGCTTTCTTATCTAAAATGTTGTGCTATGTTGCTATGCACCGTTAAACTGCTACCATGTTTCCTGCCAAAGATGACTGCATTGGGGTGGTGGAGAAAGACTGTGAAATGAATTATGGCATTCTCCACTCCCAGAACATTTATGAAGGATGTAGTAATAATTTGGCTCCCAGCACACTGTTGTGTGAAGAAGGGAGTAGCTTGCATTGCCAGAAGTGTTGACTGGCACACATAGTATATGTTGTGCCAGAGGGGTGCTGGCTACACCACTTAAAATGCGCAGCAAGAGGCACCATTTGAACATTTCCCATGGTTCAGGCTTAGAGGAGGCATAAAATAGGATTTTACATTCTATGTGAAGCACTTTGGGACACTGGATAAAAAGGGCTATGTAGAATTCAAGTAATTAGCATTGAAAGGTAAATTCCAAGTCCTGAGGGAGAATGGCGATACCTGAAAATGGGTAGGCAAAACTGACATATAAGGTAGGCTCAGAGTTAATTCATATTTGTGTGTAAATGAATTCAAAAAGATTTGCTAAGTTGTTATAGAACTGTTCAAGTTTTCTTAAGGAAAGAGGACCATTTTACAGTTGTTTTTTTTCTTGCAGATTCTTTAATTCAAACAAAGACTATGGGCTTTGAACAAAATAGAGAAGGGAAATGATTAGCCTTTGCTCACCTGAGAAACAGTCACAATTTGGATCAATCTTGCAGTCACAATCTGTTGGGGCTCCAGCAATTATGGAAATCTCACCATTGGTAGTAACCTGTTGTATGCGATTTATCTTTCTTTCATCTGTCTCAGCAATGTACAGTGTCCCACTGTGAGAGACACTGATTGCTCTAGCTGATTCCAGGGTTGAATGGATTGCCACCTTGCTGACCAAGAAATGATCCATGCCTGGTACCTGGCAGTGAATAGGGCGTCCCGCAATAATTCGCACACGCCTAGTCTCAGAAATCTGCAGTACAATGTTATTGTCCAGTACATACAATGAGTTGTCTATCGGGTTGACCGCAAGGTCTGTTGGCCACTCTAACCGCACCTGAAAAAAGGAGACTAGATTGAGTAAGTGGTTTCCCTCCTGCCCCAAAAGCACTTTAAGCAGAAGTCTCAGGATAGATGAAAAAAAGAAAAGAAAAATAAATGAAAAGAAAGAAAACAAATTGTCAATGTTTTCTGCAATATGATCGAGTGGCTCATCTTTATCCATTTTTCTTACAACATTCATTGTTATTAACTCATGTGGTAGATAACACTCTCACAACCTTTAACTGCTGCCTTTTAAAGAGAGAAAAAAAGTGATGGATACAACTCTCAAAATATTATTAGGAATATATGCCACTCAAATAACTAAAAGGGGACCCATTTATATACATGCTTTTAAATTGTGCTCAGCACGAAGGAATCTAGGCGTCTGGTAGTCTTTGGTATTCCATTATATTACAACTTCAAGCATGTTTGTCTGGCTGCTGAAAAAGTTTCTGCAAAGCATTTTCAAATGGTTGGATCATTTCTAGTATCAATATGGAATAAATGCTTATTTCCATTCGAACTTAGCAACGTTTGAATTTTAAATGTACTACTTTCACAAGTCCATTTAGGTGGGAATATAATAATACGTACACATTCATGCAAATAAAATTTCACACAATTCATCTCATGAAACATCAGCCAGAAAATTTTCCAAGTTTGAATGTTATTGTTTCAAGATCCCAGCGAGTTCTGGCAGAGTTAAAAACTAGCAAGGGACTGTCAATGTTACAACACTAACTGACTGCTAGTCCAAGAGGAAAAACCTACAGAACAGATTATTTTTTCAATGCTTATTTACTAAGAGAGGAATGTTAATAAGCATTATCGACCATTACAACTATTATCTAGTTAATTTTTCATAACACAATGCAGTATCTAATTAATCATAATTACATAATTGTAATGCTTGTATTTATTTTATGACTACCATATTTCAGTGGTGGATTAAGTAATTTCTCTATGTTTATGGTTAAATTTTTGCCCTTTACTATGTGGGAGGGGTAACAATCAATGCAGCAAGAGTTTCAACAAAGTACTCAAAATAGTGCTAGAGGCATGACCCCAGTGCTAATGCATCATGACCCCTGTGAATACAGCCTGCCAGCTAATGGGTATGACCAACATCCTTCCCATTCATCAAGCTCACATGCTGCTGTCTGCCACCTTAGTGGGGGCTGTATTCTGCTATTTTCCAAAAGAACAGAGCAGCATGTCCCCTACAGTGGCTGATCCTAAGAATCGTGGCCTTTTCAGCATGTTTTAGAAGCCACACTCCTGCTCCCAATGCTGGCTGGGGGAGAATCTGAACCATAGTTTCTCTACTGAAGGGTCAAATAACAAAAAAGCCATAAAGCTTAAAATTACAGCCTGTTTTTGACTATTGGTGTTTCTGAGAAAAGAAGAGATTTCATCTGAAGGGAGACTTTCCAAGTTAAATATTTAAAACATAGTAAGTAAGTAAATAAATCAATAAACTATAACATTTTCCATACAAGAGATTGTGGCAATTATATGTTTTTGCTGCTACTGCTATTGTGGTTCATTTTTTCACTGCGCTAATTAAAACTGCTATGAATTCAGAAGTTGCAGATGTGAGCATTAAGAATCAGCATTAAGGAATGACAGATGGTAAAGAGTATGGTTATCCCAGGATACCTGCTTGTCTGAGATCTGCTGAGGCATGAGGCTGAAGGTAAAGTCTGTTCAGTTACTGAAGATTCAATTTTTCCTGAATAAGCTCATTCCAAGAAGTATGCTAATGCTGGTTTGATAACTGATATTTTAGTAAAGTGAGAGAGAGAGCAATGTGGCTAATATGTCTTGCCCTTTGTGGTTATACTGGCTACCCCACAGAATTAGGTAAGCTCACTGAATGATTAGATTCCTTCTGTTACTCAGTCTATTTTACCAGATAGCATAACAACTGTCATTAAGAGTGATGTTGCTGGGTTCGAGATTTCTACTGCAGCAGGTGGCTGAGTCATCCCAAATGCTGACAAATGTGGTGCAACCATTGGAAAGAGATTTTAGTTATAGAGGTGCTGATTTCATTGTCTTTGTGACTTTCTGCTTTCTACAAGAGGAGTTAGGGTCAGATTTATGTATGGCTTCAGCCTTCGATCTGGTTTGCTCTTTTCAAGTGAGGAATCACTGTGAAGTTGAACTATGTAGGAACAGAATACAATGCCTAAAAATATACTTAGAGGACTTGGTAAAATATTACTCACATTGCAGAGATGTTGGACTTATAAAAAGCAAAGAACACATTAAAGGTAGCAGGAAAGACAACTACTTCCCTGACTTCTTTTCAATAGGTCATCCAGGTATTGAGATGATCTGTAATAAACCATGGCTATGCCAGATCATGTGCTGACTGTGGAAATCTCAAGCTGAAATAATTATTTACACCATAATCGTATTTGTTTATGCCAGAAAAAGGAGATGCTCCACCAGAATATTTGCAAAGTCTTGAAGCTGGTTTTATTTTGCAAGTGGACAACTTGGGTGAACCATGTAGCCTTTGCTCAGTGGCTAATATGAGATTCTCCTATTGTGAGAAAATGTCTGTGACTTTGCAGCCATAATTCAGTGAATTCCAAACTACCAGCTTCTCTGATTTTAGGCTAATAAGAGGTTTTTATGTGATTGTATTTTTAATTTTAGTCAAAGACACCTAAAATCTAGGGATCCAGATCCCCAGCTGAAATAAATCAGCATAGCTTCATTGACTTCAACAGATGTTTGTTGATTTAGATCATCTGAGGATTTAGCAGATGTGGATGGGAGCTGTTTTGTGTTTATCAAAATAAATAGCTGAAATATTAGTTGGGGAGACCTGTACATTTTTGGTTACAAAGCATCAATATCTATTCTCTGTTATATTTGTGTAAATCTGAAATCTCTGCTGAAGCTAATGGAGTTACTGTAGTATCAACACTGATATATCAGAGCAGAATTTGGCCAAATAAGCTAATAAGATCTTCATTTTTCCTAATATGATCAGGGGAATTCAGATACATCTGAGCAAACACTGCACCATGTTTGTTAGATTTAATATATCTTGAAAATCCACTGGTTATTCTACTGTTTGTATTCTTTTTCATCGAATCAAATTACCCTCTGGTAGTTCTCCGTGACTAAATAGTTAGGTGGTATTTTACCAAGTCTAATAAAAAATTACAGAGGACCACACCAATTCTCATTTGATCTAACTGTGCCTCTTAGCTATTAAAAATCTGTTCAGATAAAAAGGCTGTTACCTTTCAAACAATGTAACTGAATGAATGTAGCAGTGTGGATTATCCTGAAGTAAATGTAGGCTGATGGGGGTAACGGCTAAGGTCCAATTCTGCATTCCTCACATTCCCAAATTGTTGGGCGAGAGTCCAGTTTTAATTCATGGGGGATTGACAGTGTTGTGCAATGGAAAGGAATGCAAGGTCAAATGAGAGCTCCAGGAGTAATGCTTCTTGCATATTTATTTTAACATGAAGTTTTCTTGGGACTCTGCGTTGAGATGTCAGCTTTTTGTGTTGTGTCTGCTGTTGCTGAGTCAAAGCCCTGCTGGAAGTGCAAAATTTACCACTTTCCTGGTTTTATTTTTAACTCACATGTTTTAGAAAGGAGACATACACTGAAATCATAGATACGCACATGCAAACTTAATTTTCTCTTTTTTACCACATTTTTTCCTCTGGCATAATTATATTACATAAGGTAGGTAAAGCCCACTGAATTCAGTGGCAATTTTTGGTGTATTAATATCACTTTTCTGGTATCGTTAGGGTGTTCTTTGCTTTTGAGCCCTTCACTGTATTTTTTTCTTCAACTAAGTTGGTTACTGCAAAAAGTATTACAACTAAACAAAGTTGGTTGCTAAACATACAAAATAATGTCAATATTTTGTATGTGTTTGGCAAGCCACTTGTGCTCTTTATTTAGTTATATTAGAAGAAGAAAGCAACCCATAGAACCTAATGAGGGCACCAAAGATTTAAGTGTTTGGACCAAGGATTTCTTAGTACTGGGGTATATTTCGTTCATCAGTGATTAAGGCAGGCCACATCAAATTCACAGCATAGGATGCACTAGCTATGGCTGGTTGGTATATTTTGAGTCAATTTCATGTAGCAGCATGAAATCCCTGCCAAAAAGTTATTTTTCTCATAGTGCAGCATGTTGCATTACTTCATATCTATACTGCTCAACCATGAGAACTTCCATTTATGTTAAATCAGTTGCTTATTCCACTTTGGATATGCATCTTGAAACATGATCATTAACTCCTCCATTTTACTTGTGCTACTAATCTTGTTTATCTCTTCCTATTCAAACGGATCTACTGTTTCAATGGAGGCCAAGACATATTCATTCAACAGACTGTCCTTTTGTATTGTCTACTTTTCTCTTCTTGTGTTCAGAACCTTTGCCCATTAAAACCCTTTGTCTGATTTCTTTCATGTAAGATCAGATTTGCACGAAGTTCATTATTGGTCAACTGCTGGAGACAGGACAGCCCTGCTTTCTAAATTTTCTGCTGGATGCCTTGCTACATTTCCTTCCATTTTCTCAGAGCTGACATCTGTATACATTTTTCATCATTTTTTGACAGTTTACTCTCTTCTAGGATCTTTTCTTTGTTGACAGTAACACTGTCAGTTTCTCACAGAAGTCTAGATTTTTTTAATGGAGAAAGCATTTAGCTTACCCCATTCAAAAACTTGGAAGACTCTTCCTTAGGCAAGGCTACATCATCCCTCTACCTATTTCATAAAAAGTCTTTGGTTCTGGTGCCCCTGTTGTTCCAGGATTATGCAACTCAATTACAGCAGTTATTGCATTTAAAACATATGCATTCATCATTCCCTTGCATAAAGGCCATGTAAATGAGCTTCATGTGGGAGAATTAGGCAGGGAATGCAGAATGAAATCTACCTTTGCAACCCATTAGAAGAGCAGTCTGGCGGCCTCTAAAGCAGCTGCTAATCCAGTCCCTTAGCTGGAATAGCCACAGTGGCACTTTCACAGCCCCTTGGTCAGAGTTTTGTGCCCACTACCTCTATGTAAATATAGAACTAACAGTCTCCAGGCCTCTACCCACTCTCCATGCTGACTTATTCAGAGTTGAGATGAAACCTACAACTCCAGCACAGAAGGGTACAAAGGACTTGTGCACAGCCATGCACTCTACAGAACCCTTGCACAGAGGAACTATTGGAATTTTAAGGCAGAGGAGGACATGTGAGTGCCCTCCTTCAAGGGAATACATTTTATAACATATGAAGTGTCCATCCAGGGAAACAGAAAGAACCCCTTTTCCCTGTTAGGAAGCAGAACCATAAAACATTCTTTGATATTGGATGAATTTAATTTTCTAAATCATAAACTGATAGATGAGACAATTAAAGGGAAGAGGTAACACACATAAATTGTAGTTTTTATGTTTATTGCAAAACAATTTTTATTTTTATATTCATGGATCAAAAACCTTTTAGAGAGGATGCCATTCCCTGTGACATCAACTTTAAATGGTTCAGTTAAATGTCTTACCACGTCCTTTATCGCTAAAATAACTAAACACATTTACAACCCCTGCCTTAAGTTCCTCCTCTCTAACTCCATCCTCCAATTTGGTTTCTTCTCTTTCATTTCACTCAAACTGCTGTCACCAACCAAGCCTAAAAATCCCACAAAACACAGAGGAAGCATACATTTTCCTGCTGAACAATTCAAGCCATTGTGAGTAAATCACTCTGAAATTGTGCTTATAACAGCGTGTTACGCTGAATACAGAGTCAAACTCAAGGTCTCTGCCTTGAGAATCAAAGCTTCAAGGCTTGGCCAAGACTGCTCAGGATTTACCTATTTTAGTGTATCCTAATCTCTCTCAACAGCTATATTCTTCATTCTGATTCTGGACTAACCGCATCATAGGACAGAGCTTTCAAAGCAAAATCTGGACTAATGAAACTGTTGATTATGAGGGTGAGTTTTGGCAGAATTTTCTCAGCAGCTAGATGGAGGTTGTAGAATTCACTCCTACAATGGAGTGAAATGAATAACACCATTGCTTTCAGAAAAAAAGACTAAGGTTCATTACTATGACAGTTTTCCCACAAGGACTATATCATGAAACAAGCAAGCCCAAGCAAACAAAAATTTCACCTATGCAAGGAAGAGAGAATGAGGAAAGAATTAGGCATTCTGTATTTCTTGATTATGGCAAGTTGCCCCTATGGAAAATTCCTGGAATTTAACAGGGATGAAACCAATAGGTTGCTGTAGAAATAGCTGTATAGGAATTAATCTACAGCCCTGCAGAATTTAATAGTAAATACACCCCTTTTACAGTTTTTTATCATCTTATAGTATTGTAGAGCAGGGACAGAATTCTCTAATAATATATATAGAATGGTTCAAGAGAATCTATAGGAAAGTTTGCATTTTTCTAATAAATTCCATAGCACTTTTCCATAAGAGTATAAAAAATCCTAAACAGATCAGCAGGCATAAGGCGATTCCTAATACTCAGTCCCATTACATATGAGTCAGGTTTTGGGAACAAAAGATGTGCCCAAATGTAAAAAATATTATCATGTGAAATCAAGGAAAACATATATCCAACAAGATTATTGAGATTATATAGAGAAGATTCAAATCTCCATAGAAAAAAGCCTCAAAGTTCATTTTATCCACTAAATCTTGTAAGATATTCTGGAATCTAATGTTTGATATATATTTACATAATACATATTTTAACTATACAAAATCAATGTCATTTAAATATCTGTCATCCAATGTTGAAAGCGAACAAGTACGGATGTTTACTCTCTAAACAGCCAATAATAATTAGGCTGGTTGTATTATTCAAGACAAACAAGAGATTGTATTACATGTAGAAACACTCAAAGGTGATTAATATTCACATTATTGGGGCTTTTGAGAAAACATACTGGAAAATGTTGGAATCACAACCCAGGTATTGAGGAGTACCCTTGTTTTAAGTTGATGTCAAGGCAGGGTGTTTGTTACTGCCGTGGCATATGTTTGGACAGTTATAAAGGCAAGCCTGGGGCAGATGTGACATAGACGAATCTATGACAGTCAGTTTGCCAGTTGTGCCAATATCCAGCTTATAATCAGAAAGCAAAGGGCTCGGGATAAGATGAAAACATGCTTAGTTTCCTTGAGACAAAACATCTCAGGGCTAAGGCTTTCAAAAATGGCAGGATTGTGGGGGGAGCCTGCATGGCCCTATCTTAACTAAAGCATGGATGCCTCTCTCGACCAAAGTATGGATGTCTGTCTTGATCAAATTATAGATCTCTAACAAAACATAACCCAGGCCTGTTTTGAGCCTGGTGCAAGTAGGCAAGGCTGGGGGCTTTGAGGCAGGAATGTTTTTGCACAATCATACATATTCAGCATAGTACAGCATGACCATGCCAAAAGAACCAAGAGGAAACTGGTATATTTTATTTCTGATAAGCAAAAAGCAGATGCAGGCATAAAACTGTTAACCGTGCACATAGTTTTGCAACATCTCAAGTAGAAGGGTGTACCCCCTAAAAAGGGCATTTTAGGTATCTTACACAATATGTAATCAATTACAGATATTATTAGAATGACCAAGTTGAGAATAAATATAGATGTAGGAAGGATAATCAGTAGGAGGGACTGGGCAAGGTATCCCCACATACCTTGCTTGCAGCAATTAGAAGCTGAACTGTTCATACTGGCAGATTCTGGGCACCTCTATGGGTGGGCAAAGAACGAGGTCACAACCTCCTGTGCGGCAATTGTAAGACTGCTTACAGTTGAACTGCACGTGATTTATAGAAATAAGTACATAGAATCATAGAATACTAGAACTGGAAGGGACCTCGAGAAGTCATCGAGTCCAGTCCCCTTCCCTCACTGCAGGACCAAGCACTGTCTAGATCATCCCTGACAGGTGATTGTCTAACCTGCTCTTAAATATCTCCATTGATGGAGATTCTACAACCCCCCTAGGCAATTTATTCCAGTGTTTAACCACCCTGACAGGCAGGAAGTTTTTCCTGATGTCCAATCTAAACCTCCCTTGCTGCAATTTAATCCCACTGCTTCTTGTCCTATCTTCAGAGGCCAAAGAGAACAATTTGTTTCCTCCTCCTTATAACACCTTTTAGATACTTGAAAACCGCTATCATGTCCCCTCTCAGTCTTCTCTTTTCTAAACTAAACAAGCCCCGTTCTTTCTTTCAGTCTTCCCTCATAGCTCATGTTCTCTAGACCTTTAATCATTCCTGTTGCACTTTTCCAGACCTTCTCCAATTTCTCCATATCTTTCTTGAAATGTGGTGCCCAAAATTGGACTCCAGTAGAGGCCTAATCAGCACAGAGTAGAGCAAAAGAATGACTTCTTGTGTCTTGTTCACAACACTCCTGTTAATGCATCCCAGAATCATGTTTGCTTTTTTTGCAACAGTGGCACACTGTTGACTCATGATTAACTTATCGTCCACTATGACTCCTAAATATCTTTCAGCAGTACTCCTTCCTAGACAACCACTTCCCATTCTGTATGTGTGAAACTGATTGTTCCTTCCTAAGTGGAGTACTTTGCATTTGTCCTTATTAAACTTCATCCGATTTACCTGAGACCATTTCTCTAGTTTGCCCAGATCATTTTGAATTATGACCCTATCCTCCCAAGCACTTGCAACCCTCCCCCCAGCTTGATATCATCTGCAAACTTAATAATCATATTCTGTATGCCATCATCTAAATAATTGATGAAGATATTGAACAGAATCAGCCCCAAAACAGACCCTGTAGAACCCCACTTATTATGTCCTTCCAGCATGATTGTGAACCGTCAATAACTACTCTCTGAGAACAGTTATCCAGCCAGTTATGCACCCATATAGTAGCCCCATCTATGTTGTATTTCCCTAGTTTATTGATAAGAAGATCATGCGAGACCGTGTCAAATGTCTTACTAAAGTAAACCACATCCACCACTTCTCCCTTATCCACAAGACTTGTTATCCCATCACAGAAAGCTATCAGATTGATTTGGCATGATTTGTTCTTTACAAATCCATGCTGGCTGTTACCTATATCACCTTATTGTTTTCCAGATGTTTGTAGGTTAATTCCTTAATTACTTGCTCCATTATCTTCCCTAGCACAAAAGTTAAACTGGCTGGTCTGTAGTTTCCTGAGTTGTTCTTATTTCCCTTTTTATAGATGGGCACCATATTTGACCTTTTCCAGTCTTCTGGAATCTCTCCTGACTTCCATGATTTTTCAAAGACGATAGTTAAAGGCTCAGATACCTCCTCTATCAGCTCCTTGAGTATACTATGATGCATTTTATCAGGCTCTGTTGACTTGAAGAAATCTAACATTTCTAAGTAATTTTTAACTTGTTCTTTTATTTTAACTTCTAAACCTACCCCATTTCCACTAGCAGTCACTATGTCAGGCATCCCGTCACCATCCATGTTCCTGACGAAAACTGAAACAAATAAGTCATTAAACACCTCTACAATTTCCAAGTTCCCTGTCCATGGTCTTCCTCTTGCTCCTAATATATTTGTAGAACATCTTCTTTTGTTACCCTTTATGTCTCTAGCTAGATTTAGGTCTTTTTGTGCCTTTGCTTTTTCTAATCTTGCCCCTGCATACCTGTGTTGTTTGCTTATAATCATCCTTTGTAATTTGACCTAGTTTCCACTTTTTATACTACTCCTTTTTATTTTTAGATCATTTAAGATCTCCCAGTTGATCCAAAGTGGTCTCCTGCCATACTTTTTATCTTTCCTACGCAGTGGAATAGTTTGCTTTTGGGCCCTTAATAATGTTCCTTTAAAAAACTGCCAACTCACTTCAGTTGTTTTTCCTCCTAGTCTTGCTTCCCATGGGAACTTACCTACCAGCTCTCGGAGTTTACTAAAATCTGCCTTCTTGAAATCCATTGTCTCTGTTTTGCTGTTCTCTCTTCTACCATTCCTTAGAATCAGGAGCTCTATGATTTCATGGTCACCTCCCAACCTGCCTTCCACTTTCAAATTTTCAACCAGTTCCTCTCTATTTGTTAGAATCAAACCAAGAACAGCTTCTCCCCAGTAGCTTTCTCAACCTTCTGAAATAAAAAATAGTCTCCAATGCAGTCCAAGAACTTATTGGATAATCTGTGCCCCACTGTGTTGGTTTCCCAACATATGACTGGATAGTTGAAGTCCCCTAACACCACCAAATTCTGTGCTTTGGATGAGTTAGTAAGTTGTTTAACTATGTATGTCTATATCCTTAAAGCTGAATACCTTGTGCATTGTTCTAGGTGTAGGTATTCCTATATTGTCTGTGCTATATACCTCATTTAGTGGAATAGATATATGTGAGTCTGTATTGTTTCTTTTTGCTATTTTCTGTATAATAAGTTAGAGGCAGAGCTTGTCCTTGGTGTCTTTTAGCTCCTTTCGTATCTGATATCTCAAAGACACAACAAGGATAATGTGTACTGAGTACTTAAAAACTTCAGTTGATTACAAGACATCAACATTCATCCTCATAATTATTAAATGAAATCAACAAAGTAACAACATGATCCTGCAAAGATGTAACCAGATGCAAAACATCACATGATGAGTAAAGTTATTGACTACAAAGGGGACTACTCCCAAAACATGAAGTTAAGCATTTACTGTACATTAAATCTTTGCAAGACTGTACTTTAAACACACATCAGACCCCTGGAACAGAAATTCTAGCATATCTTCCAACCTGTCCCCCCTTGCCATTTTCTCTTCATTACCTATTTTTTAGCTCCTCCTCTTTCTCTTCCTCATTTTGCCTCCTCTTTCTCTTTCCTTGCATTTCTCCAATATGTCCCCCTATTTTTCTGTTTTCTCACCTTTCACGTTTCTTTCCTTCCTTACCAGGAAATGTACAGTTTTCCTTGCAAATGGTTAAGCTGAAACATGCTGTAGCAAACTAGAGGAACAACTCACATGAGTCACACAGGGTTTATAGGATCAGGCCCTATCCTGCTATTCAAACTTTGGACAGACCTTTTATTAAACCTTCCAAGGGGTTTATTACACTTTATGATGGGAAATAAAGTGAAGCTTTGGTCTCTTGAAGCCATGATACGGATTCATAAATTTAGCAGTGAAGAGTCATGAAGTAATCTAATAGTCTTTATTCAAAGATTTGTTTGGATATAGGTGGAGGAAGAGATGTACATACAGATGAAGAATCTAACAGTGTCATGACTTTCCTCATTTCTCTTTACATGCTGTTCAGTTTCTCGTTTTGCTTCGAGGGTTTGATAGAATGGATAATGAATGATGTTCAGCCATTTATGATTTTCCTGCAATGTGACCTACATTACTAAACTTCTTAAATTAAATCTCCAAAATGGCACCTCATTTTGCATATCCTCCCTGTCCCAAAGGAATGTATCAGAAGAAGATTAAGGCCCAATTTGCAAAAGCAAAATGTCCTTCAGCTGTTTTAGCTAATTGGTTTATAAATGTTGTTATTGTTAGTAGAACATATCATACAAGATGCTGCTCATTGTTGTTCTATTTATATTTCTCTGTGTCACAAATTTTATAATGGATGCCTAAAAACTTAACCTCATAATGGTGGTCTTTACTAGGAAATTGGTCGATTTTTTTCTTGACACTCGCCTCTTGCAACCCCATTATCTCTCTCAACTTGTAATATAAAAGGAGCTTCTCTTCTCTTTCACATTATTTTGTTCTTACATTTGTTCTCTCAATTGCCATGCTGTAGCTGCTGTCTGTGATCTCTCTCCTTTATGTGGCTGCTCTCTCCCTCACTTCCTCTGTTGACTTCAACCAGGTTGCAGGGTAACTTAGGGCAGAATTTAGTCCTACGGATAGGGTCCTACCAAATTCATGGTCTGTTTTGAACAATTTCATAGTCATAGGATTTTAAAAATAGCAAATGTCATTATTTCAGCTATTTAAATCT
This sequence comes from Pelochelys cantorii, assembly GCA_032595735.1. Taxonomy (NCBI): domain Eukaryota; kingdom Metazoa; phylum Chordata; order Testudines; family Trionychidae; genus Pelochelys; species Pelochelys cantorii. The sequence goes on from CM064337.1 coordinate 17,713,968, forward strand.
GAAATTGCATGGTGTTAAAATTGAATAAAAATGAATTGTGGAGGGGTCACAAGGTTATTGTAGGGAGGGTGTAGTACTGCTATCCTTATTTCTACACTGCTGCTGGAGGCAGTACTGCCGTCAGAGCTCGGCAGCTGAAGAACAGTGGCTGCTGGCTGGGAACCCAGCTCTGAAGACAGAGCAGCTGCCAGCACCAGCATAGAAGTAAGGATGGCAAAGTATGGTATTTCTAGCCTTACTTCTGTGCTGCTACTGATGGGGTGCTGCTTACAGAGCTGGGCATGTGGCCAGCAACTGCTGCTCTCTGGCCACCCAGCTTTGAAGGCAGCACAGAAGTAATCATGGCAACACCAACCCCCCCTCCCCAAAATAACCTTGTAACCCTTCCCTACAACCCCTCTCTACAACTCTTCACGGTCCATAGCCCATTTTTCTTGGCTGTGAATTTGGTAAGGCCTTACCTATGCCTTATAAAAAGTAAATATTCTCAGTGTCTTCAGACTTATCACATTTTGTACAGCTTAGGCCTTGAACTATGAAGGCAACAAAGAAAATAATACTCTTGTAGTTTTCTCTCTTGCTAATAAGTTATGAAGTCCTGATTTTGTTGTTGTTGTTGTTCTTCAGTGAGTTCCCCAGACCACATGCAACATGTCTGTGTGAATGGTATTTCATGTTCATTGTCAGGGAAATTTGGCTCTGATGAACTGGTCATTCCTTCCATCTAATATTCTAAAATTACATACAGAAAAACAAGTTTATTTCTATTTAGGGGTCTGACTGCATAAGCAACACAGGCACAGCTATTATTATTATTTAAGGGTTTGATCTTGTGAAGCGCTGAGTTGCCTTAGCTCCCACAAATGAAAGGCAACTTACAAAACAAAAAAAGGGTTATGCCATGTATAATCTTACTTATGATGTGAAAAAAAGATCAGTAAAGGGTTCTTCCCTCCCTTTCCCAACTGCTAAGAGGGACTCCTCCCCCAGCTTGTTTTTGCAATTAAAATGTGGGTCCTGATTACTAGTTTTTCCTTAAAAAATATCTATAATTAGCAGAGAAATAGCAGGTTTATGTCATCCATGGACAATAAAGAAAAGCATTTCATTTTTAACTTAATTTCTTTAAAGAAGGGATCTTAGTGATAGTTGAAGGTCTAGAAATGAGACTTTTTGTTTTGTTTATCGATTTCAAGAATAACAGCAGCAACTGTCTTTCTGCAAAATCCTTCTTAATGGTGCTCAGAGACTGTTTACAGTATCATCTGCTAAACCTGACTGAACTAACAGATCATCATAAACCTCAGAGAGGGGAGACAAAAACAAAAGCTAAATCTAGTTTTGTATTGATCTGGTAAAATGAAAATAAAGTGGCTGCCCTCTCTCTGTTTAATAGAAGGGTCTCCAGCACAATTTGAATATAGAATTCCTATTAGGAAGCTTCCATAGCTCCTGTATTTACAGGAATACTAGATATGTTAAAGAGTGTTTCCTAAATTACCTTTTTAAATATACATTATTTTTTGTATAATCATACCATCCAAATCAATAGACATGAGCTTGTTTTATTTCTCTCTCTTGTAAAACAACCAAGCTGATAATATCCAAAGGGCTATTTTTAAGGAATGTGTTTAAACAGAAACAAAGTAAATGTTGAAGTTAAATATGATGAAAAAAGGGGATTGGTCTCTGGACCACTTCACTCCTTTATCACACAGACTCTTCCTCCTCATAGTGGGTGGGTTTTCTACTCTGACCATTTCCTTAACGTGTGAAGGAGAGGCAGAATTATGTACCAGAAGATGTAGGCTGTGTCTATACTGGCGCGATCTTGTGCCAGAGCTATGCAAATGAGGCTCAGCGTGGAATATCGCTGAGCCTCATTTGCATAACTAATGAGCCGCCATTTTTGCAGAAGAGGCTCTTGCGCAAGATGGAGCTGTCTACACTGCCCCTTCTTGTGCAAGAAAAACCCTCTTGCGCAAAGCCGTTATGCCTGAAAATAATCAGCATAATGGTTTTGCGCAAGAGGGTTTTTCTTGAGCAAGAAGGGGCAGTATAGACAGCTCCGTCTTGCGCACGAGCCTCTTCCGCAAAAATGGCGGCTCATTAGTTATGCAAATGAGGCTCGGCGATATTCCACGCTGAGCCTCATTTGCATAGCTCTGGCGCAAGATCGCGCCAGTATAGACACAGCCGTAGACTTTCCAGTGGAACAAGTGGCTTAACTTTGTTAATTAATACAATGATGAAAATGTCTAAACATGTCAATGGCAAATTGCTCAGCTGATCAGGAAAGTGGTTCCACTGAGTTTAAGTAAAAAAGTTGTAGCTTCATCAATAGCAAAAATGTAGTGAAACTTCTCAGGAGATAGTGTGTCTTCCTTCAGCCTGCAAATAGATCTATTAATCTCCCCAAAGAAATAAATATGATCCTGCAATCCCTTTTTTATGTTCCATGCTCAGCACTGTTCAAAAGTGCTTCAATCTAAAATCAAATGAATTTTTATATTGGCAGCTGTATGTATATGCATCTGACTCACATTCATGGGCTCTTTCTTCTGTCTTACACGTAATCTTCTATTGCATCTGACTGCATTTCAGCAGAAGTCATGTAATTAACTGCTTTATATATTCTGTAAAACAGGTTCTCACATTTTTCTTCAAGGGATATCAGAGCATTCTATAAGCTTTCTATTCCATTCAATAGGTCTTCAAGCATGTATTTCAGCAAATTTGTCCCCTGGCAGACATTGCTAATGGCTTGCCTGCCTGCCACCCTCCTGACTGCAAGAGGTTTGTCAGTGTTTACATTTGTGACATCTTAAGTCACATTTTAAATCATTCCACTCAGCTTTACTCTCACTTTGCAGCATTCTCTCTCATCTTGAGCACATTATGAGTAGGGTTCCCTCTGGCAGTTTACAAAGATTTAAAAGTGGGGTGTCCAGTGCTTCAACTGCTCTCAGAGAATATCTCTATATCTTCTGCTTTTTCCTCCTACTCATCATTCTAACATATATATCTTAATTTGATCTGGATGAACAGACCGTCAATATAAGTAAATCTTGTCACATTTTTGTGAAGGAGTAAAATATTCTGTAGTATCACTTTGAATTTTTGGTGTAGCAAAAGAATATATATGGGATCCATCAAGTGGAGAACTGCCGAACAAAGGTTGATGAAGTGCAAATGTCAAGACAGAAAATCTTCAAATAAGAACTTTCAGTTTAGGACACAGTGGTGACAGTTACAAACTATTAATCAGTCAGAAGCTATCATTTTGGCAAAGAGTCATCAATAGTGGAACTGACATTAGTGAAGGGTCAAGACCATGGTTTACAGGCTAAGGAAGAGATTTTGGAGTTGATTCTCCACTGCCTTGCACCTTTGTAGTTATTTGTATTTGTATAGGCTGCAGCAGTGAAAGTAACTTACAGGTACTGTCCTATTGCAACCCAACTATTGCCAACTGTTTAACTAGCTCTCTGATGGCTTTTGCTGTAGCTCAGCTAGCTCTTGCCAAAGCTGTACACCTGGGCGCACCTGCTTACTTTCATCTCTGATGGGCTGAGTACCAGGTGCATATGAAATGCTATCAAATAAAGACCTATAGCATTTTACGCTGTGTAGAGGGGAAATGACTAAAATTCACGGCAGTAAAGAATCAAGTCACATAGTTATCATGGGTACAAGGCACATGATGGAATTGGAAATGGGCATTTCTACCAACATTCCATCTTCAGTTTTCTCCACAGCAGTGAAGATAGAAAGAAGTAAGGCCTTTATCATTGTTCTTGATTTTTCTTCTTTTACATTAAATTTTGGCCTACTACAGAGCAAAATACTGTTAGCCTTTGATAGAACCAAACATTCTGTAGAGGGTTGATTCCCCTCTCATTTACAGTTGTAAATCCAAGAAACTCCACTGAACTGTAACAGTGTAAAACAGGTGTAAGCAAGAGCAGAATAAGATCCTATTAAGCTTCCCTAACAGCTCTTCTGAGTCATTTAAATCATAATCAGTAACAATTGTGATGCTTCAGAAATGGGCTTCTCATAAGCAGTGGGTGTTAATTATGCCATTTTTTCTTCTGCCAGTTTGATCAATTAGGCAAGTGATAATTACAGCCAGATTTTCAACAATGCTCAGCACCTACAATTGGGCCACATTTTCAGAAGAGCTCAGCTCTCATTTATGTACCAAGATAAGTGTCCAGATTTTAAAAATAAACTAGCACATTGGGCTCTTGAAAATCTGGCCACCAAAGTCTCAAAGAGAACCACTAGGTGCTTTTGAGCCCTTTTGAGAATCTGGCCCTTATTCTGGTACTAAAAAAGAATTGATTGTTTTTGGAATTCTGTCTTCAAATGCAGATTCTGAGTACTTGGAATGTCTGGCCCTGAACTGTTTTTGAAAATATGTCCTTTAGTAACTAGACCAAGTACACTAAATTCATTTGACTTGTCTGAGAACACTAAATTCATTTGACTTGCTTGTAATCAAAACAGAATTCAGCTATGTTCTGTACAGGTAAAAGAGGAGCAAATTCATCACAGAGCTACATCAACCCAATCTCCTTTTCCTTACAAATGCAGAATGAAAATGCATTAGTCAAGTCTAAGATGGAAATAAGTGACCTGTTCTAAATGATTTTAAGACATATTTCTGGTCAAAACTGGTACTGAAATATGTGACTAAACTTTTTCATAATCAATTCACCTATCAAAGTGAAAGTTCTATTTATATGCAGCAGTATTTTCAGTAGTCAATTATACTCCATGCTTACTCCAAAGTAGTTTGGTATTTCAGTAAGGGCATGTCTACAATGCACGCTTATTTCCAAACTCACTGGATGCTGAATTGCATTTAAGGACACCTGGAAGCACTTACTTCCTGGAGCTGCTGCCTGAGACTCGAGCTTAAAGGGACCCCCTTGTACAGCCATGTCTCAGGTGCTTCTCTTTTGTCTACCTCATTGAGAGATAGCCAAATCTTTTCTCTGCCTGATATGGTTGCCCTTGTGGACACCTCAGCCCTCTAGACATGGAGCCAGACCTGCCTCCCAGCAGTTGATGGCTCTTATGTGTCTTGGTGAACCTCCTGCAGTTTCTGTGGGTGACTTCCTGCCCTTCAGGATCAGGACCCCCAGCTCATTGTGGGGCAATTCCTCTCTACTCTCTGGGTGCTGCTCATGCTGCTCAACCCCTCCCATCATCTCCTGTACATTGTGCACTGCTGCCTCAGGCGGCTGGACACTAGCTCCTACTGGTTGGATGGGATTGTCCTGGAGTGGTGGGATGACCAGCAGTGGCTCCAGAATGCCCTCACACGATGGGATACCCACATGAGACCTGCCATCTACCCCCAGAAGCAGGTTGCCATTGCCATCTGGAAGCTCACCATGCTGGACAGCTACTGATCCATCAGGAACCAGTTTGGCATGGGGAGATCGACCATCAGGGCCATGCTCATGCAGGTTTGATTCTCTTACTATTGTCCTAGGAGGGAGGTGAACTGAACTGCTGGAGTGGGGTTCCATAGGAAAGGTGGAATGGTGGTGGTGAATGATGGGTGGAAGCTCCCTCCCTGGGAGGTTTTTCACTCTTGCTTTTACAAAGCCCTGATGGTGGAAGGGGCAAGTCGGGCTTGCTCCTGGTGTGTGTGTAAGGGAAGGAGGTGGGCTTGAGGGCCTCCCAATGTCCCTGGCAACCCTGTGATTCTGTTTGTCTCCTTCTCCATGTGGTCAGGGCTAACACCACCATCCTGCTGTGCAGAGTCATCAACCTGGGCTACATGGACCCCATCATCGCCATGGGCTTCCCCAACTGCGGGGGTGGGGAGGAGGGCTATTGACAGCACCCACAATCCCATCTGGGCCTCTGACCACTGGGCACCTGAGTACATTACTCGGAAGGGGTACTTTTCGATTGTCCTGCAGGCCCTCCTGGACCATGGTGGGCAGTTCACGGACATCTACGTTGGGTGGTCGGGAAGGGCACACGACGTATGTGTCTTCCAAAACTCTAGCCAGTTCCAGAAGCTGCACACCGACACCTTTTTCCCTGACCACACCATCAGAGTTGGGGACGTGGACGTGCTGGTCTGTGTTGTAGGGGATGCAGCCTACCCTCTGCTTCCCTGGCTCATGAAGCCCTACACTGGACACCTTGACCCCAGCCAAGTTCATCAGGGCCCGTATTGTTGTTGAGGGCACCTTCAGGCATCTGAAGGAGAGGTTCCATTGCCTCCTCACCCAGCTAGACCACTTCAAGCAGAATGTCCCCCAGACAGTGGCAGTATGTTGTGTCCTCCACAACCTCTGTGAAAGGAAGGGGAAGATGTTTCTGCCAGGGTGTGGGGCACAGGCTGACCAGATCAACAGAATCTTTGAGCAGCCATGCATGGCTGCTATCCAGCAGGCCCATCAGAGGGCTGTGCAAATCCGTGAGGCCCTGAGGGAGAGCTTCTGACAAGGACCCCAGTGACACTCTCCTCTGGGCCTCCCCACAAGGGGCCTGTGCATTGCCCCTCTTTGGCTTTCCTCTCACCCCCCTCCCTTCCTCTGCCCTTCCTTTCCCTCCTCTTCCCCTGCAGAGACAATAAACTGTACTTTTTCTTTGGAAACAATCAACTCTTTTATTTTTATTGGGTGAATGTAACTGGGAAGGGACTGGGGAAAGAACCTGGGGGAGGGAGAAGGGTGGTGGAAGGAGAAGGTGGGGGTGGAAGGAGAGGGTCCGGGCTGGGGCTGGGAGTGGCGTCTGCGTTGGGTGGTGCCACTGCCTCATGTGTGGTGCTCTCAGCGTCCACGGGGGTAGGTTGGGGGAGGAGCTGGAGGGCCAGGATCCAGCGCAGGAGAGGCCATTGGGTGGTCGATGACTGTATGGAAGGCTGCACAGATGGATCAGCCCTGCTGCAGCACCTTCCACCAGGTGTCGTGTGGCAGGGTCAGTCCCACTCCTGGGCCCCCGACCCCTGTTCAGCCCACTGTCCCACAGTCTAGGAGTCACAGTATGTGGCTCACTCGCCTTGGTTTGAGATTTGTTGTCTCCCTGTCATCTTTAACAAGGTCAATGCTGCTCTCTTGGCTCCTCCGGTGTCTTTCTCTCTCCAAACTCCTCCTCCACTCTCCAAAACTCCTTCACAGCTCTCCAAACTCCTTCTCAATTCTCTCCACACTCTCACAGCTCTCCAAACTCCCTCTCAGCTCTCTCTCTCCCCTCACCCACAGGGAGGGTTCTTAAATAGGCCTCCAGGCAGCCCCGATTAGTTTCACCTGGGCCTTAATTGATTTTGCAGCCACCCTGTCTCAGCTGCCCCTAATTAGCCAGGCTTGCTGACTCTCTCTTCAAGAGCTGCCTCTTTCCCCTTCCATCAAGCTCTTTAACCTGCTGTATCACCTCTGCTCTGTCACATATCCCCCTCCCCTGCTCAACACTATGGGGTTGGGCTACTTGGGACAGCAGGCAGTGCACCCTCAATAAGCCATCGGTGTTGCCGTGCTTGGCTCCAGCCCTATGTTTCACTTGGAAGTGGAATGGTTGCAGGGACAGGAACCACCGTGTTACTCTCGCATTCCTGTCTTTATTCTGGTGCATCCATTGTAGGGGCACGTGGTCTGTGACGAGGGTGAATTGTCTTCTGAGCAGGTAGTATCGTAGGCTCTCCATGGCCCACTTTACTGCAAGGCACTCCTTTTCCACGATAGCATAGTTTCGTTCCCTTGGGAGGAGCTTCCGACTTAGGTACAGTACAGGATGCTCTTCTTCTCCGACCATTTGGGACAATACCACACCTAATCCGACTTCCGAGGCGTCGGTCTGTAGTACGAACTCTCTCTCAAAATCTGGGGCTATGAGCACTGGGTCACTGCACAGGGCTGATTTTAAGTCATTGAATGCATCGTCTGCTGCTGGGGTCCATTTCACCACATCCGGGCCCTGGGTTCTTGTTAAGTCTGTCAGGGGACATGCCCTTGAAGCAAAATGGGGGATAAACCTCCGGTAATACCCCACTAGTCCCAAGAATGCCCAGACCTGTTTCTTACGTACAGGCCAGGGCCAGTTCTGTATTGCAGCCACTTTATTCAACTGGGGTTTCACTAAGCCTCTCCCTACTATGTACCCCAGGTATTTGGCCTCTGCTAGTCCTATTGTACATTTTGCTGGGTTTGTGGTTAGGACAGCTTCCCTTAAGATGTCCAGGACAGCTGCCACCTTCTCTAAATGTGTGTCCCAGTCCGGGGTGTGGATGATGACATCATCAAGATAAGCAGCTGCATATGTACGGTGAGGGCGCAGTAGGTTGTCCATAGGTCGCTGGAAAGTTGCAGGGGCCCCATGTAATCCAAACGGGAGGACAGTGTACTGATATAGGCCCTCGGGGATGGCAAAGGCTGTCTTCTCTCTGGCTTCCCTGGCCAATGGAATTTGCCAGTATCCCTTGGTCAGGTCGAGGGTGGACAAAAACTGAGCCTTTCCCAGCTGATCAATGAGCTCATCTATTTGCGGCATGGGGTATGCATCAAACTTTGACACCTCATTCAACTTCCGGAAATCATTGCAAAAACGGAGGCTGCCGTCAGGTTTAGGCACTAAGACAATGGGGCTGGACCATTGGCTGTGGGATTCCTCAATGACGCCTAGTTCTAGCATTTTCCTTACTTCTTTTTGTACCTCCTTTCGCTTTGCTTATGGGATTTGGTAGGGCCTGACATTCACTCTTACGCCTGGGTCCATGACTATATGGTGCTCAACTTCAGTGGTCTGGCCAGGATCTGTTGAGAACACATCTGAGTGTCGCTTCAGCATTGCAAGAACCTCTGCCCTCTGGCCCGGGGTTAATTCTGGGGAGATACCCACCTATCCCTGTTGGCTTTCATTCAGGATTGCTGCCCCCAGGGCGGCCAGCTCCACCTCCCTGTCTTGCCATGCTTTGAGCAGGTTAACATGGTAGATTTGTTCCAGTTTCCGGCAACCCGGCTGCCGCACCTTATAATCTACCTCTCCTATGACCTCAACCACTTCATAGGGTCCCTGCCACCTGGCAAGGAGCTTGCTCTCCACTGTCGGGACCAGCACCACTACCCGATTGCCCACCTGGAATTTCCGGACCGTCGCCTGTAGTAGGTTTGCTGGGCCTGCTGGGCTTTTTCTAGGTGCTCTCTTACAATGGGGGTTATCCGCATGATCCTGTCCTTCATCTGCAGAACGTGCTCTACAATATTGCGTTCGTGGTTTGTCTGCTTCTCCCAGGTCTCTTTGGCAAAATCTAGAAGGCCCGGAGGTTTCGCCTATATAGCAGTTCAAATGAGGAAAAACCTGTGGACGCCTGTGGTACTTCTTGAATGGCAAACATGAGGTAAGTAGGTCATCCCAATCTTTCCTGTCCCAACTCACTACCTTCCATATCATGTCCTTAAGGGTGAGGTTGAACCGCTTGACGAGGCCATCCGTCTGCGGGTGGTATACTGACGTCCTCAGAGCCTGTATGTGGAGTAGTGCACACAGGTCTTTCATTAACTTAGACACAAAGGGAGTACCCTGATTGGTTAGGATCTCCTTGGGTATCCCCACCCTCGAGAAGATTTGAACTAACTCCCTTGCTATTGTCTTAGAATGGGTATTTCTCAGGGGTACTGCCTCAGGGTATCGGGTGGTGTAGTCCAGGACCACTAATATGTTCCAGTGTCCTCGGGCTGACTTTTCTAATGGGCCCACTAGGTCCATAGCAATGCATTCAAAAGAGACCTCAATAATAGGTAGGGGCTCTCAAGTGCAGCTGGGGCCCATGAAGCTGGTATTCGGGGCAAGAGGCACAACACTGCCGAACCTCCATGTATACCCCGGGCCAGTAGAACCTTCGTAAAATCTGATCTAGGGTCTTCTCAACTCCTAGGTGACCCCCAAATAAATGACTGTGTGCTAGGTCCAGCACGGCTCGCCAGTGATTCTGAGGCACCAAGAGCTGTTCCACCTCCTGTCCTGGGCCTGGTAACACTCGGTACCGTAGATCCCTCTTGATAATGTAATAGGGTCTAGGGCCCTTGAGCCTTCCTTCTACAGGGATCCCATTTACTTCAACTACCTCTTTACGAATGTTTTGATACAGCGGGTCATTGGCCTGGCCCTGTCCAAAATTTTCAAGAGAGGGCCCTACCTGCCTGGGCTCTGGGGAACCTTCGGCCTCTTCCATCCCAGGGGGCCCTGCTGAGCTAGGCCCAGCCTCAGGCTCGTTTACCTCTCTCAGTGCTTCATTATCAGTTGGCTCAGTTTCCCTCCCTGGCCAGGGCCTGCCTTAGGTTCTGGGTCAGAATTCGAGAACCCAATTTCTTGGCTGCCCTCCTTTCCCGCTTTGATTTCCGGGGTTTCCCAGGCTCAGAAAATAGGTCCTGGGAAAATTTGTGAAAACTTGGGAGGGGGCTCTATTTCTTTCCCTCAGTTGTAGGGAGCAGATCACTAAATCCAGGGAAGTCCCGCCCAATCACAACTGGGTATGGGAGTCTTAGAACTACCCCCACTGCAACCATTGTGACATTCCCCTGGATCTCTATTTGTAAAGGGACAACAGGGTAATAATTGACATCTCCATGGACACAGGAGATCCCTGTGCGCTTGGCATGGGTCAGCTGGTCTGGTTCCATCAGCTGCCTGGAGACCAATGTGATGGCGCTCCCTGAGTCCACCAAGGCCGTGGTCTCTATTCCATTCATCTTAACGGGTCGGGTGTACAGATGGGGGGCCATTGCTATGCCTGACAAATTTATGAGATTGCAGGGGCCTCCCAGGTCTCCTAGGTCACACTGCATGGGCTCTGTTATGTTTGGACGGTGTGCCGCTATATGCCCAATCTCCCCGCATGCGTAGCATCGATACCCTGCCTGGGGCATCCCCCTATTTCTTGGGCTACTGGGTTTTACCCCCTGACCTTCCTGCCCCTGGCCCCCAAGTCCCTTTACGGCCTCTGGCCGCTCTTCTGTCTCCCTCTTCCCCGGCCAAGTCTTACTCGAGGGTTCAGAGTCACAGGCCTTTGGGGCTAGTCCAATTCTCTTGTCTCTCTGGACTTCTTTGCTGAGGGGTTGCAAGAGTCCTTTAGTCATTAATTGTCTTTCCACGAGGGCTACCATGTCGTCATATGAGGAGGGTTCATTCTGGCTGACCCAGGCTCGCAGATTGGGTGGTAGGCCCCTCATAAACCGGTCCAGGACAATAATTTCCACAATTTTCTCTGGGCTGTAGGTCTCTGGCTGCAACCATTTTTGGGCCAAGTGGATCAGGTCAAATAGTTGTGCCCTTGGTGCTGTGCCCTCCCCATATTGCCACTCATGGAACCTTTGAGCTCTGATAGCAGTGGTTACTCCCGACCTGGCGAGGATCTCAGCCTTCAGCTGGGAATACTCAGTGGCAGCCTCCTCCGGCATGTCGAAATAGGCCTTCTGGGCCTCACCACAAAGAAATGGAGCCAGGATGCTGGCCCACTGGGCTTGGGGCCAACCTTCCCGCAGGGCTGTCCTCTCAAATGCCAGGAGGTACGCCTCCACATCGTCCTCCTTTGTCATTTTCTGGAGGAAACTGCTGGCCCGCAGGGACTGTGCTCCATCTGAGCCATGCAGCTGAGTGGTCAGAGCCTTCATCTGCATTATTACCTCCTGCAAGGTGGCTCGATCCTGGGCAGCCTGGCTTATCAGCAGCTGGTTAGTTTCCTGCTGTAGTCGTACTGACTCCTGCTGGGCAGCCATCTGAGCCTGGATAGCTTCTTGCTGTGCTGCAGTGTGTTGTATGAGGGCCTTTACTACATCCTCCATTTTGTTTTTTCTCTCGTCTTACTAGAGTGGCCTAGTCTGTCTTGGGTGGGTCTGCTGCAAGGTCTCACTGCAGCAAAACATCCCACTCCTGACACCACATGTGGCAGGGTCAGTCCCACTCCTGGGCCCCTGACCCCTGTTCAGCCCACTGTCCCACAGTCTAGGAGTCACAGTATATGGCTCACTGTTGTCTCCCTGTAGTCTTTAACAAGGTTGATGCTGCTCTCTTGGCTTCTCCGGTGTCTTTCTCTCTCCAAACTCCTCCTCCACTCTCCAAAACTCCTTCACAGCTCTCCAAACTCCTTCTCAATTCTCTCCACACTCTCACAGCTCTCCAAACTCCTTCTCAGCTCTCTTTCTCCCCTCACCCACAGGGAGGGTTCTTAACTAGGCCTCCAGGCAGCCCCAATTAGTTTCACCTGGGCCTTAATTGATTTTGCAGCCACCCTGTCTCAGCTGCCCCTAATTAGCCAGGATTGCTGACTCTCTCTGCCTCTTTCCCCTTCCATCAAGCTCTTTAACCTGCTGTATCACCCCTGCTCTATCATACATGGCACAGCTGCAGGTCCTCCTCCAGTCATGCCAGTCCATGGAGCGCTGCAGGGCTTGCAGGGCAGTGATATGCTCCCTCTGGAGGTCCTTGTTAGCCCTCTGGTGCCGGTGGATCATGCGCAGTTGGGGGGTTGGCACGTGAGGTGGCTGTGTGCCACCTTCACCTGTATATGTCTATGGAAACTAATGGGCCGTCCCCAGCATCACATGTTTCCTGAGAGACATCCAGGGTGGGAGAGACCAGCTCCAGGGTGAGTATGACTTCATGGCTGGCTGGCACCGTCACACTTCTGGCCTTGTCCAGCTCCTCTCCCTTCTCCTCCTCCTCACGGGAAGGTGAAAATGGCATCTCTAGTCTTGGGTCCACTACTGAGGCAGGGGGAAGGGACTAACCTGCCTCCTGGGATGCAGAAGAGCTACTTATAGCAGAGGCAGGTCTGGGGTGCCACCCCAGAGCGGGAGCTGTGCTCCTTGGCCTTGGCATAGGCCTGCCTGAGCTCCTTCACTTTCATGTGCACCTGCTCCTGAGTGCGCATGTGGGCCCTTGGCCCATAGATGCTGGCATTCCTGTGACTGGTGCAGAGATCCTGGAGGTTTTCCTCCTTGCCCCAGACCTCAATGAGGTCCAGGATCTCCGCACCAGACCAGGAAGGCACACGCCTCTTTCGTTCCCTGGCTGGGTCCTGGGAGCTGCCTGCCTGCTTGGCTGCAGCCAGGAAGGGCTCGGATGGAGCACGGGCGTGGCTCATGACTGCAGGGACAGCTGTGCAGGCTGCTGTTTTATTGCTCAGGGCTGTCAGGGCCTGCCATGTCCCACAAGCCCTTTCCCCTGAAGCTGTGCCTGTAAAGCCTGCAGAGGAAGGGGAACTATAGAGTTTTGCTGAGTGTGGACAGAGGGGCCAGCAGGTCACCCATGGGAAGGGGTGGAGGCCCCTTATTTCAAAATAACCCCATATGCCCTGTCTACACACCCTATACTGAAATAGCTATGTTCAGAATAGGCGTTATTCCTTGTGAAATTAGAGTTATGGACTCCAAAATAAGCCGCCCATTATTTCAAAATTATTTTGAAATAGCAGGCTTGTAGACACTTGCATAGTTATTTGAAGATAATGCTAGTTATTTCGAAATAATGCTGCTGTGTAGACATGCCCTAAATAAAAAAATACTCATTTTGAACAAGTCATTCATTTTATTGTCAGAGCAAATTAAATTTTTAGAGTAGATTTTATTAACCTAGTTCACAAATTCTTCTTAAATCCATAATTTGTGAATAAACCACTTGTTCCTGAGGTAAATGCTATTTGAGATTTAGCCAAATATAATTTAATGTAGTGATGGTAAAGTCTGCTCTTAGTTACAGCTCTGTCACCTCTTAATAGTTAATGGTGATGAGGGTGTATCTGAAAGTAGATTTTGATCAAATAATCTCTCATCTACAGAGATACAATTCCAGGATAAATTAATTGTCATCAATTTAATTGTAGAGTAATTTAATTGACAAGCTGATTTACCTGCATGACTGAAAGCAGAATTTGGTTCAATGATACCATAGGACATTCAATCTGGGGCATTCATTTGGGGACTATTTAGCTATATAAACTGTGAGGAAAATCAATAGGATAAGTAATAAAAACAAATAGGTGCTTCTATAAATTGCAGATACAAATTCCAGGGCTTTTATCTGGAAAGATTCAATAGATGAATGGTGAAATGACATCAGTGATACAATGTATGCGGGATGGATTTAATACCTCATTTTGATTTTTAAAAAAGGAATTAGATCCTTTTGATGCCTTTTTAAAGGTAAGTACTTTTAGGTGCCCTTTGTAAAGATACCTTTTAATCCCAATATCTGGTATATTTATTGGAATGCATTCTGAATTCATTTCATAATTATTTTAGTTTTTGCAGTCAGGATACATCTAGATCACATAGTTTGTTACGGCTTTTGCACCACTATGTGATGATAAACATGCAGTGAAAACCATTTCCATGGATAGTACTGTTGATAGAACACCAACCTTGAACCAGATGGATTTAATTACCAGAACTCATTTTCCTTTTTTTCTTTCACATATGGAAAGGAGCTAACCTGTCAACATGGCAGTGCAGAACAACATGGACTAGGGAAAGAGCTCACTCAGAGGCATGTTTTTTCCTCACCCATGATACTTTAGATGCTCCCTCTGCCTGAGTTCCATGGAATGGGGCTCCATTGCAGATCCAGAGCTAGGAAGAAAGGTATCAAGGGAGCAGATTCTCTGCACAGTGTGATTCCTGACAGACTTTAGAGATATCTGATCTGGTATCTAATGCTACACATATGCTGCAGGCAGTTGCTATAAGTATATTCAAATAGTACTTAAAATATGCTCCAGGCAGGATTAATTCCTGCAAGGTCTCATTCTTTAGAGTTACTGAGATGGCAGATAATAGCTGCATGATAATGGGCATAGGCAGATGTGGGGAAGGCATGGGTCATCAGCGATGACAAGAAGTCCATGTGTAATCCAGGGCATCCACTAGTTTGGCAATATGAATCCCTGGCACCTTCTATGTGAGATAAGAATAAAGTTTTCTCTCTAATGGGGCAGGCAGTCTGATTTGGATGTCTCAGTTTCCTACTCTATGGGAGGGTTTTGCCCCATAAGACCAAATTTGGCCCATAAATACCACTGTGGCTTCACAGGGAAGCTTGTTATACACAAACCAGGAGATTAATCCTGCATTCCTTGTGTGCCTGAAACTCCCTTGATTTCAAGCAATGCAGGATCAGGCCCTCATGGTAAGCTGCAACCATTAAAATCCTTTATAGGAATTAGACACAACTCAGAGGGTTGTTCTATAAATATATATCAGCTGTGGTTTACAATGTCAAAATATTAAAATACATAGGAAAAAATAACCCCAAACAACCCATTAGACACTTAGGTATAATCACACGCATCCTATAATGTAAATGTTTTGAGTTTAAACTCCCTCTAATTGTTTGACGCAGATAAATTTTACTTTATTTTGGAGACAGCATTGAATAAGTAGATACTGGCCTACACCATCTGCCTTTTAGTGTTGCTACCCATTAACTATTCAATAATTCCTTTTTTTGAAAAGCTGGCTGTTTTGTATATAAATGTCTGTTTGGTTCTGAATATAAACCAGATGGGGAAAGTGCCTTTTTGTTCAATTTCTGTTATGTTGTCTTTGAATTAAGAATTGAAGAGCACTTTAAAAATGAATTGAAAAGCTGTAGCTTCTGTATCTTGTAGCTGCTATTTTGTAAGTTCTTCCAGCAACCCATTCATAGTGCTCCATGGCAGAGACCTGGCCAGCAACAATATATCATTTTTCTTCTCTATTAAATGATGCAAGCACATCAGTGTCAGAAAGCTAGGCTAAAGGTAGGTTGTTAAACCTTCTATACAGATAGTAATATCACCAGCTTTTAAAGGGCACATGTAACAGTAGCTTGTAAATTTTTAAAGCAATCTGTGTAGACATACTGTATAGATTTATTAGCGTAAGCCTGTAAGCACCTGTACACACACATAATTATGATCCTACCAAATTCACGGTTTATTTTGTCCAATTTCATGGTCACAGAACATTGAAAATCCTAAATTTCATTATTTCAGCTATTTAAATTTGAAATATCACAGTGTTCTAATTGTAGGAGTCCTGATCCAAAAAGAAGTTGTGCGGGGCTTTCAGGGTTATTGTATGGAGGGTTGCACTACTGCTACCCTTACTTCTATGGTGCTGCTTGTGGCAGTGCCACCTTAAGAGCTGGGCAGCTAGAGAGCCACAGCTGCTGGCTGGGATCTCAGTTCAGAAAGCAGAGTCGCCTCCAGCAGAACAGAAGAAAGAACAGCATGGCCACCCCTGCTTCTATGCTGCTGCCTGCGGAGCTGAGCCCTCAGTCAGCAGCCATAACTCTCCAGCCGCCCAGCTCTGAAGGCAGCAGTGCAGATGAAAGGATGGCACAGTATGATATTTCCATCCTTCTGCACTGCTGCTGGCGGGTCACTGCTTTCAGAGATGGGCATTAAGCCAACAGCCACTGCTCAGCTCTAAAGGCAGCACAGAAGTAAGGGTGTCATACTATGACCCCCTTAAAATAATCTTGTGACCTCACCGCAACTATCTTTTGGGTCAGCACCCCCTCTTTGAGAAACTCTGCTTTCCCCCCATGATACCAGTATAGTATAAGATAAAAGCACACACAAAAGACCAGATTTCACAGGGAGAGACATGGCCATGAATCTGGTAGGGCTCTACACATAATATATACATGAGACACTTGGGAAAGTCACATGCATACTTTTTCTATATGTAGATCTCAGATTTATTTAAGTGATCTGTTTGTAAGCTCTATACACTATCAAATATCACTATGGCTCTAATAAATGTGTCTGAAATCTTGTGCCACCCAGTTTTAACTGATTAACTGGGCATCCTTTTATGGCTATTTTATACAGTAAAAACAGTTACCCATTTCCACAATGTGATGAATAGTAACAATGCATGAAAATCAGTGGGGTCTACCTGAGTAATGTCCATTCCAGAGTCACAGCTCAGTGGCTGTGTTGATGTGAGACCATTTGAACCTATTACTGTTGTTATCACACCACTTTCATCAATTTTCCGAATCATGGTGCCATCAACAAAGTAAATGAATCCATACTTATCCACAGTGATACCTGTTGGCAAAGAGTAAAAAAAGCATTAATACTGGCACTATATGAAAATATTTCCTCATCTGTGTTAATTCCAATTCCTTAGAATACAATAATCAGATTTTGACAAAGTAAACTTTAATTTCCACAAAATAGAATTTTTATTTCCTTAAATAAACTCCCCAAAGGGTCCCCATCCAGAGTTCTGAGTGTCCTTGATATATTATAACACACAGAAGAATATAATGGTACATCTACACTGCAAGCTTATTTTGGAATAAGCTATTAAGGAAGAAATACTCCAAAATTGCTTATTTTGGAATAGTGCGTCTACATGTCCGCCCATAGAAATAACACGGAGCTATTTTGAAATAGAGCGTCCACACTCATTGGATGCTGAATCGTATTTAAAGCCACCTGGAAGCACTTCAGGCAGGGCATTAGGATAGCAGTTAGCCTCAGGCAACAGCTCCAGGAAGTATCTGAGGTTTTAGCTTAAAGGGACCCCTCTTGTACAGCCATGTCTCAGGCTCCTCTCTTTTGCCTACCTCCTTGAGACACAGAATAACCCATTCCTTTGCCTGCTTTGGTTGCCCTTGTGGACATCTCAGCTCACTAGACATCGAGCACTAGACAGCTCTTGTCTGTCGTGCTGCAGCTCCTGCAGCAGTTTCTGCAAGCTGCCTTCCTGGCCCTGCAGGAATGCAAACCCAAGTTCATTAGGGAGAACCTCCTCATCTCTCTGCGGGAACAACTCATGCAGCTGGACCCCACCGTGCACTGCCACTTCAGGTGCCTGGACACTTCAGGTGCCTGGACACCAGATAGTTATGGAGTGGTGGGACAATCAGCAGTGGCTCCAGAATTTCTATATATGGAAAGACACCTTTCTGGAGCTGTCTGAGTGGCTTGCCCCTGCCCTCAAGGTGACAGGACACCCACATGTGCCCACCACCCCCTTGAGGAGCAGGTAGCCATTGCCATTTGGAAGCTCGCTATGCTAGACAGCTGCCTATCCATCGGGAACCAGTTTGGCATGGGGAGATCGATCGTTGGTGCCCTGGTCATGCAGGTTATTGCTCTTGGTTATTGTCCCAGGAGGGTGGTCAAGTGCTGGAAAGGGGTACCCTAGGAAAAGTGGGAGTTGTTGTTGTTGGTGGAAACTCCCTGCCCAGGAGGTTTTTCAGTTCTGCCTTCACAAAGCCCTGTTGGGGATGGGGTAAGTAGGTGATTGCACCTGGTGTGTGTGGGGGAGGGACCTCCGGAAACCCTGTGATTCTCTGTTTATTTGTCTCCTTCTACAGGTGGTGAGGGCCATCAATACCATCTTGCTGCATAGGGTCATCAACCTAGCGACGTGGACCCCATCGTCGCCATCTTTGTCAATATGGGGTTCCCCAACTGCAGGGGGCGCGGAGGCTACTGATGGCACCCACATCCCCATCTGTGCCCCCAACTACTGGGCATCTGTATACTTTAACTGGAAGGGGTACTTTTTGATGGTTCTGCAGGCCGTTATGACCACCATGCCTGGTTCACAGACATCTATGTTGGGTGGCTGAGGAAGGCGTGCAAGGCCTGCATCTTCAGTAACCCCAGTGTCTTCCAGAAGCTGCATGCCGGTATTTTTTTCTCTGACCGCACCATCAGGGTCGGGGATGTGGACTAGCTGATGTACACTGTAGGGGATATGACCTACTCTCTGTTGCCCTGGCTAATGAAACCCTACAATGGACACCTTGACCACACCAAGGAATGCTTTAATGCCAAGCTCAGCAGGGTCTGCATGGTGGTGAGCGCCTTGGGGCATCTGACGGTGTGGTTTCGTTGCCTCCTCACCTGGCTGGACATCAGGGATCCAAACATCCCCCAAGTGGTTGTCGTGTGCTGTGTCCATCGCAATTTTTGTGAAAGGAAGGGGGAGGGAGACGTTCCTGCCAGGGTGGCGTGGTGGGGGGCAGAGGCCGACTGGCTCGGCAGGACCTTTGAGCAGTTGCACACAGCTGCCATCCAGCAGGCCCAACAGGGGGCTGTGCACATCCAGGAGGCCCTGAGGGAGAGTTTCTGACAAGGACCCCAGTGACACTCTCCACTGGGTCTCTCCTCTGCCCCTCTGTGCCTTTCTTCCCACATCCCTCCCTTCCTCCCCCCCCCCCCACTCCCCTGGAGAGACAATAAACCACACTTTTTGTTTGAGAGAAAATAAACTTTGTTTTTTTATTTGGGGGTAGAAGAAACTGGGGAGGGACTGGGGAAAGAAACTGAGAGGGGGGAAAGAGGCCCAGGGCTGAGGCTGGGAGTGGCGCCTGGCTCTGGTGGTCCCACTGCCTCGGGTGCAGGGGACCTCGGCGGCCATGGAGGGAAAGGGGGAGAAGTAGGAAGGGCAGAAGCAGGGGCAGGAAAAGGAGTGGCAGCAAGAGCAGGCAGAGCCGGCTTTAGGAAGTGCGGGGCCCAATATGAACAGTTTTGGCGGGCCCCCCCCTCAGGATTTTTTGTTGAGCAAAATGTATATCAGTATAGTTGAACATTTTTTTTTAAAAAAGCCATCCTTTATAATGCAAAATTTTACACAAAATTAAATCAGTTGCCTTAAGTGTAGGTCAAATATTTTCAATTGCAAACTATCCAATCTTTTCAATAAAGTTTAAAGTTTGATTTTTAAAAAGTTACCAGAGAGCGTTGCAGTTTTCTGTTACACTGTTTTACTTTTTAAATAGCAAAAATGGAGTCTTTGTTAAGAAAGTGTCAGTTCTGCGGTCAAATTCCAGTCCTTAGTGATTTCAGCACCAATGATTTCAATAGGTAACATGGTACCTCACCACCACCATTGCCTCCTTTGCACTGCCCTTCAACACATATTGCCTGCATGTTGAGTCCAAGGTCAGTCTACACAAGATTTTATCAATGATTTTTGCTCAAGTGATCACTGAGACAAGACAAGGACTCTGAATTGATTCTAGTCAGCTCTGCCTTTAAACACTGGATAACAACATTTCATTCTCCCAGCTCCAAGGCTTAAGTGAATTTCAACCCAAAAGAGCCAAAATTGATCACCTTGACACAGCAAGTGTGTCTACTGAGCTCTGTGGCAAAGGAGGTAAGTCTATATAAATAAGGTCTGCTCGGGAAGCCTTTTCCTACAGTTGATTAACAGATGGCAGAAGATAGCTCATTCAGATCACTGGCTGATAACAGTTAGTCACCCTGACCAGTCATTAACCAGAGTCATGGACTCACCCTACTCTCCATTGTCTCTATGTTTCTCTGATGACCTGTGACAAAAAAAGGAGGGTGGAAAGGGAAACTGAAGGGAGAGACCTTTCTAAATTCACCAATCAAAGAGCAGTATTGCCAACCCAAAAATCACAAGGAACACCTACATAAAGTTATGAGAATGGTCTACAAATCATAAGTTTTTTAAAAAATAAAACATGTTGGACTTTTATTGGCCTTTTGTTTCTTGAGTATTTAGGGTTCATGTTTTAAAGCTTTCCTCCTTAGCTGTAAGGCCCAGAAGTATAGAGAACTTTTTTAAAATGAAAGCTGAGATTCCTACATAATCAATTGACTCCAGGCCTTTAGAAAAACACCAAATGTTTTGAGACTCATGGTAAAACAATGGAGGAATTCTTGTGAGCCCATGCTTTGCTCACAGTATAAATAAAAAACCCCCACAATATCTTCTCCACTAAACATCCTAATGAGATACTGCAAATGGTAAACTGAATTCAACAGCTCCTGATATGAACAGGTATCAACCTAGTTTTTCATATTTGAGATGGGTTACCAGGAATCATACATGACAATATGAAATCTTTCCACTCTCAAGTCAGCATATTCACAAAGCACCTATAATTTTGATCCATGCATTTATTGGATAGTGAAAGAGAAAGGAGGGGAATTAGTGTAGATAAATGTTCAAATTAATAAAAAAAAAAAGCCTGAAGGAATTAGGACTGGGCTCCTACATCTCACGTTCAGAACTGACTAAGACACTTATGACCAGATTTTCAAAGGTGTGTACAGATATCGGAAGATCCGAGTTGGCAACTGTCTCTTTAGGAGCTTAATTACCTTTGAAAATCTGAGCTTAGATTTCCAAGTCCAATTTTCAAAAATGACTTTAGTCACTCAAGTGGTTTTGAAAATATTAACTGGGGGCCTAAAGAGACAAAAGGCAGGAGATATGGATGGTATTCCTTTTAAAAACGTGTGACATCTATTTTTAACTACATTTTATATTATTTTTCTCCCAGGGGCAACTGACCCCTCCGGCCCCCTCACTACGCCACTGCCCCCCCTCCTGCAGATCTATCTTCTTATGCATGTGAAGATCTGTGAGAGCTGTCCCATGAATCTGCAGTTAGTGTCTGTGGCGCCTGCTTCTGAGTGGTGTCTCAATGCTGCCACATTCACCTCCAAAGAGGGGGCTTCCCAAAGCAGGCCCTTGCTGCTGACCCCCAAGGCATCCACAGATCCAGTCTCTTTTCAGTGGGCCCATTTCCCAGGGCTCATTGATCTTGGATCTGGCTTCCATCCCCTCTCCAACCTTTGCAACTGCCCAGAGGTGCTCACCTTCCGCCTTATACATTCCCACCTCATTCACCCCACAGGGACAGTCTCTGCCTCACTTGTCCCAGGGACTATTCTACCAAGACGTAATACAAAGTTTCCATGTAAAAGGACTCACTACAAAGCTAAAAACTTCAATAAGAGAATGATTAATACAGAGACGTGTCTACATCTGCTGCAGGGAGACACCTCTGCCTGCCTCCGCCCCTCTCCCCCAGAGTCTACAGCTCCATTGCAAAGCGGGGGAGTGGAAGGAAAGAGGCTGAGGCCCATCAACGGGACTGAAGCAGTCATGAGCAAGCCATGCCCGGGAGCCATTCTCCTGTCCATTGCCGGTGCAGTGTTGCTTCAGGCACGCTGAAATGCAGTCACCTCTTGGGTGGGCTGGACAGCTGTTTAACACCTGCACAAGGTTTCAGGCAGAGGGCAGTGCGGGCTGCCTTCCTGTAGAGCCCCCATCAGAACTACTGTGCCCTCCTGGCTTAGGAAAAGAATAAACAGGAGGATTGGAAATTAACCTGCCCAGTCTCACGTCCCCTAGGCAGGGAATGAGCCATCTACATTAGGCCCCAGCTGGAGTATCATGTCCAGTTCTGGTCGCCACATTTCAGGAAACGTGGAGAAACTGGAGAAAGTCCAGAGAAGGTGAGATGGTGATGAAAGGTCTAGAGAACATGAGATATGAGGCAAAGCTGAGGAAATTGGCCTTGTTTAACCTTGGAAAAGAGAAGACCGAAAAGGGACATGCAGCTTTCAAGTATCTAAAAGAGGATCATAAGGAGGAGGAAGAAAAATTGTTCTGCTTGGCCTCTGAGGTTAGGATGAGAAGCAATGGGCTTAAATTGCAGCAAGGGAGGTTTAGGTTGGACATTAGGAAAAACTTCCTGCCTGTCAGGGTGGCTAAACGCTGGAATAAATTGCCTAGTGAGATTGCGGAATCTCCATCACTGGGGATATTTAAGACCAGGTTACACAGACACCTGTCAGGGATGAGCTAGGGCAACTCAACTTTGGAAGCCCCAGGGGCCACACTGATACTTACAGAACATGCTGAGGGCCTCAACTTAAGTGTGGTTGCATATGCAAGCAAATATATACAAATAGCTTCTCTCACACTGACAGGCATGAATACAAAGATTAAGGCAAGACTACACAACACACAGGCCCCATTTAAGTCAGTTCTGCTGATATTAATAAAATGCAATATTTACCCAACAGCACTTTTCGTGTGACAGCACTTTTCATGAGCAATGACAGTCCAAGAATTTAACTACTAAAACACATATCAACAGAAGATCATTACACTGACTACTTTTTTCTTTTGGCTCCCACTCGCCGGCCACGTGTTGATCCCCACATAAACCCAAACTGCACCATGGGGCGCAAACAAACTGGCCGTGGGCAGCATACCAAGTTATTAATAAATATTTTATAAACCTTTACCTTTTCTCTCTGCTGCCATGTCTCCTCTCCTTGCTCCATCATCTCCCCTGGTGCCTGCTGCCCCCCAACTCCTCACCCTCCTCTGATGTCCTGACTCCTGCCTTTCTCACTGCCCTCAGTGACCTGCCCCCCTCCACCAGCCCTTCTCTCCCCCCTGTGCCCACTCTTCCAGTAGCCCCACTCTGATCATGTGAGCTACCCCTCTTCTAACACCTCCCTCTGCACACCTGCCCTGCCTCTCTCCTCCGGTGCTGGTCCCTCCCCTGCAGGTGTCTGTCCTGCTTCACCCCAGAATCCCCTGGCACCTGCACCTTCCCTTAGCCCTGCACCCTCCTGGTGCCTTCCCCTTCCCTTACTGCTCCTGCCCCCTTTGCCCTCTTTTTCCCTGATGCCCACCCCCTCACCACTCTCTGCCCCGTTCTCCTCCTGCCCCTCTGTGCCCTCACACAACTTGCTCCATCCCCACCTTTCTCATGCCCACCCCTTCTTTCAAGCCTTCTCCCAGCACCTCCCCCTCTTGCCCCCAATGCCCTTCCACTCTCCTCTCCTCTCCCAGCATCACCCTTTCCCTCATTGTCTGCACTTGGTCCCCTGCCATTTGTCTCTCCTCCACCCTGTCTCCTGGTGCCTTCACCTCCCCCCTGCCCAAGCCCCTTCTCCTTCCACCCCTCCCTCTCCACCTCCACCTAAGCCCTTTCCCCTCCCCTTCCCCTCCCCCGCCCCCACCTCCGTCCAAGTCCCTTCCCCCCGCCTCCTCCACCCATACCTCTTCCCCCCCCTCCCCTGCCGCCCCAGCCCCTCTCTCCCTTCCTCCGCCCCCACCCCTGCCCTTTCCCTTCCCCCCCACCTCCACCTCTGCCCGAGCCCCAGCTCCAGCCCCAGCCCCAGCCCAAGCCACAGCCCCTTCCCTTCCCTTCTCCCCCTGCTGGCGCCATCGCTGCCGTGGCCGCCGCACAAGCCGGTTCCCTGCCTTCCACCTTCCACCTTGCGGGGACGGAGTCCGCGCTCAGGCCCCGGAGGCCGAACCCAGAGCCAGCCAGGCCCCTCAATGTGCCTCCTAGGAGTTTCAAAAACCCGGGCCGTGACGTCACGTCACGCCTGGGCTTCCTCCCCGCCCACCAGCAATGCTGCGCAAGGCAGCAGCAGCCGGTGAGGGGCAGCCGCGCACGGCAGGGATGGTCCGGGGCCGAGGGGGACGCTCTGGGGGCGGGGTGGGAGGACGTGCAGGGGGTCCTGTGGGGCGGTCCAGGGCCCACTCCAGGCAGAGCCGGGGAGAGACCCAGCTCCACATATTGGTGGAGCAGGGCCCCGGCTCTGTAACTCGCTGGCACTTCCGGGTGCAGGGGCATGGGGCCCCCTTAGGCACAGGGCCCGATTCGACCGAATCGGTCGTATCGGCCTGAGGCCGGCCCTGAGAGCAGGCACCATGCCAGCAATGAGTGCTAGTACAGCTGCGCAGATGGTGCAGCCCTGATTCAGCATCTCCAGCCAGGCATCTCTCCGCAGCTGGATTTCCTCCTGCAGTCTCCGGTCCAGGGTGTGCTGCAGGACTTGCAATGCGGAAATGTGCTCCGGCTAGAATTTTTCTTGGGTTCTCCTGTGCTGGTGGGTCACTCAGGGTCAGGAGGCTGCCCTGGGTGGTGTTGACAACCCCTCTCTTGCAGCTGGTCCGGCTGTGGAGAATAGAGAGGTCAGTCATCCTTAGAGACACTGTGCCTAAAGCCTTGGCCTCATCCGGGAGTCGAGACCGAAAGGTCTTGAGTCAGATGAAGGCAATGTGCTTGGAGCAAGGCCCTCTGTGGCCTAGACAGTGGCCCTTTCCTAGAGGGGCCCAGATATCCAGGGGGGAGCCTCAGTACCTCTGTGTCCCAGGGACCAGCAGGCATGGGAAGGTGCCAGCCAAACTGGGAACCTGCGGGCAGGACGGGGAGGCATGGGGTGGCTGGGCTTCCCTCCGTGCTGCACACACACCAGGTCCAGCAGTGGCGGTGTCCCATGGGGAGAGGACTTGTATCCCTGCCCACCGGAGAAGTAGGGACAGGGTGTTGGGGGGGAGGTGTTTGTGAGTGGTAGATGCTCCTGCACCTCGCTGTGCTGTCCCTAGGAGCGGCTGCTGCCCTGATCATGTGGTCATGCCTGTGTGCCATGTGCGTGTGTGTCTGTGTGTGTGTGTATCTCCAACCTCCTTCTAGTGGTGGCTTGTGGTGGGAAAGTGTCCCACCCTGGCGTCAGGAGTATGGCAGGCCTCCCCTGATCCTGTGAGCACAAGGGTCCTCTGGTGCATGCACCCACGTGCACAGGCTGCTGCGCAATCCCCAGACCAAGAAGGGTGAGTGAGGAGTGTGACCCAACCCCTGGCTGCCCACCACCTCCACTCGTGTGTGGGTGTAGGGAAAGAAATGGCACCCACCCGATGGGCCTTTCGTGGCCTCTGTTGAAACCCAGGAGACATCCAGGGACGGGGTACCAGCTCCAGGGTGAGCACGAGGTCCTGGCTTGCAGGCATTGAGATGGTGCTGGCCTCATCTGGCTCCTCCTCCTCCTCCTCCTCAGTGTCTCTGCCCCCTGTGGGTGATGATGGGCTTCTCTCGACCTGAGTCCACTACAGGTGTCGGGAGAGGCAGGAACTGACCTGCCACCCAGGATGCGGTAGAGATGAGAGTAATATTGGCAGGTCTGTGGTGCCACACCCGAATGGGAGCTGTGCTCCCTGGTTCTGGCAAAAATGAGGTTTACGCAGCTTTTCGACAAATGGGGGGGTTCACTGAAAAAGCCACATCTAAACTACTTTCACTTTTGAAAGCTCTGTTTTCGAAAGTGCAATTGGAAGAAGATATGCAAATACCCGCAGAATTTGCATATCCTCTTTCGACTGTTCCCTGTAATCTAGATAAGCCCTTAGAGTTTCCAGCATGGCAAGAAATATAAGCTGTTTTAACTGAAAATGATAAAACTCTCACAAAAAGCACTTTTAGGCATATCAGATTTGGGAAATCCCTTTTTCCTGAAAAATCTCTTTATTTTGTTTTAAACAATTTCACACCTTACTTTTTAACCTTACCATAATTTTATAGCATCTACTCTAAAGATTTAAGATATTTTTAACACTGAATTTATTTTATGCTACCTGGGAAGGAAAATCTGAAGACTTGAACAGAGAAGTTCGGCTGCAGCTTACATGCCTTGTGGTTTTGTCCCCTACATTTAGCAAGATTCAAAGCTGTTTGGGTGGGGATCCACTAAGGGACTTAGACGTTGCATTGCCAAGAGTCACAGCATCTAACTTTTAGGTGCTTAAAATGTCACAAAAATAACACTGCATCCACACAGATAAGTTAGGTGTCTAGGGACAAAACACAACAATACCAACCCTGGAACTTTCCCTTGCAACAAGCCCCATTGCCAACTCCGTCCGCATATTTACTCTGGTGATACCATCACTGGACCTAACCATGTCAGTTACAAGATCAAGAACACATATTCCTGTTCATCCAGAAATATAATTTATGCCATCATGTGCCAACAGTGTCCTTCTGCTATGTATATTGGACAAACTTCTCAGACACTTCGCCAAAGAATTAATGCCCACAAATCAGACATCAGACACCTTCACAAAGATAAACCAGTTTCTTTTCATTTCAACCAACCAGAGCATAGTCTTAATGACCTTACTACATGTATCTTACTTCAAAGAGACTTTAACACCAGACTACAAAGGGAAACCTCAGAACTGTCATTCATGCTGAAATTTGACACTTTACAAATGGGCCTTAACAAAGATGCTAATTACCTTACCCATTACAAAGATAGCTTCCCCAATTATCACCCCTAATATCATTAACTCATAGATACTAGCCCTCCCCCTCAGCCCCCTTCTGTTCTAAAACTGATTTGTCAGTTTTATAATGTGTTCACTTTTTTTTTCATTTTTTTCATTGTATTCCTTTGGTATATATGGTCATGCCAATTCTCTTCCAGAATTTGATCTGAGGAAGTGGGTCTGGCCCACGAAAGCTCATCACCTAATAAACCATCTTGTTAGTCTTTAAAGTGCTGCATAGTCCTTCCTTTTATACACTGAATGGGAAGAGATGGGTATATAAATAGGCTACCCACAAGGGCAGCATACTGGATTGAGAAGTTGTTCCACTTTAATTAACAGAATAAAAATATTAATTGTTCCAGCGAAAGAATGAGAACCCTAACCACTGGCTTTAAGGTTATAAGGGAGGGCCTCCTTTTGCACGTTGAGTCAGGTGAAGCATGCCTACCAGATTGGTTCCTGCGTGTGATTAAGGCAAATAAAGGCTGGGGCTTGGGCAGGGCACCCAGAGTGAGGCAGTAGTGTGCCCGTTCAGAGAAGGAACATAGTTCCCTACAGAACTTTTACTGCAAACTCTTAAGCACTGAATTTAAATGCCTATGGGGTTCATCTCAATGGGAATTTGGTGCACCAGAAGACTCTTAACACCAGGATTTTGGCATCTAAGTCCTTTGTGGATCCAAGCTTGAGGGCCTAAACTGAAGATAGGAGGGGAGTCCATGGTGCCAATGACAGAAGACTTTAGCCCCCCATAAACTTTTTTTTTAAACTAATATTGCATAAGAAGGATATTCAAATGCTGGTAGATAGAGCATCTTTTCACCAGCTACCTGGTCACCTTTGCTGCTGTCACTGAAGACAATAAATCTGGGACATCACAATTGTTCTTTTTTTTTTTTAAGTCACTTTTTAAAAGAGTCTAAGCAGAACTAAACATTAGGGTTTTTTTTAAAGGAAAACTGACTTGAGTGTAAAATTGAATTGAGTTCAGATTTGGGCCCCTTCTATGCTTTGGGCCACCAAAGGCTGTAATCAAAGCAACCCCCAGGCTTGTTTGAGTGAATTCACCCTGCTACAGTGGACACTACAAAATCTATGCACCACTTAGCCCCATGTAAGCCTTCAAAATGAAGATGATGTAAGTACTGTATAGCTCTTGTCCTTTCCATGGATCATCACCTTGTAATGGTAGAGAGGCTTGCATGTTCCAATGATCCCCAAGAGTGACGCTGCCTGGAGTCATATACTCCCTTAGGGTCACCCGTAGAAGAATGGTCAAAGGTGAAGTCCCAGACAAAGTGTGATCCAAGAAAGGCCTCAATGGCAGAGCAGACAAAGGATAACTGCACAATGGTGGTGAAACTTTTGTGTAATGCCACAGCATTGCACCTCCTTCAAGGAGTTGTGAAGAAAGATGTAGGCTGCAGCAGACAGAGGATTTCCAGTTGTCATGGTGTCCATGCCGTTGGTTAGACTCTAGCTGTCAAAGATGGTGTGGTGTCAGGAAGGTTTTTGTTGTGGGTACAACCCACTTCTTCAGATGACAGAAGTAGGTTGTACCCACAAAAGCTCATGATACCATCTACATTTTTGTTAGTCTCTAAGGTGCTGCAAAACGATTCACTATTTTTTAAGTTTTTTTCAGTTAAGAATAAGATTTCCACCACATTTCTCATGAACTTCAGTATGCTGATGACAATGCAATTTTTGCCCACTCTGAAAAAAGATCTTCAAACTATCTTGAATGAGTTTTCTGATGCTTATGTATGTCTTGGTGTCACCCTCAACATTAAGAAGACCAAAGTGCTCCATCAGCCCTCTCCAAGGCTATGTCTACACTGTGGGTTTTTTGCGGAAGAGGATATGCAAGTGGCGTGCTCATTTGCATATTTTCTTCTGATCCTTTTTGTGGAAGGGGTTTTTGCGATAAAAAGCCCCACGGAGATGGGGCCATTTGTCAGAAAAAAACCCTTTTTTGCAAGATACCTCATTTTTTGAGGAATAAGGTATACAGGATCTTGCGAAAAAGGGAGTTTTCCTGACAAATGGCCCCATCTACACGGGGCTTTTAATCACAAAAACCTCTTCCGTAAGAAGGACTGGAAGAAGATATGCAAATGAGCACACCATTTGCATATCCTGTTCCGCAAAAAACCCACAGTGTAGACATAACCCAAATGAAGTACCATATGCCCCATCAATTAAAATCAACAGAGAGGCACTGGAGAACGTTGATCATTTTCTCTACGTTGGAAGTTATCTTTCATCCAAGGCAGATATTGATGTAGAAATCCAACATCATCTGAATAGTGCCAGTGAAGCCTTTACTTATTTACGGCACAGGGTTTTTGAAGATCACAACATTCTAACAGACTCAAACTTCTTGTCTATCAAGCTGTCATTCTCCCAACACTATTATATGGGTCTGAAACCCGGACAACCTACAGACATCACTTGAAAGTCTTTGAGAGTTATCACTAATGCTACCCCTGCAAGATCTTGACGATCAAATGGGAAGACAAGCACACTAACATTAGTGTTCTGGAAGAGGCAAAGACCACCAGT
This sequence comes from Pelochelys cantorii, assembly GCA_032595735.1. Lineage (NCBI taxonomy): Eukaryota > Metazoa > Chordata > Testudines > Trionychidae > Pelochelys > Pelochelys cantorii. The sequence continues at coordinate 17,743,406 of CM064337.1, forward strand.
ATTGAGACAATGTTCATCCATCAGGAACTTTGCTAGACTGGTCACATTGTTCAGATGCCAGACCATTGCCTCCCAAAACAGGTCCTGTTTTTCCAGCTGAAAGAAAGATACTGTAACATGGGAGGACAACGGAAGTGTTATAAGGACTCGCTTTAGGATAACTTAAAGAAGTGCAAACTTGAAGTTGACACTTAGGAGACACTCATCCAGGATCACTCAAAATGGAGACAAGTCCTACGCAATGGCTCCCTGTTTTTTCAATTTGCCCACCGACATGCTGAGGAGGAAAAGAGGTGCAGGAGGAAGGGGTGACTGGCTCTAGTCATGGTCAACAACCTCCTGCTGTACCTGGAAACACCTGTCCTCACTGTAATAGAACTTGTGGTTCAAGGATTGGCCTTATCAGCCAATAACTCCCATGGAAGATGATCCATAACTCCCATGGAAGATGAACATACTTGGCAACAAAAGATCGCCCATGATCATAGCTCTTGTGCTGAATCTCACCTTGACTGAATATTACCATCTGAGTTATAACAATCCAGGGAATTTGGGCCTTGCTATTACCATAGTATCATTAGCATCAGCATCAGGGTGAAGGTAGACACATAATTTATTCAGCCTATGGATTTTTTTTTTAGATATTGAACAAAATGGAAAGGCCACTATAGTATGAGCCATGCTGCCCCAGTCTTAGGTTTTACAATCTCTCATAAACAAGAAAAAAATCTGGTCACAATTCAAGTATGTTTCCTGTGGGAGTACATGCCAACCTTTTAAAAACAAAGGCAGGATATGCAAAGTAAATTGCAAAATCTCTTTTGATATATAACAATGAGCTGCAACTTTCCCTATCCAATCTCACCCAGTCTGGATGTTAATTTATATATAACATAATAATTAGCATGTAAATTTGACAGCCTTTCTCCACATACCATTCTCAAGAGACTACAGATGCAAACAAACAAAAAATTACACATTGGTAAGTTTCTATCTTTGGTAACAAATTGATAACAGTTTTTGATTGGGATTTTCAACCAAAATTCATGAAGACTCATAATCATCTGTTCAGAGGGTTTGCTCCTCCAAAACTTAGTTTTGCAATGGTTCAACCAATTCTGAAGATAGATTCCCCGAGCAAAGAGAAGACATAGAAATTTGTTTTCATTCCACTCCATGATCAGGGCCAACAGAACAGTTTTAGGGCACGAAATCTCATATAAATGAACTTCTCCTCTTCCATTCCTGTGACTGTTGTCATAAGGGGCATCTGCCTGGAGAGAGAGGCAAACTGGAGAAGGAATACCTAACTAATAAAAATCACATAAAACATCAGTTTAGGGAGTTTGGGCAGTATCACAGGGAGGCTGTGCTGTGTATTTGGTTTTGGTTTTTTACATGAGTGAGAAGGAACTAGTGAGGGTGTGTCTAGTTGTTTCTCTGACCCCAGCATTTACTAAGGAGATTATCCCATTCATACTCTGCCCATAAGGCTCCTGTGATTGTTTTATTTAAAAAATACATACAACACTGTAACTGCCCAAGGGCCAGATAGAAAGAGGGCTGGAGGTGTATTACATGCAGGCATTTTTATATGTCCTCGGGGATGATTCTGCATGCTGGAAGGTTTTTTTCTTCAGTCCTTATCTATGTTCCATTGCAGAGCTATCAGTTGTGAGATTTGGGATATTTGCCTCCTGCAGATAGTCAAGTGCAAGGAACTGCCTCTGGGGAGTTAGGGAGGCGTTGCACCTGTGTACCTCCTTGATCTACTTTCTGGATGCTCAAGAGTCTTGGATTGTGACTTTTGCAGGAGAAATTGTGCAGCTTCATAATATGATAGAAGGATATGCTGGATAATTACCTCATCTGGGTTGGACAGCTCTAAGCAGGCTCCATGCCATGGATAATACAATGCCAGTAGGACAGGTGCATTTTCAGTGCTATTTTTCTATGTGAACAGATGGCTGTATCGGCTATGTGGTATCCATTAGATAACAGTCCAAAATTATACAGCAAAGAATAGAGCTTGTGAACTGTGTAGCTGAGAGCGGATTTCAAATATGGTCTGAATAAGAAAATCACAGAACCATAAATGTTGAGAATAAAGTCATATATAATTGTCAACAGAAATGCGGTCCCTGCATGGAATGAGTGGATATAGGATAGATGTGGACAACATCTCCCACTCCTCACTCACACTATGTGAATTCCTACTAGTGCTGAAAAAGTTACTCCATTGGTTATCTCTCCAGTTAGCACCACTGTACACACTTCAGTGATGGAAAAACTTAAAAAAGCCCAAACAGTCTAGCAGCACCTTAAAGGCTAACAAAACATGTAGATGGTATCATGAGCTTTTGTGGGCTGCACCCACAAAAACTCATGATAACATCTACATGTTTTGTTAGTCTTTAAGGTGCTGCTAGACTATTTGTTGTTTTTTTAAAGTTTTTCCAGTTACAGACTAACTCGGCTACCCCTCTGACTCTGGTGGTACAGTGAGCATCTTGAAATGAGGCTATTCACTTGTTTTCCCTCAAAGATAAACCAATTGGCCCAGGGAGTCTTTAGAAATGGATTCGGAGTATACTGCACCATCAGCCTAGAATACAGTAACATGTAAAATAGAAGGCATAAGTGGAGGATGGTAACTTTGGGTATATTTGTTAAAATCAATGTGCCAAATCCTCAGTTGGTGTGAACTGATGCACAGATGTGGACTTCAGTGTAGGTACATGTAGCCCAGTCAGGGGGCAGGTTTCCGCCCACCAGGGCATCAGTGGACGGCCACTCCACCTCACTACAGTACACGAATTTATACCAGAAAAAGATCTAATTCAAGATCTAGGCAAGAATATTAAGATGGAAAAAGTGACTACTGAATATTAGAGGAAAATGTCTTTCTATTTGATACATGGGAAATGTTGTGAATTGATATTACACCTACCGAGGTCAAAACTGCAACACACACAAATCCTTACCATGTAAATCAGATCTACCATCACAGGTGGAGTCCAATTTGCAGACTTGATATTTCTGGTATCATCTGAACATTTTCATTCTTGAATCTCTGTGCATTCTTATCTGAACTAATCCATATTTATTTTGTATTTTACTCCCTAACAGCAAACTAGCTAAATCTTTCAAGTATCTGCTTCATTTTCAACAGATGTGTAGTATAATTGACAATACATATAATGTACTTTGTCCAGATTTATTCTTTCAAAGCAAAAAGACCCAAATCCTTCTCTCAGTTTTAATTAATGTGAAGGTAACATATGAGGCCATATCTACACTTTGGCACTTCTGTGATTGAAGCAGTGGTATTGATTTAATGAGTCTGGTGAAGTCTTTTTAAGCCAATGACAGAGCACTCTCCCATTCACTCCAGCACTTGAGCTCGCCAATAAGAGAAGAGTAAGTCATTGGGAGAGTGTCTGCCATTGACACAGTGCAGTGTATACAGAGCAGCAAGATGACCTAAGTTACATTATTTACGCAATCCAAATCCTGTCCAGATGCGATACAATAGCTCAATTTTCTTTGATTTCTTGTTGATAAATACCATTCATTGATGAGATGCTATAGATGATGGAAACACAGGAAACAGGAAAATAAAGATGAATAGCTAAATATCTCCAGTGCATTCATTATTAGATATTGGATTCACAAGAAACTTCAGTAGCTGTCTTCTGCATGACATTACATCTATCTGCACTCCAAAAAACATACCTCTAATTCTCTTGAGATAATATGTAATGCAACACAGTACTTGGAACTGTTCAAAGCAACAAACCATTAATTGTTGTTTAGAGAGGAAATGAGAGAAGGAACTGATGTGTTAAAATATTTTAACTGCATAAAGAAATCTTTCCCACATCCAAGTTCAGAGTGGGGAAAAAAGCTAGTTTGAGGGATTTCATTTTGCAGCAAGAATAATATTTAATCTGCATAACGCTTAAGTGTATGGGAGAGATACTCTCTTTCATTCTGTTTCCCCTATGCATCTGCAGCCATATGCAGGGGTTATAAACAATTTGCAAATGTCTGAAAGAATTCCCTGAACACAAGATCTACATTTGGCTGCTGTAGGTAGCTTTACACTGGTTATTTCACAAGCTGCAATGCAGAGGTCATGCCAGAGCGGAAGGACAGCCTTGGCTGAAGCAAGGCCTTATGCGTAAAATTTGTTGTTTTTTTTAAATGTGTGTCAATGTGTAGCTGGGGAAAGGGGCCACCATAGTCATTATCTCCTGACACATCTGCTCACAGTGAGGCTCAGTCATTCTGAGAAACACCACCCTTTGTAGGCAGAATGAAAGTGAAAATTTAAGGACTTTTGTAGGCATAACCTATAGGCTCTCGATGTCCATTGTGAAATTTGAACTTTTTACATGCTTAAAAGACTGTTTCTTAATAACTGGTTAGGACTTTCTGAGTATGAGTTATCTGGGAAGGGAACATGACTTCTAACATGTCTGTAAAGCACCATGGATGCCACTGGCATGATACAACATTTTGCTATAACTGAAATTTCAAAAGACTGAGATAATATGCCATGTATTTCCCTTTTTCACATAACATCTGTATATTCCAGAATGTTGTGTCTTAACTGAAAGATTTGTGGAATACGATGGATTGCTGAGTCTTGGACCACGCGGTTGGCGCTAAAGAGAGTCTGGAAATGTTCCGACCACCGATTCAGGACAGACACCTTGTCTGTGAAGAGCTCTTGGCCATCTGCAGAGCGTAAGGGACTCTTGATGTATTGCGAAGGGCCATACACCGCCTTCAAGGCTTCATAAAACCCTCTGTAGTCACTGGTATCCGCGCAAAGTTGAGTTCTCTCTGCAAGTTTGGTCCACCATTCATTTTGAATCTCTCAAAGCTTGCACTGGAGATTGCTACATACAAGGCGGAAGGCTGCCTTCTTATCAGGACAGGACGGCTGAGCAAGATGCGCCTGATGGGTGGATCTCTTCCTCGTCAGCAATTCTTGAATTTCCTGATTGTTTTCATCAAACCAGTCTTTGTTCTTCTTAGAGGAAAACCCTAGGACATCTTCAGAGGTCTGCAAGATGGTGGTTTTGAGATGTTTCCAAAGAGCATCTGAAGAGGGGTTTGTGGGACAGCTGGGATCCTCAAGCCTCGACTGAAGATTCGCCTGGAATTTAGCTTTCACTTCAATTGATTGGAGTTTGCCAACATGGAACTTCTTCCCTGGGGCGCTTCCCCTCTTTGGCTTAGCTTTGAAATGGAGACGGAGTTTACAGCGCACAAGGCGATGGTCCGTATGACACTCCGCGCTGGGCATTACTTGAGTGAGTAAAACATCTCGAAGATCTCTCTGGCGCACCAAGATGTAGTCTATGAGATGCCAACACTTAGACCGAGGGTGCATCCAGGTTGTTCAGACTGTCTTTCTGTTGGAACATGGTGTTGGTGATGGCAAGTTGCTGCTCCGCACAGAATTCTAACAGGAGGCGCCCATTGTCATTACAGTTTCCGACACCATGCTTGCCAAGCACTCCTTTCCAGGCTTTTGAATCTTTACCTATTCGGGCATTGAAGTCACCAAGGACGATGATCTTGTCATCTACGGAAGCATTCTGGATGAGGTTGCGCAGATCACTGTAGAACCTGTCCTTTTCTGCTGGATCCGTTTGAAGAGTTGGGGCATACACGCTAAACAGTGTGGCACGCTGCTTATTTCTAAGTGGGAGGCACATGGAGATTATGCGATCTGAGTGGCCCGTTGGCAAGTTTGCAAGTTTGGATGCAATGGAGTTCCTGACCATAAAGCCAATGCCAGAAAGGCGTTTATCAGACTCTGGCTTGCCTGACCAATAAAGGGTGTAACCTGCACCATGTTCTTGAAGGCTGCCTTCCTCAGAGAGGCGGACTTCACTAAGAGCAGCAATGTCAACATTCAGTCTTGAAAGTTCGTGGGCAACTAGAGCGGAGCGCCATTCTGAGCGATCACTATCTGCTGTATCAATTATGGTTCTAATGTTCCAGCAAGCAAGCTTTAGTCCTATCACACCTTGTGAGGCAGGTGTGTACCTTATCTTTCTCTTTGTAGTTCGACCGCTTTTAAAGATGCCCGTTGACCATGGCTAGCCAACTGGGAGGAATGGAAACGAGCTTTGGTTGGGCCACCTTTTCTAGGCCCCTCTCCGTCTGGAGCAAGCAGTGCTATCCCTAGAAAAGGCTGCTTGGTCGTTCAGGATACTGCCGAATGATGTCATCGTTTCCGGGGTCAACATCAGACGACCCTTACACCTGAACTGCCTGCATGCAAGATCGGAACTGTGGCTTCCAGTGTCATCTTCCACCTGCCGTTTCGCCCCTTTCCCATTGCTGCAGGGCTTGATGATGGTGTTGTTGTTGCTCGTAGACATGGGCGTGCCCTTCAAACCTGCGCAATGGAGTTTTTAGGTGGAGCGCAGTGTGCGCAGTACTGGTCCCACCCTTTACACCTGAGGTTCATCTGCCATGGCCTAGCAAGCAGGGACAATGACAGCGAGGTCCCCGGGTCGTAGGTGTTATATCGGAGTGTCCTTCTCCTAGATGAGTGGCCTGACAGGGCTAACGAGCTCCATCTGCCCGGGTTTGAAATCAGAGTTTGCCTTCTCCTAGGCTGGCTGCCAACCAAGGCTAACGAGCCCAACCTGCCAGACAAAATAGATCTGGATGAGATTCCGACTCTAGAGGAGACTGTCAAGGCCATTAAACAGCTGAAAAGTGGCAAGGCAGCAGGAGTCGATGGAATTCCACCAGAGGTTTGCAAGCATGGGGGCCCAGCGCTGCACGCCAAACTCCACGAGCTCTTTGTCTGTTGCTGGGAACAAGGCAAACTACCACAGGACCTCCGTGACTCAGTCATCGTCACTCTGTATAAAAACAAGGGGAATAAGTCAGACTGTTCCAACTACCGGGGGATAACTCTGCTCTCTGTCGCGGGAAAAATTCTTGCAAGAATACTTCTTAACAGATTGGTGCCCACCATTGTAGAAGAACTCCTTCCAGAGAGCCAGTGTGGCTTCAGAGCTAATAGGAGCACCATCGATATGGTATTCGTTCTTAGACAGTTACAAGAGAAATGTAGGGAACAGAACAAGGGATTGTACATGACTTTTGTCGACCTTACCAAAGCGTTCGACACTGTGAGCAGAAATAGTCTGTGGCTAATCATGGAGCGAATAGGGTATCCCCCAAAGTTCCTCAACATGCTCATCCAGCTACATGAAGACCAGCGTAGCCAAGTCAGACATGGCACTGACCTCTCAGAGTCCTTCTCAATACGCAATGGTGTAAAGCAAGGCTGCGTTCTCGCGCCGACTCTCTTCATGATCTTCTTCAGTATGATGCTCCAAAGAGCCACAGTAGAACTTGATGATGAAGACGATGTCTATATCCGATATCGTACTGATGGCAGTCTGTTCAACCTGAGGCGACTAAAGGCCCATACTAAGACAGTGCGGCAACTCATTCGAGAATTACTCTTCACTGACGATGCTGCCCTTGTTTCTCACATGGTGACAGCGCTGCAGCGCATAACATCCTGCTTTGCAGAGGCTGCTGAACTTTTTGGACTAGAAGTCCAACGGAAGAAACGGAAGTTCTCTATCAGCCCGCACCTCGGGAAGATTACTGCCCTCCCTGCATCACCATTGGCGAGTCAGAGCTGAAGACAGTTCATCAGTTCAGCTACTTGGGGTGTATCATCTCCTCGGACGCCGAGGTTGATAAAGAGATTGATAACAGACTGGCAAAGGCAAACTGTGCATTCGGTAGGCTGTATAAAAGAGTCTGGAACAACAAGCATTTGAAGAAAGGTACGAAGATTGGTGTGTACAGAGCCATTGTACTGAGAACCCTCTTGTACGGTTCTGAGTCGTGGGTCACCTACCGGCATCATCTGCATCTCCTTGAGCGCTTCCATCAACGCTGCCTCCGCACCATCCTTAAGATCCACTGGAATGACTTCATCACCAACATTGAAGTCCTCGAACAGGCGGAGGTTACTAGCATCGAGGCCATTCTATTGAAGACACAGCTGCGTTAGGCAGGGCACATCTCCAAGATGGAGGATCATCGCTTGCTCAAGATTGTGCTGTATGGCGAACTCGCCACTGGCCACCGCGACAGAGGAGCACCGAAGAAGAGGTACAAGGACTCTCTGAAGAAATCCCTCGGCGTCTGTCATATTGACCACCACCATTGGTCTGCTTTAGCCTTGGAACGAGAGGCCTGGAGACGCACCATTCACCAGGCTGTCTCCTCCTTCGAGAATACACGTAGGGCTGGTCTTGAGGACAAAAGGACACGGAGGAAGAATCGTGACACCGCAGCACTAAACTCAGAACAGAATTTCCCTTGCTGCCATTGTGGCCGAATCTGCCTGTCCCGCATTGGACTCGTCAGTCACCAGCGAGCTTGTATCAGACGTGGACAAACCCCTTCCTAAATCTTCGTTCGTGAAGTTAAGCCATGAACTGAAAGATTTATTAATAAAATATTGTCATTCCATCATTAATTATTAAGTATATTAGCTTCAAATATCTTTAATTCTTCTATGGTATTCTCACCTGGATTTTGTGGGACTGTCCTGGGTAAGGAGAGAGGGAATAAGGGTTACATGGATGAGAGAAAGAAAAGGGGACAGGACTAAGAAGGTGGAAGACAGTAAAGGAATGAAGAAACAACAGGCAGTGAGAGAAAGGGAGGCAAAGGGGGCAATATAATTAGGACTAAAAGATTGCATAAAAGAAGCAAAGGAGATGTAGTAAATGAGACTGTAAAGTAAATTAAACAGAAAGTCTGAACTGAAGTTGTGCTAGAATGAGTATGATGGATTTCAAATGCTTCTATGGTTAATGCTAAGTTAGTTCTGCCCAGCAAAACTTTTCTCATTGGGGAAGATCCTGATCCTGCAAATTATTCTGGAAAGTTGGACTCCTCTTTGGACTGCTCAGTTGGACCGCTTCGGGGCCCACTGAGCAGCTGCCCACGCTATTCTGGGGCTCCAGAAACCATGGGGCAGCCACGTGCGCTCACTGGAGCTCCAGGACCCGCCGGGCAGCCGCCTGTGCAGTGCTGGGGCTCCGGGACCCACCAGGCAGCTGCATACATTGCACTGGGGCTCCCAGATCCTCTTGGCAGCTGCGCACCCTGCGCCGAAGCTCTGGGATCCACTGGGCAGACACCCGTGCCACACTGGGACCTGATGAGCAGCCACGTGCTGCAGCCCCCAGCCTTGCTGGGTAGCCATGTGCCAGGTCTTCCAACTCTGCCTGCAGCCCCACTTCCACGTGCTGGGTGGCCCCGCTCTTAGCTCGCTGCAGGGAGCCAACTGCTCTTCTGGCCCTACAGGGATCCTTGTTGGACCATGGATGTTGCCGGACCAGAGAATCCTGGTTAAGAGAGTTTCAACCTGTATTTTTTAAAATGTGTGGTAAGAGAGGACCCTCCTTCCCACACAATAGTTCTACTGCTATGGGAAAAGTATTTTATGGAATAATGAAAAGATGATCTCAGCTTCTTGTAAAGTATACCAGTTGCTTCACCAGGTCCTAACTAATGCTTAACTTCTTGCATTGTTCACGGAGAGTGATATGAGTAGCAATGGCAAGAAAGTAAATAAAAAAAGTAAGGTTTACCATTTTACTGTGAATGCAAAGTTTATAGAAATATTCAAATTGCCTACTAGAAATATCAGAGCAATATTGGATCTGATTCTCCTCTCAGATCATTATTACATTCTATTGTCTTCCATGGAGTTATTCTCAGTTATAACAACTTAAGTGATAGAGGAATCAGGCCCTGTATCTTTAAGACTGAACTGGATAACAAGAAGAGTGGATCTTACAAAAGTTTAAATCTTATCTTCTCCAATTTTAGTTTACTAGAAGCTGTCCTGAAATCCCTACTTAGACAAATTCCCAGTGGAGCTGGTAGACATCTGATCAAGTAGGGAACAAGTAAGACCTGTTTAAGGATTTGGCTGTATGTCTTGAGTGTGTTCAGTCTTCAGGTGTACTTTTATAACTTTATTGAAATATTGGATTTTAGGGAAAAAAGAAATCAGAGCAACTGTTTTAAGCAAACATATTTAGGACCAAACTTCGCATGTGGCACACATGAGTAATTCATGTTGACTTTCACTTCAGGTGACACAGGCACATGCAGCTGAGTGCCAAATCTGACCAAAAAGTAAAGATCTGTTTAATAAGTCATTGTGTAAAATGAAAATAAATATGGATCGACTACTACTATTGTACAATATATAAGCTACAGATGGTATAGTTGTAAAAAAATTTCCCACATGGAATAAAATTACTGTGTTATAAATGTTTCAACACAAGATATCTATCTGCCTTGTCCAGGTACTCTGTTTGGCAATAAACGCACTAATTACGAATGCAAATGACTGATTAGACAGATAATCGGTCATATGCAAGCACAATCAACAAAGATGTGTTTTCAACTGCGGAAACTGCATGTGAATATTATGCACATGCATTTTCATTCGTTAAGATTTAAGAATGAGGTTTTGCCTCTGGGAATCAAGCTAACATTAATTTAATCCATATTTTCCCCATTTAATAGTTAAAATTCAATGCAGCAAATTAGTTTCATTTTCTTGTTTCTTTCACGGTTTAGCCAACTACTCTACATATATTGCTATTTTGGTAAATACATTATTTCAAGTGAACTACAACAAATAAGGGTGTTGAGAACAATATGGTACACCCTTCCAGAACTTTTACTTTATACATTTTGTACATTTTAGAACTTTGGAAATAAGCATTTTTTCTTTGAATAAAAATTTCTGATTAAACTTCTGAAGAATTTGTACTTGAAAACATCTGTAAGTACTGGAGAGGACTGATAAAATAAAGTGTGTTACCTTCTGTTGAAAAGAGCTGAATTTAGAAGGAACTTGCTATTCTCATAAAACTTTTAATAGGAAGAAGTGAATCAAATTGTTTAATTACCATTTTATGGTTGGTAAAAGGGCAAATTACATGCCATCTATTTCTAAACTTCTAAGTGTCTCTGATGCTCTTAATTAAAGCTGCCATCTAGAAACTACTAAAGCAATTTTATGCAATTAGTTATTTATAGGTTACCATAATACTCCACTCAAAATATGATTCAAGTGATTTTCAGTCTCTTGCTTTGTGATCTCTGTCATCTTTTCACTTTTAAAGTATTAGAAGCAAAGTGTTCAGCTATTCTTTATTAGCTAAAATACTTCTTTCACTCCCTGGACATGAATATTGTTGCTTTTTCAACAGATGCATTTAAAAGCAGAGATGAAAGAAAAATTGTGAAGTGCCAATTCTGGAAGTCATGAAAATGTCTTATCTCCAACTTGAGCTATTATAATCAGATTCAGATTTACTGTGGCTATCATAAAAATGAGTGTCTATTTCTGTTGCATTGAAATTAGGACAGTACTAGACTGGGGAAAACTTGCTTTTCCAAGTAAGATCAAATAAAAAACCCCACATGTTCTCCATGACTGTTAAGTTCTTCAAATTGGAGATACTGGAAAATGATAGGGGAAGAAAAAGAACACTGTCCTGGGATGCAAGGAAATTGAATGAGATAAGTTTTCAGTCTGAGACTTATGTTTTTTAAAAGAATCAGCATAAAATATGGATGAAATTATGATAGTCTGAACCTTATTTTTCATTATCACTGTAACAAGCTTAATGTGTACATACATCAGTGGTGGGCAATCTGTGGCCCAAAGGCCACACACAGCCGATCTGGGATTTATGCATGGCCCATGAGACATTTTGTTTACTGTTGCCCATGATTCTGTTGGTTTCTGTCCACATAGTTTCTTCCTACTGGTATTAATACAGTAACATGCACTTAAAGCAAGGGCACGTGAAGTGAAGTGAAGTACATGCTGATTGCACACAACATTGACTGTAAGAGCTGTGCGTTTTCTCTGCATCTAATCAAAGCACAGCTATGGTTCAATTGACACACCCTGCAAATTCTAGTATGCAATCACAGTTAGGAGAACTACCCTATCCCAGGAGATCGTCTTGGTTATGACAATCTTGCAAACCACTATGGTAAAGGAGGGCCACTCATGTAGCACATTTACTAGCCTGGGTTGCCCATTGCTGATATACACACTCATAAAAACGTAGGAACTCACTAAACAAATACTAATGAGTGTTATTACTTATGGACCGGAACTTTTCATTTTCATAAGGGCTCAATCTACATACCTCTAAAATCAACAGGCATCTTTCAGCTGACCTGGAACAGGCTCTAAATGGACAGACTGTTTATATGTGACAAAATATGAATATGTTTAATTCTAGGTCTTAAAAAAGCTTTTTTTGTACTTAATTTAGCAAGATGATTCATGCCGCCAATAGTAAGAATGAAAGCAATAGAAAAATGACTATTTTGCACTGAAAAACCTTTTGTGGCAAGAATAATAAATAATAAAACAGTTTGAATCAAGCTACATAATATTTTGAATTAAAAATGTTAGATGCAATCATGATATTTTTATTTAAATTAATTTTTAAAAATTATTTTTATTTACATATGGCTTCTTCTTCATTTTCTTCCCATTTTGTCTTAAATTGCTCATGGTTAGTTGCACTTGTTCTTTCATTAGTTTCTTAAATGTTAGTACAATTGCCAATTTTATGTAGAGTTTTTTTTCTATTAAGAAGTTTCACATTTAAAATATTAGATATGCCCCCCCCACACACAATGTAAATACAGACACAACGTTGGTAAGTAGCCAGTGCTATATCTGCAACCAACAGCACTTTCTGATAAAGTGAAATTCCATAAGTGAAGAAACCTGAAATGCTTTCACTATCCTGTACTTCTCCAGCTGGGTTCTCAGAATGAATGGGGACTGTGCATCTAAATCACTTATATGCTTTTAAAAATCTCATTCAGTGCTTAAATATGAGCTAAGGTGTTTAAGTTTAGGCTCCTATTTTTTTTTTAAATTGTCTTATATGTATAACGATGTTTGCAACAACTTTGTTAATGTATTGAAAGATTAAATAATATAGTTGTTAACATTGAAGCAATTTTTTCCCAAATGACAGATTTTATATAATTTTAGCTCTGATATTGAACAGAAATTTAAGTTGATGCACATGAGTCCTCCCACTGAATATGATGGGACTGTTCATATGAGAAAAAGTTATATCTCCTGCTTCAGTGTGTCCAGGATCAGGGCCTCAACTTCGAGTATTATTTGGCTTTATGTAAATTTTATAAAATTTTAGTGACAGGTCTACAGAGTAGTGGCAATTTCAGAAAACCATTTGAATCTAGCTTATTTTAAATTTTAAACTAAACCTGCAGACCATACTTTTCAAATTAGTTTTTAAAAGTCTCAACCTGATTTAAATCAATTATTTTTTCTTAAAAAAAACCCACAACAAATATTTAAAAGTAAAATTTTAAATTTTCCATTCTGCTTTGCACTTTTATTACATATTTCATAGGAGACCATCAAGCTTCTTCACATAATTTAGTTATGAATTAACTAAGGGCCAGATTTGTAAAGACAATTAGGCATTGTTCCACTTAGGCTTTTCAATAAATTAGACCTTGAAATGCTAAGGGAATGTCTACAATGTAATGTAAGCCCGGGGCTAACAGAACTCAAGCTAGCATATCTTGGGTTTGTTCAGGAAGGGCTTGAGTGTCCATGCTCATTTGTAATCCCAGGTTAGGAACTTTTGATTCCTGGGTAGCAAGCTAGGCTCCAGCATCTATGCTGCACTATGCAGGCCCAAGTCCAATCCAGACTTCTTAGCACCCTGCCAAAATGGAGCCACTCTACCCCTTTATTGGTCATACACTGTGGGAAAATTTGGCTGTCCATCAAACTGGACTTTCTAGAGGAAAAAAAATCAGTCAGTGAGATTTTTAGAATTCCCATTGGGTTCCCAGAGCACAAGACCAGTGGCACTGCATCTACACTGCAAAGCAATCAGACTTGAACCCTGGATCCTAGCCTGGCTTAGGCTTGGACCTTCATACTAGGCCTTGGGATCTTAGGTTAGCATTTGTGTGTAGATGGAAGCAGTGTTAGGCTTGAACCTGATTCTGACTTTATAGCCTTAGTGACTTCTGAAAATAAGACTTAGGCTCCTAAGTCACTTGGTCCTAAATACTAAATGAAGTAATGTCTAAATTAGGGATGGCAATGTGTAGACGACTACATGTTCTGTTAACTACACGCAGTGCCCCCTCTCCTTGCTGCCTCTGTATCACAAGGGGGGGGAGGTTGAACCAGTGCCTTTGGGGAGCAGGCTTTTAAGCCAGCTCTCCACGAACACCAAATCTGCCTGCCCCCTCCAATCCCTGCACTGCTGCTTCTGATAGAGAGGCAGCAGCATGGAGGGTGAGGGGGGCTGGTGGGAGGCGATACACGCAGGGAGCCGACTTTTAAGTCAGCTCTCCATGCATGCTGGCTCTGTGGACCCTTCTGCCCCCACCTGTCCCCAGAGGCAGCGGGAGAGGGGGAGCAGGCAGGAGCCAGTGCTGATGACAGCCAGCTTAACAGCTGGCTCCCCCCAGCACCAGCTCCGTGCTGCCACTTTATCCCCTCCCCACCATGCAGTATTGCCTCAGACAAAGGTTGCTCAACAGAAGCAGCCCCTGTTCTCAGGGGGTCCAAGCTCCCCGTGGACAGAGGGTGCTTCAGCATCCCACAGAGCAGCCTCTGTCCATGGCAAGCCTGGGCCTGTCACAGACAGAGGCTACTCTGTGGCAGCAGCCTCTGTCTATGGGGAGCTCAGACCCCCACAGATACAGGCTACTGCTACCCCGCATTGCTGCCTCTATATCAGAGGCAGTAGCGAGGGGCAGCAGGCAGTCGGTCTGTGCGGGAAGCTGATTTTTAAACTAGCTCCCTTTGCGGACCAGCTCCCCCTGGCACCCTGCGCTCCTGCCTCTCTATCAGAGGCAGCAGTGCGACATGGCAGGGGGCTCTCTGGGAGTGGGGCCAGGAGTGCATTGGCTTCTGGCCTCGCCCCCGGGGACTATTGAATAGTCGTATAACCACTAAAATTTGATGTGGTTACATGACTATTCAATAACACACTATCTAACATCTCTAGTCTAAGGGTACGGCTAGATTGCAGGTTTTTTTCAGGATACCGGAAGTATCCCGAAAAAACTCTGCCATGTCCAGGGACTGCGTTTGCACTATGCATTTTGCATAGGTTTTTCTGAAAAAAAGATGTAGTCTAGCCGTAACCTAAATATCTTTAAAATATGGGCCTAATACTCATGATTAGCTCCCTTTAACAGGTGAGACACCGAAAGGAAAAGAGAAGTTATATGACTTGACTAGATATACACAATGAATCAGCAACTGCTAATGATCAACCCTATTTTTTGTAACAAAGATATTGTGGAAAAAAATCTGGTACATGGGAAAGCTAAAAAATGTGGAATTAAGATAATTATCAATACAATCATTAATACAATCTTGTTTACTTTGTCCTTTGCTTTTAATACCTACTTCTTCAATAAATGTATTCAGTTCATTGCAGATTTTATATTACGCCCTCACCTTGTATCACTGCACATTTTGTTTAAGTACCTGGTCATCTATTACATGACTCATTAGCTTGAGTTCTCTGTAGTATTAAAGAAAGTTACAGTAAAAATAATATATTGAAACTCAAGTTTCAACTACATGAACCATAAATGTTTAAAACCATGTTACAAAGTCTATTTAAACTCATATGCAATACTAAGGATTAATGCTCAGTCAACCTTTTTGCTATATTCCCCGCATCCCCACCCCCAGCATATTATATTGAAATTTTAATGAACAAAGCTAAAAATGTTTCCTATTAGTTGTAAAATAAAAATTGGGGAAACTAGATCAAATATAGAATTGACTATGGTGACATGCCAAGGAGCATTGCTCTGTGAAATTTCACCATTTGCATTCATCATTCTATTATTTCCATAAACGTACATCAAAATATAATCACCTTCAGGTAATTATACTGAGGAAAATGAAATGAAAAGTTTTAGAAGCTGCTGCAGGCTCTTGAATTACATAATAAGCTTTCTTTTTGTTTATTTGAACAATTAGCATCAAATACTTTGTAAGTGCTTACATGTCAGAAGCACTATATGGGTACGTCTACACTAGCCCCCTAGTTCGAACTAGGGAGGGTAATGAGGGCGACCGAAATTGCAAATGAAGCGCGGGATTTAAATATCCCGCGCTTCATTAGCATGTTCCCGGGCGGTCACCATTTTGGAAATTGAAGAGCCCGGAATAATTGCCCGCGTCTACACGCGGCAGTGAAACGAGAGTTCGAAGTAAAACCCTAACTCGAATTAGCTGTTATTCCTCCTGGAATGAGGTTTAACAGCTAATTCAAATTAAGGGCTTTACTTCAAACTCCCGTTTCACTGCCGCGTGTAGACGCGGGCAGTTATTTCGGGCTAGTCAATTTCCAAAATGGCGACCTCCCGGGAACATGCTAATGAAGTGCGGGATATTTAAATCCCGCGCTTCACTTGCAATTTTGGTCGCCCTCATTAGCCTCCCTAGTTTGAACTAAGGGGCTAGTGTAGACGTATTCTATCAGAAAAATTCAATACAAGTATTAAAAACCCCCAAAAGTACAATAATCCCTGAAACACCTTTCACCCGGTACAGATAAATCGACAAACAATAACAAATGAATGCACATTGGTGTTTTTATTTTTCTACACATTTCAGAGTTTCAAAGGGTACGTTACCAGTAGGGCTGGAAACTGTAAATTGCAGCTTAAGAAGACATACCCGTGGCCAGCTGTGATCAAGCTACAAACAATGTAGCTGTTGTGGTGTGACCACACCCAAGACACTAGGCACATACTTAGGGCAGCTAGGGCCACCCTCCCCTGCCTCAAGCTACTGCAGCTACACTATTTTTAGCACATTATCTCAACCGGAGCTAACACACATATGTATCCTAGGTATGAAACAAGTTTTAAAGGGGTCAGGTGACAAAAACCCACAGCATAAAAAGGTGTTCTTAACAAAGGGCTTTATGTTGAGGATGACATGGAAAATGTCAATAGGGTTATAGGAATAACAAGAGGAATGTTAGTGAGGGAACCTGCTCTGGATCTTAAGAAGTCTATGCCCCCCCCCCCAAAAAAAGGAGTGAAATCATGGTACAGGTCTGCTACATATCACCAAATTGCAAAGATGGATGATGAGGCATTTCTAGAACAAACAATGATAATATCCAAATATGACATGGTAGTAACAGGGGGTTTTAACTATCCAGATGTTTGTTGGAAAAGTAATATAGAAAAACTCAAAATTTCCAGGAAGTTCTTGGAACAACTTTTTGTTTCAGAAAGTGGAGAAAGTAACCAGGACTGTCATTTTACACTTGATTCTGACCAACAGGGCAGAATTGGTAGCAAATCTGATGATAAGGCAATTTCAGTGAAAGTGCTCATTTCATATTCTAAAGAGAGAAGGTTGTGAGAGCAGCAGGATAAGTACAAAGGACTTCAAAAAGGAAACTCAGAGAACTGGTAGGTAAGGTCCCATGGGAAGAAAATCTAAGGGGAAAAGGTATTAAGGAGACCCAACAATTTCATAGAGAGACAATATTAAAAGCACAACTGCAAAGATGTGAAAGAATGAAAGGAGGAAAAGTAAGAGGGCAATTTCTCTCAATGAGGAGTATTTAAGTGACCTGAAAATCAAAAAAAGAATCCTACAAAAAGTAAAAACATGGACAAATTGCTATGGAGGAATATAAAAGGATAGTATAAGCATGTGGGGACAAAATCAGATTAAGACTCAAAATGAGTTACACCAAGCAGGGTACATAAAAGGCCACAAGAAGGGGTTATTTAAATATACCAGAAGCAAGATGAAAGAAAGTGTAGGTCCTCTACTTAGTGGGAAAGAAGAGCTGACAACATTAAGAAGGCTGAGATGTTTAATATCTATTTTGCTTCAGCTCTCACTAAAAAGACTGTGATCAACACAATTAATGTTTGTTGGAAAAGTAATACAGAAAACTTTTATATTTTCATAAAAGCATCAAGAGCAAAGGAATAAAAAACAAAATTGAGAGAGAAGTAGTTAAAGCATAGGTTACTTGTATTCAAGTCAGCAGGGCCCGATGAAGTTCACACTTAGGGTACTTAAGGAATTAGAGGAAGCAATCTCAGAACTATTAGTAATTATCTTTGAAAATCTATGGAGGATGGTGGGTTTTCAGAAGACTGGAAAAGGGCAAACACAGTACCTATTTTTAAAAAGGGGAACACAGATGTCCAGGGAATTATAGTCCTGTCAGCCTAACTTTGATACCTGGAAAAATATTGGAACAAATTATTAATCAATCAACATATAAATCACCTACAGTAGTGGTTCTCAAACCTTTTGGCCCACAGCTCACTCCACTCCATGGACCACCAGCCAGCCACCCATGTTGACAAAATGGGTGCAGGAGTGTGTGGGGGTGCGGGGTCTGACTGGGAGGTAGGGTGCAGGAGCAGGCTGAGAATAGGAGGTCTGGGTGGGAGGAAGGGTGCAAGAATAGACAGAGGGTGAGGGGTCTGGGAAGGAGGGAGGGTGTAGGAATGGGGTGGCAGGTCTGGAAGGAAGGTAGGGTGCAGGAGTGGGCTGAGGATGGGGTGTCTTTGTGGGAGGGAAGTTGCAGGGGTACGGTGGGTGGTCTGGGAGGAGGTAGGGTGCAGGAGCTGGCAGATGGGAGGGTCTGGGAAGGAGGGAGGGTGCAGAAGTAGGGTGGGGAGTCTGGGAGGGAGGGAGGGTGCAGGAGTGGGATGGAGGTCTGGGAAAGAGGGACGGTGCAGGAGTGGTGTGGGGATACAGGGTCTCAGTTGGAGGGTGTGTGTGTGAGGGCGATTGGGGTGTGGGTCTGGGGATGAGGATGCTTACCTGGCTCCTTGCCTCCCTCTGCTCCCAGGCACCATTCCCCACTGCTCCTATTGGCCATGAATCCGGCGAATGGGAGCAGCAGCGAAAATCTCCAGGCAAGCAGTTTCTTGCACTGCCATTTTCACAGCCCAGCACATGAAGCTGCTTCCTTTCCCAGCAAGCCCAATCTGGCCCACAGGCTTGCTCCCTCCCCACCGTGGGAAGACAGTGCTGGCGCTCCAGAATCATGGGGGGGAGGCTGGTGCACCAGCGCAGATTCCCAGCTGCTGATCAGGGGAAGCCTCAGTCTGTGGCCCAGCTGTAATATGGTTGTAGACCACTAGTGGTTCATGGACCACATTTTGAGAACCACTGACCTAGAGGGTAAGAGGGTGAAAAGAAATAACTTGCATGGGTTTGTCAAAAATAAATCATGCCAAACCAACCCAATAGCCTCCTTTGACAAGATGCTAGCCTCCTGGATAGGGGAGAAGCAGTAAATGTAATACATATTGATTTTACTAATGCTTTTGACTAGGATCAACAAGAGCCCCCTGGGCAAAGGGGGACCTGGATCTATGCTCCCAGAAGGAGTGGGGCCTCAGACAGAAGGGGAGCTGGGCCAGCTAGCCCTCAGTGAGTCCCAGACTGTGGTGCATCTCCCTCACTAGTCCTCAGTGCTATTTGGAGCATGCCCCGCAGGGCTCTGATGTTGATTTATAGGGCTCAAGTCTCCTATGGCAATTTATAGGGCCCATGATTCCAGTGGTGATTTATAGGGCCCGGTGCTCTAGGCACTGCCGCAGTGGCAGCTGAGAGCCCCAGGCACTTTTGAATCTCTGTGCTCTGGAGCAGTTGTCCTCTTCCCACCTTTCTCCCCCCTGTCTGTTGAAGTCTTGAGAAAAGAAGATTGACAGGCAATCTGATAACAGCCTTCAAATATTATAAAGGCTGTTATGGAGAGGATTGTGATCAATTTTTCTCCATGTTCACTGAAGATAGGACAAGAAGTAAAGGGCTTAATCTGCAGCAAGGGAGATTTAGATTAGATATTAGAAAAAACATTCTAACTAGAAAAGTAATTAAGTTCTGGAACAGGCGTCCAAGGATAGTTGTGCAATCTCCATTACTGGAGGTTTAGAACAGGTTGGACAAACTCTTATCAGGTGTGGTCTGTTTACTTAGTCCTACTTCAGCCTGGGGGGGGAGGGGGGAGCTGGATTTGATGACTTCTTGAGGTTCCTTTCAGCCCTATATTTCTATTATGCTACTCGCAAACTAGAATGTACATTCTTGGAGAAATTATGGTAGCTGATGTTTTAATGAGTTATTTTATTATTTTTATTTATATTGCAGTAATGGCTGAAGTTTGGGGCTCCTTCATGGTAGGCACTGTACTCCTAGGTGGAAAATGACAGTCCATATCTCAAAGAATTTACAAACTAAAAGACACAACATAATTCATTGTGGAGATGGGGAAACAAGGTTATTAAAATAATAGCATACGCATAATACATAAGAACATAAGAATGGCCATACTGGGTCAGACCAAAGGTCCATCCAGCCCAGTATCCTGTCTGCCAACAGAGGCCAATGTCAGGTGTCCCAGAGGGAGTGAACCGAACAGGTAATGATCAAGCGATCTCTCTCCTGCCATCCATCTCCACCCTCTGACAAACGGAGGCTAGGGACACCATTCCTTACCCATCCTGGCTAATAGTCATTAATAGACCTAACCTCCATGAATTTATTTAGCTCTTTTTAAAACCCTGTTATAGTCCTAGCCTTCACAACCTCCCCAGGCAAGGAATTCCATAGATTGACTCTGCGCTGTGTGAAGAACTTCCTTTTATTTATCTTAAATAAATACAGCTCCTGATTTCTCTGAAATCAGAACTCACCACTTGCCTTGCCAGTATCAGCTTGCAGTTTACTATATGAATTTAGGTTTTTGCTAGCTGCTCCATGACTCATGAATAGTATTTTCAGCGTCAAATAGCAGCTTATAAATCAGGTGTTAACAACACAATTCATCTTCCCTTATAACTTCAGTCTTATATTTAGAAAGCCAAATATATAACCAACATGTTAGAAATTTTCACCAATATTTTCCCTCTGTAAATAAGCAACACAGAACAGCAAGTTGTATTCTAATGAGATATAATCAATCATGGCCAGCACTAATACATTGACTAGTATGTTTCCTTCTATTTTTAGAGTTGATTTGGCATATTAATTTGCTGCCTGAAGATTAACATTTATTTCTACTTACCTTGCACTTACCTTCCATCACTAAAGACATGTTAAAGTCACTCTGGCTCTAGCTACAATATGTTACTAAATACATCTTAAAACAGGGTTCATTTCTTGCCTTGGAAATACATTTTAATTTTCTGCTGATCTAAAATCTAAATTTTCCTTATTAGAGCTATTCGTTAGGAGTTTGCAGGATGCTAAGAGGAATGAGCAAATAGCAACTCACTCAGAGCTCTGTCATGTGGAATGGTGAGTACCGAATACCTTTCATTCCAACTGAATTCAGTAGAAGTTGAAGGAGCTCAGGTCCTGGCAGGATGAGCCAGTATGCTGTGTTTTACAGTAGTTTTAAGGCATGTGGATTGGATTTTAGTGCTACTGATGATTAAGGATTTGTACATATGCAGTTCCTGAAAATACAATATTTACTTTGGGAACAAAAAGCTACAAACTTATTATTTTACTCAGAACAAGTGAGATATTGATAAAGGTGTAATTCATGAGCCTAGGCAAATTCCAAATAAATACTATGATGGATCTCCATTTCAAGTACATTGTTGCCTTGTGTCTTCTTTAATATGTATGTACCTATGTATACCTACGTATACTTATATGCATCAAGCAATATATTAGCCCTTTCATCCACAGTGTTTGCCTGAAAGATTAAATTTAAAATTACATTATTTTACTGTATGGTGAATAATAAATAATAAATAAGAACATCACCAAAAGAGAATATTTCAGTTATGTCAAACATAACTAGAATAAAACTAACTTGTTTGTAAGGATACTGAAAAGGATAAGTTATTTTGTTCCAATCATGAGGCATGGGGAGAAGGAGTATATGACACTTGAAATCCAATTTCATATAGCCAACTTCATTTGAGTTTTACTGTAATTAAGAAAACAAAAATACCCTAACCAACACAAATAAGGTAAACACTAAATACAATGTTTCCCTACCTCTAGGACTGTTGAGTGATGCTTCTGATGCCCTCCCACCATCTCCACAGTGACTCTGATCAAACGGAAGGCACTGATCTCCTGTCCCTGCCACCACATCATAGTTTTTCGCCAAATCCTTTGTTTCACTGAGAGATTTCACTTTGTAGATTCTCCTGGTGTTTGTATCTGATAAATAAAGGGATTCTGACACTGGGTCCACAGCCAGGTAGTACTTGTGAGCTGGACTTGTGCTAAGACAAAGAAGAGTAAAGTCACAAAATTAATTTGTTCATCTTTCTCCTTGTATGTAGTATTTACTTTCACTGACATAAACCTTATGAGGTCTGTCTTGTCACAGATTTCCGAAGTTGGGTCCACTTTCATGTATGCGTTAAGAGGCATTAATTTCAACATTCAAAACCAAATCTACATATTGCATGAAACAGCAGGATGCACCATAGACTATTCTGAATGAGCACAAATATCCACATCAGTTTATTTTTAACCTTATTTAATCATTAAGAAAGACCACAGTGTGAAATGTGGTGCATTAATTCATACCTAATACATCTTCAGGAGCAAGTGGAAGGCCAAATACCATTAATGCAACTAGGCACGAATTAATGGACAATAATTTGTGCACTGGATTATTTTATTGCAATTATGAAGCATAATTTAAAAATATTTATATATGCTAATTAAGTGATGAAGCTTCAACTCTAATCGGTGAACTGGGCTGCATCTCATTAGCCAATCAGATTATTTCTTTTCTCTGACTGTTTAATGATCTATGTTAGTTTGGGACAGAGGACACAAAGTACCACAGACAATGGTCTTAATCTTGCTAAGGTGGCAGGCATCCTACAGACACTGGCTAAGAGTGGGCCTGGTCATAAAAAGGGATCAATATGGACAGGGCTTGAAGCCTCGGCAGAGGGTCACTGAAATCAGGATGACTCAGTGCAGGCATGATCAGAACCATTATTAGCCAACATCTGCAGAAATTCCAAGCACTGCCACAGACACATAATGAATGTTCTACCACCAGATGTAGATCCCTAATGTACTTCTGAGAAACAGACTGACTTATAAGAGGTTTATAAAACACAGTAATGCTCTCCTGGGAGGAAGAAGGTATTTTCTGGCCTCAACTAGACTAGAATCTTTACAGTGTCACAGAGTTTAAGGCTTGAAGGGAACATCAGATCATCGTCTGATCTCCTGCATATCTCAGGGGACAGAACCCAACCCAAGTTACCTGAATTGAGACCAACATCTTGCAACAGACTAAAGAGGTCATTTTCAAACTTTTTTCATTTGCAGAGCCCTAAAAATTTTCAAATGGAGGTGCACACTCCTTTGGACCTCCAGGGATCTGCAAATCACAGGTTGAAAACCATTGGACTAAAGTATTACAGCCCTAAGGAGGTTAAATTATTGTGTTCCGCAGGCAGAGCACAGAAGGGAACAAGGTCCATGCAATGGCAGGGGATTGATTTGTTGACATGTACCCAGATGATCTTAGCAAGTGAGATCTGTGTTCCATACTGCAGAGGAAGGCAGAAGTCCCCACAAAGTCATAACAATCTGAGCATGCGAGTAACACCTAGTAGTCAAGTGTCTGAGAAACAGAACTCTCTGTACTGCTTTCAAAGTTTCTGGAAAATGCCTCCTCATGCCAGTCTGTGGGGTTTCTTTTGTTTTTCAATATAACACATTTATATTTCTTACTGAAATGCATTCTTTGTTAAAATATTAAATATCATATAGTTAAAAGAAACACTGTTAAAAATCATACTTCTTTCAGGAAAATATTTTATAACTATTGTTACAGTCAATGCCTGAGATTAATAGCCAGAGATGAGAAAAAATGTGTTTCTCTGCTTTGTCAGTCTGTTTACCTGGTGCATTTGACAATGTTTTGTGTACAACCAGTTTCCACCTCTGGGTTTTTCACGCAACAGCGAAGAGAAAAAACAATACTGTGTGAAGAAAATGTAATTAAAATCACCACATCAGCAAGGGATTCCAGGGCAAGAATGGTGCCTGAAAGTTCTTTTAATGCCCCCCTTTTCTGGTAAACTGATTAGATTTTAAGCTGATGGAATCACTTTAAATATAAAACATTTGACTGACCGAGGGAGATAACTCAGTTTTATTGACTATTAGATGGTCCTACATCACTGGGCAATGTTACAGATCAATGGAAAAGTATGTTATGAACTATATTGATGATAATGTGTCTGAAGAGATATATATTCTTTGCTTGATTTCTTCTAGATTATTAGTCTATTTGGTGCACTATATAACTTTGCACATTTCTGCAATTCCTCTAGTAAAGGGACAATTGGAATACCTTATTTCCATTGATGAGAAATTATATGAAGCCTGTGATATAAATTTAATAGTTAGAGCCTGATCCTTCAAGGTGCTTAGAACCCTCCACTCCCACTGACATCCAAAGGAACTGAGTTCTCAGCACTCTCAGAATCAGGACGCAAACTAGGCTAGTATAATCCTGACCATTAGCTTTTATGAAAAAGGAGAAGGTGGCATGGAGAGGGACAGACTGATGTGGAGCAGATATGGAGAAAGAAAGGGGGGCTGAGAGAAGGCATCTGGTAGAAAAAAGATGAGTGCAGAATAAAGAGAATGTGATTAATTGCTGAATTAAAATTTGTCATTCTGAAATTAATTCTTAATATTGCTAACAAAAATGCTAAAGACCATGTCTAGTGTTTATGGCTGAAGTTCAAAAGATACCCGGTCTGACCAAACAAAAGACTTTCTATAACACACTGGTATGGAAACATTTGCTAGCACAATTCAAGATGTTAAATTAATGTACTCTATTGATCTTCTAAAAACCACAAAGTAGCAGAGGTTATTATGCCCTCTCCTTTTAGATATGTTTTCTGTCATCTATGGGTACGTCTAGACTACAGGCTTTTGTCGACAGAAGTTTTGTCGACAGATACTGTCAACAAAGCTTCTGTCGACAAAGAGCACCTAGACTACATCCAGTTCTGACGACAAAGCAAGCCGCTTTGTCGACATGACAGTGTAGACGCAAAGGACAGTGTAGATGCAATGCCTTCTGTCGACAGAACTCTGTCGACAAAAGGCGTTATTCCTCATAGAATGAGGTTTACAGCCGTCGACAAAACTGCTGAGTTCTGTCGACGTTATGTCGACAGAACTCAGTGGCAGTGTAGACGCAGGTATAGTTTTGTCGACAAAACCCTGTAGTCTAGACATACCCTGTGTGATTAGCTTTAATACACCAGCTATTTAAAAGCCTCTTAGTGTTATCTGTGCTTAAAATATTCAATGCTAAAGTGTTCGAATTTAAATATTACTAGCAGAGAAGGAGCACAGCCAAATACATCTGATCTTATGGGAAGTTGGGAATCATATCCAAACCTGGGCCAAGTTTTAATTAGCAGTTAAAAACTATACAAAATAGATTAATAAAGCAAAATTAACAATGATTCATTTCAGAACAAATTATTCCCTTCCTTTAGATTCTTTATTCTTTTTTAACTAAAATGTTTTCAAATGAAACAAATACTTGCCATGTAGCCCACAGTACTGTTTCACCTTTTAAAATAAACCCTCACCACATGTAATTTCCCCTTGAGGAAAGGGAAGAAAAAAGGAGGAAATGATGGCATGTGACAGACGTCAGTCATGTTGCTTAATGGGCAGGTGCTCAGAGACTATGTACATGGATACTGTTTAAGAATCTGAAAAAAATAGAATAGTCTCCATAAAGGGGTCATCAAAAAGGCAGCAGAGTACCCCCCAAAAATCTCTAGGACAGGACATAGAATCCATCACATGAATATAGAAAGTCTCCAAATTACTAGTCTTACTCACAAACCCCTCCCTTCTACCACAACATAAATGAAAATGGAGAGAAAAATGCCTCTCTCCTCATGTGATATTGCTACAGAGGGAGCCCACATAATATAAATAAAAAAGGAATTTTCTAAGAGGCAATTTTTATGTGCAGCCTAGATTCTGGAATTTTCTCCAACACCAGGTATCAAATTGCCTGAATCTTTTAACCTTCAAGGAACATTCTGAAATGCATCTATTTTCCTTAAGAAGACTGCATTGAGGGCTGGATTTTGGAAAACTTCTCTCCCTTGCATACCTATGGACTCAGCGGCCAAAATTTTGATGCTTCTGCTTCCTGAGTTAAAGATATAGGCAGACACAGCAGCAGAAGTGGCAGCTTGGGCACAGGTGGCCATAGGTGAAGGGAGTGGTGGCTTTGCCTCCCTGCTGCACCAGTATGCAGTACAGGTTGGCATCGGGAGGAGAGCATGTTGTGACAATTAAGGGGCTAGATTATTGTCTTTCCTTGTGAGGGGAGGAGGGTTATTAGGAGAGGACGCAATTATTCTTGAATGGATGAAGCATAATCACACCTATGCAGGGATGGGCAGCCTTATTGCATTCTTTCAATGAGGAAGCAGAGGGACAACATCTCTACATCCCTTTGATATGCAACCTGCCTCAAAATGGGTGAGAAAGAGGCAAGGCTCCAGCTCCATTCTCCCCTCTGCATGAGTTTAAAGAACTGGCTGAGCATTCATCAACATGGTGTAGTGTAAGAACTTCCCCAGCACCTTGAGGAGTTTTAAGAGCTCATTCTGTGGTGTTCCAACTCCAAACTGCAGGTTACTCAAGCTGTCCCAAAGGGGATAGTGGTTATTCCTGCACATGTGCTCTATCAGCCTGGAAGCATGCTACATTCATCTGTCCTCCTTAGGAAGAAAGCATGGTGCCCACCCACATCCTCCGTTAATTTAAAGTGGCTGTAGCTTTTAAAGCCACCATAGAACTGTGTACAGACAGACTGTTTATTTACAGACTGCAAAAAGATTTTCCATAACCTCTTTGCCTGTGTTATCTACAAGTGATGCCCTCCAATTTAACATAAATCACTTCACTTAAGCTAGTCAGAATAATATAGCTTTGCAAAGAGGCAATTAATATTTACAATTAAAACCTGGCTGCACTTCAGTGGGAAGCAATTTGACAAGTAACTTAATTTAACTAAGCCTACCTAAAAATGCCAGTGTATTTTATTATAGCGCACTGGTATTTAGAAAATACATTTCAGAAAGAGAAGCAAAAATTAAAAGCTCGATTCATGCCATTTTTTGACAATTGTCACTCCAGAGTGAACAAACTCAATTTTCCTCTTTTCAACTTCATAAAATTTAGAAGGACTTAGACAGGGTTAATACATAACAAATGGAAACAATTATTAAAACAAACTGTGGTAATGCATGTAATTGGCCAGGAATTGTCACTTCAGTATCTATTAAGTTTTTGTTGCAAAATACCAGAAAGATATTTTTGACAAGGAAGTTGGCAAACAAACAATCATATTCAATAATATGATTGTGGCTAACACCTCATAACAGTGATTGTGACATCAGTTCTCAAAACAAAGCATTTTAAAATACATTTCTGTATTTGGTTCAGTCTGCTACAGTTCTTGCCTGCTATGCCATGCAATCATCAAAATGGGATGCCTCTATCCTGATTTAGTTATCTGCTTTTTAAAACAACAGGAGTCTGAAGACTTTGTTTCTAAGGAAAGTATGAGCAGCCAGATACTTAGCAGCTGTCTGTTCTGCCTTACCTTTTATAGGCCATTTCTAAAGGTTAGATTGTCACAGCTGCCTTAGCCACACAGGGGAATTAAGGGCCCCACATTCATATTGCTCCAATACTAAACCAAGACTCCACTGTGGTGAGGAGAGCCAGGCCTACTTGTCCAATGTGTCTTGCTGTAAGCAAGTGGATGGAAACATTGGGAAGAGCCCTTGCTGACTTGCTTGCTGCTACAGATGACTAGGCACAGTGGGGACTGAGATGCTCCATGAGAAAGGGGGAAGTAACTTGTTTGCTTTACCAAGCAAGGGAGAAGCAGGGGAGGAGGGAACGTGACTCACCAAGGACAGGTATACACTGCAATAAGAGATGTGACTGCAGCACCAAGCTAGTTTTGATCTAGCTAGCTCATACAACAGCAGCAGTGACATTGTGAGATCATGGGAGAAGCATGGGCCGAACAACTCCACTCAGTACTCTAGGTAAAAGCCCAATCTGCCTTTCATTTTATTGTGGCTTTACTACTGTTATCCCAGTTATTCAAATCCAAGCTATTTCAAGTGTAACTACATATGCTGCACTCACCTCTCTGATTGCAGTGTAGTCATAACCTTCATCACAATTCTCTGGGCTGCTCATGGGGCAATTCAGCTCTGCACTGCCCCTCACTCAGGACAGTCTCTACAGTCACAAGGTAGCCATAAGTTAATAAACTACAACCTCTCTAGTCTTCCTCCAAAGACTTTTGTTTTTTCCATTTCTAAAATGCACCTGTTCCAATTTTCCATGGCAAGCATATCCACAATATAACACAAAATTAACACAACATGAGTTAATAAAATAACAGAGTTACCTTTAACAATAACCTTAGTCACTCTTCAGGCTGAGACCTTTACATGGTGACTGACTGATTAACCTCAGGGTCTTTCGGTTAGTGGGGCAGATGAGCTATGTAAAGTGAACAAACCTATGCTTCTCTAAAGCAAACAAAGCTTTATTTGATTCACATTAATATTTGTGAACCACACAATGTTTCTGTAAACCTATATTAAACATTCCTTTGGTTAGGTATGTTCCTCATTGCTTGTTTATGAATGGTCTTTAAAATCAGTTGGATGCATGCATAACTGCACCATGATTTACTTACCTGTGTCTTGTATCTCTGTTCCTAGGAGCCACAAGAAATCAATCCAGGAGCCACAAGAAAAGTAAAACAACAATTGTCAGTATCAGTGAACAAACCAAACCAACATAAACCAACCCAATATAATAATAACTTTTACACAGACAAAAGCTCCAGAGGGGTAGCCGTGTTAGCTTTTAACTGGAAAAACTTAAAACACAATGAATAGTCTTGCAGCACCTTAGAGACTAACAAAACATGGTAACAAAACATGTAGATGTAGGTAGCTTTCATGGGCACAACCCACTTCTTTATCCATATGAAAACACAGTTAACTTTGTATGTCCCCCAGTGTAAATTATAGACACTAAAGACATAAACAGTTAAATCATTCAGCATCCTATCTCTACTCCACTTGTTTTTCCCTCTCAAATTCAGTTGCTTCCTTTCTACCACTCACAGTAAATGTCTCTAACTTAACCTTGAGCAATTAACTTACAACCATACTTTAACTATGTTAACTGGTTACATGACCATGTTTTGATGAGTAAAATAGGTTTAGTGTGGCCTCTGTACTTTACATGGTACATAGTTCTGTGTGTGGTTCAGTACTGATGTTAGTAAGGGTTTGATCCTGAAAAGTTCTGAGTGCTCCTCCTGACCTCAACACAAGTTGAGGGCATCCAGCATCTTGTAGATTCAAGCTCTAAGTGACATAGGATGCAGAGCACCAATGGTGAGTGAGACATATGTTTTAGGGTACTGTTTAGGGGCCAGAACTATTTTATAGCTACCCACAGAGTAAAACTGGATAAAGTGTCAATTATAAGGGGTTAGCAGTGTCAGGGTAGCTTTTTGATGATGTAGCAACACATGGTTTGACACTGACTGTCTGAAGTTCAACCCAGCTCTACTTTGCTGTGCTTTCTAAAAGAGACAGGGAACAATGTAACTATATTTGGGTACTTCTGAACTTGATCTGTCCATCTACAGTACAGGCAGGTAAAGTGGCTATTGTTATCTCTGAACTAACATACACACCTGCTCCTCAATTTAAATACTCCACCAGAAGTAATACTGGTTTTAAACAAAAATACTTTAAAATTTTATTCTATTTTGAAAAACTAAATACGACAAATATGGGGAGAAGACTCAGATAATCAACTTCGCAGCTTGATTAATTATGCGGCACCTGTACTAGTGGCCAACAAACACAGGCAGCTCTCCCTACCGCACCCTGTTTAAGTGGAC
This sequence comes from Pelochelys cantorii, assembly GCA_032595735.1. NCBI lineage: Eukaryota > Metazoa > Chordata > Testudines > Trionychidae > Pelochelys > Pelochelys cantorii. Next base: position 17,773,555 of record CM064337.1, read on the forward strand.
ACTTTAAGGTAATCTCAAAGGGGTAAATTTGATGCTTCATGAGAAAGTCATGTTTCTTACAGGCAGTGAAATTTGGTTAATCTCTTAGGTCCTTTAAATACATTTTACTGTATTTCTCGTGTATCATGTTCACATTAATAGATCTGACCACCAATCAGTAAACTCCAAGATTTCTTACCTTAATTCTAAAATGCTAATGGAATTTCCTGAGGGAAAAATGCGTCTGACAAAATTGAAGTCTCCAATGTACATACTGCCATCTGGACCAGAAGCCAAGGCAACCGGGGCAAAGAGTTTGCTGCTGAGAGCAAGGCCATTGCAATTGGAACAGGAGACACTTCTCTGGTGTCCAATGCCCATGATGGTTGAGATGACTGGGGGTTGCTGGGAAATGAACATGTTTTCTCCATTTCCTTTGTGTACAATCCCTGAACATGAGAGAAGAAAAAAGGACAGTTGCAAAGAAAGCGTTGTTCCCTATTACAAACTAGTTGTGCTCAATCCTGCTATGCTTTCAGCAAGCAGAAAACATAAGTAAGGGCTTCCATTTTTGTTTTTACTCATTCCACCTTCTGTTCCATATGAAAGAACCATTACCTGTAAAAGCTTGTTAAAATCAACTTTAAGATTCTCTGAAAACATGTCTGTGCCATGCACAATCTGGACATGCAGCACACTTACCATGCCAAAATTTTCATGTGTGGGTGCCCAAAGTTGTGTGCCTAAATGTATTCTGTCATCTCAATGAATGGCCTGGTTTTCAGAGATGGCACCATTGATTTCAATTGCAGCTGTAGGTGCTCACTCTTTCTGAAGATCTGCCCACTTTTATTCACATAACTAACTTATTTTACTCTACTTATTTCTATTTAAATAACCAAAAGATGCCTATCCAAGGCTCTAGGTAATCTAAAAGACTGCTGAAGTACAATCAAATTAAGCAGAATTAAAATGATAGTGCACCCTTAGCCTTCTCCAGAAAGCCAGTCAAAGAGATGTCTTATGTATCGTAACTGGGAAATCAGTAAAATTCAAACTATTTTGGGCCAAAGTGGGAGATAGCAAGTTCCAGAATCTGGAACTCTTGTAGAGAGCACCCTGTTAGCTGCCCCACTCCCCTTTTATATAAAAGGAGGGGAATTCAGCTCAAGCACCCTTGCTGACTGCATCTGTGGCAGAATGGCATGGGGAGAGAGGCGATCCCTCACACAAGCTGGCTCCAGACCTTTACTCTTCACAGGTCATAACCAATACCTTAAATATCACCTGGAGACCAATGGGCCAATCCTAGAACATTGGAGTTACATGCTTCCGGAAGCACTAGGTGTCAGATTTTGGTATAAGTTCTTATGAACCTTTGACCCACCAAAACTGAAATAAAATGAGCTGGCTGGAAAAAAAGGCAGCAGTTAAAATTTTCTGCATTTCATCTTTGAATTTGACAATACAGGAGAAAAGCACTTAACACTTTCAGTAAAGCAGGATCAGATCTCTTAAATAGTATATTAAAAGGTTCTAAGAACCTTCCCCAATTCTGAACATCTCCCTCTCTAAGATATTTTAAAAACTGGGCTCATGATGAGAGGTCAGACTTGGTTAGCGTTCTCACAGATCAACTATTAATTGAAGCACTATCTGATTTCTTAGGGATTATGACTTAAACATTCATTTTATTCATACATTTCTCTCAGGTAGCAGATGAAGTTCTTAAACACTTTGAATATTTAATGAAGGGAAATTAATAGCAGGACTGTTCTGTATTTTTCAGACTGCATTAAACTGCAGTATATAATCAACATTCAAATTTAAATAAGATCTGCTTGATAATAATGTATAAAAATGTTGGTGACTGCAGCACAACTGTGTTAAAAGTGGACGAGTAATTCCAGTGAGTGAACTTCTTACCAATGAGAATATAATATGGCCTACCATAAAGAGGAAAATAGCTTTCTAACATGTTAGTATTTCAACTCTGCACTATAGGATATATCATTCAAAAATCTTTTCGATTATTAGGCTGGTAATACCAGATCCAGTGCTAACATCATTTTCTCAGGTAGACATAATTTTTTATAACAATATAGCAATACAGTTAACAATTACCCTCAAAATGACATGTTATTACTAGGCTTATGGCAATTTTCAAACTGAAGATAGGTATTCTTTTAATATAGCAATTCCAAAATTCCCTGTTTCTATTAGAAAACCCAGCACTCCATCAAAGAGTAGGAGTGATTAAAGGAAATAAAACACAAGTGAATGTAGTTTCTGATTACATTGGCACATTTGATGGCTTGCCTTCCTATGCGGCATTGCTGTATCAGTGTACTGACATTTGCATTCCTGGGTAAAAGTGAAAAAAAAGCACATAAACACTTTGTATTGTATTATTTTCAGCTTTTGAAAATACAGATCATGTTGAAAACTTCTTTACGTCTTGTTCCAAGAACAGATTTCTCTACTGCCTATGCATGACACTATACCATTCAATCTTACTCCACCTATTAACACCACTTCCTCATCAAGTGTTAGTTCAAGAATGCATTATTCTTCTTTCAGATCTCTTCCATCTCACCTCTAGGCCACCATACCAAATCTACTTGCTATGTAAAATGAACCAAGATTCACATCAGTGGGCCTGATCCTGAACTGAAGAATACCGGTTGAACACCAGTATAACTCCATTTACTTTATAGAGTTACTCTTTATACCAGTGCAAATTAGATCAGATGAGTATTATGCATGCATTAAGCCAAAAGAGTGCTAAGCATTAAGGAATTTAGGATATGTCTCCTTTGCTATCAGAGGTATGACATATCTAAACTGGTTTAAACCTAACTAGCACAAGTACCAATATCAGTTATGCCATGGTCATCTGAAGTCCATGCTGCCATGGCTTCACTCCTATTGGTGCTCATGTTGGTTACGTTAGAGCTAGCGTGATTATTCTATACATGCTGCAAGCAGACTTCCAATTGTAGAGTTACCATATTTGAACTTTCAAAAAAGAGGACACCCCTGAGAGGGAGTGTATGTGTATCAGTATCTACCAACTCATGTTGTATTAACACAATGTGTATAACACATTAATACGTGAGTTGGTAGATACTGATACACATACACTCCCTCTTAGGGGTGTCCTCTTTTTTGAAAATTCAAATATGGTAACCCTATCCAACTGAAGCATAGAAATACCTTTAGACATAAACAGGGGAAACTTCCTTGTGCTGGATGGTGGATAAGGATTACATTAGGCTATTCTAGATGATCCTTAAAGTACAACAGCGGTCCAGATCTAGTGCTCACACTTACCCTTGTTTAGAATTTTTTTTGTGGCTTACAAATAAGTTTCAAATTAAAATACCCCTTGAAAGCCAGTGGGTGGTGCTTTATGTTGATTTCAAAGTGGAATCCATTTTTCAAACTTATTTGTGAACAAGGGTCAGAATATGTATTTCGTTTTGGTATTTAGGATTGGTATATAAAAGGAACTTGGACATATGTGAGCACAATCAATGGAAATTTACTCCCAGTAAAAAGCACTGAGCTCACACGAAATGCTGGCATTTGTCTGAAGCTAAAAATGTAAAGACCATCTTTTATCTGTTTCAGACAAATAATATATAATTAGGGCTCTGGAGAGTCTGTTTTGCTTTTATTCAGTTTAAGCACATACGTAATCTTAGGTACATGAGTAGTCTTTTTGGGTTCAGTAAGAGCTTTGCTAGACAAGGGCCAGAGTTACTGTATCTGTAACTTCAAAGTATGAAATCCCTTTAAAAAAGGGACAAAAATTCATTCAACACACTCTCCCATCTGAAGAAAAATCCACTTCAAAAGATTCACTGAAAATATTGGTTATTGGGGTATTCATTTGCATTTGTGAGTTCTCTGTGTATTTCAAAAGGATTGTGCATGCCTTAGGGAGCTAGCTCGTACATGTGTGTTTGTTAACTGATTATGATAAATAGTCTGAAAAGTCTTCATGTTAGGGAAAAATGGCAACAAACTCTGATGAAAAAGAATAGAAAGATTGAATCTTATTTTTCTAAACCAGAAAAACAAAATGAGGGCACAATAATCATGGCCTTAGGGAGCAAAATATATTTAGTTATCTATGTTAATACAATATGGCTGTCTGCTTATTGGCTCAAAAAAGTATGTGTTTAAAAAGTCAGGGTTTCCAGGACAGAGTGGCAGGGGAGGGCATTTCAGAGTGATGGAAAAGCTTTTCATTTCAAGGATGCCACAATTAATCAGGAAATATTTTAGAGAAAGAAAAGAAGCCCTTACTTCCCAAAATGGTAAGATGCCTTGTGTCTTTATAGCTTGTCTAAAGTAATGTTTGTATCGATCAGATTTAGACTTGGGAACAAATTCATGAAATGTATTTCTGCATAAACATATCTATTTTCACAGTTTTTTTCTGTTATGCAATTTAAACTTGTTCTTGTAAATATCTGTATACAGAACATCACTAACTCATGTGTGTGTATGTGTGGGGAGGGATTCACTGCATCATAGGATATGCTTCACTGCAATGTTAGCTTGAGGTTCACCTTGAGTTTTGTCCCTCGCCCAGCTTCTGTCCACATATATAATTCTCTAAATTAAACTAAGTGGCACTTTAAATTCAGATTAGCTAGTCCTTCAGGTGTGGGGTTGGAAATTGTTTGAAGCTCCATTGCTGCTGATGCTAGAGCTGGTAAAGCAGTGGGGATGCATCAACTTGAGTTGAAGCAACTGAAATTGCCAGTCCAGTCATTGTGTGCAGCTATATGGTCGCTTTGGCTGGGTATACTCTGCAATAAAAGAACCACACCTGGCCTTGGTCATCTGCCACAAGCTCATTGCGCTTACTGTGCAGGGCTAGAAAACAGCAGTGCAGACTTTCTGGTTTGGTCTGGTGCTGGGCTCTGGGGCCATGATAGAGGAAGGTCTTCAGAGCCTGAGCTTCATCCCAAGCCTGAACAGTCTCATGAGCTCAATCAGTTGACCTGGGCTCTGCTGTGGATGGTTTATCACAGTACAGACAAACCCTTTCACTCAACAAGGCCCTTGCACTAGGCTAGCTCAAGTGGATTAACTCAAATATACTAACTCGAGCTGACTGTGGCAGTTCTAAAGACCATGTCAGAGGGCTTTACTGGCAGAAAGTCTGCAGGGGAAGAAAGCTGTGGTGGCAGAAATTGAATGGAAATTCCTTTCCATCCATGGGCTAAGACAGGGCCAGGACAGCCCAAAAAAATGTGCGTGGCACAGGCTGAAAAGAAGGGATGTCTAGAATGGCTAGTAGATGCAATCACTCATCAGATTGCCTCAGCAATCTCCATTCAGCAACAAAAACATTATTGCTAATGGGTTCAGGCCATATTAGATTCATGTTATTTTTCTGTCACTGATAAGCAAATAAAGGGTTTTTTCCCCTAGTTATTTCTGCCAGCTGCAATCAAAGTGAAGAATCAACTACTCAGACATCTAATATGCATACAATATTATTCAGTCAAGAGCAGCCTCAATCAGCTGAAATATATGTATATAACTGATCAAATCAAGTGTTTTTAATGTTAAGGTGAAATGAAAGTTACTTAAGGACTATTTGCACTAAAGTTCCACAGTTTTTACATTTGAATTGTGTTTCCAGTGCTATTCCTAGAGTTTGGATTAACTGGATTGTGACAGCATTTCAAAAAGAGAAAGTAAATTCAGTCCCTATTAAGGGTTCACACTTACATCCCTGCAGAGTTAATGCTTTAATTAAATACAAAAAGATCTCTAGAAATTAATTCCTGAGAAGGATACTCCACACTTATACCTTTCAAGGCTAACGCTATCAGGCAGATGAGGTTAGAACAGGCTGCATCCTTTTAAAGGAGGCGGAAGGCTTTCTGGGTCTATTCAGTCCAGTATTTCCAGAAACTATGGACAGTATTTCTGGGAGTGACCAATGGACAGCTCATCCCTATGTACCTTGTGGTCTGGGCAGTGGCTAAAAGCCACAGCGTAACCCCAAAGGTTTACTGCTCATAATTGTGTATTTTACAAAGTCTCATAAATATTTTAGAGTCTGTGTGGTGAATTAGGAGAGACTTTACAGTAAGTGCTAAGGTCAGACATTCATATAAACTAAAGCTATAAAAGAAAGCATTCTCAATAACTCAGTTTTGAAACTAAACTAAGTGGCAAACTGGCCCTAAGATTAGACTATGGGGCTCACAGTTGGGGTCTGGACTGATTTCTCTTTGTGTTAAATGTCACCAGCTGGCATTTAAAAAAGTCAACCTATACAAACCAATAAGGTGGGTATGAAAGAACCACTGCTTAAAATGTCAAACTATTTCAAATCAAAATCATGATAATTTATAAACTAAACCTGACCTTTTGTATTTGGAATATTTACACTACAGCTGTACATCTGACAGTATAACTTAAAACCTGACAGCTTTACATCTGTGCGTGGATCTGGGTTATAGTTGTTTGAAGATGGAAACAGATTTTAGTGGCTAGATTCTTAGCTGGAAAATAGGCAGAGTTCTACTGAAGCTAGTGCTAAGCTGATTTGCACCAGCTGAGAATATGATCCTAGGTTTTTTTCTCCCAAGGACTGTACCATGTCCATTTATTTGCAAATTCATATTCATTCTCAATACTGTAACATACTATGACTGTTCATTTGCTAATTTAAATGCACTAAGAGTAGTTCCTAATTATAACTGTTTGGGGGGAAATAAAATAATAGGTAATGAGAAAACAGATTAAAAGTCTCCAAGAGTCTGAGTAATTCATTACATAGGGAATAAGTTAGGAGAGCAAAATAAATGAGTAGATTCTTTGTGTGCGTGCGTGAGTGTGCACATGCGCTTCTGAAAGGTTCTATAGTGCTGCTTGGAAGAGTAAAGTATTTTATTTATCTACTGCTCGGATACAAAGTGGGCATCAATGCAAGCCTGCGCACTGTCTAGAGGAGTCTACTCAATGGAAAAACCACCTCCAGAAGATCAGTGTTTAGGTCAATTTCTATATATGTTTGTCCTTAGTCCCACTGGTGAGACTGCCAATAATTATGCTAATTTAAGAAGCTGTAGCAGTGAGTTTGTGACACAGACACACTTGTCCACTGAGAAGATGACACACCATCAGTTCTTTTCACACAGACCAGCAACCATAGCAAAGTTCAATCCCTTACTATCTTAGATTGGATTCAAACTAACAATCTAGAGGTATAAAGTTCTAGATCCTACACTAGTATTATCATGATACAGCCTAATGACAAAAATACACATTAAAAAGATTTTTATGCCTGATAGCTAAGACACGCACATAATTTTTTTCAGTTGGTGGGTAAGTGTACAGTTCCCAGTAAAGGAAGTTGCACACTCAAAGGATAAAACATTAACAATGAAAAGTTGAACATCTAAATTCTTTATTACCATATTGAAAATGTATTCCTTTCCAACATATCTGATTGAGAACGGAAGGACTTACCACTTTGTGGATTCAATATGTGGTGTTTGTTTATGGACCAACCCCCCAGATTCGAAGCATCCATCTCAAAGCCCTGCAGGATAGCTGTCCTTTTCTCCCATAGAATAAAATCATGGCATGTTTCATATTCATATCCTACTGATACTGCAAATAAATGATGATATGTTAGACTGTTTTCCCTTCCATTTATTATCTATTTTTCCATACCAGTTTTTATATCTACCTGTCAATAATGGGGCTGCTATGCTGGCTCCTGCATTTGATTTTGATAGTTTGAGGATACCAAAAAAAAAAAAAAAGTCTAAGAGATTATTAGTTCCTTTGATAGTTATGATTACTGCTGTTTCAAAAGTCTATCCTTATAGTATCAATTATATATTGGCTTTTGCATGGAATTTGTCTGATTCGTTCAATAGCATCTCCCTTAACTAAATGAACCATTGCTAAATTAAGTGTTTTGTTTTGTTAAAAGAGGGGGTTGGAAGTTCAATTCCACTTAGCTGATCTTTTCCCTTTGATACACATAAGAGTATCAAAGATATGTCACCTTCCCTGGTCCAGCAAATTCCCTGGTCTGGGACCAGTCAAGTTCCAAGGGTACCGGACCAGGGAGATGCAACCTGTACTGGCCTTATTCATCAATGGTTAATAACAGAACAAGTGCTATTCTATGTATTAATGTAGAAGGAGGATGAAGGAGAAATGTTTAATATGAAGCAACTTTGCGGATGACTTATCACCTATATTATAGCATCTTTTCTTTAGTCAAACACTTAAGTTCAGCCCAGCTCAGGCACATATACTGTTTGCAACACTAGGAATAGTCAGGAGTTGCAGACCCTCTCTGCGGCAGATTCTCAACTAGTGTACTCAGTGGAGTTTAATTGACTTTAATGGAGTTATGGTAGTTTATAACAGCTGAAGATCTGCCTCTAGATGTCCATAATGGAGCACATTTTAGGATCGTGGGTGACAATGGAATATTTGTACTATTCTCTGCCCATATCTAAAATTTCTGAATTGCCAAATGTTCCTAAAGCTCATTACCCACTTTCCCACAACTTTGTTGTCTTCTTCTCTTTGGCCCTCCCTGTTAGTAGCAGTCAGATACCCTATTTTATATACTAACTTTATATATGTAACACTAGGCCACATGCTTAAACTCTGTTTTATTTCCATTTTAAAAGAATCTCTTGGAATCAGTTTTTCAGAGACAAGAGTACTATTACATATTTTTACTTTTAACCTTTCCATTTTAAGAAGAAACTCAGTTGTTATAATTTCTGCTGCAAATGTAAGATCAGGAAATTTCCTCAATGTGCAAGACTTGGAGAGTGGGGAAATGACACCAGCATCTGCTGCTCCCCTCAGATGCTTCCATGCATGCGAATACCTTCAGAAAGTCTGTGTTTTTCTAAGAGACCACATTTTTTGAATAGACTATGACAGCAAATCATTACGTAATTGTTGCGAATAATCCCAAAGAAAAATGAAAGTGTTAATAGGTTTTATAATATTAAAGGCAGATGTTTATATTCCTGTGCTTACAGGACTTCAATTAGCTGTAATTTAATGTAATTAAAATGAAGTGTGAGCAAAATGCATTATTAAATATTGGTAACATACCAACATGGAATTATTTTGACAAAATTCACATAATGAATGCAAATAAGGGTCCCAGACTACTCCAATATGTCAAATTAAATAAGGCTTTATCGGAAGCTTACAAACCAAGTTAGCAGTCCACTTAAATATAAAGAGTTTTGCTTCTGTTTTGCAAGAAACATAATTAAAATTAACTCTAACTTAAATCAGATATTGAACCTCAAATAATTAAATAAACAACGGACTGGTTTGTTTCCCTTGATAAATGCTTTACTAGTATTCATTTTAGGATTTTGCAACTCAATGTGTCATTTGGTGACATCTCTAACAGTTATATTGTTTAAAGTCTACATATGTATTGGACAAGGGTGGACTTCAGGATTAATGAATTTCAAATAATCCAGAAGGGAATTAGCATATTTAATTGCTCTGTATTAGATCTATTAGTATTAACATATTTACTGCTCTTTTATGTCATTTCCAAGACATCCAACATTTTATAAACAACAAAATTCCATAATATCATTGTCTACTATACAGTATGTATAGTTGGAAAAATGAAGAAACCGGGTATTATTCGGAAGAAAAATCTGAATTAATTTAATTCTATTCTTTGTTATACAAGATGATATAGGAATCTATACTGCATAAGCAGTTAGGGCAAGAGTCTGCCATTCTTACTCACACTGAGTAGCACTTTATGATAGATTTCTACATCAGGTGTACGATGTGAACAATGTTCCTCTCAGAAAGAATTTGTCCCCTTTTGAACACACATTTGAAAGAGTGGATAGTCACACACAATTATTCTTTGTTGATGTCAATAAAGCTAATTATGAAGCAAGATGCTACTCCTTGTTAGTGGCAGAATGTGGCCCCCAATTACTGTAATATTTTAGAATCTCGTCATACAAACACTTATTGTGAGTATCTCCACAGACTTCAAAACCTACCAAAATCCCACTGAATTAAAGAGGACTATTTACCAGAGTAAGCATTCTTGGAACAGAAAATATGATGATACAAGTTGGATCTCCCTTGTCTGGCACCCTCGGGACCTGAGTGGTCACGAACCAGGGAGTTTGCCAGATTGGGAGAGGTCAAGGCTCCCCTCCCAACCATCAGTCCTGCCACTAGGCTCTGCTCGGACTGCACTCTCAGCCGCCGGACCCGCTGCCACCAGCCCCAGCCAGGGCTGTGCTTCCAGATGCCAGCCGGGGCTGTGCTCCCAACTGCCAACCCCGCTGCCACCAGCCCCAGCAGGGGCTGCGCTTCCTGCTGTCAGCCCTGCTGCTGCCAGTCCAGGCCAGGACTGAGCTCCCCATTACTGCCCTGGTCTGTGCTCCTGGCTGCTGGCCCCGCTGCTGCTGGCCAGGGCTGCCCTCTTGACTTTGGTGACCCCCCACTCTCAGCTGGACTCTCTTGTCCAGCAATATCTGTGTTCCACTGGACCAGACATTCCTGGATTTTAGAGTTTGAACCTGTAGTCAGTGTTTGCAATAGCAGGCTGTTAAACACCATACCACATCCTTGATTAAAAATAATAAAAAACAAGATTCAAAATTCATGAGAAAATATTTTGGGTAAATGAAATGCATTTTATTTCAATTACTATATTTTCACATTCAGACGTTCAGTCATAAATCAGGGACCCACCACTTGGATAACTTTAAAATCTATATCACTGAAAGTAAAAGGATCCCCAAAAGTATGGATGGTTTCCATGTCAAGAAGTTAACAGCTTCAGACATCAAATATAATAAACCAAGATGCCTAAAAGTTAGAATTTAGTAAACACTAAATGGAAATGACATTTAAAATGTCTGCCAAAAAATGATAGAGGCAATGAGACACCGAAGGTCACAGTTAGAAAGTACATTCTCAGCACAGAGCTAGCCATTAGTACGCAGCCAGCATCAGATGGGAGAAAGGGACTTTTGAACTTAAAAAAAAAAAAGAACCAAAAATTGGCTTTAAAAAGAGAAACACAAGGAACCAGACAATAAATGCTTCCTAGGCAATTAATTTAGAAGCACTGTATGCTTCCTTCAAATGTATTATTACTACCAAGTACATTGAAGTAACTCAACATACCTGTTGCCTCTGCCAGACCAGACACCTTTTGTCCATAAATGTCTGTCTTGTTCCAGGCAAAAGCATAGACCAGGTTTGTAGCAGCAGGAAACCACTTCTGAACTAGCCGCCCTTCAATAGCAACTGTAAGATGCACTTTTGTCAGTCCAGGAGGGATGGTTGCATGTGTCAAAATAATGCGGAGCAAGGTTTTATATCCAGGAGTTCGACTGCTGAGATAACTGAGCTTCACAAAGCTAGAAGGAATTGGGATTTCCTCCTGGACCACCTAGAAGAACCCAACAGTTGTACACAGTTATTAATAATATTCATGCCTAGGAAAGAGCAATGTTTTATATTTCAAATCATGATGTTTTCTAAAAAAACCTACTCAGTACAAAAACTCACTCCCTTGACCTGTGCTCTTCCTCTGCCAAGCATATGAAGGCAGGAATAAGACAAGATTTTCAGCATCATCCAAAGCTATGCAGTCTGAAAGATCACACAGGTGGAAAACAGGTACCTTGTCTAAACTTTGTTAAGGAGGCCCCTGCTGTTTTTTAATTCTTCTTTGTCTCTAATGTTTGCACATAATAATACTTTTGCCTTAAGTTTTTGGGTAAAATATATGAGATGACAAATGTTTCCTTGAGCACTAGTCTTGTCTAAAACCACTAAACTCAGCTGTTCAAGAGTTGCAGGTTGACTTTGGAAAGGACACCTCATTTGGTTAATTAACTTTTTGGACATAAACATAATTAAATAAATACATATTTTAAACTCACTAGGGTCCATACTCACTACCTTGCATTGGCTGTCCTAGCCTACAGGATCCTCCCAAAGGAGCCAGGCCTTCCTGAACAACACAATCCTTTCCAGAGGCGCTTCATAGTGTGCAGGGGACAGCAAAGTCTGAAAGTTGGTAAGGAAATGGCGGGTGTCATGGCTTTGGCCTTTTGAGGGATGTAGGTGCTAGGAGGCTATTGGCAGGGATTAGCCCTTGTGCTCGCTTGTATGAAGGGGATGCTGTTGTGACAGTCCTTGGTGCAGGGTGTGCAGGGGAATGAGGAAATCTCCTTGAATATTCCTTCAGATTCTCATGCAAAGCCCTCTCACAGTTGGATCCTGTTTAATAAGTTTAAATGCTGCAGGCTGTGATTTTAGCATGTCATTACTAATGAGCCAGTAAGTCACAATGTTAAATCAACAAAATCTGGAAAAACACAAATTGTTTGCTTTGTTTATTTTTCCTGGTTCTTCCAGCTCACTTTTTGCCTCCTTAATAACAAATCATTTCCATTTCAGACACCTTCTGTTAACGTATAGCTACCGTAACACTGTCACAAAAATACTGCAGTACCATTGGAAGCCTGCCAGTACTTGTCTCTTCAACATATGAAAAGTGCTGTTGGCAGGGAATTCCTGATCCCTTGATTATTCCCTGTCCTTCCTGCTGAGATCCCAGCTGCTTCCTCTGTCATGCATCTGACATCAATAGATTTTAAACTTTCCTCCTCCCTCTTACCCAGGAGACAACTAGTAGATATTAATGTAACATACATTTTAGTATTTCTCTCACTTTTTCTATCCCAAACCAGATTCGGTGCAGTTACTCAGTGAATATACTGTTGTGACCTTAAGAGCATATCCAGGGTAGTGAGTTTCTTGCTGTCTGACCTGTTCAGTGTACCTCAATTCACTTATGCCATAATAATAGGTGTTGTGTAAGTTATCATTGAAAAATCACTAACACACTGATAATTAATATTTTCATATGGTATATGTATGTTGAACACCCAAAGAACTACAGAAGTTCAAAGGATATATGGGACTAAACTGTATTTCAAGTAGGTAAATCTAGAGAGTGAGTAAATATGTTTTCCAGACAAAAGAAAGGTCGATGCCTCCATCCAGATAATGCAATCACACACAACTGGCAATCAAAGTCAAGTGGCTATTCATTGGCATATCAGAGGCTGTGGGAATAGATGAATATGAATTGTAAAAAGCCTCAGAGAGGAAGAAACCAGTACAGAATCTTCCCCATCAGACTCCACAGCATCTTTCCTCACAGCTGGGGCACTGGACTTTGAGAAGGATATATTTCAAAAGTTCAATGGACTACAAAAAAAAAAAAGCACAAAAAAAGCAAGAGGTTGGACTTTATAAGAGATCCCGAACAAGGGAGTGGTCAGCCATCTTGCTAGAAGGAGGAATATTAAGAATCTTACCTTGGACTAAGATTGTGGTTTTGCTAAGTTTTAGTCACCATTTCACTTTTATTTGTAACTATTTCTGACTTTATGCCTTACACTTGACCTCACTTTAAATCCTCTCTTTTTGTTAATAAACTTAATCTAAACCATCCTCATGTTTTGTTTCAATTGAAGTGATTTTTAAATCCAGTTAAAGCAACACACGGCTTTGTTTTTGTCTCGCTAAAGAGCAACGGTCAGTATTGCTTCCCTAAATGTTCCAATAGAGGGCTGCACATTTCAAGGAAGATGATTTTGGGGAAAATTCAGGACTCAGGATATGCTGAGGTGACTTGGCTTGTATTAACTAAGTCTGGTGGAGACCTGAGTGTGGCTGTTATGTAACAAGCAGGGTCCCGGAGTCAGCATTGCTGCTTATCACACAGATACTCAGAGCATGCTTGTATGCTGGCTGGGAATGTCTAGATAGTAAGTTGCAGCAGAGCATTGTAAGGCACACACAATTATAGGAAAAAGTGACAGAATTCAAGTAGAAGGGTTTTCTACATAATAAAGAAATATGAGGCCTTTTTTAGGAAACAATGCAATTTTAATAGAGAAAAATTTGGATGGAAAATATTTATACCCACAGATAACCTTCAAAGTATCTTTAGCAATGAATAACCTTGCTTAGATGTCATTCCCAGAAGTACAGCCCTGGAAAGGTGCAACATCATAGCAACAAGCAATAAGTATATGTCAGTGTTCTTTTTTACAGCAGCACTTTCAGGAATGAGGGAAGACAATCAGGCATCTACTGATGTGCATCAAATACTCACCCTATCCTGTGCCTCTGAATTTCAGGGTCTGAACATGTAACCATTACATTTGCAAAATTCCATTCAGTGGGATCTAAATTTTCCCAAACTTGGATGAAACTTTCAAAATATTAGGTTGATATCCTGTTTCCTCTGAAATCTATGACTAAACTCACATTGACTTCAACCAGGCCAGATTATCACTTGTATGTGTTAAATATTAAGTATTACTACCTCCACTACTTAAATTGTACCTGAAACATTTCATATTTAACAGTTTTACACATACAATCTCTTATTTGCATTGATAGCCATGTTTATGCAGACAGATCAGGAATCTAATTTGCCATGTGATTCGTGCACCCAATTTTATATTTTGTATAAGGTAACGCTTGGACTAAAACCTTTGCATAAGAATGTGAAAACTGTGTGTATTTAATGGCCAGCTTCAGATCCTTTTGAAAATGTGACGAATGGCAATTAAAATCAACCTATTTTACATTTTGCAATAAATATGTTTTTATTCTAGAAATTTATACTTAATGTTATCAAACAACAATGTAGGTTTCATTAACAAAGGGTATAAAATAGAAATAAGAAGAAATATTACTGTTTTCTTGTATTTTTTCCTGCTACAGCACATTCTGTTAATTTGAAATTATTATTATTATTTTTTACCTGCAGCTCTGGAATGATTGTTCCTCTCTCTGGACAGGATCCTCCAAATGTTGTCAGTGGTGAAGGAAGCACAATTGGATTTGGGTTGATAAAGCTAGTGATGTCACAAGATGGTGGGTCAGCCTCTGTTCTTTGCATGACAACTTTCTCTACTACAATAAACCTATTCCAAGGTAACCAAAGTGTCCTTTTCTCAGAAATGAAAGGAGATCTGTCAAAGACCAGGGTGACAGAGATGCCTCCGATAGCCATGAGGTCAAAACTGAAGAGACAAAACAAAGCACACTGTCTTAGACTGTTTCCTTTACAACATAAACACAGTTTGCAACAAATGACTACCAAAATTCCACATGAATCTTTCTATTTCCAACTGTGAGCCCATGTGGTACTCTCTCTCTATGCTCTCTCCAAACATTCTTCACAAATAAGGTGGGATACTTCTCTACAATTCGTCCATTCTCCCTCTGGTGTTTATCTACTAAAACCACTGCTCCTAGTTTGTATGTGAAGAAACTCCGAAACCACAAAATGACTGCTAGACAGATTATGTGCATGCTTAACATGTGGAGTAACTGACTTGGAACCTCATAATCACCTCATTCTCCAACATGCTCATTTTTCCTGTTCTCTGTGTTGTAAAAGGAAGTGGTGGAGTATACTGAGGAAACATACGGGATTGCAGCCCTATTGTTTAATGTGTGAACATTTTGGGAAAACTTCCCATTAATTTCAGAATGAATTGAATCAGCTCCTGGTGTAGTGCAATGATGACTACTATAGGATATAGTCAAGGAGCAACTATGAATAATCCTGTGTAGACTTGCACCCTAAGATATTGTGAGACAGAAAACAAGGTAAATACTGTCTCAGTTTTCTAAGATTCTGATATTTACAGCTGGGTAATGTAAGGAGATGCAAATAGATATTTCACTCACTGTATTATTGAATACATACACTATGGAGGCCTTTGATGGTAACAAAGTGTGATAAGTTGTCAGACTTAATTATGCACATTTCATCACATATCCCAAATGACACAGATTACTCTCAGAGTAAATTATAAGTAAAATAATTTAACGTAACAACTCTGTCAGGGGTAGTATAAATAAGAAATGATAATTAGTAACTTACAGCACTGTAATTTTAAAATCAAGAAAATAATGTCAGATGGGGTGAAGAGAGTACAATTGGATTTGGGCAAATAAAATTACTCTCTTTACAACAAAGGGCAGGAATAAATGGTCAGGTTTCAAAATGGAGAGAGGTAACTAGTGGTGTTTCCCAAGAGTCCATACTGGGACCAATGCTTTTTAACCTATTTATAAATGATCTGGAGAAAGAGGTGAGCAGTGAGGTGGCAAAATTTGCATATGATGCTAAACTGCTCATGATAGATAAGAACAAAGCAGACTGTGAAGAGCTTCAAAAGAATCTCACAAAACTAGGTGACTGGGCAACAAAATGGCAAATGAATTTTAATGCTGATGAATACAAAGTAATGCACATTGGAAATAATAACCCCAACTATACATACAAAATAATGGGGACTAATTTAGCTATAACCACTCAGGAAAGAGATCTTGGAGTCACTGTGGATAGTTCTCTGAAAACATCCACTCAATGTACAGCAGCAGTCAAAAAAGAAAATAGAATGTTAGGGATCATTAAAAAAGCAATAGAGAACAAGAGAGAATATCTTATTGCCTCTATATAAATACATGGTACACCCACATCTTGAATACTGTGTATTGATGTAGTTGCCTCATCTCAAAAAAGATATATTGGCATTGGAAAAAGTTCAAAAAAGAGTAACAAAAATGATTAGGGGTTTGGAATGGGTGCCATATAAAGAGAGATTTAAAACAGTAGGAGTTTTCAGCTTAGAAAAGAGGAGATTAAGGGGAGATATGATAGTGGTCTATAAAATCATGACAAGCATGGAGAAAGTGAATAAGTAAATTATTTACTTGTTCCCATATCATATGAACTAGGGGTCATCAAATTAAATTAATAGTTAGCAGGTTTAAAACAAACAAAAGGAAGTTTTTCTTTACACAGTGCACAGTCACGTGCCAGAGGATGTTGTGAAGACCAGAACTTTAACAGGGTTCAAAAAAGAACTAGATGCATTCATGGAGGTTAGGTCTATCAATACTTATTAGCCAGAATGGGTAGGAATGGTGTTCCTAGCCTCTGTTTGTCAGGGGCTGGAAATGAGTAACAGGGAGGGATCACTTGGGGTACATCTACATGCCTCTGGCGACAGAGGCATGTAGATTAGGCTACCTGGCATAGGAAAATGAAGCGGTGATTTAAATAATCGCCACTTCATTTAAATTTAAATGGCTGCCGCGCTGAGCTGATCAGCTGTTTGTCGGCTCAGCGCGGTAGTCTGGATGCTCCACAGTCGACATCAAAGGCATTTGTTGACCTCCCAGGTATGCCTCCTGGGATGAGGTTTACCTGGGAGGTCGACAAATGCCTTTGATGTCGACCGCGGAGCATCCAGACTACCGCACTGAGCCGACAAACAGCTGATCGGCTCAGTGCGCCAGCCATTTAAATTTAAATGAAGCGGCGATTATTTAAATCGCCACTTCATTTTCCTATGCTGGGTAGCCTAATCTACATGTCTCTATCGCCAGAGGCATGTAGTCTAGACGCACCCTTAATGATTAACTGTTTTTGTTAATTCCCTCTGGGGCATTTGGCATTGGCCACTGTCAGAAGACAGGATACTGGGCTAGATGGACCTTTGGTCTGACCTAGTATGGCCATTTTTATGTACTATGTCAATAAGCTATGCTACATAAAAATCTTGGAAACCTTAAGGGTTACTTCATTGCCCTTTTAGGGAAAAAAATTATAATGTAGTCAATGAACATAAAGTCTTCAAACAGCCAAATTAGCCAAAAATTCTGGGGTAAATCATGGCTCTACACTGGCAAGTTGAGTTCCTTAAAAGCAATGGAACTGACCTTGGGCCAGGTTACAGGGAACCCATCTCTACTGTAAAACTGCATTTGCAGGAGTTCTCTGTGCACCATAGAAAAGATGTGGAAGACAGGAAGAATCTGATGTGCCTAAGTGGGGCACAGGGATAAGTGGATACTATAGGAGCCATAAGGTTGCAAAAGTGGCTCTAAAGTAGCTGCTTTGCTATTCTCTAGTTTTGGAAAAGATCCCCATTTTAAACTTCTGTTGCTCTGCTACCTGTCAGCTAGCTCAAGGAATGATCTTTACAGGCTCCAGAACAAGCCATTTTTTTAACCTCTTCAGTGGAAGTTGGAGGTGAAGGATGGGAAACAAAGAGGAGCCTGTAGAAATTTCAACTATGCCAAACTCTTCAGAGATTTTGATAATTATCTTGGTAATTTTCAAAATATAGAAGTACTGAAACCTAACAACAGTATCGTCACATGCTGATCCTATTTGTTCTGATCTGATCAGGAAAAAGGGGTGAGCAGTTAGGTGGCAAAATTTGTAGACAATTCAAAATGACTAAATAGTTAAATCTGAAGCTGACTGCAAAAAGTTACAAAAAACTCACTAAATTCGATGGGTGGATGACAAAAAGGCAATTGGTATTCAGTGTGGATGAATGCAAAATAATGCATACTGGAAAAATAATCTCAACTGCACATACAAAATAATGGGGGATAAATTACCTGTTACTGCTCAAGAAAAATACTTGTAGTTATTGGGGACAATTAGCTGGAAACCTCTGCCCAGTGTGCAGCAACAGTCAAAAAACTAATATTAGGAACCACTAGTAAAGGGACAGATAATAAGATAGAAATATCATAATGCCAGTATGTAAATCCATGGTCTGCCCACACTATGAATACTGCATGCAGTACTGATCATCCCATCTCAGAAAAGGTGCAGAGAAAGGGAACAAAAATGATTGGAGTATGGACTAATTTTCATATGAAATTAAAAAGACTGGGGCTATTTATTTTAGAAAAGAGATGATTAAAGGGGGATATGACAAGCTCTATAAAATTATGAACATTATAGAGAGTAGAAATGTGTTATTTATCTCTTCATACAACACAATAACTAGGGGTCATCTGATTAATTGGCAACATGTTTAAAACAAGCATAAGCAAGTATTTCATGCAATGCAATCAATCTGTGGAACTCATTGCCTTTGGATGCAGTGAAGGCCAAAAGTCGAACTGGGTTCAAACAATAATTAGGTAAGTTCATGGAAAATAGGTCCATCAATGGCTATTAGCTAAGATGGTCAGCAAAGGTGAAAATAAGCGGGTGCGCCCTGGTGTGCAGCTCCAGCAAGAGCTAGCTGAGCTGCAGCAAAAACCAGCAGGGAGCTATTTAAAGAGCTGACAGGGACCCGAGATGCAATAGGACAGTACCTGTCAGAAGCTGGGACTGGATAAATGGGGGAGACCACTCAAATTGCTTTGTTCTGTTCACTCCCTCTGAAGCATCTGGCACTGGCCACTATGGGTGCGTCTACGCTGCAGGGCTTAACTCGAAATAAGCTACACAAATCGAGCTACGTCAATTGCATATCTTATTTCAAAATAGCTTATTCCAAAATAGGGAGCATCTACATTACACTTAATTGGAAATAGAACACTCTTCCTCTGACTTCTCCTATTCCTCGTACAATGAGGGTTACAGGAGTCAGAGTAAGAAGTCCTCCAGCTTGACGGTATTTTGACACTATTTCAAAATAACTGCCGGCTGTGTAGATGCGGACTAAGTTATTTCGGAATAGCGCTAGTTATTTCAAAATAGGGTACATCTACACTGCAACACTATCAGAGACAGGATACTCGGCTAGTCGAACCATTAGTTTGACTCATACAGCCATTCTTATTTTCTTTTGTGTCTGGATGTCTCCACACATTCTTGTTATTGTTTAAGGCACGTAGGTTTTCATACACTTTATGCTTCCTTTTCTTCAATTGGACACCCTACCAGAGAGAACTCTAATCAGATGTGCTGCCTGAGCAAAGGACCAGATGCTGCCTTCAATACACTATGGCTATGTCTACACTGTCCCTGTTCTGTGCAAAAAATATGCAAATGAGGCAAAGCATGGATATCGCGGTACCTCATTTGCATAATTAATTAGGCTCCGTTTTTGCGCAAGAGGCTTTTGTGCAAGAGCCATTCTTACGCATTTTTTTCAGGAAGAATGGCTCTTGTGCAAGAGGGGTTTTTTGTGCAAAAAGGAACCATGTAGATGGCTCCTTTTTGCACAAAAGCCTCTTGAACAAAAATGGAACGTCATTAATTATGCAAATGAGGCACAGCGATATTCCACGCTTCGCCTCATTTGCATTTTTTTTGCACAAAATGGGGGCAGTATAGACATAGCCAAAATGAAAAATTCTATGAATGGGAGAAGCGGATTTACAATGAAACATATGGTGCTCTGGCATGGGCCCTCTCCCTAATGACACGGGCCCCCAGAGCCAGGCAGTCCAGCACCAGGTCTGACACTTCCTCCAGTGCAGAGTGTGGCCTCTGTAAAGGGGAGAACAGAAGAGCAGGGAGGCCCACCTGCAGGCTGCAGCCTCAGGAGAGCCAGCAGGAGGCAGCGGGCAGCACGAGCACAGGCCAGAAGGCTTCAGAGGACCAAGGGGCAACTGCACAGCTGGCCAGAGAAAAGTGGCGCTTTGAAGCCGGAAAGCGCCACTTCTCTCCAGCCGCTGGCTGTGCGGCTACCCAGTACTCCTCTGAAGCCTTCCAGCCCGTGTTTGTGCTGCTGACCACCATCTGGTGAGTAGCGGTTGCCCACCCGTGAGGGGAAGAGTGGCCAGGGGATGGAGAGCCCAGGGCGCGCAGGTGGCCAATGGACTGTGCCCCCCTCACCTCATGTAGGTCTCTGCCCACATCTCAGGGCCAGCCAGCGCAGGGCCACAGCCTGAAGCTGTCCTTCACAGCCATGGAGATTGTTTATTTTAAAATAAAGCACCCTTATCCAAAGCACTTTACAATAGTTAGCTAATGATACAAACAATATTTGGAAAGATAATTAAGTGGTCCACTGAGACCCTCAGAAATTTTCAAGTGGTTTGTGAAAAAAAATTAGACTACAAAAACAATCAAGGCACCTCACTTTTTTTCATTTACTTTTTATTACTTATAGTTTAGAAGGAGGATGAATTTTGAGCATGGATGTAAGGTGGCATGTGGTCCTTAGACTAAATCTCACAATTAATGAGAGGCCAGGGATGAAAATGTCCCACCTTCCATCCTGTCGACTGATGGTGTATCCATAATCACTGTGGTGTAGGAAACTGACATTCACTCCTACCAATGCTGTTCCATCAAATGCTACCACCTGGCCTCGAATAACACAGGCACGTCTGCAATAAGAAAAGTATAATTTAACATGAAATAAAGAAGCTGTGGAGGGCATGAAAAAGTGTTGATTTCATACACTGTGCAACACTTCAGGTTAAATACTGAACTGCTAAGAAGTTCTGACTATGAATTTATAATAGAGATGCAGATAGACCCAAAGCATGACTGTTCAGCTATTTGAAACAGCACTGCTGAACATAAACTTACATACTCCCCCGTGAGTTCCTAGTACATCATTAGAACATATAACTTTTTAGTACCAACTTGACCAGCAATTGCATGGAGTTACACAGGATTAGCTGATAGCATGCAGCTATTATTACTAAGATGCCTGCAGCATCTTCAATGCTAGTGATACTAGTAAAAAGAAAGAATGCAATTTGATTTTCAGATTCTAGTACAGAGCAGGCAATTCAGGGAAAAATCCCTTTATCTGTAAATTGGATTAATATGAAGACACAGCTGACTGAACCTCAGAAAGCCACGTTCACAGAATCACTTTTTGGTATATAATTGAGGGTCAGAGGTGAGCACAACACACACTTTTAAATCCTACACTTACAGTTTAGATTCCCTATATAGTAGAGTAGAGCTGGGCAAATGGTGCATTTTTTGTTGACAGAAATAAAAAGATTTTGGGTCAAACTGAAAGCAGTTTTTAAAAATTATTTTGGCAAATCAAAAGTTTTTGAGTTGGATTGAAGCTACATGTTGCATTTTGATTTGACATTTTTTGTTTTGATTTTAGGCATTCTGAGAAAAACAAAATAATTAGTGTACTCTCTGAGGGTGCTGCAGTCCCTGGTTCAATTCCCCTTTCTGCTTCATGTGGGGAAGAGACTTGAATATGAGTATACGACACTGTAGTAGGTCACTGGGTTGACCACACCCTCACAACATAAAGCTGTTACTTGAGAGATTGTGGTTTTTCCATATTAACCCTTTCATGTGTGTCGCACCATGGTATCTAACATGGTTTTCAATCTGTCAGGGTGCACAGTGATTTAAAATTTGTTGTCAACATCCCTGGTTAGAGAGAGATGTGCTACCATTAACTTATTTTTCTTTCAACATACATAGCAGAATTTTAATTCACTCTTGTTTTGTCTTATATATTAATCTAGTTTGGATTCCAAACACACACTGGCAAATATCATGAGTAGTGCCAATAAAGCAAATTGTGATACACCAACACAGAAGATCACAATCAGGCCTTCTGTATATTTAACTAAACTATGCCAATCTCAATTATTTGTGTTTTGATAGAACAGCAACCACTAGTTTCTGTTGTTTTCTCATATTTTATGACATCTGTAGACTTGTCTTTTCTCTTTCCAATCCTTTTATTTATGAAGCATGTCGACTTGAGAAAGTCTCATAAGAGTCATCATTGTTCTGTGCATTATTCTAGTATTCCTTTGTTTGTTTGTTTGTTTGTTCATTCTGTTTTTCATTCCTCACAGACCTGTCTTTGACTCTACTCCTAATATTTTATGGAGCACACAGATTTGTGTGATAACAACTCATCAAACTCTTCACTATTCCGTACATTCTTTCCTTTTTCCTTTGCTCATTCATTTTGCTCCTCATTATCCGTAAATAATGTTCATACTTTTCTTTCAACTTTTTTATTCCTCATATTTTATAACCTACACACATTTACAGTATGTGATAAAGACTCCTACAACTCATTATTTACATTTATCTGTACTGAGCTGTCTTTGTAATCTATTAGTCTTTAAATGTTCTAAGCTTTTCTGTATATTGCTACATTTGTCCTCATTATTTACTGTCTTCCTAGCATTCACTGCTAACTAGAACCGTCTCCAACCATCTCTTAGATTACCAAGACCTACAGTAAATCTTCAACCAACAACAACTGTCCAAAATAAATGTTAATTTCTGCATGTAGCTTACATATGAACACATTTTCATTTAACTACTTTTGACTGTCACTTCAGAGCTCTGGAGAAAAACTACTTAGCGGGAAGATTCTCTCCCTTTCAAAATGCCTGGTCATCTCACAAAGCTTGCAGGGCATACTTGTTCTTAGATCCCTAGTGGTCTTGCTACTTGCATTGGGCCTCACTTATTTTCTACTATAGTAGAGCTTTCTGAAGTGATGTCACTTTCCATTCATCTGATTCATTCTCCTGCTAGACTGAAATCCTGTTTTTTCTGACAACTTTCCCCATTAGTAACAGAGCAGTCTTCTGACCCTCTTCCCACCATGCTCTCTGTGTCTACTGCAGGTTCTTCTAGACTCACTGTTTAACTTTACTGTTGTCACATCTCTGCTAGATTTTTTTGTAAAATTCCGTATGTTACATAATAGCCAATTGTGTAAGGCATTTCTTCTAATACCCACTGTTTATTTGCTATTATGATATTATCTTGATCTAAGTCTTTTAAACTAGTTTGTCAAAGTTACTTTAATTATAAAGTAAATGCAGCAACTTCTTAGCTATTTGAGAAGAGCTGGAGAGTCTGTCTACTGTTTTGCATCATGCACAGAGGGAGAAAAATGTCTCTGATAAACTGCCGCCTTTGTCTTTTTCAAATAGATTTAAAATGTTTCTAGGCCTCTGGCAGACTGTGCTCAATCTCCAATTCCAGAGGGACTATCTGCTTTCTTTGGAGAGGAAGCACAGATTCCACGGGTTGCAGGTAGCCTTCGAAAAGTACAATTTTTTTGTAAATGCTTCATGGGTCAGTCTACTTTTAACTGATGATCTCATTTGGCCATCAGGCAGTTTATTTGACATCTCTAGTTTAAAATCTCTAGGTCGTTCTGTATTTATTATTCTAGCTGCATTCTTTGACTATTTTCACTAACAATTCTATCATTCAACCATTTCGCCTAACTACACGCTGTCTTATTTGTTATTCTACCTTTTGTTTTTTGTATTAAACTTCCAATATGCACTGAGCACCTTAGGCTGTGACTTTAATGTCAGATGTAGAATTCTGTCAGGAAAACCTGAGTGAATTCACAATTGTCACATTACCAAATATGTAATTTTTATATTATTTCTCTGATTAAAATCTTCAATCAGAAATTAAGCTAGGGGCTACTCAGGTACATTAATTTCCTCTTGCTGATAATATCACTGTGAGGAGCCTTTGTATGGTAATTAATTCAAGTCCAAGCATTGTACCTTCTTTGTAGGCAATCTGCAATGAGTCAAGTAGCTTACCAGCAGTAAGCATTTTTTAAAGTCCTGTGGGTCAAGGTTGATAAAATATTGTTACATGCTACACTCTTTATATAAGCAGATGCAATTTCATTTACCGGAAATTAATTTGACTCGTCTTTCCATATGGAGCAGCTACATATTGACATTTTAAGGCAACCATTACAAAATTCAAAGTTTTGATGTAAAATACGACAAGACACCCTACAGGCTCCCACGCTATACACAAGCTTCAGATTCTGAATGGATTTCTGATTTAGAGCATGTCCATACTGAAGGGGGTTGATGTGCTCTACGGGGCTCGGAGGAGGAGATTTCTAAAGTGTGCTAATCTGTTATGCATTGACTGGTGCACATAGATCCTAGCATCACACTTTAACATATTTCTCTACTACATTTAAGTACACTAGGGAACCTTTAGTGCACACCAGCAGGGTCTGCATGGAATAATTAATGCACAGCACATCAATGCACTTTAAAACCCCCCCACACCTTACAGAACACATAACCCCACTATGTAAACAAACCCATAACCCCAGGTTGAGCGCACTGCTGCAGCCTAATCTTAAAACAATAAAGGCTTGAAACAGTAGTGAGATCCACATCCAAAAGAACAGATTCTATCTCCTAATTGGATGCAAATGGAAAAGAAAAGATATCTGGACACTTACTGAAACATAATATAAGAATACTAGGTATTTAACAAAACTCCAAAATTGCCTACATGAAAAACAAAGAGCAGGTAAACTTCAGTCTGAGAAGCAGATATAATCTTGACAAGGATTTTCTTGTTCTTTTCTCCAGCCTGCCATTATCACTTCTGTTTTATCTAGATTGAGACTCAGTCAGCTCTCATCCATACTGCATCCGAACCAGAGGGAGGGCAGGGCATCAAATTGCGCTGAGTCAGAAGAGATGAAAACACTGCTCTAGTGCCACGTGCTTTAAACCATGATTCTGCATTGCCCTCTTACTGACCTCATATACTTGTTGAATGGGGATAGTGGCCAGAGAGAACTCTGCAGAATCCTACATGAGAACACTACTGCCCAACACTATCCTCTAAAATTTAGTAATGTCCACAAGAATAAGGAACTTATATTAGGCTCTGAGCTGTGCCAGCCATGTCCAAGTTAATGTCCACTGTCCACAACACATCTATTCAGTGAGATTTTGCAGTGGAAGCTCTTCATAGCAAAGGAATAAAAAAAAAATCTTCATGTCAAACTGTTCACTTTCTCAGCACTTCTGCCATTAGTGCTCTAGCTAGTTTCCCTTTTGCTTCGAATATGGAAGATCATTGTAAGCCATGGTGACTTTTGAGGATGAATGTAGGGTAAAAGATGCCAGGGGCCACTATATTGATAGTAGAGGACAAAAGATTTATAAAATTCAACCAAACAGTACAGTGGTCTGTCAGAGGAACAATTCTGTCTTTCAGAGACCTCTGCAACCTTTCTAATTTTATCAGCTTCCAAGGACAGACCAACTAAACAGGTCAAATAACTTTATTCTCTATAATCCAAAGGCACTTTAGGTAATAAAGCAAAAACGGAAATACTCAAAAATGCTTTTAAGAACAAGTCAAATCCTATCAAAGATAGCTTCAAAAGATAAGTTCTTTTCATCTAAAAAAAAAAACATATTGAAAGGATTATGTGCAGTCTGTATTGGCTACCTGACTGCTCATCTTCCAGGTGGCATTAAATGGATAGATGTCTGGTGTATGTTACTGAGGGAAGTTATGAACTCTGCTGATAAAAGAGTAACATGTAAGAGCTACTTATTATTTTGATTATTTTTTTAAACAGCAATATGCTATATTAAATACACATGCAGCCAAAAATGTTGTATTTGGTGCCTCTTATGCACTCAGGTAAAATAAACTAATTGCACTGTTCCATTAGGGCTGTTATTCCAAAATAACTGTGCAAGTGTCTACAAAGCCATTTTGTTATTTCAAAATAATTTGAAAATAACAGGCGGCTTATTCCAAAATCTGTAAACCTCATTCTATGAAGAATAAAGCCTGTTCCAAAATAGCTATTTTGAGATAAGGCGTGTGCAGACACTGTACTTCTGCTATTTTGAAATTGCCCCTCGCCAGGGGCATTCTAAGTTATTCCTCGAGATAGCATGTCTACATTAGGGAAGCCTGCCTCGGACTAATTTTGAGGCTTCCCTGCAGTGTAGACGTGCTATTTTGAAATAAGTTATTTCAGAATAACTATTCCAGAATAGCTTATTTCGAAATAAGCGTGCAGTGTAGAAGTACCCTTAGTCTATGTCTAAACTGGTGGGTTCTTGTGCAAGAACGGCCGTTCTTCCGCAGAGCGTCCACACTGCCCACCTGCTCTTGCGCAAGAAGATTTATAGTAAAGCGTGGTAAGAGAGGGCTTCTTGCGCAAGAGTTATGCTCTTGTCTAACAAGTGTAAGCTCTCTTATGCAAGAGCTCTTGCACAAGAGGACAGTGTGGACGTGCTCAGGGGTTTCTTGCGCAAAAAAGCCCTATGGCTAAAATGGCCATCAGAGCTTTCTTGCACAAGAGAGCATCCACACTGCCATGGATGCTCTTGCACAAAAGCACATGGTAGTGTGCACGTGTTCTTGTGCAAGGGTTCTTGTGAAAGAACTCCTGCGCAAGATGTTCTTGAGCAAGAACCCACCAGTGTAGACATAGCCTTACTGATTTAGACTTCAAGGCTTGGTGCTAACAGTTACTGGTTTTGTTCAGTTCCATGAACTTTTTAATACATATTTATATCATCCTGTTATGGTCTTAACATAGATTAAATGTTTAGGAATTTTAAAGATTGTTTACATATTTTCATTGGTAAAATGACATTACATTTATGCAAATAAAACAATACTAGTTTGTTTACTAATACAACTTAGATAATCTAATGTGCAGGCCTAAGAGTAGTGGTTAGATGGCAGAGATGATTTGTGGATGCTTATGTCAGTATAAAAATTACTGCTTTCCAGGATGAATTGCAGTATTTAAAAAACCTTATATGCCTCTATATTTCAAATTTACTTTTTTCAAGGGGAGAGTATGGGTAATTGGTTTTTTGAGCAAGTGTTTACTCTTCCTTTTTCACACATTCCTCTCCCTTTAAAAAACAGCATAACCCTATAAGTCCACAGAAATGATCTAATTTCTGAGATCACACTACCAGTTACATGTCAATTAAAGGGCAACCTGTAGAGCAAAATGGCAAACTGCACGTTATATTACTATTTGCTCAATATGGCTGCTAATCAGACTAAGGGGTGTTTGGCACATAAGTAAAGAAAACATGTTTACTATATTATATCACAGCTCCACTGGGGCATGAAGTTCACTCAAGGGAGCTCATATAATTCCAACACTGTCCTCCGGTACATCTCCAATATTCTGTCATAAATTGCATTCTAAACTGTTTCTCATGGAAACACACACAGACAAGTTTAACTCCCATGATGGTCTGAGCCCTGATGGAAAGAGGGCAAAGGAGGCGGCTGTCCTGGGGCCCAGCCATTTAACAGGGCCCAGAGCTCCCAGCTGGAGTCCTGGGCTCTTTAAATTGCCGCTTGCACTCTGTGCAGCATGATCTGGGCTTCCATGATGGGCTGGCAGGAGGAGGTTAGCCTCAGCCCTCACCTGTTCCATCCAAGTTCCCGCTCCTTTTTCAGACACAGAACCAAGTCCCCTCCCACCTTGCCCTGGGGCCTGGCAAGTCTCTCAGCAGCCCTGATTATAGTTACACCCATACAAAAAAAAGGTACTACAGCAGTTTTATAATCCAGATGGAGTAACTCTAGGAGTCTGCACTAATAATATAGGAGGTCACATCTTAAATTGCTGGAATTTCAAACAAAATATTTGTTATTTGCATTATTTTCAGAGATTACCATTAATGTGGAAAAGTCAATAATGATTTCTAAGAAAACCTTGAAACCAATTTTTTTCTATTAAAATAATTTATCAATACAGTTTTCACTGTCCAGATCACATCAATTAAAAATGAAACTTACCTGCTGTCAAATAAGACATCTCCTGGGATTACATGAGTGCTCTCCTTGCCAATAAGGAACTTGATTCTATCATAAAAGAGCCTTGGAGGATGCTGAGAGAAAGGAGGCTGGGTGTGCTGAATGAGGTCAAGGGGATCAGGTGAACCTTGGCAGAGAGGGCTTACATAGCAATTGCTTTGCTGACAACAATCAGGGTCTACGCAGTCTGTCAAACCATCTGAAAATGGATAAAACAAAAAGTTCAGGAAACAGAATGTATAGAATAAACCAAATGGTTTTCTTCTAGAAAGCATGGGAGAACAATAGCTAATCAATGGGAAGAAATGTTGATTTTAAGACTCGAGGGCCCAGATTCAGCAAAGCTCTCAAACACTTGCTGAAGTAGGGATGGGCATGTCTCTCCAGTTATTAATACTTAATGTTATCTCACAGAATCTCCATGTGTTGTTGAGAAAACAGAACTTATAAACTAAATGATAAGAAAGAATATGACTTATCACAATGCAGACAGAAGGAAAACACCAACTGGTATTAGCAGATCCAGTGGTTATATGGACCACAGATATATGGTTTATGTTTCTAGTATCCCAATATTGTTATAATGAACAGTTTGTTAATACCTGTGAAGAATATGTGCTTTCTGAAGTGTATGAAATGACCTAATTTTAATATACATCTTTATTATAGCAGTAAAAAGGGCTTTGGTAAAAGTTCTTCAGCTTTTAAACACTATACAATTTTATAAGTGCTAATATCTTCAGATGTTTTATTATTCTTATACTTAATAGTTACAATAAAGTGAATTCATGAGGATTTGATCATGACTATGGCTCCTTTTATGCTATGCATTCTACCAATACAAAGCTAGATGCATTCCCTGCCCTAAAGTGCTTAAAATCTAAGTCTTCTTTACTTGATGTTTGTTTGCAACTCCCATCATATTCAAATGACACAAACTTGTGAACTGAATGCATGCTATTTCAACATTTGAAACTTACAAAGTTCCAAAGACTTGGTGGGATAATACACACGATTGGAATATTGGTATAGAAGGGTACAGCTTACTCAGGAAGGATAGGGGCGGGAAAAAGGGAAAGGTATTGCTGTATATATTAAAAATGTACACACGTGAACTGAGGTGGAGATGGTTCTAGTTCTAGCGTTCTATGACTCTATGATTCTGTGAAATAGGTGAAGTTCAATGGGGCTAAGTTTCTTTAAAAAGATTATTTTTTATGACACTTTTGTATCTATTCTTTGTAGGCACAGATAACATCACTTAAATATCTAAATATTTCATTACTCCCACCAAACAGCTATCTGGGCATCTAAATTACCTAAATTGCACACACATTATTGTCATAAAAAAGGTTGAAAATAAAGCTGGATATAGATATAGATATATATAGTGTGGCAGAGTAACCCCACTGCTGGGTCCCAGTACCTTAATGTGGCAGTCTCAGTACTGTGCTATTAGTCCTTGACAGGGTTTGAGCTCTTGTCCCTCAGCTACAAAGGGCACTGGGGCCAGTGCCCCTGGGTCAGCCTGGGCTACAAAAACAGTCCTCTCCATCTCTCAGCTGGGTTCTCAGGCTGCCAGGAAAAGGGGGACCTGAAACCCCTGTTTAGAGCTCCTCACCCACTCTCCTTTGCTGTTCCTGGCAATATTGCTGTTACCTTTCTTACGCTACAGCCACATTACAAGCCTCTTCTGCAAGAAGAAATGCAAATGGAGCACTCATTTGCATATGTCGTTGTCATTTGCATTTCCTCCTTGGATCCCTTTTGCGCAAGAGGTTTTTGCAAAAAAAAAAAAAAAAAAGTGCTGTGTAGATGGCTCCTTTTTGCAGACACCTCAGTTCTCTAGTCATGGAGCCAGAGCTGTCTCCCAGCAGTCAACAGCTCTGAAAGGTTGTGCTGCACCGCCTTCAGCTCTTTCTGCAGGATGCCTTCCAGGCCCTGCTGGAACACAACCCCTAAATCATTGCAGGGAACTTCCTCATCACTATGCAGTATGACCCCACCTGCCCTCCCCTGCTCACCATGCACCGACACTTCTGGCGTCTGGACACCAGTTCCAACTGGTGGGACCATATGATTATGGAGCAGTGGGGTGACCAGCAGTGGCTCCAGAATTTCCACATGTGGAAGGACACCTTTCTGGAGTTGTGCGAATGGCTCACCCCACTCTGGCGAAGGGACACCCACATGAGACCCGCCATCCTCCTCCAGAAGTGGGGCCCCATTGTCATCTAGAAGCTCGCCATGCCGGACAGCTACCAATACATCAGGAACCAGTTTGGCATGGGGAGATCAACCATCAGGACTGTGCTCATGCAGGTATGGAACTCTTGGGCTATTGTCCCAGGAGTGGGGTGAACTGAACTGCTGGAATGGGGCTCCCTAGGGAAGGGGTGATGATGGTGGAAAGCCCCCTTCCAGGGTGGTTTTTCAGTCCCACCTTCAGAAAGCCCTGACAGGGGATTGGGTCAGTAGGGGGGTGCTCCCGGTGTGTGGAGGGGAAGAGGGGGTGGTCTTGTGGACCTCCCAAGGGCCCTGGTAACCCTGTGATTGTTTGTTTGTCTCCTTCCACAGGTGGTGAGGGCCATCAACATCGTCCTGCTGTGCAGAATCATCAGCCTGGGCAACATGGACCTATCATTGCCAGATTTGCTGCCATGGGCTTCCCCAACTGTGGCGGGGGGGGGGGGGAAGATATTGATGGAACCCACATCCCCATCCAGGCCCCCAACCACTGGGCAGCCAAATACATCAGCCACAAGGGGTACTTTTCGATGGTCCTGTAAGCCATCATGGACCACCACAGGCAGTTCATTGACATCTACATTGGGTGGTTGGGGAAGATGCACAATGCATGTCTTCTGCAACTTCAGCCTCTACCAGAAGCTGTACACCAGCACTTTTTTCCCTGACCGCACCATCAGGGTTGGGAACATGGAAATGCCAGTCTATATTGTAGGGGACACAGCCTACCCTCTGCTCCCCTGGCTAATGAAGGCCTTCACAGGACACCCGGACCAAAACAAGGGATGCTTCAAAGCCTGGTTCAGCAGTGCCTGTGTGGTTGTTGAGGGCATCTTCGGGTGGTTCCGTTGCATCCTCAGCCACCTGGATGTCGAGGAGCGGAACATCACCCAAGTGGTGGCAGCGTGTTGTGTTGTAACAAGTTCAGTCCTGAGTGAGAGCGCCCCTTGGTGGCTGAAGGGGGTCTTGAAATATTTAACTCACCTGTCTGCAGGCGAGTCAAAGTCCAGTCCGTGGCTGAGGTTCAGGCCTCCTCTTTTACCCCCCTCGCTCGGGTGTGGTTTGCAGAGGATTGGGGGGACCCAGGCCTGCCCACTCCTCTGGGTCCCGGCCCAGGGATCCTATATGTAGCAGATACCTGCCAAGTTTCAAAGTCTGTAGCTACAGTCGCATCCCTGGGCCACTTCCCTGGGATGCCGCTTCATCCAGTCCTTCTCTAGGGCCTTGCTGCAGAGTTCCCCTTGTCCGGGTTCCGTAGAGTTGTCCCTGGCTATCTTTTAGCCGCAGGGTCTAGCTCTGCTTAGCTACAAGAGCCCAGCTTCCACTCGGAGCTGTCCAAGGTTCTGGTTGTCCCAGTCAGCCCAGAGGTCTCCCTCTCCAGGAAGAAACTGATGGGCCTTAGCTAGTAGCTCCTTATGTAACAGCCTGCCGCATTCTGATTGGCTGCAGTGCAGGCTGCCCTTCTACCCTGCTCAGAGGACCTTTCCACTGCTCCTGCTGCTGGCCAGGGTGCTGAAAGGCCTCTAGTGGGGAGGTCAGCTTTGTCCACCGCATCACATGTGCCCTTCACAATATTTGTGAAAGCATGGGGGAGACATTCCTCCCAGTATGGGGGGCAGAGGTTGACTGGATCGACGGGGCCTTTGAGCAGCTGTGCATGGCTGCTATCCGGCAGGCCCATCAGGAGGCTGTGTGCATCGGGGAGGCCTTGAGGGAGAGTTTCTCACAAGGACCTCAGTGACACTCTCCCATGGGCGTCCCCACAAGGGGCCTGTATATTCCGCCTCTTTGCCTGTTCTCCCACACCCCTCCTTTCCCCCCACCCACCCTTCCCTGCAGAGCAATAAAGTACAGTTTGTTTCCAAAAAATAAACTCTGTATACTTAATTGGGGTAAATGAAACTGGGGAGAGATTGGGTAAAGAACCCTGGAGGGGAAGGAGGGAGTTGGAGCAGGGAGGAAAGGCTTGCTCTGGGGCTGGGAGTGGTGCCTGGCTCTGGTGGACCCACCACATCATGTGTGGATCCCTCGGTGGCCCCAGGGGAAGGCTGGGGGGGGGCAGGAACTGGGGCAGGAGTGGGCACCAAGGTGACAGTCACTGCCTGTAGAGCAGTGCAGATGATCCAGCCCTGCTCCCTCATCTCCCTTCAGATCTTGTGGTGCAGCTGCAGGATCTCCTCCATTCTGCAGTCCTGCTGCTCCATGCAGCACTGCAGGGCTCAGATGGCAGAGATATGCTCCCTCTGGAGGTTCTCCTGAGGTCTCCGGCACCTGCAGGTCATGTGGGGTTGGGAGGCAGCCGGAGAGGTGTCGACCGTGCCCCTCTCGCAGCTGGTCCAGCTGTGTAGAACAATGAGAAGGTCAGTCAGTTCTTGGCTCAGACAAAGATGATATGCTTGGAGCAAAGCCATCTGTGGCCTAGACAGCGAGCCCTTTCTTTCAGGGGCACTGATGTCCAGAGGGAAGGCTCACTACCCCCATGTCCCAGGGACAAGCAGGCATTGGAAGGTGCCAGCCAGACCGGAAGCCTGCGGGCAGGTGGGGGGCTATAGGGCAGCCGGGCTTGCCTCTGTGCTGTGGGTCTAGCAGTGGTGGTGTCCCACAGGGAGAGGACTTGTATCACTGCCCACTGGAGGAGAACGGGTCAAGCCATTTGGGGGGAAGGTGTGTGTGAGCAGCAAACGCTTTTGCACCTCAGCATGTTGTACCTGGGAGCGAGTGCTGCCCTGAGCATGTAGGCATGCCCGTGTGCAGCACTCCTGAGTGTGTGTGTGTGTCTCCAAGTCCTCAGCCTCCTATTAGTGGGTGGTGTCGGGAGGGTGTCCCGCCCCAGTGTCAGGAGTATGGCAGCCCCACCCCGAGATCCAGTGATCAATAGCACAAGAGTCTTCTGTAGCAGCCTCCTAGGGCTGTGTGCCCCAGACTGGCACTCCTCGTTCATCTAAGTGCACAGGCTGCTGCGTGTTCCCCAGGCCGAGAAGGATGAGAGAGGAGCACGCCCCAGCCCCTCACTGACTGCCACCTCTTCCCATGTGTGTGTGTAGGGAAAGAAATTAATCTCACCTACGGGCCTTCCCCGGCCTCAGACGATGCCCGGGAGACATCCAGGGATGGGAGTACTGGTTCCAGGGTGAACATGAGGTCCTGGCTTGCAGGCAAAGAGATGGTGCTGGCCTCTTCTGACTCCTCCTCCTCCTCTGCATCTCTGCCCCAGGGAGGGCGGTGATGGACACCTCGAGACCTGAGTCCACTATGAGGGAGGGAAGGGACTGACCAGCCCCCAAGATGCAGTGGAGCTGGGAGTAATATTAGCAGGTCTACGGTGCTGCACCTGAGCAGGAGCTGAGCTTCCTGGCCCTGGCATATGCCTGCCTCAGCTCCTTAACCGTCATCTGCACCTGCTCCTGGGTATGGCTGTGACCCTTGTTGGCCAGGCTATCAGCAATCTGGCCAGAGATGTAGATGTTCCTGCACGTGGTGCAGTGATCCTGGGGGTTCTCCTCTTAGCCCCAGACCACAATGAGCTCCAAGATCTCTGCACCAGACCAGGAAAACATGCATCTCTTTTGGACCCTGTCAGGGTCCTGGGAGCTGCCTGAGGCAGTGTTGGTAGCTGTGGGTGGCTTGGCTGGAGTGGTGGGCTCGGCCATGGCAGCAGGGAAGGCAGTGATCTCTTTTCTTTCTGTTTTTAACAATGCTAGATTTTTGCCATAGACTTTCATGGGGGCCCTGAGATTATAAACTCCTTCTGGGCAGGGACCTCCTCTTTGTTCAATATAATATACACAGCCTACTGTACACATTCAGTAAATAATGGTATACAATATTCACTAAGGAAGGGAAACCCAGATCCCATTTATAAAACCGAAGAACATATAATGCAGGGATGGGGCACCATTTTTGGGTCGGGGGCCGCCCATTCACAGAGTGAGTCAGGGGCCACACACAAGTGAGATAGAAAAAAATGAAACCAATCCCTCACTGATGTGGCCCTGACTGAGAAGGAGAAAGACACTCCCCACAGTCCCCTTGCACCCCAGAGCCCAGGGGGCTTCAGCCTAGTAGATTATGTGTGATCCAGCCCTGTGGTGGGAGGGGCTGGAGCACCAGTATGGGCTCCCGAGTGCTGGGGGGGGGGGCGGCATGAGTCTCAGGGGCCGCACCTGGCCCTGGGCCTGAGGTCCCCCATGCCTGCTATAATAAAATGGACATATCTGAAACTCCTTGTACTAATACTACCCTCCCCTGGGTAAGGTAATTATTTGTTTGGTTAAGTAAAATATATAAAGAAGAGTCTTTTAGAACATCTGGAAAAAGAAATTGATACGGCTTGTCCTTGGGACAATACCAAAGAGGGACTCTAAACAGCAACAAAATCTCAGGTGCTGAGTTGGCCATAATTGAGCTCAGTGGGTGGGTGCTCAACAGCAGCTTTAAGATATCTTTGCAGTCTTCAGACAGTCTGCATCTTCAGGGAAGAGGGGAGCCAAAGGAATCCCGGGTGCATCTATACCACTTGAAGATGCTTTAGGCAGTGTGAATTCTCTGGGCAGTCAGGTATAATAGCTTTATGATGATAGAGTGCCATAAAAGTAAACTAAAGCAGGATATAGGGCCTTGACAAAGCAGTTAAGTTACTTTCTAAAAGAAGCCATTTCTTTAAGAGCTAAGAGCTTGGTTACTTGAGGAAACTTATGAGAATAGCTATTGAAGAATAAGCTTTAGAAGTGAATTAAGCTAAATTGGAAAAAAAACCCCAACTCTCATAAAAATAAGATTCCCCCCACCACCAATTAGCTTATAAGAATAAGCGTGTCTATATTGGGAGCTATTCCAAAATATCTTCTTCTGCAAGAATTATTCCAGCTACTGTCTGTTATAGGAAGCATTGAGAAGCCAAATTTGAACAGACATGATTCTTCTATTTGTCTAAGCAAAAACAGAGAAAGTTCTCAAAGATTTGAGATTGAAAATGTGTTTTTAAATAACTATTCTCTGTTTTAAAAACAAATTAGCACATAGAAACTGGTGTTTAAATAATCTGCAAATCCTTTCTCTGGCAAAATACACACTGGCTCCTACAGCAGTTTTACTTGAGTAAATATGGAAAAATCTGCCTTCCAAGACAAGTTTCCCTTCCCATTTTTTGTTATTTTGATCAACATTTCATATGCCTTGCAACAGTGTCCTGAATTCCCACTGCACACAGGAAGAAATCAAGCTTAAAGTGAAATGGTTTCCCAGTTCTCAAAGCAGACTCAGTTGTCACCTTTCCTCTGCAATTCACCTGTCAACGGAATGAGAATTATATTTTTAGCTGCCTCTACGTGGTGTGGACTTACCACACTTTGATAAACTATATTAGTGCATTTTCTAATGTTTGTTTTGTTTGTACCTAGCTTCATTGTTTGCACCTCTCAGGTATTTTTGTGAGGATTGTAAAAAGGAGGATGTCTGTGTGGGGCTCCCATTGTTAATGGTGGGGAAACTCCAAAACCTTATTTGAAAAATTACTAACATCAGTATTACTGTTACTGTTAGCACCAATAAGATGCTGTACTAAGGCAATATGACCTTCCCTGAAGAGCTGACAATAAGATGACAAACAAGAAACAACTATGGAGGTAGAGAAAACACTGGTGAACAAGGAGCTGCAATGGAGTGTGTTTTTCAGCTGATAGTTTAACACTGATGTCTTTTTTCTGTCTCTCTGTCTCTCTCTCTCTACATAACATCCATTTTCCCAGCTGACCACTTTTAGCATTTGGCTGGACAGGTGAGATTTTATTCTGCTTTTCAGAATTTTCTTTTCAATCACAGATGGAGCAAAGCAGGGTAAAATGGCTGTGCTTTGAAAAAAGTACTCTGAAAGACAAAGAGTGATGATGGAAGGAAGAATCAACATGTGATTGGAGCTTTCAAACCCACACACTTTCCTGCTAAATCAAGCTATTACTGGATGGGTGTGGGAAATCTACACATAGGCTGCCACAACCTCCTACATGGGTTTGGGGAATTATGAATTTTAACTGTGTTTGACTCCCACTTCCACACATCATTATGCCCATCTGTCCCCTCATGACTTTGCTGAGCTCTCTTCAGCTGAGCCCACTAACACAGTGAAAAGGAAAATATGGGCAGTCTTTCAAGATCTGGCCCTATATTTCCATGTTATCTTACATATCTCCCATGTCAGTAAACTTTCCTAACATTTTTTCTTCATCAGGTTGCAATTTACTTTTCTAATTTGAACATTTATATACACTGAAATAAATCTGTAAAAATCCTCAACAGGCTGGCTGAAAGATTCTTTCGATGGCTGGAAGCTGATATATAGATTGAACAACATAATTTTTAAATGGTCTTAGCGGTCATTCTATTTTTATAGATGAGAATGTGAGAAGCAGTATCTCAAGTTACATGACAGGAAGCTTGGATAACATAATTCCCATTCATATATAAAGATATCAGTCTCAGTATGCAACCCTCAAATTCTAATAAACATGTGGTTTAAATATAAGAGAAAAGTCCCAAAATCTGACTTATAAATTCCAGACTTTGAAAAAAAACCCTCAAAAATTATTTTCAGTTCTGTACAATAATTTTGGTAAGTAGGCAAAAAATAAGTATTGACAGACCCTGTGTGTGTTAAGATTTTATTAAATCTCAAGTTACCAAACAAACACAGGAGTATCCACAGCTACCTACAGCATCAATTGTAATTCATACAGTGGGTGACCCAGTACACAAAAGACTCGTCAATTATCACACTGGATAAAACAGCATACAGATGGACTAAAATGTAGCACTGAAGTATAAACTACTTGGATTTGATATCAGCAATTCTACTGCTGTGTTATATAAAAGCAGTGAGGCACAATTGGTAATATAGTATAATCAGCTCACTACAATAGGAGTGATTAAAGTTTGGGTAATCTAAACCTGACAGTCACAAGTTAGCTGGCATCATGCTTATACAATTTTCAAATGCCTTTAATTTCATGTGGGAAAGGTAATGACTGACTGTCTGCTTTACTCAAAATGTAAAAGTTCCCAAAGTACTCTCAGTGCTTCCCCTGCAAAAGAGTACACAAAGAGCAACTTGATTTTCCGTGATAGGAATTGAAACTGTTAAAAAGTAGCTGACCTGCATTTCAGCATATTTGTTTACCAAGCACAAGGAGGCTGTTGTCAGACAAAGTACTTTTGTAGCACCCCCAAATTTAAATTACCTAAATAAAAAGGTGCTACATGCAAACTCAAGAGGCCACATTATGCTCTTAGGGTATGTCTACACTAACTCGTTAATTCAAGCTA
Source organism: Pelochelys cantorii (assembly GCA_032595735.1). Lineage (NCBI taxonomy): Eukaryota > Metazoa > Chordata > Testudines > Trionychidae > Pelochelys > Pelochelys cantorii. The sequence continues at coordinate 17,811,548 of CM064337.1, forward strand.
GATAGGGTAATGAGGGCAAGGGGAGTTGCAAATGAAGCCCGGGATTTAAATATCCCAGGCTTCATTTGCATGTTCCCGGGCGCCGCCATTTTTAAATGCCCCGTAATTCGAACTCCCTGCCCGCGGCTACACGCGGCACGGGCTAGGTAGTTCCAACTAAAGCCCCTAATTCGGACTACCGTTACTTAGAGTGATCCATTGTAAGTAAGAGAATTTGAGACAAAAGTTTTGCATTGTCTTGATGGGGAAGTGAACATTTCAGGCACATTTTTAGAGGCACAGAACAAATATTTATATGCTTACAGCCTTGCACCAAAATCTCAAACAAGATTCACAGTACTCATTTAATACTATTGAATGAATGGTTCCATTTTCTTTATGAGGTATCAGAACGATTTGTTAGCCATGATGAAAGTTAACTCCTTCTCAGGGCATCTGTGTCTTGCTGTAGATGTGTTTCTACAGTGGTAGAAGAGCATGTAAACTGTGACACACATCAATTGAAAACTCACAGCTGGCCTGCTGACTTGGGCTATCGGGATTCTGTTAAAGGGGCTGTTTAACGGAAGTGCAGATGTTTTGGCTTGGGTTGTTTAACTGAGACCTAGGACCCTCCTACTTTGTAGGAAATAAGAATCTTGGCTCCACCCTAAGCCCAAATCCTGAGCATTGGGAGCCCAAGTCAGCTGGCATAAGTCAGCCACGGGTTATTAATTTCTATGAAGACATACAGTACCCAGAGCAAATTCAGCATGCCCCCTTAAGCATGGCTGCCCACCTCTGCTGGTGTCACATATTAAGGATGAATATGGCTATTTGATTGCTCACTTTTTGGCAAGGTGTTTTTGGCAGGAGCCTCCTTGTGTCAGGGGAATACAGGACTGCTAATTCTGGTTGAATCTTACACAAGCCCTTCAGAGGATATTCTTACGTAACTCATGACCATGATCCAGTCATAAATTCACTTCTATAAAGCATTTCTTTTACTAAAAAACAGTATTACTTTATGCTAATTTTGAAGAAAGCACTGTGTAGTAAATATAAGTCAACTAACAAACATTAATATTTCTATTACATCCTTCACAAAATAAAATACCATTTGAAAACAAAGAGGCATTTTGCTAACTGTAGGTTTATATTATTTACTAATCACAAAAGTTAATAAAAAGTCTAGAAATGGAGTGAAATGTATAGATCCTAACATGAGCAACTAGGGTATGTCTAGACTGCGGCGCTATTTCAGGATATGTCTGGTATCCTAAAATAGCATTTTCCGCCTCAAAATGCAATCAAAATAATGGGCGTGCTATTCTGACATCCCAGAAAACCTTGTTCCATGAGGATTAAAGGACTTGTTGGCATAATGATCAATTTCAAAATCTGGTGCTGTATAGATAGCGCCAAATTTCAAAATAGACTATCTCGAAATAAGCTCGAAATAAACTAGGAATTTGTGTAGCTCAAATTGTGTAGCCCATTTTGAGCCAGCACTGTAGTGTAGGCCCACCCTTATAGGCCCAACCACTTATCAGTTTCTGGCTCATCCAATGTTCACATCTATCCATGAGTAAAATTTCATCTTCATAGCTATGGGAATGTCACAAACTAATATTCTGGTAAATATGATCCTTCTCCTCCAGTCTTCTAAATATAATTAGTAAAATACCAAGATCACAACTGAGAAGAATACAGGAACAGAGCACTGAGGCAGCTGAATGGAGGAGCAAATAATAAGGTGCTATATACGATTCACTAGGGTGGATTCGCCAGCACCCTAGTTAATTTGCCTCAAAATTTTGAGTTTTTATTAATTAACTACAAAAGTGACTAATTCAATTAGTATACTACCTCCTATGTTACTTATTCTGATATGAAACTCCCCTCTTAAGGAGGTTTTGAATTTAGGTGTTTTAGGATAAGCATATTTGGTAGATGTTTTTGCTAAGCTGATCAGCGGTGAGACATCTAATAATGTCATTGTCTAATTGAGATAAAGGGAGCAGCTCATGCTTCTCAGAAGCCTTGTTTCCTGCTCTCTGCAGACTCAAAAGACATCATTGCATTATTTTCACTCAATTCACAATCCCAAGGTTAACTTCAGACTTTCACAATGGCTAGAAATATACTGTATGCGTATACACTATGTAACTCATGATTTTGTGGCCTTGCAACTTGCTAAATTGTGGAATTGTATTCTGGCATCTTAGCTTTAGTTTTACATATAGACAGACAGGCAGACACATGACAAATTCCATGGCCACAGCACCATGGGCATTAGCAAAGGCAAATAGAACAGCTGGGATAAAATATTGTCCAAAGTACCAAAACAAGACAGAGGATCTATAGGATAAAGGTGTGAGAGGGTCCTGAAGCATCCAAAATAGGTATGCGATGAGATGAGTCATCAGTTGGCTGAGGGCTTAGAGAACCAGAGGTATCTCAGATGTCTCAGTACCACAGAAATGCTTCTTTAACACTGTGAATACTTTAGCTCTTATTAACCTTATGCAGAAGGAAGTATTAGGGGAAAGCCAGGGATGCGTCACCTAGTCATGTGGCTAGGACCCCTCCACAGAGAGTGTGGCAAGCTATGACATTTCTTAGATGGATCTCATTCTCTCACTCCCCCGCTCCCAGGACAGCAAGACAAAAGCTCAATCACATGAGTGTCTTGTGGTATTTGAGTATTTCATATTTGCTGCATAGATTGTTCAATATTGACTTTTCTTTACCAGATTAAGTTTCCTCAGTAGTGCTCAAACTAATTTTGCCTGCTTTTATTTCAAATAGCTCCTATATAACTCTTGTGATAGTTTGTTTAATCACAAGTTCATTTAAGTTTAGTTACAATTGCTAGGAATCACTATGATCAGATGGAGAAACTAAGCAGCAAAAATGCTAGTTTCCAGGGCTGCAAGCAGATATCTCAACTGTTCCTCAAATTTCAGTTAAGATACGTAACAGTGATGGGCAAACAAGAGAAGTGAGTGCGGCCCTCCTTCATTTTAGTGGGCTGCAGCAGGCCAGAGGGGTTCCACCTGTGGCCCCATGGACCCCCGTCTACTCTCCTCTCCCATGCCCCTCTCGTGCACTGGGGCACCAGAACTCTGCACTTCCTACTCTTCCCCCTCCCTCTCAGTAATTCTGAAGCCCTGTGAATTGCCTGATTCATGCTTTGTCCCTGCTCCTCCCCCCGAACAGCTGAGAAGACAGGGGGTCTGTGGGCTGCAGGGGGCCGCATGTGGCCAGCGGGCTGCAGGTTGCCCACCACTGGTACATAGCCATAAGACCACAGCTGCCAGAAATCATTAACTGAAAATTCTGTGCTTTGCAGGAGTATACTTAAAACCAACCTAAGTCCATGTGTAGGAGGAATCTTTCACAGTATTTTGTCTGAAGAATACCATTTACTTTTCACTATATTTGTTCACGCACATAATGGGCTCAGCATCAAATAAGTTGGTGCAGACTGTCATTTGCATTATCATATAATGAGTTTTAAGAGGAAAAATAATCTAATGGTAAGAAAAAATAATGTGGTGTATGGCAGAAGGGATGGATATTTTGCATGGGAGGAGGAGGCGGAGTGTACAAACTTCTTTATACTGCTGCTCCAGTATGTTCTAACTACTTAGGCCTTACTGAGAAATAGCCTTAAAGAATTTAGCAAAAAATTTCAAGCAATTTCCTAGAGCTAGATCCTTCCTAAAGAAATCTCAAAATAAAGGCAAGACAGAAGAAACAACCTGTTCAAATGAGCTGAGTGATCATTTTCTAATCTAAATTATAACTGAAATCAGATTGGTTATGACCCTGAAGTAATGGCAAGGAAAGATGAGAGAGGAAATGAGATGAAGAAATATTTTTGTAATCCTACAGAAAGTGATATTCCACTGAAGAGACATCTGTTGGAGATCCCAGCATTATATAAATGAAACCATAAAGACTGCCAACCTACCACAGATGTACTCCACAAAAGCCGATCAAAACCACATGGTTGTGTACCTTTTATATGCTTTCAGCTTTCATTTGTACTTTAAGAGATAATTAAGTAGGTGAACAGACTCGTCAGACCACAAGTTGGAGAAAAGCTAATGAGGGGCTAAGAGATGAGGGGAATGACAGGTGTGGTTATGGTATACCTATTTTGCAAGCAGGTGGAAGTTTTGGCCAAAGAATAAGTGGTAAGCATGGTGTGCCAAACCAGCAAGCATACACGAGCATGTTTAACTCTACAGTACTACCATATGTAGTTCCATTGATATGGTTCTATATGCCTAAATGTTTGAGAGAGCCAGGATCATCTGAGTGTATAGGTTGCATATTACAGTAATTGTTTAAAAGAAAGAATTTAAGGTATTGTCTCTGCAGAAGTGGGAGGATTTTATGGGAGAACTACATATTAAACATGAGCCAAGACTCTTTAGTTCCAGATAGGTGATGTCATTAGACATTCACACTTACAATTATGAAATGTTTTTTAATACTTTTATTAAAATTAAAATTTGTTTTTTCCTCAACAATGTATTTGTATTAACTTTGGAAGGACAAAATAGATTTTTTTCAAGTAAAAAATACTTTTCATATATATCAAATCTGAATTTCAAAGTAGAATTCAGTCTAAATTTTCATGGTTCTGATCCTTAATGTTGTTGATTGTTGGATATAATAATACTAATATGCTACTATTACCACCATTTTATGATTCAGTAGTGTCTTCCTCCTAAGGATCTCAAAGCTCAGAACACTCCCTAACATCTCTTTACAAAAGGCATAAAAATTTAATTTAAACACACTCAGCCTTAATGGGACGTTTCCCATGTGAAAAATTCATAATATGGAGCACATACAACTAGACAAGACTAAGAGTTAGAAAATGCACTCTATGGAATAATCATATGGTGGCTGAGAGGTTGGAGTGGATATTTAACAGATCTTTTCCAGATCTAATTTCTGGAGATTTATATATATATGGCCTGGAATCCTGCTTTTGATCCCACACAAAGTAAACACTAGTGTAATACCATTGACTTCAATGGAATTCCTTTTGATGTGTACCCGTGTAAGAGAGAACAGAATCAGGCCCTATGCATTGGAAAAATAAGTGATTTTAATGGGGCGGGGGGGGAAACCCTTCCATTTTTTGTAAAGGACAACTGATTGTGAAATAAGACTACTGCCATTTAGTCCAGCTGTAGCAGCCAGGTGAATTAAATATTTCTCTTCCCACTTATCTCTAATTTTAATTTCAATGGAGCTGTCCCCATATGTTATGCTACTATAAAATAGTTTTAAAATTTACAGTGGAATGATGTTGTGAAGTATCTGTCTGAAACTGACAGATTCAAGGAAATTTAGAGTTAAGGCTGCCAACTCTCAATAATTCACTATTACTGCAGAATATAAAGCAGGCAAAACCCACAATACCAGGCGATTTATAGAGCACCAGTTTACAGAGAGAATCAGAAAATGCTTTACATGTATTGCAGGATAAGCAGGATTTTATGGACAGATTTAAAGGGAGAGAGTGTGAATGACTCAGTAGTTTGGGCAGCAGAGGAGAGTACCAAACAGATGGGAAGGTACATAGGAGGTAGTGCCCCCGACAGTGTTATGCTGTGTGAAGGGGACAGAGATTCAACTACATAGACTGGAATAATATGATATTTATCAGTAATGGATGGGGGAATATCATGGGGTGAGCCTCTCCTGCACACTCACTTATAGCTTCCCCATGGTGCCTGCAAGTGTGTTGCACTTAGCATTCACTGGGTCCTTGCAGATAATTAGCCAGACCAGATTAATTCAGCCCCCCTTTGTGGAGTCTTGTTTATGTACTCTCTGTAAAGGGCCTCTCGCTTATTTAGTAGTGCAAGTTTACGCCAAATATTGATCCATGTAAAAGTCCTGGCCAGTTTCCTTCCCAAGCCCCAGTCATCCTCCTAGAAGTAGGCTGTACTCTGAACAATCCCTCTGTCCCTCTCCTGAAGACTGAAGCCCTCTTCCTTCCCTCCCTAGAGTTGCAGAGCCTCAGACAGCTTCTTCTCCACTCACTCCTTCTACCTTTAGGCTGAGAGGGTTTACGGGCAGACTTTCCACTGTTGCTGTCTGTCCTGCTATGAGGAAAAGCTCATTCCTAGTTGGTTTAGTGAGAAAGTAACTGTCCACTCTGCAAGACTCCTTATCTCAAGTCTTTAAAGCAGGGGTGGGGACCCTCAGGCGCAGGGACTGGATGTGGCCCCCTGCTTGCCTGTATCTGGCCCAGAGGCATTGGGGAGCCTGCACTCGCGCCACAAAATCTACTACCCTAAGCCCTCCCTAGGCTCTGGTAGGCAAGGGGAATGTGGGAAGTGTCTTTCTCCTTCTCAGTCAGGGGCCATGTCAGTGAGGGTTTGGTGTTTTTTGCCTTTTTTTCCTTTCTCACTTGTGTGTGGCCCCCTACCAATTTTTCTATAGGTTAGTGGTTCCTGACCCCCCAAAATATTCCCCATCCCTGCTTTAAAGAAATAGTGATGGGAGTTTCTGCTAAACATTTTCTGTCTCAGGACCACTTTCTCTTTACCCATATCTCTTAGGTCTTTCTCTGTATCAGCTCTTTCCAAGTCTTAAGGGCCATGCCATGTGGCCCTAGCACCATTACTTTTACAAGGGAAATAACGTGAAAAAGGAAGGATGACGGAGGGCAAATTTGAATAACAGGACAATTCTGAATTTGATTCAACATTAAGAGTGCAATGCCAAAAGGTCATAATCAAAATGAACACATTAAATGGAATAAAACTGGCTGAAAGTTTTCAAAACGTAACTGTGAATGGGGAAACATCAATGAATAGGTCTGTATCTAATGCAGGCCCCACAGTTATTAGTTCTTGGACATATCATATTTAATATTTTTAATCAACAGCTTAGAAGAAAACATACAATCATTACTGATAAATCTGTAGATGAGAAAAGATTGGGGGAGTGGTAAATGATACAGAGAACAAAGTCACTGATGCAGAGCAATCTGGATGACTTGGTGAGTTGCACGTTATTTGCTTGTCTATTTCAATGTGGCCGAATGTAAGGTCACAAATCTAGGAATAAAGAATGAAGGGGGACTCTATTATGGAAGGGATTGACTCTGATAAAGGTTTTGGTTCATGGTAAATAATCAACTGATAGTGAGCTCTGAATGAGATATTGTGCCCAAAATAAGCTAATGTGGTTCTTGGATAAATGGGGAAATATTGAGAAGTAAGGAGGTTATGTTCCTCTCTATTTGATACTGGTGTGACTGCTTTTTGAATAACATGTCCATTTTTGGTGTTCACAATTTGAAAAAGAATGTTGAAAAATTGGAGAGGGTTCAGAGAATAGCCATGAATAAAGTACTGGAAAGCATACTTTAGCGAAAGACTCAAGGATCCTTTTAGGTTATCAAAAATAAGTTTAAGGGGTGACATGATCACTGTATGTAAATACCCATATGGAGAACTGAACAGAGGAGATAACAGAGGGCTCTTCAATCTACTAGAGAAAATTATGACACGCTCCAATGGCTGCAAGTTGAAGTTAGATATATTCAGACTTGAAATAAGATGCATATTTTTTAACACTGAGGGTAATTAATGACTGGAAGAAGCTAATCTTCAAGCCTTAGTTGGGTTGTGGCGGTTTCTCTTAGAACTCTTAGAAAAATATCCAATCTTGATTTAAAAGATATATTCTAGTTTAAGCAGCCACGGGGCTAATCATAAATTGTCCTATGGCCTGTATTACACAGAACAGATTTTCACAACGGTCCCTTGTAACCTTTAAAAAAAATATCGATGAATCTATGAATCCTTACAGTGAAACAAGACTGCAATGGCTAAGAATACTTAACTGCAAATACGATGTTACAACAGGGTGAAATAGAGCAAGAGAGAGGTTACTTTAAGTGTATATTGTCATGTTTTTATATTTAACAATTACCTCTGGCCTAAAGATCCTCAGCATGCTTTCTACTGGCTGGCTCAGCACCATCTCAAAATCACGTGCCACAATTTTCTGTTATAATTGTGACTCTCAGTTAAAATTAACGAACTAATTTACTTACTCAGAGCATGTCTCAATGTATAGCTTTCTATATCTGAATAATTTTTTTCATATTACAGGTTGAACCTCTCTGCTCTGACGCCCTTGGGACCTGACAAGTGCCAAATCTGAGAATTTGCAGAACCATGGGAGGTCAATATTGCCTAGCAGTGTTACCAGCACTTTCATGGCTTACTGGGCTCTTAGATGATAATTAGGGATAAATTAGAGCTATATAACAACACAGAACACTGAGAGCCAGGACTGGTGGCTGTACACAAACTTTATGGGACCATGGGAAACTTGACCACACCCATGGTAAGTGGATATCTGGCTAAAAAAACATGGCAGACCACAGATGTTGGCAGACCAGAGAGTGCTGGACTAGAGAGATTCAGACTCTATTGATATTATGATAACGTGTCAATGTATATTCTGTAAGTCATACAAGAATGTTAGGACAGAATTTAATTTATATTTATACATCTGTTGTCAGTCTGACAAAGACTACAGTTTCTCCTAAAGCATGCATATAGCGAAGAGTTATTTCACTCAAAAAATCTATTATAAGGGAATGAAGTAATTATTATTGAAAACATGGATTTTTTTCAAAACATATTCTAATACTATGATGATGGAGACCATATAAAGGAGGGAGACGGAGACATTACAATATAAAGGTCAGACCCTGCAGCTACTCAATCCAACTGAGGAGACTATTAACATGAGAAAGGGTTATAGCATTGTGCTTTTATGATATAAAAGGCAAACTCACATAAAGCCAAGATATGGGATAGCTGTTCAAGAAACTGAACTGCATAAGAACTAAAAAGTAAATAAAGGGGCATATACAGTACCTCCATCATTATCCATATTATCTCCACACACCATTTCCATGACAACGTTACATCCTGTGCCACTCCATCCCACTTGACACACACAGTGCCATCCATTCTGATCAAGAGTGCATCTCCCATTTCCATAACACAGACCTGGGCAGCCATCTAGAAAAGAAAATGCAAAGAACAAAGCTTCATGCAGGAGTTTCTTTCCCTTTGTTATTTAACAATTTATAATTTCAAAATATCTTTAAAGTTATAACAATATTTGCTACTTTTACATGATGTCACAGTTGGTCTACTTCTGACTCCATTCACATTCTTGGCCAAATATTGAACTTTGCTTGTTTAGAAAAAGCATGTCTAAGTTATAAATGCTCCTTTTTTTGTGCCTAAGATCTTGTGGACACAAAAACTCAGATGTGAGTGCACTAATAGTATGTGCACACACAAACTGACTAATTAGAAATCCAACTGCCTACTTTGCATAAACAAATAACTGCTACCTTTGTTTTCATACCTATTTGTGTATCTGATATCAATCATGTGTTCATGACAGTTTTTATGCAAAAGTTTGACCCAAAATATGAGTTTACAAAATGTAGGTAAATAATTTTAGGTGAGCAAATCTGGAAGCATCCACTGAACATGTAATTCCAGATATGTGTGGAAGGGAAGCCTGTTTTGATTCATTCTGAAGGATGTGCCTAGACAAGGAAAATGGAACTTTTCATTCTAATGCTCTCTACTACTTCCTTACAACACTGTATTCAGTTCAAATAAGTCACTCACTTGCCCTTTGGATGTAGGAAATGTTTGGGTTTCTGTCTGTATATTACGAAACTGGATCTAAACTGGAGCGATTGCATCATCCCCAGGGTTTGTAAATTCTGAAACAACTGTAATTTTGGCATTTTAAACTAGGTTCCTTGCTCTGTGTGACAGATAGATAATCTCTTGGAGGTGTCCACTTATGTCCATCTGTTTGTATAGTTTGGTGCCAGTACAGATTTTTGTCAGATCTTTACCTTACCACATAGAGGGACAAAGGACAATGGATGGTACTCAGCAATCAGTTTAACACTACAAGTGGTATTGCTTTCTAAACAAATACTTTCTCTTTTGCCAGAATGGACTCACAGGAATTCAGTGCTTCCCTATATTTGAAAATATGCGCTGACATGTCTGTGCTATCAAAGGGAAAAGATCTGATTCAGAGAGGAAAGGAAGAACCAATCTGCAGGGGTTTCCGGAAGCCATAAAAGGAAATATTGCAAAAGGTGCTTCAAACTGCCAGCAACAGAGACATAGACTATATGCCACTGGTCCACCTAGAAAGACAAAATGGATGAGGTAATATTTTCTATTGGTCAACTTCTGTACTGGTCCATCTAGTCCAGTATTCTCGTTCAGAGTGGCCAATAGCTGTGCTTCAGAGAAAGGTACATTTTGGAACAGCCTGCACACGAAGTTCCTGTGGAAATTAAAGGGGCTGTTTTCCTTTTTTTGATTTATTTGCAGCTGAGTTAATTTATTATTATATTTTATTATTGTATTTTGCTGCTGTGTGATAGCCCTTTACGAACTTAAGTCTAATTAATTCTCAGGTAACGTAGGGCTTTTTGTATGGATATTTTAAATTGTTATTTAATTCTAAAGAGATAAAATGATAAATACATAAATAAATGCCTAATTCTTTTTGGAATCCTGCATGGCCTGATATCTCTGCTGACAGCTATCTCCCCTGGGTGATTTCTTACACAACAGTGTGGCTAGACCTGAGAGAGAGATTGTTGTCAAAACCATGGAAGACACAGACATGTAGAACCAGAAACCAGCTATCGGCCCTGCAGAGCAAATTTATGTCAAAGGATATACACAGGGTACAAATTAAAACAGAATTTCTCTCTTTGGGTCTGGAATGGTTTGATAAAGTATATCATCTCTAGTCTGGATAGCATTTTCTGCCAAAGGGCAAACACACACATTACTCAAAACAGCAGACAACATGTGTGGGTGGAACAAATATGTACCAATCCTTCTTACATTTCAAAACCTCACACATTCCTGTACAATGCCATGTTAAAAAACATGCATTGTTTTCCATTGCCTCCCACCTCCAAAGTCTTAGAGGAGCATATTTCTTTCACAGATGAAACCTACTTTCATTACAGATGATAAAAATATGGAAATTTTCTTCTAATAGAAGGAAGGACTGACACAAATTATTCTGGTAATAGCAAGTCCTCAGTGCTGTCATCACTCTGTGAATGAAAACTATGAGCAGAAATCTGACTTGCCTCACGTAGCATATTACATATATATGGAAATCGGTAACCAAATGCGAAAGCAACATTCCAGTCATGCTTATTTTAGACATCTCTGCTTCTGATGAATTATTAGGACAATGTAAAGAGCTAAGAACGCAGAATGTACTGATATTTTATTAGACAAACTACACTTCTCTGTAAATATATACCTACCTATCCAGTCACCCATTTGATCTATCCTGGATAAATATTGCATCTTAACAACAGAAAAAGTGGGAGGCTCAAAAGGGAACAAGTCACACAAAAGCCCTCATTCTCAACACTTTTGTATCCTTTCATTACTCCTTTGCAATGCTTATATGAAAATCTTACCTCGCACAGCATCTAAGTAGTGAGCTTAAAAAGAAAAAAAAAACAAAAACAAAACTGTAATAGAGTGAATTTCTGCACCAGAACGAAAATCACAGAAGCCATTTGCTAATAGTTTACCATACTTTGGTTAAGATAGAATGCCTCTCTCTTACTGCAATCAGTCTCTTCTTACTACTCTGAATAAAGCAAATTGCTGATTTTTCTTATCCAGGATGTCAGAAAGGACTCATACAGCAATAAACAATAATTGCAGCTACATGTGTGTTCTTCAGTCACTGGTTTTTAACATCATGAGCACTACCATGTGCAATGCAAGCTGTGCCTACTACTTAAATCAGTCACTGCTTACTTGTCTTCCTTTTAAAAACAAAACTATGAGTCTCGGACAAAATATTTTTAATAACAATAAAGAATTTTCCTTTTATTTTGATCAATTTTATACTTTATAAGCTGATGTTATAAGGTAACTGAATAACTGATTATAGAATTCTGCCTTTTAATTAAATGAGGAAGAGTCAAATTTTCAAAAGACAGAAAAGAAAAAAAGAGACACTGGATTTGCAAAGCATGAAAGTTTGGATTGTACCTCTCAAAATTAGGTATCCTGGTCTCTTACATGTAATTTAAATGTTTAAGAATAAGAATGTTCTGCAAAAATAGTAATGACATTTTGGCAAGAAACACTATTAAGCTTTTTAAAAATGTGGCACAAAATTTATTAAAATATAACAATTAACATTTGGAAGGCTGAGCAATAACTTCTGAAAGATTCATAAATTTTAACTTATTAGCAATATTGTAGAAGTCTGCTGCTGTAAAACCATCTCTTGTGACAAGCAAAATATTTAAATCTTCTGATGCAAAGGCAGCAGGTTCAGAATTATTTAAGCTGCCTGCTAGTTTCAATCCTTCACAACTTTTAATTAACAATTTTAAGTAATTTTTTGCAATTCTCAGTGCCTATAGGAACATAGCTCAGAATGTAACCTATATACCTTTACTTTGATAATTTCTGACTATTATCCCAGTATTGCTGCATGTAAAGCAAAACCTGTACTGACCACAATCTATAGGAGAAATACAAATGTGGTATGTTGGCTAATCCATCAAAGTCAGTGGAGAGTCATCTCTCTACACCAGACCTGAAGTTGACTTTCTAATTTTTCCAAGAGATCTTTAAATTGATGGTGGCAGCAGCAGATCTTCCTATTAGCTAGTAAGCCTTTTAAAAAATATATAAAAATCTTACCAATGGTGCAATGATCCCCTCCCCATCCAGGGCTGCATTCACACTTCCCATCTTTACACTGGCCATGTTCAGCACAGTGAGAGTGGCATGTACGTTCCTCACAAGTTGGTCCTACCCAGCCTTCTTCACACTGGCATATTCCTCTTGAACAAACCCCATGGCTACCACAATCCAGAGTGCATAATTCTACACGGGATTCAAAGAATATACACTTTTAGATGGTAATTTCATATTTTGTTACAGACTATGAATTGATATAGCATACATACACCAATCATCAAGACTGACTGAATGCAGGACTTTTATCATGAAACAGAGGCTGAAACCAAATGAACATTCCTTCTATCAGCAGGTAAATACCAAGCCTTAGATTTCATTGGGCCAGCCACTAATTGTACACATAGAGCCTTGTTCCAAAGCCCAGTGAAGCCAATAGTAAGACTTCCATTTACTTCAGTGCATTTTGGTTCAGGCACTGACTCAACCAATGCATCATACAACCATTCCTAATTCTGATAGGTATTTGCAGAAATGTAGGACAGTTTTCATTTCACGGAATCCTAGAATCCTAAGGCTGGAAGAGACCTCAGGAGGTCATTGAGTCCAGCCCCCTGCCCAAAGCAGGACCAACTCTAACTAAATCATCCCAGCTAGGACTTTGTCAAGCAGGGTCTTAAAAACCTCTATAGATAGAGAATCCACAACCTCCCTAGGTAACTCATTCCAGTACTTCACCACCCTCCTAGCAAAGTAGTTTTTCCTAACATCTAACCTACACCTCCCCCACTTTAACTTGAGACTATTGCTCCTTGTTTTGCCATCAGTGACTACTGAGAACAGCCTCTCAACATCCCTTCAGAAAGTTGAAGGCTGATATCAAATCCTCCCTCATTCTTCTCTTCTGTAGACCGAATAAGCCCAAATCCCTCAGCCTCACCTTGTAGGTCATGTGCTCCAGCCCCCTAATCATTTTGGTTGCCCTCCATTTGACCCTCTCCAAAGCATCCACATCCTTTCTATAGTGGGGGGTGGGGAGGAGGCAGAACCAGACACAACTATTAAACCATTCTGAGTCCAGAGTCCAGGTGGACTGAGATAAAAGACAAAAAGTGTGATAAATCTCTTACAGCAAAGAGCCTGGTCTACACTAAGGAGTTATTTCAAAATAAACGGAACGTCCACACTACCAAGCCCATTATTTTGAAATAAGGGGCTGGTTATTTCAAAATAACTTCTGTTCTCCATGAGGAATAATGCTTATTTCAAAAAAGCTATATCAGGAGTGGATAGTTATAGTGGATGCTCCACTGCTGCTATTTCGAAATAACCACTCCCCAGAGTCATTCAAAGTGATTACTCTCCAGTGCTTCCTTGGGGTCTAAGTTAAGGTAGTGCATCCACATTAAGGGAGCCTGCCTGGGACTAATTTTGAGGCTTCCCTGTAGTGTGGACACACTATTTTGAAATAGTTATTTCAGGAGTTATTATTTCAAAATAATTTTCTAGTGTAGACGTGCCCTAAAGTAGTAATCAGTATGTACTGATTTAGTGGCCTTCACTTGTGGGGAAAAAAAGCCAATGAGCTAAAACACAGAAAGAAATAACATATATCACACAGCAAGCAACCCATAGCCCCAGTAAAATACAGTATTATCCACATATAGGCCCCTCATTGTAGAACTATATCCCAAATTCTGCAATTGTTTTCAAGATCTGAGTTTAAAAAGCTTTGCTCTCTTCACTGTGCCTATCAATAGCTGGCTGGTTAAAATATAAAAATAATTTCAGGGTGACAAAAATCAGTTCTTGTAAGTCATTTCTATTCACAGCATATATTTCTTCATGGATGGGACCCTAGTGAAACTCCTCTCATAGTGAAGGAGAATTAAAATTCCTGAAATCTTTCAATAAATCACAATATGACAATTGCAGTTCTACCTTCACTTAAAGTGAAGTTATTCTGTGAAAAGAATGGCTTCATTATATGAGGGCTCAATGTAGTTTAAATTTATTTAAAATAATTAGAGTCAGCAGACAGAATTTGCTTGTTATTCTGCAATTAACCTGCCAGCAAAATGTTTCCTTCTTCTTTCTTGGAAGCTAGTTGATAGAGCTATAAGAATAACCATGTCTGTCCTGATTTAAATATGATTTAAAAAGAGTAATATACCAAATGGTGAAAAGATTTTTACCTGACAGGTTTTAAAGAATGATAATTTCTTACTCTGAACTATTATATATAAACACTCCCCCTTGAATGCCTGTAATGGCACAAAGTGACACTGTATTGGAAAATAATTTTAAAGTACATATTTAAATTCTTTATCAATTTCAATCTTTCAACAGAAAGAAAAATTTTAATAAAAGCCAAACCATGCAATAACAACAGATGTTGAGAGCTATATGATTTACAACGTATACAGGGATGTAATTTTGTTTTCATATTTCAGGGCCATGGACAGTTTTATTCAATAATGCTTTTAGAAAACATTCTATGTAGATATATATTAACCTTATAAGACACAAAGACAAAAAATTATATTAAAATATGAACATATTTCCTTGGGAAATATATTGCAAGAGAGTGTGAAAAAATAGAAACAGAACAAAAAGCTTTATTGAAATAAGTTTGTATTAGTAAGTGCCTCTGGCATGGCACAGTGCACAACACTTATATAAATAAAATATGAACAAGGGTCAGCATTTCCCCTTGGCTCACCTAAAACCCCACAATTTTATTGAACAATAGACCTTTCAATGTCTCCCAGAAAATCCACAAAATTTACTATTTCAGGTAATTTCTTCCAGCACAGCAAATTACACCCACCCAACAAGCCTGCGAGCACAGGCCAGCTTCTCTGCTGGTATAAATTAGCATAACTCCATTGACTTCAATAGAACTATGCTAATTGATATGTGCTGAGGATCTGGCTCAGGTTAATTTACATCAGATGGGGATATCTGTAATTATATGGGATCAAATCCTGCACTGTTACTGCTTTGTACAAGTTAACATAGCCAGGCACAGAGGGATCAGACAGGTGTAGGGAGATGGTCTGATAATATAGTGCCAGTGTGGTGACTCCTACAACACCTCCAGCCATTGTTAGCATAGCAAATGCAACAGGGCTGGAGAATCCACATGGTTCAACTAGATTAGAAATATGGCAAAAATAGTTTGCCCTTGTCTAATTTCATATAACAAACTGCAATGAGTAAAATCATCTTTATGAATAAAGGATATGGACTGGACAAAGGAGGCCGACAGAACTGCCAAGTCTTGCAAGGTGTGTGTGTGTGGAGGGGCAGGGCCTCAGTCAGAAGGGGTGGGGCTGAAGCAGCCAGCCCTAAGCACCTCCCAGAGCACACCATGCCACCCCCTCCCCAGACCTTAGAGTCACCTGGAACATGCCATGCAGCACTCCAACAGCAATTTAAAGGGCCTGGAGTCAGTGGCTAGGAGCCCCAGGTCCTTTTGAATCACCAGACCCTGGGGTAACTGCTGCCCCATCAGCATCAATATCCCAGGATATTGTTATTGTTTTATCTCAATGTTGCCAGTCTAGATCCAGTTCACTCATTAAAATTACAACTGGCTGTTGTCTTGAATGAAATGAGCAGAGCAGATTGAAAATGGAAAGTAAACCACATACTTGTGAAAAACTGCAAAAGTGTTAAGTGATGTTCTTCATTGCACAAGCTGTGAAATAACCAGGATAACAAGCCCATGCTCTGCTTCCAGGAGCAATGCATCAGGGAATTAGTTCTATCCTGTGGCTTGGCCAAGCAGCAGGGAGTCTATGGCTGTGTCTACATTGGCAAGATTTTGCACAACAGCGGCCGCTTTTGCGCAAAATCTTGCCACCTGTCTACACTGGCTGAGAGTATTTGCGCAAGAACACTGACGTTCTAACGTAGGAAATCAGTGCTTCTTGCGCAAATACTCTGATGCTCCCGCTCAGGGATAAGCCCTCTTGTGCAACTATTCTTGCGCAAGAGACCAGTGTAGACAGCAATGTTAATTTCTTGCGCAAGAAAGCCCGATGGCTAAAATGGCCATCGGCGCTTTCTTGCGCAAGAGAGCGTCTACACTGGCACGGATGTTTTTGTGCAAAAGCACACCTCTTGAGCAAAAGCACATACCAGTGTAGATGCTCTCGTGAGCAAATACTTTAACGCAAAAACTCTTGCATTAAAAGTATTTGCGCAAAATCATGCCAGTGTAGACGTAGCCTATAAGTTTCAGATCCTTCATACAAGGCCAGGGAAGCAACAGCTAGGGTCCTGACTGGCAATCATTCAGGGCAGCAATTAGTCCAGCTGCCCAGAGCCCTCAATCAGGGCAGGACAGACAGCAGTTTGCAGCTCCAGTCTGAGTCCATGCAAAGCATCACAGCTGTTTGGGGAGCAGGAGGGAGAAATCAGCTCTCAGGTAGTCAAAACTCCTTAGGTGCCCTAACTCCAGAGGGTATTAGACCAATACAGGCTTCCTACCTTAGCTGGAGGCAGGGCCCTATCATTGGCAGGGCAGTCTGTCACTGGTTCAGTGGCTTACCACAACATGCTGGCTGGTTTACAAACGAGTCCCACAGCTGAAACCTGTTGGTTTCACAGCTTCCTTGGGCTTCTTCCTATCCTCCCAGTCCTGGCGTACCTCCTCCGAGTTGTCCTCAGCCTCATTTGGGTAAAGAGCCAGCAGAACTTTAACAGGGTTCAAAAAAGAGCTAAATAGATTCCTGGAGGTTAGGTCCATCAATGGCTATTAGCCAGGCTCGGTAGGAATGGTATCCCTAGCATCTGTTTCTCTGGAGGTGAGTGACAGGGGAGGGATCACATGAGGATTACCTGCTGTGATCCCTCCCTCTGGGGCATCTGGTATTGGCCACTGTCAGCAGACAGGATACTGGGCTAGATGGACCTTTGGTCTGAGCCGTCTGGCCATTCTTATGTTCTTAGCAGTCCTACCAACTGATCAGGGTTTCCAGGCTGTAACAACTTTGGCAGTTTTTCTGGGTCTGTGGCATGGTGGAAGCCTCCATCAGCTCCAAGCTGCAGCAGTAGGGGAGAAACATTTGACAGCTCTCCCTCAACTGAATTAGAGGGCCAGTTTTTTATAGTTCCAGTTCCTGCCCTGCCCCTCTGCTTCCAGCGAGGCAGCCATAGCTATCCTGGTTCTGCACACCAGAGGGCAGTTATGAGTCCCCGATCTTTCAGGACAGGAAACCATACCCACAGCCCTCCACTGAAGTTACCTGAGCCACTTCAATTACACAAACTGAGGAATTGCCGGGGGTTTTTACTTGCACTAGACCAGTGCAAAACTGAAACAAGGACCTTTACAACCCTAAGAGCTAGAGACTTAATTTTGTTATTAAATGAAACCTTAGGTTCTGCAGAAAATGACAGGACTGCTTTCAGGACTAAAAGAATCCTGGGAACTAGCGCAAACCAGTGGCTGTTTGTGACTTTTTGACAGGTGAGGCACAAATCACAGGAGAGTTATTTCCACTCCCGCTCAGTGTATAATTTAGTAGTTATTAAAAGCTTAGCTTATTTATAGGGGTAAGGAGCAAGTGGACATAGGAACAGGAGGTGCCACTCCTCTGCTACCCAGACCAGTATGGGGAACAGAGCACAAGGCAGGCCCAGGAATCAGTGGCGGTTTGTAGTCCACATCCACAGTGCCCACCCCAGGAGAGGAACCCAGGGAGGTATAGGTCCCATTCCTGCTCCCTACAAGATCCTTGCAGCCCAGACTTAACTGCTATAATCCTTCCATAGTCTCACCAAGCAGTAGTTACCATAGCAATACCCTTATAAAAAGATTCCTGGGCATAGTAAATTGCCATGGTGGCAAGGCAGCTGCTTGAGGTATAACTAGCTATATCAAGATTTAAGCCTCATACACCAAGCACTATATTCTTCAAACTCTCTGACATTGCATTTTGCTATGGGAAAGAAAGAGTTGTGACATTTAAATCCAATCACAACTTGTCCTCAAATCTGTATATATTTAGCAATTAAATAATATAGAATAGGCAAAATGTATTTTGTAGCTGTTAGGAATTCTTGGTTAAGCTGGGCCTCACTTGCCTCAGCTTATGAGCTGCCCCTGGTTCAAAATGACCCCTGCTTTCAGGCTTTTATGAGATATAGTCAAATGTGTTTCACATACAGAATCCAGACTCCTCTGTCTCACATCATCTAATGAGCAAGAGACGTCTAAAAAAGCATGTTCAACTTAAGCAGTCAAGAATCTTTACTGACATGTCCTTAATTGGGAAAGTTCATTAATTTTGTGAGAAGTCATCACAGAACTATTGGTAGATATTCTTGAAAAAGAGACAAATATGTTGATTGTTCTGGGGCTAATCTGAAAAGCATTAAAAATTCACTTCATATTCTTTATTTTAATTATCTAAGTCAACAATGAATTTTCTTAACAGTGTTTTATAATAAGTTTCTACTTGCATAATAGAAAAAGGAAAATTAAAGCTAAATATTTTATAGTTTCTAATGACAAGATTTCTGTTATTTCAACACTTCAGGAATAACTCAGCTAGAATATTATGTTAAAAATACAAAAAATATATGTAAACAAAAGTTTTTAAATAATCTTTAAAAACTTTCTTTTTTACTTTCCTCACATATTTAAATGATGAACATTGTGCTACAGATATTCTAAACCCTTAAGTTTCATATTCATAACTTTGCTATCCATTTTTTAATAAATGGATTTCCATAAAGATTAGAAATTAATCTAACCCAACTTTTACCCAATATGTTTAACTGCCAGAGGCTATGAAAATTCACCTATCTAGGCCTAATAATGTTTTTTTTCAATTTAAATATACATTGCATTTAATAAGCTTGCATAATAATTTCAACAATATTCCTGAGCTTTTTAAATTACCTTCCTGCTGTGTCCTGGAGACAACCCTGTTCTACCTTTCATTTTTCAGTAAATGATTTTTTAATATAATTTTTTTCTCCTACAAAGTTCAAAAACTTAAATTGCAAGTTTCAGAATTGATGGAGCTATCTTTGAATGAACTAAATAGAGGCATTGTCTACACTATAAAAGTTTCTGGTTCCCCAAATGAAATACGTTATATTGGCAAAAGCATTTTTTGCTGGTATAACTGTGTCTATACTGAAAATTTTGCTGAAATAGTTGAGTCAGTTAGGGTCATGATGGAAATGTGTAGACTTCTTTTTAAACTTCATAAATCATCCAACATTTTTACAGATGTTCTTTCTTTCTCCCCATCATTTTCTTTCTTACTTTGTTTTCTCAATTTCTTTTCATTATATGGGCTACTTTTAATTTTTCTTATCCCCCCCCCCCATGGCCTACAGATTTTAAAATACTGTTTTACAGCTGGAAAGCACCCTATTAAAGCATTTACAATGGGATGAAAGATTAGACGTAAACTGTTATTAGACAGGTTCTCTTCTGGATCATTATCTTCAATGAAGCTGTGATGATTTAACATGAGCAGAAGAGCTAGCCCTATATGTGAAAGTTTTATGCATTAAAAATACAATAGTATACCATTGCTGCTGAAGGACAAATGGGTGAAAGTAGACTCAGGACTTTAACTGGACTTTTAAACACTCATGAGAGCAACTGCCTGAATGGATGGCCATGAGGAAAAGGAATGGGAATCAGGGAACCTGACTGATACAGTTTCCTCTCTCTCTTCCGTGTTGACCAGTGTTTCTTAAACTTTTTAAGACCAAGGAACACCAAACAATAATTATTTTTATGAGGAACCCCAAGGATTTTTTGTTGAGGTCGGAGGGAAAGTTATTGAGCAAAAAAAAAGTCGCCTGCCCCTTTAAGGGCAGCCATTTTGAACTCTGTTTTTCTCCCGCGGCACACTTCCAACCGCCTCACGGCACACCGGTGTACCACGGAACACAGTTTAAGAAACACTGGTGTTGACTGTTAGAATTGTCACAAAAATAATTACTGCAGCTGTGATTAATAGTGGATTTACTGGCTTTTTAATTGTGCCTATTTAATATAGACATTTTTATGCCATTGCTTATAATAAAGAATATCATACTCGATGAGCAGTCCCAAAGTTTCTAAAGGGTTACTCATGAAGCAGGATACTCAGTGAGGTTAGGTTGGCAAAGTATCAAGTTCTCAACATCACGGCATGCTGCGTTTGGTGTACACACACTAAAAACCATGATCCAGATTCTTATTCAGTAATGTATAGTCCATCAGTGCAACGTGACCACCAGTCCTGACCATATTGCTGTGCCACCACTTCCCCAAACAATCAATTTGACTTTTAAATGTAACTGCTCGCTTTTTGCTTTTAAGCTTTATGCAGAAAAATGCTTGTTACATATCATTTCTTGACTTCCAAATTACATTTCTTACATTTGTACCTGTCATAAGGCATTGCCATCCAGTATGTCCCTTTGCAGCTGGTCATGGCTCTGTAGGTTTATTGCAGTAGGGGACTTCTCAGGTTCTTTCAGTCAATCACGCAGACTAAATCGATTCAAGACATCTATCTTTCATGGTATCTGATTTATTACCTCCTTCTATCTAGTGTAACTCACTTTGTGTTTAATGGTTATAAAGTTTTAACTTTTTGAATCTCAAAGTCTACTGTCATTCCATAAGTACTGTCTGCCTTCCATTGTCCCAGCCCCTTATACATTTCCCATAACTGTGAAAATTTGTTGATACAAATAAAAAAATGCTGAAAAGTAAACTTCAATATTATATCAAAATTATAACAAATACAAATCTAATTTCTAACAATCCTAAATTTAAATTAGCCAGCTACAGATCTTAGCCCACTTATCCCTCAGCTCACCTCTTCCCTTGCATTCACCCCTCAGCAGACCAATGTTCTCTTGCTGTTGTCTGCCCTACTGTAAGGGAGGGGGCAGCATTGGTGCTGATCCCATCCCCCAGTTTATCCTCAAGAGGGCCTCCCCATCTGTAAGGCTCCTGGTACCAGGCCCTTAAAGGCACTACTTATTACTGGGATCACTTCTTCTTTCTCAGTATTTCCTAGATCTGTGTGTGTGTGCGCGCGCGTGCGTGCGTGCGTGTGCACGCATGCATGCGTGTATGGTATTTATATCAGTATTAGATCTTTCGAATTCTTAATGGGCTACTCCACACGATGCGTATGGGCTGACAAGCAGGCACCTGAAAGAAGGCAGACTACTCCATCATAGTGCCACAGCCCAAACCACAAGAAATAATAGTAAAAAAACCTCAGTGGAACTAAAGTTGCTGTTTCTTTTTGTACACTACTCATAATAATGCCACCCCACCATTGGAGCAACTGTATTAACTGCTTTCTAGAAATAATTTTGTATCCATTGAGATGGGATATTTCTGGTGCATTAAGTACTCAAAAAAAAGCTTTTCTGATTTTCAGTAGGAATACTGCCATCTCACTGGCTATTATAGAGTATGGTCTGCTCACTTCATAAAATATTTGCCTGCAAGTGGATTTTAAAAATTTGAATACAGTAGCTTGTAACACTAGATAAGACTAATTTGGAAAATATCTTTTGCAAACTTGGAGCCTTAAATTTTCTTTTCAATCAATTTGTGTAAGAAAATAATCACTGAACAGAAAAAAAGATACCAGGAGAGACTGATACAATAGTTAGAGGAAATCTGCTCCCCATTTGATGTTTTTATCATATTTTTCTGTCCAGTTTTATTTCTCATGTGCAGAATATTTTCTTCTTGATCCAAATTCATTTGTATATAAAAAAAAAATTCTAACCTGTATTGGTTCACTGTGATTTAAAATGGCATTGTTACAGTTCAAAATCTAATCAAGGCAAGTTTATGAATCTGGGCTGGCAACAATAAACATACCAACAGATATTTCATTTTTTGGAGCCAAAGCTCTGGAAACTGATGCCACTGACGAGGATTAATGCATTCACCATTGGGTATAGCTTTGTTTACTAAACCATGATATTGGTGTAAAACAGAAGTACAATTATGCTGTGTCTGACTCACAAGGGTTTTTTTCAGCAGAATTTTTCTCTCCCTTCTTTTTTAGATCTAGAGATGATACAGGTCAATAGGTCAGATAAGACTTGTGGGAAATGTTTTAAAATAAATTAACAGAAGTGTAATCTAATAGCAAGGAAGATTACAATTGACACAGGGGTGAGAGGAAAAACCCCATAGTGTTCTGTCCAGACTGACTGTGTTATATTGGGTTTCTCAAGTAAAAGTACGTGAGGATCTCTTGTCAAATACTGTCCTTTTTCATAGTCATCTCAATTACTTTGTTTCAGCCTTACATGTTATTAGCAAAGCGGCTACAGAGTGGTTACTAGAGAGTTATGCTTTGACTAACAAGCTCTGAAAATTGCTTCACAATAATCTGGGAACAATGGGAGGAACTTCTTTCAATGCATTTCATTTTCCACATATGGCTCATTCAATCAGAATACTAACAAAGGACAGTGCACAAAAACAAAAAAACAAAAACAAAAAAAGGATTTTGAGTTAGTAATGAGTGGGATGGAAGAACTGTTATAAAAACAAGGCAAGATTGGATGGAGGAATTCACTAATGGAAGGAAAATACAATACAAAGTTCCTCAGACATGTGGACAAAGAAGTGAAACCACCAAGTCAGTGCTGTTCCATGAAATACAAATGGGAATCAGTGAAAGCAGGAGGGCCATTTCAGATGGGGGCCATCTATACATGCCATGATGGGGTGGGGAATTAGAGCATGGAAGCAGACTGAGGGCAGCGGCTTCAGCAGTGTTACTTAGCATGCTCAGTATAACCTAAGCAGCAAACTGGGGGGAAAAGCTGACCCCATCTGCCCTTCCTGCACATCACCTCTTTTTAGGAGCTAGTTTTTTGTCAGATAACTTAGTAACTGGCTGACAAGAGCACTGTAATTCCTATATAAAGGAAAGAAAATTAAATAAATAGTATACCCAATCAACTCTAATAATCACATGAGCAAGGCAAGGGACCCTGTTTAACCTTAACATTTGAATATATATTCTTATTTTGTTACTAATTCTGTGGAGAGAGAGACTGTCAGGACTCCTAAGCTCTATCTTTGCTCTGGGAGAAGAGTGGGGGTCGAGTAGGTTACAGCAAGGGCCAGATTCATTTGGGCTCTATATAAGACTATCAGAAGGGCCATACTGGGTCAGACCAATGGTTCATTTAGCCCAGGATTCTGTCTCCCAACAGTGGACAATGTCATGTGCTTCAGAAGGCTTGAACAGAAGAAGCAATCATCAAATGATCCATCCCCTGTTGCCCATTCCCAGCTTCTGGGAAACAGAAGCCAGGGACACCATCCCTACCCATCCTGGCTAGTAGCTACTGATGGACTCATCCTCCTTGAATATATTTAGTTCTTACTGGAATCCTGTTATGGTTTGGGCCATTCTACCATCCCCTGGCAAAGAGTTCCATAGGCTGACTCTGAAGAAATAATTTATTTTGTTATGTTAGTGAAGGAAGGAAATATCATTTCCTTATTCTATTTTTTACACCATTCAGGATTTTCTAGACCTGTGACATATTCCTGCACTCTTTATTTATTTCTTTTCCAAGCTGAAAGGTCCCAGTATTGTTAATCTCTCCTCATATGGAAGATGTTTCTTACCCCTAATCATTTCTGTTGCCCTTTCTATACCTTTTCCAAACAGAATTTATCTTTTTTAGATGGAGAGACCAGATTTGCATGCAGTATTCAAGATATGGGCATATCATGACTTTACATAGAGGCAATGTTATACTGTTTTGTTTTATTATCTATTGTTTTCCTAAAGTTTCCCGATACTATGTTAGCTTTTTAGAATGCCATTGCACATTGGGCAGATCTTTCAGGGAACTATCCACAATAATTTCAAGATCTTTTTCTTGAATGGTAACAGCTATTTTAGACCCCATCATTTTTGTATGTATAGTTGGGATTATGTTTTTCCATGTGCGATACTTTGCATTTATCAACACTGAATTCCATCTGCCATTGTGTTGCCCAATCACCCCGTTTTTGAGATCCCTTTGTAACTGTTTGCAGTCAGCTTTGGATTTAACTATTTTGAGTAATTTTGTATTAACTGCAAATTTTACCACGTCGCTGTTTACCCCAGTGGTAAAATTTCTTACAGGTACTGCTCTATTGCAACCTGGGGTCCCTGCTAGCTCTTTAAATAGCTCACTGCAGGCTTTTGCCACAGCTCAGCCAGCTGTTGCCAGAGCTGCTTACCAGGGAGCACCCACTTACTTTCACCTTTGGTTTATCCCCTTTTCAAGAACATTTATGAGAAGTCTAACAGCAGGGGTCCAAATAGAGATCCCTGCAGCACAACACTATTTATTCCTATTCTTTTCTTCCCTGTCTTTTAAGTGGAAGAGTACCCAATAATGTTTTCATGATGATCTAATGATCCTTCAATTACTTGAATGACAAGCACTTTGTTATTTTAATCACCCTGGCTCCCTCTGTTTTATAAACAAACTTTCTGCTCCAAAGGCAAAGTGTTGCAGGTAAGAACTGCATTTGGAGCTAGGGCATGCACTTTAGACAGACCTCAAGTATGAAATCCAGGGGTTCAAACTTTAGGGAGGGGCATAAATAATGTTCTTGAGTGAAAGCCATTATAGATAGTAAAGCTAGTGGGAAATGTGTCCAAGGAGGCCTTGGAAGTTCACCACTATGTTAATTAGAAAAAAATAGGAAAAAGCTTATTCATTAGGTAGGTATTGTAAAGCTGACAGATATGGGCTTAACTTTGAGAGCTACCATTTCTGAGAAGAGAAGCCTTTGTGAGTGAATCAGGATTTTTATGCAGCTAAGCACAGAATGGTTCCTGGATAATTTGCAAATAGGAAAATTAGTTGTTTATTAATTAATTATGATTTATTATTGGAAAAAGACTAAATTCAGAGACTATATGATTCCCAATGTATTATTTAATCAGTTCTACGTTTAATACTAAATTAAGAAACAGAATTTTTAAGAGCTGTTTATACATATACATAAGAGGCAACAACTGCAATCACCCTCAGAATGTGGCCTGCTAAGAACAAGGACTATGTAAACATTTAACTGACCCAGTGTATGTGCTCTTCATGTGCAATTTTCAGAGATTTATCTGACTGTACCAACAAAACTACATTTCTACTGCTGTTCGCTCCTGCTGCCCCTGCAGAGTCAACCTTGCGGGGGGGGGGGGCACTATTCCTTCTCATACATAACAGAGAATTATTTACTAACTTCAATTCAAATGCACCTACGCAAACCCAAGGCAGCCCCAGACCTGCATATGTGCAACTGATGGCTAAGTTTAGACTAGAGATGTTTCTGAGAAGCAAAGGACATGGGGTATGCCTACACTGCACACTAAGCCTGGACTCTGACTCAGGATAAACCCCCTTTCTGTTTCCACAAATCAGTCTGACTCAGGCCAGAAGTACTCAGACCTGGGTTCTAGAATCCTGTTGGGGGGTCACCAGAGCCAGTATTCTGCCATGACTTTGGTGCAAGCCCTGCCATTTTGCAGCAAGAATACAACTGATGCTGCAAACGCATGCCAGAAGGTCTGTGTAGTGCTGTACAGACACACTGTGAGATGGGTTCAGGATTACAATGTAATATGGATGCTCAAGCACCGGCTTGGGCCCACTGAGCCAAGACTTCATGTGCAGTGTTGACATACCCAGTGTAACTTTCAGAGTCTAAGTTGAGGTTCAGTGCTGGCAGTTAAAAAAGTATCTTGGTTTACTTGTGTGGTGAGACCCAGGGGCCTGTTGTCTACTCTCCCGGCCCCCCTACTCTCCCGGCCCCCCCCCGCCCACCTTGGGCCTGTTGTCTTCCCCCAGGGGCCCCAGCATCAGCCTGCTAGGGGTCTGTTGTTTTTCCCTCCCAGACTCTCCCCCTAGCCCGCCAAAGGCCTGTTGTCTCCCCAGCTCTGGGTCCCACTCAGTCTGCCAGGGGCCTGTTCACTCCCCCCAGACTCCACCCCCCAGGGGCTTGTTCTCTCCCCCATTAGTCCCCTACAGCTGCCAAGGGCCTTTTTTTCTCCCTCTGGCATTGTGGCAAGAGCCAGGAGGAGGTAAAGGATTTGGGGTAGGCAGAATACTTACCAGTGTGCTGTTGTAACCACCACCAGGCGGATTTGAATCTGGGACCTCTGAAGCAGAGTATAGGAGTCTCTACCCTCTGAGCTAAAAGCCAGCCGGCTCTCAGCCCATGCTGTAGAGGTCTCTTGGTCTTAACTGTTGCTGTGGTCTAGGTGCCACTGCATGGTAACCACACTAGGGCTATGTCTACACTGGCGGCTTCTTGCGCAAGAACATCTTGCGCAAGGGTTCTTGTGCATGAAGTCTTACGCAAGAAAACGTCCACACTGCCATGTGCGCGCTGTGCTTTTGCGCAAGAGCTCCCATGGCAGTGTGGACGCTCTCTTGCGCAAGAAAGCTCTGATGGCCATTTTAGCCATAGGGCTTTCTTGCGCAAGAAATCCCTGCCGAGTGTCCACACTGCCCTCTTGCGCAAGAGCTCCTGCACAAGAGGGCTTACACCTGATAAAAAAGAGCATAACTCTTGCACAAGGAGCCCTCTTTTACCACGCTGTACTGTAAATTTCTTTGCACATGAACAGGTGGGCAGCGTGGACGCTCTGCAGATTCTTGCGCAAGAACGGCCGTACTTGCGCAAGAAGCCACGAGTGTAGACATAGCGCAGGTGTGTGGGTTACATACTTCCCCTCAGTGAGGAAGTGCATCCCGAGCTTCAGAGATGCAGTTGAGATTGTGGACAAGCCCCCACTTGTAACTACCACCAGGTGGATTTGAACCTCGGACCTCTGGAGTTGAGTATAGGAGCCTCTACCCTCTGAGCTAAAAGCCAGCTGGCTCCCAGCCCATGCTGTAGAGGTCTCTTGATCTTAACTGTTGCTGTGGTCTAGGTGACACTTCATGGTAACCACACTAGGTGTGTGGCTTACACTGGCAGGCAAGATGGTGGAGCCTCAGCTCTGCTGACCACTCCCCATGGTGGTACAGCTACCCCCAGTGAACACTCTGCAGGACAGCTCTTCCCTGCAGGCTTGCTGCCCCCAGTGACCACTCTTATATTGCGTCCCTCCAAACAGCAGCCCTTACCTTTGCATATTATGGGAACTGTCCTTTTCCTGGGGCTTCCGGTTGTCCTGGTACAGCCAAACTCTGACTTTGCTTTAAGTTAAGAGAAGAGGAAGCTGCATATCAAATTTGGTGGCCCTAGCTCTTACGGTTTAGGAGGCATTCTTGAACAAACAGACTCGCAGACAAACACATCTATCTATCTATCTATCTATTTTTTAAATAGTCAAGACTTTCAAAGCCATGTAACTAGGGCTTACATGAATGTATGTTGCACAACAGGATAATGTTATTTGAGACCTTGAACCATCTCCAGTAAAATGTATTTCCATTACTATAATAATTGACTTATATTGTTTTGCATTTTTAAAAGAGTTATTAGGGCTACATTTTTCACCAAAAATCTTTATTGTGTACTAGAGCTAGGAATTCTACTGTTTGCATTGTCACCCTTGAAATTATCTAAGTAATCAACAAGCCAGAGAAAGCAATAGGCAGGAGAAAAGTTCATGAAGCTTGTATCATTTAACCTTCTGATAGACAGCGGTTTTCTATTTTCAGAGGCAAATAAACCTTTGTAGAATATTTCCCTGTATAGTCTATTGTAGCCTATATTTTATTGTGCCACTAAAATAAAATATTTAAAAAATTCTATTCTAGAAAGATTTGTGCAACACAATTTTAGTCAGCAGATCCTAAAGGAGAACATTATAACTTTGAAACCACAATGTCTTAAGGAAAATTAAAACATAGCATAAAAGGGACTTTATGCTTTCAAGTGCACAGCATGGTATAGAAACTAATTTTCAAAGGAAATACAAAATTTAAGCATGCTGACTGTTTATAGGAGGCAAGTTTATAGTTCAATCAACTTACATTGAATTGTAAATGTTTCAGTAAAACGTGCTTGTAATTCCTTAGCTGAGCCAAATTTTAATGCTTTTGTTCATAAAACAAAAATTTCCTTTATTGGATTCTGATTAGGAGAAAAAACCCTTTGAATGCAAGAGAGAGGTCATTTTGTGTCACTAGCTTTTATGAAGGACATTTTCAGTCAGGACAAAAATAATCAAAGTGTGTGGCTATTGTCGAGGTCAGATGAGGCTTAAAATGACAATGACTAAGAAGGTCTGATTGAAAAGAATGCTGTAATTCTCTGGAAACTACTGGAACAGCAAGCTCCTGCCAGAGATCTAACTAAGTGAACAAGCCCCTCTAACACACAGATTTTTGCTTACTTGCTTAGGCACAGTGTGTGCTTGAGGAACTGGCTCATGTAAGTTACATTAAGTAATTTTTATGCCGAAATGTTACTTTGCATTCTGATGAAGTCATGATGAAAAGCAAGTCAGGACATTTTAATAACCGACAGCTGGACTTTCTGAGTGTGAGGGTTATAACTACTATTGTCTTGGTAGTGCTGCCATACCACGATTCACAACTGCTTCCATGAATGTTTCCTGAGTGCTCAGGATACAAGTCCTACTCCTGGTATTTTAGGATGCAAGTTCTCATAGCTCCCAGATGCAGTTTTCAGGAAGATGCTCTTGACCTCTCTGGTGTTGCAGAGTATGAAGTTGGAGAGACCCAAGCCCTCTCTCCATTTACTTACATATTATGGCATGGGTAGTGGCAATGAAAGCTTCTCCACAGTTCCCTGTCAGGTGCCTCACTGGCTGCTCTAGAGAGATCACTTCTACCAGATACTACTGCAGAGCTCAGACTCTATTTATATTCATTGCTTGGCCTCTGTTGATTTTTTTTAATTGTTTGCTTACTCTGAGAGGAAGTGAAAAGGCCTTGTCATCCCGAAACAAAATCCTGTCAGATGCTTCAACATTGTCTTTGATTTCTTTTATATTAGATCCAGCACCATCTGGAGGTAAGGGCTATAGAAGCAGACACAGTGCTACCACAAAGCACATCACAATTATTAGTTTTGGAAAGGAAGAAATTTTCAGTTATGGTTGAAAGAGGACTGTGGGAACAGACGGAAAACCTAAGATTCAAAGGGAAAAGGGAAGAGAAGAGGCAATATTTTGGCATCCCATTCAAGTATTACCAAGGAGCAAGGAATCAAACAAGGGTTGGTGTGCAACACTAACTCTCCAGTTGTCTCACTGTCTCTTTCACACCCCTAACCTTTTCTTACCATGTAAATCAATACATGCCATCAGGTTGTTTTGGTTGTTCAGGTCTTTCATTTGCTGGTTTTTGCATCTAGTGGGCTAATTATTAATTATTATATTTTATGTCTGTGTTTCTTGTTGCCAACATTTCTCACATTTTAATTTCTCCAGTGACTGAATTAAGCATTCCAATCTTTTACTGATACTAATTATTTTAAAAGGACTCTCACTCACGAGATGGCTTTTTACAAACTCTTACAATTCAACAGGAAACACAGATCACAGGAGTCACATAGCTTGCTCTTTTCATTGAATAAATACCATCTTTGCAGATGATACCAAGCTGGGAGGGGTTGCAACTGCTTTGGAGGATAGTGTCATAATTCAAAATGATCTGGACAAATGGGAGAAATGGTCTGAGGTAAATAGGATGAAGTTTAATAAGAAGAAATGAAAAGTACTCCCCTTAGAAAGGAACAATCAATCAGTTTCACACATATAGAATGGGAAGTGATTGTCTAGAAAGGAATACTGCAGAAAGGGATCTAGGAGTCATACTGGACCACAAGCTAAATATAAGTCAACTGTGTGACACTGTTGCACAAAAAGTAAACATGATTCTGGGATGCATTAATAGGAGTGTTGTGAGCAAGACATGAGAAGTCATTATTCTTCTGCTCTACTCTGCACTGATTAGGCCTCAATTGGTATATTGTCTCCAGTTTTGGGCACCACATTTTAAGAAAGATGTGGAGAAACTGGAGATGGTCCAGAGAAGAGCAACAAGAATGATTAAAGGTGTAGAGAACATGAGCTATGAGGGAAGACTGAAAGAACTGGTCTTGTTTAGTTTGGAAAGGAGAAGACTGAGAAGGGACATGATAGTGTTTTTCAAGTATCTAAAAGGGTGTCAGAAGGAGGAAGGAGAAAAATTGTTCTCCTTAGCCTCTGATGATAGAAGAAAAAGCAATGGGCTTAAACTGCAGCAAGGTGCAGGTTGGACATTAGGAAAAACTTCCTAACCATCAGCGTGGTTAAACACTGGAATAAATTGCCTAGGGAGGTTGTGGAATCTTCATCTCTGGAGATATTTAAGAGCAGGTTTGATAGACATCTATCAGGGATGGTTTAGACGGTGCTTGGTCCTGCCTAAGGGCAGGGGACTGGACTCAATGACCTCTCAAGGTCCCTTGCAGTTCTAGTATCATATGATTCTATAGTGGTAAGAAGAATATTTCTACAATGTCAAACAATATACAACAGGAGAATCTTTAATCATTTTTAAAATTTGCAGTGTGGTAATAGGTCAACTCCCCACAAATTAAAGAGGACAGTTAGACAAAATTAAGAATGCAAGTCTTCCCTACAGAACATACAATTAGCAATGATCATAACAATTAAAAAGATTCTTAGATATGCTAAAAGAAGAAACACTATAAAAATGCTGAGTGAAAAAGAGCAAAAAGAGGCTATAAAAGTATGAGACAGTTTACCTCAGACACTGGAAAATGTTTCAAGGGTATTTTCACTACAAAGTGGTGTTTTGGGCGAATACTTTTGTCCTTAGTAAATCAGAATGACTGACATCCATAACTTGCAATTTCCTAAATTTGAAGAGTTTTTTGATTGCTATGTAATGGTTTTACCTACTTTTTTCAAGTTGCAGGTTTTTTATTTAATTTTGAAATCAATTTGAGATGTCTTGAGTTACATTAATATGCTGTATTATGCCTTCACTTATTTTCTTTTGAAGCACTTATTTTAAAAATGCATATTTCTAATTATTTTTAAATTACTCTGCTTTGCACATTATCATTTACAATGATTACATTTTGCATTTTTTCAAAGCACTTCAGTTTTAAAGATCCTCTATGTTTCAAAAGATAGAGAAGAAGAGACAACAATCCATTTTTACCCTTTGTGAAATTGTCATTAATTCTGCTGGTGGAGAGCTGATATCCTAAATATATAACATCTACTTGTCATTGGGATATATGCACTCATGAAAAGGAGCAGTCATTATTGTTTTACCAATCATATTGGCCCAGATCCCTTAGTATAAAACTGGAATAACTCTGATGGAGTCAGTGGAATTACACAAGGTATACTGGAGTATCTGGCCTGCTTTCACTCAGGAATGTGATCTAGAGGAATAAATAAGAGATTGGCATTTTTCTTCCATTTTTCTTCACATGGCCCCATTTTCCGCTTCTTAGTCTCAAGGTCCCATATTATATCTTCATTCCCCCAGACACAGAACTAGATAAGAATCTCTTCATGGATTGTTGATGCTGCTGCTTCATGGAGTGACCCCAAAAGGGTCATTGCTGAGTCATGTGAAGAACTTCTGTCTATCTGGGTATCAGCATCTGGTTCCAGAGCATTCAGCAGAAAGATTAAAAGAATTTTGGATCAGACTCTGTAGATGCAGACCAAAAACTATAGTTAAAATAATTAAAGAGAAAATCGTCAGTTGTTTTGGAATTTGTTGGTGGCACTAAAAATAATCCATTAATAGGACTAGAATCAGTGCCCTATGCTGGTCGGTGTTCTAAGAGCTCCGTATTATTAGTAGTAATCATAATAATTCTTATTATTTTGCCAAGTGTGCAGTTCAACACCTCTGTGCCAGACAGGTCAGATGAGCCATATGGTGGGGAGCTGAACACAATGGATTTTAACACATATCCACAACTTGATAATAATTCAATATGGTGAACAACATTCGAGCCTTTGAAAAGCCCAAGAATGGCTCTTTTCAGGAAAGGAGTTTTTCACAAAAAAAGTTTATAATGATTTTGACCATAAAGAGACTATCACTTTTCTGCTTTACGCGCACATCTCTTAGGATATGGATAAGATTAAATGGGAAATGGATAGCCGAGCCCCATGTTTCTCTCTGCATATGTCACTGGTCAGATGGATAAGCAAATTATGACTATAAGGAAGGTAAAACCTGTAACTCTGATGTCTTCACCACTATTGAGGTTGTCAAAGGACTGATGAACAAAGAGAAAACCCAGGGACAAAAATGAAGGAACAAAGGAATTGAAATTCATAATGTGGAAAGAATTATGAACCTAAAACACTCACATTTACATTCTGAGTAATGTTACAGGGCTTTAATTCTCATTGTTTTAGGAATTATTTGTTTTTAAAAAAATTAGCTTACAAGACTGATGAGAAAAAATTCCTAGCTTTTCTATGACCACTGGTTAAAGTCATTAAGATGTATAAGGAAGCGACGGTTACTCATGTTGTGCAGCAATGGAGGTTCTTCAAGATGACTGTCCTCATGGGTGCTCCACCTTAGGTGTCTGGGGTGCTGCTGCGCTTCTCATCAGAGATTTTAGATAGCAGTGCCTTCCGGTAGGCTGCGCACACAAAGCAGACGACACGCGTGGTGCCACTACTATTCATGTGCAGCCAATCATCCATTCAGTTTCTTCTTTGTCGCAGAAAAACCCCCCAATTATATCCGAAGCAGAGGAGAGGAAGGGCGGATGGTGGAGCATTCACAGGGACTACCATCTCGAAGAACCGCCGTTACTGTCAGGGCCCGCTCTAGGTTTTTTGCCGCCCCAAGCAAAAAATTTTTTGCCCCTCCCCCCCCCTTTTTTTTGTTGGCTTTTACACGTTTGCACTTTGCAATTTTGGGGTTTTTTGGGGGTTTTTTTTCTGTTTTTTTGACTATGTGCCGGGGGATTTGGTTGTCTTGGTAAGAACGGGGAATAGCAGTTTTGTTTTAACCTAACTCCTCTCAAGGGCCTCTCTGTAAAATATGTGCCAGCAGAGCCGTCTTTATATATGTCTGAACAATGAAAATTTTAATGTACAATCGAATAAGGAATATATATATGGGATAATAAAAAGTCAATAAGAAGGGGGGCTTTTTTTCGATTTTCTACAACCACTGGCAGAGGTAAAAAAAAATCTTATTCGGTCGAGGTACCAAAGCACGACGGTGGGGAACCAATTCCCTGTGTAAACTCGGATTTCCATTCTGCCAGGGAAATGGCTGCGTGATGTTGTTTTTGAGGCTGGCACTTCCAGGCTGGCCCAGTTTTCTGGCCACAGAAGCAGGCATGAGAAATAAAACTGGAAATGCGAAGGAGCCTTTTGAGATCGGCAAGGAAAAAGCCCAAAACAAACGGCCTGGGAAAGGGCCCAAGCCTGAACTCAGTGTGTCTAGATCGGGGGAGAATCACCTGTTTGCTTCACTGCTTTGTTCCTGAGCTGGTCTCCGCTCGCCCTCTCCAAAGTGAGAAGGGGGCGCGCCCCCCTGAACCGGGGACTGACCCAGCGGCTCGGGCCGCCCCTAGGAACGCGGCTGGAGAAGGTCACTCTTTCCCATCTGCTCTTGCACATATGTCTAATCGCGCTACAGTGTGGGGGGACCCTGCTTTTCCCTGCATCTTCCCGCTGCGCCGGGGTGTGGGGCGGCACGGCTTTGGTTCGTGCTTTTGGTGGCCGCGCTGTGCCGGGGGAGAACATTAAAAGCTGGGGGAGGCAAAGGGGTGCAAGAAAACCCACCGAGGACAAATGGGTGGGAGCAAATTCCTCTGCCCAAGGGGCTGCTTTCCGTCTCGGCCGGCCCCTCGCCTGTTCTGCCCCCACTGTGTTGCTCAGTCCCTCACTGGAAAAGCCCGGGGTTGGCGCGACAAGGGGAAGGCGGCTGCCGGTGGCCGGGGCCAGTGGCTTTCCAGGTCATCTTTGGGGCCTTTCATGAGGGCGCAGTTAAGCCATTTCCTGACTGGCTCCCCTGCCCCTGCATGCTGATGAAATGATCCCACGGTGGCTTCCTGAATATTACTTTAAAATCGGCGGGGCAGGGTGGGGCCGGGCATTGCCGGGGGCAGCTGCTTACCTGGAAATGGCGCCCCTGGAAATGTGCCACCCCAAGCAAGTGCTTGATTTGCTGGTGCCTAGAGCTGGCCCTGGTTACTGCATAAAGTGAATAACAATCTCCTTCTTTGAGGAGTGTCCCCATGGGTGATCCACCTTAGATGACTATTGAGCAGTAATCTAAGCACCCATGATCGGAGGCGGGTGCTTTGGCTAGTCAGTATTGTGCACCATGTGCTGAGAGCTCCCCTGCTGCCAGGCTCTTGGGGAACCGGAGCACAGTGCCTGACCGCCCGGAGTCCAGCTGTCTCTGTGGAGACTCACCCACTCCCCAGAGGCTGCCAGAGCACCCCCGAGCCACCCAGGGGAGGCACCACACTTGCCTATCTGCTCCTTCCCTTCCGGTCCCAGTGGACAGATGGGCAGCTCTGGGCTCTGCGGGCAGGGCTGGAGCAGAGAGCAGTGCAGGCGGGACTGCATGGGGAAAGGTAAGAACAGCTCCTTCCACGCTGCTGCTTTCTTCACATCAGCAGGCTGCAGTGCCATGGAGCACCAAGGTTAGAGCCAGGCCTGGTGCATGCCACAGCTGGGGTGGGAGGGGGGATGCGGGGGCTGGCTAAGGTAGGAGGAAAGGGCCCGGGCTGGTGGCGGGGGGGGGGGGGGAGGAGAACTGGCCTGGGCTTGTGGGCGGGGGAGAGGAGGGTGAAGGGGTTTGGGCTGGCAGGGGAGAGGAAGGAGGAGGGAGAAAGGACCTGGGCTGGCAGAGGGGAGGAGGATGAGAGGGAAGGAGAAAGGACCTGGGCTGGTGTGCGGGGAGGGAGAAGGGACTGAGGCTGGCACGGCTGCAGCCTGGCCCTCCCTGGTGGCTGGGGGGAAAGCTGAGGTTTCCTACCCCCCATGAGAGGGGGAATTGGCAAGTACAGTGAGCAGGATGCACAGTACCGTAGTAACTATTAAACTATACTATAGTACGCTAACTATAACGAGAAACTGTGAAAAAAACTGAAAAAATTTAAAAATGATTAGAGAACAACTGCGGTTCTGGCCGATGCCAGCAGTGGCAGACAAAGAACTGAAGGGATGGTTGGCTGTGTATGCTTCGCGTGCACAGCCTACTGGAGGGCACTGCTACCTAAAATCTCCAACTAGAGGTGCAGCGGTGCCCCAGACACCTAAGGTGGAACACTCACAGGGACACTCCTCAAAGAAGAACAGTTGCTTACCCTATAGCAGGGGTGG
This sequence comes from Pelochelys cantorii, assembly GCA_032595735.1. Classification (NCBI taxonomy): domain Eukaryota; kingdom Metazoa; phylum Chordata; order Testudines; family Trionychidae; genus Pelochelys; species Pelochelys cantorii. The sequence continues at coordinate 17,847,681 of CM064337.1, forward strand.
GCAATAATTTTCACAGGGGGGCCACTTCATTAATTTTTGTGGGTAAGTAAGGTAAATAATCTTTTGAGAAACTTGATACTGTGATCTGAAAAAAGACCAAACATAACTGTAAAGGCAGATGACAAACTGAGATCGCCATAAGTTGGACTTTAACAGAGCTGAATGACAGACTGGCCTGTAATAAATGCAATTAAATAGTTAAGTATCTTCAGTACTGAGACCTGGGTTGGGAACAGACAATGTTGGGCTGCCATGTCAAGATCCTATTCCACCTAGATGAATATATCCTTCTGGTAGATATTTCCCTGGTATATATCAGGAATTCCTGGACCCACAGTGAGCAGCATCTGTCTGTGGTACTTACAGAGACAAGAGTCACACTGTCAGATGCAATGACTCTGGGTCTGGATGAAGTACTTGGATGTGGTGCTGTATGATTAGGCTTGGTCAGTCTGGTAGCTGGATCAGAATCTGAATGGACATCTGTAAGAGACCTGTCAACCAAAAGGGTCATGGCCAGTTGCATAGTATAAAAATGATTATGGCTTTGTCTCTTTTGATGGGGAACATTTCTCTGTGAATCAGAGGAAAACGGTGAAGCAAGATTTGGCTCCATTAAAGAACGCAGGCCTGCTCAGAAGCAAAAGTTCTGACACTCTTAGCATTTTCTTGGTGGTATTCAAATCTAAAAAGGTTGTTACAAGGAGTAGGGAGAAAAATTATTCCCCTTAACCTAGGATGATAGGACAAGTAGCAATGGGCTTGAATTGCAGCAGTGGATATTTAGGTTGGACATTAGGAAACATGTCCTAACTTTCAGGGTGGTTAAACACTAGAATAAATTGCCTAGGGAAGTTGTGGAATCTCCATCACAGGAGATTTTGTAGAGCAGGTTAGACAAACATTTGTCAAAGATGGTCTAGATGGTGCCTGGTCCAGCCATGAGTGCAGGAGACTGGAGGTTCCTTGAGGTTCCTGAGGCCTCTTGAGGTTCCTTCCAGTTCTATGACTCTAAGAGTCTAAGATTCAACTCTTATATACTTAACCATTACTGTATAAATATACATTTACTTCTTTATTACTAGCCTCCTCTTCTCATTTCATTCAGTTATGCCAGAGTTCAGTGTTGGCTATATCCACGGGCTCATTTCACCAAACATTTACTCCTGAACATAGTCCTGCTGAAGACACAAGGATTTTTGGTCCACCAGGGAGCAACCATACATCTCAGATTAACTGTTTACATGAGTAGGCCTAATGAATGTAGAAAAACATTCAGGGTGCGTCTAGACTACATTCCTCTTTCGAAAGAGGAATGTAAATGAAGGAAATCGAAAATGCAAATGAAGCGCAGATTTACAAACCTTGTGCTTCATTTGCATAATCACGTCTGATCGCTTTTTTGAAAGAGGTTTTTTTTTAAAAAAGCAGTCTAGATGTGGTTCTTTCGAAACCCCCCCCCCCTTTTTCAAAAGAAGCCTTATTCCTGAAAAAATGAGGTTTACAGGGTTCTTTCAAAGAAGGGAGCTTTTTCAAAAGAACCACGTCTAGACTGCTTTTTTTCCAAAAAAACCTTTTTCGAAAAAATGATCAGACGTGATTATGCAAATGAAGCGCGAGATTTGTAAATCTGCACTTCAACTGCATTTTCGATTTCCTTCATTTACATTCCTCTTTCGAAAGAGGAATGTAGTCTAGACGCACCCACAGTGACAAAGAACAAAAACTATGTTGTAAAGCATACCCCTAAGGTGACAGAAGTAAAAGTTATACATGCAGTTTTAATTTTGTCTTTTCGTGAGTTTTTAATGCTTATTTTACAATTTGAGTGTTCTTACAGTCTAGTGTTTTGGATGAAGAAAAAACAGAATGTAAGCATAGCACTTGTATAATAATTATGTTTTCAAAAGGTCTGGTTGAACAAGAACAAATAGAAAGGATTCTGTTCCTGTAAACACTGGTTTGTGATATTGATTTATATAGCAATCAGGAGAATTGGATTGATTAGTGAAACAACAACTTTTGAAGTTATTTTCATAATCAGCAATGAAGGGGAAATGAATACGAAAAATATATCCCAGTTCTCTGGGGTTTGCTTAAGGGTGGGAGTATATTTGATTTCACTATTTCATTTTTATAAAATTTCATTGTCAACTCTTAATGAGGGACTACTGGCTCTAGTGGTACTCTCCACTGTAACTATAGAGACTCTCTCGCAAGCCAGGAGAAACATTTTAAGTATGATCCATTCAAGTTTTTTGTAAAGATGGATATTGCCTTTACCCCTTCCCAGCTAAAGTATGCTTAAAGAACTTTCCATCCTAACACTTGTCACTGTTTCTATATAAATATATATTCCTGATTTGGAAAATAATGTGATGAGTTTTCAAATGCTAGCATACCCAGATTATATCCCACCTAAACCTATGGAGGAGGATTCGAGGAAAGGAAATCTTTCATATATAATGAAGTCCAAATTCATAACAAAAATAAGGGGCCTGTTTTTAACAGGGAGGATCATTAACGTTTGGCTCTGTGTAACAATGGATGTTATCCATCATTTGTAGTGTAAGTTAAGACTAGATAACTTTCTACCAGCTCAGACAGAAATCATAGGTCTGATACACAAATTACTGAAACTACAGCAGCACCACAGAGTTTCACAGTAGCACAGCTGTAGTGCTACGAATGCAGAGAGTTCAAACAGATGGGCAAGAATTCTCCCATCACCTAACTTACTCCAGCCCCCGCAAGTAGCAGTAACTATGCTGGTGGGAGATATTCTCCTGCTGGCATAGCACTGTTCAATGCTGAGGTTGGTGTAATTTACATCATAATAAGTGGTAATGGGTACCTAGCCTAAGTTAAATTCTTTGGCCTGTGTGATACAGGAATTCAGACTACATGATCACTACAGTTCCTCCTAGCCTTAAAATCTATTACTCTATGAATGATTCCATTAGATGTCAGATTTTGCCTCCAAATTAGGCAGATCCTAAGGGATATGCACAGGTCTCAGGGGATTCACAGCCTCGATCTCCTTCATCCTTGCTTATGGTTGCCTCCATGGCCCACAGAGGGATGGTTCTGTATCATCTCTTCTGAAGAAGCTCTTTAGAGCTTGACCAGCAGACTGCATCCCCCTTGGGGTAGACCCCAAATCCATGGCCCTCTGCAAGATCCAGACGAGATTGGTGTGGGGTGCTGCAGAGATGGCTGAGCCACTTCTGATGGACAAGAAGATCCAATCTCAGGGAAGCAATTTAATCCAAGATAATGCACCTTTGCTACTTCTGTCAGTTATGGTACAACAAGAAGTTTTAATTTTCTATTTAGAAGTATGACAATTGAAAAATAACTACCTACAGCAGGGCTACTCAAGTTTGGAAGCCTCAGGGGCCACAATGATTCTCACAGCACATGCTGAGGGCCACAACTTAAGTGTGGTTGCATATACATGCAAATATATATTCAACTATATGCAAATAGCTTCTTTTATACTGACAGGCATGAATACAAAGATTAAGGCAAGACTACACAACATGCAGGCCCCATTCTGCTGATATTAATAAAATGCAATATTTACCAGATTTCTACCCATATGACAGCACTTTTAATGAGCAATGACAGTCTAACAATTTAACTACTAAAACACATATCAACAGAAGGCCATTATATTGACTCGCCATTGTGGAGCATGTTCCCAGTGGAGGCCATGTTCTAAGGACCCCATCCGCATGTTGAGTCCCTCATAAACCCAAACTGCACCACGAACCACAAACAAACAGGCTGCGGGCCGCATGCTGCCCACGGACTGTGTGTTGAGTAGCCCTGACCTATAGTGTTTTGAAAATGTTTTCATATTTGCTATAAAACATAGTAATTGCTAAAACAGCTCACTGGAGGTCCTATATTCTTGTAGTCTAATTAAAAATAGTTTCTATCTACTGATAGAGATTATCTTGCATCTCTCACCTGAAATACAACTAGGAAAAATTAAAGTGTCCTAAGCTGCCTGATCCACTGATAGTACAGGATTTATAACGTCCTCTTCTGATACTTTCCTTTCTCACTAAAATCAAGTGTTGATCCCAGTATGCACTAATAAGCATTGATCCTGGGAAGAAACAGTGAGCCAATGTCTACCTTCAATCTAATGTTCCCTGTACCATCACACCTTGGCAAGCAATAAGAAGGCGAAGAGGGAAGGAGGTGTTTTCTCTTCTTAGTGGAAGCAAGCAAGAAAGAAAAAGATTAGCTCGCACAAATGGGTTACCTAGGGAGGTGGCAGAATCTCCATCCCAAGACATTGTTAAGTCCCAGCTTGACAAAGCCCTGGCTGGAATGATTTAGTCGGGGTTGGTCCTGCCTTTAGCAGGTGGTTGGACTTGATGACCTACTGAGGTCTCTTTGAACCCTATGATTCTATGAAATGCATTGAAATAAATTTGGAAGCAACAAACAAGAAAATCAGGTTCCCCAACAAACAAAACTGCAGTATCTTTCTTAGAACTATTCAATAGTGTTTACCATATTTCCTTGCTTAATGTCCAATTGTCCATGCAATTAGACCCACTGACATCACAGACATTAATTTTTTGGAGATTCTGTGCAAAAGTGCTATAGTGAGCCCACATACTGAACCAGAATTCTTTTGCACATTTTGTGGAAAACAAATTCAGTTCATACACAACAGTGAATTTTCCCCTCAAAATATTTGCCAAATCTCTTAACTATCCACTGTGAAATAATGGTTAGGTCTAAGTTGTAGATGCTAAAAGTTTTCACACTACTTATTTTTAAATTGTAAAGCAAATTGTTTTGTTTTTTGTCCGACTCCTTTGTGTGGTAATATTTTAGAGGCAAACTTAGGATTGTGATGAAATACCTGTGCTCATCAAACTTACAAGAGATTTGTCCTGTCCAGTCCCAACATCAGGGAATACAATAGCTAGCTATACATGACTTTTGCATCTTGCTCTGTGTGCAATTCATCCGGATCTAGGCTGTGGCCCACTCTCTCCTCTACTGAAAAGGAACCTGCTTCCTGGCAATAATCACATGCAGTCACAGAACCAACTTCTCTTATTAACTGATTTTATAAATGGACATAATAGTATATAGGGAATATTATCAGCATACGATGAGACACTTGGGATGAAAATATGGGCACTGGGGTTTTCACATTGTTGCAAGCCAATAGACAGAACTCTTATCAACAAATATATCATACCATATCTGATGGGCTCATAATGAGATGAAATGTATTATTAATCCCATGGCATGGATTGAATACTGAAGAGTCTTTAGAATAACCATTCACTGACCATTCAGAATTATTGGCAGTTTAGTAAACTGTTGCTTATAAATGTTACCACAGTTTGGGCCCTATCTTCCCACTTCTCCAGAACACTTAAGCATGTGGTTCACTAATTAATTCAATGAGACTTAAGCATATGTTTAATTGGTTTGATGAACTGAGGCTTCTAGCTAGTGATGCATTTACATAGAAAACACTAGGAGAGTCTTTTCCTATCTGCACCTCTACTTAACTATCATTACTGTTATCTGTGCATTTAGAAAGAAGAATTAAGAGTCCAATCCTGCATGCTTAGCTTCAGTAGGATAGAAAGGTCTACAGCAACTCTCTGGAGATGCTCAGAATCTTGCAAGCTTGGACCATTACATGTACTACAAAGTATTCAGAAAAATCTTTCACTCGGCTCTATTTTATGTTGTGGTGTTGGTGTGTGTGTGAGAAAGAGGATAGCTAATCTATAATTATCAACTCAGCCTCATAAACTGTGAGCAAAAAAAAATTAAAAATGGCAAAGATGTGCACCTTGGAAACAACACAATCAACTGAAGGAATAAAATGTCCCGAGCAAAGTCTGTTCTCTTAAAAGTGAGATCATGTCTACAATGGGATTAAACTTTGATGGCCCGTTAAGAAATAAGTTATTTTTATCACAGCACAGCAGACTAGGAAGTCATTTTTCTTAACTTAATTAAGTGTTGCCAGAGGCTTCCGTTACCCATGAGTTACTGGGTGTAGGCAAAGTTCTTCCATTCACACAAGGACTACTGATATTTTCCTGGTCTCCTTTGCCTTTGTGGATTATTACAGACATTGAAGACCTGATCCTGAAAGGTACTGAGCACTTTTAACTTCAAATTAAAACAAAAGCATTCACATCCTTACAGGACTAGTGCTCTCTAGTCATTGTACCATCATGTAATCACAATGGTTATCACAGGAAAACAACCTACTTTATCCTTTCAACATGCCAATATGAAAACCAGGAGCTGCCAAAATAATTTCCATATTCACATCTATAAGGGCTGTTCCCCACTCTGGCATTCTGAGTGCAGAAGGTGGGGGCCCACAAGAGAACTTCAAAACCTTGCTTCTACAGGCACTGGTTACAAAAAAACTTCCTCCCAGAATCATAATATACAGATTTTGGGGAATCGCTGCCACCATCAAGTGCTATTTTATCCCTAAAACCCAGGGGTGGACACTTGAAACCACCCGCAGGGGTACCCCAAGCTCTTTTGCCCCAAAAGAGCTTGAAAAAAGAAAAGAGAAAAACAAGCTGCAGTCTCTGGTAGCTGACCTCTCAGTCTGAAACTTGCAGATATACATAGACAGACAGACCTTCCAGGACACAATAATCAAATCATCACTTTAAGAAAAGTGATTTTTATTACAAAACAAAAAATAAACTTGATAAAGCATACTTGGTTGCTAAATTGCTAAATGCTACAGAGCTACTAAGGAAAACAAATTAAAACACAGAGAAAAGTCTTTGGGCACTATGCAAGGTAGTAAATGGGGAGGGGAGGCATAGATTCACACAGAGCCATTAAAACCAAACCACAAAATAAAGAAAAATTACCCTGAATGTGACTGGACTCATTTTTCCCTTTACTTACTTCCAATTTTCTCTTTGTTTAGTCCACTCCCATGACTCAAATTCCTTGGAGACATAGTAGTCCTGCCTGGGTTTAAATCATTCTGTGTGTCTCAACTCCTGGTTTATCTTTCCCACACAAAGAAAGCAGGCAAGGAATCTATATCCAATTCAAATTTCAACACTCCTTCTCTAATGGTTCTCCTGGGCCCTGGCCAACACCTTTTCTAGCTACCTGATTTTAAGCCCTTAGTCACCAAATGCTGGTCAGGACTCCTCCTGACCATTACCACACTTCACAAAGTGTCATTATGGATTGTTTAAATAGTTTTTTTTAACATGGGTGTAGTTATATTTCTAATGGAAACTGAATAGAAAACACAAGAATTTCATAGCCTTAACTATACCTGTTGAACAGTCTGACCCTGTCCACTTAGGGTCACAGCTACAGATGCCGGTATCCACAAGGAAAGTCCCATGGCCTGAGCACTGCTCTTGACATATAGGAAGAGATGTCTCACAGTTTACGCCTCCCCACCCTGTGGAGCAGTGACATTCCCCTTGAACACAGACGCCATGGCCAGAGCATGTAGGATCTAAACAGTCCTCTGGAAAGAAATAAATAAAATAGTTTGTGAACAACTTTGACATTTTTACATTGATTTTCCAATATTAAGCAACTTAAATGGTTGTTTTAAATAGGCAATAAAATAGCTCTTGCACAAACATTTTGTTCAAGCAGAGGAATATTAACAGATACAGAGGAAACAAAATTATTCTACCATGCTATAAAGGGCCCAATCTTGGAACCCTAACTCACATTAGCATTTGAAACTATTCACTTTAGTAGTCTTTACTCACGCTCATTAGATTTGAATATGCAGGAAATTAAGAAATTTAGGTTTTCACTTCACCTTTATTTAACTCAATTAACCACATTTATAATTTAAACTACTGTGTGAATGTTACAGAACATGGTGAACAACAATGAATATTCTATGATAATCAAGTACAATACTGTGCGCATGTAATCAGCTGACAGCCTTTGAACACACTTTTGTCACAGCCAGAAATATGCATAGGCATTTTTTTCTCTCTTTAAAATAAAACTTAGAAGCCAATGTAACCTTCATGCAGCCATAGAGAACTCTAGGATCATTATGGCTCCACCTGTCATGTTCATTTTTATATGGACAATTTGTTAAAATGCAGATTGTTTGCCTGATAGATGTGATGCCCTAGCCCAGCCATGTTAGTATTTCAGTAACAGATGTGAGCACAGAGTGGGGAGAGATACAATCTAATGATATGGAATACTGTTTAGTGTTTCTCATTAGGTATGTTTACACCATATTTTGTTTCCTTTTGAAAAGTTTTATTTTACATATAGCTGTGGAAAGTGAATTTTGTCTTTGCAGCCAAGTATCTGTACCTGAAGCAATATCACCTGGCCATCTACCAATCTTAAATAATTAATCCACAACTGAATACTCACTATGACGAGCTCACATGTTCACAAAACATATACACTGGGCAATTTCAGATAATGACCAGATTTATACACTTCATAATCACTGATGAACAATTTGCAATCAGACAAAAGATCTAAATTTGTTCTAAATTTGGATTAAATTGTTTCTTAAGCACTGAGCAAGCTCTAGTGAATAATTTAAATTTATGTGTTACAGACTTTTGTACAAACCCAGCATTTCTTTATCATGGAAGCTTTTGAGAAGGCTTTGTAGTTTGACCTTCACCCAGACCCCAGCATGAGTAACTCAGCTGGCTGATGAGAATCTCTGCAGGGACATGGGAAACAGCAGTCCTGAGGAACAGCCCAGGTTATGGAGTAGGGCCCAAACAATTTCACAGCAGTTATTTTGTAATCTCTGTTAAAGGGCTTTTATTTTACCCCCTCCCCGGTTCTTGTCATGCAGACAGAACGCAGAAGACCAGAAGTCTGAAATGCAGGCAATGTGATGTTTATTGAATCTGATATCCAAAGCTTTACAGGCAGGCAGAGTGCATGTACCCGTGTTCTATTCTCAGCTCTGATGCCACAGAACCTATGCCTCATGTCTTGCTTCTCAGCTCTGACACTGCAAAGCTTTTAACCTGTGTCCCCTTTCCCAGCTCTGCTGCTGCAGAGCCTTGCCTGTGTTTCCATTCCCCATTCCCTCTTCTTCTTAGCAGGCCCAAACATACCTGCAGTGGATACCCCTAGTTCTACCCCTTACACTTATGGTCATATTCCATTTTGGAGGTTCATGAGTCCTGTCACTTTTGTATCCCATGGCAAGGGTAAGGAGTAAAGTTGTGCTCTGGCCAAGGCCAGGATTTTGTTTGAGTTTTAGTGTTTTTCATGCCACCCCCTATATCCCTCCTCCCCTCCTAAATGGTTGCTTTACCTTGGCTTGAAAAAGGAGCCAGGCAGCCTTTCAGTGTATGCTCATATATTACACTCCCACCATATCCTGTAACAGTTTAGTTCTATTCCTTATCTCTTCCCATTATACTAACAAGCTCATCTGGACAGACAGAAGCAACACAGAGAGTGTGTTCTTTGTTCACACACATCAGTATAAAATATAAAAGTATCAAAAAGTCAAACCCAAAATTCTATCTCAGGCTGACAAACAAGCCTATATACTAACAATATCCAAACCCTTTGTTCTTCCTCTCCGCAGACAGTGGGAGGACAGGAGGCTCCTTGTAGTGGTGAATTATTTATCACATATCTCAGGAGCTTTGTGAAGTTTTGTACTATGCAACACAGGTGATGCAGACTTTCTGCATAAGTTTGTGGATTCCTCTCCTCCCTCTCATTGGAACCTCAGCATTTTCTCTCTGTGAGAGCCCTCTCTACCCAAGAGCTTGGAGCAGGATTAAGTTCCTGTGAAGTATGAAGTGTTGGCCTCTTCCTATGAGGTGTAAAATACTCTTGTTGACATTCATATGCATTGAGAAATTTAGGCATCTCACAGGATCAGTCCCTAAAATTACATAAATATGCATTACAGGGTGAATCTTTATAATCCAAATTTCTTTCTTCTGGCAACATTTGAGGTCTGACATCCATAGGTGCTCTGGGGCTGGAGCACTCATGGGAAAACACCAGAGGGCCCTAAGCTCAATAACACCTCCCCCATCTTCCCAGACCTTCCAGAGTGCTTCAGATAGCTGATCTGCAGTGTTTAAGCTCAGGGAGGGCAAGAAGCAACGATGGGAGGTGCTCAAGGGAAGAGGCAAGGCAACTGCGGAGTCTTATGGCCTTGGCTGGGAGCGCAGCTCTGGGACCAATAGCCCACAGCTGGTAGCTAGGAGTGGTGCCCCACAGCCAATGGTTGGGAGTGCAGCCTGGCAGCTCTGGGGCTCTGCTTGCTAGCTGCAGGGCTTTGCTCTTGGCCCTGGGCCACTGGGCTTCACAGCCACCCTGCCTTTTTCTCCAAGCGCCCCTCTGTCCCACTTCCAACAATGCTGGTACCTTTGTTGCTGCCACAGCGGAGCCCCACAGCTGTTGGAAGTAGGGGGGCCAGCACTGACCTCTCCTGATCCAGCAAATTCCCTGGCTCAGGACTGGTCAGGCCCTGAGGGTGCCAGACCAGGGAGGTATAATCTGTATTTCTCCAATAGGTCACGATACCAAGTTTCATTAATATACACCAGCAAAAAGGACATCTTTCAAACATGAATATATTTCATAACTGGGAGATGTGCAGCTTGATCTCTTTAGTTTGCTTTAAAATAAATCACAAATCAACAATTTCTGAAAGCAGCACTTGTGATTAGACAATTACATGGCTCGGTTATTTAAAATCTCTCTTTAAAAGAAATAATTTTTGAGTTACATGGGATCAAACAAGTTTGTATAGCTGCTAAAGTTTTTCCATTCCTTACAATAGCTAAACTAATTTTATTTAAAGTTTAATCCCTAAGATTTTGGCAAAGCTCACATTAATTTTTTAAACATTTAATTGTGGATTTAAGCACAAGACTGTCATTGGGAGATGATGCCTTTAGCTACATCCTCAAACAATGTTTATTTCTGTATTTCCAGTGTTAGCATGGAACGCAATTTTATTGGTAAAATTATAAAAAACTGTCTGCTACAATGGAAAAATGGAGAGATTCCTTTTATAGTTGCGTAGCTTCCACTGCTAGGAAAGTATCTTTAAACGGAATCGGATGGCATTAATATGTCAGGGAGACTTTTAGAGCACATCTCAAACCTGTGTTTCTGTTACATTTGAAGCTGTTATGAGAATTTCAAGATTTTAAATAATCTTGTAGCCTTTCTTTACAAATTATGATTTAATAGGGGATATTTTAAGACTATTTTTTTGAATCAGATGTAGTTTTAAAATTCCTTTGCTGAATTTGGGTAACTGGGTTCCCCACCCTATTTGCATTTCCTTGGCAATTTCTCTCTTCCTTGGATGTTTAAGTATTTCAATTATCTCCAACTTTAAACTTTTTTGGTGGCTATGCTCCCAGATAAAGTTATAGCTTTTATTTAAGATAATCCAATTAGATATACTGAGTGTCATCTTCACAAAAGATTGTTCTTCTATTGCTGAAAGAAGAAGTTACTCACCCTGTGAAGTAACGATTGTTCTTCGAGATGTGCCCCATGGGTGCTCCACTCTACATGTCGGGTCCCATCCCGGCGCCGTAGCTCGGAGATTTCTCATAGTTGTGTTTTGCCGGCTTGCGCATGCGTGCTTCCCCAGCGAGGCGTTCGCGCCTTTGATCAGCCGCGCACGAGTCGGCAACTGTCAGTTCCTCTCACCTGCTCATCTGAAAGAAACAAATAAACAATTCCAGAGCGGGGAGGAAGGGTGGGTCGTGGAGCACCCATGGGGCACATCTCGAAGAACAATCGTTACTTCACAGGGTGAGTAACTTCTTCTTCTTCTTCGAGTGGCCCCATGGGTGCTCCATTCTAGGTGACTCCGGAGCAGTACCTAGGACAGAGTTAGAGCGCTCTGGATTCAAGACTACCAGCACGATTAAGTACTGCTGTATCCACAGAAGAGTCTGAAGCAAACTGATTGATTATAGCATAATGCTTCATAAAAGTCACATTAGAAGACCATGTTGCTGCTCTGCAAATGTCACGAAAAAACACTCCGCTCAGAAAAGCTGTGGTCATAGCAACTGCTCTAGTCAAATGAGCCCTTGTAAGAGAAGGGAGAGGCTTCCCTCGTAGCGAGTGACACATGGATATACATGAAACTATCAGCCTGGAGATGCACTGAGAAGTTAGAGGTTGTCTCTTTGAACGGTGTGCTAATGATACTATTAAGCGGTCTGTCTTTCTAAAATCCCGCGTTCTATCGATGTAAAACGCTAAGGATCTCCTCACGTCCAACGTGTGTTGCAGCTCTGCTTGCGTTGAGGTATGGGGTTTAGGGGAGAAACACGGTAAAACCACCGGTTCATTTATATGGAATTCAGAAGAAACCTTCGGAATAAATGCCGGATGGTTCCGAATCCTTGGAAAAAATTGTATATGGAGGTGAGGCCATAAAAGCTGCTATCTCACTCACTCTGCGAGCAGATGTGAGGGCTAGGAGGAAGAGAAGCTTGACAGTAAGTAAGTGCAACGGTACTGTAGCCAACGGCTCAAACGGAGGACGAGTCAAAGTTTGTAGGACTAGATCCAAGTTCCATAGAGGTGGAGGAGGTCTCCGCAGAGGATGAAGGTTCAAGAGCCCCTTCAAAAATCTTTTTGTAATGGGGTGCGCAAACAAGGAGACATCCCCATCCCGACGATGGAATGCATTAATTGCTGCCAAATGTACCCGTAGAGATGCGACTGCCAGGCCATTGTCATGCAGTTACAAGAGGTATTGTAATATATAGGGTAGAGTTGCAGAATGTGGATCTACATCATTATCTGCGCACCATGCCTGGAACCTGGACCACTTAGCTGTATAAGCTGATCGGGTAGATTGTTTCCTACTATGCATTAAGACTTCCCTGACTCGCTGAGAACAGGACTGCTCGGAGTCGGTAAACCAACAAGCATCCACGCCGTGAGGTGCAGAACTTCGGGTCTCGGGTGACTGAGAGATCCGTTGTCTTGGTTCAACAGAATCGGAAGAAAAGGCAGAGGATACGGTGCTCTCACTGACATACTGTGGAGCACTGAAAACCAAGGTTGACGAGCCCACGCTGGAGCTAGAAGGATTACCCGGGCTCTGTGTGTGTTGATCTTCTTGAGAACTTTGGAAATCAAGACTACTGGGGGAAAGGCATATAGTAATGACCTTCCCCACTGGAGAAGGAAGGCGTCCCTCAGAGAGTGACATCCTATTCCGGCTCTTGAACAATAGGAGGGACATTTCGTATTGTGTTCCGTCGTGAATAAATCTATTGCTGGGAACCCCCATCGGGCAAAAATATGAGTCAGTATGTCCGTGCGAACCTCCCACTCGTGGTCATGAGGGAAACGCCTGCTGAGAGAGTCCGCTATTAAGTTGTCGACACCTGGAAGATACGAAGCTATTAGAATGGTGTTGTTGCTGATACACCAATTCCATAAGCGAATGCTCTCCGCACAAAGAGAACGAGACCGGGCACCTCCTTGTCTGTTGATATAAAACATGGTCACCACATTGTCCGTCAAAATCCTGGTAGTTGTATTCCTAATCTGCGACTGAAAATGCTTGCAAGCATGGCGTACCGCTCTCAACTTGAGGACACTGATATGCAATAGCATTTCCTGTGTCAACCATCATCCCTGGACTGTGCGACTGTCCATGTGCGCTGCCCAACCCGTTAGGAAAGCATCTGTTGTTATCTGTTTTGTAGGTTGTGGGCGATGAAACGGGACGCCTGCAAGAAGATTGGCCAGGTTGACCCACTACTGTAGGGACTCCCGGACATACTGCGGCACCACTATTGGCCTGTGAACACTGTGCTTTGCTGGAACGTAAACGGTGGCCAGCCAGTGCTAGAGGCAATGAAAACATAACCTTGCGTTGCGTACTACGACGGTGGCAGCAGCCATATGCCCCATCAACTGTAGACAGACGTGCGTGGGAATTGTCGGAGCGTGTACTACAGTGTGCACCAGATCTTTGATCACCATAAAACGTTCCATTGGTAAGTATGCTCGTGCCATGGTGGAATCGAGTAGTGCACCTATAAAGACGAGGTTCTGGGATGGAACTACTAATGACTTCTTCATGTTTATGAGAAGGCCGAGAGCAGCAAATGTGCTGGACACTGTTCGAACCATATGACATGTTTCCGAATATGTCGTGCCTCTGATGAGGCAATCGTCCAAATAGGGGAAGATTGTCACTCTCAATCTGCGCAGATGGGCCGCAACCACTGCCAACGTTTTGGTGAAAACCCTGGGAGCACATGCCAGACCGAAGGGCAGGACTTTGTATTGATAGTGCTCGTTCTCCAATTGAAAACGGAGGAAACGTCTGTGAGCCACGTGGATAGCTACGTGGAAATAAGCGTCTTGTAAGTCGAGGACTGCAAGCCAATCCCCTTTGTTCAACGATGGAATGATAGTTGTTAAGGTTACCATCTTGAAACGAAACTTCCAAAGTTTCAAAGGTCTAGAATGGGTCTCCAGTCTCCCGACTTTTTTGGTGTGAGAAAATATCGGGAATAAAAGCCTTTTCCCCAGAACTGCTTGGGAACTCTCTCTATTGCCCCAATGGCGAGCAAACGTTGAACTTCCTGTTGCAGCAGTTGCTCGTTAGAGGGGTCCCTGAAAGGGACGGGGCACGGGGAGTGGTAGAGGGAATGGAGAGAAATGGAATGGAGAGGCAGCCCCGCACTACTTCTAGTACCCATCTGTCCATGGTGATGTCGGACCAACGATGGTAAAATGACCGTAGGCGATGATGAAAAAGATGGATAGTCTCATCTTCCGTGTTGATTGCGGGTAGCTGGCTTGCATCCTCGACAGACAAGTCAAATTTGCTGCTTAGTTGATGATTGATTGGTCGAATGGCCCTGTTGGGATCATTTGCGCTGAGGACGTTGTCTAGGGCGTTGATTGTCGAAGGGACGTGATTGTTGTCTGGAGAAATTAAAATCATATCTTTGTTGATAAGGAAAATAACATCTACTTTTGAAGGAGGGAGTATACATCCCAAGTATATGCAGAGTGCTGCGTGAATCTTTTCCCGAGTGGAGGACTTCGTCAGTGTTCGCCGCAAAAACCTTAAGCTTGTCAAACGGTAGGTCCTCAACCTTGCTTTGCATCTTCTTTGGGGCTCCTGCAGATGACAGCCATGATGATCTCCTCATGGCAATACCTGTGGCAGTAGCTCTAGCCGCTGTGTCAGCCACGTCCATGGCTATCTGCAGTGCCGTACTACATGATGCGTACCCTTCTTGGACTATTGCCTTCAAGAGTGGCTTCTTGTTGTCCGGGAGGTGATGAAGTAACTCCGCTAATTTGGAATAATTATCAAAATTATGGTTTGATAGATGGACCGAATAATTTGCGATGCCCAGTGGAAGTGTGGCTGAGGAGTAGACCTTCCTACCAAAATGTCCAATTTTTTATTGTCCTTGTCCGGAAGCGTATTTTTGTACTGTGGTGCTTTAGCCCTACGTTGTGCTGCGTCCACTACTAACGAGTTAGGCTGAGGATGATTGAACAAGAAGTCCAATCCTTTCGCCGGTACAAAATACTTTTTCGGCCTTTTTACTCGTAGGTGTAACTGATATTGGGGTCTGCCATATCTCATCCGTCACTTCCATGATCGCATCATCAATAGGTAAGGCGATCTTTGCACGTTGTTGTGGATGGAGGTTTTTCAAGAGACGGTGCTTTTTAACCGGAACATCCGTTAGCTGTATTTCCTGCGTGCCCGCCACACATTTAAACAGGTCTTGAAATTGTTTCAGATCATCCGGTGGAGAGACGTCAGCTGGAAATATCGCCTCATCCGGAGATGACGAGGAGCAGTCTGCTGGAGAAGTTTCCGGTTTGGGGTCTTCAACATCAGACAACTGCCCCTCTTCCGGCTTGGACTGGTCTAGTTGGATCGTTGGACTCTTAGATGCAGAAGGTGAGTCTAGGTGCTGTGATTGATGAGGTAAGTATTTTGCACTCAATGGTTGACAAATGCAGGAGGATCCCCTACGGGATGTACGATCACACCGGGGATGATCATCATATGGTCTATGGTAGCTGTCATAATAGCGCTCAGAACGCAACAGGGAGGAGTGGCGTGACGAGCGTGCACTACCATGCTGGATATAATAGACACGGCATGGGGAGCGTCTACCAGACTCGTATCTTGAGGATCGACCAGGTGAGCGGGACCGTGAACGGGACCGATGTGTTTCTAGATACACTGCGTCCCTATAATTACGCCATCCATACGTGACCCGTGTAGGAGAAACACTATAGTCACGATAGCGACCGTACCTTCGCGGTGAAAAATCTGGAGACAGGGATCTGTCTCTATAATGAGTCTTTGATCATGCCTTCCTATGTAGGGAGGTGTCTTCCGCTGTAACAGCCACAGGAGAGCCAGGCACCGAATAGCAGTGGAGCGGTGCCGGGGAAAGCAGCTGTTGCTGCGTTGATGCTGGTGCTGGCAGAATGCCCGGTGCCGGAGTCAGCAGCGGTGCTGGGGCTGAGGCATCAAGACCTTCTGCCTCAGAGCTCAGTGCCAGAGGAGACGGTGCCGTGGAGGACGGTGCCACCATAACGGGGCCGGTGAGGCAGGCACTGTTATAGCCGGTGCCGCTGAAGCCGGTGCAGAGCGGCTGGTCAATTGCGGCACCGGCGTCAATTTCACAGAGCGCACAGCTGAGGCCGGTGCAGACTTGCTGGCTAGCTGCGTCACCGCTCCCGATGGCGGCGCCGAAGCCGCTCTCACTCTCGGCGGTGGGGGCTCTCTGATGGCCGCCCCAGCAGATTGTCCAGACGTCCCGGGGGTCATTTTGGATGCCCCTGAAGCCGTTGAAGATGCTGAAGGGAGGGATCACGCTGGGGACGGCTTCGATCGCTTTGAGCCAGCTGGTCCCGGGGAAGCCGCCCTGTGTTTTTGTTCGGGGGCTTTTGTGGCTGCGGGAGGGATCGGGTCAGGCTGCAACGCCTTCCCGAACATCAGCATGTGGCTCTTCATCTCCCGCTCCCTCCGGGCTCTCGATGTTAATTTTCTACAATGGGTGCACTTCTCGGGGACACGAGCTTCCCCCAGGCACCTAATGCAGGTGTCATGGCCGTCAGCCGTTGGCATGGGCTCACGGTATGCCAAACACTTTTTAAAACCAGTCGATCCAGGCATTTTCAGAATGAGTACAGAATAAATGCCTGTATAAGCCCCGTGTGAAGCCTTGTCAATTTCACTTTTAGCGCCTTGCGCAGTGCTTTAAGAGAAGCGGCTTGTTTTCTTTCTTTCTTTCTTTTTTTTTTTTTTTAAACTTTCTTATGAACAGGAGAACAAACTAACAGGAACACGACTAATACTAACAAATTTAACTATTTACAGATGCAAAAACTGACTGAAAACATTCTGAAGAGAAATACTCAGGGAGCTCCGACCGCGACCTGAGGCGGTTGAGAGGAACTGACGGTTGCCGGCTGGTGTGTGGCTGATCAAAGGCACGAACGCCTCGCTGGGGAAGCACGCATGCGTGAGCCGGCGGAGCACAGCTATGAGAAATCTCTGAGCCGCAGCGCCGGGACAGGACCCGACACCTAGAGTGGAGCACCCACGGGGCCACTCAAAGAAGAATGTTTAATACCTGAAGAGTTTTGGACAAACTGTCTACAGTGTTGCAGACTTTCTGACATAATTCAATATCAACAAGGAAGTTAAACTTTCTATGTCAGCTATTATGAAATCTGTTTGAAGTTTTGTTTCAGGATCTTTTGTTGTGTTTTTCACAACCTCCCAATTCGCACACACTCCGAGGTAATTTTGTAGCATCTCAAACACTACAAAACAGCTCTGGAATGGTAGGTACTAGGATGGAGCAGGAGGAGTTGGTCAGCAGGGCCTTAGAGGACAAGAGGCACTGGGGGCAGGGCAGTATTTTGCTACTGGTGGGTGTTGATCACCTGCTAATATTTCCTTGTGGGTGCTCCAGTCCCAGAGCACCCAGGGAGTTGGGGCCTATGCCTCCATCAATGTGCAGCCTACATTGTGCAATCCAATGAACTTTTAATGAACATTCATGTCATGTTAATCAGTCATATTGCAGCTATAAAACCACTTGTTCTGGGTTAATAGCTGCTATTTATCTAGGATAACATTCCAGAAATCTTAAAATTGTAAGAGACATGATGTCCATTATCTAATTCTGAATAAGTGAACTTGTGAATTTGTTTAGACTCTTTTTTAGCCACTTTGAAATATCAGAATCAAACAAAACAGTGAAAAAAAGCAGGTAAAAATGTTGAAGTTAACCTCTACTTGCTTAAAAGTGCAGTTTTAGTTTATTCAATATGATAGACTTACAGTGCAAGTCTTCTTTATGTAAGTCAACATCAGTATTCCCTCTAACATGCATGGCAGCAGGTGATTAATCAGCCCCACCCAGTCAGTCAGCTCTGTGCAGAGCCCAGAGTCTCTGACTGGGTGTGGCTGAACCTGTGAAGTTGTGCTGCTATGCAGTTTAGAGGCAACACTGGTCAACACTTAATATTTTTGTTCGGCTTTCCTATTTTCATCTTTTTGAGAAAATTGAACTCAGATAGCAACATTTTTTGTGGCTTTTTAAAGAATATGAATAACTTCATTATAGATATTTTTCTTTCATATTTGTCTCAACCCTTTTTCCAGTTGGAGAATCTGGACAGTGTGTGCAAGCAGGGTGTGAACCAATGCTTCCATTACAGCCAGCTAGAATGGGAAAGAAATCCTGGGTGTATTTATCACTTCAATGTGTTAGATATTTGGCTGGCTGTCACAATGGTGTTTTGCTCATTGTAATCACCTTGTCTGGTGTTGGTTCACAAAATATGTTAATATTAATTGCAATATCTGTAATTATTGGGGGAATTCAAAAGAAAGTATGTGCTTAACCTGGCACAAACTCTCAGTTTGAAGAATGTGATTCTGAGCGTACACATACATGTAAATACAGTTCACTCAATTTGCTTAGGCCTGCTAGCTATTCAACTGTTACAATGATGTTTTGCCCATTGTAACCAATTTGGCTGTTGTGCAGTCACAAATTGTGTTAATACTAAATGCAGGAATTGTGAGATATGATCACCAATGCTTGCAGTTGTTATGGGAATGCAGAAAAGTCAGACTGTGTTTAACTCAGTTCAAAAGGAGAAACCTGGTCAGTGTAAATACACTTGGATGGACAGAGGTTCCCATCCCAGAACCCTAAGAGATTAAGCTGGGAAGAGGAGGACTCCACGTTAGCAGGCTACATGGTCTCCAGGAATGAGCTGTAAGACTAGTTCAACCTGTTTCTCCCCACTGTTTCAATGACAGAATTAAAGGAAGGCTTCACAGTATTTAAATTTACTCCAGTGGATACTGGAATCTCTTGTGGCTGGACTGTGCTTTGGGCCAAGAGCTGAAATCACTGATGGTATGTCTATACTACAGCGCTATTTCGAATTAACTTAATTCAAAATAGTTAATTCGAAATAACGCATCTATATACAAAAACTATTTTGAAATAGCGTTTTGCTATTTTGAAATAGCATGTCCACACTGAGTGGACCCTGAACCGAAGTTAAGGCTGGCCGGAACCAGTGTTGGCAGGGCATCAGGTTAGGACTTAGTGTGTGGGGCTGCTACCTGAGGCTAACTGAGCTCCGTGCTTAAAGGGACCCTACCCCCACCCCGGACAGACAGTTCTCAGGGTTCCCTGCTTGCTTGTCTACCTCGATGAGGGACAGCAAAGCAGTCCTGTCTTAGAGTGCCCGCACACGGGACACCACAGCACTCGGACACATGGAGCCAGAGCTGCCCCTGGCACACCGGTGTGTCTCGCGGGGTTGTTGCCATCAGCCCGGCTGCACTTGCTGCAGGCTGCCATCCGGGAGATCCATCGGGGGGCTGTCAGGATCCAGGAGGCTCTGAGGGAGAGCGTCCACCCCAAGGAGCCCTCAGAGCCTCCCTGGTCCTCCCCACTGGGGGCTCATGCCCCATTCCTCCCTCACGTCCTTCCACTTACCCCTCCCTAGCCTCCCTTCCTGATGTCAAATAAAAGACACGTATGTTCAAAAATAGAAACTGGGTTTATTGAACAAAACTGGGGGGGGGGATGAACCTCTGGGGAGACTGGGAAAAGGAGGTGGGAGAGGGGAAGAGAGAGGGTGGGAGAGGGGAGGGGGAAACCTGGAAGGAGGGAGCTGGAAGGGGGAAGCAAGGGGAAGAAGGGGGAGGGGAAGCTCAGGGCTCAGGGTTGGGGGTCTCACTGGACCAACTTGACTTTCATGCAAACCTGCTCCTGGGTTCGCATGTGGCCTTTGGTGGCCAGGCTGGCAGCTATCCTGCCATAGACAGCCGCATTCCTCCATCTAGTGCGGAGATCATGGACTTTGGGGGCATCCCCCCCAAACCTGAATAAGGTCCATGATCTCCACCCTGGACCAGGAAGGCGCCTGCCTTCTCCAGCCCCTGGCAGGCTCCTGGGAGCTGGCAGACTGCTCCTGGGGAGTGGTGGAGGGCTGGCTGCCAGTGGCTTGCTGGCTCATGTTTTGGGGCCACTGTGTCAGGGGCCCCGGTGATCACTGCTGGCTCTGGGCTGGCAGGCTTGGAGCTGGCACAGGCACTGTGGCCAGGGTCTATCCCTTTAATGGCTCCGGGGCTGGGGGAGAGGAGAATAAGTTTTCCTGATTGTGCCCAGAGTGGCCACCGGGGCTCCCTGGGAAGGGCTGGAGGCCCCCTATTTCGAATTAAGTGTCTACACAGCACTTAATTTGAAATAACTATTTCAAATTTGGCGTTACTCCTCATAGAATGAGGTTTACCAAATTCGAATTAATGGCTCCGCTATTTCAAATTAAATTCAAAATAGCGGTTTGCATGTATAGCCGCTATTAAAGTTAATTCGAAATAACAGTGGTTATTTCAAATTAATTTTGCAGTGTAGACATACCCTGAGAGCTGAAATCAATAGATTTGGCCTAGAGCCAAATCTACCACAAGCTAGCGGAAGATGTGACAAGCAGTCAGCAAGGCAATGATGGAGAGGTGTGATGAGCAGCCAGCAGAGCAGCAGCAGTGAGGGGCAATGAATGGCCAGCAGAGTGGTGCCAGAGAGCAGTGGGCAGGTGGATGGCGAGTGACCAGCAGCGTGAGTAAGATGCCTCCCACCTCCCTCCCACTTAGTATGGGAGGTGAAGTCTGCAGATGTACTTCTGAGCTCTGGGTCTGCCCTGACCAAGGGAAAGAACTGTGAGTGGGGTGTAGAGAAGGGTTAGATGTGTGACGGGAACATTTACATTGCTGTACTTAACAACCTGAGAGGAAAAGAACATTGCCCAACCTATTTGGCTGGGATGTTTACTCATGGCTTTGGTTATGAACTCTGTTTGTGGTGTTTTCCCAAATCAATGCCACGTTACTTCCTTACGCTTTTATTAAAGGTTTCTTTTCTACACTCAGACTCTGTGCTTGTAAGCAAGTGGGGAAGCATTGCCTTTCAGAAGCGCCGAGAGGTGTTGTGTGAATTTCCCAGGTTACTGGGTGGGGGCTGGAGCCAGTTCTGTGTTGGATGGATGGAGGAACCCCTAAATATTGATCTCAGCCCTAGCTGCAGCTGGTGCTACCTAGCAGAAGGGTTACATGTGCAAGTTTAACTTGTGTACTTAATTTAAAATAGTTTGCCCCTAAAAAGTGTACACTAGTGGAAACAAAGTGTGTTGTCACTAGCTTAATGATAATATAGCCATTGCAAATAATCAGCCAAGATGAACAAAAAGAATGGTCTTGTCTTCCAATGTTATGCACAGGGAAAGATTTACATTGTGGTTGATAAGTTATCTCAGAAACTCTAACAGTATCAGAAATGGCACAAACCTTCCTCACAAATTTCTCCTTTGTATCCTGGGACACAAATACATACTCCCATGATGCAAGTACCATGGCCAAAGCAA
This sequence comes from Pelochelys cantorii, assembly GCA_032595735.1. Lineage (NCBI taxonomy): Eukaryota > Metazoa > Chordata > Testudines > Trionychidae > Pelochelys > Pelochelys cantorii. The sequence goes on from CM064337.1 coordinate 17,869,659, forward strand.
GTTGGATCAATACATTGTTCTTCTGGAACATCACACTCTGGGCCCTTCCATCCATTGCGACATACACAGTGACCTTTTTCATATTCTCCATTTCCATTGCACAATATTGGGCATGAGTCTGAAGAAGACAAATAATTCAATTTCCAAGATGTATTCAAATTCTTAAGGGTATTAACATTTGTTGAACTTATTATTTAATATGCAGCATTGCATTTATTGACAATATGATTTTAATTTTTGCAAAAGGGGCCAGACTGAAAGCCTTGGACTAAGAAATATTTTTATAAACAAACGTGCTCAGCTACAGTGCCAGCTTCTGCATTCTGCTCTACACATGTAACTTAACTGACCAAGAATGGGCTGCTCTGGAGATAAAGAAGATGGTACCATAGTTCAGTCTCTCTCTCCGCTTTTGAACTAGTGAGACGTCGCACAATGATACCTGTTAGTGCTAACTGAGGGGACTGTTTTTGTGATGTTAATACCCGTTAATTGTGAACTAAGACACCATCCACATATTTTCCTTATGCCACTGAACAACATTAATTTTTGGCCATTACTGATTAGTAAGTATGTAAACCAGAAGTCTGAAGGTGATAAGTTCTACAACTCACTTAGCCAAAGTATAACATTGAAGAAAAATTAATCTTAGAATTGAAAGAAGAATAAGTTAGCCAGGAATCTGGTTTTCAACTGGAACACCAGGTAAAAAAGAAACCTTGGCAGCTCTGGTTGGCATAGCTGATGAGGCCATTAAAAGTCCAGGTGCCAGCACAACAGAGACCCAGAACTAAGATAGTCTCCCTACCTGGCCAGATCCTGCGAGGCTCCCAGAAGCAGTAGCCATGTCCCTGCAGGCACATGGAGGCTCAGTGTGCTGCCCCAGCTCCAAGTGTGGCTCTGCAGCTCCCACTGGCTGGAAATTGTGACCAGTGGGAACTGCAGGGGTGGTGCCTGTGGCACGAGAGCATGCATGCAGAGCCTCCCTGGCCACCATGCACCTAGGGGCCACAGGGACCTGGCGGTGTCTTCCTGGGAGCTGTGGTAAATGCCACTAGAACACTGCACCTCAACTTCCCTCGTGTACCTCAACCCCTGACCCAGCCCTGAACCTCTCATTTCTGACCCCAGCTGGAGCCCTTAACCCCCTGCACTGAATATCTTTCCCCACTTGGAGTCCCCTTCTACTCCTCAAACTGCTCATCCACCCGAGAGACTACACCCCCAGCTAGAGCCCCTGTCCTAGCCCAGAGCCCCTCCTACAACCCAAACCCATCATGTTTTGTCCCACCCCAGATCCTACGCCCCCATCCGGAGCCCTCACCCTCTTTCTCCCACCCCTTCCCCGCTGCCCAACCCAGTGAAAGTGAGTGACTGTGGGGGAGAGCGAGTGATGGAGGGAGGGGGATGAAGTGAGCAAGTGTCAGAGAAGGGGAGGGGCACAGGTGGAGCCTTGGGGAAAAGGTGTTTGGTTTTGTGCAATTAGAAAGTTGGCAACCCCAGAGAAGAGTAGAATAGATTTGAGAATCTCCTACACACAGATATTCAGAAGACTCTACCCACCAGTTATTACAGTCATTTATGTGAAATACCAGTCTATCTTGAATTACTCTTGATCTTTACAATGTAACAGGATTATTTCCTTTCCTAAGTCTGATACCTTAATATACCAAGGTGGTGATATTTTTGTTTTTGGAAAAAAAAATACTTCCCTCTTTTTAATTTCTCTCACTCCCTATCCTCAGGCTACGGGTATAGAATAGGCAGATTTACTTCTGTTGCTTTTTCTAAGACAGTTTTCTTGGTAATTAAAAAAAAACAAAATAAATACTAAATGTACTTCTTTTTAGATTTCAGAATTACAGAATAGCCAGAGGGAGGGACAGGGTAAACTATGGATTGCTAAGGGGGATACAGAAACTTTCAGCTGTGGGTTGCTGGTTCAAATCCATGTTAGTGGTAATTAAAAGTTATTAGTATCTGATAGCTGTTCTGTGGCCTATGTGAAATGGGTTTTTGATGGTTTTATTCCAGTTTGGAGAGGACAGATGGCTATGTGACTACATGTGTACTTAATTAATACCTGTTTGGCTAAATACTGCATGGGCAGGAGCTACCCTGAGCATCACCTGAAGGACCTCTCCATCTGAGGGTTAAAGGCGCATTCGTAAGTTTTTAGTTTCTGGACCATCAATCTGACATCCTTCATAAGCACTAGATTCATATTAAAAACAATATTCATCAACTGGTATTTTAAATCAGTTAACAGTTACCTCTTGCACAGTCTGGCCCGAGGAATCCTGGGAAACAGTGGCAATGACCTGAGATGCACTCTCCATTCCCATTGCAATTAGTGGAGCAGTCATCCATGATTTCTATTTATAAAGAACATTATAAACAATAAAAGGAATTAACTGACTTCTAAAATGAGTGTCACCAGCACAACCACTTGTAACAGATTTCTCAAGATCTAAACAGGTGCTGAGACATAAACTGTTCATTTTTATTTGTAGGAAGAATCAAGCATCAAGTAGAATTCTGTTTCAGACACCTCTGTGCAATTACTCCTATTTGATGTGATATGCAGAAACGCTAAATCTCAAGAGATCAGACACACAGATGAGTATGATATGTTGCTAAAGAGTCAAAATGACTTTTCTAAACGAAAATCACGACTCGTCAATCTATGAGAATTCCTTGAGAGTGTCAATGGACACGTGGAAGTTGCTCTAATTGATGTTGTGTAGTTGGACTTTCAGAAAAGCTTTGATAAGGTCCCTTACCCTAAAGTAAGTGTACATAAAACTCTTAAGCATAATAGGCAGTTATGGAATAAGAGGAAAGGTCCTGTCATTTTATCAGTCTGCCTACAAGACAGGAAACAGGGTAAAACTGAATGGGATGTTTTCAGTGGAGAGAGATAAATAGTGGGTCTGAACTGGGGCCAGTGCTGTTCAACATATTTGTACATCTAAAAAAAGTAAACAGTGAAGTGGCAAAGTTGGCAGATGACACAAAATTACTCAGCATAGTTAAGTTCAAAGCTGATTGTGAAGGGATCTCACAAAACTGGGTGACTGGGCAAGAAAATGTCAAATGAAATTCAATGTTGATAAATGCAAAGTCACGCACACTGGAAAACATCATCTCAAATATACATACAAAATGACGGGGTCTAAACTAGCTGTTATATTCAAGATAGAGATTGTGCAATCACTGAATAGTTCTCTGAAAACTTCTGCTCAATGTGCAGCAGCAGTTAAAAAAGCTAACAGAACATTAGCAACCAGTAGAAAAAACAAAGCTAATAAGACCGAAAGCATCACAATGCTACTATGTAAATCTTGCAAATTGAACACTGTGCAGTTGTAGATGCCCTGTCTAAAAAAGGACATATTAAAATTTGAAATAATACAGAGAAGTGCAGCAAAATTGTTAGCTGTATGGAATCGATTCCATAGAAAGGGATTGGGAACTTTTCTTGGGTCAAGGGCCGCTAACCCACAGAAAAATCAATCGGGGGCCGCAAACAAGTGAGAAGCAAAAAAACCAAAACAAATCCTCACTGACGTGGCCCCCAACAGAGAAGGAGAAAGACACTCTTCATATTCCTCTTGCACACCAGAGTTGGGGGGCCCCAAGTTAGTAGATTTCGTGTGCTCCATCCCCATAGGGAGGTGGCAGAGGGTTGCAGCACCAGTGTGGGCTCCCCAATCCTGGGGGGGAACCCTGAGCCCCAGGGTCGGATCCAAGCAAGCCTGGGGGAGCATCCGGCCCCTGGGACTTAAGTTCCCCACCCCGCCATAGAAGGAGACATTAAAAAAACTGGTACTGTTCAGCTTACAAAAAGACAACTAAGGGGGATATGATAGAGGTCAATAAAATTACAAATAGTTGGGGAAAATGAATAACAAAGTGTAATTTTCCCTTTCGCATAGCACAAAAACCAGAGGTCACTCAATGAAGTTAATGGCAACAGGTTTAATACAAACAGGAGAAAGTAATTCCTTACAGAATACCATCAATCTGTAGAACTCATTGTCAGAGTATGTTGTGAAGGCCAAAAATAGCACCGTGTTTAAAAAAGAATTATGTAAGATCCTGAAGGATGGGTCCATCAATAACTATTAAGTAAGATGGTCAGGGACACCTGCCATGCTCTGTGCCCCCCTAAACTTTGGACTGCCAAAAACTTGGACTGGACAACAGGAGACAGATCACCTGATAACTTGCCCGGGAGTATTTATTCCCTTTGAGCATCAGGCACTGACCACTATTGAAAGCCAGGACTCTGGTGTAGTTGGACCAACGGTGTGACTCAGAATAGACATCCTTATGTTCTTAGATGTTCTAATTATACTATGGTGGAAATCCCTGAGTGCCATGGGTAAAGCCTATGATGTTTCAGTGTGAAGGAAAACTTTATCTTTAGCCTTTCTTGGGAGAGAAGAATTGAAAGGAAACTCTTCCAGTGCTAAATTGCAGGCTAACACACACAAAAGATTAAACAATTATGTCTCCTTTGCTTATGAGAGATTCACTTTCCACTCTAAACACAACAAATTTTGTCTTCTTTAAAACTAAATTCACAATTACAATTCTTTATTGCCTTTCTAATTACTTTGAATGAAGTCCTTGATAATCTTTGTGTCTGAATGGTACTCTCCACTGACCAATACATCAAGGTCTATGTAAAAATAGAACTTAATTGTTACAGAGCAGATGGCATGTCCATTACTAGTAAAGACATCTTGCTAAACATATGGATGAACAGGTTAACTAAAGGGCAAACTGGTTAAAGTCTTACAGCAAATGAAGACTGTTGGAAATACTAAAGTACTTTACCTTAAATTAAACTTTGAGTAACAGATCCTGTTTGTGAGAATTTTGAACACCAACAATATTAAAAGTTAGTAATTAATTAAAAAAGATTAACTGCAGGTAGATTCACCAAAAGACAACACAGAGTATCTTCAGATACTTACCTAACGGAAGCAGAAATTTGTGTATAAAGATTGGCTTTGTATGGTTGACAAAAAAGAAGCAAAACTGTTTTATATTTTTCTTACTGAATAAATTTTATACTTTTTTAACCTTTTAAAATTAGAACATAAGAACAGCCATACTGGGTCAGACCAAAGGTCCATCTAGCCCAGTATCCTGTCTGCTGACAGTGGCCAATACTAGATGCCCCAGAGGGAGGGACCACAACAGGCAATCCTCATATGATCCCTCCCCTGTCACCCACTTCCAGATAAACAGATGCTAGGGATACCATTTCTATCCATCCTGGCTAATAGCCATTGATGGACCTAACCTCTATGAATCTATCTAGCTCTATTTTGAACCCTGTTAAAGTTCTAGCCTTTACAGCATCCTCTGGCAAGGAGTTCCACAGGCTGACTGTGCACTGAGTGAAGAAAAACTTCCTTTTGTTTGTTTTAAATCTGCTGCCTTATTAATTTCATTTGGTGACCCCTAGTTCTTATATTGTGGGAATAAGTAAATAACTTTTCCTTATTCACTTTTTTCATACCAGTCATGATTTTATAGACTACTATCATATCTCCCCCTTAGTCTCTTCTTTCCTAAGCTGAAAAATCCTAGTCTTTTTAATCTCTCTTCATATGGGACCCTTTGTTGCCCTTTTCTGAACCTTTTCCAATGCCAATATATATTTTTTGAGATGAGGCAACTACATCTGTATGCAGTATTCAAGATATGGGCGTACCATGGTTTTATATAGAGGCAATAAGATATTTTCTGTCTTATTCTCTATCCCTTTTTTAATGACCCCTAACATTCTATTTGCTTTTTTCACTGCTTCTACACACTGAGTGGATATTTTCAGAGAACTATCCACAATGACTCCAAGATCTCTCTCTTGAGTAGTTGTAGCCAAATTAGTCCCATCATATTGTATATATAGTTGGAAGTATGTTTTCCAATGTGCATTACTTTACATTTATCAACATTAAATTTCATTTGCCATTTTGTTGTCCAATCATTTAGTTTGGTGAGATCTTTTTGAAGCTCTTCACAGTCTGCTTTGGTCTCAACCATCTTGAGCAGTTTGGTATCATCTGCAAATTTTGCCGCCTCACTGTTTACCCCTTTCTCTAGATCATTTATAAATAAGTTGAATAGGATGGGTCCCAGGGGGACCCCACTAGTTACCTCTCTCCACTCGGAAAACTTACCATTTATTCCTACCCTTTGTTTCCTGTCTTTTAGCCAGTTATCAATCCATGAAAGGACCTTCCCTCTTATCCCATGACAGCTTACTTTACTTAAGAGCCTTTGGTGAGGGCCCTGGCCAAAGGCTTTCTGGAAATCTAAGTATACTATAACCACTGGATCCCCCTTGTCCACATGTTTGTTGACCCCCCTCAAAGAACTCTAGAAGATTAGTAAGTCATGATTTACCTTTACAGAAAACATGTTGACTTTCACCCAACAAATTATATTCATCCATGTGTCTGAAAATTTTATTTTTTACTATAGTTTCAACTAATTTGCCTGGTACTGACGTTAGACTTATTGGTCTGTAATTGTCAGGATCACCTCTAGAGCCCTTTAGCCTTCTAGAATTTGCGTATAAGCACTTTAATAATTTGTCACTATTTATCTGTCTGCCATTTCCTGATGTATTAACTCTTTTTCATTTGATTTTGTCTCATTTGATCTGACCCATACTTCCATCCTCTCCTCCAGACTAGAACATAGAGACTCTCTATTAATAGAACCTCCCCTAATAGATGTCTCTGTCCGATCCATGTGCTCCTCTGCACCTGTCGGTATTCCCCAAGTTCTTAGTTTAAAAACTGCTCTACAACCCTTTTTACGTTAAGTGTACCTTTTTAATGTTAAGTGCTAAATAACAATGTTAAGTGCTAAAAACCAATAATGTTAGCTAAATAACAATACATAATATTTCTAACAAAAAGTGTTTAGTTTTTTAAACTACAAAAATACTGTGCTTTCTTGTGACTTTCCAGTATTTAGAATAACCCCCCAAAATTTAGCACTCTTTTTCTATTGTTGTTTTCCATTTAGCAACCGCTTCCTGACCCAATCTACCTGTCATCTTATGTCTTAAATGGAAACAAGCCAAACAGCTTCCTCCAGTTCTCTGTTATGTACCCACCTGGACCTCATCAAAAAGGCAATACATTGCTGGGCACAATTTCCTAATTAATTTTTGCCTACTAGAGAGAGAAGACCTACGATGCTTTTTTTTTTAAAAGAGAGTGTGGGTGCCACATACACAGGAGGAACAGACATTTTCCCTGCAGTTTCTTGCAAAGATTAGACCGCCCCCCCGAAAATTTATTATGTAATGATTTTAAGGAACAGCATAGGTTTAGGTTTAATTCATTCACAATGTCCATTTTCAACATGAGTGCCTGATTCTCCTCTTACTCTGGTATAAATCAGAAGTAAATACATTGAAGTCAATGTAATCAAAAGAAAGTAAAACCTGTTGAAAGCATATGGGAAAACAGGCTCAATAACTCCTTTTCAAATGAAGATTTTTTTTATATAACAACCAGAACAGGAATGGCAATGTAACTAGTCTTACCAATTGCTGTAGTTAATACAAATACTTGCTCCATTTTTTTCCCATCATTGTAAAACGCCATGTGCCAAGCTCCTTGATCCATATATTCAATGAAACCTGTCTCTTGTAGGGATGTTAAGATCAAATTCCTAGGAGCATGCTGAGGCTCCTCAGAGTTCCTTGGTTCCTGTTTAATTAACTGCTTTCCATCCATCAGTTTTACAAAATCAAACTGAAATGATAATGGCAAAATTATCCAACTAAAGAATTTTTATAGTGTTTTAAACCAGACAAATCTACTGTGAATGTTTCAGTCAGACAGGGTTACCTTCAAAGCAACTGCTTGATTAAGTGTTCACTAATGTGAGTAGGGGTTGCACCACCTACACTGTTAAGCTTCTAGTCTTCATTCTAAATAGAAGGTGTTATTACAAATAAATCCTGATCTCTGTTATATCTGTGTAAATCTGGAATCTCTTGAGTGAAGCCAATAAATTATCTCTAGAATTACACTTAACATTTTCTAACATCAGGGCTCAAACCTCTATGATTTAGAGCTAAAATATGGATTTTGAAGCCCAATATTTGGTACCCAAATATGAAAAACAATTGGCTTTTAAAAATCCAGATACCTAGATGTTTCTATATTTCTCTTTCTTTGTGGTCAGTTTTGTTAATACACATGAAATTATTTCTTGCTATAGAAAAATTGGTAACATTTGAGTAGCCCTTGACAGCTTTAGGTCCAGAGCCAAGTGACTTCACTGAGGGATAGCCAGGACTTAGGTACTTCTGAAAAAATGAAAACTTTATAATACATTCTTGTTTAATGGAAATATAAAATAGTTCAAATATTTATAAGTATTCTGGAGCCTGATTTTGAGTCACAACTCCAGTTAAAGACAGAGTGGTTCAGTGCCTCTGAGAAAAAAACAACAACCCTTAGTAATCTGTTAACAACATTTAAGTTAAGGATATGCTAGCATTACATTTATCGTGGCATAAAAAATACATATATTTGAAAAACAGACCATAAACATTGTGATCTTGCAATATCATAGATGATATAAAATTTAATTCTTCTTCAGAAATATTAAATTAATATTCCAAATATATTAAGACTTACAAATATTTAAATATACACAGTGATGAATTAGGTTCTTCTAGCATGGCTGTCTCCTCATACAAATTCCAAACTAACAGTAAACATATAGAAGTAATATTATTATTAGAATTTAGAATACCTTTTTTGCTTATCTCTTTACACTAACTACATGAGCAGTTTGCTCTGTTGGATGTGCATAAGGAAGTTAAGATTAGGAGTTCAACTTTGAAAAAGGCTGAAGCTACATAGATTTCACTTTTTTTACTTAACACATAGACACAGCATCACACTGCCCCAGTGGTGGAACCAGGAAGTGTTTTACAGTATGTCCTCTCTGCTGGTTGGTGCAAGATAATGACTTGTCCCCTCCCCATTCATTTTAGGGTGATAAGCATTGATAACACCATTAGTGCTACATTGGCCTGGTGCTTAAAAGAGTCTAGAATCTGTGGGAGATGGGACAATTAATATTTACATTTCTCCTTCCCTCCTTTATAAGAACATCATGAACTTTAATGCCTATATAGTTATTTGTAAGTGTAAAGTACAATAGAAATGCTGATATTATTATTGATTACCTGAGTATGAGTGGGAGGAATGTTTCTTCTACCATAAATTCCCAGCAGAGAATCCTTTGCAAGTGAAATGTTAAATTTCAGGTACATCGGGTGATGGATAGTAATTTGAAAACGCCAGAATAAACCTGGTGGGATGGTCTGCATAACTTGTGCTCCAATGTCAACTTCTCCTGTGTCTATAGCCCGTCCTTTCTGAAACACTGATTTTCCAGAAACAGAAAACAATCACTTATCATATTCACTAAGAGTGAAAATAATAGGTAAGATAGGTAATAATAGGTTAGTATTAATATGTATGTATTGTTAATAATTAATATTTATTAATTGTTGGAAATGATTTTATTATTATTTAGTTAATCCACAGATGTATTCATTTGCATGTGAGATTTACAGTTACACACTATCAAACACTTTAGACTTTAATGATTGCAGAGGAGTCTCTATGTAACTGGGAAAATGAAAGTGTTTATATAGAGAAATTAAGCCTCACAAACAAAACCATTACAACTAAGTGTGCATTGAGAAAGCACAGTTGGGGTATCGCCCTCTAGCAATTATTCCAGATCACAGCCTGGTAGACACAATAGGAGCTATACAAATGGACAGCATTGACAATAGCGAACAGACTATCAGGACTGATCACTGAAAGTTGAAGTCTAAGGCAGGATTCCTTCTAACTACTATTCCTAACAAAGTTTCTATGATATTGCTAATTCAGTTTGAAAAATAAAGAACACTATTGCTAAAGGTAATGGTTTGTACTTGATGTATACAAGATGAAGGGCATGAGGATAAAAACAGGCCTTACATCTAAAGTGCTATTGGGTATCTTGTCATTATGCAAGCAATACATTTTCAGATCTCATAGTATATAACCTGTTGCATTTATGAGCTGAAGTATTAAAGGAAGGGGAAAAAAGGCATTTTCAAACTGACTATGAATTGGTACACGTTGCTGGCTTGTATTATTCCTTTATGTTCTTTTTAGCTTGCCAACAGCATCCTGACAGGTTGCAATCCGTGGATCCAATCCTGCAACCATCAAAGTGAACTGCAAAAACTGCAAAACTCACATACTTTTAGCAGAAACAGGAGAGGATACTATATTATTAAGAGTATGGGAGTGAACTCAGTGGCCCATTCCTTTTCTGTATCACCTCGCCCAAAAAAGCAAGAACATGAGGGAAAAGGATGCACAACTAGAATGAAATAGAAGCTTCATCCATTATTTATAATGTACATGGAATATTGTAAATTGCTTTATAAAAAAGAAAACAGGACTAGTAAAACTATAGCAAGCTGTGGCCTAAATACGTTTTAATACTGTAAGGATCCTTGCTGGGATCCTGCCTGGGCTTTGACAAATGAAGGCGGTAAACAACATTTTGAATGAGCAATGCCTTAATTTGCTAGGCAGGGGAAATTCTCAAAGGGTATGTCTACACTACAGCGCTATTTCGAATTAACTTAATTTGAAATAGTTAATTAACTATCTATAGACAATTAACGCATCTACACACAAAAACTATTTAGAAATAGTGTTTTGCTATTTCGAAATAGCACGTCCACACTGAGTGGACCCTGAACCGAAGTTAAGGCTGGCCGGAACCAGTGCTGGCAGGGCATCAGGTTAGGACTTAGTGTGTGGGACTGCTGCCTGAGGCTAACTGAGCTCCGTGCTTAAAGGGACCCTACCCCCACCCCGGACAGACAGTTCTCAGGGATCCCCGCTTGCTTGTCTACCTCGATGAGGGACAGCAAAGCAGTCCTGTCTTAGAATGCCCTGAGTGCCCACACACGGGACACCACAGCACTCGGACACATGGAGCCAGAGCTGCCCCTGGGTACGCCGGTGTGTCTCGCGGGGTTGTTGCCATCAGCCTGGCTGCACTTGCTGCAGGCTGCCATCCAGGGGGTCCATCGGGGGGCTGTCAGGATCCAGGAGGCCGTGAGGGAGAGCGTCCATCCCAAGGAGCCCTCAGAGCCACCCTGGTCCTCCCCACTGGGGGCTCATGCCCCGTTCCTCTCTCACGTCCTTCCACTTACCCCTCCCTAGCCCCCCTTCCTGATGTCAAATAAAAGACACGTATGTTCAAAAATACAAACTGGGTTTATTGAACAAAACTGGGGGGGGGGATGAACCTCTGGGGAGACTGGGAAAAGGAGGTGGGAGAGGGGAAGAGAGAGGGTGGGAGAGGGGAAGGGGAAACCTGGAAGGAGGGAGCTGGAAGGGGGAAGCAAGGGGAAAAAGGGGGAGGGGAAGCTCAGGGCCCAGGGTTGGGGGGGTCTTGCCCGACCAACTTGATTTTCATGCAAACCTGCTCCTGGGTTCACGTGGCCTTTGGTGGCCAGGCTGGCAGCTATCCTGCCATAGACGGCCGCATTCCTCCGTCTAGTGCGGAGATCATGGACATTGGGGGCATCCCCCCCAAACCTGAATAAGGTCCATGATCTCCACCCTGGATCAGGAAGGTGCCCGCCTTCTCCAGCACCTGAGAGCTGGCAGACTGCTCCTGGGGAGCGGTGGAGGCCTGGCTCTGGGCTGGCAGGCTTGGAGCTGGCACAGGCACTGTGGCCAGAGTCTACCCCTTTAATGGCTCTGGGGCTGGAGGAGAGGAGAGTAAGTTTTCCTGGTTGTGCCCAGAGTGGCCACCAGGGCTCCCTGGGAAGGGCTGGAGGCCCCCTATTTCGAATTAAGTGTCTACACAGCACTTAATTCGAATTTGGCGTTACTCCTCGTAGAATGAGGTTTACCAAATTCAAATTAAGCGCTCTGCTATTTCGAATTAATTTCGAAATAGCGGTTTGCATGTATAGACACTATTAAAGTTAATTCGAAATAACGACTGTTATTTCGAATTTGCAGTGTAGACATACCCAAAGAGTGCTGGATCTACTGGCTTTATGGCTGCTTTGAGTCACTAGAATGGGAAGTAGGATCTGGTTCTATATCTATTTGTGTAAGGAATGAATAACAAATGTAGTCTTCCTAAATGTAGAACACCTATTCTTAGGATACAGAATGAGTTCTCTAAGAATTTACAAGTAAATTTGTTACTTTAAATTATAATAACTTCAAATTGGTTCTTTAGCAATGTGTGTGGTTTTGTTTGTTTTTTAGTTTCCTCTAGCAAATAAATTCCTGAATTTTGAAAATGAACTCAAGTTTTCTGGTGTGAGCACAAATCAAGTGAGGAGAAAACACACATGAAGTCTCTTTGGCTAATGTATAATAAAAGGAAACCTCTCACTCCTTTCAAGGACTTTTGAGAGATCAGATCTGAATGTCTCTTTGGAAGCAGTTACCCTAGGCTAAGAAAAGCACTCAGGAACAGCTTGGTGATAAGGACATGTGATAATTAAAAAGATTCAGTTACAAGGTTTTAGTACAATTACTGTAAGATCCAGGATAAAATATTGTTTTTTTAAGTTAATGAGATTGTTGGTCAGAGTTGATGGTCTTTAAAAAAAATGGTAACTGCCTTACCTCTCACCAAAGCAAAAATGCTTGTTTCTTTATTGGAGGTATACAATATAATGGGTTTAACAATATCTGAATGTTTTGTTTTAGGGACATGGAAATTTTTTATGTAACTAGATTTTGCTGAATTTTGTATCAGTTCTGACAGTTTTGAAATAATATATCTCAAAAGATATTTTTCAGCATAAGGTTATACGTATATGTTTAGTTTTACATGATTATGCATGAAAGAAATGCATGTTGGCATAGACAGTAGCAACATATACATGAAATAAAATATGCCCTTTGTTAATGGTATATCTTCCAAATATTTCATTCTTCAGCTAATCATTACAGCACACAATAATAGCTAGTGCGGTTTCCAACACTTTGAAGCCTCAGTGCATTTTTTTTACTCATTGAGCCTTCATTATCACTTCACAGGAAGACAATATAACCACGGATCTTTCAATCATGTTTTCTATGTTCCTTTGAACCAAGCAGATATTTGATTGTACATATACATTTCTTGAGTATACTCTATGCACAAACTATTGTTTTCAGTTTTCTTGCTTCTTCTAGAAGTATGCAGTGAAATAAGCATTCAAGTGTCAATACTAGTGGCTGAAGTTGTACTGAATGACATTTTTCACCTTAACATACTTTGTCTATGAAAAAAATGTATTCTTAAATTATGTTATTTATTTATTTATTATTATAGAGTTTCCTCTATAGCTGCAAAATTTCACTATTTGGCTTTAATCCTTCAGTGTGCCATAACAATAAAGCAAAAGATAGATTCTCAAATTGTAAGTCTACTCTGTCTTCAAGAAAATAAAAATCTGAATAGCAAGGCACCAATTATCACATGAAAGTACCTGTATCCTGATTATAAATGATTCCATCTCCAAGTACCAGCATCAATAAAATGCCTGGATTTTTAATCACATTGATCCATAGCAAAATGTTAATTCATAGCCACAGGTCAATATGGGCATGCCTACACAGCAGGGCTAAACTCAGAATAAGCTACAAAACTTGAGCTACGTCAATTGTGTAGGTTAAGTTGAAATAGCTTATTTTGACTTTGGGCATGTCTACACAGCACTTATTTCAGAATAGAGCACTCTTCCCCTGATTTCCCGTCTCCTCATACAATAAGGTTTACAGAAGTCAGAGTAAGAAGCCTGTTATTTAGAATTTATTTCAAAATAACGGGCTTGCTGTGTAGACACGTGCTACATTATTGATAACACTGTTGTGTAGACATGCCCTGTGTTACAAAATGCCTCCTTAAAAAAACCTGCTTTGCCAGTTCATAAATTTGATTTTCATTAAAAGATTAATTACAACATACATTCTCAAACGCTGGCAAACTGTCCCACAATATCACTAAGGGATGGGAAATCATGTGATCATAAATATCTGGCAGTTTTTATCTACTCCTGTGAAATCTCTATAGGATTGACATTGATAGACAAAATACAACTCTTTTCTGCTGGAGGTGTGTGGGGTTTGGAAGAGCAAGCTGGACTGCTCATACATCAAAATGAAGGGAGGGAAGGATGGCAGCATGGGCTACTTTACCATTCTTTTATAAGTAAAGTTGTGTGCCCTTGGTTAGTGCATGCTGCCACTCCCAGTACGTTTGTGCCTCTTAATTTAGGACTTTGGTGCATGAAACAGCCTGAAAAGAAGTGTGGGGGGCTCATTCTACCAAACACGTTTGTATTTGTGCTGCTGAAGTGAAATGGGCTACCAACTCCCTCCCCCTCCATAGAACAAGCAGGATTTGGCCCTACATTGTGAATGAGGTGTCTGATGGCTAATACAAAATAGATGGGAAATGAAAGTTAGAAGTGGAAAATATTCAGATCAGAATGTGCACCCATGGGTGCACAAAAGTGGTAGGGCTGGCCTCAGAGAGCATTCTTCCATGTGCTCCTGTGTAGCGAATACTGTCTGTTGAAGCTCCAGGGGGTAAAAGCCACCCAAACAAGAAGTAGGTGAAGAGGTGGCACACAAGTCTAAATCCCCTCAACATTAAATCCCCTCCAGGGCTGTGGAACTATTGGATGCATCCCCCTGTGAGGTGGTGCAAATGTTGCACTCTTCCAAACTTCCTCAGGAAGTGGGTCTGGCCCACGAAAGCTCATCACCTAATAAACCATCTTGTTAGTCTTTAAAGTGCTACATAGTTCTGTCTTTTGTTTCAGCTAGACCAGACTAACACGGCTGCATCTCTATCACTCTTCCAAACTTTGTAAGTCCTGTGGAATAGGGTGGTACCATGCTACACAAAGCAGTTATGACATACCACAGGGAGTCCCCATGTGTACGTAAGTAACCACAAACATCTAACTGATTGGTAATGTTGTACTTTAACTTTTTTGTGCAGGGAATCCCATTTGGGAGTATAATGATAAAGTGATTTAATACAGTCAAGTACAATGTGTATGGCCTTTTCTATATAGAATCAGGCACAAATATAGTACCGCAACTCACCCTCAACCCATTCTTTAAAAAAACAAAAACCCAGAAGTAACAATACTGTCATCTCCTTATGTCTTACTACTATTGCTTATTTTTCTTCTATGATCTCTTTCCACTTGTGCCACATTGATTTGAAAGCCTCCAGGGATAAAATATCCTTTAGTAAGGATTGCTGCACAGTAACCTATCTTGTTTCATATTTAGGAGACAGCAGCACTTAATTCTATCTGTAAAAAAGGCAGACTACAGAAGTGTGAATAGCAGTGTGCATGAAAGTGCTGTGCCATAACTCCATCTCATGGACACTGCAAGTGTGAACTAAGAAGTTCCTCGCTCACTAATGTAGGTCTCTTCAAACATGACTATGTTAATGAGAAGTAGAAGAACTTTTTAGTTCAACCCTGCAGCAGCTACATGGGGGAAATACAGTGAAGAATTTTGGTGCACCCTGATAGTCACATCCCTGTACCCCAAACTATAGTGCAATGTAGACAAGCCCTTAGTTTGATTCTGCCCTCCTCCCTCAACTAACAGCTGGTCTTTGTCTTTATCTCAAATTCTTTTCTCCCAGTTTACTTGATTTCTCCTGCTTCCCTTTCCGCTCTCTACTTTGTTCTTCTGCTGTGGCACTATTATGAAAAGAAGATTTTATCTACCACCCACAATCAGAAGAGAAGGAGGAATTCTATCCTTTCACATGAACAGAGATGGGTGGGATAGCAAGTGGGAGTAGAAATATTATGTTTTCCTTTCCCTTTTACTTCTCTCATACAGTGTTTCAGAGAAGAGAAAGATCTGGCAGCTGGGTCTTTTTCCAATTCACAGATTGACCATTTTCAATCTGCCTAAGATCAATTCTGATATTCAATACATTTGCATAGCAGAAAGTCCCACAACCCTACAAACTGGGAGGTGTTACCAATAGGGGAACTCCTCAGTTAATGGTACTGAAGGCCCCAAAGCTGGCTTTCATCTGCTGACACTGCTTTTGTAAAATAAGAGCTCATATTTTGTTCCAGGAGCATCATTTTCTGAATCACCTGGGGTCATCCACTGATTTTAGTGGGATGGGGGAACTTCTCGAAAAAATATTAGTGGCACAATATAACCACTGATTAGTCTAAAATTAAACCAGAGGAGACTGAACCTTAATTTAAAAATAGCCAAACTGTGACAAATATGTAATCTGAATTGTATTAAAGTTTAAATACTCACAACCTCCCTCCCTGCCCTAGACTTACACCTACCTTTCTTTTCTGTTTTATCAGACACTTTCCCTCCGATTGGTGAGTAAGTGGTATCCATGGACTCCGTGCCCCTGTTTCCTTTGCTAACTCCATTTTCATAGAGTTGCCCTTCAACAGGCTGAAGTTGCCATGTTAAGCCAAATAAATGTACTGCTGTAAAAAATGAAGACCAATTAATTTATTCCTAAATTATAGCACCTTTCATTAGACTAAGAGAAAATGTAGCCAACCCATTTCTGCAAAAGTCAGGTACTATTTGTCTCTGTTTAGAATAAATCAGAATTCCAAGTTTCTAACTTTACTCTAAAATGAAATGTTTTATTAATTACCACATTTTCTTTTGGACATAAGCCAATGAGATAGATGATGAATTTCTTCAGCAATTAATGAAAATGATTGTAATAAAAAAAGATAATGGTTGTGTGAATAAGGTACTTTATAACAGATCATAATGTTTTTATAGGTGTTATCTATTTCAATGGACCACAAACCCTGTCCTTTTGTAGGATTAATATAGTGCCACAAAGTAAAGCCATTCACCCTATGCTGCCCAGTTCTGAGTGACATTCTTCCTGTTGTGTTCCCAGATCATTTTCAGCCAGCATCTGCCTAATCATTAACAAGAAATGAGTGTGTGCCTGCACACCTCCCCCACAAAAAGGCCAGGCACAATTAGATCTGGAGCTCAAGGGAGAGTAGGGACTTCTCCTAGTAGGCTTATCCGAAAGTGAGTGTGAAAAGGTAGAGGCACACAGCCATAATAGAATGGGACCAACCTACAGGAGAAACAAACTATACTCCACAGGCGGGTAGTTAGCAGGCAAGCTCTCTCTGTGTCACAGTGACTTCCAGTGCTCCCCGTGAGATTTCTATAACTGACATTGTTGAGGTCTCTGAAGTGATGGATGTGATAAGTGATAAAGAAAATGTACTTAATATTCTTCTGTATCTATTGGAAAGATGCACAAATTAGATTTCACCTCGACATAACTGCAACTAATGTCTTATGTGAACAGAGCTCCAGGACTCATCAAGAGGATGAAATGTGGAAAAGGTCCATAAACTTTGTTGAAATTAGCAATAATTATGTGGACATACAATGGCCTCGGCCAGCAAGGCCACAAGAATGCTGCACAACTAATAAAGTTCAAGATACAATGGTTTAAACAAACTGCACAAGTCTTGTAAAACCTGTTTTTAAGACTCACCATCCATATATCCATAGCCAACACGATGCCCCAAATTCTCATTTCATTTACCTGACAGGGCAAGAAAACTTAACTGATTTATTGATTAGATTCTGATCTCGGTGTGTAATTGCAATAATTCCAGGTTGAACATCTCTAGTCAGGCCCGGGGGACCTGACTGGTGCTGAACCAGAGAATTAGCCAGACCACATGAGGTCAACATTGTCTAGCAGCATTACCAACACTTCTGTTGCTGGGCTCTTAGAAGACATTTAAGCGTTAATGAAAGCTAAATAACAGCACAAAGTACTGAGAGCCATGACTGCTGGCTGTAAATAAACTTTATAGAACTGTGGGAAACTTGGCCACACCCATGACAAGTGGGCATTGGGCAAACTAAAATCAACTAGGACCACGGATGCTGCTGTACCAGAGAGTGCTGGACTAAAGAGGTTCATTTACATTAATGTAAATTCAGAATAAGTTCATTGGCCTCACTCTGGATTTAAGCTTGTGTAACAGAAATCAGCCTGTATGATCAATATATATACAAATAAATATAAACTGAGGTTCTATAGTAGATATACACTCTTTAATTGAATTTCCATGTTATTTGCTGCTATTTGATATATGTCACAAAGCAGGGGCTGAATGCACAATGTATGTTTTTCCTTGTTCAATTTCTTTTTAGATAGACAACATGATGCATTTTGTCAGCCATTCTTGCCAATTAACCTAGTTTGCTTCTTGCTTTGTCTTTCCTTCAGGCTAGGGAAGTACTGTAGTTTTTGTAGCGCATGCCAAAGCTTGGCAAGCTAGCTGAACGGTTTGTATGTTTCACAGCCTGTTTCCTTCCTGAAAAATACCAACTGCATTATAGAGATGATGGCTTTTGCCAGCCTTGGACTCCCAACGTGTAGCCTGTGGGAGATTGCATGTGATACCACTAAGCAGGTTTCACATTGAACATAAGGCTGGATGTTGGAACAGCAAAGTGCAGCACTGAGAAAATAAGTTCTTGAATTAAATTAAATTACGCCTATCATTACAGAAATTGGTTATCTTGTAATCTTAAAATAAATCCAATTTTCATTACATTAACCATCTAGTTGGCATGTGTTAACTACAGTTCTTGGATAAATTGCCTTCAAATCTAGGTATTACTCTGGTAATAACCAGATTACATATAGCACTGGAAGCTATTAATTCTTGGATAAGAATATTCAGGAGCTCACTAAGGGAAGTAACATATATTTATTTATCATTCAGTGCCTTAGCTCATCTCATATTCAATAATATTTTTCTTTTCTCACAATTAAATATAATTTCTACAAAATGCCTTTCTGCTTGTCCTAGAATAGTGGTGCAGTATGCATGATAAAAACTACATTTTATTTTAAATATACATACATTTTACCAAGTAGAAGTCAAGAAAGTTTCCTTTTAAATTTCTTTCAAACATCTCTGTAAGCTCATGAAGTTCCCTGCAGAAGGTGAGTACTTGATTTTATTAAAACACTGCAAAGGATGCCTGCTCTAAATTTTGTAAGCTGTGTTTGGTCCTGTAGGACTGCTGTGCTGAGGAGATGGTGCAGCGCTATGCACTCTGCTTTATCTCTTTCATACCACTTATAAGCAGCTAGTGAGTGGTGACAATGTTGGCTCTCTGGTATCTCCACCACAGGGAATCCTTGATGGCCCCTTTAGGATAACTTTCTGGCTGTTTTGCACTAACTCAAAACAGCCTGGGCCAAGGCTCTGGCCCTTCATTTACAAGCAAATAATTGGAATTATCTATTTTGCTCAACTTTTAATCAAAAGGAAATTGACATTTCTAGATAAGTAACTCATGTCTTGTAAGTTCACAGCATACTCAGGCAAAGACTGAGAAATACACAAAATGGGCTCTTTCAGATTTCATCTTGTAAACCAGATTATCCCGCACCTTTTCCTTATGAAGCCAATGATCTAAATTTATTTGTATCTACCTTCTGTGTAAGTACAGCTTGTCAACTTGTGTGCTACAAGTGTAATGTTATATGAAACGCGTGGTTTGGCTCAAATACAAAATAGATTCTGAACAGTGAAGAGACGACAAAAAACCCCAACCCTTTTCAATAAGCACTTATCTAACCCACATGACTAACTAGAAGATTTATCTGGAATTGCCTGGGTCCGTCAGGGCAGGGAGTTGGAAGTGTGGGGAGGCAGGTATCAGGGCAGGGGCTTGGGAGGTTGGGGGCTCAGGGCAAGGAGCTGGAATGTGTGTAGGGGGTGCAGGAGTCAGGGTTAGGGGATGAGGAGGCACTCAGGGCAGAGGGTGGGGGTGCATGAGTCAGGGCAGGGGTTTGGGAACAGTGGGAGACTTAGGGGAGGGGTGGGGGTGGCCAGCAGCTGTTCCCCAGGGCTGGCCCAGGATGGTGGGGGCCATGCAGCCCAGCCATTGGCTTCTCCCCAGTGCCAGCGTGGAGCGGTGAGGGCCACTTAGCCCAGCTGCTGGCTGCTCTACGGGGCCATCCCAGAGCTGGCTGGGGTGGCAGGGCCTGTGCTGGCTGGTCACCAGCTGCTCCCTGGTGCTGGGTTGTTTGCTGTCCTCCTGTGGTCATTGGGGAGTATATGCTTGACTACACCCTATGCTTGCTGCCCCCCCTGTGGTCATTTGGGAGTATAATTGTCTCTGCTATCACAGCCCTCCCTTTCCATTTGATGAGAAAATCACATTCCACTGTCTTGGCAAAAGCAATCTCTGACCTTGCTTTAAGTTATGATTTAAGGAAGCTGCATACCAAATTCGGTGGTCCTAGCACTTAGGGCATGTCTAAACTACATCCCTCTTTCGAAAGAGGGATGTAAATTAGAAAGATCGAAATTGCAAATGAAGCCAGGATTTGAATTTTCCGCGCTTCATTTGCATAATGGCGGCAGCGCGTTCTTTTGAAAAAGGGTATTTAAAAAAAATCCTCAGAGGAGTACAGGATCCTTCGAAAAAGGGGATTTTTTTTAGAAAGAGACGCGTCTAGACAGCGGTTTCACTTTCAAAATACCCTTTTTCGATAGAACATGCTGCCGCCATTATGCAAATGAAGCATGGGAAATTCAAATCCCGGCATCATTTGCAATTTCGATCTGTCTAATTTACATCCCTCTTTCGAAAGATGGATGTAGTCTAGATATAACCTTATTGTTTAGGAATTCTTGAACAAACAGATTCACAGACAGAAGGACAGACACAACAAACTCTCTCAAATACAGAGTAGTTTTTAGGGGACAAAATCTCACAAGTGTGTACTCTCTCCAAATCACTGGCATGCACAAAATGTCTTTTGTTTTGCTTTCCTTGCTATTTCTATTTATTTTAGAAAATCTTATTTTGGCTTCTTCTATTAGGTCTAGGAATGACAGTAGCTTTGACAGAATGGACAAGATCGACACTCTCCAGCTACCTGAATAGTATTTATTTTCTGCAATTCCATGCTGGTCCTGTTTACAATGTTGGATTTCATCCAGGCTCTACAGTCATGATGTCCATTGTTGTTTGTGATGATATGGGAATTTTCTACGATATTTTTATGAATCCTCAGTTTCCTGTTATACTTTGCATTGCTATCCAGTGGAGGACAGGGCATATTCACTTTGTGCTCAGGCTAGGCTAAAAGATTTAAATGAATGTGTTACTTCCCTGATTGGGTGAAATGAATAGAGTTATGAAACTGGCAGAAACTGACCCAGTCAACAAGGGATCCAGGGAGACAATACAAGTTCCAATGACTCAGGTATTGACACTCAACAGTAGGAAGCTCCAGCTGGGGCAGGACGGTGTGTGAACTCAGCATGGCCCTGCCTAGAAACAAAGGAGGGAGTGTCCAGAAGGAAATAAAGTGTGGGCTCTGGAAGACAGACGCTGAGGACTCTCTCACCTGGGAATTAACTATGGAAAGAAGTCAGAGACTGAAAATGAAGCTCACTACAGCTTGGCTGGTAAACTGTGGTTTGACCATTATTTCTCTATGCTAACCTAAGGACTTCCATGGCTCTATTCTGCTTGACTAATACATTCTATTCTGTTTTGGAAAATGATATTGCATTAGCAAATACTGGCTGGTGTGCATTAGTCCCTGAAGAGCGTAAAGTGTATTCTGTACCAGCCATGTATTTAAATTGGACTTATTAAGCAGATCTCACAGTGTGGCAATCCAGCTCAGTCTAGGAGACAGTAAGGCTGCAGGGTCTTCCCAGAAGGAGCAATGAGAGCCTTGGGGAGACATGGCACAGTAAAGTGGTTCCTCCAAGAGACTGTTAAAAACAGATACTCACTTTCTCATAACTGTTGTTCTTTGAGATGTGTTGCTCATGTCCATTTCAATTGGGTGATTATTAAGTTCCAGTTTTGGCGGTTGGGTCGGAGCTCAGAGAGGCAGCAATCTTCTGAGATGCCAGGGGTATATATGTCGCCAATGTCTCAAAACCCAACCTTGAATAGGACTAATGGTTCTGGCCCCAGTGAAATGCCCAAGGAGTACAAAATGGTCATTAGGCAGGGAGCTGTCACTGACTCAGCCATAGTCCTGGTAAGAGATGGTATACTCTCCTACTGGACCTCAAACTCCTGCTCCTTCTGGATCTGCAATAGTAGGACTGTGACCCAACTCCAAGGACTCTGTATGACAACCCTGGAGGAGTGGAACATGCTGGTATTGGATAGCAATATCTAGGGCTAGCGGACTGTTGCAGCTCCCCTGCCAGCACGCTTATGAATGGTACCTGTGACTGGTGCTGAGGGAATGGTGATTGGCTTATCCCTGGATAGCACTGGGGGGGGGGTGTCTTGTTAGGATTGAAAGTTTTAAGCATAACAGTTTCACCGATGCTGCTGAGGCTGACATGGGCATCCTGTCCAGGCCTGAAGGGAAAGGCAGTGCCTTCAGGGTGATGAGGTCTTTAGCCACATTGAGTAACTCCAGCATTAATGGCAGGAGAGTGCTGGGGATTCTGGACTCAACTAGTACCAAGAAGGGACAGAGGTTGACAGGACCCTTGATGTGGAGGGCTGAGCTCATGTGGCCCAATGTTGGTCTCACGGCAATGGATTCCTTCGGTGATGCTCGTTGTATGTATATCATCCCCATGGGTCTTTGCTTTTTGCGAGGCAGCAGAGAGTGAGAGGTGCTGCCCACTGCCCTGCGCTGAATCCTTACGAAGGGAGCTCTGCCAGTGCCCAGAGTCAGTTCCACCGAGCTGGAGTTTGAGTGGGGATGTAAAGCAACTCCTGTCAACAACATCTTGTGGTGCTGCTCTCTCTTTCTGGGTCCTGGCTGAGAACTTCAGATTCTGCAATGATCAGAGACGTGGCCTTCACCCAGAAACTTTAGGAAATAAGTATGGGGGTTATTTCTTGGCATATGCTTGCCACCCATTGTGCAAGGTTTAAACCCAGGGGACTGAGACATGCCCTGGTACTGGGGGGGGGGGGAGGGAGGAGGGGAAGGTCTACGCAAAGTTCAACAACTGGAGGAGCTGCACTTGTGAAGCAAGAGCCATGAGTGTTCCGGCTGAGCATCACAGACAGTAAGAAGAAATGCGGGGGGCGAAGGGAGGAGGGGGAGCAACTCAGCAGAGCCCTATATCTAGCACAGTGAAGGCACAATCCAAGCTAAGGGCACCTGAACCAATCTGATGGATACGGCTAGGGGAAAAACCTTCTGGCTGCCATGCACATAGTGTGCACACACCTAATTGGAATTGATATAAGAACTTGAAGAAGAACTGGGGTGTAGCACAGATTCTGTGGATCCATGACTGTGTTCAGCAGAATTAAAATTACAAGCCCAATCTTCAGTTTTAATAGGGCTCTTTACAGTACTTTGGCAGTATGAACTAGGCGAAATGAGTATAAATGTAATTCATACATTGCTGAAGTGATGAAAAGTAGCTTCAGTGTAAATGAGAATCAGGCCGAAAACTGTACAATTTGGAGGAGGACAGCTTATTCTCCATTAAAATCATTAACTCTTCTAAATAATATGCTAATAACATTGTGCTATGACCAAGTTATGAGATCCTGTTACTTTAGGGCTCACTATTGCCTTATAACTGCTATATTCTTCATTTTGATATGATTTATCAAGGTGAAGAAAGGGACAATAGTTTCTGGTCTGATAGTTTCTGGTCAGTAGTTTCAGTTTCCTGAAATGAAGATTTGTGCCACATGGCTCTTATGTCCCTGTTGACTCTTACACATTTTTGTTTCTATAAGAGACACATTTGTATACCTCAGAAATAAAAACCTTGGGACAATTAAAAAAGATGGAGCATTTCTTATATTCAGTCATGTATAAGTACTAACCTAGTATTACATTCAGAAGTGAAACCTCTGGTAGGGTTAGGGACAGACAAATAAACTATCTTGGCAAAGAAGCATACTGCAGTATAATTGACTATCTGCCTTTCAGTAGAGGTAAGGACTTGTAAATATATTGGAAATGTTCCAAATGTCTAAGACAAGTCTCTGCTAGTATCTTTCAGTCAGACCTGGAATCATACAGAAAAGAATGCTTAGACATCCAGCTGTGAAACCCTTACTCATTAGATAAGCACCTCTGGACCCAAAAAGTCCACTGAAATATTCACTAATGTGATTCAAGGTTGCACAGCTGTTTTCCCCCCAGGGGTGTAATGAGGTGGGAGGGGTAGGAGAGGGCAGTTACCTCCGGACACCAAGCTGGGGGGGCGTGCCAATTTAGTCCCCCTCTGCTCCCCTTGTCATCCTTAGGCTCACCTGCTCCTCCTTCGCCCACCGCCGCCGGCTGGAGCATCCTCCCTGTCTCTCCGCCCCCAATCTTACCCTCCTCCATCTCTGCTGGCAGGTTAGTTAGTGCCTGTTGGGGCCCGGCCCCAAACGGGGGTGGGGTACAAGACACAGTACAAGCTCCCCCCCTCCTCCCAGGGTTGGGCTCAGCTGTGCGCCAAGTTTGGGGCCCTGCTGCACGGCGGCGGCGCAAATTTTGCTTTTGCCTCCGGGCGCATAACACCCTCGCTACGCCTCTGCTTCCCCTTCCCCTCCAAAAAATGCCTGAAGAGTTTAAAAACGCATATTCTAACTGTGCTATTCTAAAATATAAAATCAATCTGCCTAGTTAGTCTTCCCAGCATAATTTCCAGTTCTCTGAGTTAATTATTTATATTTTCTGCTCCATCCTTGCATGACACTTTCTGAATAGCGTAGAAAGCTACTCTATTGATGTTATAGATCAACATGTTATTAAGGCATATTTTTCATCAAAACCTGGCCCAACCTCACAACCTGCTAAGATCCAAACTTGCACTACTGCTCTTACAGTGTGCAAAAAGGGAGTGAAATAAAGGACAGGGCACAATAGAAAATAGCAGAGTGTTTGAAGGTGTGCAACATTTTCTATAACATTAATTTTACTACTCAACAACCATCTTTGATGTCTGCTATTTCTTCTAATATATAATAGGATAACTTTAAACTTATTTTTTCTGGGAGAGTTGTAAATGTGTCTGAAATGATATATCTTACATTGAGGGACAATGGATCTGATTTTCAGAGGTGCTGAGCACATGTAGCACTAAGTGAAGTCACTGGAATTGCTGGGGTTCAGCACCTTTGAAAACTAAGCCCAGTGATTTCACACATTCAGATATGCTGAGAAAAGGCCCAAGCATTACCAAAGCAAAGTGCTATGGACCAACTGCTGTTCTTTGGTCAAATCCAATGACACCTAATTAAACAGTCAAATAATCAATTAAGAAGGAACTATTGAATTATATTTTAAGAAAACAATGATTCAATGGAAAATTACAGCTACCAATACCATATGTTCTTATACTAATAAAAATTATTTTGTAGATTTTTGTGTCATTCTATTTCTAACATCTGATTTGAATTTCCTCTGTAACTGCTGATTGTTGCTTGGCTTTTTAGTTTTATGATAAGACTCATCTAAGCAACAGATGCTGCATCATAAAACCAGAGTATTTAGAGACAACGCTGTAGAATTGTAATGTATTTTAATATATTCTGTATCAATACAGAGCCAGATATAGAGGCAACAAAACACACTCTCTTAAGATTTTAAACTAAGGATGTTAATAGGCGGGTAATTGGGTAATCGTGTAGACAATACAATTTGGGAAGGCACTCAAAAGGAGCTACCCCTGCTGCAGCTCTGCAGTTTAAATGTAGTAAGAGCCAACCATGCAGGGACCCCCCCATGGACAAGGGCTGCTGCCGGAGCAGCCTTCCCTGGCCCCCCACACTGACATCAGTGAGGGGGGGGTGGCAAGCAGCACCATGGAGACGGTGCTGGGGGGAGGGGGAACAGGCTTTTAAGTCGGCTCCTCCCAGAACTGGCTCCTGCTTCCCACCCCTTTGCTGCCTCTGATATAGAGGCAGCAAGGCAGGGTGGCGTGGAGGGGAATGCGAGTTATCTACTTGACTACCCAATAAGCCTAGACTTATCAGGCAGTAGAGTAATCGACTACTGTTTTACATGACTTCCATGTGCTACATAACTGCACTTACCATTCACCTGTAGTGCCTTATCTCAGGGCAGAGGAAGTGGGGTAGCCCAGGACAGACAACTGCCAGGTGTGCAACAAATGGGCAGCCCACAAGATTGGGCCCAGCAGCAACCTGCCAGAGACCAGAGTGCTCAGCCCCACCCTACCCCAATCGTGGGGCCAGTGACCCCATCTGGGACAGTCTCTCTGGCAATAAAACCCTGGTAGCAGGCAGGCAGAGAGCTGGGTGTTTGTTGGCTCCTACTGAGCATGCTCATTACTCAGTAACATCTGCTAAAGGTGCTGCTCTTGCAGGGGATTAAAAGGGGCAGAGGAGGCAAACTGGAGGTAAGTGCACAGGGTACGAGCTTAAGATAGAAAATGACCATGTGTGGGGTGGGTGTTAAACAGCTGGGGGCAGAGGCAGGAGAGAAATCAAAGAGCAAACCTGGGGGGTGGGGAGATAGGAGTCAGGGTTTAGCTCAAGAGGGCAAGGCACTGCCAGATGGGGGCAGATGACAAAGCCTCAGCACAAGGAGGGGCAGAGGACCCAGCTACCCTGATGAGATGAGCCACTTGCTCTGTTTACAAAAGTAGCATGGAGGTGCAGAAGGGTTTCCATGCTTAAGAGGAAGTGTTCGGATAAGACAAGCCCTGGGCTGCTTGTGATTTACAGTGCGGGGAAGCAACAATGGAAACAAAGAAAGTATAGTAAAATATGCCTTTTTAGCATAGGTGCCCTGGCTGTGGGGTGCTTAGTTCCTCCCAACTCTGAGTCTGGCCCCACCCATAATCCCACCTTCTCCTGCTTCTGCTCTGCCCCTTCCCAAATCTCTGCTCTTGCCCCATCTCTTACTGACCCATCCTCTGAGCATGTCCCATCTCCACTCCACCTCCATCCATCCATCCCAGATCTTCTGAATACCACGAAACAGCTGTTTGTGGTGGGCAGGAGGCACTGGGAGGAAGGGGGAAGAGTAGATCAGTGGGGCTGCCACCAGGAAGAGGCACTGTGGGTGAGTAGGGCAGAAGTGGGAGCTTGGCTACAGGCAGGGGCTGAGCAATCCCTGAACACCCCCGGAGTCAGTTATGCTTTTTAGTCAACATGATGAAACAGCAGAACACCCTTAGTGCCTTCTGTTAGCTGTGTTTTCCTGTTGTTGTTACTTACTGTTCCTTACTCTTGTTTGTTACTGCCCGAGCCTGAATTAATCATTGTTACAGAGACTAGAATATGGAGCCTCCCTCTGATCCACTGTTATAATGCTCCACTAACTCCAGCAAGGTGTTACACATCAGTGACTTGATACCATCTAGGCAGATAGCCAAGGATTCTGAACACACTTTGGCTTTTCTCGTAAAAGGCCTGTGATATTGGGCTAGGGACTGATATTGGGACCAGACAGATACAAATAAAGGCCATTTACTGCACAGGTGAAGAGACCAGTAGAGAATCAGCACTGAGTACAGGTCTGGCTTTGGGCTGAGTGTGAGATAGGCACTGGCAAAGGAGCATGGCCACTTTGACCTGTGCTTGTAGCATTCTGGACTCTTACATAGCCAATCTGTTCCTGATACCTTTCTCAATGGGATTGGGCCACCCCTCTCTACAAGACCTTGGTGATATGTCCATCTAGCCACCATAACCATGGCACTGGCATTGTCTCATCCTGACGCACAACACAATCTGATTTCAGAGTCACCATGACTATATACTTTTTTTTGTCTCCACAGAAGAGCCTTGCCTAGCCAGAAGTCAAACATCACAGAACCACAGAGTTAGAAGAGACCACAAAGATCATCTAGTCTAAGCCCCAGCCAAGTTATAGGATGCATCATGCCTCTTATCAGCTGTTACAATGTAAATTCCATAAATGAATAATACTTCTCACACTGGCCTTAAACCAATAAGCCAAGATGCTATAAAACTTCACTTTTAAAAGGGCTTGGCAAAGTTTTTCAGGGCACATGATCATAACATTGTACCAGGAAGCAAACAATAATCAATAATCTTGGAAAAATAAAATCACAGTGCAAAAAGGTAAAAAAACAGAAATCTTTCATCATCACCCTGCAAACTGGCTGTCTCTCTCACATAAAGACCAAAGAAAAAGAGGGTTACTTATCTTTTGCAATAACTAAAGTTCTTAAAGAGGCAAGGTCATTGAGGCATGACCTTAAACAGTAGTCACTTCAGCTGTCGGTGACTACTTTTTGCCATTGATTGGAAATTTATGGTTAGCAGCATCCACACAGATTGCATGTGCACAGTAGGCATCGCATATTGCAGCCATAAATTTCTGATCAATGGTGCTAGGATGCACTCACACCTGAACTGGAGCACCCATAGGGACAGCACTCCAAGAATGATGGCTTCTGCTTAAATGGAATCAGATGCTTTCTTAGTAATTCCTTGCTAAATAAACCATCTCCATGGTAAATTCATTCTTTGTTTCCTCTCGAGTCCCTTTTATTTTTCAATGTGTCACTGAGAGAGATGACTGTTATTTTAGTCACAATATCACTGTGGGGTGATGGAAAACCACTGTATCACTTATTTTAATGAACAGAAATGTACTTTGTGTGTTTCTGAATATGTTTCATGCCAGTAAGTCACTGCAGTAACCATAGTTATGGTACACTTATTTTCATTCCATTTTTTTAAGTTCTTGTCAATGAGTTTAAAGGTTCTATAGCAGTGGTTGACCAGAAAGAAAAAAGGTTGCCCTTTTAAGAGCAGAGCAAGCATTGCCCTTTTAAGGTGGCCATTTTGAAGTCTTCCTGGGATGCTCCATACTCCCCCCGCTTCAGCCAGCCCGAGCTGCGCATGTTCTGGTGGACGCCCGAGCCAGGAGAAACAGAAAATACCGGACACTTCACATGGTATTTTCTGAATGTTTTTACCAGATGGACGGGCTCTTTCTTGGGGGGGACTGATGGGGGGGCTGGGTTGCCTTGAGCCCCCCCTGGAATTTCGTGAACCTATGTTCTATAGGATGATACTATAGGGATGTTAAAGGATTGTATGAAAATTAACATTACACCTAAAAGAATAATAAAACAGCTTTTCTTGCTTACTTACTGTACTAATATGCAAAAATAAATACGTTATCATTATGCTATAATTTCATAATTGATATAATCTAAAAAAATGTAGGGGTGAAAATATGCTCTCTCATCCTGAGCACTAAAATGCCTAGTTACAGCTCTGCCTCATCTGTATGATATCATCTAACATGTCACAAACATGCTTTCAAACAACAACCATCTTGCTATTTGAAGTCCCCCAAACCTGCCAGAAATGTTTCTTTCCTATGCCCCAAATTACCTTGGTGAGAGGTGCAGCTTTATTCCTAATAGACCGGCGATAAATTTACACATCAGGACATATACATCAAGGAAAAACTAGGACTCACCCTTTTCTATACTACAACTCAAGACAAAAGACCTTAAAATCATATTATTATTGTTATGCATGGTTAATATTGTTCAATAATTTCTAGAGAGTTATAAAATGTATTTGTCACAATTTCGGGGTAACTACACCTGTATCCCCCATCCCTCAAGGGCACATTTCTTCTTAAGGTTAAACATTACCAAGAAAACACATTAGAAAATAAAAACCTATATGCATGCTAAAGAGCTTATTAGAGGTCTCCTCAATGCCAACCTAGGGCTCTGGAAAATTTTAGTCCTTCAAAATCCAGAGCTGGGTTTTCCCCAGGGTTACAAGTTAATAGCCAGCTTAGATCCAGAATGAAAGCGAGGTTGATCAGCTTTTTTTTTTTTTTAAGAGCAGCTCAGGTCTTTGATTTTGGCCTTTTGTAAAAAGAAATCAGCAGATGATGACCCTCTCCTTAGGACTAGTTCGAAAGGCTGGAGTTTTGCATAACTGAATAATAGGTGGGTAATTTACATTAACATTTTCCTAGGAAATACCCAGGAAATCCACTTAATACTTATTGTCCAACAAGTCCATACTTGCTAGTTCTTGCATCGATTACATCTCTCACCCACCTCCAACCATGAGAGGTTACATACAATCCTGTCCCATAATAACACAAAACCTTAAGACAATAAGGTTTTTAATGACATTGTGGGAGACTGCGGTATCTGACAGTATTATTTATCATTTTTCTCTCCTTCCCTGTATACCTACACATGATGTTGTTTTGGAGACCTGTTAAATGTCTGAGAAGGGACTGTTAGCACTTCTGCACAGTTAAGATTTAAATTCTGTTGTAAAAGTTGTCTTGATGTATTTTGTCAAGATGTTTGCTTTGGTTTCTTTGTCTCTACAGCATTTTGAGATTAAAAAGCACCTAAAACTACCTTTATTTCTGACACTGCAAGTTATCCTCTTAAACCCTGTAAACTTGCAGCCTCATAAGTCAACGGCATTAGGGCCTATATCTTTATTTCTCAGTATGCTGCTTCTCTCCTATCTTCTCAGGAAAATCTTATCTTGCCATGTTTATTTCATGTCTCAAATTCTCTACCCAAAATCAGTTTGAGTGTGTTTTTAGTATGCTCTATATTTTATACAGATTCAACCCTTTCTAAAAGAAAACAACATTAGTGGGAAGAAAAAATATTAATATTTTTAGTAATTTATCATAGACGTTCTTTTTGTTGGGGGGAAAAAATAGGATTAAAGCATGGATGCAAAACTGGGCAAATATTCACCCTGCAACAGACTCAGTGTTTATTGATGCTGATTATATCCTTCTTAAGTCTTAAAACAAACTATAGCCCAACAAGGGCCCAAATTATTTGCTAGATTGCATCACCCATTTGTAGAACAATTCATGAAAGTGTAGATCTCAGAAGGATTATCTATCTGTACACCTATAATTTATGTGGCATTTACTGTAGGAGATGTTTGTAGAATTAATTTTCCTCAGTTTTTAAATTGCCTAATTCAGAAAAGTTGGAAAAGAATGTATACCAATTTTAACCATGTAGAAGACAACTTTCTAAAATACAGGTTATTTGCATGTGCCATAGATGGCATCAGCATTTAGAGGCAGATTTGGTCCATTTCACAATGCCACCTTACATATAGACTGAAAAATTAATGGATAACTTGTGTTCTCTTTCAGTCTTTCATCCTGTTGGTAACTGAATTAACTGCAACCTTTCAAAAGTTTGATCAGACTGAATCACCAGAGAAGCTGCTGTATGCATTGCCCTTCTCAAATGCTGATAAAATGCATTAACGTCACCTTCTGTTGGTGTGTAGTATACAGTCATGTGTCTTACTGACTTCTTGATATAGCTTATTAGTAAATTGAAGTAATTGTGCTCAAGACTGACACCAAAATATCATTGATTGCCAAAACATACACGAGAGGATGGAAGAATATATATAAAGTTGGAAACAACACACAAAATACCATCTGAATGCGATTGGCATTTTCTGTGCTCTCTGCAACAATTACTATGGGTTTGCAACATATTCATAGGAGCACACCCGATAAAGCTAAAATATACATTCTGCAGTTCAGATTTGGTAGACTGAACATTATGATTATAGATTTTCACGAAAGCAGTATATACTTTTCTTCAAACAACCACTTCCACAGTCCCCTTGATCTCTGTATGAGATGCATTTATTTCAGTAGTAACAGCAAAAGAGTATGTGCTGTGGTTTATAGATTAAATATGAGAAAGTAGAAAAAATATAGTAAAAACTTCTTATTGACTGGTAATTCAAAAAACAGAAAAATACAGATGCAGTTAAAGCAAAAGAAAAAGTGGATGCAGTTAAAGCTTTCAGACCTTCCCTATGGTATTCCAATTGGTACAGAGAACAAGAAATCCTGTGGCACCTTAGCGACTAACACATTTATTAGGTCATGAGCTTTCCTGACTAAAACCCATTTCATCAGATGAATATTTTACAGAGGTTCGACAAGAACAAAAATGGATCTAAGAAAAACATTTCATATTTTGATCAGAGAGAAGTCAATCATAATTCAAGGTGTAGGCATGCACATTTTTTGTTTGGCTAATTACAAATATAGGCACCACTGGCAAAATTTGGAGCCAGAATCAGTTTTGGATTTCCACAACCAATTACAAATGGCTGGGTGTTCAGATTCGGGGTTTAGAATTGTGAGATATAGCTTTTAGGCCTAACAACAAGAAAACCAGTTTGTATATCACACTAAGTAGCTGAATAATATACACATGAGATGACCAACATAGAAACAAAGTATCTACGTTGATTTGTCTTGAAATCACAGCTTCCCACATGACTACAGGTATTTTATTACAATAGATGGACAATTTGACTTTGTCATATGCAATTTTCCCCTTATATTTCATCCTTCATAACAGTAGTAACATCAAAGACAACACCTAGCTCTTCTTAAGCATTTTTCATCAATAAGTCTCAGAGTGCTTAAAATGAAAGTCAGGCTCATTATCCCCGTTTTACAGATGGGGAAACTGAAGCACAGGGATATAAAATAACTTACTCAAGGTCACCAGAGATGTCTGTGCTAGAAACAGAGCCCAGATAACTGCTCTATCTAGTATTAATTTGATTCTGCAACACTAAAGACAATGGGAGTTTTGCTGCTGAATTTACTGGGGGTAGGAACAGTCTCTGTATGCTCAGTGTAGTGACACTGCTACTCATTTTAGACCCAGACATGTAGTTCTTACTACGGCCAAACTACCTCAGACTTTAACAACAAAGCTTCTCTTGAATAAGAATTGCAGGATTCAACCCAATGTGAATCACGGTGAGTGAAAGGAAAAGATTGGCTGAATGAATTTAATTGTAGACCATTGCACAGAGTATGATTACAAAATCTTTTCATACATTCACCTACTCTTATTTAGAACGTGAACATTTACATTCTTGGCATGAAAAGATATGCAAATATAAAACCCTAGTGAATGAGTGAACTTTCAAAATAGTTTATATGCTATTATTCATCCTTAACAAAAGGAAAAGAATTAAGAAACCTGACTCATAAGAGAAGACTCTGAACATATTTAAATATTTAATCGGCCAGATATGGGCATGGTGAATATTAAATCTGAATACCCCAGTTAACAAGTATCTGAATTCACTATAGCACTTTTCGAACAGAAACACTTTCCTAGATAAACAAAAAAGATGTGTGTCTTGGGCAAGTTCCCAATTTAACACACACATTTTCTAAATAAAACATTTAATCAAGGTGTGTTTTTATAATAAGAAAATGTAAAAGAGTGGATTTTTTACATTTAAAGAAAAATTATTCTCTACTATTCTTCCTGCAGTGTATTTAACACCCAGTAAAGAAATCCATATTTTTCACACAACTAAAAGGTGATGTTCTGCCACAGACACTGCTGGGAAGACTATGACAAATACTGATGTGCAAGTAAGGCTCTCATGTGGGATTCTGAGGGGATTATTTCACCGTTTGCTCAGTACTTTAGAAGGGCTAATCAGGAGATAGGATTTGTGGCACTATCACCGTGCTTATGACATCCATCCCCAATCTTTAGAAAAGGTGGTGGAGCACTTTGCCCAGTGGCAAGTTAAGGGATGAAGTGTCTGATGTTTAATCCAAATAAAAGTGAGCTGGTGTTGGTGGAATAAATAAAGCAACCAGATGAAGTTGAAAGAAAATCTGCAGCATTCTGTTGAAAGAAATCTGCAGCATTCTGTTGAAAGAAAATCTGTTGAAAGAAAATCTGCCCTAATAGAGGGCATATGCTATCTAATTGTTACATAAATTTACAATAAAGGCAGCTTATTATACACTCAGCTGCTTTTAAACAATAACATAGTCATAGTGGCCAAGCCCGCTTTCACATCTGCTCCAGAAAGTCAAAACACCTTCTGTTGCTAATTGCATCTAGCCCTTTGTCACCTGTTGGCTTGATTACTTCAGTGAGCAATTCATGGGGCTACACAATGAATCAGGTGTCAGAAACTTTGGTTAATACATAATGCTGCTGCATTTGTTAAACAGAGCTTCTTGAGAGGAGTACATTGTAGGATGAGAAAACTGAAATCACAATAAGTAACAGTGCTGGTTTTTGTTGGGGGATGATGGTGTATACCGATTGGATTACTTTCTTCTGAGTGGGAGTTGATGCTGTGTGTTACTGAGTGAGGGTGATGAGTGATGGTTAGAGAAGGTACTTTGTCTCCTTTCTTCCACTTCCTATCAATCTACTTGCAGTGTTCTCCACTTCAAGGAAGCATTGTTTACAGATAGCGAGAAGCTGCGAGGAGGAGACACATTATCTTTAAGGAGCTTCAGGGGGTAGCCAAGTTAGTCTGTTACAGAAAAACAAACAAACAAATGGTCTGGTAGCACTTTATAGACTAATGAAACATGTAGATGGTATCATGAGCTTTTGTGGGCACAGCCCACTCTGGTCATCTGAAGAAGTGGACTGTGCCCACGAAAGCTCATGATACCATCAACATGTTTCGTTAGTCTATAAAGTGCTACCAGATCATTTGTTGTATTATCTTTAAGGGCTGCTAATTCTGGAGCAGAGGCAGCCCTGGCAGATAGAGATGGAAGAGTGACAAAGTACAGCAGTAATGAGGTAGCAAAAACAGGAGAAAGGAGGAAGAACTACTTTTTTCCCCTTCTCCTTAACTTGTTCCTCCTGGGTTCTAGCAGACATCATCCATTTTAGTCTCTCTGCTATGCCTCCTCTGGGCACACCTTTGTGTCTTGCCTATGGATCATGACCCCCCTATTTGAGAAATGTTGCTATATATTATTCTCAGTGATTATGCCAACTCTCACTCCGTTTTTCACACAAAATCTGCTTATTCAAGCATTGTACACACAAGGTGTCAAGCTACTGTTCATTCCTATATATATAAATGAGTCTTGCTTGTATAATTTTCAACTGGAAAAATGAAAGCTGTACTAATGGCTATTTAATCATGGTACAACTCTGCTTTGGGAGATGTTGGCTGTTGCAGGATAATTCATTCATCCAAAAACTGTTCCAAAAGAGCAAAGTAAGATTAAGATAGTGATGGCATGAAATAACTCAGAGTATTTTGTGGAATGACAGTTTTTCACAGAGTGAAAACACTAAGGAAAAAACATCAATATATTTGTTAGTCTTTAAGGTGCCACAAGACTCCTGTGGCACCTTAAAGACTCCTGTGGCACCCTAAAGACTAACTAATTTATTTAAGCATAAGCTTTGTGGGAAAAGACCCACTTGTTCAGATGCAATGCATAGGATTTGTAATGATATTTAAGGGAATTAGGCCCCCAAATCACTTTGAATTTCCATGAGATTTGGTGATCCAAAATCTACAATACACTTTAAAAATCCTAAGCAACATTTTTATTATCCACAAATGTGGGTTTTCTCCATACATTTTCAATTGATTAAATAGCAATGATGTTTTTGGCAAATCTTTAAAATATACTCCCTAATATTATTATTGTATAGATAGTTTATATATTCAAAACATGAATGTGTAAAGCTGTGAAAAAGTGTTTGTGTTGAAGGTACACACCTCTGGTGATCTGGGGTCTTTCAATTTTTTAGACAAAATTAGCATTGCAAAACAAAGCAAGATGTTCATCAAAATCAAACTTACATGGCAGCAATGATTTAATTACCATGTATGCTTTCACTCTCTACACCTATATGATGTTTTCCATCTCTTTTAGGGTGCAGTAAGAAAAATATATTACTGGCTTTTGTAACTGAAAATATTTAATCAAATACAAAAAGCCAACAAAAATGAAATGAGGGAAAAACAACAAATAATTCTTAGGATAGTACTTTTTGATACTGGAAACTGAAATCCACTGTTTAGTTACAAAACAGTTACAGATCAGAGGAAATAGTGCCAGCAAAACACCAGTAATGCACACCACAATGCCCCACCAACAAACCCTTTATAGGAACACATGAGAGGGCAATTCAGCTTCTGTGTCCCTGCACTGCATTTGCAGCAGAGATTGACAAAGACAGTATCATTGATGATAAGAGATTTGTGTACATGGAATCAGTTTACTAGAAATACCTCTGAAAATAAACTCATCACATAGGCAATGACCACTGGCCAAATGGGAACGACTTTGTCATTACAGCTTGAACATCTCTAAACCTGTGAGTCCGGTGGAAGGCTGGCAGCTGGGAGCCCAGCAGGCAGGCAGGGCAGCGGGCAGCTAGCAGTGAGCTGCCAGTGGGTCTGGGATGCCTGGTGGGTCCGGGAAGCCAGGGCAGTGGGTCTGGAGGTAGGCTCTGGCAAGGCCATGCCAGGGTTGGGGGGACTGGTACCAGGGGGCCAGAAATGATCTCTACTGGTCCAGCAAAATCCCTCTTCCGGGACCAGTCAATCTGTATTAATATAGCCCAAATTTTAAATACAAACGAGAAGCATAAGGCTCCTTATTCCATAACCCCAAGACCATATTTAAACTAAAAACTTAAGTTGACTTATATTAGGTCAATGTACAGCCACTTTAGCAAATATGGTGGTGGTAGTTCTTGTGTACACTACCTTCTTTTGGTTGCTGGTTCACATTTTGATTGGGAGAGCTTCCACCGACCAAAGAGGGACAGTGTGGGGAGCTGAGAGTCAGGGTTCTCAGGTCTGCTGGCATCTCTACATCAGGAACCTGGCTACCCCATATGCTCCCTGCTGGCTCTCCTTCACCTTCATTTCCTGCTCTCCCGTGGGAGCAGAGCAGCTGACCAAGACTCTCTTTCGGTATGGGGCAGCAGCCCGGGCTCTCACCTGCCTGCTCCCCATCAGGAGTGGGGCAAGCTGCCTGGACTCCAAGATGGGAGTGGAGAACTGAGAGCCTTGTGCAGCTGGGCACCTTGTCTGTGTCTAGACCACATTCCTTTTCTCGAAAGAGGGATGTAAATTAGACACTTTGAAATTGCAAATGAAGCAGGGATTTAAATTTCCCACACTTCATTTGCATAATGGCAGCCACATTTTTTTTGAAAAGGGGCTTTTTGAAAGAAAAATGGCTGTTTAGACTGGGATCTTTCAAAAATAAAACCCTTTTTCAAAAGATCCTGTAAACCTCATTTTTTGAGGCGTACAGGATCTTTCGAAAAAAGGTTTTATTTTTGAAAGATCCCTGTCTAAACAGCCGTTTTTCTTCCAAAAAGCCCCTTTTCAAAAAAAACCTGAGGCCGCCATTATGCAAACGAAGTATGGGAAAGTTAAATCCTGGCTTCATGTGCAATTTCGAAGTGTCTAATTTACATCCCTTTTTCAAGAAAAGGGATGTAGTCTAGACACAGCCCTTGTGGGGAGTCTGGGCAGCAGCTTGGCTAGGAGCGGGAAGCTGGGACCAACTCCGAGTGGAGAGCCTGTGCAGTGGGCATCAGCTCAACTGGGGATGGGAAAAACTGTCAGTTTTATGGCATGGATCTGTGAAATTGACAAGACTAACAGCCAACAGTGGATATAAGTACCAGAGTGTCTACAAGGACTCTCTGTCGCCCTAACTACCCTGACAATAGCCCTACTCCTACTCTCATGGGGGTGGAGTTACTATAGTAGGGTGTAGTAAGGCACTTACGTAGGCAGGAACAAGGCTGTATTGTGTAAACTGACATAATTAGTTGATATAAGCTGCATTATGTTGACTCAATTGTATAGTGTTGACCAAGGCTAAGTCACTTGTTTTTTTTGGTGGTAGCATTTTAAGAGAAGGGAGTATGTCCAATGTCTATGTAAAACTATATATAGACCCGGCCATGCTTGGCAGTATTGCAGATATCTGGTCTAATTAAACCTACTCAATACTTTTATGGTAAACTTTATGGTATACTTTCAGATGACCCCATATTTAGTATCCATACTCATTGCTTATGAAGTGATCATTATAAAAACTAAGAAATAATAGAGTGTGCATGTGTGAATATGTACACAAATCTACAAAACAATTCCATTTGTTTGGAGAATTACAGACATATTTTAAAATTCAAACTAACATATTTGATGCAACTCAAACTTTAGACTACAAAACCATTTAAATGTGGAAATTAATGTTCAGTCAAACTGATGTGTCCTAAAAAGTCAGTAAGATTTGAGGTCCACTGGGAAAGACTCCAAGTCCACCCACAAAATTGTTCTTCCAAAAGGAGAGAGGACTGTTTAGCCATTTTGATTGATTTTGTCAGTGCACTGTAACAACAAAACTGCAGAGTTATTGTTGGGCAAAAATGAGCCTGAAATAAATTAAGAGTGGATTTCAAATCTGTGCAACACTTTTCCTCTCAAACATAAATTCAATACAATATATTTTAGAAAGAAAATATGGCACAAATATTAAGTATATTTAAAGATAACTACAAATCTAGTCAAAGAAGTTGACATTAAGGGGACAATTTCAGTATTTTAATTTGTGATCGCATCAGAGAAACTAAATGTTGCTATCAAAGCCAAAAGTCAACTGAAAGTTCTTCATCAACATTATTTAAAACTAACAGAATTATCAGCAAAAAACTGTCGCTCGGTGTGAAAAATCAGACCAACTTTTTAATTTAAGGGAACATGGTCAATGACAGCAAATAAAACCACTGGGAATTCTTTACTAGTATAAACATGTTGTCTTGAATAATAAATAATATTTTAATAGGTAGTATTTCTGGGTAACAGAATTTGAGTTAATTAGAATTCCATGTTGTTTTCAATCTCTGGCCTATATCATATTTTGCTGGCTGGGATTTATGAAGCACTCCCCTGAAAATCTTATTAGTAAAACATGGTATTTATATTAAGTTGAAAACAAGTATGGTAATTGAACAGAAAGGGTAAAGAGAAGAAACAGAAAGCTTACCAATAACATAGGCTAGCAACAGTGCCAGGGTAACTGTAATAGCTGTAGCACTCAAAGCAGTGCACTTCCAGTTGCAGCACTTGTAAGGTTTGTTAAAAGTGAAGGCAGGTCTAGAAAATGTACTTCTAGGAAGTGGCCTAGGAGGTGGAGAGTAAACAGTATTGGATGTTAAAGGGTAGTTCTGACTGGCTGCACTGAAGATAGCTGAAGAACCAGATCCATGTTTAAATAGGAAATGCCTATGAAAAGAAGACAAAGAATCATGCTGTAAAAAACAAATTCATCCTCTAAAACCAGGAAATGAACCGCATAAATATTATGTGATAAATGCTGTGGGTTCCTACAAAGATATACAAAAAAGACAGAAGATGCATGCCTCAGAATAGACTCTGTTTTCCAAGTCTGAAGGATAGTCTTTTGCCACATTCTGACTTTTTCAGTCATTTATTAGTAGGGCTTCTGCATTTGGGGGTTGGCGAGTGGGTAATTTCATTTTTGAGGATTATTTTGAGTTTTATGTATATGTTTAAAAATCAGAATGGCGGGGGGTTTCAGGGCTCTCTTTGTATATAAGGTAGTGAGTAATGTATATTATATATATAGATAACTTATTACAGAAGTAGATACTGTAATGAGCAATCTCTTTGTAATGGTCCTAGTGAACTTTAATTCAGTTCTGTTTCTAAGAGCACTACATTATATATCCCTCGGGAATCTTTAGTGCTTATCAGCAGGGTTCTACACAGTACAACATGCTGATGTGCTTTAGAAGGCAAACCCCCATAGTTTGCATTACTGGTCCATATAGAGAAGCATGTGGATACAAATAACCATTTACAGTATTTTTCTAGTGATTACTGGATAAACGCCAATTTTCATGTATTTATTTTATTTGTTGCATAGGGTGTGCTCTATCCATGTTTTTTGGCTAAGCCCAAAAAACATAAGCCCTATTTATTAGTAAAAGAAGATAGAGGAAATGCATTCTAAACTATACTCTCATTAGCTCAAATGAAGAATGTTAAGAAATTATCATACTGCAACAATCCCATTTGATCTTTAGGACCTGGTAAATATATGTTCATGACAAAGGTACAATAAAATGTACAATGGGGCAATGAGTATAAAATTCAACATTTCCATTGTAGGATTTTAAAGGAAAGGTTACAATTCTCAAAGATTCTAGATCATACAAAATAAAGAGTAGAACTGTTTAACTATGTAAAGGCCTTCGTATTCAATTCTCTTCTACACAAGGGAAAAGAAATCAGAATATAAATACTCATAGTACAATTTTTGTCATCCATATTAGGGGATCTTTTGATGATCCACAAAGCCAGATTCTGAAACTCTTACTTATATTAAGTAGCATGTATTCATGCAAGCCTTAAATGGGATTACTCACATGCACAGGCACTATTCAACATTTAGGATTTTCTTTATAATGCATTGATATTTCACAATATAGTGTGCATATAATTTCACAACAAATATCTTGAATTTTCCTTTAATGCACCACCTTACTTAGTAGATGGTAGTCCTCTGAATACATGGCATACAATAACGCTACATAAAAATATTTGATTACAAAATGTCTAGATTAAAGAATGCTGTACATCACCCAAAGAGAATTTATCCACACTTCTACAGTTTATATTGCATGCAATAGCACATATATTTTTCTTCTTTGCTTGTTATGTCAGAGAAAAATCAAATAGCTCCCTTACTACATTTAGTTTTAAATGATCCATGGATTTCAAGATCAGATTAAGATTTTAGCTTTTTATCTAGGGTCTTATACAAGGCCCACTGAAGTAAATGAAAAGACTTCATTTAGCCTTGGAGTGGACCCC
This sequence comes from Pelochelys cantorii, assembly GCA_032595735.1. Lineage (NCBI taxonomy): Eukaryota > Metazoa > Chordata > Testudines > Trionychidae > Pelochelys > Pelochelys cantorii. Next base: position 17,910,473 of record CM064337.1, read on the forward strand.
TCAGGAAATTTGTTTTGGTCTATAGTTGGAGTCCTACTTATGGGATCCTGCAGCAGCCTACATAGTCTATCTCTCAGGCATCACATCATGGCAGCCACTGGGTATCCAGAAGATTACATAAGACATCAAACCACCTGTAGGACTCTATTCTTCTCCTTCCCTCATTTTAGACTTTGCATGATTATTTTGGGTGGAATATTCCTTTAACTCATCTTTAAGGCAATGATGCCAGGCCATTATTTTAGGTTGCTATGGTGAAAAGGCTTTTGCAAAGATGTGGGTCTTACTTTTTGCTTGGTAGGTGGCAAGATACGTGGTCATCCTGATTTCTGGTGGAAGAGCATTCCACAGCCGAAGGCCAGCAAAATTCCCATTCACTTCTATGGGAGCAGGATCAGGACCACAATGTGAAATAAGGAAAAAGGATATAATAAATTCTTGTTTGTTTTCCCAGGTCAATATTTCTTTAATTGTTTTACAATTTCTGGACACAATGAGATGAAATTGTTATTTCTTTTAAAAATGGAGACCTATCGGATTTTTGAGAGTTAATGTAAATGGTCTAATACATACAATATTGATTGTTCTGTATGGTACATAGCTCAAAAACACCAGAGGAAAAGGCAGGGAAATGCTGGCCTGAAAGCTATTATTAAGGCTGTAATGGTCTAGTAATCAATAGCCAGCATAATTTTGTTTTGTTATAAAAGGATTTTAAAATGTTGGTTCACAGCCTGATGGTAAAATAAGTCAATGTACAGAATATAATTTTGTATTAATACAAGAACAGCATTTGGATTAATGTACATTTGAATGAAATTCATCTCATATCCCTTAAGACAGAGGTCTATATTTGCAGAAAGTTTAGGAAAGATTATGTATCTCTAGTTTTTTATTATACAACTAAGACTATGATGTAATGCTACATTAAAAGTGATCTTCCAATGATGTACTATCAAGAAAATATTACATATTGTAACCGTTTATAAATTCCATTGTTGAGAGAGCATAATGAGTGTATAAACATGTTTCTATAGTATCTGAAAAACAGTGGTAGCATAAAGACAAATTTGCAATGCTATACCATAGCTATGTCCTCATAAACTGAGATGACTGCTCATCTGTCTAAGTACACTACTTCTCCCAAAGGACTTTAGGACTTACTAAAATGTTGCTATCAATTTTTATAAAATTGGACTCTATGTACAGAGCAAAATATTAAAAACTGTAGTTCAAAGCTCTCTATATAAGGTACAGCTTGGTATGCCTTGCCTTCTAATAGTGAAGTCAAGACATTTTAAAAGACTTGGAATGAAAGTATATTAAGAAAAATTATAAGCATGATTGATAGAAACATCTGTTTGGAAAGTTTTAAATGTTCACTCATAAGTGTCAAAAATCTGAAAAACAGAGATAATGTTCTCTCACTCAAAAATTCAATATAAGACATAATCTGCAAGGCATCTGTTTTTGAAATAAAAGTCATTTCATAACATTACACTGATAATTCCAAGAAACAAAGGAAAACAGTCACTGCTCAGTAAGAATTTCACTGTACCAAACATGAACTTAAAAATTCTCCCCCTCGTTGTAGCACATGAAACAATTTTTGTGGCCCATCTACATTTTCTTGCACCCAACTAAAATTTCTCAGTCTCAGGTTCACATTACAGGGGAAATGAATATAAATCCAGGAGGCTGAAGCTCAAACACAAAATGCACTGTAAGGGTATGTCTAGACTACATGCCTCTGCCGACAGAGGCATGTAAATTAGACTACCTGACATAGTCAATGAAGTGGGGATTTAAATATCCCTGCTTCATTAAAATAAAAATGGCCACCACGCTGTGCCGGCTAAACTGATCGTCGGCACAGCGCGGCAGTCAAGACGCAAATTGGTCGACAGGGAACGCTGTTGTCGACCGCTCCCTTATGCCTCATGAAACGAGGTTTACAGGAGCGGTCAACAAAGGCGTTCCCTGTCGACCGATCCGCATCTTGACTGCCGCGCTGTGCCAACGATCAGCTGAGCCGGCACAGCGTGGCAGCCATTTTTATTTTAAGGAAGCGGGGGATATTTAAATCCCCACTTCATTGACTGTGTCAGGTAGTCCAATTTACATGCCTCTGTCGGCAGAGGCATGTAGTCTAGATATACCCTAAGTTACTAACTTAATGAGGACCAGCCCAAGATTGGCTACATAAACAGGGAATTTCATCCTTGCCCCATACGGCAGACAGTCTTTGAGGTTTTGGACATGAGCTAAATAATTTAATTTAACCTGAATTTAGGCTACCAAAGTGGTTTCCAGACTATAGGAGCAGCATAAAAACCTAAACAGAATATAGTTGAAGTACATCTAGCTTTACAATAAAACACCAGTAAAAATGAATTTGCTGCCATATTAGTTCTTAGCCGATATTTGCCTATATAACAAAACCACCTTGTGTTTTGTCACAAATATACTGTGGCCTTGCTCCTAATTTTAGTACACTAGTTTGATGACAGCCATCATGACTATGTATGTGAGCTGTGAATCACACTCTGAGCTCCAAGTATAGATGTAGCCATAGTTACCTGTTCCTTTTCAGATACCTACCTCATGCAGGGGCACAAAGAGGAAGCAAGCATTGTACTCTTCAATAATAGGCTGGCCAGTCCTTACACAGAAGCTATCCAGAATTCAGCTCTTTGCTTGTAAAGCACTTCTCTACTCTCAACAAAGGGATACTAGAGGCACCATACCATGTAACAACAACAAATCTAAATTATAGCAAAAACATAATAAAACCTATCCTCTTAAAAACAAATACAAATGAAATACTGAATATATTCATTTTTAAGAGCACAGGACCAGATGCTAGCCTGAATTACAGCTAATGCAGCATTGTTCTCCATTCTTTCTTGTTATGTACAAATACTGCTGGAACAAGAATGCATGTGGATGAAGGAGAAGGAAACAAATGGTCATGTAAAGTTTTCTGTAATTTGTCACTTAATCTGGTATTACTTTCACACATACAAATGAGATAATTTTTAAATGCCCATGATACAGCTGTAAAATCTGTTAGGAATACACCTGCATGTAAAATATAAGGATTTTAAATTGGTCTAGTCTCCTAAATTGCTCTTTTAAAATATATCCTTTTATATTTATCGTTATGTATTCTTTCAAAATTTAGCCCCATGGACATGATAGGATGTGTAAAAGAGTCTTCTGTGTCACCCATTTATGGCTGCATTATAAAATACAACAAAGGCCAGTGTATTTCTGATTCATGTGTTGGAATTTCTGACAGCCTATGCAAGTTTTTCTGTTAACCTTGTGACCATTCCTGAAGACTATGACACAGAAATCTGGGACAACAATTATATAAAAGCAGGACAAAGAGCCAACATCAATCAAAAATAGGTTTTAATAAGGGAAGTATCAGAAATAACAGTATTAAGGTATTTTAGAACTAAGAAAAAAGCCACATAGGATAGAAGTCTGTCTTGAAAACATAAAAATAAAAAAACAATGGTCCTGTAGCACCTTAGAGACTAACAAAAATATAAAATAGTATCATGAGCTTTCGTGGGCACAACCCACTTCTTCAGATGACAAATATGGAGCAAGGGGCACAGAGTTTGAAATATAAAAACTCTTTTATAAAAATATAAAAAGAGGGGTGAGGGGAAGGACAAAGAAAGGAAAAACAACTGTCAATGAAAATGTCCATGCTAAATGAAGCTAATTAGCATGCTATCTTGATGACAGCATGCTAGCTTGTGCCCACAAAAGCTCATGATACTTACTTACATATTTATGTTAGTCTCTATGGTGCTACAGGACCATTGTTGTTTTTAATTTTTTTTTTAGTTACAGACTAACATGGCTACCCTTCTGAGACTTGAAAACATCAGTGTGCATTTTATTATAATGGTATTTGGGAATATAACTACTATAAAAGCAGCTTACGTGTTTCTATTTTAAAGTGATTTTCTGTGATGTATACATTACATTCATCATAATATGGGCAGGTTTCAGTGCAGTGGATGGATTAAAAAAGCGTCCAATGGGAATTCCCAGTAACTCTGGGCTACTTGGCACAGGCCGTGAACACAGCTCTACATGGTGAGAGGGCATGGCTCCATGTCTCACATACCATGTCCCATAGCTCATCTCTCCTACCTCATGTATCTAAGAGAGGAATGGACTGGGACTTGGGATTCCAGTCTGGAATGGTGAAGTGCACCCAGTGGGAGCTGTGGAGGGTTGTGTCTGTGACAGCACAAGTCAGCAAAATGTCTTGTGGCCCACCAACAGGCCAAGAGCCTAAGGTTGCCAACCCCTGGCTTATCCTATAGTTAGATTGATCAATAACTGGTAAGCAGTGGGAAAATCGTATCTATCTAGAAGATTTTTTTCATATTCCATTATTAATTTTCACCTGTAGAGAGATTAGTTCTTATTGTTTTGCCTGTTTACAATAACAGACTGCATTTACCTATATAACTCAATAAAATGAGCATGAGACAGCAGATCAAGAACTTCTGAGTTCTAATCCCAGGTCTGTCACTGATGAAATTATCATTAAAGTAAATGAAAGTATTTTTATTGGCCTCAAAGGGGTGCCCACTGAGTAGCCTTGATAACTTAGTCAAGCTATCTTCACTACTTGATTTAAACCTGATACAACCCTCACACTGAAGTTAATAACAATCTTTCTACTGACTTCCACAAGAGTTGCAAGAGAACATTACAATCTCTACCTCAAGATGTTTGTAAAATAAGTGTTTTAGTTCAGTTTGTAAGTGAATAAAATTTTAACAGTTTTTCTGAGTTATAATCCACTAATACTTGAGAGGTGCCAGGTCCAAAATACTTCTAAATATCCACATACTCAAAGATACACCCAACAGCCATGCTGCAATGTTATTGCTGCAAATATCACTTTCAGACAACTATTCTTGCAAGGGATAAGCCACAGCATGCAGCTAACTTGTATTTTACTTTCCAAATATTTCAAAGGGCTACATATTTTCCTGAATGACTTCCAATCAACTTATTCCCCCAAACTACAGCAAATAATGTAAACATAGGCAAAACACCCTATCTATACTAAGAGCCTCTGTATATGATGCTCCTGTACTCCATCTGTATGTAATGCTCCTGTACTCCAAACCCTCTGCATTTAGTCTAACGTCAATTTTTTTCTTTTAAAATTACATTACTTTTGCTTCTATTTTAGTAAATGAGATTGTCATGCTTTATGGAAAACTGCCAGGCCTACAGGGCCATCGAGATCATAGAAAAAGTGTGTATTTTTATTCCAGTTTCTGACTTCCTATGCAGTTCCATTAAGTGAATTAATGAGGAACATAACCTAAAGTATGATGTTTCAAGTTATCAGATTCAGACAGGATTTAAACAGCTATACAGCCAAAATATTTATCATGGTGTTCCAGTGGAGCTGCAGCTTGCCCCTCTCCCAAAGAAAAACTGCTGTGAGGTATATGAACAATTTAAAATGTTTTCACGCAGTGACTGAACTTTAAATTATTCAAGAGAAGAAGGGACCCTCAACTGCGATAACTAGACATGTAAAAATTGTATCTCATTGTAGATGACAAATGTTTATATTTTTATTTCCATAATACAAATATTATGGAATTATGGGCTGGCATTGCTAAATTTAGAGTATATGAGCTATTTTAAATTCAGGGTGAAATTTACATCCTTAATGTTTATACCAGAAATTTGAATATTTACAGATCCTCTCTTCTGCACAGTGATAATACATGGGATTTTCAGAATGAGTTTCTAACCCTTGCCATGACTTTTCTTTTAAATATGTTCTTTAGGGAGGTTAGATTTATTGTTTCATTAGACAGAAAATGACAAAATACAAGAGACATGTCACAGTAACAGATATGAACAAAGTGGTTTCAAAGAAAGCTCATAAGAAATGAAATCACTCTACATTTATTTCCAGAATAATAAAGAGTAAGTAAAAATTAACTCAAGTAGGCTTCTTTTACTAAGAATTTATTAACTAAGGGTATTGTCTGGATGGAAATTGTTTCCCTTTCTGCTGATTCTGCTGAGTACTCTACAGCTTCCATATAGACTGCTCCACTTGCCCAGCGAAGGCTGTGTGCTTTTTGGTTTGACTTTATGCAATCATCCAAATTGTTCCTTTACTTTCAGGGCCAGTGGTGGTTTCACCGAAAAAGACTCATAGCAACGGTGTTAAAGAATTAACTCAACAATGAATTCCCTAATGTTCAAAATAAATGGTTCTACCCTGCCTGCACCATAGCCAGTCTAGCCACAGAAGAGTTTTTAAAACTATTACTATTAGGGATGTTAACTAGTAAGCCTCCCCCTTAATGAGTTATGCTTATCGGTTCCAGTTAACCTGTAGAGGCTGAAGCAGCTTCCTGCCCATCCCAGGCAGAAGGGCTTGCTCCAGCCCTGTGGGGCCCCCCGGAGCAGCGCCTGTCTGTGGTGGGCCCAGCCCAGCCCCCTCCCCCACATCTTAGGTTACAGGCTGGCTCCCTGGAAGTGGGCCGGAAGCAGACCCTGCCAGCCCCCTCCCCCTCCAGGGAGGCGGCTTTGCTACCATAACAAAGCCACCTCCCCAGGAGTGGAGCTGGCAGAAGCCCTTGCAGACCCCGCTCCTGGGGAAGCTTTGCTGTGGGCTCTGCAGTATAAAGCTTAAATAAACGTATTTAAGCTTTATACTGCAGAGCCCATAGCATATATAACCACTATGATTTTTAGCAGTTACACAGTTACATTTTTAAATGAATTTTTAAATCCCTAGTTACTGTCTTGCTGAACTCAAGAACAGAACTCATGCAAGCAGTAGTGATGAGACTCCCACAAGCTAGATTCTTCCCTCTTGGAAGTACAGAAAGTGTACACTGAGGAGATGGCAAAACAACCCCTTTAATTTTGGACCATCTCACTGGTTCTCAGGGACAGCATCCATATTCTGTTCGCACAGAGTGTTCAAGGATGAAAAGGCACACTAGGTTTTCATCTCCCCAAAAATTCTGCAACTTTCAAGCTTTGAGCAGAGATTTCTTGATTTCAACCTTGAACACTAATCCAGATGAAGCTGGCTACAGAGACCACAGGCAGCTTTTCTGGGTTTAGAAGGCCACATATGCTCTCTTTTTATTAAAGTAAAATTGATTTGTTTATGAATATACTTTAATAAGGTGTCAGTATAATCATAGTTGAAAAACATCCTTGTAAGTGATAGTCATAAGGTTTCCAGTGTAAATAGACTAAGCCATAAACAAGATTGGATCCTTAGAAAAAACAGAAATGTATGGATCCTACAACCTTTCTGAGCATTGATTTTATGATGACTATAGAAACTAAGGAGCTGCGCCCCCTGCTCACTATGCTCGCCAACCCCTCTCTTTGGGGGTAGGCAGCCCCAGCTCCCTGCCTGGCTGCTGGGGAGGCTCAGGCTGAGGTGTGGCAGCCCTGGCTCTTCCCGCCCCTGGCCGTCAGGCTGGGCCAGCCCCGGCTCTCCCCCACCCCCAGGTGCTGGGCAGGGCTGAAGCCATGCCAGCCCTGACTCTCCCCCAATCCCTCCCCGCAGCCCTGGCAGCCCCAGCTGTCTTCCCCCAGCTTCCAGGGGGTTGGGCTGTGCTGAGGCCTGGCCTCAGCAAGCATGGCTCTCTCTCCCTGGCTGCCGGGTGGTTGGGCTGGGCTAAGGCCTGGCCACGGCTGGCCAAGCTCTATCGACACAGCTACCGGGGGCTGGGCTGGGCTGGGCCGGGCCAAGGCCTGGCTGCGGCAGGCCCAGCTTTCTCTCCCTAGCCGCTGGGTGGCTGGGCTGGGCCAGGCCAGGCTGAAGTTGCAGCGCGGCAGGCCCAGCTGGAGGCCGCACGGCTTCCACCGCCCCTGCTCACAAGCACAGAGGGGAGGGGAGGAGAGGTTGTATGGCTCATGGCTCCCCCAAGCATGGGGGTAGAGGGAGGCCATGCCGCTGAGGGTGGAGGGAGGGGCTGCGGGATGCAGAGTGACTCATGACATCATTCTGTCATCCCGCAGGACATTTTTTATATATATAGAGAGATGAGTTTGAATACACTCCTTAGGACTTGACTACATGGTCAGTTAGAATACAGCATGATAGTGTAAAAATCTATAGTGCACCAGCTTGACACACACACCTCTTGCACTCAGTCACCATGCGTACCATGCTAGCAAACATCTAGTGCACAACAACAGGGTCCACATGGCAACTGAGTGCATGAGAGACCAGTTTGCATTTTGCTGCAGTCACATTCTGGCTGCCATTCACTAGGTCTCCATGTGGACAAGCATTAGAGCCTAACATCTTCACATCTGGAGATTTCAGGACCAAATCCAAACTTTATTGCTGAGATGTCCTGCTAATTAGATAATAATCAAAAATCAGAGGCGACTTGAATCCGGTGACTCCCCTATTTTCCTAAAGTTTTCAAGTTAAGTATATGAATGAATGATAACTGAATCACAGGTTCATGACATTGTACCTCAATGAGGGGTTATTACAAGGGGTTATTACCATGGTGCCAAGTCTACTTACGTGAAATTTTATGTGCCACAGTATCTTGGGCATGGACAGTGCACTGAAATGGACTTCAGTCCACTCAGGATCTTATTGCTAATGTGCTAAATGGGTTAGAGGAACTAGAATGATAGTTAATAAAAATGAAGGAATAAGCAAACATGTAAAACACTTTAGTGAAACATAAAGAAATGAAAACAAATACTTTGGGGGAAATAGAAATTTAAAAAGGCTTGTTGCTTTTAACAGCATATTAATGAAAATTATTGTGAATCTAGTCTCTCGGATAATGAAAGTTATTGTGAATCTAGTCTCTCGGAAAACAAGTGCCAAATTGTACTAAAAATAAAAACATCCAAAGGATAACCTCCTTGACTTATCCATGAAAAGGGCATGATAGCATAACATGGCTAGGACTAAGACTAGCATTACGATAATGCTAAGGACTAAGGTTAGAAACAATATTTTAAATTCAATTTTTCCTTTTTTCTTTGGAGCTGACAAAGGAATAGTAACATACAGGGAAAACACAGCAAGAAGTGGAATATATACAATAATATTGACATAAGAGGGAACAGAAAAGAGGGAAAATATGCTTTACTGAGTTGTCTGAGTTTAAAATGTACCCTATAAAAACCAATAAGCCACATTCAGATGGGGCTGTCAAAGCTAATGACAATATATTGCCCTGTAGATCATAACATTTGAAAGATTAGAGCAAAGTATCCATGAATCCATAATTATTTTAGAGAGAAGGAAGGGGATAGGCAATAAGCTGTGCTTACTTATCCTGGGGGAGAAAAAAATCAATTTATGTAAGAGGCCAATATTAGTATGCTGCTAAAAAAGAGAATTAATGGTACCAGTGCTTTATGTTGTGCAAAATCTTTGCAGTCTTTTGTTGAAAATATTTACAAATAATGATCTATGTATTGCAATGAAATTAATCTATGTTCATAAGTTATTTAAATAGTAAAAAAGTGTTTCTCAATACAGTACTCTATGTGAACACATATTATGGAATTGTATATATGCACATATTTTACTCTCCTGGATGGCTATATCTCAGTCAGTTGGCAAGCCAACCTGCCGGACCCTTTGCAGATTCACTTTTCTTTCTATTTCTTTATCAGCAGCTTCTCTCATACCTCCTCTACTAAAATTTCTTGTGTGTGCTTGATTTCTCTTTTCTTCTAGGTTTATTTTAATCCAAAATGGACTCATGGTTCAGTGAAATACTCCCTTATCACATTAATTAATACAGGAGAAGGGACAGTCTTGATGTTAATTATGGGAACTGGCGGATCTGAATTCCATTTCTTGCTCTATCAAAGACTTCTTGTATGAACTTACACAAGTTACTTCAGCTGCCTGTACTTCAATTTATCCATCTAGGAAACTGAGATAACTCATCCCTACATAGGGATGTAGTAAGGATTCATTCATTCATTTTTAGTTAGAGACAAGAAATATTAAAAGAATTTCTGTTTTACCTTATTATATAAAAATATAATACATACAATGTGTTACAATATAAAAACAATTTTAAAATAAACTGTTTCATTACCCACTCTTTTAGGTCTGATCTTTTCAATTCATTCTAGATCTTCAAAGTCTAATTACGTAAGAGTATGTTTCTAATCTCAATATGGTAAATATATTTTTAGAATTATGGAATTTTCATTCATGTATTACATATCTGCAACTATGGGTAAGTTGAGAAGCTTGCTCCATTTCTGATTATCTGTAGTAAACAGGATTTTTAGGCCACATGACTAGTCCTCAGAAGTCTTTTCCTGTATGAAAAAAATCTCTAAATCTATGTGGCTATAGCTAGATTGTGAAAACCCTGATGAGATTTAAGGATTAACATGAGATATTATTGGATATAAGCACTGAACATGTGCATTCTGATTTTCCCCCAGTTATTAATGTAGGACATAAATTAATGTCTCTAAATCTACTCTGCAATTGAAAATGTTCTAAAAAAATCTGCTTACGCATATTAGGTAGATGTTAGTACTATTATACAAGAAAGATTTAGCACTGAAATACAGCTGCCATTGCCATATTTACTTGTATTTTCTAAAACTATTTTTAATTGTGTGTGTGTGTGTGTGTGTGTGTGGGTGGGTGGGTGGTGAAACCTGGAGATTTGGCCAGTTCATGTTCCTGTCCTATCTGAGCGCCCCATGGGGAAGGAGAAAAAGCATGTCTAAGGCTGTGGTTTGTGCTATAGCAGGGATTGGCAACCTTTGGCTCACTTAGGAGCCAAATATGGCTCATGGCTTGAGCTCAGCCCCATTGCTCTCCCCCCACTGCAACGGGGAGCGCGCACTGGTGCTACAGCTTTGTGCCCCTCGCGAGATTGGAGCCAGCGTTGGGGGTGGAGAGGTGGATAAGGCCCGAGCCTTGCTACACGATCAAGGGAAAAAGCCGGAGCTACAAATGGCTCCACACACACCCCATTCCCTTCTCCCTTTCCTTCCCCCAGCTGGAGGAAGAGGAGGTTACTCACCTCAATAGTAACTGATGTTCTTCGAGATGAGTGTCCTGGTGGATGCTCCACATTAGGTGACTACAAAGCTATTTCTTTTTAGGGAGGTAGGGACTTCAGATCTGACAGAAAAGTGGCGGAAAGAATTGCCTTAGCTAGTTTCAGGTTGCATAAGTGCGTAGTGCTTTGCAAATGTGTGGTCAGAGGATCACATGGCAGCTATACAGATGTCTCTTATGGGTACTTTGTGGAGGAATGGTATCGAGGTAGCCATGGCTCTGGCTGAGTGTGCCCTTATGGAGGCGGCACATCTGACTGTGCATAACAAAGCTTGATGCAATCCAAGATCCAGTGGGAGAATCTCTGTGATGAGACTGCCTGGCCCTTATTTTGGTTTACTATTGAGACAAATAGTCTGGGAGACACTTGGAACGGTTTAGTTTGCTGCAGGTAAAAAGAGAGCGCTCTGCGCAGGTGAAGGGTATACATTTTCATCTCAAAAGAGTTGGCGTGTGGTTTGGGGAAGAAGGTGGGAATGTGTATTGTCTGATTGATGTGGAAGGAGGAGCGTACCTTGGAGAGGAATTTGGGATGGGTACGTAAGGTGTCCTTGTCTTTAAAAAAGGTGGTGTATGGAGGATCCACCGTTAGGGCTGAGATCTCTCCTACCTGTCTGGCTGAAGTAAAACTATGAGGAAAACAGTTTTCAAGGATAGGTGTAATAATGAGGTAGCGGCCATTGGTTTGAAAGGCAGCCTAGTTAGAGCATTCAATACTAAATGCAGGTCCCACGGTTGCATTGGTAGATTGATATCTGAATAAAGTGCCTGCAGGGTTCATTTGCCTTTTGTGTTCTGTCGGGAGGTCTCTGCTGAGTGCATCTGCCATTGCATTCAGGGTGCCCAGAAGATGCATTGCGGTGATAATTGTGTTGTGTTTCAGACACCAGTTCCAAAGTGCTATGGCCTCTGTGCAAAGTGCTTGAGACCGGGCTCCGCCTTGACGATTTATGTAAAACATTGCTGCAACATTGTCTATGTACAATCTGACATGGCTGTTGGCAATGAATGGGAGGAATTTGATGCACACATTCCTGACTGCACACAGTTCTAGGACGTTTATGTTCAAGTTCTTATGCCGGACCACAGGCCCTGGCAGGTAAGATGTCGTAAGTGGGTGCCCCATTCTGTATGAGATGCATCTGTCATCATGGAGATGGATGGTTCTGGTGGGTGGAAGGGGACTCCGAAACTAAGGTTCTGTGGGCTTAGCCACCAGTGTAAGGATTCCTTTACTATCCCTGGTAGGGCTAGGGATTTGGATAGTGGGTTTGTAAAGCTGTCCCAGGCAGCTCCGTAAACATCCCAAGTGCAAACACGCATTGATGACTACGAAGTTGCATGCTGCCATGTGCCCCAATAGCTGAAAGCATTCGAGTGCTCTTGTGAGGGGGCTGGATCGTAAGGTATTTACCGAGGCCATGATTTTTTGGAAACGGCGTATAGCTAGGGATGCAGTGGCCATTGTCGAGTCGAGGCATGCTCCTATAAACTGTATCTCTTTTGTGTAGGAGACAGCGTTGGTTTGGTTTCATTCACCTGAAGGCCGAGGTGTCGGAACAGTTGTCTTGTGACTGACAGAGAATGGCAGGAATCGTTGTGTGAGTGCAACCTGAGGAGGCAATCGTCTAGGTAAGGAAATATGATAACTCTTTGTTTCTCAGATATGCTGTGACAACTGCCAGCACCTTTGAAAAGACCCTCAGGACCACAGAGAGTCCAAATGGAAGCACCTTGTATTGATAGTGCTGAGAATCTACAATGAAATGAAGAAAATGTCTGTGAGCAGGGTAAATGGCAATGTTAAAGTATACATCGTGCAAGTCGAGGGACGAGATCCAATCATCCTGTTCCAAAGATGGTAATATAGTAGCAATTGTTACCATCTTGAATTTTTGTTTCTGAACAAATTTATTGAGGGCTAGAAGCTATAGGATGGGTCTCCAACGCCCCAACCTTTTTTCAGTCAAGAAGTAATGGGAGTAGAACCCCTGACTCTAAATTGTGTGGGGACTGGTTTGATCACCCCTATCTGTAAGAAGTGCTCTACTTCTTGTTGAAGAAAGATGTCATGAGAGTGGTTCCTGAAAAGGGTCAGGGAAGGGGGGTATGGACACAAAGGGAATAAGGTAGCCTTTTTCAATTATCTGCAGGATGCATCTGTCAGAGGTTACATGTTGCCAGTTGTTGAAGAAGGGCAACAATCGGTGATGGAACAGATTTACTTGCATCAATGGCATTGGAATAGGTGAGAGGCTCTCCAGACCCTCTACCTGATGATCAGATTTGCTTATTGGACTGCTGCGACTGTTGGGAGTTGGTAGAGGAAGGGCGTCGTCGTTGGTTTCTGCCTCTGCCTCTATTCTGTTGTTGTTGGTCTTACCCTCCATATGCACAATATTACAATAGGCATCGAGGTCTTGGGTAGGGCTGATACCTATATTGCCTTCCTCTAGGTGCTTGATTGTGGGTCGCCAAGGACCGAAGCATCGCTCTGGAATCTTTCACGGAGTGGAGAATTTCGTTGGTGTTAGCTGCAAACATCTTCTGACCGTCGAAAGGCATATCTTCCACTGTAGATTGAATCTCTCTGGGGAATGGAATGGAGCTAAACCATGATGCCCTTCTCATTACTATCACTGTTGCTGTAGAACGTGCAGTCGTATCAGCAGCATCTAAGGTGGCTTGTAATGCTGTTCTAGCAATCGTGTGATCTTCCGACATCAGTGCTTTGTACTGCTGCCGCTTAGCCTCGGGAATATCTGTAACAAAATCATTCAGTTTGGAGTAATTCCTGTAATCATATTTGCTCAATAAAGCTGTATAATTAGAAATGTGAAATTGTAAAGTAGAAGACATATATATCTTGTGCCCAAATGCATCAAGCCTTTTGCTACTGCAGTCCGATGGAATAGACTGGTATTGCTGCAGCTTGGATTTTTGTCGTGCAGCTTCCACTACGAGGGAATTAGGTGCTGGGTAAGAAAAAAAGAAATTCAGAACCCTTAGGGGGGACATAATATTTCTTATCTGTTCTCTTAGCCATAGAAGAGATTGACACCAGAGTTTACCACACCGTCTTTGCCAGTTCCATTATTGCTGGATTAATTGGCAATGCTATTTTTGATGATGTTACTGAGTGTAATAGGTCAGTTAGCTTGTGCTGATTTTCCACAATCTCTTGAAGAGGAATGTTTAATTCAGCAGCTACATGTTTTAAAAGGTCTTGGAAATGTGCAGCATCATCTGAAGCAGTTGAAGCTGGGGCCAGAGACCCTTCCTGCACTGGTCAGAAGGGGGTGCTGCCCCCTATGTGAGTGGGTCCCCTTCTTGTATTTGTTTGGAGGGGGGATACTGCACTCTGTGTCGTTTCCAGCCATGCTGGTATTTCTGATTATGTTGCCATTTGTCCCAGTATTGCCAGTAAGCGTATGGCTCAGGTTGGGGTACCCAGGGATTACCGTAATATGAAAGCATATTCTCAAATCTGGAAGAGTAAATACTCTGATCTGTGTAAGGAGAATTCTCTGGTGAAAAAACCCTAGAGAATTCATCTTCCGATTTGGATGAAAATTTTTCCTGAGAAAGTGATCTCTGTGATATTATCATAGCAGAAGAGCACTCAGGGTCTACAAATGATGAGTTAAAAGTTGATTAAACTAATAAGTAACGTCCAACAGGCATTGTCGGTGCCGTAGTGGGAGGCATGGAGGCTATTTGAGGTGCTAAATCATGACTCGGTGCTGAGGAAACTTGTACCGCATCAAGCGCCTCTGTGGTGGAAGCTGAGGTGCCTGTTAACATGGTTGGCGCCCCACTCTCATGCTGTGTCGGCAAGATTGCATCAGTGCCAGATGATGCTGCAGCTAATGAGGCAGACAACTTAAAGCCTGATGCCTCAGAGAGCGATTTAGCTCATGTCCGCTGTTTATCCATGCTGGGGGCTCTGAAGGTACCCGCAGTGCCATACTTACTGAGGCGCAGTGCCACCATTGCCCTCGGCATTGGCCGTGAGGGAAACGGCTGCTTCGGTGCCATAGCCCTTTGAGGTGCTGAGGAGGCTCGCTTTCTGGCAGGCTTCTTGGTTCCTCTCTGTTTATTTTTCCTCGGGCTGTTGGCCTGGGTCAGAGGCTGGTCTAAGAGAGTTTTCCAGTAAAAATAACTTGAGGCAGAGGTCTCTGTCTTTCCGCACCCACAATTTTAGGACATTTTTGAGAGTTATGCTGCTCTCCGAGGCAACGGACGCATTGTGAATGACCATCCGATACTGGAATTAGCTCTTTATATGAGATGCCATGCTTAAAGCCCAGTGAGACAGGCATGTCTGTGAAAGCAGTCCGGAACTGCAGGAAGGGATTAACTGGGAGAGAAGAAAAAGAAACCCCTTATACTAATCTAGGATTTCTTTTTAAAAAACTAACTAATTAACTACCTAATTAATTAACTAATTAACTACTACAAGAAAATTAAACTGTTTTTCAAGCAATATAATCATGTAGATGAGAAGAAGCTAGGGAGCACTGCTGAGTCCTTCTGTAGCCGGAGGCGGCAGAGAGGGAACTAAGGAGTTGGGGGAAGGGGGAAGAGAGGCTCGCGCATGCACAATGCCTACAATCTAAGGGCAAGTCTACACTAGCCCCCTAGTTTGAACTAGGGAGGCTAATATAGGCATTCGAAGTTGCAAATGAAGCCTGGGATTTAAATATCCCGGGCTTTATTTGCATCTTCCCGTGCGGGCGCCATTTTTAAATCCCCCTAGTCCGAACTAACTGCCCGCGGCTACACGCGGCAGTCAAACGTTAACTCGAACTAAGTCCTTAGTTCGAGTTAACTGTTACACCTCATTCCACGAGGTGTAGCCGCGGGCAGTTAGTTCGGACTAGGGGGATTTAAAAATGGCGCCCGCACGGGAAGATGCAAATAAAGCCCGGGATATTTAAATCCCGGGCTTCATTTGCAACTTCGAATGCCTACATTAGCCTCCCTAGTTCGAACTAGGGGGCTAGTGTAGACATACCCTAACAGTGTGTGGCTGCTGGTGCGCGCATGCACATTCCCAGAGACACTTATCAAATCTCTGCTCTGAGGCTCAGCGACAGCACACCGACCTAATGTGGAGCACCCACGGGGACAAGAACAAAGAAGCAACAGACTCACTGCCTGCAGGCTTTTCCCATTGCTCCATTGACCAGAATCCGGCCAATGGAGCAGTGGGAAGCCATGTCTGGGACAGAGAGTCTAAGAGCAGCCTGGGAGGCAAAAGCAGACCCAGCTGCCATTTTGCCTGTGAAGGACCTGCTGCAGCCATGGCCATGTTCCCACGGCTCCTCACGCTGTTTTGCTTCTGACTCATGCTGCCCGCACACGCTGTGCTCTCACCCCCGCCAGAGAGCCCCATGGGGCTGCTGGAGTCTGTCATTGACCTGAGCACCTTCTTCCTGGTGCCAGCAGGCTGGATCCTGGCCAGCCTGCCCAGAGTCGCTGGCTGGATTCCCTGCACTCCTGGTGAGGCGTGGCCTCCATTCCACTCGGCTCTTATTCTGTGACCCGTGTGGGGCAGCGGTTGGCTGCCATGTGGGAGTGACTGTTACAATGAATATGCCCTGTTACAGACACTGGGGGAAAAAAGTAAGTGCTGCTGTGACCCTGCACCCCCTATCCCTCTCTCCACACTGAGACCCTGCACCCCCAGCCTGCTCTTGCTTCCTGCCCAGACACCCACCCACACCCTGCTCCTGCCCCCAGACTCCTGCCCAAACACCTATCCACAGCCTGCTCTTCTTGCATTCTACCTCTCACCCAGATCCTGCACCCCCACCTCCCTCACTGGCCACTCTGTCCCACACACTGGACCCCTCATTTTTGGCCCCACCCCCGAGCCTAGGAAGGCCCACAAAATCCAATAACCCTGGAACCCCAGAAGAGTTAATCTGGCCTGAGACCTTGAACCTCAGTCCTCCCTGCCATAGGGCTGGAGCACCAGGGGAGTTAGGTGTCTCAGTTGGGGGCCACATCAGTGAGGGTTAGGGTTTTTTGGCGGGGTTGATTTTTTGCTTCTCACTTGTGTGGTCCCTGACTGCTTTTTTTGTGAGTCAGTGGCTCTCCACCCCTGCCATGAATAAAGACAATGTTGAAAACTTTTGTGTTGGGCATAATATTTTACTTTATTTAAAAATGAAGCCTGGCCAACAAGCCCCCATCTGGCTGCAGCATCATAACACTCCTGCACCCCCCCCTTCAAGTCCCAGCCCTGAGCCCTTTAGGTGAGGGTTTATACACCTAAACCCTCTGCCCTGAGCACCTCATACCCCCACATCCCCAAACTCATGCACCCCCATATCCCCAGCCCCCTTTCATAAAATTGATAGAAGACAGCATGAATGCATGCATGAAGCTGGATTTGACCAATTATGATGTAAACTTCAAAGAAATGTGTGAAAAGATACAGCAGCAGAAGTCCTAGTACAATGTTTCATTTATGCTATTATTAATCATCATGTCAATTATCAATAATATTAAATTGTATGTTTTCAGTCATGCAAATGGACATTCTTATACAGATCTTTGTTGACCACTTGTTCTGAATGTTGATGTAGTTTGGCTCTTTGGTTTGAAAAAGTTATTAACCCCAGTGCTATAGGCTTTTTCTGACTAGTGACCACGAAGCTATGACTTACTACTTCAACAAATCCCAGGTTTATCTCAGAGAACAGCTGTGAATAGTCCATTCCAAAGGCCTACAGTCCCCATGAGGTTCCTAAGAAGTTGCAGCCAACTATTAGAGGACACTGGAAATCAAGGAAGACAGCCACTACCAATCCTTGGGCTGGGAACATTGAAGGTGGAAAGCTTCCAGACTCTGGCACTCAAGAAAAAGGAATCCATAGGTTGTTCTCCATCATGAATCCCCAGCATGGAGCATAGCACTGTAATCTATTAATTAATCTATCTAATTAGATTATATCAGGTGTAAAAAAAAATAATTTTTTTGCCAGGGAGCACTTCAAAAAATTTTGAAGTGGCCCAGGGCCGCAACGGAAGGGGCAGGGCTAGGATGCTTCCGGGTTTCCACACCCACAGACCATGATTAGTCTGGGGATGACAGAGCCCCTTTGCCCTCCCAGGTTTCCCATCGGCACCCATGCCCCTGGTGGTCGGAGGAGACTTCCCGTGCTCCCCCACTCCCAGGCCAATCAGGGCCTGGGGGCAAGGGAGCATGCAAAGCTTCCTCTCACCCTACCAGGAGCGCATGGTGCTTCTAAGTGCCGTGTGCTGCTCGCAGGGCAGGGGCAGGGCGGAGGAAACTTTGTGCACTCCCCCCACCCCCAGGTCAATCAGGGCTTGGGGGCAGGGGAGCGTGCAAAGTCTCCTCCTGCCCTGCCAGGAGCATATGGTGCTTCAAAGTGCCGCATGCTCCTGGCAGGGAGGAGGAAACTTTGTGCGCTTCCCTCCGACCCAGCCCTTAATTGGCCTGGGGGCGGGGGAGAGGCAGGGCCTCCGCAGGCCACAGAGGCCCTTTTGCCCACCCCTGGATTATATAATGCTCTTTGTGGGAATAATTCATAGTCAATTTAAAGAAAATCACTGAAAATAAAGTGTGTTGAAAAGGGAGTACAGTTAAATTACTAAAGATCTGCCCCCAAATAGGGAAGTCTGGAGAGGAAACAATGAATTATTATGATGGAGGAAGGCTACATAAAACCTGATCCGTGCCTGCTGAAGTCAATTGAAAAGTTCCATTGTGTTTATGAGGCACTGATCAGGCCGACAGGCAATATAATATCACTGAAATATTAGTTAAATATCAATCCTTCCTCACAAAAACCACTGGAGATCTTTCATCCTCAAAATAATGTAATCAGAAATTCTGACATCAACCATCTTATGTTGAATTTTTAAAAAAATGATCTATGCAGTAATGGAATCTGATTGGAAAATTAATGGCATATGTTCTGAATACATGAAATATACATATTTTGGAGGTATGTGTTCCAATTAATTTCCATAGCTGAATTTCTTCTTCGACTTACACTGTTGAATTACTTCAGAGTAAATCAAACATGCTTTCTTTGGCCTCAGTTTTTATATAAAAGCCTACACTATGAAATTCTGGTAAGTATTTTACATACAATTTAAAGATGATATCTTGCCAGGTTACAGGAGGTATGTGGGTGAATCTGGGCAAATATGATTAAATGTAAATTTTAAATGGAAGCATTAGAAAAATATCACAGGGGCCACATCATGTATTAATTTTAAAACAGCCATTCTTTTTACCAAAAATTCTGCTTTCACCTGGTGGACTTGACAGACCCCTTTATTCCTTGACTGGCATTCATTTTTCAAGCACATAATATACTGTAGTCTTAACTCAGAAAGTAATTATAATCAAAATTAAATCAGTACCTCCTTTCAGTACACATTCACATCTTTTCAGAAGATAGTAACTTATACAAGATGACACGTATATTGTAGCAGCCAGACTATATAAAAAAGTATGTTGCACATTTAGTTCTGAGTAAAGCCAAAACAATTTCATCTCATTGCAAGACCATCACATTTTGCCCATTGATAATAGTTAAATAATTGAACATGTATGTTTGAAAGGAAAATGCTTTTGTGAAAGTACCCATTATATTAAATTGTTAGTGTTAAATTCATGTCAAATTCATCAATCTCAGTATATGTGAGGTAAACAGATCACTTCTTAGTGTTTTGAATAAACCTGAAAACCAAATAGAAACACCAGCCAAGTCTACTCAGATTTAGACCCACAATGTTGCATGTGGGGAAGGAGAAGCTTGTGCAAAACTCAGTAACTAATTTACTCAGGAGGTCTGTAAGCTTGTCCAAGAGTCAGGTTGACAACTAGACAGGATCTAAATGGTTGGCACATTACTACTTAATAGTAATAAAATTAGTTATTCAGATTACAATAACAGCTTTCAGCCAAAAAAGTCAAGGATAGCCATGCATTTATTTACCTTAGAGGACAGAATTTGGCTCACTACATTACAGAGTCCTTCTGAACTGGAAGGACTGGAATTTTATTCAGATTATTATTTTGCAGATTATATTGTGCATGAAAATTATCCCAGTTTCAATCCTTGATTTCAATATTTCTTTTGGAGGCCGCATCAGGCCTCAAATCATCAACTGAATGTTATACAACCTCAAATCATTTTGGCCTTCTTTTGCAAATACATATTTGTACATAAACATCCGGGATGTCTTCAATAATTTTGGGGAATTTTTTTTACAAGTGGGGTTTTTTCAGGTAGTCAAAGACTGCAAGGCTGAATGCTTTTAGAACTTACAGTCTGCAGTGATTCCCTGAGGCATGGCCTTCTTGCGGAGTTTCATTGATGCGTCTATGGCAAATACAGAGTGGGCTGCATGGATACATAGATGTGTGTGTGCAAATCCACAACTAATAAGCACACAGTGTGCACTTCTTGAACACATCTTTGGAGTTCAATTACCCCTCCCCTCCACACACTTTTCTACATATGCTTTTGATCTATGATAACTAATAAAATGATGATAATAATGCTTATGATACCATGGGTTCATAGGAAAAAGCATTGTGTGTTCTGAACTACAAAGCCATTCTTTCTCTCCTATTATTTTTTCATCTCCTCCTCAGTCCTCATCCCATATATTAAACTCTTAAGAAAAGTAGACTCTGCTTATATATACCTTGTCTCCAATGGTATATTACTATTCAAGACCCAGCTGTTATGCAGGTGTACAGAATCTTGTGTAGTGGTTGGAGGGGTTGGAGCAGCTGGACTGGGCTGACTTCGGGTTGTCATTGATCTTTTCTGGAGAGAATCTGCTGTTGGAGGTGGTTTCCTGCTGCAGGTACATGCATGTGGTGGTGGTGGAGGGGGTGGGAGTGGTCTGAACGTGAACTGGTTATGTGGGCTGCCCGGCATATCTAAAAAAAAGCAAACCAGAAAGAAAAGACAATCAAATCCATAGAGTTACTATTTTAAACAACAAGAAAAAAAGCATGGCATTATATTTAACAGGATTACAGTAAGTTGTACAAGAGATTTAATTTCAGTCTGTCTATAAAATGATATTGTAACATATGAATTCATATAAAATCTTATGAAAAAAAGAATATTCACAGATTTGAATTTGTATGTAAATTCTTCAGTGCTCACTGGTTAAAATAAATGAAGAAGCACTCATAATTTGTCATGGAATTTTTTGAACACATAAATCAGAGTGACATTGAGCTACAGCACAGAAACCATCTGACTGTATCAGCTATAAACCCCATTTAAGAAAATACCTGTGGAAAAAACAGGTTACCAGAATAACATCCTATACTTCAAATCAAAACAGAGAATAATTTAATCAAGCTCTCTTCAAAACCACTAAGTAATAAACATCTCCCAGGAAATAAGGTTAACAGATTTACACTGCTATGTTAATGTATTTGTCATCTGGGCCTGGGAAAAGGTTAAGCTCCATATGTCAGTGAGGAAATATGACATATACCTGGAGAAAAGGTTCTGTGGTATTTAAAAGAGGACCTGGCATTCAACATCAGATCAGACTGGAAAGTAAATGAAACTCTTAGTAGGAGCTCTAAGGAAAGGCTGTTGTGTCTGTATAATCACAGTTCTGTTACTTGCTAAAACTGTAGTTGCCCAAGACAACAAGGAGTGTCCTACTGCTGTTGTTGTTGCTGCTGCCTTGAAGGGGCAATAAGCATCTATTTCTACAGGAAAGACTCCAAAAATCTATTGTGCAGGAGCAAGAGAGCCAGGAGAAAAATTATGAGCAGCTCAGCAAGAAATCCCTCAGACAGTGTGAAGATGCTGCCATTACTTTTCCAGAATTGCTGTAACTATTGATTTACTAACAAATAGCCGACAAAATTTGAATACATTCCTGCCAGTGAACTGTGGTGCTACTAACATGAACCACTGCTAGCCCCTAATTTGGTGACTCACATTTGCTAGTCTTCCTGCTGCCAGAAAACTTTTCACCCTCCAGAGTTTAACTAATTTTTAAAGTAATACATGATCGGCCCCTTTGAGGACATAAGTTTTTGTGTTTGCATAATTTTTATCCCAATGAAACCTGCTAGCTTTTTTATCCTAAGTTTCACACCATTTGCACACACAGAGTCACAATGATCGATCTGGAGAGTTTCCAAGTTCCAGAGAGTTTCCTTTCAAAGGAAAGGGAAGAGCTCTTAGGGCTTTTAGACCCTCAAACGTCCCATTCTAGGAGCCTGTCGTATAGACATATGTGCAAGGTTAATGCACCTCTGACAGACATTTTACCTCCATGGTACACATTCCTTCACACAAGATAGAATCTTTTGCAAATTTCAGTTTGCATAGTAGCAAGCAGATCAGGAATGGAATGTTGCAGGAGCTGGTATGAAGCAGGACCCTAGGAACAGTCATCAGGAAGAAACGATCCAACCAGTTTAGCTTCCCCCTGCAGAGGGACATTCTGCTGTCTACTGCCCCTTCTTTCTCACTGCCAGCTACACAGGAGTAACAGTTAACTCGAACTAAGGACTTAGTTCGAGTTAACTTTTGACTGCCGCGTGTAGCCGCGGGCAGTCAGTTCGGACTAAGGGGGATTTAAAAATGGCGCCTGCACGGGAAGATGCAAATAAAGCCCGGGATATTTAAATCCCGGGCTTCATTTGCAACTTCGAATGCCTACATTAGCCTCCCTAGTTCGAACTAGGGGGCTAGTGTAGACATACCCATAG
Organism: Pelochelys cantorii; assembly: GCA_032595735.1. NCBI lineage: Eukaryota > Metazoa > Chordata > Testudines > Trionychidae > Pelochelys > Pelochelys cantorii. Next base: position 17,933,341 of record CM064337.1, read on the forward strand.
TGACTGAGGAAGTTCCACTGCCCACAGAGAAAAGTAACAGTCACTAACTTAAAATGGGAGCCGAAACAAGCCAACACAACTGCTCCAACTGCTTCTGCCACTCTGTCTCCACCGTATGTGAACTCACTCCACAGCTGCTCTCACTCTCCCTTCCACCTCCCCAGACAGTCCAATTTAAATTCTCTGTTTCAATATGCAGTTGCACTGTTGACTTAGTGCTTGAGGCATTCTCTATGAGGATGGAACATGTGCTGTATGTATTTGTTACACAGTAACGTTTTTTAACTTAAAAACAACAAATGGTCTGGTAGCACATTATAGACTAACAAAACATGTAGATGGTATTATGAGCTCTCATGGGCACAGCCCACTTCTTCAGATGATGGGAGTTTTTTGTTGCTGTTTCCAAAAATCCAAGAGGGTTCCCCCGCACCCCCCGTACCAGTACCTCACTCTCCTAATTCTACTTAGAGTGGAATTCTGATGATCCCCAGAATTTCCTGGAAGCAACAACATTTGTGCTCCATTTTCACTAAGTATTTTGTTAAGCGCTGAGACTGATGCATTGTTTTCATACTGGAAATTGGCCTTTTGTGAATAGTGACAATTGGTTTAGATAGCAGGTGACATATGGAGTCAATTTCCTAATGACACCACAATGCTAATCCCACATTGCCCCAACCAGAGGAACAAGAGCCAGAGTCAAGAGTCAAACCAAAAGTCAGAGACCAGGGGCAGGGAACAGAAGACAGGTAAAAATCAGGCACTAGTCAAGAAAGAAGGAACCAAAGACAAGTCAGATAGGTAGGTCTCAGGAAACAGGCATGAAGGCAGGGTGCAACGTAGCAGCCAGCTAGAATTCACCCAGTTGCACGAACAATTTCCTGTCTCTCTCTCTCTGGCTTAAATAACATAACTTTGCCCAATCAGGGACTGGGGAGTTACATTTAGTGGAGGGTAAAGCTTTATGGCTTCCAGTTTTCCAGTCACTATTAGTAGAGCTCTTGGGTGGTATTGTAGATGTGACAGCTGCCTGAAAACCTGTGGCACCTGTGAAGGACATATATTCCCACAACATTTATATTAAAAATCTACTTGCGCATCATATTCCATGGAAAGACAAAGACTTCCCACCCTGGGAAAACTCTATTTAAGGTATGGGAAGCAAACAATTATGGCCTTTTGCTGGCTTCACAGACTGCTCCCTACCACAACAGAATACACGAAAAGACCTAGAAAAAAAAGAACTCTAATGATGGGGAGAGAAGCAGCTAGACACAGGTAAGAAACAAAAAGATCAGCTCTGGCCTAAGAAGAACTTTACCAGAAATAAGAACTAGGGTGAGAAATTATGATTTGTAACAATTTCTCTTAGTGCATTAGGCTTAGCTGATGTGTTTTGTTTTATTTTGCATAGTAACTTATTTTGATCTTACTTAAATCCCACTTATAATTAATGCATTGTTTTTATTATAATACATACAGCTTTATTAATTTGTAAATATTTTTACGTGGGGGGGAGGAACAACAGCTCTGCATATCTCTCTTTCATGGATAAAGGGAGCAATGTTTATGAGCTTTCTATGAGTAAAACTTTTATACAGAGGAAGGTGAATTTATGAGGGTTTGGTCCCATTGGGGGTGTGCCTCATGGTGCTGTGTTAAGTATCAGAACTGAACTGTTCTCCTTGTCTGTGTTACTCTGCTGGGGAGCTATTATCTCAACTCTGTGCTTTTTCTGGGGGAGACCGGAGCTTCTGGCTCAGGAGGACAGTGTGGTGAGGCACTCCAGAGGACAGGCAGTTAGGCTCAAGGTTGTGATCAACCTATCAGGTGATAGTCTCAAGAGGGTATCTGTGATCCAACCCATCACAGCTGGTTATAGACATTTCCAAAAAGGGACACATTTTGAGGGAATCAGGATGGCCACTGGACAAAGCATCAGCTTTAACAATTCGAAAGAGTAGTTCAAATCATGCTTTTAAGCCCAGCCAATTAGATAGCCTCTCTTTGAAATTTAAGTGCTGGCAGTGTGTTTGGCTGTGTACAGACACAAGGAGACAGGGACTATTTTTTAAGGAAGTTATAATAAAAGATAATGGTGGTCTCATCTAAAGAGGTGCTTGAGTGCTTGAAGATGCAGTAAATACTAAGATCTTGCATGGCTCCTTCTGCAGGTGATGGGTGGAAACATTGTAGGATCCACATAGCAATGTATCCTCCAGACCAACTACTTCTCCTTTTTGCCTCACTCCTGTGCTGGCACATAGATAGCTGCCACAGAGCTCAGTTTGTTCTATGCCACATATACATTTTATACTTTCTATGTGGTTGCAAAATCCTGTTCATTTTTGTACAATGGTACTATCTGTTTTTACTTGCTTGATGTCTCTGCACCTGTGGAGGATGGACAGAATTTGCCCCAACAACACTAGTACTCAAAATTTATATGTGCATCGTATTCCCAGGGGAATTCTACTTTTCTGAGATGGATAAGAGGTATTTAAACTCTGTATCTGTCAGCATTTTGTGTGACTATATCATATAAAACCCTGCTTCAAAATCTGAGAGAGAGACAGATTTAGGAACAGAACCTCAGTTGATGTAATTGGTGCAACTTCATCAACTTGAGCTGAAAATCTGGCCTTGAATTTCTAATGAGTTTTTTATAGACTGTTTCTAATTTGTTGAAGTTATTTTTATTTTACTTACTTTGAGACTAAGTCTACATCTCATTAACTTTATTTTTATATCACAGAAAAATGTAGCTTGTGATAAAACAATGTTTGTGTCTAAATCTGCATACCAATGATTCCTTAGAGCGCTAAATGCACAGTAGACTGTGCAAACTAACTTCATACAAAATCATTTAAATACCTCAGAAGTAAAATTATACATGGAAATTTGTCTAAAACCAACAAGCACCTAACTTGTGTGGGTATGATATGGGAATTGGCTTAGCTGTTAAAGTTTTATCCTCCTGTTATTCTTCATGTAATGCTGTCTATCCATTGCAATACTGGTTTTCATTCTTAATTGTTAATGATAGAATACCATTCACATATTTTAATTTCTTAGGAGATCAAAGAGTCCATCCACAAAATGAAAATACAGCATATAATTAGTTTTCAATATATTCATGAGCATGATAGAAGTTACTGGTTTGCCTAAAAACAGAACTACAAAATATGACTTCAGCTCAAAATGTTCTCTTACAATATTTAGGCTCAGATTATGCTCCCCTTGAAAAAACTTGCATTAGTGTTCAAATTAGGGGAGGTGCTCTTTTGCCTCATTTGTTCAGTGCCGTGTGATAGGGAAAGAGGCACTTTTCAGATATGCTGCTTCCAAATTCTATGTCCCCAAGGAGTGTATTTCTCAGAATTCCTCTCATGTCAGGAGAACAAATTTGGGGGGAAAAAAATCTGTTTTCTGAGAATATTCCTTTGAGGCTATGCTTGCTTAAACATCTCTTTGTTGGTTTTTTGGATGTATACAAAAAATAAACATTTTCACGTTGCTTTGTGTTAAGCACTCTGCTTTGCTTACTGCGGTGGTAATTAATTCAGGTTTTATTTGGAGATATGTTTCAGCTACTTACTCTTCAAGAGTGAGAATCCTGTGATGACAGTATCATTAAAGAAGGAACAGTTATTTCTTCATAATTCTGCTTCTTTTAAGATAACATCTCATAGGATTCTTACCCACTTAACCTTTTCTTATCAGAGTTTGATTCTGGCTTTGGGGCAGATGTTTTTACTTTGCCTTTGATCAATCCTATTATTACATGAAAATATACCTAATCAGAGGCCATATAGTTAAATTGTTATGGAGAAAAGTAAGGGAGAAATAAGACCCTTTGAAACATTAATTCTTAACTTCTGCCTAGTGATTCAGATGGTGATGTTGTAAAGCAAAGCTAAAGAGATGATGGAGAAGATCATAGAGCATGTTACGTATTTTTTATCTTGTTTCAGGGGGAGTAGCTCTCCTTTTAAAATATTGTCCTTTGCTTGGGTTGTAAGTTAATTGTAGGATTTATAGTTTTTATAGGATAAAGGTTTTCAAACATGGGATTGATTTAGTAGTATAGATTTTCATAATACAATGTCATTTTTATGGCATGTTTGGACTGTGAGTGGAGTAATATTTTGCACAACCTGGTTGCCAACCTCAATTCTCTTCTAATACAAGGGTTGAATATTGTAAAAATGTAACAGTGATGAGCTCCCAATATTTTAACAAGAATCTCAATGAAGAATTTCCACCTCGTCTTCTGATAAACCTCACATAAAAATAACTGCATGTGCTTGCAGAAAGGAGGGATGAAGGGTTTGTAGCATTTATTTGTCTACCAGTTCACACAAAATGCATTAGAAATTCCCTGAAAACATCTGACCACTGGTTAATTCTGGTATATTCTAAAAGAAAAAAAAATCTCCTCTTTAAAAGCCTTAAAATTAAAAGTAAACTCCAGGAGGAAAGATGTAGAAATTGTGGTAAAAGTCAACCAGATCTTTTTTTCCAATTTGTAGAAGGGGTTTGTAAAAAGGTGATGCTGTAAGCTCAAGATACCAGCCTTCCACTCTGACCTCATAACATAATGGAAAGCTATTCCGTACGTAGCTCATTCATTATTGATTGAAAATTATTTTGAGTACAGCTAGGAATCTGCCAGAATTATTTTCATGGCACTTTTGAAGAATATATTATTATACATTCTGCATCCACAAAATGAGAAATGGGTAACTGAACTGTTGTATCATTTGCTGACACTAGCCTGTATTGCTAGCTACTGAAGTATTCAAAAGAGAATATATTAAAAAGTAATGAAGTTTAAAAGTTTTGCATTTAATCTGTAATGCTTTGTAAGTATTTTAATTCTTTTCAGTCCCTAATTTCATTATTTATTGGCCTATTTCTTCACCAAATATGTACTAATTGAATTTGAATTAGCTTGCAATCTATTATTTAATTAAATAGCAACATGTGTTCTGAGAATTTAGTTTTCTTATTAAAGTTCCATGGATATTAAAGCTACTAGGATAGAATCAGAATTATAATAGTTTATCAAGTGGAGATGAATGAACACCACTGAAATCTTATTTATGAAAACAAAAACACTAGAATGGATAAATATGGAAGAGCACAATGAGAAGAGATCTCAAGAAATCACAAACAAAGCACTGCACACAACTCGGAAAGTCATGTAATAAAGAATTGAAAAAGATAAGGTATAGCAAGAAAAACAAAGATGAATACCAAGGCTGGGGGAAGATGATAGACCAAGACCCTGATCCTGCATTTCATTCAGGATCAGGGCCTAAGATTACAAAATAATTAAATGTGTGTGCTGAAGACATACAATGTAACACCAGTTGTTACTGTGTTTAAGCCTGAAATTTTGAAGTTCTCATAATCTTAATTTACACTTAAGGTTTACCATTCTATGAAAGTACATTTTACAAGACATGGTTTGCATGCTTACGTGTGTGTGTCCTGTGACCCTACAAAGCATATGTTGCTCATCTCTGAACACCTTCTATTTCTGCAATATTGTTTTTGGAATAGGATGAACAGATCAAAACCTAGTACTATAAATGAGATCATACAATTGATTTATGTATTGACATAATATTTTCAATATTATTTTCTATTTTTTTTTTACACATCTTAATGTTTCTGCCTTCCATCTTTAACCGGAAATTCCTTACTTTTGTAGGTTTGTTTGCCTTTTTCTGGTCCTACTATGTTGTCAATCTTTTTTGAGTATGAAACACGGAACTCCATTTCAAGGAACTCCTACAGAAGTACATACAGTTATAAATTAAGTTCACTAATGCGATGTTGCTCCTCTATGTTATTTATGGAAATATGTTTTTGAATATAAATAGGCATAATCTGAATATGCTTAGTGCAAATTGAGGCATGTAACCTATCCCCTGAACGTGTATATTATATTTGTGTGCATCTATCATTCTTGTATATGAAGTTAGAATTATGACGTATAAGTCCATTTATATATCTAATGCAAGACAATGATCTGTGAATAGTCTTGTTTTTCCTGTAAACCTGGATTATGTCGGGTCCTACAAAGATATGTGACTGTGCCAGCTGGTGCTGGAATCCATCTTGACTCTTGTACTTTTTCACAGGGGTGAACAAAGACTTTTTGCCCTAGGGAAATTCTATATAAGAAATGGGAATCAAACAACAATTGATTTCAGCTGACTTCACAGACTACTCCCCACTTGGAGAGGACACATATAATACTTGGAAACAAAAGAACTCTAAGGATGGGGGTGGAGAGAAGCTGCTGGACCCAGGTCAGAAAAAAGATTCAGCTCTGTCCTGAGAGGGACTTTACCTGAAATAAGAACTAGGGTGAGAAATGATGATTTGTAACAAATTATCTTATTGTATTATGCTTAGCTGGCATGTTTTGTTTTATTTTGCTTATTAACTTACTTCGATCTGTTTGTTATCATTTGCAACCACATAAATCCTACTTTTTACATTTACCAAAATAATTTTCATTTATTATTAAATCCAGTATAAACAATAGTTAGTGGGAGGGAGGGGAGGAAGAACAACAGCTGTGTATCTCTCTCTTTCATTGATAGAGTGAACTTTATGAGCTTTCTATGAGTAAAACATTTGTATAGAATAAGATGGACTTATATGGAGTTTGATCCCATTGGAGATGTGCACCAGGGTGCTGTCTCAAGTCCCTTTGACTGTACCTTCCCAGCTGATCTATTCCAAGTGTGTGTGTTACTTTGCTGTGGGCTGTAACTCCAACTCTATGCCTTGCTGTGGAAGCCCAGAGCTTCTGACTCAGCAGGACAGGGTGGAGGGGTGCCCCAAAAAGGAGGTAAGAGGCAATGTTCCCTGTAAGCTGTGTCCTTGTACAGCCAGTCAGGGGAGATTCCAGTGTCACCCAGCTGATTAGCAGAGTGTCCACAGCTAGGTTTGTGTTTCTCCTGGTGGTACACATTCACAGATATTTCAGTGCACATAAAATATATATTCTGCACATGGATGGAAAAGGTTAGAGAGAAGACTGGTAGGTGGGCTCAGTGGTATGATTAGCCCATCTAGTGACAGTCTCAAGGGGATCTCTGTGACCCAACCCATCACAACTATTTTCATACATACTCCATTACATGTTTTCTTTTAATTCTTCGTGGCAAATCTACTAGGTTAATCCGTTACACGTTTTAATAGCTTGTAATTTAATTTGCCTGCCACTTTAACACAAGGAGAGTTAGAAAAATAAGAATGGTAACCCTTTCCTAACACTATGAAAGATTTATTCATGCTATTTTTCTTCAACATATTAAAGTTTAACCATATTTACAAATGAAATACGATGGTTGTAAAATTCAGGTTGCAGTTTAATTCTCATTTTAAAGCTTTTATGAGGACCATTGCTCTAGCTATGTAATGTGCAGGATGTGTCTGTTGTACAAGCTATTAAGATGTTCAGGATTTTCAAATTATACATGCAATACAGTGCCTCCCTTTCCTGGAAATCTTTTCAATATAAAATGCTAAATTGCTTACCATAATGTCTAAGGGTGCATCTACATAGCAGGGCTTGACTCCACATAATCTATGCAAATTGAGCTATGTCAATTGCGTAGGTTAATTTGAAATAGCTTATTTCGAAATTCTGAGCATCTACACAGCACTTATTTCGAAATAGAGCACTCTTCCTCCGACTTCCTTTACTCCTTGTACAATGAGGGTTACAGGAGTCAGAGTAAGTCATCCTTCAGTTTGACAGTATTTCGAAATAACTGTCTGCTGTGTAGGCACAGACTAAGTTATCTCAAAATAAAGCTAGTTATGTTGAAATAATGTTGCTGTGTAGAAGTACCCTTGAAGAGATATTCAAGTTTCACCAGTGAGCTTGCACAAAAGTATATCTATTCCACATAGAATATCAGTCTAAAACAGAATGGTAGGGTAGAAGTTACAGAATCCTAACCACACTTTAGTCAAAGAAAAGTTTTTTTCTCCCCCAAAGGAAATGCTTTGTGATTACCTCCTCTGAAACACTAAGTGCCCTTGCTTCTCATTGACTTCAATGGCAGCCGTGAACAGTGCTCAGAGATTCAAAATCAGACTACTTTAAATTTCAGAATATATTGGCTATATTTCATTCTGGCATAACTACTTCAGTGGAGTTAAACGAGCACAGAGTTTGATCCATTATTTTCACTCTAAAGACTACAGCCCTGTAATGATTTTCAGCTTTATGTCATTAAAAAAAAGAAAAGAAAAAAAAGGGATGTGTTCTTTGGCTCCAATGCTTCAAACACACAAGAATATATAATGCTATGCTGAGACACTTCTGTGGTTGATGCTACTAATGATGGTCAGCTAGATGTTAAACAAAGATCTTTATCAGAAGACATCTGTAAGTCTTATTACTTCAAAATGTTCCTTTACATCAAACACGGAGACACAATGTGGAATCTTTTAGGCAAAAAGAACTACAGTTCAGAAAAGGCTGTACTGGAGAGGGAAACAAAAGAGGCAGTGATTAATCACTAGGAAACTCCTATACACATACTTTTTAACTTTGCTATGTGGCTCATCTTCCAATGAGCTTCAGCTATAGTTTGTATTTGTTCAATAAAGCTCTGTCTGAACTTTGCACACCTAAAAAAATGTTGGAGTCTTTCTTCTTTATTAAAGTGTGCACCTGGAGTGCCAAGTCACTCTTTGAGAAGTTCTCACAATAAAAGTGTTTTTTTTAAATATTGATTTTTTTCATTGTTTACATTGTAATATAGTGCACCATTCACATTTTCACTTGGGAGCCTGATTACTGGAGTAGTATCAGTTTGGAACAAAAGCATCACAAATAAGGCACCATTCTCCATGTTGTACTACATAATATAGATTTTACATTATCAAAACTCCATGTACTATAATACACTGACATTTTTAAATGCTATCATATAATGACACCCAAAGATACAATTGCAGCAATTGTATAAAATAAACCATTTAAAAGAGAACTGAATAACTAGAACACATGCAGAGTTTTTGTTTGGGTGATTTATCATATCTTTTTTTAAATTTCTGATGTACTATTATAATTATAGCTTTGCTTTGTGCTATTTGTAGATACATTTTCTAAATATCAATTCACTCTTTACATGATAATGACTTTAAAGTTATATTTTCTAAGATACTGAAATGCTCACATTTGTGAAATTTAATAAGATAGCTATTAAAAAAAATAGAGCCATCCTACTTGGTCTTTCCAGCCTTAAACTTCTGGACAAGATGACAACAGACATGGGCATATATGACAACTTCTCCCAAATGGATGCCAGTTTAAGATCTTACTATCTGTGGACCAAAACAGTATGGTCCAACATGATGCTGCAGCAGATACAAAAGGGAGTCCCCTTGATGACTGTGTCAAGCCTGAAAGCACCAAGAACTGATGCCTCTGCAGGGCTAAAGCTGGCAGACACAGGGCTGAACTTGGGAGCCACAGGGCCGGGGTGAAGGGGGCACAGGGGAACCACTGGGCACGTGACTCCCCCTCCCAGCCCGAGAGAACGCACCTCTGCCCTAAACTTCTCCTCTCCTTGCCTCTTCCCCAATCACCAAATGATCTAGCCTAGGGGACTAGCAGGATTGGGGGGCTGGCACTGGCAGCAGGAGTCCACTTCCCCCCATGTTCACAAGCAATTATGGGGCAGGCAGAGCAATGTGGCTCCAGCTTGATTTGCTACCCTGGCTGTGTCGCTCCACTTCTCTCATGTGAGTGACCCTCTCCTGAGTGTCACGGCCAGGGAAGTGCAGCGATGGTGAGTGTGGCGTGGCCAGACGCCCGTTGTGGGAAGCAGACACTCCTCCCACTAATTCATCTGCCAGCTGCTGGCCAGCCCCTTGCCCCTCCTCTCCACAGTGTTGGGGGTCATGTGACCCTTTGTGCCTCCTCCCATGCATCACCTATGCGCAGGGCTGAAGTCTCAAGCCCCAGCACCCCTTCTTCAGAGGGCTGAAGGCCAAGACCATACCCTAGGACAGGGATGGGCAAAAGCCTCTCAGCGGGCCAGATCCGGCCCACCTTGGGCTTTGATTTGGCCTGCAAGCAAGTTTGGGCCCCGCCACCTAATCTTCATAGGCTGCCTCCTCCCCACCGTGATCTGGAGAGGAGGAAGCACTGGGGCTGAGGCTCCTCAATAGGGCCAGCCTCGGAGGTGCCACTACCACGACCAGGTGGCCCAGGGCCGGCCCCAGAGGCATGCTACAGTGGCCACATGGTCTGGGGCCAGCCTCAGAGGCTGGAGGCGCTGCTGCCATGGCATCTCCTGGGCCAGCTCCAGGACGCATGGCCCTGGGATGCATGAGCATGGTAGCGGTGTCTCTAGAGCTGGCCCCAGGTTGCCTGGCCGTGGTAGCGACGTCTCTGGGGCTGGCCCTGGGCCATGGTAGCATGCCTCCGGGCCGGCCCCGGAGACTGGAGGCGCTGCTGCCATGGCACCTCTGGGACCAGCTCCAGGACGCATGGCCATGGAAGTGGCACCTCTATGGCAGTTCAACTCTGGGGCTGGCCCCGGGCCACGTGGGTGTGGGAGCAGTGGCTCTGGGGCCAGCCCCGGGCCACCTGACCATGGTAGCGACACCTCTGGGGCCGACCCTGGGCCATGGTAACGTGCCTCTGGGCCGGCCCTGGGCCACGTGGTTACGTTAGCGGTGCCTCTAGGGCTGGCCCCGGGACACGTGGGTGCAGTAGCAATGCCTCCAGGGCCAACCCCAGCCCACGGCACCTCCAGCTTCTGGGGTAGCCTGGGGATGTGTGGCTGCGGTGCCCCGGGGCTGGCCCCAAGCTGCGTGGCCGCGGCGCCTCCAGCACAACCTGTGGCACCTCCAGCCTCTGGGGCCAGCCCCAGGCTATGTGACCGCGGCAGCAGCCCCTCCGGCCTCCGCGGTTGCCAGTGGCCATGGTGCCTCGGGGCGAGCCCCCAGATCACGTGGCTGTGGCGGAGGTGTCTCCAGCTTCCAGGACCATATGACCGCGGCAGCGGGGCCTCCCTTTGGGGTGGCCAGGGCAGCGTGGCTTCTGCAGCCATTGCTGCAAGGGGGCACAAAGCCAGGTAAGGGTCCCCCTCATGCCCAGACCTCCCCCAGCCCAATCCCATCACTTCCCTCCCCACCAAGACCGGCACCCTCAGCTTGCTCTGACACCCTCCCTTGTTCTTGCACCCTCCACCTGGCCAGACACTCTACTCCCAGCCTGCTTCTGCACCCCAGCTTCCTCCCAGATCCTGCACCCCACCCCATCCTACTTGTTGGCAGTCCTGTCTCGCACACTGTACCCCTCATTTTTGTCCCTTCCCCAGAGCCTAAGGAGGTCCATAAAATCCACTAACTCCAGAATCCCAGAAAAGTAAATCTGGTCTATGGGAAGCCCTAAAGCTCAGGTCTCTCCTTCCCTCCTCCTTACCCCGTGAGGCACTAGAGGAGTGAGGTGTCTCAGTTGGGGCCACATCAGTGAGCATTGGGGTGTTTTGTTAGAGTTTTTTTGCTTCTCACTTGTGTGGCCCACAACTGATTTTTTTGAGGGTCAGAGATCCCCGACCAAAAAAGGGTTCTCCACCTCTGCCATAAATAAAGAAAACATTAAAACCTTTTGTGTTGGACATAATATTTCACTTTATTTAAAATGAAGTTTGAAAACTAACGTGAGAAAGTTAAAACGCTTAATCTGTTTCCTAATTTAAATTAAAAGTGTTCTTACTAGCTGCAGCTGGTTCAGAAAATAAGGCCACCGTACCCAGCAGGGTAGTTCTCAACCCCACCCCTTCCGCTGGAGGCCTCGCCCTTCCACCAGAGGCCCCGCCCTTTCCGGGTCGGCCCACGACCACTTATGAAATTTGTGAAGTGGCCCCCCCTTCCAAAATTATTGGCCACCCCTGCCCTAGGAGTTGGGGCTGAGGCTTTGGTGTTAGCACTGTCCCTAGAGATCAGCATGTAAGGGTTCACTCCTTAGTTAGACTCCAGTGAGTCTGATGCCAGCTTTCCAGATTACTTAGCTTCATTTACCTGGTGTAAAGGAACTTTTTCAGCAGGTGCAGGACAAGTGGATAAATTCTTAATTCAACCATCAGGTTCTAAACTCACAGGATGATGATATCAAAGTTCCTTCAACAAATTCAATCACCATGATGGATGAAGAACACTGAGAAGGTGATGTGATTTTTTTATTTGCAAAGAGCTCAAGACAACAACAAAGTCAGACAATATTAAAATTGTTAGATGATTTTATGATTTCAGTAGAAATCAATTGGACTAATTGCCCCAGGATCTGTACTGATGGAGCTGCAGCAATAACTGGAAAGCAAGCTGATGCTGAGCAAACAATTAAGGCTGTTGCACCTCATGCTATTTGGACACACTCCTTTTTACACCAGGGGGAGCTTGCTGTGAAAGATACTGAACCAGTTCTTCATAATGTTCAGAACACAGCAGTAACACTCATTAATTTTATTAAATACAGAGCAAAAAAATATAGGTGCTTTGCTGCACTTTGTGAGGAAGTGAGTGCAGAACACTGTTCCTTGCTCATGTATAGAGAGGTGAAGTGGCTACCATGACGCAGAATACTTGCCAATATATTTAATCCCCAAAAAGAGTTATGTACTACTTTCTTAGCTGATAAGAATCCAGAACTTGCTGAAATGCTGGAAGATGATTTGTAGCTCGCAAAACTCAGACATATTCAGTGAAATGAATAAGCTGAATAAAACTATGCACAGTAGGAACACTAATTTTAGTACCCAGCATGAAAGAATTGAGGTATTCAAAAGAAAACTACAACTCTGGAAAGTTCTTGTCTGTAGGGATACTACTACTATGAACTCTCACATTCTATCCAGAAACAAAATGTTGATTTTAATGTAATTAAACCTCAGCTAGCAGCACATCCATCTGGTCTGCTCAACAAATTTAATATTTATTTTCCTGCACACATAACATAAGCCAGTACACACACATGGACTACAAAACCCTTTAGTGAGAACATTGAAGCAAGCTTCCATCAGTGTCCTATCAAAACTGTTAGGAAAGCTCATTGACATTTCATCACATAGCTCCCTTAAAACCAGCTTCAGAGAAATGCAATGAGAGACATTTTGGTGGGAGTGTGCCAAAATATATCACGGCTTCTGCAGCATTGATCCCCTGTAGTACCATCTACTTATGTGAAACTGGATTTTCAGCCAGGATATCAATGAAAACAAAGTATTGAACCAGGATAAACACTGACGAGGACATGAAGCATGTTTGTCAAAGATAACCCCACCTCTTGACAGAATAGTTGATCAGCACCAGCAACAAGTTTCATACTGACTAAATAAAAATAAATTATTTTTTTAAAATTTTGCACCTATATTGTCCTGGTGTGTATGTGTATGTAACTGTGTATCTATTCATTTAATACAGCTTTTAATCTACGGAATATGCAGAAAAACAGTTGTAGTGTCATAGGTGGGCTGTGGAGTTTTTATAGGCTGAAGGAGGAGAAACAGGGACACTCAGAGAGGAAAAGACCGAGAACCCCTGGCAAAGTGGATGCTCTAACCCTCTTAACCGATTAGAGCTTAAGAATTCAGCATGTTGGCCAGTTCTACACGGGCCAGACAATTATAAATAGCATGGCAGTCACTTCTGATTACTTTAGAGGTCAAGAAAATTTGATCGGAAGCTAATTTATGATTGAAGCAATAGGTAAAAGCTACTCTTTGATATAAAAAATAAAACATTTCCCCTGTTATTGGTGAGTTTGTGCTGAGTGATATTTATTCAAGTTTTGGCCTTCATGCTATAAATTCATTAGCTGTAAAGGTTTTAAAAGGGGTCTATAGGTAATGGAACAGGGCACTATGAATCATCCTGAAATACTTATTTTTCTTAGCATAGTTCTGCAGAAATAATGTAAATATGAAAGTATTAAGTAACTTTATTAATAGATCTTTCTACAATGGATGGCCTTCTATGGCTGACTATTAGCTGTTATACATTTGCTCTTGATAGCTTGCAACATTTTATGATACAAGTCTGGAGGCCAAACCAGAGTAGTGCCACTTGAGTACATTATATAAAAATGGACTGTATGCTGCTCCATTCCATTTTATCATGTGTCTTCTGGGATTTAGGGATAGTGATTTGTATTAGCCCTACTTTCCAAGGTTCTAGTACTTTGCTGAACTTGTATAGCTTATCTGTACCAGTGAGTACAGAGAACAATTTGTCAATTTATAGTTATAAGTATTTTGTCTTACTGGAAGCCTTTAAAGAAGCTTTTGTAAGAGAATGCATTCAAACTATTAAAGGAATGAGTGATGTTACTGTGCACAGTATAATTTAAAGGAGTACAGCCATCATTTTTATGATCAATAAAATTTACAGAGACAGAAATCTACAGCTTTTTCAGACCCGTCAATACATTTTTCAATGTATTTACCTCATTTTTCTGACTATACTTGTTAGCAGATCTCTCTGATGTAACATCAATGGGAAGATATACAATTGTGTATGTTCATAATGCTTCGAACTACTCTTTGCTTTATTTTGAGGGAAGTGTTTACAGCTTATACAGATAAAAAAAATACAAGGTCCTAGTTTCCTTACTGACTTTTTTAAAAACGCGCTCTTTGCTTTTTTTAGGCATTATCATGTAGATTTAAATCATTATTTGATTTGAATATCATTAAGGGCAGGAGTCTCAAACTCCTAGCCCATGGGCCACCCTTGGCCAGAGAAGTTGCACAATCTGGCCCAGGACTCGGGCAGGCTGGGGAAGAGGGAACAGAGAATTCTCTGTTCCCATCCCCCAAGCTTCTCTTCTACTTACAACCACCACACCCTCTCTACCCCATTCCTCGAGGAGTGGACTCTGGGATTTCAGTAGCAGTAGCAGCACTAGGGACCCTACCCTCCTCATGGTAGTAAGAGCCGTGGGAAAGTGGAGCAAACTCAGCAGGTATGCTCGCTCTCCTGTGCTCCACTTTCCTGTAGCTCCTGCCACCGCAGGTAGTGTAGGAGGCCCAAGGGTTGCTACTGCCCCATGCCAGCCCTTCTCCCACAGTAACCCCTGAGGCCACTCCCTTCATATTTAATACAAAATTTCTGAAATTTCAAAATCCATGTGATACTCAGTTGAATAGTTACCTCTTTGTAAAATATCAGACACATGGAAGAAACACAGCTGCAGAATACCGATTGTCAATTTATGTCTAGTAACACATATAAGTATGCTGCATTATTCTAGAATGAGGCAACATTTAATTTCCCAATACCTGAATGTATAAATATAAGAGAAAGCTAATGAATTTTCCCATCACCACCATCTGTTTGAAAACTCAACTGTGTACAAACTATTACTCAGTTGTGACAAATTATTTAAAAAAGTAAATGTAAAGCTCTCTCAGAACTGATCAAGTAGACTGCTTTGTGTGTGGACATTTTTTTCTGTTTTTCTGCTACACTGGTAGCTACCAAGTTTTTTCCTGCAAATAATGCAGAGGTGTTTCTAAGAAAAGATTTATTGCCATCACTGATATTTGTTAGAAAGATAAGGTGGGGGGAAGGTAATATCTTTCATTGGACCAACCTCTTGGAGAGAGAGAAAAGCTTTTGATAAACAATTGTTCACATTTTTGCTGAGGATTCTTAATATTTTTTCTACATTATTAATCTTCCTTAGAGAAAAGACAATATTTTATGTGTCACTAAGGAAAAAAAAACAACAACCTTGATTATCCTTTAAAATTATAGGAAAACATATATTGGGATGGAGAAAACAGAGAATAATAGCTAGCATTACATTTGAAAATGAAAAGAATTGCATTATAACATTAGGCATTATAAATGGCTCACGACCACAGATTTCCAACATGGGTGCCAAAAGTTAGATTCCTAAATGCATATTTCTGCACCTGAAAATAGGTGGGCTGATTTTTCAGACTGCTGAACACCATCTAGTCCTACTGAAGACAATGGGGCATGACCACTCAGCATCTATGAAATCAGAACTTTTTCAGAGGTGGACTTAGGGACTTAATTTTAGGCACTACTGTTCGAAAATGTTAGCTCAATTATTAATTATACTGACTGAATGAATGCCACCTGCACTTGCACAGGAATTCAGCTACAATTCAAGATTATTAAATGAAACTATATTTTTGGGAATTAAGAGGTCAGAAAAGTTCTGTCCTCTTTCTATAGAATGCATTTCTCTTATTTGGTTTTTTTTTTCACCCAAGGCTTATCATATATACTTATTTAAACAGTTTATAAATAAAACATGTATTTTTTGAATAATGCCAGAAATTATATCTATAAAATATTGAATAAAATCTTTTTTGTAACAAATGCATAAAGAAGCACCCAGGGAAACACACTTTTTGCACATGAATCTAACCAACAAACTATTTTAATGAGTGCACGTCTATTAAAAGAATTCTCAAGATGCTGTAATTATTCATTTTCTCGAACTGTTTCACCATGAAGCTTTATGCTTCTATAGGGACTTCCATGTTTATGTTTTGTGATGGCTGTGTTGACTATTAAAAAGCAATTTGGCTGACATTTTAGGTCTTTTGTTGCCAGTTTTAATTGGATTGTTCACCAAGCATCAACTCCCCCGTTAACTGCAAATATTACAGGCCAACGTCAGTTTATAGTAATGACTGTTTAATGATTTTATCCTGTCAGCATGCCAGCTTCGTATGGATGTATGCACGATTAGTTTCATATCAAGACCTGTAATTAAATAATTGAAGCCTAAACAGAACTGAATATCAAATAGGAACACATCTTTAATAAACACTCAGAGGCTTTTACTAATTTAAAATAATTAATGTTTTGAGTTCAAATAATACCTGTCAATTTGGATTGGTATTAAAGAAAAACTCTACACTGCACCTTTCCCAAATTTAGCTTTGCAAAAAAGAGTTTTTCTTGTTGAATGACATTTTTGGACTGCAGAAAATATTTCATAGTCTGACTTTGTTTACCTTCTTTAAATTGACACAGAATTATTCAGAAATCATGCTCAGCAGTTTTTGTTTGCTTTGCAACTGTATAAAATTGCCTGAATGGCCAATAAAAATAATACCTTGTTTGAAACTTCATTTCTGAGTGCTTTATATCAAAGAGAAATGTATAGGCTTACTTTTCAGAAGAAAAAAAAAGTTAACAATCCTATTCTGTAGCTATTGCAAATGCCCATGCCACTTCAGGTGTGTTCAAACCCAGGGCACTAGCATCTGAAATATTTTCTTTTAGTCGTACCAATAGGGATGGCACATGCACCTTCTGCTGTATGGATGGTATAAAGGGTGGAACCACCTCTGACCCCCTCAGTTCTTTCTAACCAGAAAGACTCAAATAATGAGATTAATGCAGAGAGATTTATGTACACAAGCTGACTTTGTGAACTCAATAGCTCCTCCTTGCTGCCTTGAGGAAGTCTATTGGTGATTTGGAGAGGAAGTCCTAATTTAAATAATCATAGCTTGCAAATATAAGGCCTCATAATTGACAAGTCTCATAGACTTTAAGGTCAGAAGGGACCATTGTGATCATTTAGTCCAATCTCCTGCACGCAGACTCATCTGGAGACTTGATATTGAATAATTTTTCTAGCCAACTAAATCTACTTTGTTGGGCTTCTTGTCTCAACGTGTTGCTTTGTCTCATCCTTTTATTATTAACTGTGATAACCAGAGACCCAAGTGCAAGGAAGGTGTAAAAGTACTTGAAACTTCAGGATGGCATGCGGTGGCAGCAAGCTGCTCTTTTTAAAGTTGGTGCCAGAGAAGCAGGAGCCTGCCAGACTAACTTTGCTGGGTATAAAAGCCCATCATTAAAGAGCACTGAAAGATGTCAAGGCACAGAAGTTAAAAAAAAAAAAAAAGATGTCCTTGAGCTTGTCTGACAACTTCTGGACAACTTCCACTGGTTCTGCAGTGTATCAATCATCCTGCACATCCTAGAATGTTTGGTAATCATGTGGATCTGAAGTATGTGTTAACAATTCATCAGAAGATGAAGTATTGGGTGAAGATGATGAAGGGACAGAGTGGTTGACTTTACTTCTTCAACAGAACCTTGATTCTATGTTCAGTTGGTGCAGATTTCACTATCTATAGTACCCCTATGAGGTGGTAAGAAGATATAGCTATGAACCAATCTAGCCTGATGAAGCCACCATAGTGCCAAATACGTCCAAGTAGGTTGATAGGAATATGGATCAAGTGACCACAGAGGTGGTCCTGGGGGTAGTACCTCTTTTAGAGCTCTTATTTCAAAGGTAATAAAAATGAATTCCCAACTCTTTCTGATATATTCTGGTCTAAATATGTAGACCTTGGGAAATAAATTGGTGCCATCTCCCTACTATCAAAGCTTGGGCACAGAAAGGAGCAGTCTTCCTGGAACAGTTCCAGCTGGAGCGCTGGGAATATCCTCTGATACGATTTGTGTTCCAGTTGGAACCACTGATGCTCAATACTGGTAGTCTTCATTACTAGAAGATGTTACTTGGTTACCACCAATAGCAGGAATTCTAGTACTGAAGTGATCAGGAAATCCTTTGATGATCTACAGACTGAAGTTCCCTTGGGACCGCCGACACGTGGAGCCACGAGGCCCTGCGCACAATGACAGATGTTGCTGTCGTTCTTGCCGCCACGTCAGCCGTGTCAAGAGCTATGTTCAATGCTGAATGGGAAGCGGTATAGCCCTCCTGAATGATGGCCTTAAGCAGCTGACGTTTTGTGTCCAGCAGGTGTTCGAGTAGCTGGACTAACTTCGCGTAACTGTCGAAGCTATGGTTGGCTAACAGCGCAGAATAGTTGGCCATGCAAAGTATGGATGTGATTGCGGAATACACTTTTCTTCTGAAAAGGTCTAAACGCTTATTGTCCTTATCCCCAGCAGTCATTTTATACTGGGGGGCTTTGGCCTGTTGCTGCGCCGCATCAACAACCAGCAAATTCAGTTGGGGATGGACGAATAGGAACTCCATCCCCATGGCCAGAACATAATATTTCTTATCGACCTTTTTATTTGTCGGCGGGGCCGTGGCAGGGGTCTGCCAGATGCCGTTGGCAATCTCAAATATAGCCTTGTCCAGAGACAGTGCGACTTTAGATGCATGGGATGTAGATTCCTCAACAGATGGTGTTGTTTCTGTTGGACCTCCGTTAGCTTTACGTTCTGTGTATTGGCTACCCGGCGAAAAAGGTCTTGGAACTCTTTGAGATCATCAGAAGGTGACGTATCTCCGGTAAGGATGGCATCATCTGGAGAAGAGGAAGCCATGTCCGTGGGGGAAGCTTGTTGTGGTGCCTCTACCTCTAAGACTTGTGGTAGTTCTATGGTGGGTTGCTCCATAGAAGGCTGGTCGCCAGATGGGGTTGGTGGTCTGGGTATTGCCGGAGTGGAAGATCTACTCCTGCCGTGAGTGGTCAGTGATGGAGCTGGTGACGGTGAAGAGCGGATCGAGCGGGAATAAAGGTCTCGATGGTCATGATGTGTATGCCTGCAATCATCGTAATGAGATTGGTATATCCGTCTGTAGTCGCCCCTGTACCTGCAACTCCGAGAATAAGATGGAAACCTTGGTGATCTGGATCTGCGGTGAGAGCAGCAGGGAGATGGTGACGGGTAATATCGGTGGTAGTAGTGTCTTAGTGGAGGGGAGACACTGTGCCGAGGTCGTCTGTGGTGCCAAGGTGGAGAAGGTGGCTCCGGGGAGAAAGCAGCCGGTCCTGGGCTTAGTGGTGCCCGTCCACTCATGGAGGAAGGAAAAGCCTGCATCAGGGGCGTAGGTGGAGTTGGGCTAGGTGTAGAGATCCTCCGGAAGTATGACAGGGTTGGAGAGCATCTAATCGGCACTGGTGGCTCCAGTGCAGCTCTGTGGTTTCCGCCTCCGGCCAAAGCGCCTTGTCAAATAAGAGCATTTTAAGGCGCATCTCCTGGTCTCAGCGTGCTCTTGCTGTCAATTTTGAGCAGTGCTGGCATTTTTGGGGGATGTGACCTTCCCCAAGGCACTTTATGCAAGAAGAGTGCCCATCTGATGCGGGCATTGAGTCCCGGCACGTCAGGCATTTTTTTGAAGCCTGGTGAGCCAGGCTTGGTGAAGAAACCAGAAATTTTTTTTTTAAACTAACAAACTGTAACGACTATATAACTATTAAAAACTAACTAACTAACTATATACAATAATCTCCTCTCTCTCAGTCCTAACAGGATTGACGTGAGAGGGAGCTGTTTCTCCGGCTGCACCTGAAGATGGTCAGGAAGAACTGGCGGGAGCCGGACCGCACGACCAAAAACGGCACGAAAAGCCGCAAGATGGCCACGGCGCATGCGCGGTCCGGTGAACAACAGCTGAAACATCTCCGAACTGCAGCGCCGGGACGAGCCCGACACCCACAGTGGAGCACCCATGGGAACACTACCCTAAGAAGACGACTTTGTTCCAAGACATACTTCTGTTTGCCTCCCGTTGCTGGACCTGCCCCCTATTGTTCCATTGCCCCTTCTGGATATCAAATAACTTGGACAGACTTACTAGTGCTAGACAACTCAGGGTCAGGGTGACTTCCTCTGCCCCTCTCCATGGTTGCAAATTGTCTTGTCCATCTGGAGAAGAATCAGAGAAACCTTCTCTTGTGCATTCCACAGCCACTGTGGCATTTCCCTCCCCCACTGGGATTTCAGCACAAGATTCCATCTTGCTGCTAACAATTCCTGAGATGGACTCTATCACCTCAAAAAAGTCATTTCCCAAAATAAATGGTGCATAATTCTCTGACTCAGCAGCAACGGTTAATTCCGCTTGTTTATGCTCTTTCTATGTATACCTATACCTTGGCCAAAGACACAAGGATCTTATGGACACCAACAATAAGTCAACAGACATTTCTGCTGCAGTATGCCTCCAGGAACGGCTCGGTAGCAGCTTTCTCAAGTGGGTCCATGGATGCTTTGAGAAACACTGCTCTACATCATTATTAACCATGTCTAGGAACTCTTTCTGAACAACCAGATAACACGTGCCTTCAAAGCTTATGATTCCTTTTCCCCTCACCCACTTATCTAGTAGATCTTTCATTTAGTTAACATAAGCTACATTGTTTAGCATAGCCCCTCTCTTAAGGGTTCTAAATTTCACTCTGAAAGTTTCAGGTTTAATATGAAACTATCTTAAAACCAAATCTTTGAATTTACCATAGTTTTGAAGCATCAGCAATAGACATGTTATTTAATATGTCCAAGGCTCTCCCTTTTAATTTTACAACCAGATTGGTCATTTTCTGATCCTCAGGAAGTGAATAGATGGCACAGTCTTTCAAAGGTGAAGAAATAGTCAGCTATAGCTCTGATTTCATCATAAGCTGGGGCACAGTCAGACCCACTCCTAGATTTTTTGGAGAAGTTGGGTCTTGCAGTGTTGGGGTGCTGACTCTTCTAGTCAAGTACAGACAGTCTCTCTTTCTCTCCCTCCTCTTGAGCTGCTTTTTGGGCTTCTCTCTGGGCTTCTAACTCTTTGTCTTTTTCAAGCTGTTTTATATCCAGAGCTCTCTCATGGGCAGGCTTTTTCCGGGAAGCATGGGGTTCTCTCTCAAGCATTTTTTATTTCCATTTGTCATTTATATTCTGCCTTCTTCTCTGCTGCTTCGACTCTGTGAAGTTCCAGTTTCCCTTCACCCTCACTCTCACTCATATTGCTGATTTTTCTGGCTCTATTTCCTTTACCCAAAATAAGCAAAGAGAAAATAACAAACCAGTAACCACTTTGTTCTTTAGCTACCACACTTAAAATCACTACTAGCATCCAGAGCAACCAGCTGTCCACATCCCCCTGCTCAGCTGTGCCACTGTGATGGGTTGCAGTCACAGAAGACCCCTTAGGATTGTTCCCCAGTGTGCTTATTATGCCCCTGAAACTCACCTTCCTGCTCTCTTGGGCTTCCCACCACCCTGTCCTTCTGGTCTCCAGACAAGGCAGAGAGTTGGGGTTACCACACCCCTGAAGAGCAAGGAAGACACTGAACCACTTCAACTCTGGGAGAATGCAATTCAAAGGGCACAGCACCTAGGAAACCAACCCTCAAAAATGATCAAAACCCTAAATAAATTCGTCTTTCTCTGAATAAAAGTTTTATACAAAGAAAACTCATGAGGATGTTCACCCTCTTTATCAATGAAAGAGAGATATGCACACTGGTCATCTCCCCAGGTAACAATTATTTACACTGGGCATGATAATAAACCAAAGTGTTTTTATTAAGTACAAACAATAGGATTTAAGTGGTTGCAAGTGAAAACAGACAAATCAAAATAAGTAACCAAGTTAAAATAAAAAAACATAACTAGTGCTAATTCAATAAAAAACTTGTTTCAAGCAGATTCAGAACCTAAAGAGCTATTCTTGTTCTTAGGCATAATCTTCAGGTCACACAACCTCTTTTATGTTGACCTAGGGTCCCCAGTTCTCTTTGGAGTGTGTCACAACAAAGACAAAGACCTAATAGTTTCTCAGTGCTTAAATTACCTTTTCCCCAGGGCGTGAATCTTTTGTTCTACATTCCCCCTTCAAGGGAAAAACTATGTGGGTCGAAATGGAATCTCCGTACCCAGTGGTATGGTCACATGTCTTACTGGTCCAATCATCTTTGGATTTATAGGACAAACAAGGATGTTTACAAGTTGTTAAGTTGATCACGAAATCATTAAAAGCTTGGGGCTTGGGGCAGAGGGCACCAGTAATAGGATATAGAGATCCAGCAGATTGTAACATTAAAATTGATAGGTTACATGAGGTATTTTGTCCAAAGCATCTCTGAGCTATGCATATTTATATTCATAAGCCAATTTTCATAAAGCATGGGGGGCAGCTGTCACAGGGTGCACTTGTCTATTGTTATCTCCTGAGTGCAAAGACTTCTTTGGGATTCTAGCCACCGTTAGGGGAGAAGAGAAGCAGGGAGAAGGTGGGACTACTACACAGTCTCCTTCCACATGAACAAGGGAGGCTGACTGGTGGTAACTAACTGTTTAAGGGATATAACAGCAGGCACATTCCTCCCCTCATACATTTCTGGTGCAATGCAGTAGTTTGTTTCCCTGGGTTGTGTCAGGCAAAACTGAGCAATGAAAGAGGCTTCACAGTTTAGCTAAGAGCAGAATTTGGTTTGCTGTTTCTAGAGTGCTTTGAACATGAGACAGCACTATGGAACTGCTAAGTCTTATTAAGTATGGCTGTAGAGAATGCAAAGAGACACTTTTCCTAGCCTTGCAAACATTGCTCTCCAAAACATTTCAAAGAATAAACAAATAATCAGGCTAGTCAGAGAACAACTTAAAACCATAGAAAACAATATACAGAAATTTGAAAGCAAGAAAGAAATCAGAGAGAAAGATTTTTCCTCACCATTATCTTGGCAGTAGCCTTAAATTGAGGAGGGAAAGCACTGTCTTGTTTGAGCCTTCTTTCTGCAGGCTTGATATCTGCTGATGCAATTTACACCTTTGAAAACACCTTTGAATGTCAAGCACCTTTGCCTGGGTACTTTAAGATGTTACCAGCTTCCACTGCTTTTGATATCTATCTGTCAAAACTATGTATTTATGGGAACATCATCATCTCCTCATCTGACCAGAAATAAGGCGAGGAAAACTAGGCTAGATATTGCCAACAAGAACTTGCACTAATTTCACTGGAAGTTATATCTGAGTGATTGAGGACAGAAATTAAAGTTCAGTTTTACATAAAGGAGTCGTAACTTATCAACGTGTTAATTATCCTTCATAAGGCCACATAAGGCATGAAGTCTCCACACTATTACAATTATATCCATCAAGTTATACTGGTGTTGATATTACAAGAATGGACTAATTCTATCATATAATCAATAAAAGCTGGAGACATGGTGGCCTGACTCCTTGTATTGTTCTCTTATCTCTTGCAGTATGCTAGAGAGAAAGGTAGCATGGAAGACTAAATAATAACACTTTAGCTTTTCAACACTGTTTTTAAAAAATTGAATGGATGGTATTCAAATGGAGCACAAAAGAAAATGGTATCTAATTCAGGTTAGGTACAGTGACCTGCTCTAGTTTGTAGCAGAACAAAAGCATGAAAACAAATGATAAAGCTCGATTTTGTTATACAATATTTCATTAAGGAACTAATTAAACAAGGTGCACTCAAATGCAGCACCACAAATGAAATAGAAACATTTCCAGAAAGGCACTCAATGGCAATTCTAAGATAAATTATTTTAACTTTTTTCTTTTCCGAACATTTCAGGACAAAAGCTTCTCTCTCATTACCTCATCCTAAGTAGTTTTTCATATGAAGCCCATGTTCACACTCATGCTGTCAGTGATAATGGATCTTGTGTCAAAGAAGATGAGAGTAAAGGACCTGATAATAAGTGCAATTATACAACATCAAAAATGGTAGATCAAAGTGGATTTCCTTTAATCCGCTGTGTATAGTCACTTCACAGCATTTCACTGTTCCTGTCATATGGTCTTAGTGGGATATATTAATTTTCTCCATTATCACAGAAACAAGAATGGCACACTTCAGCAAGCACCTGACAAACACAGACTGTCATTATTACTCTGTCTTACTTTTATTCACTTTATTTATAAAAACACTTTTTAAACTTCTCTCCCCACCCCAAGATACTTAAACACAGTGATAGTCATCAAATGGTTGACAATTTCGTGACAAGGGACAACTCATGGACAAAATATCCATTTTCAAACAAGCACCTGCGTGACTTTTCTCATGTGTCCACCAAACATCAGCAAAGCTACCTCATTATCCAACTTCAAAACCCTTCTACATCAGGATGCTAATAAAAAACTTGACAACAGCTAGGTTGCTGATGTACTGAAAAGACTGCCCGTCTCACTGACCAATATTATCTTTGTTTCCTTGTATTTCCCCCTCAGTCTGTATCCAACTGTTGTCTTTTGTCTTATACTTAAATTCTAAACTCTTTGGGGGCAAGAGCCATCTTTATTTGTTCAGTGTTTATACAGCAAAAAGCACAATAGGATTTTGAGCCATGACTTGGACTCTTAGGCTCTGTTGACGGAGCCATGTAGATTAGGGTTGTAGTCAAAGGGAAATGAAGCGGCGATTTAAATAATCGCCGCTTCATTTAAATTAAAATGGCTGCCACGCTGTGCTGATCAGCTGTTTGTCGGCACAGCGCTGTAGTCTGGACGCTCCACGGTCAACATCAAAGGCATTTGTCGACCTCCCTGGTATGCCTCGTGGGATGAGGTTTACCAGAGAGGTCGACAAATGCCTTTGATGTCGACCGCGGAGCGTCCAGACTACAGCGCTGTGCCAACAAACAGCTGATCAGCACAGCGCGGCAGCCATTTTAATTTAAATTAAGTGGCGATTATTTAAATCGCCGCTTCATTTCCCTTTGAATACAACCCTAATCTACATGGTTCCGTCGACGGAGCCATGTAGTCTAGACGTGCCCTTAGGTGCTACAGTAATATAAACAAATAATAATCTCTCTCAGTATTACCTTCCTCCTACTGAAAACAACATACAAACACCATCAATCTGAGCAGACCTTGAAAACTTTAATCTACATATGTTTACTTTAATTTCCCTATAGGAAAGTAACCACTTTGTGGAGTGAGTTTATTTCCATAATGTATATGAAATTTAGACAGCGCATTAGTATACACTGGTAAATTCTAGCCTTGAAGAATAAAACATTAGAGGTAAGCCAGCTAGCTAGTTTCACTTCCTCTTCCCTATCCATATGGGTAATGTCACTCAATTCTCAGACAGCTGCTCGGGTTGATCACTGCAGTGATCATTAGAAGTGAGTGTCTCAGATCAAATGTCCCAGGTGAGAACATCATTTTAAGGCATTTCCCAGTGGGGAAAAATGTGGATGGAAGCTTTGAGCTTGTAGTCCCTATTAATAAATTATGATCAATTTTACAAGGATACATGTTTTCAAGAGTGTTTATTTCCATGTTATCCAGTAAAAATTGCAATTGGTAACAAGTAAGAAAATAATGGGCTGAAACCAAGGAAAGCAAAATCAGAATCACACAAATCGCACATAATGTGAAACAATAAAATAATGTAAAAACAAAAGACCGAGAGAGCCAGACACACAGCTGGTATAAATTGTAGCTCCACTGAAGTCAGCAGAACTATATCCATTTATGCCAATTCAAGATATGGTTCAGTTTACTTTGCTATCCAATACTCTTTCTACCATTATTCTTGATATCATGCCCATGTAAATACTGAACATGAATGAGGTCAATGAAGTTACACTGGTACAATAAGATATAAATCCAAGATAATACAGAATTTGGCTTCACAGGTAGTCAAAGAGGAAGCACAGTTCACTAATATGATTGATTGTGACGAAGAACCACATCATTAGAGAAAAAGCAAAGTACCACACTCTGCTACTATCTCAAAGAAAAAGTATCTTGAATATTATTATAAAACTGAATGCAGCAGTTTCATAGAATATGAATATGATGATGATGTGTAAAAATGATTTACATATTTATTATTTGTAGACATAAGACTTGCTATTGCTTTGAAGTCTAATTTGCTGACATTTAGGCAAGTTATGGTTAGTACAATTTGAGTAGAATGCACCTTGAACAGATAGATTCTATGCCAGCTGATATTGTATGTACAATAATTAGTTCTATGACAACAGCTAATTATTTTTAATTCAGTTCTTTCCAGCATTAAAACAAGATAGCTCAACTGATGTATTAAGATATCCACACAGATTCTTACCAATATTTAAAAGTAATGGCTAATCAAAAATAGGAATAGAATTTTGAGCTATTAATAATAAATGCATGACTAGTATTAATGAAATAAACATATTTTATAAAGAACCTGAATCATTAAAGCACATGGGACTTTGTACAAGATAATAAAAATTACATTACATTACATTAAAATGCAACAAGAAACAGAATAAAAAAAAGAGGTAGGAATTCAAGCAAATATAGACAGTTACCAAAAAGAAATGTTGCTCCAGCTATACAGAAGACAGACTGCTAGGGATTAGGACCTAGGAATTAGAACCTCAGCTGTAGTAAATCAACATCTCCATGGACTTCAACTGGACTATTCTGATTTACTGGTGTAGGTCTAAAACAATCTCACCTATGGTTTACAGTCAGCATTAAAATGTACAATAGACTCATAGAATCATTGAATACTAGAACTGGAAGGGACCTCGAAAGGTCATCGAGTCCAGTCCCCTGCCCTCACGGCAGGACCAAGCACCTTCTAGATCATCCCTGATAGATGTCTATCCAACCTGCTCTTAAATATTTCCACTGATGGAAATTCCACAATCTCCCCAGGCAATTTATTCCAGTGTTTAACTACCCTGCCAATTAGGAAGTTTTTCCTAATGTCCAACTTAACACTCCCTTGATGCAGTTTAAGCCCATTGCTTCTTGTCCTATCATCAGAGGCCAAGGAGAACAATTTTTCTCCCTCCTCCTTGGGGCACCCTTTTAGATACTTGAAAGCCACTATCATGTCCCTTCTCAGTCTTCTCTTTTCTAAACTAAACAAGCCCAATTATTTCTTCCCTCATAGGTCATGTTTTCTAGACCTTTAATCATTTTTGTTGCTCTTCTCTGGACCTTCTCCAGTTTTTCCACAACTTTCTTGAAATGTAGTGCCCAGAACTGGACACAATACTCCAGTTGAGGACTAATCAGTGCAGAGTAGAGTGGAAGAATGACTTCTTGTGTCTTGCTCACAAAACTCCTGTTAATGCATCCCAGAATCATGTTGGGTTTTTTTGCATGAGTCATACGGTTGAATCATATTTAGCCTGTGGTCCACTATGACACCTAAATCTCTTTTAGCAGTACGCTTTCCTACACAGTGGAAATTGATTGTTCTTTCCTAAGTGGAGTACTTTGCATTTGTCCTTATTAAATTTCATCCTAGTTACCTCAGACCATTTCTCTAGTTTGTCCAGATCATTTTGAATTATGACCCTAATCTCTAAAGCACTTGCAACCTCTCCCAGCCTGGTTTCATCTGCAAACATAATAAGCATACTCTCTATGCCATCATCTAAATTCTAGATGAAGATACTCAACAGAACCGGTCTCAAAACAGATCGCTGTCGCTATCCAATTGTTATGCCCTTCGAGCATGATTATCAACCATTAATAACTACTCTCTGAGAATGGTTAGCCAACCAGTTATGCACCCACCTTACAGTACACCCATCTAGGTGGTATTTCCCTAGGTTATTGATAAGAAGGTCATGCGAGACCGTGTCAATGCCTTACATAAGTCTAGGTATACCATGTCCATCATTTTTCCTTTATCCACAAGGCTTGTTATCCTATGAATGAAAGCTATCAGATTGGTTTGACATGATTTGTTCTTTACAAATCCATGCTGGCTGTTCCCTATCATCTTATTATCTTCCAGATGTTTGCAGGTTAATTCCTTAATTACTTGCTCCATTATCTTCCCTGGCACAGAATTTAAACTGATTGGTCTGTAGTTTCCTGGGTTGTTCTTATTTCCCTTTTTGTAGATGGGCACTATATTTGCTCTTTTCCATTCTTCTGGAATCTCTCCTGACTTCCATGACTTTTCAAAGATGATACCTAAAGGCTCAGATACTACCTCTATCAGCACCTTGAGTATTCTAGGATGCATTTCATCAGGCCCTGGTGACTTGAAAACATCTAACTTTTCTAAGTGATTTTTAACTTGTTCTTTTTTTTCATTTTAACTTTTAAACCTGCCAACCCCTTTCCACTAACATTCATTATGTTAGGAAGCCCGTCACCATAAAATTTCTTGGTGAAAGCCAAAACAAAGAAGCCATTAAGCACCTCTGCTATTTCTAAGTTTCCTGTTACTGTTTATTCCTCCTCACTGAGCAATGGGCCTACCCTGTCCTTGGTCTTCCTTTTGCATCTAATATATTTGTAGAAAGTCTTCTTGTTACCCTTTATCTCTCTAGCTAGATTTAGCTCATTTTGTGCCTTTGCCTTTCTAATCCTGCCCCTGCATACTTGTGTTGATTGCTTATATTCGTCCTTTTCAATTTGACCTTGTTTCCATTTTTTATATGACTCCTTTTTGATTTTTAGATCATATAAGATCTCCTGGTTGATCCAAGGTGGTCTCCTGACATAATTTCTATCTTTCCTATGCAGTGGAAATTTGCTTTTGGGCCCTTAATGATGTCCCTTTAAAAAAACTGCCAATTGTCTTCAGTTGTTTCTGCTCTTAGTCTTGCTTCCCATGGGACCTTATCTATCAACTCTCTGAGTTTACTAAAATTTGCCTTCTTGAAATCCAATCTCTATTTTGCTGTTCTCCTTTCCAGAGGCATAGCGAGGGTGTTATGGACCCGGGGGCAAAAGCAAAATTTGCATACATGGTGCCATGCGACAGGGCCCCAAACCTGGCGCATGGCTGAGCCCGACCCTAGGAGGAGGGGGGGAGCTTGTACCGCATCTTCCCCTGCCCCCTCCAGTTTGGGGAGGGCACTATCATGCTGTTGAAAATGGAGGATGGTGGGGCTGGGGGCGGAGAGGTGAGGAAGAGGCTTCAACAGGTGGTGGTGGGTGGAGGAGGAGCAGGCAAGCTGAGGGATGATGGGGATGCGGAGGAGCAATTACCCCTCCACATCTCCTTTCCTATGTCAGTGAATGTAAGAGATTAATTTGCCTGTTAAAATAACACTCAGAAAAACTTTTAAATAAAATTAACACACAACACGAGAATCACCCTCACTTTCTTGAAGGTACTTGAAGCAATAAGTAGCCTAAGGCTGAGGTTACACTGCCACAAGGACTTTTTCCTTCAGGCTGCCATAAGATTCTATCCTTAAGTAAAGGAGAGAGGTCTCTCTGAGCTGCTCTTCCAAATTTCATACAAGCCATTCAACTGAAGCCATAGATATCAAGATTCAAGGCCAGCCTTGCCTTTGGCAGACTGCCTCACCAGATATTCACAATTACAATGTCAGAACATGTATAAGACTTTTAGTTGAGAAAGCCATGTTAATCACAAGTCTCTGCTAGGACTGGGAGATGTGGGTGACCTATAGAAAACACCAGCATTTTCTTTGGAAAATCCGCAACAAAACGTGGGGGGATCTATCACCACAGTAATGCCAATTCCTTTAGAATTGAGGCCCTGATTATCCAGCACCAGCTGAGGTAGAGCGGGCACCGTGTGCACATGTCTGATATATTTTTACCAAAACTGCTACCTGCCCAACTTGCCAAAGGAGAAAGGAAACAGGGAGGCCAAAAGGAATGGTTTAGAGCAGTGTTTCTCAACCTTTTTAAAAAATAAAGTACCCCTTTAAAAAAAAAAAAAAAAGTACCGCCTTTAAAAAAAAAAGTACCCCCAGTACTTATAGTTTTCAGAGACACAATTTTTCTTCTACCATTGCAATATATTTGTTTAAACAACTTAATCGTATCCCCATTACTCCTTACAAGGTACATTACCCATGGAGGTCAATGGGGTTGGGCTATTTTATATTTAAAGGTACTGAGAAATGTATATGTCAATACCATGATGGCAATGCCTCTATTATGTAAATAATACCGAATAATAATTGCCAAATGAGACCACTTCCCAACCTGCTTACAAAGGGCCTGATACAATTTAAATTTTAAGATAGGATTGAGCCCAAAACAATCTGTTGATATGACCAAAAAGATCCAGATAACATTTAGTCACCCTTCAAACATATAAGGGACCAATCAGTAAAAGCCCCACTGCCTGGTAGAGGAGATCTTTGAAGAAAATTGGAGAAACTTTGAATTTACGTTTTCTGACAGCAGCGCTTTCTCTCACTGAATGTGTGGTCTTCAGCACAGGTTTCACTTTATGTCAGATTAACTCAGAAATGCGTCATCACAGCTAACTCCATTCAGGTCAAAGCAACGTGCACCCCAAAGACAGAACAAATCCCTCGAAACTGGACGTCAAAACATCTCACCTCTTCACAGAGCTCACAAAGAGTCTTGTTCACTCAGAGACACGAGTCATGACAACTCTCTCTGGAGAGTGACCATACATCCTGCCTCTCTGTGGACGCACCAAGCGTTTTCACATGGCATCTTACCATGCTGTTTAAATGGACTGCTTGGATGAGGAAGTCTCACAAAGAGTCTGTCCATCATCCACACTGGAGTAACATTGTGATTTCACTGCTGTGGTAACAGACCTGATCTCTCTGTGGGCTCTTGTGGAGCAGCAGGGAGGCAAACTTTCTGGCCCATGGACCACGTGTCTCAATGTAAACCTTTCTGTGGACCGTTAGCTGCTAATGGAAACTCACCTTTAATTACACAATTATGCCCAAGCCATTTTGCTAGTGTTGCAACTAGGGAGAATGGTTTAATTTCAATTATTAAACAGATTAAACATTTTAACTGTCTCATGTTAATTTATCAAACTTCATTTTAAATAAAGTAAAATATTAATTTATGTCCAATACAAAAGATTTCAATGTTTTCTTTACTTACGGCAGGGGTAGGCAAACTTTTTTGGGTCAGGGGCCACTCACTCACAGAAAAATCAAATGGGAACTGCACAAGTGAGAAATAAAAAAACTCCTAAAAACCCAGCCCTCGCTTAGGTGGCCCCCAACTGAGACACCTCACTCCTCTGGCATTCCAGCCCCAAGGGGCAAGGGGAAGAGACAGGGAGGACTGAGGTTCAGGGCTTCCCATAGGCTAGATTTACTTCTCTGAGGAATTTTATGGACCCCTTAGGTTCTAAAGTTGGGACACAAATAAGGGATTCGGGGTGTGTGAGAGGCTGCCAATGAGTGGGATAGGGATCAGGTGCAGGATCTGGGAGGGGGGTGGGGTGTAAAAGGGGGAGAGGTTGCGAGGTCTGGGTGGGATGTAGAGTGCAGGAGCAGGCTAGGTGTAGGGTGTCTGGCCAGGGGGAGGGAGCAGGAGTGGACGGGGGTAGGGTGTCTGGCTAGAAGGGAGGGTGCAAGGAGGGGACTTGGGTAGGAGTTGGACCTCCCTAGTCTGGCACACTCTGGATCTGACTGGTCCCAGATGAGGGATTTTTTGGACCAGGAAAGGTAATTTCAGGGCTCCTGGTGCCACCCCCTCCCCACTAGGCTTCTTTGCACCTCCATCCCCTGCAACCTAGCTGAGCTTCCCACCCCCGCTGGTTCCCTGCGCCTCCCCCACAGCTATCCCCCACAATCCAATGGAGCGCAGCATCAGTTCCCCACATCCCCTCGCAGCCCAGCTGAGCCCTGTTTCCCTGCACCTCCCCCCACACTCTGCAAACCTGCTGAGCCCAGCACTGATTTCCTGCCCCTCCGTTGAGTCCAGCCCCGGGTTACTAGCACCTCCCTCCTCCCACAGCCCAGCTGAGCTCCGTTTCCCTGCACCTCCCCCAAACTGCACAGACCTGCTGAGCCCAGCACTGGTTCCCTGCCCCTCCTGCCTTGAGTCCAGTTCCAGGCTCCTGGCACCTCCCCCCCCAAGCCCAGCTGAGCTCCACGCCCAGCACCTTCCCCCTCCCACAGCTCAGATGAGCTCCCTGCCCAGCCCCTACCCCCTGTTAAACCTCATTTTATAAGGAGTAACGGTTATTTCAAAAGAAGGGTTTTCTTTCAAAATAACCATGTCTAGACAGCATTTCTTTTTTCATAATAGGGTATTTCGAAATAGCGCCCAGACGTGATTATTCAAACGAAGCGCAGGAAATTCAAATCCGCATTTCATTTGCAATTTCATTTGTCTGCATTTGCATTCCTCTCTTGAAAGAGGAATGCAATGTAGACATACCCTCAGTGGTGAATTGAGTTCAGAGTCTTGCTCTCTCCCATTCCCCCTTGTCCCTCCACGAAGGGCACATCTATACTTACCGGAAGATCAATGCTCCAGAGATCAATGTTCTGGCTTCAATTTAGCGGGTCTAGTATCAACTCGTAAATAGAATGCTAAGGGTAGCTCCTGTTAGTTCTGGAACTCATCCTTTTGTGAGGGGTAAGGGAAGCCATTGGAAGCATTTGCTCCCATTGTCCTCCCACAGTGTGGATGCCACCAAGGCTCAGCTCAAGATAAGCCAACTCCAGCTACACATTTTGCGTAGCTGGAGTTGTGTACCTTAAGTTAACCTTCCTGGTCGAGGGTAGACCAGGCCAACGTGTGCAAAAAGATGGCATAATTTAGAATAACCTTAAGGCTATTCTATGTTGATGTTTGGGACTAGACTCACAGCTTGATTCTCTTTCAACCACAGTCACTTTTCTTGAACTACAAATGACAAATAACACTGTTCTACAGCCAAAATGCTTCTGAAATAAATGTAGTCAAACTTTACTAATTCTGGGTCACTGAGAATGAAAATGATGCTTAAAATTGTTGATTGGCTCTAGTTTTCAAGATATGCTATTGGGTCAGTATATACGACCCTTGACTTGGGAATGGCGGAGGATAAGTGAGTTATAAAGGGAAGGGATCTCAATTTAAACCAGAAATGACTAAAATACATCTTTGACTGGATCTATGAATAAATCTATGACTGGGTTTGGACAGTACTTGCTTTTTAGGCAAAACAATGAATGATGCAATCTGAAGCTGGTATTGCGTCATACATGATATGAATTGCATCATGTTATTTCTAGAAGTCATGGATGATGCAATCATAACGAAGCTTACATCACTCTGCTGAACAAATTGCCCTATATCAGCTCTAGAA
Organism: Pelochelys cantorii; assembly: GCA_032595735.1. Classification (NCBI taxonomy): domain Eukaryota; kingdom Metazoa; phylum Chordata; order Testudines; family Trionychidae; genus Pelochelys; species Pelochelys cantorii. The sequence goes on from CM064337.1 coordinate 17,967,167, forward strand.
ATCATACAGTGTTTGATTTTGCAAAGGGACACATTTCTGTTCAGCCAAAGTGAGCAGAGATGCCTCATACTTGTGTGAACAGTGCAGATAACTTCTGCTATGTTTGTGGTGAAGTGACTTTTGCATGCACAAAAGCGCAGTATAACCACTATGGTTAAGAAAGCCTATCACCTTTATTTTGGCTGCAAAATTGGAGATCAGGACAAGAGGTGGGCCCCACACATATGCTGCAACGCTTGTGCAACAAATCTTCGCCAGTGGTTGAACAGGAAAAGGAAATCTATGCCTTTTGCAGTGCCAATGATTTGGAGAGAGCCAACAGATCATACCAGCAATTGTTACTTCTGCATGGTGCCTCCAGTTGGGAAAGGTGTGTCAAAGAAGAAAAAGTGGACTGTGCATTATCCAAACATTCCATCAGCTATACGCCCAGTACCCCACGGAGAAGGACTGCCGGTTCCTGATGCACCAGAATCATTCTCACTTGAGTAAGACGAGGAAGAGGAAGAGGATGAAACTTCTGGTCCTGAACCATCAATGTCACAGGACCCACATTCCAGTTGGTCATGCACTCCATATGAAGGAAACCTATGACAACATGAAACAACTTTTGAGGTGCATAAACTGTGACCAACATCAGTGGCAGCTTTGTGGCGATTTGAAGGTTGTTGCTCTCTTGCTTGGTCTGCAGACTGGATACACAAAGTACTGCTGTTTTCTCTGCGAATGGGATAGTCGTGCAAGAGATTCCCACTACATCAAGATAGATTGGCCACTCCGACAGTCATTGGAGCCTGGGAGGAAAAGTGTTCAGCATCCACCACTTGTTGAATCAAGGAAGATTTTATTACCACCCTTACACATCAAGCTGGGTCTGATGAAGAACTTTGTCAAGGCCATGGACAAAACACAAGCAGCTTTCAAGTACCTCCGTGGACAATTTCCAAGGTTAAGTGAAGCTAAGATAAAGGAAGGTGTCTTTGTTGGTCCTCAGATTCGTGAACTTCTTCGAGATGATGCATTTGACCATGCACTGCTTGGCAAGGAAAAGACGGCATGGAAAGCCTTCCAGTTAGTGGCAATAAATTTTCTCGGAAACAACAAGGCAGACAACTACAGGTTGTTGGTGGAAAACCTCCTCAAGGCATACAAAAGCCTTGGTTGCAACATGTCACTAAAGATACATTTTTTGCACTCTCATCTAGATTTTTTTCCACCGAACTGCGGAGCAGTGAGCGACGAGCACGGCGAGCGATTTCACCAGGACATTGCAACAATGGAGAAACGCTATCAGGGCAAATGGAGCCCATCAATGCTTTGCAGCTATTCCTGGACAGTGACAAGAGATGCTCCATTTAATGAATACAAGAGACAAACCAAGAAGCGCCGAGTAGACACTGAATAGGACTAAACTATGTACATAATAGTTTTTTGCCTTTTGTTTCATAATACATTTTATTTATATAACCCTTTTGCTGATTTTTAAAGTGTTACATAAACAGACAGGTGAAATATTATCATGTAAAGCAACCATAAACACATGAAAAGACCTAGGTTTACAATTTATGATTAAAACTCTCCTATCTACACAATATACATAGACGTAAAATGTAAAAACTTAAATATCTTGGAAACAGTAGCCAATCAGTTGTTTTAATTGTCATATTTGAATTCAGCACATCAAAATACATAATAAATAGCACATTTTATCTCTGAAGCAGACGACTTCTAAAAAATTGTAGACCAGTGTAATTAGTATTGAAATGATTTGTTCTGTTAAATATTTAGAATCTTTTTCTATAGCTAAAAGAGGCACAGAGTGCTCTTGAATAGATGGCATATTTAGGTGCATTTCACTGACTCACTTAAAACCAGTTCATTAGTCTTAATTTGCCCCATGACATCTAACATCAAGGATATGATTTTTGTTTGTTTGAAGAAATAACCCCTAAGATACAGAAAATAGGCAGCACAATACTTTTCCCTGTAGAACCACTACTTAAAACTATAGATAATAGGACAAATTTATTTGTGTTATCTAGCTGGGTGGTAATTGGTTGCTGAGAGGAAGAAGCCATTTCTAACAAGGAACTCATATCCCTTGTTCTTTTAGGTGTTTTTGGTGTCATCTTCAATATTAATTTGAAGTACAGCTGTACAACTCAGCTACCGGGAGTTCCTGTTTTTGAACTCTGGTGTAACATTTTTTCATTTCAACGTATACACTGCACTACTTTTCCACATGGGATCACTTACTCAAGCATATGGAAGTCAATTTATCTTATCCTTAAAAAATGTTCTCCTTTAGTAGTCATGATACAAAATTTTCCTCAGCACCAGTACTTTGAGAACAGCAGGATATGCAAAAAGCAATGAAAAATGTACACAATGTGCTTTATTTGTTACTACTTGCTATTACGTTAAATATAGAGCACCTAAGAAACCCAGTTAAAATGACTTTGTATGAATCTGAGCCAAAAGGCAAGCAAAAAAATTCTGAGTTCAAGATGCATTATACACACGGGAATACAATTATTATGAAACGTACAGATCTTAACTGACCACTGCATACCACCAATGTTCCCTCTAAGGTGCGCGCGTGCATGGCCACACACAGAAAATTCTAAGTCTACCCACCTTTTTTGCAGTGTCATGCAGCAGCACTCACCTTCCTGCTACACCTGGAAGGTGAGTAGGGGTATGTCTACACTACATCATTAATTTGAGTTATCTTGATTCGAAATAGTTAATTCAAATTAAGCTAATTCAAATTAACGCGTCTACACACAAAATGCAGTTCGAATTAGCATTTTGCTAATTCGAAATACTGCATC